>OY293413.1:58301806-59676806 GCA_958502065.1 Chrysolina americana
TACGAGTTCAATGACCTATTTCGAAGTCAACTATTCGTGTCATGTTACACACGTTTCCGGTTACATGTCTACACAGATCAGCAGAATTCAACACGGGTTCAGTGACCTCTTTCAAAGAGTGCATGTGTTACATATCAAATTACCTGGAATGTGCTGACATCGAGTTTCCAGTCACAAATAAGTTTATAAACGATGAAGAAATTCAATACGAGTTCAATGACCTATTTCAAAAAGTCAACTCTTCGTGTCATGTTACACACGTTTCCGGTTACATGTCTACACAGATCAGCAAAATTCAACACGGGTTCAGTGACCTCTTTCAAATAGTGCATACGTTACATATCAAATTACCTGGAATGTGCTGACATTGAGTTTCCGGCCACAAACATGTTTAGAAACGATGAAGAAATTCAATACGAATTCAATGACCCATTTCAAGGTCAACTATTCGTGTCATGTTACACACGTTTCCGGTTACATGTCTACACAGTTCAGCAAAATTCAACACGGGTTCAGTGACCCCTTCCAATAGTACATGTGTTACATATCAAATTACCTGGAATGTGCTGACATCGAGTTTCCGGTCACAAACATGTTTATAAACGATGAAGAAATTCAATACGAGTTCAATGACCCATTTCAAGGTCAACTATTCGTGTCATGTTACACACGTTTCCGGTTACATGTCTACACAGATCAGCAAAATTCAAAACGGGTTCAGTGACTTCTTTCAAAGAGTGCATGTGTTACATATCAAATCACCTGTAATGTGCTGACATCAAGTTTCCAGTAACAAACAAGTTTATTAACGATGAAGAAATTCAAAACGAGTCCAATGACCTATTTCAAGGTCAACTTTTCGCTTCATGTTACACACGTTTCCGGGTACATGTCTACACAGGTCAGCAAAATTCAACACGGGTTCAGTGACCTCTTTCAAATAGTGCATGTGTTACATATCAAATTACCTGGAATGTGCTGACATCGAGTTTCCGGTCACAAACATGTTTATAAACGATGAAGAAATTCAATACGAGTTCAATGACCTATTCCAAGGTCAACTATTCTCGTCATGTTACACACATTTCCGGTTACATGTCTACACAGATCAGCAGAATTCAACACGGGTTCAGTGACCTCTTTCAAAGAGTGCATGTGTTACATATCAAATTACCTGGAATGTGCTGACATCGAGTTTCCAGTAACAAACAAGTTTATAAACGATGAAGAAATTCAATACGAGTCCAATGACCTATTTCGAAGTCAACTATTCGTGTCATGTTACACACGTTTCCGGTTACATGTCTACACAGATCAGCAGAATTCAACACGGGTTCAGTGACTTCTTTCAAAGAGTGCATGTGTTACATATCAAATTACCTGGAATGTGCTGACATCAAGTTTCCGGTCACAAACATGTTTATAAACGATGAAGAAGTTCAATACGAGTTCAATGACCTATTTCAAGGTCAACTTTTCGCGTCATGTTACACACGTTTCCGGGTACATGTCTACACAGATCAGCAAAATTCAACACGGGTTCAGTGACCTCTTTCAAATAGTGCATGTGTTACATATCAAATTACCTGGAATGTGCTGACATCGAGTTTCCGGTCACAAACATGTTTATAAACGATGAAGAAATTCAATACGAGTTCAATGACCTATTTCAAGGTCAACTATTCGTGTCATGTTACCTACGTTTCCGGTTACATGTCTACACAGATCAGCAGAATTCAACACGGGTTCAGTGACCTCTTTCAAATAGTGCATGTGTTACTAATCAAATTACCTGAAATGTGCTGACATCGAGTTTCCGGTCACAAACATGTTTATAAACGATGAAGAAATTCAATACGAGTTCAATGACCTATTTCAAGGTCAACTATTCGTGTCATGTTACCCACGCTTCCGGTTACATGTCTAAACAGATCAGCAGAATTCAACACGGGTTCAGTGACCTCTTTCAAAGAGTGCATGTGTTACATATCAAATCACCTAGAATGTGCTGACATCAAGTTTCCAGTCACAAACAAGTTTATAAACGATGAAGAAATTCAATACGAGTTAAATGACCTATTTCAAGGTCAAATATTCGTGTCATGTTACACACGTTTCCGGTTACATGTCTACACAGATCAGCAAAATCCAACACGGGTTCAGTGACCTCTTTCAAATAGTGCATATGTTACATATCAAATTACCTGGAATGTGCTGACATCGAGTTTCCGGTCACAAACATGTTTAGAAACGATGAAGAAATTCAATACGAATACAATGACCCATTTTGAGGTCAACTATTCGTGTCATGTAACACACGTTTCCGGTTACATGTCTACACAGATCAGCAAAATTCAACACGGTTTCAGTGACCTCTTTCAATAGTACATGTGTTACATATCAAATTACCTGGAATGTGCTGACATTGAGTTTCCGGTCACAAACATGTTTATAAACGATGAAGAAATTCAATACGAGTTCAATGACCTATTTCAAGGTCAACTATTCGTGTCATGTTACACACGTTTCCGGTTACATGTCTACACAGATCAGCAGAATTCAACACGGGTTCAGTGACCTCTTTCAGAGAGTGCATGTGTTACATATCAAATTACCTGGAATGTGCTGACATCGAGTTTACAGTAACAAACGAGTTTATAAACGATGAAGAAATTCAATACGAGTCCAATGACCTATTTCAAGGTCAACTTTTCGTGTCATATTACACACGTTTCCGGTTACATGTCTACACATATCAGCAAAATTCAACACAGGTTCAGTGACCTCTTTCAAAGAGTGCATGTGTTACATATCAAATTACCTGGAATGTGCTGACATTGAGTTTCCGGTCACAAACATGTTTAGAAACGATGAAGAAATTCAATACGAATTCAATGACCCATTTTAAGGTCAACTATTCGTGTCATGTTACACACGTTTCCGGTAACATGTCTACACAGATCAGCTAAATTCAAAACGGGTTCAGTGACTTCTTCCAAAGAGTGCATGTGTTACATATCAAATTACCTGGAATGTGCTGACATCGAGTTTCCGGTCACAAACATGTTTATAAACGATGAAGAAATTCAATACGAGTTCAATGACCCATTTCAAGGTCAACTATTCGTGTCATGTTACACACGTTTCCGGTTACATGTCTACACAGATCAGCAGAATTCAACACGGGTTCAGTGACCTCTTTCAAATAGTGCATGTGTTACATATCAAATTACCTGGAATGTGCTGACATCGAGTTTCCAGTAACAAACAAGTTTATAAACGATGAAGAAATTCAATACGAGTTCAATGACCTATTTCGAAGTCAACTATTCGTGTCATGTTACACACGTTTCCGGTTACATGTCTACACAGATCAGCAGAATTCAACACGGGTTCAGTGACCTCTTTCAAAGAGTGCATGTGTTACATATCAAATTACCTGGAATGTGCTGACATCGAGTTTCCAGTCACAAATAAGTTTATAAACGATGAAGAAATTCAATACGAGTTCAATGACCTATTTCAAAAAGTCAACTTTTCGTGACATGTTACACACGTTTCCGGTTACATGTCTACACAGATCAGCAAAATTCAACACGGGTTCAGTGACCTCTTTCAAATAGTGCATACGTTACATATCAAATTACCTGGAATGTGCTGACATTGAGTTTCCGGCCACAAACATGTTTAGAAACGATGAAGAAATTCAATACGAATTCAATGACCCATTTCAAGGTCAACTATTCGTGTCATGTTACACATGTTTCCGGTTACATGTCTACACAGATCAGCAAAATTCAACACGGGTTCAGTGACCTCTTTCAATAGTACATGTGTTACATATCAAATTACCTGGAATGTGCTGACATCGAGTTTCCGGTCACAAACATGTTTATAAACGATAAAGAAATTCAATACGAGTTCAATGACCCATTTCAAGGTCAACTATTCGTGTCATGTCACACACGTTTCCGGTTACATGTCTACACAGATCAGCAAAATTCAAAACGGATTCAGTGACTTCTTTCAAAGAGTGCATGTGTTACATATCAAATCACCTGTAATGTGCTGACATCGAGTTTCCGGTCACAAACATGTTTATAAACGATGAAGAAATTCAATACGAGTTCAATGACCCATTTCAAGGTCAACTATTCGTGTCATGTTACACACGTTTCCGGTAACATGTCTACACAGATCAGCAAAATTCAACACGGTTTCAGTGACCTCTTCCAATAGTACATGTGTTACATATCAAATTACCTGGAATGTGCTGACATCGAGTTTCCGGTCACAAACATGTTTATAAACGATGAAGAAATTCAATACGAGTTCAATGACCCATTTCAAGGTCAACTATTCGTGTCATGTTACACACGTTTCCGGTAACGTGTCTACACAGATCAGCAAAATTCAACACGGGTTCAGTGACCTCTTTCAACGAGTGCATGTGTTACATATCAAATTACCTGGAATGTGCTGACATCAAGTTTCCAGTAACAAACAAGTTTATTAACGATGAAGAAATTCAATACGAGTTCAATGACCTATTTCAAGGTCAACTATTCTCGTCATGTTACACACGTTTCCGGTTACATGTCTACACAGATCAGCAGAATTCAACACGGGTTCAGTGACCTCTTTCAAAGAGTGCATGTGTTACATATCAAATTACCTGGAATGTGCAGACATCGAGTTTCCAGTAACAAACAAGTTTATAAACGATGAAGAAATTCAATACGAGTCCAATGACCTATTTCGAAGTCAACTATTCGTGTTATGTTACACACGTTTCCGGGTACATGTCTACACAGATCAGCAAAATTCAACACGGGTTCAGTGACCTCTTTCAAAGAGTGCATGTGTTACATATCAAATTACCTGGAATGTGCTGACATCGAGTTTCCGGTCACAAACATGTTTATAAACGATGAAGAAATTCAATACGAGTTCAATGACCTATTTCAAGGTCAACTAATCTCGTCATGTTACACACGTTTCCGGTTACATGTCTACACAGATCAGCAGAATTCAACACGGGTTCAGTGACCTCTTTCAAAGAGTGCATGTGTTACATATCAAATTACCTGGAATGTGCAGACATCGAGTTTCCAGTAACAAACAAGTTTATAAACGATGAAGAAATTCAATACGAGTCCAATGACCTATTTCGAAGTCAACTATTCGTGTTATGTTACACACGTTTCCGGTTACATGTCTACACAGATCAGCAGAATTCAACACGGGTTCAGTGACCTCTTTCAAAGAGTGCATGTGTTACATATCAAATTACCTGGAATGTGCTGACATCAAGTTTCCGGTCACAAACATGTTTATAAACGATGAAGAAGTTCAATACGAGTTCAAAGACCTATTTCAAGGTCAACTTTTCGCGTCATGTTACACACGTTTCCGGGTACATGTCTACACAGATCAGCAAAATTCAACACGGGTTCAGTGACCTCTTTCAAATAGTGCATACGTTACATATCAAATTACCTGGAATGTGCTGACATTGAGTTTCCGGCCACAAACATGTTTAGAAACGATGAAGAAATTCAATACGAATTCAATGACCCATTTCAAGGTCGACTATTCGTGTCATGTTACACACGTTTCCGGTTACATGTCTACACAGATCAGCAAAATTCAACACGGGTTCAGTGACCTCTTCCAATAGTACATGTGTTACATATCAAATTACCTGGAATATGCTGACATCGAGTTTCCGGTCACAAACATGTTTATAAACGATGAAGAAATTCAATACGAGTTCAATGACCCATTTCAAGGTCAACTATTCGTGTCATGTTATACACGTTTCCGGTTACATGTCTACACATATCAGCAAAATTCAAAACGGGTTCAGTGACTTCTTTCAAAGAGTGCATGTGTTACATATCAAATCACCTGTAATGTGCTGACATCGAGTTTCCGATCACAAACATGTTTATAAACGATGAAGAAATTCAATACGAGTTCAATGACCCATTTCAAGGTCAACTATTCGTGTCATGTTACACACGTTTCCGGTAACATGTCTACACAAATCAGCAAAATTCAACACGGGTTCAGTGACCTCTTTCAAAGAGTGCATGTGTTACTTATCAAATTACCTGGAATGTGCTGACATCAAGTTTCCAGTATCAAACAAGTTTATTAACGATGAAGAGACAAGGTCAACTATTCGTGTCATCTTACACACGTTTCCGGTTACATGTCTACACAGATCAGCAAAATTCAACACGGGTTCAGTGACCTCTTTCAAATAGTGCATGTGTTACATATCAAATTACATGGAATGTGCTGATATCGAGTTTCCGGTCACAAACATGTTTAGAAACGATGAAGAAATTCAATACGAATTCAATGACCCATTTCAAGGTCAACTATTCGTGTCATGTTACACACATTTCCAGTTACATGTCGACACAGATCAGCAAAATTCAACACGGGTTCAGTGACCTATTTCAATAGTACATGTGTTACATATCAAATTACCTGGAATGTGCTGACATCGAGATTCCGGTAACAAACATGTTTAGAATCGATGAAGATGTTCAATGACCTATTTCAAGGTCAACTATTCGTGTTATGTTACCTACGTTTCCGGTTACATGTCTACACAGATCAGCAAAATTCAACACGGGTTCAGTGACTTCTTTCAAAGAGTGCATGTGTTACATATCAAATTACCTGGAATGTGCTGACATCGAGTTTCCGTTCACAAACATGTTTATAAACGATGAAGAAATTCAATACGAGTTCAATGACCCATTTCAAGGTCAACTATTCGTGTCATGTTACACACGTTTCCGGTAACATTTCTACACAGATCAGCAAAATTCAAAACGGGTTCAGTGACTTCTTTCAAAGAGTGCATGTGTTACATATCAAATTACCTGGAATGTGCTGACATCGAGTTTCCGGTCACAAACATGTTTATAAACGATGAAGAAATTCAATACGAGTTCAATGACCCATTTCAAGGTCAACTATTCGTGTCATGTTACACACGTTTCCGGTTACATGTCTACACAGATCAGCAGAATTCAACACGGGTTCAGTGACCTCTTTCAAATAGTGCATGTGTTACATATCAAATTACCTGGAATGTGCTGATATTGAGTTTCCGGTCACAAACATGTTTAGAAACGATGAAGAAATTCAATACGAATTCAATGACCCATTTTAAGGTCAACTATTCGTGTCATGTTACACACATTTCCGGTTACATGTCTATACAGATCAGCAAAATTCAACACGGGTTCAGTGACCTCTTCCAATAGTACATGTGTTACATATCAAATTACCTGGAATGTGCTGACATTGAGTTTCCGGTCACAAACATGTTTATAAACGATGAAGAAATTCAATACGAGTTCAATGACCCATTTCAAGGTCAACTATTCGTGTCATGTTACACACGTTTCCGGTAACATGTCTACACAGATCAGCAAAATTCAAAACGGGTTCAGTGACTTCTTTCAAAGAGTGCATGTGTTACATATCAAATTACCTGGAATGTGCTGACATCGAGTTTCCGGTCACAAACATGTTTATAAACGATGAAGAAATTCAATACGAGTTCAATGACCCATTTCATGGTCAACTATTCGTGTCATGTTACACACGTTTCCGGTTACATGTCTACACAGATCAGCAGAATTCAACACGGGTTCAGTGACCTCTTTCAAATAGTGCATGTGTTACATATCAAATTACCTGGAATGTGCTGACATCGAGTTTCCGGTCACAAACATGTTTATAAACGATGAAGAAATTCAATACGAGTTCAATGACCCATTTCAAGGTCAACTATTCGTGTCATGTTACACATGTTTCCGGTTACATGTCTACACAGATCAGCAGAATTCAACACGGGTTCAGTGACCTCTTTCAAATAGTGCATGTGTTACATATCAAATTACCTGGAATGTGCTGACATCGAGTTTCCAGTAACAAACAAGTTTATAAACGATGAAGAAATTCAATACGAGTTCAATGACCTATTTCAAGGTCAACTATTCGTGTCATGTTACACACGTTTCCGGTTACATGTCTACACAGATCAGCAAAATTCAACACGGGTTCAGTGACCTCTTCCAATAGTACATGTGTTACATATCAAATTACCTGGAATATGCTGACATCGAGTTTCCGGTCACAAACATGTTTATAAACGATGAAGAAATTCAATACGAGTTCAATGACCCATTTCAAGGTCAACTATTCGTGTCATGTTACACACGTTTCCGGTTACATGTCTACACAGATCAGCAAAATTCAAAACGGGTTCAGTGACTTCTTTCAAAGAGTGCATGTGTTACATATCAAATCACCTGTAATGTGCTGACATCGAGTTTCTGGTCACAAATATGTTTATAAACGATGATGAAAATCAATACGAGTTCAATGACCCATTTCAAGATCAACTATTCGTGTCATGTTACACACGTTTCCGGTAACATGTCTACACAGATCAGCAAAATTCAACACGGGTTCAGTGACCTCTTCCAATAGTACATGTGTTACATATCAAATTACCTGGAATATGCTGACATCGAGTTTCCGGTCACAAACAAGTTTATAAACGATGAAGAAATTCAATACGAGTTCAATGACCCATTTCAAGGTCAACTATTCGTGTCATGTTACACACGTTTCCGGTTACATGTCTACACAGATCAGCAAAATTCAACACGGGTTCAGTGACCTCTTTCAAAGAGTGCATGTGTTACATATCAAATTACCTGGAATGTGCTGACATCGAGTTTCCAGTAACAAACAAGTTCATAAACGATGAAGAAATTCAATACGAGTCCAATGACCTATTTCAAGGTCAACTATTCGTGTCATGTTACACACGTTTCCGGTTACATGTCTACACAGATCAGCAAAATTCAACACGGGTTCAGTGACCTCTTTCAAAGAGTGCATGTGTTACATATCAAATTACCTGGAATGTGCTGACATCGAGTTTCCAGTAACAAACAAGTTTATAAACGATGAAGAAATTCAATACGAGTCCAATGACCTATTTCAAGGTCAACTATTCGTGTCATGTTACACACGTTTCCGGTTACATGTCTACACAGATCAGCAAAATTCAACACGGGTTCAGTGACCTCTTTCAAAGGGTGCATGTGTTACTTATCTAATTACCTGGAATGTGCTGACATCAAGTTTCCAGTATCAAACAAGTTTATTAACGATGAAGAAATTCAAAACGAGTCCAATGACCTATTTCAAGGTCAACTATTCGTGTCATGTTACACACGTTTCCGGTTACATGTCTACACAGATCAGCAAAATTCAACACGGGTTCAGTGACCTCTTTCAAAGAGTGCATGTGTTACATATCAAATTACCTGGAATGTGCTGACATCGAGTTTCCAGTAACAAACAAGTTTATAAACGATGAAGAAATTCAATACGAGTCCAATGACCTATTTCAAGGTCAACTTTTCGTGTAATGTTACACACGTTTCCGGTTACATGTCTACACAGATCAGCAAAATTCAACACGGGTTCAGTGACCTCTTTCAAATAGTGCATGTGTTACATATCAAATTACCTGGAATGTGCTGACATCGAGTTTCTGGTCACAAATATGTTTATAAACGATGATGAAAATCAATACGAGTTCAATGACCCATTTCAAGGTCAACTATTCGTGTCATGTTACACACGTTTCCGGTAACATGTCTACACAGATCAGCAAAATTCAACACGGGTTCAGTGACCTCTTCCAATAGTACATGTGTTACATATCAAATTACCTGGAATATGCTGACATCGAGTTTCCGGTCACAAACATGTTTATAAACGATGAAGAAATTCAATACGAGTTCAATGACCCAATTCAAGGTCAACTATTCGTGTCATGTTACACACGTTTCCGGTTACATGTCTACACAGATCAGCAAAATTCAACACGGGTTCAGTGACCTCTTTCAAAGAGTGCATGTGTTACATATCAAATTACCTGGAATGTGCTGACATCGAGTTTCCAGTAACAAACAAGTTTATAAACGATGAAGAAATTCAATACGAGTCCAATGACCTATTTCAAGGTCAACTATTCGTGTCATGTTACACACGTTTCCGGTTACATGTCTACACAGATCAGCAAAATTCAACACGGGTTCAGTGACCTCTTTCAAAGAGTGCATGTGTTACATATCAAATTACCTGGAATGTGCTGACATCGAGTTTCCAGTAACAAACAAGTTTATAAACGATGAAGAAATTCAATACGAGTCCAATGACCTATTTCAAGGTCAACTATTCGTGTCATGTTACACACGTTTCTGGTTACATGTCTACACAGATCAGCAAAATTCAACACGGGTTCAGTGACCTCTTTCAAAGGGTGCATGTGTTACTTATCTAATTACCTGGAATGTGCTGACATCAAGTTTCCAGTATCAAACAAGTTTATTAACGATGAAGAAATTCAAAACGAGTCCAATGACCTATTTCAACGTCAACTTTTCGTGTAATGTTACACACGTTTCCGGTTACATGTCTACACAGATCAGCAAAATTCAACACGGGTTCAGTGACCTCTTTCAAATAGTGCATGTGTTACATATCAAATTACCTGGAATGTGCTGATATCGAGTTTCCGGTCACAAACATGTTTAGAAACGATGAAGAAATTCAATACGAATTCAATGACCCATTTCAAGGTCAACTATTCGTGTCATGTTACACACGTTTCCGGTTACATGTCTACACAGATCAGCAAAATTCAACACGGGTTCAGTGACCTCTTTCAATAGTACATGTGTTACATATCAAATTACCTGGAATGTGCTGACATCGAGATTCCGGTCACCAACATGTTTAGAATCGATGAAGATGTTCAATGACCTATTTCAAGGTCAACTATTCGTGTCATGTTACCCACGTTTCCGGTTACATGTCTACACAGATCAGCAGAATTCAACACGGGTTCAGTGACCTCTTTCAAATAGTGCATGTGTTACATATCAAATTACCTGGAATGTGCTGACATCGAGTTTCCAGTAACAAACAAGTTTATAAACGATGAAGAAATTCAATACGAGTTCAATGACCTATTTCGAAGTCAACTATTCGTGTCATGTTACACACGTTTCCGGTTACATGTCTACACAGATCAGCAGAATTCAACACGGGTTCAGTGACCTCTTTCAAAGACTGCATGTGTTACATATCAAATTACCTGGAATGTGCTGACATCGAGTTTCCAGTCACAAATAAGTTTATAAACGATGAAGAAATTCAATACGAGTCCAATGACCTATTTCGAAGTCAACTATTCGTGTCATGTTACACACGTTTCCGGTTACATGTCTACACAGATCAGCAGAATTCAACACGGGTTCAGTGACTTCTTTCAAAGAGTGCATGTGTTACATATCAAATTACCTGGAATGTGCTGACATCAAGTTTCCGGTCACAAACATGTTTATAAACGATGAAGAAGTTCAATACGAGTTCAATGACCTATTTCAAGGTCAACTTTTCGCGTCATGTTACACACGTTTCCGGGTACATGTCTACACAGATCAGCAAAATTCAACACGGGTTCAGTGACCTCTTTCAAATAGTGCATGTGTTACATATCAAATTACCTGGAATGTGCTGACATCGAGTTTCCGGTCACAAACATGTTTATAAACGATGAAGAAATTCAATACGAGTTCAATGACCTATTTCAAGGTCAACTATTCGTGTCATGTTACCTACGTTTCCGGTTACATGTCTACACAGATCAGCAGAATTCAACACGGGTTCAGTGACCTCTTTCAAATAGTGCATGTGTTACTAATCAAATTACCTGAAATGTGCTGACATCGAGTTTCCGGTCACAAACATGTTTATAAACGATGAAGAAATTCAATACGAGTTCAATGACCTATTTCAAGGTCAACTATTCGTGTCATGTTACCCACGCTTCCGGTTACATGTCTAAACAGATCAGCAGAATTCAACACGGGTTCAGTGACCTCTTTCAAAGAGTGCATGTGTTACATATCAAATCACCTAGAATGTGCTGACATCAAGTTTCCAGTCACAAACAAGTTTATAAACGATGAAGAAATTCAATACGAGTTAAATGACCTATTTCAAGGTCAAATATTCGTGTCATGTTACACACGTTTCCGGTTACATGTCTACACAGATCAGCAAAATCCAACACGGGTTCAGTGACCTCTTTCAAATAGTGCATATGTTACATATCAAATTACCTGGAATGTGCTGACATCGAGTTTCCGGTCACAAACATGTTTAGAAACGATGAAGAAATTCAATACGAATACAATGACCCATTTTAAGGTCAACTATTCGTGTCATGTAACACACGTTTCCGGTTACATGTCTACACAGATCAGCAAAATTCAACACGGTTTCAGTGACCTCTTTCAATAGTACATGTGTTACATATCAAATTACCTGGAATGTGCTGACATTGAGTTTCCGGTCACAAACATGTTTATAAACGATGAAGAAATTCAATACGAGTTCAATGACCTATTTCAAGGTCAACTATTCGTGTCATGTTACACACGCTTCCGGTTACATGTCTACACAGATCAGCAGAATTCAACACGGGTTCAGTGACCTCTTTCAGAGAGTGCATGTGTTACATATCAAATTACCTGGAATGTGCTGACATCGAGTTTACAGTAACAAACGAGTTTATAAACGATGAAGAAATTCAATACGAGTCCAATGACCTATTTCAAGGTCAACTTTTCGTGTCATATTACACACGTTTCCGGTTACATGTCTACACATATCAGCAAAATTCAACACGGGTTCAGTGACCTCTTTCAAAGAGTGCATGTGTTACATATCAAATTACCTGGAATGTGCTGACATTGAGTTTCCGGTCACAAACATGTTTAGAAACGATGAAGAAATTCAATACGAATTCAATGACCCATTTTAAGGTCAACTATTCGTGTCATGTTACACACGTTTCCGGTAACATGTCTACACAGATCAGCTAAATTCAAAACGGGTTCAGTGACTTCTTCCCAAGAGTGCATGTGTCACATATCAAATTACCTGGAATGTGCTGACATCGAGTTTCCGGTCACAAACATGTTTATAAACGATGAAGAAATTCAATACGAGTTCAATGACCCATTTCAAGGTCAACTATTCGTGTCATGTTACACACGTTTCCGGTTACATGTCTACACAGATCAGCAGAATTCAACACGGGTTCAGTGACCTCTTTCAAATAGTGCATGTGTTACATATCAAATTACCTGGAATGTGCTGACATCGAGTTTCCAGTAACAAACAAGTTTATAAACGATGAAGAAATTCAATACGAGTTCAATGACCTATTTCGAAGTCAACTATTCGTGTCATGTTACACACGTTTCCGGTTACATGTCTACACAGATCAGCAGAATTCAACACGGGTTCAGTGACCTCTTTCAAAGAGTGCATGTGTTACATATCAAATTACCTGGAATGTGCTGACATCGAGTTTCCAGTCACAAATAAGTTTATAAACGATGAAGAAATTCAATACGAGTTCAATGACCTATTTCAAAAAGTCAACTTTTCGTGACATGTTACACACGTTTCCGGTTACATGTCTACACAGATCAGCAAAATTCAACACGGGTTCAGTGACCTCTTTCAAATAGTGCATACGTTACATATCAAATTACCTGGAATGTGCTGACATTGAGTTTCCGGCCACAAACATGTTTAGAAACGATGAAGAAATTCAATACGAATTCAATGACCCATTTCAAGGTCAACTATTCGTGTCATGTTACACATGTTTCCGGTTACATGTCTACACAGATCAGCAAAATTCAACACGGGTTCAGTGACCTCTTTCAATAGTACATGTGTTACATATCAAATTACCTGGAATGTGCTGACATCGAGTTTCCGGTCACAAACATGTTTATAAACGATAAAGAAATTCAATACGAGTTCAATGACCCATTTCAAGGTCAACTATTCGTGTCATGTCACACACGTTTCCGGTTACATGTCTACACAGATCAGCAAAATTCAAAACGGATTCAGTGACTTCTTTCAAAGAGTGCATGTGTTACATATCAAATCACCTGTAATGTGCTGACATCGAGTTTCCGGTCACAAACATGTTTATAAACGATGAAGAAATTCAATACGAGTTCAATGACCCATTTCAAGGTCAACTATTCGTGTCATGTTATACACGTTTCCGGTTACATGTCTACACAGATCAGCAAAATTCAACACGGTTTCAGTGACCTCTTCCAATAGTACATGTGTTACATATCAAATTACCTGGAATGTGCTGACATCGAGTTTCCGGTCACAAACATGTTTATAAACGATGAAGAAATTCAATACGAGTTCAATGACCCATTTCAAGGTCAACTATTCGTGTCATGTTACACACGTTTCCGGTAACGTGTCTACACAGATCAGCAAAATTCAACACGGGTTCAGTGACCTCTTTCAAAGAGTGCATGTGTTACATATCAAATTACCTGGAATGTGCTGACATCAAGTTTCCAGTAACAAACAAGTTTATTAACGATGAAGAAATTCAAAACGAGTCCAATGACCTATTTCAGGGTCAACTTTTCGCGTCATGTTACACACGTTTCCGGGTACATGTCTACACAGATCAGCAAAATTCAACACGGGTTCAGTGACCTCTTTCAAAGAGTGCATGTGTTACATATCAAATTACCTGGAATGTGCTGACATCGAGTTTCCGTTCACAAACATGTTTATAAACGATGAAGAAATTCAATACGAGTTCAATGACCCATTTCAAGGTCAACTATTCGTGTCATGTTACACACGTTTCCGGTAACATTTCTACACAGATCAGCAAAATTCAAAACGGGTTCAGTGACTTCTTTCAAAGAGTGCATGTGTTACATATCAAATTACCTGGAATGTGCTGACATCGAGTTTCCGGTCACAAACATGTTTATAAACGATGAAGAAATTCAATACGAGTTCAATGACCCATTTCAAGGTCAACTATTCGTGTCATGTTACACACGTTTCCGGTTACATGTCTACACAGATCAGCAGAATTCAACACGGGTTCAGTGACCTCTTTCAAATAGTGCATGTGTTACATATCAAATTACCTGGAATGTGCTGATATTGAGTTTCCGGTCACAAACATGTTTAGAAACGATGAAGAAATTCAATACGAATTCAATGACCCATTTTAAGGTCAACTATTCGTGTCATGTTACACACATTTCCGGTTACATGTCTATACAGATCAGCAAAATTCAACACGGGTTCAGTGACTTCTTTCAAAGAGTGCATGTGTTACATATCAAATTACCTGGAATGTGCTGACATCGAGTTTCCGGTCACAAACATGTTTATAAACGATGAAGAAATTCAATACGAGTTCAATGACCCATTTCAAGGTCAACTATTCGTGTCATGTTACACACGTTTCCGGTAACATTTCTACACAGATCAGCAAAATTCAAAACGGGTTCAGTGACTTCTTTCAAAGAGTGCATGTGTTACATATCAAATTACCTGGAATGTGCTGACATCGAGTTTCCGGTCACAAACATGTTTATAAACGATGAAGAAATTCAATACGAGTTCAATGACCCATTTCAAGGTCAACTATTCGTGTCATGTTACACACGTTTCCGGTTACATGTCTACACAGATCAGCAGAATTCAACACGGGTTCAGTGACCTCTTTCAAATAGTGCATGTGTTACATATCAAATTACCTGGAATGTGCTGATATTGTGTTTCCGGTCACAAACATGTTTAGAAACGATGAAGAAATTCAATACGAATTCAATGACCCATTTCAAGGTCAACTATTCGTGTCATGTTACACACATTTCCAGTTACATGTCGACACAGATCAGCAAAATTCAACACGGGTTCAGTGACCTATTTCAATAGTACATGTGTTACATATCAAATTACCTGGAATGTGCTGACATCGAGATTCCGGTAACAAACATGTTTAGAATCGATGAAGATGTTCAATGACCTATTTCAAGGTCAACTATTCGTGTTATGTTACCTACGTTTCCGGTTACATGTCTACACAGATCAGCAAAATTCAACACGGGTTCAGTGACTTCTTTCAAAGAGTGCATGTGTTACATATCAAATTACCTGGAATGTGCTGACATCGAGTTTCCGTTCACAAACATGTTTATAAACGATGAAGAAATTCAATACGAGTTCAATGACCCATTTCAAGGTCAACTATTCGTGTCATGTTACACACGTTTCCGGTAACATTTCTACACAGATCAGCAAAATTCAAAACGGGTTCAGTGACTTCTTTCAAAGAGTGCATGTGTTACATATCAAATTACCTGGAATGTGCTGACATCGAGTTTCCGGTCACAAACATGTTTATAAACGATGAAGAAATTCAATACGAGTTCAATGACCCATTTCAAGGTCAACTATTCGTGTCATGTTACACACGTTTCCGGTTACATGTCTACACAGATCAGCAGAATTCAACACGGGTTCAGTGACCTCTTTCAAATAGTGCATGTGTTACATATCAAATTACCTGGAATGTGCTGATATTGAGTTTCCGGTCACAAACATGTTTAGAAACGATGAAGAAATTCAATACGAATTCAATGACCCATTTTAAGGTCAACTATTCGTGTCATGTTACACACATTTCCGGTTACATGTCTATACAGATCAGCAAAATTCAACACGGGTTCAGTGACCTCTTCCAATAGTACATGTGTTACATATCAAATTACCTGGAATGTGCTGACATTGAGTTTCCGGTCACAAACATGTTTATAAACGATGAAGAAATTCAATACGAGTTCAATGACCCATTTCAAGGTCAACTATTCGTGTCATGTTACACACGTTTCCGGTAACATGTCTACACAGATCAGCAAAATTCAAAACGGGTTCAGTGACTTCTTTCAAAGAGTGCATGTGTTACATATCAAATTACCTGGAATGTGCTGACATCGAGTTTCCGGTCACAAACATGTTTATAAACGATGAAGAAATTCAATACGAGTTCAATGACCCATTTCATGGTCAACTATTCGTGTCATGTTACACACGTTTCCGGTTACATGTCTACACAGATCAGCAGAATTCAACACGGGTTCAGTGACCTCTTTCAAATAGTGCATGTGTTACATATCAAATTACCTGGAATGTGCTGACATCGAGTTTCCGGTCACAAACATGTTTATAAACGATGAAGAAATTCAATACGAGTTCAATGACCCATTTCAAGGTCAACTATTCGTGTCATGTTACACATGTTTCCGGTTACATGTCTACACAGATCAGCAGAATTCAACACGGGTTCAGTGACCTCTTTCAAATAGTGCATGTGTTACATATCAAATTACCTGGAATGTGCTGACATCGAGTTTCCAGTAACAAACAAGTTTATAAACGATGAAGAAATTCAATACGAGTTCAATGACCTATTTCAAGGTCAACTATTCGTGTCATGTTACACACGTTTCCGGTTACATGTCTACACAGATCAGCAAAATTCAACACGGGTTCAGTGACCTCTTCCAATAGTACATGTGTTACATATCAAATTACCTGGAATATGCTGACATCGAGTTTCCGGTCACAAACATGTTTATAAACGATGAAGAAATTCAATACGAGTTCAATGACCCATTTCAAGGTCAACTATTCGTGTCATGTTACACACGTTTCCGGTTACATGTCTACACAGATCAGCAAAATTCAAAACGGGTTCAGTGACTTCTTTCAAAGAGTGCATGTGTTACATATCAAATCACCTGTAATGTGCTGACATCGAGTTTCTGGTCACAAATATGTTTATAAACGATGATGAAAATCAATACGAGTTCAATGACCCATTTCAAGATCAACTATTCGTGTCATGTTACACACGTTTCCGGTAACATGTCTACACAGATCAGCAAAATTCAACACGGGTTCAGTGACCTCTTCCAATAGTACATGTGTTACATATCAAATTACCTGGAATATGCTGACATCGAGTTTCCGGTCACAAACAAGTTTATAAACGATGAAGAAATTCAATACGAGTTCAATGACCCATTTCAAGGTCAACTATTCGTGTCATGTTACACACGTTTCCGGTTACATGTCTACACAGATCAGCAAAATTCAACACGGGTTCAGTGACCTCTTTCAAAGAGTGCATGTGTTACATATCAAATTACCTGGAATGTGCTGACATCGAGTTTCCAGTAACAAACAAGTTCATAAACGATGAAGAAATTCAATACGAGTCCAATGACCTATTTCAAGGTCAACTATTCGTGTCATGTTACACACGTTTCCGGTTACATGTCTACACAGATCAGCAAAATTCAACACGGGTTCAGTGACCTCTTTCAAAGAGTGCATGTGTTACATATCAAATTACCTGGAATGTGCTGACATCGAGTTTCCAGTAACAAACAAGTTTATAAACGATGAAGAAATTCAATACGAGTCCAATGACCTATTTCAAGGTCAACTATTCGTGTCATGTTACACACGTTTCCGGTTACATGTCTACACAGATCAGCAAAATTCAACACGGGTTCAGTGACCTCTTTCAAAGGGTGCATGTGTTACTTATCTAATTACCTGGAATGTGCTGACATCAAGTTTCCAGTATCAAACAAGTTTATTAACGATGAAGAAATTCAAAACGAGTCCAATGACCTATTTCAAGGTCAACTATTCGTGTCATGTTACACACGTTTCCGGTTACATGTCTACACAGATCAGCAAAATTCAACACGGGTTCAGTGACCTCTTTCAAAGAGTGCATGTGTTACATATCAAATTACCTGGAATGTGCTGACATCGAGTTTCCAGTAACAAACAAGTTTATAAACGATGAAGAAATTCAATACGAGTCCAATGACCTATTTCAAGGTCAACTTTTCGTGTAATGTTACACACGTTTCCGGTTACATGTCTACACAGATCAGCAAAATTCAACACGGGTTCAGTGACCTCTTTCAAATAGTGCATGTGTTACATATCAAATTACCTGGAATGTGCTGACATCGAGTTTCTGGTCACAAATATGTTTATAAACGATGATGAAAATCAATACGAGTTCAATGACCCAATTCAAGGTCAACTATTCGTGTCATGTTACACACGTTTCCGGTAACATGTCTACACAGATCAGCAAAATTCAACACGGGTTCAGTGACCTCTTCCAATAGTACATGTGTTACATATCAAATTACCTGGAATATGCTGACATCGAGTTTCCGGTCACAAACATGTTTATAAACGATGAAGAAATTCAATACGAGTTCAATGACCCAATTCAAGGTCAACTATTCGTGTCATGTTACACACGTTTCCGGTTACATGTCTACACAGATCAGCAAAATTCAACACGGGTTCAGTGACCTCTTTCAAAGAGTGCATGTGTTACATATCAAATTACCTGGAATGTGCTGACATCGAGTTTCCAGTAACAAACAAGTTTATAAACGATGAAGAAATTCAATACGAGTCCAATGACCTATTTCAAGGTCAACTATTCGTGTCATGTTACACACGTTTCCGGTTACATGTCTACACAGATCAGCAAAATTCAACACGGGTTCAGTGACCTCTTTCAAAGAGTGCATGTGTTACATATCAAATTACCTGGAATGTGCTGACATCGAGTTTCCAGTAACAAACAAGTTTATAAACGATGAAGAAATTCAATACGAGTCCAATGACCTATTTCAAGGTCAACTATTCGTGTCATGTTACACACGTTTCCGGTTACATGTCTACACAGATCAGCAAAATTCAACACGGGTTCAGTGACCTCTTTCAAAGGGTGCATGTGTTACTTATCTAATTACCTGGAATGTGCTGACATCAAGTTTCCAGTATCAAACAAGTTTATTAACGATGAAGAAATTCAAAACGAGTCCAATGACCTATTTCAACGTCAACTTTTCGTGTAATGTTACACACGTTTCCGGTTACATGTCTACACAGATCAGCAAAATTCAACACGGGTTCAGTGACCTCTTTCAAATAGTGCATGTGTTACATATCAAATTACCTGGAATGTGCTGATATCGAGTTTCCGGTCACAAACATGTTTAGAAACGATGAAGAAATTCAATACGAATTCAATGACCCATTTCAAGGTCAACTATTCGTGTCATGTTACACACGTTTCCGGTTACATGTCTACACAGATCAGCAAAATTCAACACGGGTTCAGTGACCTCTTTCAATAGTACATGTGTTACATATCAAATTACCTGGAATGTGCTGACATCGAGATTCCGGTCACCAACATGTTTAGAATCGATGAAGATGTTCAATGACCTATTTCAAGGTCAACTATTCGTGTCATGTTACCCACGTTTCCGGTTACATGTCTACACAGATCAGCAGAATTCAACACGGGTTCAGTGACCTCTTTCAAATAGTGCATGTGTTACATATCAAATTACCTGGAATGTGCTGACATCGAGTTTCCAGTAACAAACAAGTTTATAAACGATGAAGAAATTCAATACGAGTTCAATGACCTATTTCGAAGTCAACTATTCGTGTCATGTTACACACGTTTCCGGTTACATGTCTACACAGATCAGCAGAATTCAACACGGGTTCAGTGACCTCTTTCAAAGACTGCATGTGTTACATATCAAATTACCTGGAATGTGCTGACATCGAGTTTCCAGTCACAAATAAGTTTATAAACGATGAAGAAATTCAATACGAGTTCAATGACCTATTTCAAAAAGTCAACTATTCTCGTCATGTTACACACGTTTCCGGTTACATGTCTACACAGATCAGCAGAATTCAACACGGGTTCAGTGACCTCTTTCAAAGAGTGCATGTATTACATATCAAATTACCTGGAATGTGCTGACATCGAGTTTCCAGTAACAAACAAGTTTATAAACGATGAAGAAATTCAATACGAGTCCAATGACATATTTCGAAGTCAACTATTCGTGTCATGTTACACACGTTTCCGGTTACATGTCTACACAGATCAGCAGAATTCAACACGGGTTCAGTGACTTCTTTCAAAGAGTGCATGTGTTACATATCAAATTACCTGGAATGTGCTGACATCAAGTTTCCGGTCACAAACATGTTTATAAACGATGAAGAAGTTCAATACGAGTTCAATGACCTATTTCAAGGTCAACTTTTCGCGTCATGTTACACACGTTTCCGGGTACATGTCTACACAGATCAGCAAAATTCAACACGGGTTCAGTGACCTCTTTCAAATAGTGCATGTGTTACATATCAAATTACCTGGAATGTGCTGACATCGAGTTTCCGGTCACAAACATGTTTATAAACGATGAAGAAATTCAATACGAGTTCAATGACCTATTTCAAGGTCAACTATTCGTGTCATGTTACCTACGTTTCCGGTTACATGTCTACACAGATCAGCAGAATTCAACACGGGTTCAGTGACCTCTTTCAAATAGTGCATGTGTTACTAATCAAATTACCTGAAATGTGCTGACATCGAGTTTCCGGTCACAAACATGTTTATAAACGATGAAGAAATTCAATACGAGTTCAATGACCTATTTCAAGGTCAACTATTCGTGTCATGTTACCCACGCTTCCGGTTACATGTCTAAACAGATCAGCAGAATTCAACACGGGTTCAGTGACCTCTTTCAAAGAGTGCATGTGTTACATATCAAATCACCTAGAATGTGCTGACATCAAGTTTCCAGTCACAAACAAGTTTATAAACGATGAAGAAATTCAATACGAGTTAAATGACCTATTTCAAGGTCAAATATTCGTGTCATGTTACACACGTTTCCGGTTACATGTCTACACAGATCAGCAAAATCCAACACGGGTTCAGTGACCTCTTTCAAATAGTGCATATGTTACATATCAAATTACCTGGAATGTGCTGACATCGAGTTTCCGGTCACAAACATGTTTAGAAACGATGAAGAAATTCAATACGAATACAATGACCCATTTTAAGGTCAACTATTCGTGTCATGTAACACACGTTTCCGGTTACATGTCTACACAGATCAGCAAAATTCAACACGGTTTCAGTGACCTCTTTCAATAGTACATGTGTTACATATCAAATTACCTGGAATGTGCTGACATTGAGTTTCCGGTCACAAACATGTTTATAAACGATAAAGAAATTCAATACGAGTTCAATGACCTATTTCAAGGTCAACTATTCGTGTCATGTTACACACGCTTCCGGTTACATGTCTACACAGATCAGCAGAATTCAACACGGGTTCAGTGACCTCTTTCAGAGAGTGCATGTGTTACATATCAAATTACCTGGAATGTGCTGACATCGAGTTTACAGTAACAAACGAGTTTATAAACGATGAAGAAATTCAATACGAGTCCAATGACCTATTTCAAGGTCAACTTTTCGTGTCATATTACACACGTTTCCGGTTACATGTCTACACATATCAGCAAAATTCAACACGGGTTCAGTGACCTCTTTCAAAGAGTGCATGTGTTACATATCAAATTACCTGGAATGTGCTGACATTGAGTTTCCGGTCACAAACATGTTTAGAAACGATGAAGAAATTCAATACGAATTCAATGACCCATTTTAAGGTCAACTATTCGTGTCATGTTACACACGTTTCCGGTAACATGTCTACACAGATCAGCTAAATTCAAAACGGGTTCAGTGACTTCTTCCCAAGAGTGCATGTGTCACATATCAAATTACCTGGAATGTGCTGACATCGAGTTTCCGGTCACAAACATGTTTATAAACGATGAAGAAATTCAATACGAGTTCAATGACCCATTTCAAGGTCAACTATTCGTGTCATGTTACACACGTTTCCGGTTACATGTCTACACAGATCAGCAGAATTCAACACGGGTTCAGTGACCTCTTTCAAATAGTGCATGTGTTACATATCAAATTACCTGGAATGTGCTGACATCGAGTTTCCAGTAACAAACAAGTTTATAAACGATGAAGAAATTCAATACGAGTTCAATGACCTATTTCGAAGTCAACTATTCGTGTCATGTTACACACGTTTCCGGTTACATGTCTACACAGATCAGCAGAATTCAACACGGGTTCAGTGACCTCTTTCAAAGAGTGCATGTGTTACATATCAAATTACCTGGAATGTGCTGACATCGAGTTTCCAGTCACAAATAAGTTTATAAACGATGAAGAAATTCAATACGAGTTCAATGACCTATTTCAAAAAGTCAACTTTTCGTGACATGTTACACACGTTTCCGGTTACATGTCTACACAGATCAGCAAAATTCAACACGGGTTCAGTGACCTCTTTCAAATAGTGCATACGTTACATATCAAATTACCTGGAATGTGCTGACATTGAGTTTCCGGCCACAAACATGTTTAGAAACGATGAAGAAATTCAATACGAATTCAATGACCCATTTCAAGGTCAACTATTCGTGTCATGTTACACATGTTTCCGGTTACATGTCTACACAGATCAGCAAAATTCAACACGGGTTCAGTGACCTCTTTCAATAGTACATGTGTTACATATCAAATTACCTGGAATGTGCTGACATCGAGTTTCCGGTCACAAACATGTTTATAAACGATAAAGAAATTCAATACGAGTTCAATGACCCATTTCAAGGTCAACTATTCGTGTCATGTCACACACGTTTCCGGTTACATGTCTACACAGATCAGCAAAATTCAAAACGGATTCAGTGACTTCTTTCAAAGAGTGCATGTGTTACATATCAAATCACCTGTAATGTGCTGACATCGAGTTTCCGGTCACAAACATGTTTATAAACGATGAAGAAATTCAATACGAGTTCAATGACCCATTTCAAGGTCAACTATTCGTGTCATGTTATACACGTTTCCGGTTACATGTCTACACAGATCAGCAAAATTCAACACGGTTTCAGTGACCTCTTCCAATAGTACATGTGTTACATATCAAATTACCTGGAATGTGCTGACATCGAGTTTCCGGTCACAAACATGTTTATAAACGATGAAGAAATTCAATACGAGTTCAATGACCCATTTCAAGGTCAACTATTCGTGTCATGTTACACACGTTTCCGGTAACGTGTCTACACAGATCAGCAAAATTCAACACGGGTTCAGTGACCTCTTTCAAAGAGTGCATGTGTTACATATCAAATTACCTGGAATGTGCTGACATCAAGTTTCCAGTAACAAACAAGTTTATTAACGATGAAGAAATTCAAAACGAGTCCAATGACCTATTTCAGGGTCAACTTTTCGCGTCATGTTACACACGTTTCCGGGTACATGTCTACACAGATCAGCAAAATTCAACACGGGTTCAGTGACCTCTTTCAAAGAGTGCATGTGTTACATATCAAATTACCTGTAATGTGCTGACATCGAGTTTCCGGTCACAAACATGTTTATAAACGATGAAGAAATTCAATACGAGTTCAATGACCTATTTCAAGGTCAACTATTCTCGTCATGTTACACACGTTTCCGGTTACATATCTACACAGATCAGCAGAATTCAACACGGGTTCAGTGACCTCTTTCAAAGAGTGCATGTGTTACATATCAAATTATCTGGAATGTGCAGACATCGAGTTTCCAGTAACAAACAAGTTTATAAACGATGAAGAAATTCAATACGAGTCCAATGACCTATTTCGAAGTCAACTATTCGTGTTATGTTACACACGTTTCCGGTTACATGTCTACACAGATCAGCAGAATTCAACACGGGTTCAGTGACCTCTTTCAAAGAGTGCATGTGTTACATATCAAATTACCTGGAATGTGCTGACATCAAGTTTCCGGTCACAAACATGTTTATAAACGATGAAGAAGTTCAATACGAGTTCAAAGACCTATTTCAAGGTCAACTTTTCGCGTCATGTTACACACGTTTCCGGGTACATGTCTACACAGATCAGCAAAATTCAACACGGGTTCAGTGACCTCTTTCAAATAGTGCATACGTTACATATCAAATTACCTGGAATGTGCTGACATTGAGTTTCCGGCCACAAACATGTTTAGAAACGATGAAGAAATTCAATACGAATTCAATGACCCATTTCAAGGTCGACTATTCGTGTCATGTTACACACGTTTCCGGTTACATGTCTACACAGATCAGCAAAATTCAACACGGGTTCAGTGACCTCTTCCAATAGTACATGTGTTACATATCAAATTACCTGGAATATGCTGACATCGAGTTTCCGGTCACAAACATGTTTATAAACGATGAAGAAATTCAATACGAGTTCAATGACCCATTTCAAGGTCAACTATTCGTGTCATGTTATACACGTTTCCGGTTACATGTCTACACAGATAAGCAAAATTCAAAACGGGTTCAGTGACTTCTTTCAAAGAGTGCATGTGTTACATATCAAATCACCTGTAATGTGCTGACATCGAGTTTCTGGTTACAAATATGTTTATAAACGACGAAGAAATTCAATACGAGTTCAATGACCTATTTCAAGGTCAACTTTTCGTGTCATGTTACACACGTTTCCGGTTACATGTCTACACAGATCAGCAAAATTCAACACGGGTTCAGTGACCTCTTCCAATAGTACATGTGTTACATATCAAATTACCTGGAATGTGCTGACATCGAGTTTCCGATCACAAACATGTTTATAAACGATGAAGAAATTCAATACGAGTTCAATGACCCATTTCAAGGTCAACTATTCGTGTCATGTTACACACGTTTCCGGTAACATGTCTACACAGATCAGCAAAATTCAACACGGGTTCAGTGACCTCTTTCAAAGAGTGCATGTGTTACTTATCAAATTACCTGGAATGTGCTGACATCAAGTTTCCAGTATCAAACAAGTTTATTAACGATGAAGAGACAAGGTCAACTATTCGTGTCATCTTACACACGTTTCCGGTTACATGTCTACACAGATCAGCAAAATTCAACACGGGTTCAGTGACCTCTTTCAAATAGTGCATGTGTTACATATCAAATTACATGGAATGTGCTGATATCGAGTTTCCGGTCACAAACATGTTTAGAAACGATGAAGAAATTCAATACGAATTCAATGACCCATTTCAAGGTCAACTATTCGTGTCATGTTACACACGTTTCCAGTTACATGTCTACACAGATCAGCAAAATTCAACACGGGTTCAGTGACCTATTTCAATAGTACATGTGTTACATATCAAATTACCTGGAATGTGCTGACATCGAGATTCCGGTAACAAACATGTTTAGAATCGATGAAGATGTTCAATGACCTATTTCAAGGTCAACTATTCGTGTTATGTTACCTACGTTTCCGGTTACATGTCTACACAGATCAGCAAAATTCAACACGTGTTCAGTGACTTCTTTCAAAGAGTGCATGTGTTACATATCAAATTACCTGGAATGTGCTGACATCGAGTTTCCGTTCACAAACATGTTTATAAACGATGAAGAAATTCAATACGAGTTCAATGACCCATTTCAAGGTCAACTATTCGTGTCATGTTACACACGTTTCCGGTAACATGTCTACACAGATCAGCAAAATTCAAAACGGGTTCAGTGACTTCTTTCAAAGAGTGCATGTGTTACATATCAAATTACCTGGAATGTGCTGACATCGAGTTTCCGGTCACAAACATGTTTATAAACGATGAAGAAATTCAATACGAGTTCAATGACCCATTTCAAGGTCAACTATTCGTGTCATGTTACACACGTTTCCGGTTACATGTCTACACAGATCAGCAGAATTCAACACGGGTTCAGTGACCTCTTTCAAATAGTGCATGTGTTACATATCAAATTACCTGGAATGTGCTGACATTGAGTTTCCGGTCACAAACATGTTTAGAAACGATGAAGAAATTCAATAGGAATTCAATGACCCATTTTAGAGTCAACTATTCGTGTCATGTTACACACATTTCCGGTTACATGTCTACACAGATCAGCAAAATTCAACACGGGTTCAGTGACCTCTTCCAATAGTACATGTGTTACATATCAAATTACCTGGAATGTGCTGACATTGAGTTTCCGGTCACAAACATGTTTATAAACGATGAAGAAATTCAATACGAGTTCAATGACCCATTTCAAGGTCAACTATTCGTGTCATGTTACACACGTTTCCGGTAACATGTCTACACAGATCAGCAAAATTCAAAACGGGTTCAGTGACTTCTTTCAAAGAGTGCATGTGTTACATATCAAATTACCTGGAATGTGCTGACATCGAGTTTCCAGTCACAAACATGTTTATAAACGATTAAGAAATTCAATACGAGTTCAATGACCCATTTCATGGTCAACTATTCGTGTCATGTTACACACGTTTCCGGTTACATGTCTACACAGATCAGCAGAATTCAACACGGGTTCAGTGACCTCTTTCAAATAGTGCATGTGTTACATATCAAATTACCTGGAATGTGCTGACATCGAGTTTCCAGTAACAAACAAGTTTATAAACGATGAAGAAATTCAATACGAGTTCAATGACCTATTTCAAGGTCAACTATTCGTGTCATGTTACACACGTTTCCGGTTACATGTCTACACAGATCAGCAAAATTCAACACGGGTTCAGTGACCTCTTCCAATAGTACATGTGTTACATATCAAATTACCTGGAATATGCTGACATCGAGTTTCCGGTCACAAACATGTTTATAAACGATGAAGAAATTCAATACGAGTTCAATGACCCATTTCAAGGTCAACTATTCGTGTCATGTTACACACGTTTCCGGTTACATGTCTACACAGATCAGCAAAATTCAAAACGGGTTCAGTGACTTCTTTCAAAGAGTGCATGTGTTACATATCAAATCACCTGTAATGTGCTGACATCGAGTTTCTGGTCACAAATATGTTTATAAACGATGATGAAAATCAATACGAGTTCAATGACCCATTTCAAGGTCAACTATTCGTGTCATGTTACACACGTTTCCGGTAACATGTCTACACAGATCAGCAAAATTCAACACGGGTTCAGTGACCTCTTCCAATAGTACATGTGTTACATATCAAATTACCTGGAATATGCTGACATCGAGTTTTCGGTCACAAACATGTTTATAAACGATGAAGAAATTCAATACGAGTTCAATGACCCATTTCAAGGTCAACTATTCGTGTCATGTTACACACGTTTCCGGTTACATGTCTACACAGATCAGCAAAATTCAACACGGGTTCAGTGACCTCTTTCAAAGAGTGCATTTGTTACTTATCAAATTACCTGGAATGTGCTGACATCGAGTTTCCAGTAACAAACAAGTTTATAAACGATGAAGAAATTCAATACGAGTCCAATGACCTATTTCAAGGTCAACTATTCGTGTCATGTTACACACGTTTCCGGTTACATGTCTACACAGATCAGCAAAATTCAACACGGGTTCAGTGACCTCTTTCAAAGAGTGCATGTGTTACATATCAAATTACCTGGAATGTGCTGACATCGAGTTTCCAGTAACAAACAAGTTTATAAACGATGAAGAAATTCAATACGAGTCCAATGACCTATTTCAAGGTCAACTATTCGTGTCATGTTACACACGTTTCCGGTTACATGTCTACACAGATCAGCAAAATTCAACACGGATTCAGTGACCTCTTCCAATAGTACATGTGTTACATATCAAATTACCTGGAATATGCTGACATCGAGTTTCCGGTCACAAACATGTTTATAAACGATGAAAAAATTCAATACGAGTTCAATGACCCATTTCAAGGTCAACTATTCGTGTCATGTTACACACGTTTCCGGTTACATGTCTACACAGATCAGCAAAATTCAAAACGGGTTCAGTGACTTCTTTCAAAGAGTGCATGTGTTACATATCAAATCACCTGTAATGTGCTGACATCGAGTTTCTGGTCACAAATATGTTTATAAACGATGAAGAAATTCAATACGAGTTCAATGACCCATTTCAAGGTCAACTATTCGTGTCATGTTACACACGTTTCCGGTAACATGTCTACACAGATCAGCAAAATTCAACACGGGTTCAGTGACCTCTTCCAATAGTACATGTGTTACATATCAAATTACCTGGAATGTGCTGACATCGAGTTTCCGGTCACAAACATGTTTATAAACGATGAAGAAATTCAATACGAGTTCAATGACCCATTTCAAGGTCAACTATTCGTGTCATGTTACACACGTTTCCGGTAACATGTCTACACAGATCAGCAAAATTCAACACGGGTTCAGTGACCTCTTTCAAAGGGTGCATGTGTTACTTATCTAATTACCTGGAATGTGCTGACATCAAGTTTCCAGTATCAAACAAGTTTATTAACGATGAAGAAATTCAAAACGAGTCCAATGACCTATTTCAACGTCAAATTTTCGTGTCATGTTACACACGTTTCCGGTTACATGTCTACACAGATCAGCAAAATTCAACACGGGTTCAGTGACCTCTTTCAAATAGTGCATGTGTTACATATCAAATTACCTGGAATGTGCTGATATCGAGTTTCCGGTCACAAACATGTTTAGAAACGATGAAGAAATTCAATACGAATTCAATGACCCATTTCAAGGTCAACTATTCGTGTCATGTTACACACGTTTCCGGTTACATGTCTACACAGATCAGCAAAATTCAACACGGGTTCAGTGACCTCTTTCAATAGTACATGTGTTACATATCAAATTACCTGGAATGTGCTGACATCGAGATTCCGGTCACAAACATGTTTAGAATCGATGAAGATGTTCAATGACCTATTTCAAGGTCAACTATTCGTGTCATGTTACCCACGTTTCCGGTTACATGTCTACACAGATCAGCAGAATTCAACACGGGTTCAGTGACCTCTTTCAAAGAGTGCATGTGTTACATATCAAATTACCTGGAATGTGCTGACATCGAGTTTCCAGTCACAAACAAGTTTATAAACGATGAAGAAATTCAATACGAGTTCAATGACCTATTTCAAGGTCAACTTTTCGTGTCATATTACACACGCTTCCGGATACATGTGTACACAGATCAGCAAAATTCAACACGGGTTCAGTGACCTCTTTCAAAGAGTGCATGTGTTACATATCAAATTACCTGGAATGTGCTGACATCGAGTTTCCAGTCACAAACAAGTTTATAAACGATGAAGAAATTCAATACGAGTTCAATGACCTATTTCAAGGTCAACTTTTTGTGTCATATTACACACGTTTCCGGTTACATGTCTACACAGATCAGCAAAATTCAACACGTGTTCAGTGACCTCTTTCATATAGTGCGTTACATATCAAATTACCTGAAATGTGCTGACATCGAGTTTCCGGTCACAAACATGTTTATAAACGATGAAGAATTTCAATACGAGTTCAATGACCTATTTCAAGGTCAACTATTCGTGTCATGTAACACACGTTTCCGGTAGGAAAAGCTTCGACACATACAACTGGAAGCAGAGAATATGCCACACCAGATCAGCGGGAACGAAGATAACTGGGAAAGTGACGACTATGGGACCTATATACCTAATGTTAATAGGCCCATCATCAGATGTCCACCAGTTGGCAAGAGTTCCGAAGAGAAGAAGCTTTTCAAGCAACAGGAAAGGCTTCGATACATACATCTGGAAGCATAGAATAAGCCACTCCAGATCAGCGGGAACGAAGATAACTGGAACCTATGTACCTAATGTTAACAATAGGCCTATCATCAAAAAGTAATTAAAGAATTAATAAAAATAATTTTTTGAATATTCATGTCTATTCTTCCCCTCTACCTATCTTAAATATATATTATTAAAAGAAATGGCTTTTCCATTTCAGTTGGATTCAAGCGTTCAACATGTTCAAGAATATTATAATTTTAGAAGCTGTCTGGCAAGGTATTCTTCTTATACACCAACCTGCTGATGGTGTTTTTTCAAGCTTACAGTACGGGTAAATAATAATACTGAGTATAAGTTATTGATGAGAAAAAATCATTCTATCGAACAAACAGACAGAATTAAGCTACCCTTTTGCCCAACATCAACTTATATAAGAGATGATTCAGGGTCTACAATAGTTCAATCTCTAATTCACTACATAGCTATATGCTCTTCAGTGATCTTCCACTGCTCATTGGTGGAAACGTTTCAAAAATATGGAAACTGTTTTCTGTGTGATGGATCTTATAACCAAACATGAGAAGCTCAAACCTTTATACAAATTCACTGAGGATGAACTACGACAATTTCCACTAGAATATTTGATTTGTGAAGCTAGACCTGGGGAACTTCTTTTGGCATGGCACAAACTACCAGAGGAATATATGAGCAAGTTTGAACTACGGGTTCAGCTGCCTTGCTACATTCATCATAATCGACCTGAGTGGATGGAACATATAGATGGTCCGGCTCCTCCTCAATCAAAAAGTTATTCCTGTTTAAGTAGTTTGAAGTAATTTTCATTTAGGGTATCTGAATAAAAACACAATTAATATTTTTGTTTTATTCAATAAGAAATCCAAAAATTAATTTATGTATCAAATTCTCTGACATCAATGGTAGGAGATCCAACGCTGCGTCCTCATCTTTTGGATTCAACGTATGGTGACCCCAAGCTAATGTTTCTATATTATTCGGCATAAAAAAAAATTTTGTCATCTCTTGATGATAACGCAACTTTGTTTTTCAACTCCGTGTAAACGGTATGTAAATGTGGAGTAAAAACATACATTTTGCGTAAGATAGAACCACCTCTTTCAACAATTCGAATATAATCAGAAAATTGTAGTGTATTCTGTAATACATTTTTGTAACTCCTTTTGCCTTTTTCATCAATGTTGTTGTTTTGACACAGTATGCTTTCGCACCTGTACCATAGAAACATTCAAGTAGTGATCCGGAAAATTCATCTTTCATCTTACCGATTACTGATACTGTTTTAGGAATGTTATGAATATTGTCGATTTTGAAAATAGATGTATCAAAGTATTTTATGTTTTTCCTAATATCATCGTATACATTTTCTGTGAATATCTCCAGAATCAGTGAATCAGTATCTGTGTAGCAGAGGTTCGCTTTAGCGCCATATTTTGTTTTAATGTACCCATAATAAAAATCATAAATTACTGTTTTTGAGATATCTAAAATTGAAAAACCTACGTATAGCGGTTTGTCATAGGTCACTGATAATTTCTCCATCTGAACTGCTACTAAATTATCCTCGAACACTGTACATGATTTGAAATGAGGTTTTGCAATCAATCCTTCAGCTCCTACAGATCCAGGCATATTTTCCCAGTGACTACATAGTTTGATGTCTTGTCTTTTGTCCACGTTCTCCATAGTTTTTCCAAATATCGAATTTATGATGAATTTAAATAAATCACGTTCAAATTCATTCCTAGCAGAATTTCGAAGCTTAGTATTCAGATCAATATATTGTTTCAACCATGCTGACAGTGAGAATTCCATAACTGTGTATTCTAGTCAGTTTCAATCCATATTTCAAAGACTGTTTCAAATTTCTGTATTGTATGATATATCTTTCCTTACTCATCAAATTCGGGGTTAACTTGGAAAATTTACTTCCTGGAGACTTGATATTTTCTGGGCAGAAAGGAAGGTCATTATGATCATCATAGAAGTTTGGTGGATAGTCCAAATCAACTTCCAATACGTATCCTTTCGAAGATGTATCTTCAATTTTGAAACAGTCAAACTTGTCTGTCTCCCACTGCTCAAGCCATCTGAAATCTCGCAGTGGGAGATATTCACTCATAGCAGCTCCATATAAATTTGTTGCATCAAGATATAAAATATATGAATTTGGTTTGGAAGGATCAAAAGATGTAATAAATGGATTATTAGCTTTAGCCTTTCTTTTACTGCATTGGCTCACTCCATCACGAATTCCTTTCTTGAAAAAGTGAACCATATCTATATCAGTCAAGAGTTCTAATTCAACTTTGGTTTAACGCAGCATAGCATCCCAACTGAGTGAAGGAGCTGTCACATACTGGGCTGGATCCAGTTTTTATTTTTCTAAACAAACATCTCTGAAGTTTTCGAAGACATCTGCTAAAAGAAGAACATCTGATTTTAAGTAAACATCTGAATATTCTCCTAGAGTTGAACATCCGAATTCCTGCCATACTTCACAAGCTCGATCATAATCTTCTTTGGAATAATCTGTGCCATTCAAAATATCGAAGAATTCAGACTGGTTTGGAAATATGGGTTGATTCAATTTTTCATAGGAATCAACATATGAATAAGGAAAAACACCTTTGCGTCTTATCATATTGAATTTTCTATCATGTTAAAAATATTTTCTAACCTCTCGACATTGGGAAGATTTCAGAGTTTTACTCAGACTATCCAGAGATTTTGATAAGAACCGGAAAGAATCGACAAATCTCAGATATAGATATGTATCTCTAAATTTAGGGTTTTCTGATTTCTCAACTAAATATGATTTGGTGATTGAAATATACTTCTCTTTGTTTTGGGCAATAACTGAAATATTTTCTTAATGCGATGCCAGTTTTTTATGAATAGGTGGCAATTATAATTTGTCAAATTATGAAAGAAAACGGTAATGAATTTCACCAGTTTATACTGTAAATTACATCTTGAATGAGCACTTGCACGGTACACACCAGTCAAGTGACAGTGGTCCCGGACTTTTATGTCTTCAGCCTTATAGATCTTACCACAAATATGACATTCTGTGGAAATCTGAAATTCTTTCTTTTCTTTTCTGTGAGTGGTATCATTTTTTTGACCTGTTTCAAGTGTTTGTTACATAACTTCAAAACGAGCTCATCCAACCTTTTTACAAAAACCTCAGCACAATCAGTTCCGCGATATTGTACAAACTCTGAGTATTTGTCATCGAAATTACACTTTACATAGAAAGCGAATGAATATGGCTCGTATTCATTTGCTTTTAATGTGAATGACTGCTCATCAGATGGTTCACTGTGATGAATGGGCTTTAGCAAACTCTCAAAATCGGCATATATCACAAAAGGAACTGGAAGTTGTTTTTCTAAATTGATGAACTTGAGAATATTTCCAGGCAAAGTTTCACCATATTTGTTTATGATTAAGTCTGGTTTTGGGAGTAACACACATAGACGATTACAATCATAATGTTAATGAGTCGTCAGTTTGTCAGTCGTAGGAAAGAATTGGAGACAACCATCACAAGTATATACACGACCATTACGTTTAGATTTTTGTCGTGATGTCAATCTAGACAAATCTGTGATGAGACAATAATGATAATTTCCATCATAATCACCTATAAGTAGGAGATTTACATGTGTTGCAGATCGTTGTGTTGTGAAATGTAAGGGACCCACGATGTTGGTAACCATTTTGCATTCTATAAATTTTGTATCTGTACCAAAAACATTTATAGATATATTATTCATTATTTCAAATTTGGAAATATCCGTCAATTTTACTGGAAAATCAATACCTTCAAAATCAAGTAAGGTAGAATAATGTGGATATGAGGATGGACTCGATGGATCTCCAGTTGAAGAAAAAATTGCTGCCATAATAGACCAAGCGAAGCAAGCATTATCCAAGTTTTTTACATTCAGAACGGCTTGTTTCATATTTATTGCTTTGGGTAACTTGATATATGATGAAGCTGATAATGGATTATATATGTTTATATTAACATCAAGATGTAAAATATTCTGCAATGACCAGCCTGAGTCTCTTTCCTGGAATTCTGAAGCCTTCGAAATCATCTCATCTTTGAATTCATCGTAAATGTCATTTAAGTTAGTAGAATATGTGATAATTTTGTTTTTTGTATTGAAGGATTTCATATCACTCAACTCTTTCTCGGGTATGATATAGTGCCCAAATAATTAAAAATGTATTTTCAAACTTTTGCGCTCCTGTATATATTCCGAAATTATGTTCAGAACTTTCGGCTTAATTTCTTCCATAAAGTTGACGTAATCAACATGTGTTTGACTACTTTTGAATCGATAACTTGCTATTCTATTCTTGAATGCGTGTTGCAATTTTTCGAATCCATCTTCCAGTTTTGTTGAAATAGTCACGTGTAGCCGTTTTCTCGACTGAGGAGCACTGGTGGATGGATCACTCAATTAAATTTTTTTTGCTACTGGTTCCTCAGGTTCTTTGAAAGGACAGGTTTTTTGCAAATGTCGACGTAGGTTATCTCTTCTCGAAAAATTCAAATTGCATTTGTCACACTTCATGATTCTCAGTGGTAGCAATACTACTGTACTCGTTATGGTACTCCTTACAATAATATATCTTGATATGCGCTTGCGCATTGCTGTTTCTATAGCGGTCAATGACCTTGTGGGAAACACCTGACGACAACTGGATGCTAAAGTGGAACGACTGTCAAGTCATCAATCTGAAAAATTATATCTGTTGCAAGGTAAATGACCTTGTGGAAAATATCTGGTGTCTAGTCACCGGATGCTATGGAGTGAACGACCTTGTAAAAAATCATCTAGTATCTAGACAACCTGATGATATAAGGTGAATGATTTGTACTTTCATGAAAATCTCAAAATAAAAGGCATTTCTTTTAGAATATATTTATTCAGATGTATCCGGGTGACTACGGAAGTATTGCCTACGGAATATCTCAGTAATTGTATGAAGTAGGTTTGTGAAATTTGGAGCGTCGATATAATGACATAAGAGCTAGAATTTGAGCATATTGACATGTCGAAGTTAACTTCCGGTCTGACCGGAAGTAACATCAACTTTCTTATTTTGAATGGAAACCCAATTTTTTTTCTTTTCGCTTTATTCAGAATTCAATTCCCTTTCTAATGACATATCACAAGTTGGTATCTAACCAGAAACTAGATCAGAAATTTTTTTTTATTGAAATTCACCGAGTAGGCCGTGGAAGCAAAATGAAGCCAAAAATTGAAAAGTTGGCTATGGAAACCATACGTCACTTGATAACAGTTGCTACTACTGTGATATTTTATTGTCATTCGTCGGCGTTATAAAAAGCCGCCAAAACAATACTCTGTAGGTCCATAACTTAAATAGGAACATACAACTGTTTCTTGCCTGTACTATTCAGCATAACCATTCCTTTCCAATGATATAATAGAAAGTAATTTTTTGAAATGAAATACCAAAAAATCCAATTATTATTATTCAAATAACAAAAAAACAGATTTATCGAAAAAAAAATTCAGAATTATAGGATTAAAGATAAAATAAATTCAAAACAAATGTTCGAAATGCATTCCCTCAGCGTCAATACATTTATTGACTATGGTGATATTTTCATGTAAAACGTTTCTCAACATTTGGGGCGTGATATCTTGGAAAGCTCTACGAATTTTTACTTCTAGCTCATGTAGAGTTGTAGGCTGTGTGGAATACACCCTATTTTTAAGATGCCCCCATAGAAAAAAGTCGCACGGAGTAAGATCAGGTGACCTTGGTGGCCACCTGACTGGACCATGGGTTGTTATAAGTCTCTCTTGAAAGCGATTTTGAAGATAATTTCTCGCAATTCTTGAATTATGCGGAGGGGCGCCATCTTGCTGGAAGTACATTCTCTCAGTTATTTCCGCTGGTAGGTTGTTAATGAATTCCGAAATTTCATTCGTTAAAAAATTAAAGTATCTCTCTCCGGTTAGTTGGCCTTGAGAAAGAATGGGGCCAACAATATGAGTTCCAACTATTCCTGCCCAAACATTCACACCAAATCTCTTCTGGAAGCCACCTTGTCGAAACCGGTGCTCGTTTTCTTTCGCCCAGTACCTGAAACAAAAGACCGTTCACACTTTTAGCACTTTACACTTCGACTATCGACAATAATCCAAATAAAGTACAGTACCTACCTTGTATTATTCCTGTTAAATAATCCATTGTTGGTAAATCTTGACTCGTCCGTAAACAAGATATAATAGTTAAATAGGTGATTCTCAGCATTTTGTCGAAGAAACCAATTACAATATTCCAGGCGCCTTTCACCGTCATTTTCATACAAATGTTGATGCAACTGATACTTGAAGGATTTAAATCGATGTTTTTTCAAAATTTTCCTAGCAGAGTCCTTACTTATAGCTAATTCGGCGCCAATCTGCCTTGAGGAAATTGTCAATCATATTGTAATAAAGCTAATACATTAATTTCAGTTTCCTCATTAATAACAAATGCTTCTTGGTCTTCGTGAACATCAGGCTCAGTTCTTAATTTTTCTTCAAGCCACTGGCAATACCTTCTTGACGGTTGCTGCCTCCCTGGATATCGCTCTAAATACAATCGTTCAGCAGCATAAGAATTTTTTAAACATTCACCATAAATGAGAAGCATGTCAATTTGTTCGGTTCGTGAATAACGGGGCATTTTTTGAATATTCCACTAACTGATTTCGATTTCCAAACCCTTTTAAAATGGCAGAATCAAAAACACTACTTCGAACGTCAAAATAATATGGATAGCAGCGTTCGTGAGAGCTCTCGTTTCTTTTTTGTTTCATTCCAAAATACATCTTAATCAGCCTACTTGTTAATATTTTGGTTCGAATGATTATTGCAATGAAATGATTATTCTGAATAGCACAAACATCGTCCATAGGTAGATATTAGAATATCTATGGACGATAGCACAGACCAAGTACGTTTATGTTCCTATTTAACCTAGAACCTACAGGATATAATTTATCATTCCACATTATTTTTAATGTTATTTTTGCGTATGGCGATAATCTGTTTTATTATTTGAAGAATAATAATTGGATTTTTTGGTATTTCATTTCAAAAAATTACTTTCTATTATATCATTAGAAAGGAATGGTTATGCTGAATAGTACAGGCAAGAAAAAGTTGTATGTTTCTATTTAAGTTATGGACCTACAGAGTATTGTTTTTTTCCCAATTTTTCCAATATTTTTTTTGGCGGCTTTTTATAACGCCGACGAATGTAAATAAAATATCACAGTAGTAGCAACTGTTATCAAGTGACGTATGGTTTCCATAGCCAACTTTTCAAATTTTGGCTTTCATTTTGCTTCCACGGCCTACTCGGTGAATTTCAATAATAATTTTTTTCTGATCTAGTTTCTGGTTAGATACCAACTTGTGATATGTCATTAGAAAGGGAATTGAATGCTGAATAAAGCGAGAAGAAAAAAAAATAGGGTTTCCATTTAAAATAAGAAAGTTGATGTTACTTCCGGTCAGACCGGAAGTTAACTTCGACATGTCAATATGCTCAAATTCTAGCTCTTATGTCATTATATCGACGCTTCAAATTTCACAAACCTACTTCTTACAATAACTGAGATATTCCGTAGGCAATACTTCCGTAGCCACCCGGTATACATTTGAAATAAAGAGTGAACATTTGAAAGTGCACATATACAATTATCTTTAGTATGATGAAAACAACTTGCTTCAGATGCACCCAAACCGGGTTGTTCTTCAAATTTTATGACTGGTTGCTGGGTGAATTGTTTGATGTATTCAGCTTTTTCCTTTCCTTTGACAAAAAGAGTAGCCACTCCTTTGGTGAGCCTCTTCATTATATTTCCAAATTGATGTAATGGTGTGAATCCATCATTTCAATCTATGCAGTGGTGATTATGCATCAGCCAAGTGGCCTGACTATGAAATTTTGGTGGGAGCATATTCATTGGAAACGGTGGTTTAAACACATAGTGAGAAACTCTACTTCCATCGAATGCAGCCAGTTCCTTCGTCAAAAATTTATTATGCTCAATTTTGTAACCTTGCACGTCTATCACCAATATCATATTTTCAAACTACTGAGTTTCCTTATCAATGCTTGTTTTGAAGTGTATGATTCAATCAATTGTTTCAGTACTTTCAGGTTCTTATGGTGTTTCTCCAATCTTCTTCTGTACTCTGATATCATCTTCGAACTGATGTTTCAAGTCTTTCTATATAACCCATCGAGCATGCGCTTTAAAACTGCTTAACAATTTTCGCCAATGGATTATATGAAAATTCTTTCTCATGTAGAATAAGACAGTATGCAGTAACATTTCTGGGTGTGATTTAAGCAGTTTCAATTTCAATTCTAATTACTATGGAACTGCTTTGAATCACTTCCTTTTGACGTGAACAGTCGATGTGCACCAGCGGTGCCTTAATTTTGAATTCATTGGGATTGAAAATAGGTTGGTTTGATTTAAGATGATAGTAACTCTCTTGGAAGTTGGCATACATTTCATAGAGTTTTGCAAACTTGTTATTCTTAAATTCAAGATTCAAGTCATTATAAGGATATCGTTCAGAATTCAGAAATACTCTTAAATTACTCAGATTACAGTGGTCGAATGTACTCATATCAGTAGTAAGCTTTTCTTTTTTATCTTGTTGAAATGCAATGATAACATGGCGAGGAGTTTCAACCTTTGTAGTTATTTTCACAGCCCAAGTATGCCTTGTTGTTTGATTTAGAGAAGGGTATTCAATCAATTCCCATCTTCTAAATTTAAGCGGTAGTTCAACATTGCTATTTATGATTTTATTCAATCGTAGTTGTTCTTGAATACTTGGTGTTATGTGAGGGACACACCAACTCAGTTTGCTTATGCTCACCTTAGGCTTTTCGGAATCATCTATACTGCACACAGCATCTAAATCATGACTCTCACGAATCAAAAAATCCAGCCCATAACTTGAGCGGAATACATACATTGAAATTCCCTTCATCATCATCTAATATTTTATAACTCGCACCAAGTTTGGGAAACCAACCCGTATTTTGCATAGAAATACTTTCATTTTCATTCATAGACAAATAATTTTTCATCGTTGACACTAGTCCAATGTTTCTGACAGAGTCTACCACCACACCATTCAGCTCATATCGGTGTTCACGGAATAAGAATGATATTGCGTTATTGATGAATTTTATTTTCGTTATTGGATCCCTGTCCAGTCTTGTAAGCTTTCCCTCTATGTAGATGTATGAATTACAAGGTAATGTATAAGCGTCCAAGTCCTGAATTAGAATTCTGATTTCATCATTATATTTGATATCATTGGTAATATAGGGCTGATATGTATGAAACTGATAATCTTCAATTGTGCTATCACTGAACGGTTCACTTGTGATTTGTAGCAATTCCATTATATCAGGAGTTCTAATCCCAAAGATTTCAAGTATTTTTTATGTTCGGGTGTTAGCAATTCGACAGTTGCTTTCGTACTATCTTTCAAAGTTCGTATCACCAACTTTTTATAGGGATGTTGGTTTGTCAAATCTCCAGACCATCTCAGAGAGTCTTTCGTCTCAAGTGCAATCTAACAGTAACTTCTTAGTTTCGGAAATCAATTAAATTCAAATTTTGGTCAACAACTCTTACTGTGATGTTGTTGATTGTCTTGATAGTGACGGGGGAATACAGAATGTTCAAAGGCGATTCAACTATTTTATACCCCCTTGGTACGGTCGGAAAGAATTGATGAATCACATGCACTGGATCACCATTCAAAAATGAACCCATCGCAATATTACAATCAATGCATATTGTATTGATTGAAAGAATTTTTACTTCATGATCTGATTTGTAGATATTATTCGCATTGAGTATCCTTTTCTCGAATCCTAATAATGAACCAATTGAATTTTCTACCGAAAAATTTATTTTGGTGTTTGTACGGATGATCACTTTCGAAGTGGTCTAATTGGGGTCGATGGATATCATAACATCTTCATTATAGTTAGTCATCTGTTTTATGAGGAGATCAACAATATCTGTAACATCATAAAATCCTTCAGGAAAGGTATAACTGTATTCATCATGTTCACCCCATACAAAAACATCGTTCAATTTTGTAACATTTGGAATAACATTGAACTAATCGAAATTTGCCAATCCTATCTCATATTCCACATTATTATCCAGATAAATTGGAGGGTTAAAATTATGACTCAACACTGAAGATGAGTCGCTCAAAGTAAAAGTAAAAGACATATTTTTTCCAAGGTTAGTTTATTGATGAATGAAGGAAATACATCAGAGATATTGATCATATAGAAACAAGAGACAGTGTTGTCCACAGTGATAAGAGTTAAACTTTTGCAAAGAGTCATAGTTATATTTTATTTTATTTACATCACCAGCGCTGAGGAAGTATTTTATCAATTTCTTTGGGGGTTTGAGATTTCCATAACTATCAAAATATATAACTTCCGCAGTTTTCTTAGAATATGCTGTTCCTTCTCCCAAATCAGAATCAAGATTAATGATACCACACTCATTGCTTCTTATTTTTTTGGGAAGTGTATCTCTCATGAAAACACCTCGAAAGTATGGAATTCTCAAACGCTCTGCATTCATCGTCAAATCGATATTGGTTAAGACTCGGCGTGGCAACTTCAGCAGTTTTTTTGATATGGTTGAGCAAACATTCCATAACCTTTTCGAGGTCTTAAATATAAACCTTTTCCTTTTCGTTCCATTGCCAAATTATGTTTTCTTTGTTCAGCTAGTTGTTCTTTATTAGATTTTGTCTTATTAACTGCTGAAGCGATAGATGCTGCCCCACCCCCTGCAGCACCTAATGCTCCTAGAAGTGGTAATAAAAATGGAAGAAATCCACCTTTCTTCGGAATTGGAATTACTCCTTTTTTCAGTTTACTCTTTCGTTTTCTGGCAACTTTCAGTTCCCCTCCTTTCTTTTTTTTCATGGTTTTTTTCTTTCGTCTCAAACCCATTCCCAACTTGCTTTTAAGATTCATAATATTAGATATACCAAATGCTGTAACTTTTTCCCCCAACTTCGCGTCATATGAATTTAAACGTTCGGAAGAAAATGCTGCTAATTTCTTGTCTGCAGTATTTCTTGATTCTATATCTTCACTTCTGGAGTAAGCAACGTCGTGTCGCTTACAAGCCTCATCCAGAGGATTTATGCCTACGTCTTCCCTCAATAGCCTCTTTTCCAACTTGGTACCAGGACCGCAGTAATTATATCCAGGGACATGTATTTCTACAGGAAGTTTGTTGATGAGAGTATTCAAAAGACCTCGACCTTTCTTCCTTGTGTTTAGACTCGTACTAACGACTGATTTCTTTCGCTGTCCCATTGTATTGTATTTTAAACAACTTACGTACACGTATATATACACCTATCACATCTGCATTAATGTCAGTTTGACGATTATTTCGATGCGATGAAGACTGAAAAACAAAAGTTATTGCTCCCAGTTCTCAATCATGATGAGATCAATGTGAAGAATAATGTAAGAAAACATGGTGCGCTATTTGGAGGTCAATCTAAAAGAGGGTTACTTGTTGGAGCAAGTGGGTCAGGCAAAACTAATATGATGTTGTCTTTGCTGGAACAACCCAATGGTCTTCGTTTTACAAATGTATACTTATTTTCAAAATCATTATACCAACCTAAGTATAATTATTTGAGGATTTTGCTGGCACCTATGGAAGAAATTGGGTTCTATGAATACAATGATTCTGATGACGTAATTCTACCTGAAAATATATAAGATCATTCAGTCATCATATTTGATGATGTTACCACATGTGATCAAAACATAATTAAAAATTATTTTTGTTTCGGTCGTCACAGACACACGGATTGTTTCAATTTATGCCAAACCTATTTTGACATTTCTAAGCAACTCGTTAGAGATAATGCAAATTTGCTTATAATTTTTCAACAAGACCTTACAAATCTGAAGCATATATATGATGACCATGTTAGTATAGATATGTCCTTACCGATTTCAAAGAACTCTGTTCTCATTGTTGGAAAGATAAATTTGATTTTCTAGTTAACGATAAAGATTGTTCTCTGAACGAGGGACGATATAGGAAAGGTTTCGATTCATTTATTCATATATAAACATTATGATTGTGATATAATTGTCAGTCATCATGAATAGTCATTTACATGAACAACTATTGAAAGTCTTTGAAAAGAAAATATAAGACTTTGAAATCTGATATAGCAGAATCTCAGTCACATTTAGAAAAAACATATGAACCAATCACTCAACCTTCAAAAGAATTCTTGACAGCTGTTCAACAACCTCCAACGACTCGGTTGAAGCAAGAATTGAAACGTGAAATCAAATCACCCCATTCAAGCTATCAATCGACTCCCCAAAAATTGCATCAACCAACACCTCAAAAATTTCACCAACCTACACCTCAAGAATTTTATCAGATCACTCCTGATGAAGATACATTTCAGCATGATTCAACCATTCCTAAATCAGACCTTGGTGAGAGTTATTTTGATGAAAGTATGCTCCCAGAGATGAATCAACAGGAACAATACCTACAACAGTTTGCGATTCCTTTGCCTCGTGCATATATAGAAGATAAAATTACCGATACGCAAAATAAATTTGATGACACTTTTGGAGTATATTTTGATCCATCTACAGAGAAGTTCGCCGTAGGTGACGCAACTGTGGATTTTGATGGGGCTGATATTGTTATTAATAATAAGTTCAGATATAGTGGAACTCCAGGTTTATATGAATTGATGTTCAAGAAACAACCCCTTGGTTACAAAAATAAAGATCTTGATTCATATATCGATATGATAAGAAGAAGTAATGCACATTATCTCCGTCATGATTCTACAAGAGGTTTATCAACATCACATGCATCAAAGTTTGTTAATATAATAAAACCACAAATAAGAACACTATACTCTTTGGCTAAAGAACGTAAACTTGAAAAACCTTAAAAAGATGGTAAATTATCTCTTCCCAAGTCCAGATCAAGAATTAGTTCTGCTTCAGGCACCACTACAAGAAGTAAAAGGGGTTCAGGACTAACTATGCTTGATTTCAACAATATGCCGGTTGAATATAAATATTTTGATGATTTCAATGAGCTAGTCGAGCGATTGAAACTGTTGATTGCATCAAAATGTGCTGGAAATACTGGTGTCAATAATGAAATCATAAGCATAATTGAGGAACTCCGAGAAGCAGGAATAATAAAATAAAAGCCCGCATGATTCAATATCATTTAGTGTTCAACCGTGACACAATGCCCATCGATAAATTTGGAAGACATTTCCTAAAGACATCTCAAACAACTAATTCTAAATCAGATTTATTTCCGAAAGCGCCACCAGACAGCACACCTTTCTACCTATGGAATTCCTCTTCGCATCATACTAAATGTATTCTTCATTTGAGGGCAGCCAAGGATATCAGGAAGAGTGTTGTTTTTTTTTGTATTGTATTTTGTTTTCTATATTCCTTACCAAAAGATATATCTATATCACTAGGAGACGAGTATGCAGATACTGTTTCAATGAATAGCCTAGTTGGAAAGTTTTTAAATAAAGGTGATAAGATAACATTCATAGTCGACCAGGAGCAGCATAATCAACTGTATGTCGAAATTGTACTTCAGTGTCCTATAACTGAAAATGAATGAAATCAAAGAAGACATTGTAGGAGAATTACATAGAAGTTCACGAAAACGATTTCAAAGAAGACATGTTATTATCAAAGGTTTGAATGATCTCATTCAAGCTGATTTGGTTGAAATGATTCCCTACTCAAAAATTAACAAAGGATACAAGTACATTTTGGTTGTTATTAACGTATTTTCCAAATATGTTTGGTGCGAGCCCGTTAAAACTAAAAGTGGGGAAGAAGTCACTCATGCGATGCAAAAAATATTGAATGATTATGAAAGTTACTACCAAGAATCTACAAACGGATATGGGAAAACAGTTTTATAATAGAAAATTCAGACATTTAATGGACGAGTGGAAAATTAACCATTATAGTATTTTCTCCAATTTGAAAGCTAGCATAGTTGAACGAGTAAACAGAACTTTGAAAAATATAATGTGGAAACAATTCAGCTTACAAGGAACCTACAAATGGTTAGATATTCTACCAAAAATAGTTTCTAGCTATAACAATTCTGTACATAGAACAATAGGAATGAAACCGAAAGATGTGAAAAAATGCAATGAAAAGTATTTATTGAAAAATGCTTATAGTCACCTCAAAACAGTGGATCCAAGAAAACGAAAATTTAAAATTAATGATCATGTCAGAATAAGTAAGTACCGAGAGGCGTTTGCCAAAGGGTATACACCAAACTGGTCAAATGAAATTTTCACTGTGAGAAAAGTCCACCAGGCAAACCCTGTAGTGTATTTTCTTAAAGATCATGAAGATGTTGACATACAAGGTGGATTTTATGAAGAAGAACTCCAAAAAGTCAAACATCCTGATGTATTTCTGGTTGAAAAAGTTTTAAGAAAAAAGGGAGATAAACTCTATATTAAATGGTTAGGTCTGAGCAATGCGTATAATTCATGGATATTTTAAAATGACTTTGTATGATACTTTCTCAAATAAATCAATATAATATTCACATAAAACTTTTATTTATACCATATTCACATTATATATTAATCACAAAATCTCTTATCGTAAATTATTTTTCTATGGGTTGAATCCAAAATGGGTGCGATAATATTCGAAGTTTCTCTTATTCACCTCTCGCAGCGCATTCTATCGATTGCTGCATAGTTCCAATCCATTTTCCGAGAATTCTGGTAAGCAAATTTCCATGAGAACATATAATAAGTTTTATTGCGACTTTCATCAATTGTTACCCTCTTATTCATGGTTTATGAGAAAACTCAGCCTTGAAATCTTCTGGGTGAAGATGGATGAATTCCAGAGTTAAACTTATGTTTTCACTATTGTGGTTAGCTCCTGGTTGCAGCAGATTAACAGCATTTTGCAACACATCACCACTCAGCTTACAAAGTCCGTTTTTCAAAATTTGAAAATATTCTCGATAATTTTGTCTTTTCAAGATATCTATCCTATATTCAATTATGAGTAGGAGTTCCCATAACTTGCAGATTGTTTCGAACCCCAAGTACACTGATGAGTGATCTTTTATAATTTTGACTACTCGTACATCTGCGTATTGGATAAGCTCAACGGTGAATGTATCGTCTTCAATGGCAGTCTGTTGATTGAATGAGTAAAAATGATTGGTTATAACTCCTTGATGTGTCAAAAACTGCTCCCACTCATGTTCTGTGAAAATCACTCGATCTCTCTTATTTCCAGCAATCTCAATACATGGAGTTAAATTCAAATCATATGAAAGATTAACAACAACAAATTTACATTTAGATTTATTTAATGGGAATTTTCTTTCACCCAACACTACTTTAGATTTTTCTTTGCAAAAATAGTTATTTGACAAGCTAAATTTGGACGCGATATTACTCATTTTGAAAATGGAATGTCTGTTATGATATTGTAACCCGTTTATATATATTTTATCAGTACCTAGTAGTGGGGGAAAATTTCACCTCGGATTATTGCTACTTGACACATACCTATTTAGAAATATGATACTGACACGTGCAATTATTGACATTGAATAAGGTTATTGAACTCGTATTGAATTTCTTCATGGTTTATAAACATGTTTGTGACCGGAAACTCGATGTCAGCACATTCCAGATAATTTGATATGTAACACATGCACTCTTTGAAAGAGGTCACTGAACCCGTGTTGAATTTTGCTGATCTGTGTAGACATGTAACCGGAAACGTGTGTAACATGACACGAATAGTTTACCTTGAAATAGGTCATTGAACTCGTATTGAATTTCAATATCGTTTATAAACATGTTTGTGACCGGAAACTCGAAGTCACATTCCAGGTAATTTGATATGTAACACATGCACTATTTGAAAGAGGTCACTGAACCCGTGTTGAATTTTGCTGATCTGTGTAGACATGTAACCGGAAACGTGTGTAACATGACACGAATAGTTGACCTTGAAATGGGTCATTGAATTCGTATTGAATTTCTTCATCGTTTCTAAACATGTCTGTGACCGGAAACTCGATGTCAGCACATTCCAGGTAATTTGATATGTAACACATGCACTATTTGAAAGAGGTCACTGAACCCGTGTTGAATTTTGCTGATCTGTGTAGACATGTAACCGGAAACGTGTGTAACATGACACGAATAGTTGACCTTTGACTCCCTCCTCCCAAAGCTCTCTCATTATATTATATTATATGTAGTACCGTTCCGATTTTGTCTTTGATGAGTATACCCTCTATATAAGGTCAATATTAAGTATCTGGTGTCATTGGCCACATGTGACCTAGGTGAGAACTTCATCAGGTCACAGTTGGGGCAGTTCGCGTGGTTGGTGCAGGTTGCTCTTTGGTGTTCTCCACCGCAACGGTAGCACCTTGGTTTTTCCCGGCAGTATTTTGCCACTTGCCCATATCTGCTGCACTGGAAGTACATCGCTACTCGGATGTACTCCTCTACATGAATGGTGACAAGTTCAATACTTAGTTCCGTTTGTTGCATCATGGCCTTGAAGTTCTTGGGGTTGCAATGCATGATTGCGTTCTCTTTGCAAAAGTTTCGGCAGGGGCGTTTTTGCGTGAGTTTTAGCCCTTTTCTCAGCTCGTCTTCCGTTATTTTGGACATCAGTTCGTCGTTTCCGTTTATCATGGTTTCTGTTATGTCCTTTTTATCCATGTCTGCTTCTAGTCCTGTCAGTGTGATTATGGGTTCGTTCCTACCAACTTTATTTGCATTGTCGGGTCCTTGCTCAGTCCTTCGTGTATCTACACGATCTGTTCTTCGTCTCGAGCTTCGAGGATGACTGCTCTGCTTTGAAGCTCTCTGATACTTCTGTGGACTCTGGCGTCTTTGTCCTTCGCTAATACCTCCTTTGTAGACTTAGTCTCACTAGCGTCTGTGTTTTCTGGTATGCTTCTTCTGTGGGTTGGTCCATGGTGTGGTGGGGGCGTTAGTGGTTGGTTGCCCTATTCTTTGGATGGCAGCTGCGTATGTCTTTTATTATTGGGATCCTTCTTCTTGCGTTTTTTGTAATGGTGTCCCTTGTTATGCCGTTTGAGTGTATGGTTGGTTGGTCGGAGTTGGGATTTCCATGTTTTCTTCACAATACATATTCAATATAACACTTTGAAATAATTATATGAAGCCATGAGCTTAATTCTTAAAAGATTGCAAAGCCGAACATATTTTCCATTGTAAAAAAATCAAGAAACTTCAAAATATATTATTCGTAAGACAGACTCTACAAAATGACGAATCTAATTTGATATTGAAAAACCAACTTTTATTGTCATTCTGAGAAAATAATTAAATTCCACACAATATTTCAATAATATTATTATTTTGTACTTGCTATACTCCTTATACTTATATGTTGGCTCTTTTTCATCAGTGGTGACAGTCCCCTACTACATAAAAAAATTTATATTTCCAATAAATAACAACGAAATAATTAGTTGAGTTCAAACTCAGCAGCGGGAGTGAACATTCCCGTGGCTTCCATCTCCATCGTGTATATGTATGGTATCGGTCATTAAAATCTGGGTGGTCGTGTAAATCCCAATTATTCAGAACATTATCCAGAGTTCTGTATAAAACTCCTGTCATAGCACGAATTCCCTCATTTATATCATATAAATAGAAAATCAGAATGCTGAAATTAGAACTGAGTACGTCCAAAAGCTCGAATTAATTTTTGAATATCGTAGTAAATATTCACGAAATTGAAAGTATCGTTCTATTTTTCAAAACTATCTCAACTTCACACTATTTTGAATTCAATAAAAATTTTATCATATATAAAATTATATGAAATATTTTAATGGGGAAAAATTATCCCTTGATAATCTTTAGTACACTATCTTGATTCTACCACACTCTATGGGGTAGTAAAGCCCTATAGAACTAAAATAAAAAACTGTATTAGGTTAATTATGGAGCATCAACCTCCAGGATGAGCAAGTCGCCTCCACCATATGTTTCGACTAGGGCCTTATTGAAAAGCCCTATCGCTTGGGACGTAGTCAGGAAGAACAAACAGAGAAACTTAGACTCTTCTTGGCTTCCTATTGACGAATAAAATAAGTCTCAAACTCACTAGATTCCAACGGGTATATTTTAATGGACGCAATAACCGGGACACAACAAACCACAATATACATATATATTCCCCAAATGGACAAGTTAACACAATCAATAAATTGTAAATTATACACGAAGGTTTCTTATAATACGCTTCAGGGCATCTTTCTTAGAAGGGTTTGTTGAAAAGGCTTCACCGCCGTAAACCAGCGCTAGGTTCGACAGTGTCGCAAACCTGCCCTGGGTTCGAGAGTGTCGCAAATCCACTGTGGGTTCGCCTGTCGACTGTCGACTCTTCACTGTCCCTTTTGCCATCTGTTATCTTGTACTCTGCTATGTGCGCCTTGGGCTCGCGCAAATTTTGCAAGTGCCGATTGATAGGAGTGTCGTGGTCGTCGTCGTCGTCGTGATCGCCGTGGGGCTTCACCATATCAGGTGTGACGATATCCATTGCCAGATATCGAACTGTTGAACTGATTCACTGCTTTGATTAACTGAGAGACACACACTCGGAGAGGGAGAGCGAGATTAATAAACACCGACTGAACAACTGAACGTTTGGCTCACAACTGACGCTCTCGACCTGTCGATGCCTGCATTACATGCATACACACAAACAAAGAGTGGATTACCCCCACCACTTACTGCTACTACTGTATGTCACTATTTCTTTTATGACAGACGGCATACAATCTCGCTCAAGGGCAAGTGTTCCAGCATACAGTCGTGAATGATGATGCAATAGGCTCGAGTATTGGCGGGAAATCCGACTCTGGCCTCGATGTCAAGTTTGACATCGACAGTGGAGGATTTCATAAATTCCGCTCTGCGGGAACAATCTATTACGAAAACGGTCGCTCTGTTTTTGAATCCTCCGTAATCGAGTAGAGGGCGCTTCTTCGGACAATTGGCATAGCTCGGATAGAATTCCGTGTAGGCTCGATGGGCTTCGACAAAGTTGTTTCTGTTGAATTCCAAGTGCATACGTTCATGCGGGTAAGTATCGCTGTTCATGGTTAGGCGTATGTCGCTGATGTCGATGTGATCGAAATAGGACGCATCTCGAGCCGCATTGCCAATCCGATTTGTTTGGAAGGCCACAATGACGAATCGGGGACTCTCCATGGCCGTGCAAGTTTCACAGCCCAAACTTCCTTGGTGGCACCCTGAGTGAGTGCAGGCAACTCGTGTATGTCCCACTTGCGATACGAAATCACTACAGGAGCATCTGTTTTGATGGACTGCAGCAATTTCAGACGAATGTCGTCATTGAGCTCCACATGTTTGACTCTGAGTACAACGCTCGTGATCGTCAGTGTGGCTGTGGTGGTTTCGACTACTGGATTCGCCACCTCCTCTATCAGCATGCAATTATTATCATTTCTACTTCTCACCAAGCGAATGCACTGTCGTCCAATGGTGGCATATCTATAGTCATGGAATATGCCCAACAAATGCGTAAGCGGGATCCACATGGCGAACGAACCGTCGGGGGCGTTGTGAACCATTCCGACAGGATAGGTCCAGCCGGCTGTGCTCAAGTGACGCACATCATTTTCCTCGTAACAAGTATAGCTGCGAAGGGTGCTCACTATACCCGGCGATCGAACAGAGTCCACCTCTTTGCCATTGATTTCATAGTAGATGGCCTCGAAAAGGTATGCGCCGGCATTATTGATGAATCTAACATTGCCCGTTCCTGCGGTACGAGTCAGAGAGCCCTCTATGCACACAAGGGCATCGTTCATCAGTATCCACACATCGCTCTGCTGAATGACAATTTCGATGATGTCATTATTTTGAAAGGACTTGACGTACGGGTGGTGCGTTCGAGTCTCAACTCTGCTGATGGATTCGTCGAACTTTGGATGATTGTACACGTCGAACACTTGTCTTGATAACATGATGTCCTTGCGATTGGAGAAAGTGTATGCTGGAGTGGGACAGAGTGTGTGCGTCTGCTCTCTTCGACTGCGTCTGCGCGACTGAATTGATGCCAGCACCCTCTGCACTTTTATGCCCAAAGGCATCATGATCATCATTCTGATCAAATACCAACCCCATTTTTATGACAGCTTTCGCAGCACAAGTCGTATAATGATGGTCTCTATACGGAAATTCACAATGCAACAGTCCTGGTTGAGAATATTCAAGGTTATGTTGTGTATTTCCGTCTTGTTCACAGGCAGGTAAATCAAATTCGAGGTCGTTTCGTCGATGGCAAAGCTGGGGTCTTCTCGAACGGCAAACTCGTATATGGTGTGAGCCGGACGATTGTTGAAGAAGGCACCCGATGTGATGTTACTATCGATGTGAACAGTTCGAACTTTGATAATGTTCACAGGTAGGTCGGATGAGTGAACGCTTCCAGCCTCCAATAGTCTCGGGGAAAACCCAGTAATCGTCCTATGGAATCCTTGGGACGAAAATCGATGTTATAGAGCTTGCTGTATATCTCACACTGCATCGTATTGGTGTTGGGTTTGAGAGAGAACAAAGCCTTGCTTTTGTTGGTACCGTCGTCGTCGTTGTCGACGTCGCCAACGTCACTAGACACTACGGCTCTCTTCTTCTTCTTCTTTGCTTCTTTCGGCCTCTCGATGTGTTTATGTATAAACTTGGCAATGTCGCTTATTTCGTAACACCCAGTCGGTATTTGGATGATGCTAGCAGATGGCACTCCTTTGACAGAATAATAGAATCGACCACTCGATATGTTCGGTATGCTGTTGTATGAATGGAAACCAATCAATGCCAAGCCGTAAGTGCTATCTTCGTCCAATTGGAGCGGCGGAGAAAAGTCTGCGGTTAGCGTCGACGTTTGACCTGTCACTGTCAACAGCAACGACATGACTGACACTGGATGGGGTTATGTACTTCTATTCAAACCATTCCATATGCGCGCTCTGTGCTCAGAGTCTAGTATGGGATTCAAGACGCGTGAGGTTCGCGCTATTCGTCTAGCGAAACGTATCCTGTCCATGGCCACTTGCATCCAATACGATTTGCGCAAAGTTTTGTATGCAAAACGCCACGTCACCATATAATGAACCTCATTGCGCTCGTCATTAAAGGTCACCACTTCTCTATTCATTTTCGCGCGCGCGCGCACACACACACACACTCAGAGTCTGTTCTCGTATAGAAAATTCAAACACAAATGACCGCAATTAACTTGGTTGAATGTCTGATAGCGATCGTTGTTGTAGAAGATTTTCACTTTTTTACCCAGATAACACCGACGGCTTCAAATTGCCGAAACTGTCAAAGTATTCCACCACATGTCCGCGTTTCACGTAAGCTACCCAATGCGTTCCGCGATTCCTGATCGAGTCCAGATTGATGATTGCGCATTCTCTTTGCTTGGGAAATTTCAATGATGATGATGATGAGGATCAAGGTAAGTTGTCTCGCATGAAAATACCAATGAAATAAGGTATTTTCAAACGTTTCACATATTTAAGTAATTCCTCATCGTACAACGCTCTATTGGGCAGCTTCAGCGGGAGTTTTTTGAAAATTTCTACTTGAGAAACAAACCGTAGCCGCCTTTAGCGGTCTTGCGCAGAAACAAACCGGAACCGCCTACATTTTTGTTGTCGCCACCAATACTTTCCATTGCGGTATTATGACGCTTGTCTTCCTCCAATTTCTTTTTGGCATTGGCCGAGGAGATGATGGTCCTGGCTATGGTGCTGGCACCGCCTGCCAACGAGCCCAGCACTCCCAGAGCGGCGAATATCGGGAGCAGGGCAGCACACCACCGCTCTTCGCTTCGAACGGTATTATTCGGGTACTCTGATTTTTTTGCGGCCACCCAATTTTTTCACTTGTGCACGGGCAGCACGCAGTGCCACCAAGGAGGATTTTCGCAGAGCCTTCGCACTCAAATCTTTCAGCTGATCAGGTTTCAGTGTTTTTTGCAGAGTCTTGGTAATTTTCTTAACCACATCTCGACGGAAAGACTTTGGCTTTGCAGCAGCAGCAGTCTTCTTCTTCTTCAGACCCATCCCCAAATTACGTTTTGCCTTCATGGTTGTGGTGACCAGCCAAGCAGCAGCTTTCTCACCAAATTTGGCGTCTTTTGATTTGACACGTTCCCAAGCTCGATTTTCCAGCGCCCAGTCGGTCTTTTGTCTCTCCTTCAAAGACTTGTTTTGCTAGTATGCAATATCGTGAGTCTTACAAGCCGAATCCAAAGGGTTCACACCAGGGTCTCCACGTGCCAATCTCTTCTGTAGTGTGGTACCCGGTCCACAGTACTGATATCCAGGCAAATGAAGCTCGAATGGCAGATGATTAATCAGAGAGTTCACCACACCACGACCTTCGTGCTCGACAGTCAGCATGACACTGACGCGAATGATATTGCACACCTACTTACATAACTGTACTCCACTCAAAATGTCATTCGAATGTCAGATGTGGGCGTGGTCACACACACACACACACTTCAGCAAAAAATCAATCAACTCAAACATGAAAGTGGTGCAACAAGAGCCGGCACTGGAAATATTCAACTTGGATTCCATAGGTGGAGGAGGTATTGGCGGTGACGACGACGGTATACGTAAACACGGCTCCCTGCTACCGAATTCATTACGAGCGATATTTTGTGGCCCCAGCGGATGTGGCAAGACCAACGCTGTACTCAGTCTGCTGTTCAGCCCGAACGGAGCAGGCTTCGAGAATGTTTACGTTTATTCAAAGTCGCTGTACCAACCTAAATATCAGCTACTGTACGATGTACTCAAACAAGTCAAGGGCGTAGGTTATTTTCCATACAGGGACAACGACGAGGTAATCGATCTGTCAAAGGCGAAAGAAAACTCAATTTTCATATTTGACGATGTGGCGTGTGACAAACAGAATAAAATCAGAGAGTTCTATGCCATGGCATGCCACGGCATGCCACAACGGTATTGACCCAACCTACTTGTGTCAAACCTACTCGAAAATACCCAAACAGCTGATCAGGAACAATTGCAACATTATAGTGCTTTTTCGGCAAGACGATATGAATTTGAAGTACGCTTTCGACGAGCACGTCTCTCCGGATTACAACTTTGAGGAATTTCGCCGCATGTGCGCCGCCTGTTGGAAGGAAAAATTCGGATCTCTGGTCATTGTCAAAGACTTTGATGTGAACAAAGGGCGCTACCGCCTGGGCTTTGACAAATATATACAAATGTGATGCGAGGTGGCACGGCATTCGTATTGAAGACATGACGCCGACCACATCACCCCGCATCGAGACGGAGATTGCTAAAGCTGAACGCAAACGTCAAGTCAATCAGTTGTCGAAAATTGTGCGAAAAAAGGATCTGAGTCTGAAACTCGGAAAATTCGAGTATGATGAAGCACTGAGTAAATTATTCAAACCCATTACGGTCCCGCTGAAAAGATTGAGTGCGGCAGTGCCGCCACTCACCAATCGATCACGACTGACAATGAAAAAAAAAGAGAAACAGGAACCGTCGACACCAACGACTCCAGACTTTATGAAAAAGGAAGAAGACGAATAAAGCTACCACACAGATGATGGTGATTATGATGATGATGAGGATGACTACTTGGAAGTTTATCCCGAAGTAGCAACTGAATTCGTGAATGACCATCGCGCCAAATCCGGCAAAATAGATGTGAATTACGGCCCCATTCACGACAAACCAAGAGGGCAATGGTTGCTCGGTAGAAAGCTGATGGACTTCGACAAAGATACGGGGGACATTCGCATTGATGGTGTAACATACGAGGGCACTCCGGGACTATATAGTTTGATTTTCTACAAAAATCCCAAATACGCTAAAGCCGATCTGGTGGCATACAAGCAAATTTTGACAGCTACAGGTGCGCATGTAGATGCGCGAGGTAGGTTGAATCCATCTCAGACTGCCAAATACGAACAGTTGATTCGACCAATGTTCAAAGATCCTCAATCAAAAATAGGTGGTGGTGGAGGTCGAGGTCGAGGTCGTTTCACCGACGGCAGTGGTATCCCAGATCAGTTGACATACAACACGAAACCCATAGAATACGTGTACTGGGACGATGTGAACGAGCTCGTTGACAGGTATAGGCCGACAACGAGATCGTGGCCATCATCAATGAATTGAGAGAAGCAGGCTATATTCGATAAATAAAAGCGTAGACGTTTTTTTGCATGCCACAGTCGCATCATGAGCATCAACAAGTTCGGTCAAACTTCGTCAGCTCGCCGTGCACGGCAGCAGCAGCAGCAGCCCAATCATTTTCCTCAACTATACGACAAATGGGGACATTGATGCTGAACATGTGAAAATATGTAATGTGGAAACGCAAAGTGCACTCAATGATGTTGCCAACAAAAAATACGTTGATGACGTCATACACAAACTCAAAGACGAGCTGGACACCACCAAAAACAATCTAACAGCCTTGGATATTCGAGTGATGAAATTCATGTCACTTTCGATGAAAAAGCATGAAAATACCAAGAAACGCTTGGATAAATTGGCACTGAATAGTGTTGATATTCCAGCCTCTTAAGTAGAAGGTGTAACGCCCAGTACAGTTAGTGTATTGACTCCGCTATTAGCGAAATGACGTCATCATCATCATCATCATCTGAGAAAAAACAATTGGTTGATGAGCTCCATGCCAGAAGGAATTTTCCTCGCAGACGTACCATCATCAAAGGACTCGACGATCTGTGGCAGATGGACTTGGCTGATCTTCAAAAATACTCCAAAGCCAATAAAAACTTCAATTATATTCTCGCGGTGATTGACACCTTTTCCAAGTACCTATGGGTGCGCCCCCTGAAGACCAAAACTGGTCGAGACGTCACCGAAGCGATGAGTGACATATTATCGAAAGCGAAAAGATGTCCCAAGCTCCTTCAATCAGATCTCGGAACTGAATTTTACAATTCCAGCTTTCAGACTCTCCTGAAAAAGTACAACATCAAACACTACAGCACGTATACCGTGAAGAAAACCGCGATCGCAGAGAGGGTTATACGTACTCTCAAGGAGAATCTCTTCAAGTATTTCAGTTTGAACGGTACCAACAAATGGCTGGACATTTTGCCGGACATTTCCAAAAACTACAACCAGCGCAAACATCGAACGATCGGCATGAAACCGTGTGACGTCACCAATGACAATGAAAAACAGGTGTATAAGTCAACGTATGATTATGCCGATCGTGCTGGTCGAAAAAAATTCAAAATTGGCGATTTCGTGAGAATTAGCAAGGCCAAGCATGTTTTCGAAAAAGGGTATACGCCCAATTGGACTACGGAACTATTCAAAGTTGTCAAAGTGAAAATCACCCAACCAATCACGTATTTGCTAGAGGACTTAGAAGGGCGACCAATCAGCGGCGCTTTCTACGAACAAGAACTACAAAAAACAAAAAATCCCGAAGTCTATCTAGTGGAAAAAATCATCAGACGTAAGGGTCGTAAAGTACTTGTGAAATGGCTGGGGTTCGATAGTACGCACAATAGTTGGATTGATGCGACAAATCGCATGTAATTCAATGGAAAATTGGCACAATCTCAACTGGAAGAGGGGGCCTTTCATCGTCGTCGTCTCTCAGCTCTCGACGACGTAGAAACTTGAGCCAGTGTATAGGAGGAAAGTGGGGGGTGATGACGGCGGCGGCAGCGGAGAAATAAACCGATGCCAAACGGTGCAGAGAGATTAGTCAGTCAATATGTTTGGTGCAGTGACAACGTCGTTGTCGAGTCTTCTGAAGAGTCCTCTGGTTACGAGTCGGCGTCGGTAGCGTCGGCGGCGTCAGCTTCATCATCATCATTATCATCATCATCATCGGATCGAGAGTGGGCAGATCGAATGACAGGTTTTGATCGAATATGTGACATGTACAAGGAGGCCATCAAAGCGGAACGTTTCTTCGCATGCAACGCCACCTACGAGTTTCGCAACACCGACGTTTTGAGCTTGCAATGCGGCATAAATTTTGCTCGGAGTTTCGTGCCTGCAGTGAAACTCGTATGCAAGATCCAATACACCATATGCTCTAGCCTGTCCTTCTGCATGTTTGAATGGGGCCAATTCGTGGGGGGCATCAATCAGTTGCTTTACACTAGCCGAAATGGCCCGAATGCAGCAGCAGCAGCCAAGACTATCCGAATCAAACTCGACTGGGACGATGTTATGGATTTGGAATTACACACGTATGCAGAGAGTCAACAAGTGCGAGTTTCCAAGAATGACACCTACTTCTACCTGACGGAAGCGGATGTTCAAGAAATCCTACATCTAGATGCTACTGTGATGGCGACAAGATTTGAATATCTATTGAATATGAACTTAAGTCAATATTATCACGATTTATTAAGCAGTGCAAAAACTCTAGCTAAAAACAATGGTTTGTCATTTGATGAGGCTACAAACTTGTGTACTATATCATCAAAAGATGATAAACATCTATGTTTTCGTGAATACCTATGCTATTTGCCGGATAAAGTAATGATTGATTACGAAACGAAATAAATGTATATATTGAGAGCAGAGCTGGCGTTTTAATTCAGTATGCAGTGTGCAGTGTGTCTGTGTGTATGCCGAGAGAGAGAGAGATGCAGCAGTACGAAACAAGACTCGACTCGTATCGAAGCTGGACTTCGACATTTCCTGCAAGTAAGTTAGCCGAAGCAGGCTTTACGTATACCGGTTCGGAAGATGTAGTTGCATGTCTTTCGTGTCAAGTAGTAGGGTTCAGATAGCTGCCCAATGACGATCCTATGGCTGACCATCGTCGATGGAGCCCCCATTGTGATTTCGTTCGTAGTTATTACTCTGAGCACAGACACAGACCGACGACAGATGGCGCTGATGTCCCTCCAGAACCAAGAGTGTCAGATGTCATTAGCAGAGTGACAGATGACACATGGATGACACCGCCACCACCACCACCACCGACAGATGGCGCTGATGTTGCTCCAGAAGAATGACAAATGAAAGGTGACATGAGCAGCAAAGTGACCACAGATGTCATAAACATAGACTGACAGAACACGGTGATGATGTGTCGTGTATGTCTTGTGAATGAACTAAATGTATTGTTTATGCCATGTAGACACTTGTCGTGCTGCTCACAGTACGTCATCAGGTGCGACACATGCGTAGTTTGTAGATCACCCATCAATACATTTATGAAAATATATATATCTTAGAATATTTTTGATTTTTTAATTTTGCTACTCGAAAATACCTTTCCTCATTTTTTTTTGCTTAAAAAATCATGCCAATTTCTATATAAAAAAGTATCACATTTTTGATTGAATTATTCTTCCAATTTTGGTGCAAAAACGTGCTATTTTTTGATGCAAAAAGTGACACTTTTTTCGATGAAAAAAAAAACACCCAAAATTGACATTATGAAAGGATTTCAGTGAAGCATTTTCAGTGAATTTTGAGTCACTCAGCATTCACTCAGCTTTCACTCAGCTTCCACTCAGCATTCACTCAGCATTCACTCAGCTTCTTCCACCATGTCAATTTTCGGTCATTTTTTTTATAAAAAATTGCCATTTTCCCATAAGAATACATGTATTTTTGAATGAAAAAAAGTGACACCTTTATTGACATGGTGGTAGAAGCTGAGTGAAGCATTTTCAGTGAAAGCTGAGTGGCTGAGTGAATCACTCAGCTTTCACTCAGCTTTTTCCACCATGTCAATAAAAGTGTTACTTTTTTGCATGAAAAAGTGACACTTTTTGCATGAAAAAGTGACACTTTTTTGCATGAAAAAGTAACACTTTTTGCATGAAAAAAGTGACACTTTTTCGTATAAAAAAATTATACTATTTTGCGCAAAAAAGTTACCCTTTTTTGATGCAAAAGTGATATTTAAAAATATGTGGAATTTTGAATGGGAGATTGGAAGGGTGAAACAAAATATAATAATCTCCAGACACGGATTACATATTGATTTTATTCAATCATAAATATAAAACATAATCGACTATTATTTGAATAATAATATATAATGTAGTGTGTGTGTGTGGAAAGAAACAAACAAGAGCACAATTTCTTGCACTTTCATTTAACATTTTTCTTGAAATTTTGTGTGTGTGTGTTTGGCAATCTCATTTATCGAATTCTGAATCCTCATCCCCTGAGCCTATGAAGCGTTTATATGTGAGATCTAAACCGTAGGGCTCACCACCACCACGCAGATGTAGGTCACAGTAGCATTGGCTGCTCGTTTTCAAAGTGAACAGTACTTCATCAAATCTGTTGCAACACCAAAATTTGTCACATTGATATATATTGTCCATGTGCTTTACACCGAACACCATATGTTGATGGTCTCTGATGCTGTGAACCGGATGGTTTTGCATAGCCCTTCTGAATGCTTTATAGCAAGTGCGGCAAAATCGTAAATTATATTTTGGAATACGATATGCATTCGCCCACACACAGTATTGGTCTTCGTGCAAATGACCCTCCCAGTCTTGATTTTTGAGAGCTTCACACCTATCTTCAAAGCTGATTTTTCTCGTGTACTCTAAGTGACTCAAATCATTGAAATTTCGTTTGACGCTCTGAGCCTGCTTATACATTTGTACCCATTTTTCATCGGCCAACATTTTCAAAATTCGATCAGTGAGCGTCCATGGTAGAGGTGAGGCCTCGATGAAATCAACTATTGATGATGTACATCTGACTACTTGCAGACAGCATTAATTTTTCAAAGTGTCTACCATGGTGGTGGTGTGTTTGTGTGCGTGTGTGGGTATGTGCTCTCTGAAAAACATTTAAATTCTATTAGATATCTAACTGACTGTAATGACCCCACGGCAGAGTGCCATGAGAGCCGACAATCAAACAGCGCTTGTCGTCGTGGGGGTTGAGAGCGATCTTTGTTTGCTCTACACTAAAAACTTTGTGTGAAAAGGATCGAATAGAAGTTATTTTTTCCACATTGATTTTCAGACATTCCACATAATCTTCAAAAGTGATGTGATTTTCGACAACGCTGTATTTGACCCCTTTGGATTTTTTTACGGTTTTTCCACCTTATAGGTGTACAACTTTGATCGAAGCCCCACGAAATCTGTCATGATACGACCATTGGCTTCGTCCTTCATCAAGCCGGGTACTTTTTAATTTTCGAGGGGGATGTCAAATGGGTTGTCGCTTGGGTAGTCGCTCGTATCGAATTTTTCAATGTGACTGCTAATCAAATCCCGATAAATATCATCGCACTTAATTTCATAAATGAGCGAATCAGTATCCGTATACATCAATTTGCACTGATCGTGCGTGTACTTTTCCATCATGAAGCCGTAATGGAAATCGTACACGCATACCTTGGAAATATCGAGTATCGACATTCCTATGTACAAGGGCTTATTGAATAACAAATCCGTCTTTGCCATCTCGATAGCGACGAGGCTCTCGTCGAAAATGGCACGACTCCTGAAATTTGGACTGGCAATCAGATTTTTTGCGCCATATCGTCCCCCCCACTTGGAGACCATTTTCACCACATGGTGCTTCCGTATGTTTTCCATGGTTTTCCCGAACACTGCATTATTGGCTAGTTTGTAGTTATTTTTGGCAAAAGTAGTTTTTGCTTGAGAGCGTAATTTCGTATTTAATTCAATGTAGGGACGCAGCCACGCCGACTGATTGAATTGCAACACCTTGTGGATTTTCCTGAGTACAAGGCCGTGTTTGAGTGCTTGTTTCAACACCCTGTAGTGCACAACATATTTTTCCTTGTTGTACAGCGTGGTCATCAATTTTGGTAATTTCGAGCCTGGCGGTGTACGGTGCTCGGCACACAAGGGTAAATCTTTGTGTTTGTCATGCAGATGTTCGGGGTACTTCAAATCGACTTCGAGAATGTAGCCGATGGGCGAGGTGTCCGACACTTCCAACACATCGAAATCGGCTGCATTTTCTAGCCATTTAAAGCCATCGTACGGAAGATATTGTATCATGGCCTAACCGTACAGATTATTCACGTCGAGATATAGCAAATAGGTCGATGGTTTGGAGGCGTCATACCTTTCACCCATGTGCTTGTTATTGGCCGAGGAGAATCTGTTGCAGCACTGACTGATGCCGCCACGAATTCCTCGCTCGACAAAGAGAAGCATGTCGACGTCTTTCAGTATGTGCAATTTGCACTGGGTGTACTTCAACATACAGGACCACGTATATCCCGGGAGGGTGTAATACCACGCAGGATCCAGCCCATACGTCTCGTGACCGATATTTCGAAAATTTTCGAAAATATCCGCCAAGAGCAATATGTCGGTTTTCATGTATAGGTCAGAGTACTCGCCCAGTGTTGTCAAGTTGAACGACCGCCACACGTTCTGCGCATGCTCGTATTCGGCATCGGTGATGCCACAATCGTTCAACTTGTTGTAGAACTGATCGCGCGCCGGCAAACTTGGGCATTCCAATTTCTCCATCGAATCGATGAAATCGTATGGGAATACCCCTTTTCGAGTGAGTAACTCGTACCGGTCGGCATCGAAATGGGCAAATTCGCACCTTGAAATCTTCAAGTCATGGTTGGTCAGTGTTTGCACCAAATGCTCCAAGCTCATGTCCATGAAGCGAAAAGAGTCAATGAATCGAAATTTAATGTCAGTGTTGCCGTCGTACTGGGTGAAAGAAATGTATTTTTCTTTGTTGACAGGCAACAGGCTGACTCGATCCCTTTTTGCTATTTCTCGAATAATAAAATGACTGTCGTATCCGGATAAATTGTGGAAAATGATTGGCACAACGAACGACTTTTTGTAGTTCAAATTGCAATGCGCATGTGCATATCTACGGAACGCTCCCGTGTAGTGATTATGATCTATTACAATTTTGTCGTCAGTTTTCCAAGGTTTTTCGCAGATGTGGCAACATGGCGCTGTCGCTCTATCTGGAAGTGAGACGATCATGGGGACAATATCCAAAGTTTTGGCTTCCACAAATTTGGCTATGGCCCCCATTCTCTCTGCAAACCAATCCATCGAGTCGAGGCCCCGATGACTATCATAAAATAACAAAGTATCGTCATATGCACACTTGAAATAAAATCCAGCGCTGAAAGGAATGTGTTTTTGGTACTTTGTCGTATGTGAGGTGCATTCTTCGTCATTAAACTGTTCCAAAATTGACTCAAAATCCGCGTAAATTACAAAGGGCACTATTTCTTTATGTACAAAATCCCGAAATTCTACATGATCATACGGAGGAAATGAAATTTTGCTCTCGTTTAATTTTTGACAATGAACAGTATGACTGTCGAGTTTCTCCTCACTTGTAAAATAATTTAAACACCTGTCGCAAATGAATGTTTTATGTCCATTTTTACTGAGTTGGCGACTGAGTAGGTGAGATAAATCCTTTATCCAAACATAATGGAATTTTATGTCATCGCCGATGGCGTTGTAGTCATCGGCGATTTCCAGTGGTGGTGCCTCGTAATCATTTAATTTCGGGTGATATTCATTTTGAATGAGGAGAAGATTGACATGTTTGTCTAATTTTTGTTTCGTGAGTCGGCTCGGAACACTAACGAAAAATGCCTCCTTGTTCGCCTGCGGCTGAATCAATTCCAAGGTGTACACATTCACAGATATGTTGTTCAATCGCTCAAATTTGGTAATTTGTTTTAATTCCAAAGGAAAGTCGATTCCATCCAAGTTCAGTACATTTGAATAGTGAGGGTATGATGAAATTCTATATGGATTTTTACCCGATTCAACAGGGTACAAGGCCGAAATGACGGCCCAAGCGAAACACGCATCATCTTCATTTTTCATATTAATGCAAGCTTTTTTATTCGCAATAGATTTTGGCAGCTCGATGAAAGACGAACCGTTTCCCACGTCCGATTTATTCATATTGATTTCCAAACTAACAATTTTCTGAAGACTCCAGCCACTTTCTTTGTCCGCGAATTCCGACAGTTTGTTTTGAATTTGATCGACGACATTTTCTAGGAACCACTTTTTCAAAGTTGTACCCCTATCGATAACAACGTTTTCAGTGTTGAAATATTTATAGTCACTTATTATATGTTCTTGATTCAAGGAATTTTTCACGAATTTACCACAAAATGTCGCATTGACTTTGATGCTTGGATGTTTTTTCAATAAATTTTGAATTCTGCTTTTGAATAGAATGAATGCATCACCAAAAAATTGTCCAATATCTTTATGTTTCAAATTTATAATTATACCGGTGCGTAAACGTGAAGAAAATGCCGATTTCAAGTCCTCCCACTTTACTCGAGATGTTAATTTTGATTTGACTCCCTCTACCACCACCACGTCGACGCCTGGCTGTTGTTGACCTGACTTGTTGATTGAATTTCGTATAATTTTCAAGTGTCCGCATAAAGTTTGTAATTTTCTCAGAGAGCCTATGCAATCCACTGCCGCGATCGCACTATTGATCAGGCGGGCGGTGTACTTGCAATGGGCCAGCCAATGTTTGCGTTATTCATCAGTACAACTCTTTTTGAGAATTTTTTTGACCTTACGCAACTTGGCTACCATCTCCATACTGTGTGCAACAATAGCGTCAGATGACATGCTGATGATGATGATGATTTTTCAACAGACACACAAAATTTCAAGAAAATGTCAAATGAAAATACAAGAAACTCACTCTTTGTTTCCAACGGCGGCGGCGTCGTCAGCGTCTTCAGTCTTTAGCGATCGCTAACAGCTGCTGCGGATGATTTTGATTGGCAATTTTCTGCTCGCCCCTGTAGATGAGCATATGCTGGGACTCGGTTAATTTGTCGAGGATGGGTTTGAATGCACCAGTCACTCGATTTGGCAGGAATACTTTACACTCCTCCAACTCCACTAGGATGGACTCTCCAAATTTGATTGTTTTCGCTTCAGCGCCGAGGATCAGATGGAGTTTGTCCTTCGGTAGCTCAGACAACTTCAGCAGGTTCTTCCTGCAAGTCAACGAAATCTTGTTAATTTCGTCGAGAAGATGAAACATCTGCGAAATCATTTGAAAAATGAAAAAAAAGTTCATACACGCTGTATTATAACTCTCACTCACTAACTCAAAATGAAAAATGATTTTTATGATTCACCCCGTGTATGAGAAATAAATATGATAAAAATAAAATGAGAAGGAATTATGATAAAAAATGCAATCCACACACACTGTATGAAAAACAAAAAAAATATGACGTTTTGTGAGAGAGACACTCTGTATGAGACGAAATACAAATATGACAAATGAACTTTTCTGAATTTTTTTTTGAAAGAGAAACACTACAAAAAATGAATCGAAAGAAATAGGCACACTTGAAACAATCGCGAAAAATAAAAAAGAATAACTACTACTACTACTGACCTTTGCAAATCACGAATTAAATGGCACTCACAATAAAAAACAATGCATTTGCATAGAAAAATAGCGAGAGACAGAAGAGCGGCAGAGAGGCCCTTGTTGTTGCTTCGAACGCAGATAATGAAATGACGCAGGCTCGCTGTGAACGTACGTATTAACTCTCTGTGTCACGTGACCCACGCCGTCCACCTCCACGCCGAGTTCGCGTAACCCACGCTGCAAATGTATGCAACGATCGATCTGGGGAAAACCCAAATTGCGCAATAATAGTAAACAACTCCAAGGTCAATTTAGCTCGAGCAGCGTAAACGGACACCGGATGAGTGAGATAAATCTGAAAAACAAATTCAAGGTCAAAAATGGATCATCGTCGTGTTCACTGAGAATTTCGTTCAACTTGAGAGAGCAGACAGTGAACATTCAAGATACGTGCTATTTCTTAGAATTTCATTGGAGAGAGTAAACACCAAATGTGGCTTATCGCTGTTTACGACTACAGAGCGCGGAGACGTATTTTTTCTTTTGGAATTTCATTCGAGAGCGAGTGAATTAATAATAAGTCGTCCATCATAATTTCCTGTTGTGTGTTCTAAGACAGTAGACATTTTTCATATTTGATTTTTTTGTTTTGTCAATTAAGGTGGCGGCGGCGGCGGCGGCGGCCATGTTTTTTTCTCTTCCAGCCAATTGCTATCAGCGAATCACGTGAGGGAAAGAAGTTTTTTCATAACTTCCGTCATCGCGCCATGTTTTTTTGCCTTCCGCTCCATCGCCGCCATGATTTTTGCGTTCCGCTTCATCGTCGCCATGTTTTTTTGCCTTCCGCTCCATCGCCGCCATGTTTTTTGCGTTCCGCTCCATCGCCGCCATGTTTTTTGCCATCCGCTCTATCGCCGCCCCTTCCGCTCCATCGCCGCCATGATTTTTTGCCTTCCGCTGCATCGCCGCTATGTTTTTTGCCTTCCGCTGCATCGCCGCCATGTTTTTTTGTAGAAAAGACGCGCGCCACTTAGGGTGAAATGTTTTGAAGCCCCCCCACCCCGAAACTCTTCGGCGAACACGTCATCTTCTTCAGCACCAACCCTCCACCAACGGCAAGAACTCGATGGACGCGGCCATCGAGAGATTCACCGTGTGGAGCAATGCCGATTCTGGGACACTCTTCGGTCCCAGCTTCGGCATTGTATATCTACTAAGTTATACAGCGAATCCAACAGGATTTCCGGAAACGCTGGCATAGGGTATTCTTACATACCCTTCAGCATAGGAGTAAATGGCTGGAATACAAATTCTCCTCTCCTGAAGTGGGTTTCCTAGTTGTTATCAAGGGCAAGAATGCTCCAATGGATATAAGCTAGTGTGGGCGAAGTCCACCCTGGTCGCGATGATACGGTAAGGGTTGGTACTGTAAAAACTTCCACTGGCACATTGAAACGCTCACTTGGTAAACTGTGTCCGCTCCCGAGTCCAGATCAGTATGAAATATATATTTATTTGTTTTATTTGTCGTTGATGCAATTGAAGTTCTTTTTTTTTCAGAGAAGTAGTTTTGAAGGTACTTTACATTATCGAACCTTTTACGAGCTTTCGATTGAAAACATTGGACAGTTCTCGTACTCTCAGATTATTCTAAGGCTTTTGACAATAAATGCCATGAGTTACTCATTTCTTTTCTGAACTTTGTAGATTTTTCGAAAGATGCATAAATCTCATGAAACACACAGAACATATATCAATATATAGAAACATCTATTGGACAGTCAGGAAGAGAGAGAATTTCTTGTGTTGTTCCTCAAGGATCCATCCTTGGACTTTTGCTTTTCAGCATATACACAACACAAATAATTTTGTATCAAACATGGATTATTGTAAAGCACATTGCTAGGCTGACAACACACAGTATCATTTATATTCTTCCGGAGAATGGGTAACAGCCCAGGAAGTAATAAACAATGATTTGAACCAGTTAGTAGATCTTTCTGATATGCACAATTTGAAGATAAAAAAGACAAAAAATACATGGAATATGTTATGTCAGTCATAATTCAAGGCCAAGATTTCGGTTTTACAAATGTTACTAAGAAATCAAGTTTATTTCTGGATACACAAAATAAATTCAAAAAGCATGTTAGTAGCTGTTTCCAAAGAGCTTACTGTTCTTTGAAAATGCTTCATCACCAACGTCACTTGCTGACATAACCACTCAAAATATTGTTAACTGATCCACTTGTTCTAAGTAAGTTCAGTTTCTATGATGTTCGTGCTTAGATCAGTATGATAACCGACGCATCGAAAAAGTACAGAAATTGTCTCTGAGATTCATTCATGGCATAAGAAAATTGGAACCTGTGTCAAATATGTTAAAACCCACAAAATGGTTAAAAATGGATGATCGTCGTAATTATTAATGCCCATTATAATGAAACAATGTCCACCGTAACTGTGCAATAAAATAAAGTATAGGACTGAGATTCATAACCTCAACCTGCATTATAGAGGTTATATTTTGCTACCACCCTATAGTACAACCCTATTAAGAAGGTTCACTATAGTACCTACAAATTATTCAACGATATTCATTCTATACTTCAACAAATGAAACAATTGCTTTTTAAGAAGATAATCAGGGAAAGTTTATAAAATAAATGAATAATATCTCAATTCACCCCTAACTTACCTGTATTCTCCACAGTAAGAGAAAAGTTAATCATACAAACGCTTTATCAAAGATATTCATTGTAAAGTTCACCTTCAGCTGAACAAGAACTTTTGTAAATTGTTTTCAGTCCCATTTTGCATTTTTACTCTTGCCTACTATCTCGCCAACAGCTCGCACTATGTGACTGGGTGAGACGAGTCGAGCTAATGCCATGCGAGTCCATACGTGTACTAGCAGAGTTTACAGTCAGGTCAGCAACTCGTATCGTGTAAACAGTCCTTTACTTTTCAGGAAATAATGCCATATAGGAATGGGCCTCGGATAAGTGCACCCTTCAAGGTAAAAACTATGACAACAGGGTATATTATCGTTGCGGTAGTCGTGTTACATGATTTGAATAAAATTTCCACATCTTAAAAATTATTTCACTGGAGCATTCGTGATTGAAGAAAAAATACCCAGGTATTGCCATCTCTTAGCCAATAGACGAACCAACGCCATTTTGTGGCAGCGTTCTGTTTCCGGAGAACTAAAGTATGGAACTTTGATTTGCTGTGTCTAAATACATAGGTTTTAAGAATAACAGTTTATTGAGGTATTTATCGAAGAATGTACTGGTATGGCCTGTGACAATGTATAACTAAATAGATGCCATTTCGTTCTGTTCTCGGGAAATTGAAATACTGACATCGACAAAAAAAGGAGAAACTATAATATATATTATTATCGCTAAAATGTTTCGACACACTGTCATCATCTGAGTCAGTTATTCACTGAGCTTTCCATCTCAACTGGATAAGATGATGATACAGCGTGTCGAAAGTAATTTGTATTGATGCAACGGACACATAAGCATAGGTCAAAAAAAGGAAGTAGAATATAATCAAAGTCGCATAATCGATGGATCAAAACAGCTTCGGAAGTTTTATTCTGCATTTCATGGTGTTATCCTTGATTCTCACCTCAGCTTCAATCCCCACATCACAAACGTTATGCAGAGAGCCATGAAAATGCTTGGTTTCATAAAGAGAACAACATGTGATTTCAAGGATGTCACCTTGATTATTGTTCGACAGTCTGGTCTCCATACTATTTAACTTACACAAGGAAGATTTATATGATTCAGAATTACTTTTTAGGTACATCTTTCAAGTTAGGTATTCACTGTGAATGTGCGATACTAGAAAATAACCAAAATATTCCTACTCTCGAGATACGCAGATCTTATATTTCTCTTCAATATTTTAAATGGTATATATGATTGCACAAATCTTCTTTTCAAAATTAAACTTTCGGTACCTGCTCGAGACAATCTCAAACATTCCACATACCTTTTCACTGGTCAAATCACGGCTTCAATAATTATATTTCGCGAACACTTAGATTAGCAAACTCCCTTGATGAACACATGTTATTTGGCATATCATTAGGCAGATTCAAGATTCATCTCCATCAATTAAACTTATAGATGATTGTTGTGACATGAAATTATGCCTATCATTGTGCTACTGTTATTTATATTTGTTATTTGATTTGCTTATATATTGTAAAGCATTTTCTTAAAATGGATTGACCTTAAATGAATAAATGAATAAATAACGACTTTCAAAAACAGAGTTAATCTTCTTGATCTGAGTAAACCTTCCATCGACTAAATTTATTGCGGTATCCAGCACAGCAAAATGAAAATTAATTTTTAACTTGTCTTTCTCAGCATGTATGGACTCGGGTTCTTCTCATAACTGTACTGCCTTTAATTTTCCTTCAGTTGGACTGGCTTCGATTCTGATATGAATGATGCGGGAATGTTGGCGTCCTCTGAAATTTCTCTTACTTCTACCAGCATTTTTTCGAAACCCAAATCACTCCTACAACTTTCATGTGAAGTTTTTGTTTTTAGGAGAGCATTTGTAGCAGCGTTATTGTACCATACAAGAGAGACAGTAAAACTTGAAATCCGCGTTTTTTCAGCAATGGACTAAGCACCATCACGTGTTTGATTTCCAGATGAACCTATCAGGTTATGGTCTTAGTAGATGTCGATTGGTAACGTAATGGACGCAGGGCATCAATCCAACTTTCCCATCTTGTATGTGATTTTAGTGTCAAAGTACGCACATGGGTAATATTGAACAAATGAATGATGCAATAAGACTTCCCGATGGTGGGTTGAAGCAGCAAGATACACATGTATTTTGGACCAAGTCGATAAAGGATATAGCTGTCAGACAATATTCAGCAGCATCACTCATGACACGATTTAGTATGTGAACTGCAGGGTACGAAAAATGCACGTTCTACATAAATGTCTAGATAGATCAACGAAATTCGACACGGGGTCGCTAACCTAGTTCAACGCCAGTGAGTACGCGTGTCTGATATCGGATTACAGGTAACCAACATGTCTTGATAAGCAAAAATATTTGAGATGGCTGCAATGACTCATTTCAAGGTCAGCAAGTGCACAAATCATACATCAAATTACCTGAAATTTGCTAGCATCATACTTCTGGTCATAAATAATCATAATAATAATAAAATAAATATGTGCACTTGTTAAGTATCATATTTCAAGAGTTTCTGATTACATACATATCAAGTTGAAGGATTCCAAAATGAAATATCCCTTCCACTACTATTGATTAAATATATAAACGAAGCACAATAATATAATAGACATTCCCTAATGAAAATGAGTAAAACCGAGTTTACATTCAACTTGTCAAGCGAATATTTTTGCAAACAAAATTTTGTGTTGGGTGAAAGTAAATTCCCCTTTAATAAATCTAAATATAAATTTGTTGTTGTGAATCTTTATATGATTTTGAATTCTAACGAATTCAAAATCAAGGCACCGCTGGTCCACATCGACTGTTCACGTCAAACACAAGTAAATCAGAGCGGATCCATAGTACTCAGAATCGAAATTGAAACTGCTGAAGTTACAACCAAAAGTGTATCCGCATACTGTATTATTTTACACGAATTACATCATGCCGCCACTAGAGAAGAAGCACGATCAGCACTTTCTGATAAGCTTGCAGAATTTATCTTAGCATTTAATTCATTTTCATTCAGGCAGTCAGTTGCTAGCTCCCATACTGTTAACATCGTTCCGTATATCAAATAATTGACTTCAGCTGACATTCTGACAATAGGAGAACTTCCACAAGACCTTGACGATTTTTCAATGATAGTTAATCTTGATCAAACCGAAACAAATACACAAAACAACAACGAAACCAATCATTCAAATAACGCTGACAATACTATCGAAACAAACACACGAAACAACGTCGAACCGAATTATTCGAATGACATCGATGAAAACCAGCAAAATAATGCTGACGAAACAACCGAAACCAACAACGAAAATAATCACGAAACTGAACAGACTGACGATCACACTATTCACTCATGTGCCGATGAAAACCCGATAATAGATTTCCAATCGTGAATTACGCTGTCAACTATGGTCAGAACCAAATTATCATTTCTTCTGTCCTTCATTCTCCTGCAAAGCCAAAAATAATAATTCTATTTGATAAAAAGAAGCGAATTACAATTCAGTTCTCACAAAATAACTTTGAGAAACATGTAATAAAATTCATTTAAGAATATGTTGTACCAGATCTACAATACCATCTTTTTTTCGAAGATCCCAATTTGTACGAACCATTTTCACTGATTTTACAAAAGTATTTCAAAAATTCTTCAGTAAAATTCAAAAAATGTAATAAAAAACTCTTTGACGTCACAAACAAACATGATATTAAAAATATCATAACATATTATCACGAAGGTAAATCGAACCACAGAGGAATAGATGAAACCCTCCAAAGAATAAAAGAAAAATATTATTGGCCTTACATGAAGAATTCTATCCAAACCTTCATCAACGATTGTGAACTATGCCAAAGATGCAAATATGACAGAAACCCAGTTAAAATGCAAATGAACATCACGCCTACAGCAGTTGATCCTTTCGAAATTATTCATATGGAAGTTTTCACATTTGAAAAATCCAAATTTCCCAAGATTATCGACAGCTTCTTAAAATATGCTCAAGCATACTATCTCAAAGCCGTAGCAGGCACCGAAGTAGCCAATAACCTAATAAACTTCTTTCACACCACGGTGTTCCCAAAAAAATAATTTTGGACAATGGAAGCGAATTAAAAAAATGCAGTAATTACTGAATTACTCAGTTTACATAAAATTGAAATTCATTTCTGTTCTCCGAACCATCCACAATCGAACGGAGCAATTGAACGATTCCATTCAACCATTACTGAGCACCTTCGTTTACTAAATACAAAAGGATTCATGAAAACACCAGCGAAAATGAAAATGATTTACGCTATACTAGCTTATAATCATTCCATACATTCAGCAACTAAATGGAAACCCATAGAAGTGATAAACGGGCATACCACAAGTAACGAACCTTTCGACATGAAACTAGATCAAATTCTATTGAATGACAACGTTGCTCAACACAAAGAACGTTCAAAACTACTTTATTCAAAATTAAATTAAGAACTTGTTTCAAAGAAACAAAAGAAAATTACAAGAATCAACGAAAACAGAGACTCCCCCAACATCTTCAAACGCAAACAAAAAATATTTGTTAAAACTCACGTACGACGAAAGAACGCTAACAAATTCGCAAAACCTAGCAAAATAAAAAGTGTGAATAAAGATAAGAAAGTTTTATCAGCCGTAAACCAACCCAAGATTCATATGGACAAAGTTAAACGCCCACTTAGGAGACTCTACTCGTTCGACAACTAAAACATATGTTTCTTTATCATTTCAGATTACCCGGAATTGTGACTATGCAAGAAGCAATAGCACTAAGAAACCTTGGAAACAATCCCGGTTTGATGCCCGTAAATCTCGGTTCAGCAAAAATATGAGAATATTACCACTCTATTATTCATTATTATGATTTGAACCCCATTATAACCGAAATAAATAAATTGAAAATAAAATCATACAATATCGAACGTTTGATTGCCAAAAACGTAGATTATTCTAAAGACACTTCTAACTACATGAAAATTTAAAAATTCTCAGAAATAAATGTTGAAAGTAAGCTAATCGAAATAATTCCACATCCAAATAGAAACAAAAGAGGCTCAATAAATGGCTTAGTATCAATATTCAAAGCTATAAGTGGAAATCTAGATTCTGATGATGGTGAACGTTACGAGAAATTAATTCAAAACATACAGCAAAATCAAAAAGAAATAACATCGACAATGCACACACAGAGTTCTTTAGCAATATCTTTGATTGATCAGTTCAATAAAACCATTCAACACATAAGTCACAATGAGAAACTATTAGAAAGCAAAATCAACCAAATTGCGGCTATCGTAGAAAATCATGCTTATAGAGAAAATTCCAACTTCATCAAAGACATCATGAACCAGATAATTAATACATTCGAAATGATCAATTCACTTCTTCAAGATATTCAAAATTCGATCACTTTTACAAAAAATGGAGTCATGCATCCAAGTATTATAAAATCTAAAGAACTTCTAGATGAATTAAAATAGATCCAATCAAAACTCAAAGAAAGTCAATTACCACTGGAAATCAACTTAGAAAATATCCCATTAATCGAAAATCTGATCAAAATTGATTGTTTTATTCTCAACAATAAAATAACATATATTTTGAAAGTTCCAATAACTTATCCTTTTGAAATGAACCTCTATCACCTTTATTCAATTCCCATAATATCCAAGGGCAATAATACCAGAAAACAAATATCTGTTGAAAAATAAATTGTACTACACGTTTATGAGCGACTCTTGCATGAAAATCCGCCAACATCACTATATTTGTGACAATGGTGAACCACAAGAAATAAAAAACGTCGACCTTTGTGAGATCCAGCTCCTGGATCTGAAAGATCCCTCCAACTGTCAGCAAATGAACATTGAAATCACCCAGCCAATGTTCAAACGATTAGAAGAATCCAATCAGTGGGTTGGGCTCCTCCCTACTGAAGAAACAATAAGACTAAAATGCCACCAACAAGAAGAAATCACCAAAATAATGGGCTCATACCTGATAGAAATTCCGAATGACAGTCAATTGATAACTCATCGAGAAATCATCTCTAACGAAGTTCGTACATCTGTGCCAAGCCAGCCCATCTTATTTCCTGAGTTAGACATACAGAACATCAAAGAAACACAAGTGAACCTCAGCCTCCATCTGGAACAAATAGAACTCGACGAGCTACACAACATTAAGACGAGAATAATTGAAAATTAACCCCAACTCCAAGCGTACCCAATATCATATACCCCAAGTGCCTGGACACTACTCATTTACGGAGTTTTGGTAGTATCCATGGTATACATAATATACAGGAGAACTCAACAAATTCGGAAGAAGTCCAGAGAAACCCCTCAACAGCCTATGGAACTCCAAACTGTTCAACTTCCTCAGTAACCCTCCGAAGTTGAATCTGCGAAGGGAGGAATTACATCATGCCGCCACTAGAGAAGAAGCACGATCAGCACTTTCTGATGAGCTTGCAGAATTTATCTTAGCATTTAATTCATTTTCATTCAGGCAGTCAGTTGCTAGCTCTCATACTGTTAACATCGTTCCGTATATCAAATAATTGTACTTTTGACTGAAATAAATCTTTTTAAAAACGAACTTTGGGTAATCGATAATATATCTCACGAGACAGAATTTTCATATAATCCATTGACGAAAATTGTTGAGCAATTTTGATACATATGCTAGACATGTTATATATAAGGCCTCACACGTTTGAAACATCAATTCGAAAATGATATCAGAGTATCGAAGAAGACTGGAGCAACACCATAAGAACCTAAAAACACTCCAACATTTGATTGAGGCATATAGTGCGAAGCAATCATTGATGAGAAAACATCAATTTGAAGATATGATACTGGTGATAGACGTGCAAGGTTTCAAGATCGAGAATGATAAATTTATAACGAAAGAATTGGCTGCATTCGATGGAAGTAGGGTTCCTCACTATGTGTTTATGCTGCCACCAAAATTCCATAGTCAGGCCACTTGGTTGATGCATAATCAGTACTGTTTAGATTGGAATGATAGATTCACACCACTACATCAGTTTGGAAATATAATAAAGAGGCTAACTGAAGGAGTTGATACACTTTTTGTTAAAGGAAAAGAGAAAGCTGAATACATCAAAAAATTCACCCAGCAAACAGTCATAGAATTTGATAAACGACCTGGTTTACGAGCATCTGAAGCAAGTTGTTTCCATCACACTAAAGATAATTGTATATGTGCACTTTCAAATGTTCATTCTCTATATCAAAGGTATATAATGGATACATCTTAATGACAATATCATCATATAAATGTATTTCATTTCGAGGTTTTTATTACAGGAATTTACCAAGTCATTGACACCACAAACTTGTCTACACAAGTCTAAGCACCAGGTGTTTTCACACAAAGAGTCATTCGCCTTATAAAATTTGCATTGACCGCTATAAAAATATCATCAATGCGCAAGTGCATATCTAGAGCTCAAAACATTATTATGATAAACATTCTAACGAAAACAGTTAGTATCTGAGAATCATGAAGTGTGACAACTGTGAAAGGAAATTTTCAACTGAATTTAATCCAGAGCGACACCTGCAGAAATATTGTCCATCTATAACAAGCAAGTTGAATGTTCCATCCACCGGTCCTTCACAGTCGAAAAAAATTAAGCTGGGTGCCCAATCCACTAGGGCTTCACAGTCGAGAAAAAGATTTCAAGTGATTTTTTCATCGACATTGAAAGACAATATCGAAAAATTGCTACATGCTTTCAAAAATAGAATAACAAGTTACCGATTCAAAAGCAGTGTACAACTAGTTGATTATGTTAGCTCCATGGAGGAAGTTAAACCAAAAGTTTTGAGCATCATTTCAAGAGCGGAAGAGCTTGATAATAAATGTTGAGTTATTTGGACATTATGTCATACCTGAGTAAGAGATTAATGATATGAAATCTTTCAATACAAAAAATAAAATCATAACTTGTTCCACTGACTTGGATTATATCATTAGGACCAAATAGTTCAATTTATTTGAAAAGGGTGAAAATTATTAAAACTTAAAATGATGTGACAGCCACTTGAAAATGATTTATTATACGTCAAAAACAATCATCATAGAAACGTTAAAGAAAATATGAACAGATATTTTAAGTTTCAAAAATATCTATGATGAATTCAAAGATGAGATGATTCTAAGGCTTCCAGTTTCCAGGAAAGAGACTCAGACTGGTCGTTACAGAAGATTTGCTATCTCGATTTGAATATAAACACTTATAATCCATTATCAGCTTCACCATATGTCGAATTACCCAAATCAATTAATTTGAAACGAGCTGTTCTGAATGTAAATATCTTTGATAATTGTTCTCCCAAAAACAGATATGATCATCACATCAAAAAGTATGGTGAGGCTATACCTGGGAATATTCTCAAATTCACCAATTTCGATAAACAACTTCCGGTTACTTTTGTGATCTATGCCGATTATGAGAGTTTGCTGGAACCTGTTCATCATAGTAAACCATCGAATGAGCACTCATTCACATTAAACGCATATGAACACGAGCCTTATTCATTCGCTTTCTATGTAAATTGTAACTTTGATGACAAATACTCCAAGTTCGTACAATATCGTGGAACTGATTGTTCCGAGGTTTTTGTCAGGATGTTGGATGAGCTTGTACTGGATTTATCCTCTTTCAGTTAATGATAAGAGGGAATTTCAGATTTCAACAAGATGTCATATTTGTAGTAACTCCTATAAACCTGGAGACGTCAAAGTACGAGATCACTGTCACTTGACTGGTGTGTACCGCGCAAGCGCTCATTGGAGATGTAACTTACAATATAAGCTGGTAAAGTTCATTCCTGATTTTTCCAAAATTTGACAAATTATGATTGTTATCTATTCATAAAAAAACTGGCTTCAAATAAAGAAAATGTCTCAGTTTAATCTTCCTCATGAAGATGGTCACTTGGTGACCGAAATACGTGTCGAGGTGTTGAAAATAGTGGTTTGGTGTTGGGATAAAACTCCTCTATATTCAAAATGTCGCAGTGATTGCCCAAAATAAAGAGAAGTATATTTTATTCACCAAATCTTATTCGGTTGAGAAGTCAGAAAACCCCAAAATTAGAGACAGATACATCTATCTGAGATTTGTTTACTCTTTCAGCTTCTTATTCAAATCTCTAGATGATCTGCGTAAAACACTGAAACCATCTCAATGTCGAGAAGTGAAAAAATATTTTCAAGATAGTAAAAAATTTGATATGATACGACGCAAAGGTGTTTTTCAATATTCGTATGTTGATTCACACGAAAAACTGAACCATTCTACACTACCAAGTCATTCGGAAAATTCTGAATGGCGCAGATATTTCCAAAGAGGATTATGACCGAGCTTGTGAAGTAAGGCAGAGATTTGGATGTTCAACTTTGAGAGAATACTCAGATGTTTACTAGAAATCAGATGTCCTACTATTGGCAGATGTCTTCTAAAATTTCAGGAATGTGTGTTTGGAAAAATATAAACTGGATCCGGACCAGTATGTAACAGCTCCTTCACACAGTTGGGATGCTATGCTGCGTTTGACTAACGTTGAACTAGAGCTCTCAACTGATATTGACATAATCTATTTCTTTAGGAAAGGAACTCGTGGTGGTGTAAGCCAATGCAGTAGAAGAAAAGCAGTAGCAAATAATCATTTTATACCACCTTATGATCCCGTTAAACCGAACACATATTATATTTTATTTCTAGATGCAACAGATTTGTATGGAGCTGCTATGAGTGAATGTCTTCCAATGCGAGACTTTAGTTGGCTTGTGTCGAATGAGCTAGAAAATTCACTTTTCCAAAATTTCAAACGGCCATTGTGACGATACTATTTCGAATATATCAACTAAATCAATTACGAATCGTTTGTTTGCATAAAGTATATCATTTCCTAGACGGACTCACGATATACAGGGTCAGTCCAAAGTTTGCCGTTTTTGTAGTAATTTTTGAAAAATTGAACTGTGGAATTTTATTAATTTTTATATATTTGTCAGGATACCAATATCAATTCCAATTCATGACGTCGGCATCTCCTGAGTTCTACTGACATATTGTATAAAAGATGTTCTATTTCTCATGAAAATCTGCACCCGTTCCTATTATTGCTTGAAATTCTGGACAACTCGATGAATAACTGGGTTAGTCACTATGAGTATCTAGATTGCAGATACGAATATCCTACAGTGAATTGTTCGAAATATTTAAGAAGGTTTGTGTCGAATAGTATATACGGTTATGGAAATTCATCAATGAAACGAACTAAACAAAAACACTTTGAAAAATATCAGCAAAAGACACTATTTGTAACGTATCTGCAATCTGGATACTCATAGTCAATAACTTAGTTATTCATCCAGTTGTCCAGAATTTCAAATAATAATAGGAACGGGTGCAGAGTTTCATGAGAAATAAAACGACTTGTATATAATATGTCAATCGGATTCAGGAAATACCAACATCTTGAATTGGAACTGATATTGAGGTACAACGAAATATCTAAAAATGAAAAAAATTCCACCGCTCAATTTTTCCGAAATCACCAAAAAACAGGCTGACTTTGGACTCACCCCGTATATCATGAGTCCGTAGGAATTGATAAACTCTATAGTGGATCCAAGTCAGCCCATCGAGTTGATTTGGTTGATATATTTGAAATAGTACCGTCACAATGGCCATTTGAAATTTTGGAAAAGTGAACTTTAGCACCTTGTATAATCGAAGCTATTGAATTTAGAATGTTAGTGCAATAGAGAATAAAAAATACAAGCAAATTCATCACAAGCCAATTTTCCATTGATGCGGTGCGGGGTCCTTTCAGACTATATTCGAATTGTTGAAAGAGGCGGCTCTATATTACGCATAATGTATGTTTTTACTTCTTACTTACATAACATTTACATGGAGTTGAGAAACAAAATTGCGCTATTATCTGCTGACGACAAAAGGTTTGTTTTGCCTAATAATGTGGATACATTAGCTTGGGGTAATCATAAATTGAATTCGAAAAATAATGTTGGAGCTCCTTATTATAATGGCAGAAAATTTGATAGATGAATAAATTGTCAAATTCATATTGTTTTTAAATAAAAACGAAAATATTAAAGAAACATTATTTTATTCAAATAGCCTAAACACATATTTTGATTGAGGAGGAGCCGGACCATCTACATGTTCCATCCAGTCAGGTCGGTTATGATGAATGTAGCAAGGTAACTGAACCTGTAGTTCAAATTTTCCCATATATTCTTCTGGTAGTTTTTGCAATGACAAAAGGAGTTCCGCAGATCTAGCTTTACGAATCAAATATTCAAGTGGAAATTGTCGCAGTTCATCGTCAGTGAACGTGTATAAGGGTTGTAACTTTTCATGTTTGGTTATAAGATCTATTACACAGCAAACAGTTTCCATATTTTTGAAACGTTTCCACCAATGAGCAGAGGAAGATCACTGAAAAGCATACAGCTATGTAGTAAATTAGAGAGACTCTGAATCATCTACTATATAGCTTGATGTTGGGCAAAAGGGTAGCTTAATTCTGTCTGTTCGATAGAATATTTTTTTTTTATCAATAACTTATACTCAGTATTATTGACCCGTACTGTAACTTTAAGATTACTGATATTATTGATTTCAAAGGGAATTATTCGTGCCAACTCGTAAGGTAGAGGTTCATTTCATGTATTGTTACTATCGAAGCTTAAAAAACACCATCAGCAGGTTGGTGTATAAGAAGAATACCTAATCTTCACTCCTTTCAACATCCCGATCCTGCCAATTCACTGTTCAGCTGTTTGCTACCGATAGTTGGAAGTCCAAAACATTCTCTCCTTTGCTCCTGCAAAACGTGTTCCGATCCTGCAGCATTGTGCTGTTCCTGTTGTATTTTCTCAGCATTCAATCGGCAATACCTAGCCCTCTCGCCCTGCTTCACTCGTTTCTTCATACTCGAACTGGAATCACTTAGTTAGGGACATATGTAAGATAATTATCATTATCCCAGTTGTCATTCGTACTGAACTGCATCCTCTCGGCATCAATTTGGCGATGTCGAGCTCTCTCACTCTATTTGAACTGTTGCTTGACCTCCTTACTGGCACCGCTCGGTGAGGATCTGACTATATCCCTGTCGAGGTTAGGGATATACGTTGAATATTCTGACTCGTGCACTCATTGATACCGAAACAAGTCGTTGAACTCGTATTGAATTTTGCTGATCTGCCCAAATATGTAACAGGAAACGTTGTCGGCAAATTCCAGGTAATCTGATATCTCACATTTCCACTTGAAAGAATACACTGAACCCATCTCAGATTTCTTTTACTTCGCTAGATATGTAACCGGAAATATGACGTAAACACATTCCAGATAATTCGATATCTAACACGTGCACTTGATAGGGGTTATTGAACCCTCATTGAATTTCGCTGAACTGCCCAAATATGTAACCGGAAACATGACGTCAACAAATTCCAGGTAATTCGATATCTAACACGTGCACTTGATAGAGGTTATGGAACCTGTATTGAATTTCGCTGATCTGCCCAAATATGTAACCGGAAACATGACGTCAACACATTCCAGGTAATTCAATATCTACTCATGCACTTGTTGACCTTGAAATATGTCATTGAACTTCTCTTGACATGTAACCGGAATCATGACGTCAACACATTCCAGGTAATTCGATATCTGACATGTGCACTTGATAGAGGATATTGAACCCTTTTTGAATTTCGCCGAACTTCCCAAATATATAACCGGAAACATGACGTCAACACATTCCAGGTAACTCAATAATATCTAACTCGTGCACTTGTTGACCTTGAAATAGGTCATGAAACCCATCTCAGATTCCTTTTACTTCTCTAGACATGTAACTGGAAACATGACGTTAACACATTTCAGGTAATTTCATATCTTACACGTGCACTTGGGAAAGGTCATTGAACCCATATTAAATTTCGCTGATCTGCCTAAAAATGTAAGCGGAAACAGGAAGTCAACACATTCCAGTTATTGACCTATTAAACTTCTTCCAACACTTCTCATTGCTTTTTTGGTGACTGGGCATTATTATTAGCCGTGGGCTCCTCCGGAGGACTTACTCTCATTATTTCTCTACTAACCATATTACATAACTCTCATCTCACGCATTTAAGTATATTGTGCAACGAGCACGGAATGATACTCATTTCTCACGGGTATGAAAATTACGTTACGAGCCGAAGGCAAGGGTCGTAAATACGAGTGAGAAATGTACATTCCATGCTCGTTGTACACTATACTTTTTCTACGACCATAGAGACATTTCACTACTCACAAACCTCACACTCTATGACGAAATTATTATAAAATATGAACTTCGATTACATTTTTCAAATCATATGTTACTATTCAACATCATTATTATTCATTATTTACAATATTAAATGTTACGTTTCCACAATGACTTACAGTTATATCTGGAATTTCATTAGTTAAAATTTTCACAGTTGAATTTTCCTGACTTTTCAAATCCTTAGAAGTTGAAGGTAAATTTTCTCTATTTTCTATTGAATTCCTATGAATCTCTTTTAAATTATCCTGGGCAGAACCTTATCGGACTGGTCTATTTGGGCTTTATATTTCAGCAATACCTGTACCATGGCCTGTACTGAAATGATCATTGCAGTACAGCTCGCGATGTAGAAATGAAAGAGTGGATACAATCGGCCATATTCCTTGATCGATGAAGTGCATAAAATGGGCATATTTCTATGTGGTCGTAGAAAAAACATTTTATACTCAAGGAATGCGTTCAGATCCTACGTCGGGCGCGTTCTATGCGTTCAGATGCTAACGTCTGGTAATAAGTTGGGTCGTTCAGATGCTAGCGGTAAAAATTACCAACCGTCCAACCATTTACCCCAGTCGACGCATTGATATAAATTGACCCGCATGCGCATTGCAGTATGTAATGACAGGAAGTTGGGTTATGTTTATGTTTACAAATGATTCAAATGAGATATTGGAGATTAATCTACTCAATATATTATCACAGAAATACGAACAATTTGTCGACTTGTCACAACCTGGGGGTTGACGAGTTTAACATTCTTCATGAGAATTTTATCATTTCAGGTGGGTATATTACTACAAGGTGTCTCAAAAACCAAATTTCGTTATTTTTCCAAACTTATTCGTGAGTTACCTTGTATAAATCGCATCAACTGTGATGATAGATGAAATTAATTTATAATATTATGTGATAATTCTACCTATTTTCGCATTTTCTCTTTATAAAACAACAAAATTATGAAAGTCTCAAAGTAGGTAGCATTATTATCAAGCGAAATTGCTCTGTACTACGAAAAGATTTGGAAATGAATTTCTCATGAATTCGCATACAAGCATGTGGTGATAATACCACAGAAGATAAATCACAACTAAATTATAACTTGGGAGATACGGGGTGATGAAAAGTAAATATTTCTCATATTCAACACCCTGTATCTCGAAAACTAGTCATAGGATCGTGTTGCGCCCATTGAAACATTTCATCAGAATGATCAATTCTACAACATATCGAAAATTCAAGAAATTTGACGGAGAGCCATTTTCCCATATAAGGTGTTCGGGGTCCTTTCTCGTATTATAAAAATAGTTGATACAAGTTCATGAAGATATTTTAGAAGTACTAATTCAATATCTTGTGTTTCAGCAACTCATAGATTTCTTTGGATTACAAGCGATAGGTCAGTTTACGACCATTCAAAGGACTTTGCTGAGTCTCACCTGTAGCAGATTTCCTCTAATATTGCCTTGTCAAATAATTGAAGCTGTCTTGAGTGGTTTAGTGGTTGAACAAATCAGACCCGTGAGTATATATATATATATATATATACCCAACATAGATATCAGATCAAGTATCCCAAAATATCCCTGCAGAAAAATATTCAAATTAACCCTAAAACTCTGGAAATATTTTTTTTTTAAATGGTGAAATGATTAATATTTTTGTGATATTTCTGTGTGCACACGAACACACAGTGCGAAGATCCACAGAATAATACATCATTCCTCGCTGTATCAACATAGTTTGTATTTGTGGCACTGTACACATAGTGTGCAAAGTAGAGCAAGCTACACCAAGATATAAATGATTCACAAAGATTTTGTAGACTTTCCTTCTTCTTCAACATTTGACTGAAGATTGTGTACAAAGAACTCCAATCACGTATTTTCTGTAAGTATCTTCGAAAGAGTTGTTGGCAGTTTCTGACGTATGCAATTGTTATGAATTAACGATTTTGGCAATACAAGTGGATTCTCAAAAAAAAGTCTCAACAGCAAATATATTTATATAATTTGAATTGTTTTTCAACGAGGTGATGGAAGGTCGTTGGATCATTCGAAGCAGTCAGTAATTATTAAAAGAGATGTCAGGTTAGTTTGAAGTAGTTAGCTCATGAACATAATATATTAGCAACCTTTGTTTACACAGATTAATAAACAAATTAAACTACCATTTGGATCATTCGCTGGGTTTGAATCAGTTTACTTTCATTCAAACCTCAAACAGTCCTACTCGGGTAAGGCTTTTGAATATGAATGTTTCATTGAATTTCTAATTTTATCAGAATATTGCAGATAATAACACCCCATCAAAGTTGTTTCTTATAGGTGTTCATGTAATTTGTGACAAGCCATTCACAGTCATTTGAAAGTAATAGGCCAATGTCATCGCTAAGGAAAAAATTTTTCATCACTGACAAACTCAATTCAATGGAGCAGAAAAGTGTTTTCATTTCGATTTGTTGATAATGTCATCGAGTCGAATCATCCTATTCTTCCAACCAAAAATAAATAGGCCTCTTGCACTGCTACGAGGGCAATGAGCTAACCCGAAACAGATACAAGAATATATAATGTATGCTGTGAAAGACTGCAGAGCATGCCGCCTATTCTGCCCAAAACCTAAGGGATTATGTATCTCATCTTCGGGGTTGAGCCTTTGCCGGAGCTCCTCCTCAACAGGGTGACAGAGTGGCAGAAATGGCAAATTACAATGTGTCGATATGGCTATAGAGGAAGCATGCACAGATTTTCTGATCATTCGAACAAGACTTCGAGTTTGAAGTTTCCTGGAATATTTAGGCTTCAATGCATTTTAAAGTATTCTTCTTCCATATTGATGGTACCTACTGATGGCATTACCGTTGGAATCAAATCATTAATTTCTCATCTCTCAATTGGGTTCTCGAGATGATTCAATATTCCTGCTATTCTAGAATTGAAGAATGACACGAATATTAATGTTGATTCAAATACCAAACAGATAAAAAATCACCTCGTAAGGAAAAAACGATTAAAAATTAAAATACTCCAGGTCTATTTACTTTCTGTATGAAATGGGACAATTTCAATATCCGTAGAGTAGGTGACTATTGGGTCCCAGAATCATGTGCCATTAGCAGATGCGGTGCCTCTGCTTTCGTCCAATTGAGATTTCTGCGGCATTACAACGATTCGGTATGATTTTCAAGCTAGTAGGTAGTGTGTGCATCATTCCACCAAGGACCTCTATTATCAGAACCACCATTTGAATAGAATGGTTTGAGTAAAGCCTGTGGAGTTCAAAGTTTAATGTTCAAGGTTTCATAACAAATATCAAAAATACACCTTTTATTACTATTTTTATATTATTGTCATATTCTTCAATGATATGTCATTGTTATCCAGTTCTGAGCTATGGTTAACGTATCAAGTTTCTTGCTCATTAGGAAGGCAGTTTAAAATTGATTGCAAAACTTGTACCAATCAGGTGGACAAGAATGCGAGTTGAATAAACGTAATAAAATTCACTGCAACACTGTAATTTCAGTTGTAGATGGAACCACCATTAACATAAATTTTTTTATTGTTTCAACTTGATTTATGGTCTCCCATATTCAGAATCACACCGGTGCTTAGAGTGTAATCTTGTTAACAGCCGTTTCATTACTGAGGTCATTTCTAAAAACTTGTTGTAAAGTATGCAAGATGATACAATTTTGTTCGGTGCCAGAAATAAGGATTATGTACACACGTTACTAATAGAAAAGTTTACAATCACCTACATCAACTCATCCACATATGTTATAATTACAAATGCTATGATGACACGAGTGACGATTCAATTAAAATAAAATATCATTGTCAAATTATACACCTAATGAGTAAAGCGAAAGTATTCACTTTTTTAACATCGAAAAAAACTCCTTTGTTTCTTTGTACTCTACAAAGGCGTAGATGGGCCACTATTATTAAAATTTTCATTTTTGTTAATTCCGAGATACTAAGTCCGAATTCTGACTTTATAATAGTAATAGCCGTCCTCTACCCGCACAGGCTATGCCTTTGGGTACACTCAACGAGTGTTTATGAGGGAGTATTATTATTATTATTATTATTATTATATCCCAGAATTAGCTAATTCCAAGATACTATCATAATTCCGACTTTAGGTGCGACTTAGTATCTCAGAATTAGCTAATTCCGAGAAGTCAAAATTCTGCCCCAATATCTCGGAATTAGCAAAAATAATTGTTTTATCAATAGTGGCCCTTCTGTGCCTTCGAAGTACTCTTCAGGTCTGTGTAAAATGTATATTCATCAAGAAACGGTCTAGGCAATTTAATTTAATTCATTGGAATAAATGGCACTGGCCGTTCGAAACTCTAGAATAGCGATAGTCGGTTCGAATCCGATGTAGGTACGAGAATTTTTCTCAACTACTTTATATCGGATTCGATAGGCGGCCGCATGCCTTGTTGAAAAGCAAGTGTATCGTGAGTTGTCTAGATGCCAATCTCGTCTAGTGCTGCTTGGAGTGCACACCGACCACCCGAGGTGGTGCTGTAGGTTTTCCGGGTTTTCCTACAGCTGAAAAGTGAATACATCACCTAAATCATCAGTAAGTCGCCCCGGAGCGCCACGGCAATTAATAATAATAGCCGTCCTCTACCCGCACAGGCTATGCCTTTGGGTACACTCAAACGAGTTTTTATGAGGGAGTATTATTATTATTATTATAATTATTATTAAATGGATATTTGGAACTTTCGAGTGAATAAAGTTCAAATATCTTCAGCTCCTGAAGGTGGCAACTTTGTTGACGAAACGCACGTCGTATTATATTGAAATTGTTCTAGTATTCTGGGTAGTTTACATTTATTAAATAAAATCTAATAAGGAATTCTTCTTCTCTCATATAGAAAATGCTTGGTCTGATATCAAAGAATTTTCCTGTTATAGAGAATGTTATATAAAACTGTACAATTAATTTTTCTTCTCTTATGTAGGAAATGCTACCGCTGATTTTAACGGATTTTCCTGTTGGACTTTCAATAAAAACTGTGAAACATTACTATCAGATACTATCAAGGCAAGGACGATTTCAGTATTTCGACTATGGCCCGTCAATTAATCAACAGCTGTACAACTCTACCGATTGCCCAGAATATGATATTAGAAAAGTCAATCTTCCCATTCATATTTTCACAGGAAGGCAGGATTTCATTGCCACAACAAAGGTATCATGAAATTGTAGATTGGTGATGGTGAAACATTTTGCATTATACTTTTTGATACGTAGGTAGATGTTTGCAAACTTGAGTTATACGGTTTGAACCAAAAATCATGCGCCCGTCTGGTACACGAGGTAATGAGATATGAGGGTAGAAATTCTATTCATTTTGCCAAGGTGACTATTAGAATGATGGCAACTCTTAAGGCAAAATTCTCTTCAGTAGTAAGGCAACATTTACCACTACTGATAATTCCAGGTACTGGGTAACGGATAAGCCATACTGGCGCCAAATTCAAACAGACAGTATTTACGAAAAATCAATGTTTGAATAGGAATATTCAAAAACCGCATAGTATCCGAAACTCCAATAAAATCCCTAATAACATAAATCCATACAAAGGATGTTCATAGAATTTGTGTGGATGGTCATCCAGGGCATCTATTGGATGGCCAGTAATGTTAGCTGTTGTAATCCGATGAATGTCCAATATACGTACATAAGCTACACGTTCGCATATTATCCAGAACAGAAATTGGACACTAATTGTACAGCTACTCTACATGAATTGGATTGTTTATGGACCAAATTGGACACGAATTGTACAGCTACTGTACAGAAATTGGATTGAAATTAAAATTGTTGAAATTGTTATTTCCCTCAATCAGCTGCACCCTCACGAGCAACCTTCAGAAATCTTTGACAAACTTGTGCGTAGCCCTAACCTTTTCTAAACGTGTTATGCTATGCACCAGATCGGTGACCGCGCTAAGGTTCGAACCCATGCATCTACGGAAGATTGTTTTATTAAGAGATCGCTCAACCTGCGCGTCATACCACGGCCCATATAATGTATATGTGTAAGTATATGTATGAGTATCTTGTATGAATGTATGTGCCTTTTTGGAAACCAAAATAAGACTTCAATCACTAGTTATTCAGAATGTTCGATGTGATAATACTAGAAGCAAAGGTTTATCGGCTTTGGAAATGTTGTGAAATGATTATGATGATAATATTCAATAAATCGATGAATGTAAACGTTACTAACTAATGGGAGATTTTATAATATATACCCAAATGCATATTTGCAGAAAACGCCTTCTTGCACCATCTCCATTTGAATTTTTTTACGCTTTGCATCATTTTTCATCTTCGATTGACTCTTTCTGAATTCATCCAACTGGTTCTAGCATGATTCATCATTGTCTGGCTAGCAATTGACTTAGCGTACACCAACTTCGCTGGTTGGCTTGGCTGGATCAGTTGTGGTTTGGCCCAAGCATACTGGAATTGGCAAGTCATCATTTCATTTTACTTGACTTGCTTTACTAGATTTCATACTGAATCTGGCTCAGTTGTACTGGACTGAGTTTCTTGAATATGTCGTGACTCAGCTTTTCTAGATTTGTCGTCAATCTGCCTGCCTGGACTTGGCATGACATTGCTTTACTGGGATTGGTTGGACTCCATTTCGGCTCAGGCTGAATAGATATCACATATCTTTAGCTTGGCTTGACTCTGCCCAATTGCTTGTAGAAAGACTCGACAAAATCACCTGGCTGTGGTGACTTTACTAGAATTGGCTCATCTGGTTTGGTCACCTTGTTGTGGTTTACTTCATCACGATTCCTCCCAGGGGTATCTTGGAGTGGTACCTTCATATATATCATTTGAATCAGATTGGTATGTAGGCAAACATAGAAACACATGAAACGAACAAAGTTCGAGTGTGTATATAGGAGAGTTCAATTCTATGACACAAATATTTTTTTCGTAAAACCGAAAAATGCCTGTCTCTCCACACAATTCCACGGATATTCCAAGGATAGGTCAGACGACTGAAAAATATATTCAAAAATTTATTTAAAGAAAAATTAATTTTTTGTACCTTGTGTATCAGGGTTTATTAAAAAAAAAACTATAATTTTTCGAAGTTGAAAGAATTTATTTGTTTAAGTAAAATAATTATTAGTTGCACAAATAGAAGACAGATATAATTCAATATCCGTAAGGGGAAGTGGTTGTTTTCTGTCAGATATTTGCCTTAATTTCCACTTTGTGGAATTGTTTGGAGAGATAGGCATTTTTAGGTTTGCTTTTGGTCTCTGCCTGGAGACAGTGCTACAAGGAGGTTTACTTGATCTGTTTGCAGATGGCGCTGCGAATTACTTTATTGTGAGTCGCAGCTCCATTCGTAGACGGATACTATAAGGCTTTAGAATATTATCATTCATATTGTCGAACAAGACGACTACTAGTCTGACCTATCCTTGCACTGATGAGAGGAAAATAACCTCGAAACATGCATGTATGCAGGTGGTCATTTCCAACAAAATGAAGGATAATAATGAATGGCTTTATAACAATTAGTAATTATGTGTCCGTGAGGAACGTTGCGCTAATAGACGAAAGATATAATTCAATATCCGTAGGGGGAAGTAGTTGTTTTCTGTCAGATATCTGCGTTAATTTGAACTTTGTAGAATTGTGTGAAGAGACAGATTTTTTTTGATTTTACGAAATATTGGTTACATATAAAAAACCTTGTGTCGTTTTTCTGCGACTTCCACGTTCACAGAGTCCAATTCTCAAGAAGAAATTATTGTTTGCACCCTTTTCTAAATATCTACAGTGTAATGAATTGGGGTTGTGCACGACTAGCTAGGCAGATTATTATCCTTTATAGATTAGAAACACTTTGGAATAGTGTAAAAACAATATTTATTAGACTTTGTACAATTCTAAAGTCAATTCTGATGGAAATGATTCCATGAATCCCTTCTTGTTTCTTTTTGAAATAATTAGTAAGAAAAGACCTATACTTGCAATGAATATGGACACATAATTCCTGTGCTTCCCAACCTCCCCCATCGCTCTTTTTCCACAACTCTAATTACTGGTTCAAATTACAACTGGATATTCACCAAAAAATGTGACACTTCCATGCAAGTGCATTTTTCACAGATATGCATTCTCGCAGCATTTTTTCGTAACTTTCATACATTAAAAAAAAACAATCGGTTTTGAAAAGAAATCAATTGTCACAGTAATGTGCAGGAGGGTACCATAATTTATTTTCCCACTTCATATCCCGCGATACTGATTTCCCTTTCAAACAATATTGTTGGTTATATAAAAACAGAACATGTTTACGATTTTATTGTTGTATTATTATTTTCCAAACAGATTTTGCATTAAATTCACTCCCAATCATTTCAAATAGAAATGCACATTTTGATGTGGAATTTTCACAACTCTTTTTCACCATATTTGAAACATTTAAATATTTCTCCTAGGGAAATATGAAATAAGAAACTTTTGTCGAACTTATTTCTCTAAGTGCTAACGGAGAGGTCCCCGTTGAAAAGATGAACGCAAAAAAAACATTTGATACATAGGAAAATACTCGAAAATAATATCCAAGTGAAGTAGAAAATGAAACAAGTTCACCAGTCTGGATTATCCTGGATTTTCATTTATCGTCGACTGAGTCGGATTGATTACCATTTCAGCAACAATTTCTATATTTTTTCTTTTGAAAGAGGTGGTTTGTCTGATCTTAAAGTATCTTTCAGCGTTCCAGATGCTTGGAGCTTATTTAAAAGGCGGCACTTCACTTGGTGTACCGTATTTGTGTATTTGCTTTATTTGGCCAAAAAGGCGATGTGTAGAGAAGCTATTTGGTACGTTTGTCTTATTTGTACAAATAAGGCAAATAACGCGAATAGACAAAAACGTCCACTTGTCGGCTTTTAATCACACATCAAAGGACTCAAATAAACCGAATATTTGCATCGACTGTCCAGACTTGATTCGTCAGTAGAGTACTTAGCGGTGAACGTATGAAAGTTCGTTTCTTATACATTGTAATCATCCACCACTACCTTGTTTTCCATGATCTCTTAGTAACTTTGTACTTATGTAGATATAGAATGTATTGGTAAAGATGCCTTCAGGTAAAAATAAGCTGCTGCCGCTGTCGACACCTCCAGTACCGTTGCGTTCACTGGTTCACATATTTGTTCGAGTTCTTTGTTGGTTTAGTACAACGTATGGATGGCATGTTCGTAATATTTGAGGATACAACACATATTTGGCCAAATACAGCGAATCCGCTACACGAATACGCTACGCCAAGTGAAGTGCCGCCTTATAAAAGTTTGCACAAATATGACCTCGAAATAGGATTTTTGTGAAGTATTATCATTGAAAATTCGGAGTGCTTGTTTCGAAAACATTTGAATTAAAAAGTGAAGTGTTCTGGAGAAACCTGTTGAGAATTAAGAGCAGATTTCGAAAATGGAATAATATACGGGGTCCTCTTCTTGAAAAATCTTTTAGGTTGTCGCTTATCCGCAATTTTTGAATTTTAGCTGCGATTTATTCATGGAAAACTAGGTTTTTATCTCCTACATTTTTGATCAAGCCCTCTAAATTTTGTTGCGATATACCAGGTGGTTCAAAAATTAGTAGGGGAGGAACAGACTTTGGACGGGCACTGTAATATATCAGTATTATATCATACATATAATAGCAATAAAATTGCATTTTCATCAACTTTCATAAGTCATTGTTTTTGATTTTGTATTTTGGATATATTCTAGTCAAGATTGACTCGTACCTACATATTGTAGTTTGCATGGAGATACCAGAAAACTATACCTGCTATAAACTCGGATTAATCATTAACGTGAACATCTATACCTTTGTAGAGAATCAAAACCGTTGAATATTCTATTGATGTTGGCGAAATATATATAACGTATATATATGCATGAATTAGTCGGTCATCAGTTCTGATGATGCCAGATTTGTAACCGAAACGTAGTCTGGTGGAGAACCAACTTTTCAAATTATTGAACCAAAAGTTCCCAAATCATCAACTTTGTATGAACATTTTTATTAAAATTTTCACAGAATAATTCTCAACATATACCTTTTTTTTTCAGGATGTTGAAAATTTCTACAACGTATTGAAGAGCCCTAAGACTTTGCATACTTATGATTTGGCTCATAATGATTATGCATATGGCAAAAATGTAACTAAGTTATACAATGACATTGTGTATGTAATTAAGAACGGATTTTCCTGTGAATTTAGTATTAAATGAATGAAAGAATAAATGAAAAGATTTATGGTTATTGGTTATTTCCTGCTCGTCATCGTTGTATGAAATAAGTCGAGGAAGTTTGGACAAAAATAGTGAAGAATAAAAGTATCATAATAAATAATACTGCCACTTGCCGGAAAATAGCCAAAACGAACGGAAGAAGAATTTTACAGATATCGTCCTAGGACACGAATTTAAACTTTCAGTCGTTGTTTAACCCCACCGTAAATAGATGGAAGCACCTGTTTTGAAAACTGAATAATCAATTGGAAACAAAATCGATATAACAGGCACATGAACCATAAAAATATAAAAAGGATTCATGACAACTAAATTGCGCCAGCACAAATTGAATTCGAAGAAGTATTAAAAGAAAAGCCAAAAACACTAAAAAAATTCTCAATCATGCGGAAAACAACAAAGAAACTGCGCAATGCCAAAACTGCATAGTATTGAGAATGCATGACACTTGAAACCGGCAGAATCTCCAAGCTCAAAATTTTTAGATCTAATTTTAAATATTTTTAGGAAAAAATGTTATTGTGGTTGCACCATATAAAAAACATCTTGAGAAACACCAGGGGCCAGTAGGAAATTTGAGCCGGCTCTGGAAATTTCCCTACCACTCTGACATCACCGGTAACCTACATAGGTGTATCTGATGCATAGTTGTATGTGTTTGAGATGCCAACGAAAGGACTATGAAAATTTAATTTTTTTTGACCTTGATGAAGGATTTTTGATTTGTATTCAGGGTTATTGTTCAATTTCGGAATAAGTATGATATTCTAAGATTGAAAGACCTACCTGTGAGGACGTTTAACCTCGAATATATGAGGTGCAGAAATCCAAAATGAGTTTTATCCATTATGGAAGCATTAAGGATCATTAATTCTTGAAATTCCTGGATTGGGTATCAAAAGGAGATTTTTGACAAGAAGGCAATATTTAAGGTTTCTTGCAATTTTTCCGGTTTCTTCAATCTCACCGGAACGTATTCGATTCTTCATGGTAAACTTCCTCATTTCCTGAAAATAATACAATTTGGTCAAAACGCATTTTCGTGGTCTGCTCCTCATATAAATAACCACTTCACTTGATAGACCACCTTGTAGTTACGCTCCTGACCGGAATCCGATCACTAGTGCTTACAGAATCCAAAGAAGATAACATTCCATACCCACAACTCCTATGCCTTCGCAGATTCATTTTGCTTTCTACTGCGAGACTGATCAACAATTCATTGACTATCAAATAGAAATAATTTGTGAACGACAAGTTTCTGATGAAATACCTTGAACAATTCAATAAATTCTGAAGGTTGTTTCAGATTCTAATTAGTAGTTAATATTCTTTGTTTTTCAGGTACCTGAAATTATTCATGAAAGGTTTCGACGTTTCGAAAAAAGGCTTGCAAACTGTGCCGTGTTGAATAGTGAATGTGGTTAACTGATCAATATTTCTTAGTGGTTCACATTCCTAATAAATATCGTGTTATATGCATGATTTCTAGTGTCCGATCCAATAGTATAAATATAATATATATTTCTGTATAACTAGCGGTAACATGTTGTTCAGCATGCAGGATAACTGGAATATTCACGCCACTGATAATGAATCCTAGACATTTACACCTCTATTGTGCTTTAGGACTTTCCAAAATTTATTGTCCTGTTTATGTTCTATATTATTCATTATTTTGTAAATTCAAATACCCTGTATTCGATGTTTATCTATTAAGCCACATTTGACAAATCGAAAAAGTCATTCTCAATTCAATCATTCATCGAGAGAAACTTATCATATCCAGAAATGGACGTAAAAAGGCTCACGACACCGAACATTCAAGAAACCCATCATTCAACCAAAAACTCTTTCAATATGTTTGTGGGTTTTGGGTATTCATCAGCCATACAACCAATAAATAACAAATCATATAAGTAGCTCAATTAAATGATATCCCGATTTGAAGTCATGTACAGACAGCATTCAGCCCCTCCGACATTGACATACATTCAAAAAGTTTATCTTGGAACCAGAATCTCAAAAATGTAGAATGCTATATCATTTGCTCTGAATAAAAAAATATGAATCTTCAAGATGAAAAAAACTATACAATTTTGAGAAACATTCAATGGTTTTGAACAGTTTTTTTCGAATTTAAAACAAAACTGTGTCCTCCATTGGATTTGAGTACGCAAACAAATGGAGAAAGATAGATGCCTATCATACTTAAATTTTTCAGTAGTTTCAATTATTTAAAATACATTGGTTAGAACTGTAATGGGTAAAAACCTGACGGGGTTTTTTTGTAAACTGCAAACTACAACTTGAATCCACTTCAGTGCATCTTAATATTTTTTTCAATTATTTGAATGGTGAAAGCATTAAAACTTAAATTCAACCAAGTGAATGCATCCACATGCATAGCGTCAGGGTCTTTTTCCAAGACACCTAATCTTGATATTTGGAGTACTGGGATAAAAACGGATTGACTGGAGGTTGACCTATTGATTTTGATATTTCAAAGAAAACTTTCGTTTCGACAGATAATCTTCGTTTCGACAGACATACTCGTTATCAGCATCAGCATTATCTTTTGCGGTAAGATGAAATCCACAAATTCCTAGATTCACGTCTCCATTGCTAGATGTGCGCGATTTCATGGAGCTTAGGATATTTCACATCGCCCATTGATACAGTATTTTTTTCTATTCTCAACAGTATTGTTGCGTTTTTCAGGTTCAATAAGTGGTACACTTACTTATAAACTCGCCTTTATTGTCACAGAACAAATAATACAACTGTTTGACACTTTGCAGTTCAAATAATTACTTCAAACTTCACTTGGTAACGTTACAACAGTCAAATGTTAAAAAGTAAACAAAACTCAAAAACTTCCAAACTTGGCAAATCTGATCGTATTTATAGGATAACATTATTCTAGAAGCTATAGAACTTTCAACAGAACATTCCATACTAAGTTCTCGAATAAACTTTAATGATTCTAGTACATTCTAATGGGTTTCTAGAAGGCAAACAGAAGGACTCATGATTTTTCTATCTACTACCAGGTTCGTAACAATATGTTGCAGTCAAGTTTCAAGTTTTTCAAATGAGTTTAGGATAATACATCCAAGAATTCTATAATATTTTTGTTGCTCATGACTCCAGAACTTGTGGATTTTGTCTACTATACTTACTACAGCTCAACTGTGAGTGAAGATATCGGAGTATATTTACAAGCTGAAATGTTTGTGTACTAGCTTTTGATATAATATAAAATCACCAAAGAATGCCCCTTCTCACCGATTTATCGCCACCGGGGTAATGCTGTAGGTTTCCTACAGCTGAAAAGTGAATACACCACCAAACATCAGTAAGTCGCCCCTGAGCATCACGGCGAATACTAATAATAGCCGTCCTCTACCCGCACAGGTCATGCCTTTGGGTACACTCCATGGATGTTTATGAGGGAGTATTATTATTATTAGTGATAAATCTGCTTCGTCATTTCTTGAATATTCCACTCTCTCTCAAGTGGTATGAATGCAACTGTACATGAATAATGGACAACAGGACAAACAAGATATTCCAACAAAATTCCGAATGGTACAAACTTTTTGAATAAAATATTGTGAGGTTTGTATTTTTATCCGGTCTGATCTTTCACACTGTATTCATAAAATGAAAATGGAAATTAAATGAGATGATCGTTGAACCAAGTCTGTGTTCAAGTTTCTTATATCCTTGAAGTAATTTTTTTTACCACTTGAACAGCATAAGCCGAACTAGAACTCGCCAGAATTACTTCAATGTAAGTAAATCGATGTATAGTCCGTTGTTTTAAATGTAGACAGTTCGAAAGGTTAGAAAGTGTGGATATATGTTCCTCTCCATTAACACAGTTTAGAAAAATGATAGTTATTATTTGTTGTAGCATCACTTCAAAATGACTTCGTACAACTGTCGCAGACCAGAGAAAATTAAATGGTTATTGTCTTCCTAATTCTAATCACGTATGACTCCATGTACCTACATACCTATTTGTGAAAAAAAATTGGAGAGTAAAGGTACAAGGGGCAGACTTATTCGAAGAAACTCTTCAGCCTGAACTAACCCAGGGTATTCTTCTGAACATTAACCCAGTGCCGGACTGGCCTATCTTTTCCAAGTGACATTTTGAAAAATTGGGACCCCAATTACCAGGTTCATTCTATTTCATGAGTCGCATACGGAAATTTCAACAAATTGTTGGTTTTCGTACTATTAATGATTGAGGTGCAAGATCAGCTCTACACTTGTCTTAGAGTAAAAAATGACATAAACATAACAAACTTTGAACTACCCGATATATAGAGATGTATTTACCTGGCCGCGTTTGCAACTACGCCAAATAAAATTATTTTTGGACACAGGCAGGCTTTACTCTCTGCTGTCTCAGTGTCTCGCATACGACTAATCAGTAATCCAGCGCGACGCGCGCCAAAACCAAAACCGCCCACCGACCATACATATTCGCGCATCACTGTTGCCACGTTGCAAGAGGTCCTCAAGAAATCCTACCAAATCGAAAGTGAATATTTGCGTTTGTCATGTTTCTGGCAATAACCAATTTCGACATTTGACCTTTTTTCTTAATTGATTTTAAATTATTGTTTCCATGTCTGTTTTCCTAGGGGTCCCGAGACCCCAAATGGGGGGTGGGCCCCGTGAGATTTTTCTCACTACCTCACCTGGCCAGTCCGGCACTGCATTAACCTATAAAAAAACGCTAAAGTTTGTTTGAATCGGTTCAATAATGCATTACTCCGGGATGTAATAACTCATCAATAGGAATAGAACTGCTATTTTCATTTGCTGTAGCACCCTGGACGTTATATTGATTTTGATGATGCATTAGGTTAGCTATCTCACCGATAGGTCTAGGTATCAGTCGCTTGAGTTTCATGTGCACTGGATGTTACTCTGAACCCCGGAAAAGTAGGAAATGTTCACATGCCTTGTTCAAGAAGCATAGATGTGGGTCGCCTCGATGTAATTCCTGACATCCAGTGTTTGCTTGGAACTTCGCATCGACTACTTCGGGTTTTTCCGGATACTTCTACAGCTGAAAAGTGGATGCACCACCAAATATAATTATTAAGTCTCCCCGGAGGGTAATGTCAAATAATAATTGGCCGTTCTCTACCCGCACAAGTAATAATTTTAGGTACACTCATTCGAGTGTTTGTGAGGAATGATCCAAGATTGAACGACTTACCTATAAGGAGGACGCGAAGAGTGAGAACATAAATGTCATTATTTTGATCAATTCGAAAAAAAGTTGCTGGTTGCATTTACATTTTGCTGAAAGGTCTGGTTTATCTAACAAAAAAATTGCGGGAGCCGAAGTTTTCATTACGTCATTGTTGATAATTTCTATTTTAGTAACCGTCTATATTTGTTACTCATATTTTGGATAGAGTTTGGACTCTGTATGCAGACACCAGAGCAAAAAAACTACTGAATTATATTGTAATACTTGACGTTGATACTTTACTTTTAGGATAATAAAATTTGGAACTAAATCCAACGGGCTATCACTTAACGTTTAACCCCTTCCGTCGCAATGTTTTCTATTAATAGAAAAACTGGTTTTACCTGTATTATCTTATTTCTGCTTCTCTTGGCCTTCCTTGGAGTTTCACTGAATCTACAGGTGGCTGGAGAAAAAGTTTCTCCAGACCCAATTTTTCTAGTTTCCTTTTGAAAGGTTCTTTTTAGGCTTAGCGTAAAACCAGATCAATATATATTGGACAGCTTGCTTTGTCACCACTCCGTAAAGAACTAAATTCGCCTGACCCGGAGAAGTCAGACTTGATGGTAAAATAATGTTTAATTTTGGGTTTGATCTGATTTTATCTGTCCGAATTATTCTATAGGCCGGGTTCGGCTGTCCAGCAAACGGGACAGACTTTATTGTTACTAATACTTTGCTCAGCCTTTGTGGAATTTCCTGATTCTTTTTGTGTTCACTTGTTTTCTTGGGTAGAGGGGTATAAAATTATACACAATCTTTTAATGAGACCAAAATTTAAATAAAATTAATTAACTAAAAAATAAATAAATTTTGTTTTGACAAAACTGTCAGGGCCTCGACAAGTCGAGCGTTCCCTGTATGTAATAAAAAAAACTAAATAAAAACTTCTCAGAAGGAGGTAACTAAAGTTATTCTCTCAACTCATAAATAACTCATCAAAATCAATATTCCTACTTTCTACCTCTTGGAGCCAAGTTTCCTACTAAAATAGAATAATAAATGGTTTTCACCTACGAACGGTTTGGTCTAGAAAAATCGGCGATGTCTACTTATTCACATTTACATATACTCAAACACACTATAACAACTTTTTCGAATCAGGGATAAAAATATTAGAATGATTATTACACAGAAACAGTTTTCTTACGTTTCTGGGGTTATTCCCGAGTCTGGTAAACGACTCACTTCGTCTGCACTCCGTTCCGAAATTTAGATTCACTCTCATCAAGTCCAAATTTTGAATTTAATTTGAATGCCGGTACCAACCCCGTCCGTATATTTTCCGTCTCGCGAAACTTTCAACTCGAAACTCGATTTACGACTCCCTTTTTCCGTCTCTCCCAGCGGTCACACAAAAATCATTTCCCCCGTATCCGATTAATAGGCACGCCCATCATTCGATTCTCGTCCGCAGATATTCGTCAAAAATTTGACTTATCACTTTTATGTCAAACTTTTTCCACTTAGTCCCTGCCCATATTATTATCGCTTCTGAAAAGTCCTTACTTTGCTCTATCTTCCTTAGGACCTAAGACAAACTCAGGTTCTCAGACTTCCTACTCAGAATTTTCTTCCTATCAGCAGAAATCAAATCTTTCAACGATCTTTCCATGTATCACGATCGACTTTGTTATTTTAAGACGTCTTAGACTAAACAACATTTATGGTTACAGATCCTTTCAAATGGAGATATTTTTTAATTGCTTGATATGAAATACGATTTCTTCAACAAATTAGTTCTCGCCGGAGCTGGCTGAAAATATAGTCCAGGGACAAATGACAACAGTTTATTATATTACTTTCCCCTTTCAAAAAGTTTTGGGCATACCCCATTCCACAACTTTTCCAGACCCAACCGTTCACTAACAAAAGTCGATCTAAGAAAACTTAAAATTATACCTACTACAGTTCTTACATACAATCATCAATTTAAGCGTAATCATCCCCAAAAAAAATTTTTGGGTACGCGCATGCATAAAAAAAAATGTTATTTTCTTTTTTTGTTAAATAAGGTTATTGATCGGGACCGGTATATCCCTTTTTGACAACTCCCGGTATACCATAAAATTACCAAGATTATTTCCTTCAAAATCAATCAATACGCTTGGGCAAAACCCGGTCCTGGTCAATATTAGGTATCTCTAAATGTTAAAATGATAACAATCCCTATAATATATTTCATTCTTAGATTATTCACCATTTCAATACATACATTTCAATGTTTCCCCTTATCCCAATCGCGCACTACAGTCGCGAGATACGGATGCTCTGTGGGGTTGCTATAAGTTCCTCAGGTGGTAGGGAATAGCCTTCGCATACTCAGATCTCTGGGAATCTCCTTGTCTCGTTCTCTAACTGGGTACGCGCAATTTTCATCGTCAAACTTTTAACTACTGTCGACCGCACTTGTTGCAAAAAAAAAATTGGTTTTCGTAGTCGACGCTTTTTATTTGTTGTCTCGGAGTTCATCAGTGTCTCGATTCTGAGATTTTTTGATGCACTCGCGAACAACAAAGGTCTGAATTTGGTAGATAATAATTGATCTTACTGTGGTTGTTCATTTATAACTAGTGGTCGCTCGGACCAATGTGTGACTTCGGGTACAGGTCGTTAACTTGTATTCCTTCGGTTGGGGTTGGCGCTTCTACGGAGGAAGTTGTCTCTTCTCGGTAGCGGTCTGCGTGGTGTCGGTGGGTTATCCACATGGTTAGGGTGTTCCATAAACTTGCCAGAATCATAATTCCGCATCCTACTGTTTAGTATAGGTGTATTCCATTCAATACCACTCCAATTCCATATTTTATTATCCTAAATATTGCATAAAATCCCATCAATCCACTCATAAAAAGTCCTAGGTCAGTGAACCAGCCGCAGATTTGGCGCATGGTATTGTGGGCTAATTCCTTCATTTCATTGACATCGAAGAAAAACATCGTGGAAAAACCTTGACTGTTGGTCTCAAGTCCAGCCACTTTTCTAGCTAAAATATTTTCCAATGCTTTTCGCTCATTTCCAAACGTGAGTATTCTTTGGGCATTACGAATCTCTTCCCGAGTGTATATGCCTAGGGAGCCTACTGGCTGAATCGGGTTGAACGTCAGCTTCTGGGTCGTCTCTGGTGCGAGTTTCTCTGGATTCTTCTTCGCAGTTGGGTAAGGGCTCAATCCCATCCATTGGTCGTCTATGAGGTATAGGGGTGGCATCAATCCATTGCAGTCCACCTCCTCGGCATGGTCTTGGACTATTTTCGTCACTGGTGCCATAAATTTGGAAATGTTGTTTACCAATATTGGCAATTCGTTGTAACAATTCTTGGTACGTCTGATGGTAACAGCTCTTGGTACACATTTCTGATACTCGGCCTACATATCCGCCGCTTTCCTTTACCAATTGGCTCAGGGTACTTGGAACCAGTGGTGCCATCAACAATCGAGTTCGTTATATTTCTCGCTGCTTCTAACTTCCTCGCGTAAGATTGTTCGACATATAGGAATTTTCTGTTGATATAGGTCATTAGGTCTGCGTTATGGGGTAGAATATTTACTTTCGGAATCAGGTGTTTTCCTTGGTTTCCCTCGATCACAAGAATTCTGGGATGTTCGGTCTGCCAAATCTCTAGTTGACATAGGTTAACCTTTTTGACCAAGGTAACCGCAAAGACTTTCGCATTGTCTTCCACGACTATAATTTGTTCTGTAGAGAGTTGATCTTTCACTTTTTCTGCTCTTCCGTGATATAGCAAACTAAGCTGTTCCTCACAGGTCCTTAACGGGGTGGCATCCCACGCCACTTCCCGTATGCTGGTGTCGAAATAGTAACCCTTTAGATATGGACAGACAACGCCCCCAAGTAAACACACTTCATTCTCCTCCATTTCAATCTTTGCCGTATGATCTGTCGTTTGGATTTTTATGTTTGCTATAATAACAACGTCTTTCCATTCTTGTCCGTTTTCGTCGTATGTTGATCCCTGGCAGGTTCCCGCTGCGTCTACAGTTCCTTCTAGCATAAGGGAGGCTGTAGTGGTGCCGTTCATCGTTATTTCCCCAATGTTTTGACGGTATATACTGAGTTTCCTATATCGATGAATGTTCCGATACTCTTCCGCACCAACCCTATGGATATAGTATCGGATTCCGCCCGATACTATGGAACTATGGCTATGCATCCCACAATAACTAATAATGCGTGTTACTTCAATAAGGCAAGTCCACACATGTTGGAGAGATAATTCGTTTCTCTGTATAACTTTAATGTCCACCGCTCCAATCTGATAAGTAGTGTCTATGCTCGGGCACTCCGCCTCGTCCCGTATAAAAACTGCGGTAATTTCAGCGTTTTTATCATCGCAGTCGTACGCAATTATCGCGGTCGTCTGTAAGAAGATACCTGAGCATACCAGGTAGGTTAGGTTAGGTTAGGTAGGTTATCCCCACCACCATGAAAGTAGGCTTAGTTAGCCCCATGTCGACGTCTTCTTTATTCTGGAATATTTCTCCCTAGTATCAGTTACAACCAAAAAAATGAAACGTTCAGTAATATAAATAGAAATTTACATAGAATTCAGGCAGATTACTCTATAACAATTCGGGTGTTGGGGAATACCAAATGTAGATACTTTAGTACCCCAATAATAAATAATAAAAAGTCCTTTTACAACTCAGTATATTGCAGATCAAGTTACAGACAGTTAGTGCAACAGTTGAAGTTTGATGGAGAATGTCCCCGTTTTCAGGGGATCACTAGTTTTTATGAATGACACTTCATGTGTTGTTGTAGGCGTTGTCATATGAAGAAAAACAATCAATAATTAATTATTCATCGATGATTAAATGCATACAATACCTAGTGCACATGAGGTGTCAGCAATTTGTAATATGTTTATTATGAGGTGAATTAAGTAGAATAATGTTTCATGTAGTGTTGCTAAAATATAATATACAGTATGATAAAAGAATGGATAACAATACTAATAGCCTGAAAGGCGCACTTTACAACATCCGTCCTCCTCAAGGACGAAATTTGTAACTCGGATTGTTGCAAATTTCTGTAGGTTTATTTTCATTTTGAAAAGTTGGAGGCTGAGAACATACATTTTCCTCATTTAATTCTATAGAATTTTCATAGTCATTAGAGTTGTCACTCGGGTTTTTTTTAGACACTTTATATAATTCCAATACTTATATATAATAACAATAATTACAACACTAATGAATAGGTATATGAAAATGTAATGATGTACGTGATTGACATTCATACCCTGATTTTCAAACATCTCTTGTTCCTTAAGTTTAAAAGCATTTACGGCATTTTTTCTAGTTTATCAGTGTGTTGGGAAGTGACTAGTAAAGTTTTATTCAATAATGGAAAAGCATTAAAATTCAATAAATGCTCGAGCATATTGGCGTTTATGTAAAATTTTGGATAATATGAAATATAAGTTGACTCACTGTAAGCTTGTGCGTCCAGAGAATTCAATGTTATAGAACTAGTAAATGCTGAACAGTGGGGACTCACCTTTAAAATTCCCGTATGGAACAAGGAAACTTGTTTTTCTGATTTTCCACATTTTATAGTTAGAAATTTTTTCTTTGGACTGTTGAAAATCCAAGAATTTGCTTGATGTAATTGAATAAAAATAGTGCTTTCTATAACAATTATTCGCTTTTCACATGTTTCTGGCATAGTAATGATGGGTAGAAACAACATGCTTTATGCAGCTGTAAGAGGAACAAGGGATACTTTTGCTTTCAATTATACTTACTATCTAAAATGAGACAATCGTTAATGTCTTGATCCAAAAGAAAATAATGTTGGTTCACGTTATCTACTGCTAAAAATGGTTTTTTCTGGAATGATAAAGGAATATAAGTTTTTTTCGTAATACATTGGTAAACTGGTCATTTTCAACAATTTATATGACGTTATACTAACCAAGGGTATATTTAGGATAAATATTAAACATTTATCTACTAATATTACATTAGGCGACATAGATTTGTACAGTTCTAAAGACTTTTTCTGAGTTAATTAGACAGGAAAAGTTAAACCTGAAGGCATATGCATACTAAACTGCACCAAGTGGTCAATTAAATTTTAGGGCTCATAATAAGCGGGTGAACATTGCCATTTTGCGCTGCAATTATTATATTTAATAAATCATTTTGATACAAATCGAACTGATTTGATAGCATGTCGAACATCAATAAGTGTTGATCGATTCCTTCCACAAGTTTGAAATGTAGTGACGAATTATTGATAACCCGCGTAAGATTGTCCATAATCCTCCACCTTGGCAAACCTTTTTCCGAAATCGCGTAGATTTATCATAGAGGAAGAATTCATATAGTTGAGAGCGCTTTGGAAAACGCTAGTTTGTTCTGGTAACAGTTTTTGCAAAGTTGATTGCTTGTTTTCTATTTTTGTAATTAAATTATTGTAATAAATAGCATCATCTTCATCTAAAGTTCTAAAAAGAACTTTAGCGGCACTTCCAAAAATATTTAATAAACCTCTTTTCGATCTGAGTTCGGCCACGCCGGGAGTATTGGAATGAGTTAATAAATCGTTAATCAATATATTGGTTTCCTTGGTTTTATGCAAGGATATGGTCATCACCCTTATAAATGATTTACACTGCTTGAAGTTAGCTTCCAGGGCTAGTACGGATTCGCACATATTTTTAACGTTCAGAAAATTATAAGTCAACACTTTATAGAGGCTGAAATACGAATTCAAGTCTAGCTTTGTCAGCATTTTCCAATAGCTGTTGTATAAAGAAATTGTATTGAATTGCTCGTAAAAAATCCCAGCACTTTCATTAATCTGGGTCCCTTGATATGTATACTCAGATTGGAATAACTTTCATTTTCATTGTCGCCTAGAGTAGTACTACGTGTTAATTGAAGTAAATAACCAAACGCTATAATTAACTTCATTTCGGTGGCGATTTGCATTCTAGATTACCGCTCGGATTTCGCTGAGTTAACTGAAACAAAGAAAATTTTTAATTTTAATTATTATAAAGTTTCAGTCTGTTATTGAGGACTTTGGTTCGTCTCTTGTTTATTAAGATTGTAGTATTTACATTAGAGTTTATTTCAATTACTTCATATCGTCCATTCCAAACTGATAGTAATTTTTTACTCTTCCTCTTAATACTTGATTCATTTTTTAGGAAGAGAAAATTTCCAATTTGAAATGTAACAGCGTTCACATTTTGATCATAATATTCCTTAGATTTTTTTTTACTCTTGATAAGATTTTCACGAGCTACTTGATGAGCATGCTGAAGTCGAGACTTCAACTCACTCTCGTAATCTTCGTAGTTATACGAGAGTTCAGGAGGTTATTTGAAGGTTGACGGAATTTCTACGGGGCGTCCATAAAGTAACTCAAATGGCGTATAATTTGTTGCGCTATTAAGTGATGAATTAAAAACGAACTGGGCGTATGGCAGCCATGTATCCCAGGAATTTTGATCTTTATCTATATATGTTCTTAAATATTCCGTTAGAGTTTTATGCGACCTTTCTAGTGCTCCGTTTGTTTGAGGTCTGAAAGCGCATGTCTGAATTTTATGTATTTTCAAAAGTTTGCATACGTTTTTAAAAATGTTACTCAAAAAGTTCTGGCCTTGATCAGTAAGAACTGATTGGGGAATTCCATGTCAACAAATAATATGAGTTACAAAATGTTCGGCTATGGTATTAGCTTCTTGATTTTCTAAAGGGACTAATTCGCAAAATTTCGTTAACTCATCTTGAAAGGTATATTTGTTGTGATTATTCGTTAATGGTAGAGGCCCAACAATGTCCAAACTCACCTTATCATAGGCATTTTTGTATATTTAGAAGATTTGTTTCTTTGGCAAAATTCACACTTTGTTATGTAATCGTTGATGTCCTTATACATTCCTGACCACTTATACTTGTTTCGATTTTTTTTAAAAGATCGATTTACTCCTAAATATCCTAGAGGGTTGTCAGGAAATTCCTTTAGGATTTGTTGTACTTCATCCTTGGATGTAATTTATATAGTGTTACTATGAAAGTGTGTTACTTTGATATCTACGTTTTTGAAAATATACCTCATCATGGTTCTGATATTTTCTATTTTGAGACTTCGGTATGGGAGAGATATTGTAAAATTTATTATCGATAAGTTAGTAATATGGTTGAGTGTCGCGAATTCCTTGACTTTTTGTAGTGCGTTGAAAATATTTTCATAGCCGACTATTTTGTCATGAGTGTGTGTGGTTATGAACAAGGTATTATATTCTAGATAATATTGTATACCCAGTTCTGTAAGGCTTTCCGATTTGAGTTTAGCTAGAATATTTTCCTTGATTGACTCATGAAATGTCGTCGGGTCTGTACTAATAAAATAAACGTGTAATGATGCATTCGGAGGTTATGGTACTGATATGATGTATGCTGCTCAAAGCATCTGCATTCATATTTTGCATACCAGGATTGTGTCTAATTTCGAAGTGAAACTCTTCTAATTTCAATCGAAAATTCATTAGACGACTGCCTGGATCCTTTATTGAGAACATGCACAACAGTGGTTTGTGATCCGTGCAGATAAGAAACTTTCGACCAAACAGATACGGCCTGAAATATTTGCAACTCCAGACTACAGCGAGCAATTCCTTCTCGATAGTACTGTAGTTTTTCTCGGCTTTGTTCAGGGTACGGGAAGCGTATGCAACAGGGAGGTCCTTACCGATCTCTCCTTGTGATAGGATTGATCCCAACGCTGTGTTACTTGCATCAGTTGTCAGAATAAAAGGGTTGGCAAGGTTAGGAAATTGTAAAGTTGGAGGTTTACATAGTTTTTCCATCAATGTTTCAAAGGCTTCTATACAAGAAGGTGCAAAGTCAGAAGGAGTATCCTTTTTCAAGAAATTATTTAATGGTTGAGTAATTTTTGCAAAATTTTGGATGTGGCGTCTATAATATCCGGCCAATCCTAAGAATGACTTGATTTCCGTTACATTCTTAGGAGTCGGAAATTCCTTCACCGCTCTTATCTTATCAGGGTCAGGACATATGCCATTTTCAGTTATTATGTGACCTAAATAACTCAACTCGGTACGTAAGAATTCGCATTTTTCAGGCTGCAGTTTGAGATTATACGTTCTCAAACGTTCGAATATTTCCACTAATTTTTCGTTATGCTCTTTGAGAGTTTTAGCATAGATTATTATATCCTCAAGATAAATGAAACATTCGATGCCTTGTAGTCCTGAAAGGACGTTATCCATCATTTTCATAAATGTACAGGGTGCTCCTTTCAGCCCGAAAGGTAAGCGATTATATTCGTAATGTCCGTAAGGGGCAGTAAAAGCTGTTTTATGTTTATCACTAGGATTCATTAACACCTGGTGGTATCCGGATGCCAAATCTAAAGAACTAAAAAAATTTGAGTTTTCTAATCAATATTCGGTAAATAGTAAACTTCGTCTAACGTTTTTTCATTTAATTTACGAAAATCTACAACGATCCGCCATTTTTTATTTCCGTTGGGATCGGATTTTTTAGGAACAACCAGAAGAGGAGAATTGTATGGAGACTTTGAGTCTGAAATAATTCCATCCTTGAGCATTTTGTCAACACGATTACGAATTTCTTCGTGTTGTTGGAAAGGTAGTCTGTAAGGCTTAATGTTTACTGGAATGTCATTGACAGTCGGTATAGAATGTTTAATTGCGTCCGTGTAGCTCAATTTATTTCCCTGTAAGTGAAAGATGTCATGAGAGGATTTACAAATTTCAAGAATGCTTTCCTTTTCATTCGTTGGCATGTGAGTCATACGTAAGGATTCAGTCAAGTTTCTCAGTCTGTCAAAGTTACAAGTAGGTTTATCGACACTTAGAACCTCGTAATCAGCGACATTTTCAAAAGAAAGAGATGGTGGATTATCAAAGCTTATATAATGTTCATTTGTGTTTATAAAAGCTACGTTACAATATCCGTTATGTGGTTGAACTATACAGATCCCCACGAAAACCCCATCTAAAATTTCAGAAGACAAACATAAGGAATCGGATTCTTGGTTTATTTTTATTCTACGTATAACTTCGCTTCTTGCTGGCACAGAAATTTTAATGTTGTCTACGTTTTGTTTATGTGCATTTATCAAATCAAAGGAGAATATTTCGTTAGCTTGCTTGAAGTTTCAAAAGAATATCCTTACCTTAGATTCCATTTTGAGGAATAGGAAAGTCGTCGTTCACGATATGGACAGGATGTTTGAAAATATGTTTACCTAAATGAATTTCACCATAACATATGCCATAAGTTTCAATGAGAGATGGTGAGATGCCTTTTGAGAAAGATTTATATTCGGTGTGACAGATGGCGTCACCTTTAGTACAAGATTTTTTCAAAAGACTGATAGAACTTCCGGAGATGATTTAGGATTTGTAGTAGGGTTGAAAGAAGCAATACTAGTATTTTTTTATTAGACGGCAGTTTATAGCTCGCTCCTCGTATTCACCATAAATAGTTTATAAATAGTTTATAAATAGTTTCTGTTTTTCACTAATATCACGCTTCGGACACCACTGTTACGTTTTGCTAAATACTAATGCCGAGCACACTACTAAACTGCTTATTTTCTAACTTCACTAAAAACATACAACTACTTCACTGACTAATTAAACACTAAGATCTATACAACAATACAACTAGCTGAATATTCCAAACACTTATATACTTCTTCAAAAAACTGCTTATCACTTCTTCATAAACTTCTTAATCTTCTTAATCATCCCTGTGATATCTCTCGCCTTTAAATACTCAAGTATTGTAACCAGATGTTTCGCAAATCCGCTCTGGATTACTCACGACAGAATTCTACCCAAATAATAATCTCTTCTTCGAAATAATTATCGTCGATACGCTTGCGAGTCAACCCAGCGGCGTAGCTAGGGGATTTTTATCAATCTCGTAACACTATCTTTCTAGACTCTAGGCGAGCTTTTGAAATAGTTAACAGAAACATTTTGATGAAAAAATTGAATTATTATGGAGTTACAAGATCTGTACCGGCTTGGTTAATGAGTTTATGAAAAATAAGCTCTACAATATCTGATGAGATAGATATCAGCATTGGTGTTCCCCAAATAAGTGTAATAGGTCCATTTTCATTTTATAACATACAACATACTTTAATTATGTTTATTATATTCCTGGGGCACTTGAACTAAATCTGTTCGCAGATGATACATTATTTTGTACTTCAATTATAGAAATGAATAATGCTGTTGATACTCTTGAAGGTTTTATGAAAAATATTGAAAATTACTTGTGTAAAAACATATTTAAATTAAGCTAACAAAGTAAAAGTTATGGTAAGTAATAACGATTAAATATAAATAAAACTCTATTGACTATAATGAAATGAAATTTCAAATTGATAACACTGTATTAAATAACTGAAATAAATAAATGGGAGTCATTATAGACAAAACTCTGAGTTTTAACAGTCATGCTGAATATGTGATGAAAAAAGTTCTAAAAATTCATTTTTTTTTCTATAATAGCTAATAATCCGACTTATAACTCCAGAATATTAACTTACATCTGTTTAATTAGGCCTCATTTTGAGTACTGCCTAACTTTAATGCTTTTAATAAACCAAAACATAGTTTACCAACTTCAAAAACTTCAAAACTGGAGCATGATAATCAATTTGAGATGCAGTCGTTATACTCTCATTGATCAAATGAATAATATGCTGCAGTGTCTGTCTATTTCAAATCAATTGTTTTTTAAAACGGTTGTTTTCATATTTAAAATTACAAACGGACTTCAATCAACATATTTAAACGAATTTATTGGTCTCAATAATCTAATACAGGAACACCAGACAAGATCAAATGCTTATTTCCATATATATATATATATACAGTGTGTCCCAGCTAAAACTTGTCACCCCCCTAATATCCGAACTCATGAAAAGATGGAAAATCGCTCAGACCCGTCGATTTTTATTTCAAGGGGGAACACTTACACCAAATACACCATCATTGTATTTTCAACCCCCTCAACCCCAGCACCCCCTACTTCAGAATTTTCAATGGGACTACTATACTTGTGATACATCATTTTGAAGGGAATTCAATCCCAAATACATCGGTGTACTGAAATTGAGGATCGATCAAGTGTTGTTGAAGTTTTCATGAATACTAATTTTTTCCAGATATTTTTATTTTTCATCACCTAACATGTTATCATCGTATGAAAGGTTCAAAATGTGAACCATTCAGTTCCATACAGAAGTATAAGCGATCTTAGAAATTCCTCGCACATTGCTCAACATTTCTGGAGTCACTGCACGACACTCCACAACAATTCTCCTGCGTAGATCATCAAGAGAAGTTGGCTGGGTAATATAAACTTTGGATTTCAAATGACCCCATAAAAAGAAGTCTAATGGTGATAAATCAGGAGATCTAGCCGGCCATTCTATTGGTCCTCGCCTTCCAATCCATCGCCCTGTGATATTGTCATCTAAAAATTGACGTACAGGTGCAACAAAATGTGGAGGAGCTCCATCTTGTTGAAAGGTGAGCTGACCGTCAAGTAACCTATCATCGTCTTCAAGTAACTGAGTGATTCTGGGGTTCGCAGTTGTATCAAGAAGTTCAAGATACGTTTGTCTGTTGAGGTTACCATCAATAAAATATTGACCTACAATATGGTCTCCCAGAATACCAGCCCAAACATTCAATTTCTGGGGAGTTTGTGAATGAGTTTCCCTGTACCAATGGGGATTTACGTCACTCCAGTATCTGCAGTTGTGCCTGTTCACATGTCCATTTAAATAAAAAAAAGATTCGTCAGAAAAGCACACATTGTAGAGGTAATTATTATCACCAATCAATAATGACTCATGATTTCACAAAACTCTGTACGTCTGTCAGGATCATCTTCATTTAATTCTTGTACATTCTGCATTTTATAAGGATGGAATTTTGCGTCTTTCAGAATTCGATGTACGCTGCTTTTCGAAACTCCAGAAATAGTCTCAAGTTGTCTTAACGATTGAATGTTGTCCATCACTGCATGTCCTACAACTGCAACAGCGACCCCTTCATTTCTCATAGGCTTCTCTCGTTCAAGTTTTTTATTCAGCACTGATCCCGACTCCAACAACTTATTCATCAATTGAAGCACTTACTGATATGATGTGGTGTTTTCTGGATGACTTTCATTGAAACTTCTAGCCGTAGCTCTAGCACATCGCCCATTTTCAAAATACGCAGCTACAATGGATATTCTCTCTTGTACAGTATAAACCATTTTCGAATGTTTTCAAATTGTTGAATGCAGTGACTCGAATACATCAATTACCAAGGCGTAAACAAAGATATGCGTATACAAAAACACATGAGGGCAATTTTTTTTTCATAAAAACGTCTGTCTCACCTTCGAAACTATTATTTCTGACAGCATATTATTTTTCAATACAGTGGCGTACCCACAGTGAACCATTCTTACCTAACATTTGAGGTGATGAAAAATTAAAATATCTGGATAAAACTTAGTTTTCATTAAAACTTCAACAACACTTGATCGATCCTCAATTTCAGTACACCGATGTATTTGGGATTGAATTCCCTTCAAAATGATGTATCACAAGTATAGTTGTCCCATTGAAAATTCTGAAGTAGGGGGTGCTGGGGTTGAGGGGTTTGACAACACAATGAAGGTGTATTTGGTGAAAGTGTTCCCCCTTGAAATAAAAATCGACGGGTCTGAGCGATTTTCAATTTTTTTCATGAGTTCGGATATTAGGGGGGTGACAAGTTTTAGCTGGGACACACTGTATAGAATTTACACCGGGTGTGGTATGAAAAATGTATTCTTTGGGATACTGTCAATTTAACTATTTACCAAATGTCATTAAAATGGAAATACTGTGAAAGAGTTCAAAAGTGAATTGTTAAAATATCTAGAGCGTTAGTTTTCTGTAATATATGTGTATTTACATATTTAAAATTTTGATTTTTCTCACTTTTATGTAGTTTCTACTAGGTAGGTATCTTTGTACTTGAAATACTGTTATTTCTATTCATTTGAATAATATCAATATATCTGGAACTATATGGAATTCAATGAATTGTTATTCATAAATTTTTATTGTAAGATTAGGATACATCGTATAATAAAGATTACTCCTACTGAAAAATTGAAGTAATCAGTAAGATTCAATTTTACAATATTTTTCTGATTCAAAATGAGCATTGTGAAGTTTATGAGGTCATGTGTTTTTCGGAAGTGACTATTTCATTATCTCAAAACCTCACCCTACTGAATAGTAATAGTCGTTGCGCTAATGCTACCACGTTCATTTCACGTTCATTTCAGGACGTAGAGTGTAAGTAACTTATTTTTTCAAATAAGATCCATAGTTATTGATAGAAAAATATGTTATTTAAATGAGATTTTTCGTTGAATTATATTTGGACAGATGAAGCTTCTGTGAGCAGTGCCGGCATTTTCAACTGCTACAATTCTTATACTTGGGCACAACAAAATCCTCATCCTATTGTGGAGCAGACAAGTCAAGGAATGTTTTGATCCAGTGTGTGGGCAGGTGTTTTCAGTGGTAGAATTATCGACCTGTTCACTTATTATGGCACTCTCACATCTCAGAGTTATGTAGAAATTTTATATGTAGGAGAAGCTGGAAGACATTTTGAAAACCTTCTCTGAAGAAATATATTTCATTGTTTGTTCTTTAACATTACTATTAATGTTGTTGGAGTTTCATTTATTAGAAGTCAATATAGTATAAATTGTTATCAGTTTTATTGAAACTATGAGTTTTAATTACTGCTGTGAAAAGCTTTTTCAACATTTGATAGCTACTACTGAACAATTTCTTTCTGTTTTATCGCCGCGTTGTCCAAAGCCCACTTGCTCAAAGTATGCGTTTCAAAGTCTACATAAAAAAAACCTAAATGCTGTATTTCAAAGATGACTCTAGCAAAACATCAAGTGTGCTACATTTTTGGAAGGGTAATTTTAAGCTGTAGTGAAATATCGAGGAGTATACAGGGTGTCTCATTAAAAAACATATTTTTCCATCAATAACTATGGATATCTTATTTCAAAAAAGTAAGTTACTTGCACTATGTAAAAAGTGCCTTGAAAATGTTTTCATAGAAACAAGAAAGGACCCCGCACTTTTTATAGGTAAAATGGTTCTCAGTGAAATTGTCTGAATTTTCAGTATTTTGTAGTATTCGATGTACTGATTGAACTTGCAGGATCGCAAAGTTCGTTGATGGATAGTTTTTGAAATACAGGGCGTTCAAGTTAAAAATCGGTAAATTTTATTCAATTATTTTCTTGGGATTTGAAAGTGCCAACTGCAATTTTATTCGCTTTTATCATCAACGTACCTTCATATTACTGAATATCATTCAGATGGTGCGGATTATATCATTATGTACAGATTTACCAAATGATCAACTGAGATATCAATTATACTTCAGCTAATTTTCCATTTTACATAAATTAAGATCAATATTCATTTCGGGTGAGTATTTCCTTTTAGGTTCGATGGAAACAGAAGGTTTACCATGGGACGTCTATTTGGAAGCATTCATCGATATGGCAAGGGAAGTCAAGGGATATCACGTTCGAAACGTCTCTCAATTCATTACGACATCAAAATTCCATACAAAAGTATTCAGCCAAAACAAATTAGTGGTCCATAACTTTAAAATTCTCATATCATGATCTTTTCGAATATATTGCGAAACAAGCTGTAATAAAATCATTAAATTATTAAGGTATTCCAAAAGTTTTCTCTCTCAAAATGAGGTTCAACAAAACGAAGTTTAACTCTACTTGTCATGTAATTAGAGTTTCTTTTGAAGATATGGTACCGATCAACGATGCGTGGGTAGACGATAGCTGCTTCCCTATTCAAGAGAGAAAAAACATTTTTCAATAATAATTGTAGAGAGCAAAAAAGCTATGTTCCAGAACTAACTGGCGAAGAATGTGTGACTTATCAGAGTTATGTTTTTTTTAATAAAACACCCTTCATATTTTCACTCCACTGAATTAATTTGAAAGAGTGTTTCTCAAAAATATAAGGTTTTACGGGTTTATACCGGGTGGTTATTCAACACCAAATATCTCAAAATTGATAATTAGAGATAAGAAAATTTTTTCATCAAATATCTTTCAAAATGGTTTATCTTCATTTCATATTCATAAATTTACAGAATGACACTTCACGGGCAACCGAAATTCGGGATCACTTTTTTAATTTTTTTGTAAATAAGTCCATACCAGAACAGTCAACACTATGAGCTTCCAGAAAATGTAGAGTTTGCTTACTTGATTTCCTTTGGTAAAGTATCTTATAATTATTATGGAAAATATGAAAACTGTCATGAAACCAATAATGTTATTTTTTGTAGTTAATGATGGACAATCAAGGCAACAGAATAATCTCAAGAAATGTTAATAAGCGTTAATCCATAGGAGATGTTCAAACAATCTTCTATTTTGATCTATGCACAAATTGAGTTGCGGGTCCATTCCTTTCTATACAATTATTTCGGCGCCACCTTTTTTAAAACCTTTTCACCCAATTGTGATTCTGGGAAGGTGCGCCATCATGTTGATTATAACCTGTGTCTGGTGTCAATCGGTACATCTTTTCGCTCAAGAAATGCAGATTTCATAGAACTATGTAATATAATGTCTATGTTAAGTTTTCACTTAAATGAGTTAAATTAGTTAGTTCTTAATGTCAAGCAATTTGTGAGGTGTGTGCAGAAAAGAAAAGAAATATGTACGCCACTGAGCAGTCAGTTTTTTGCCTACCTCTGGAAAGAAGACATCGAAAGAATAAAAAAACACAGTGCCGAACAGTTCCTCATCACGAGCCCTACCTTCAACTATTCTGGAAGCTAAAAAACGCACATAAACAGTCTATGTACAACCTGAGATCGAGAAGTGGCCCACCCGGATGACAGATAGCTCAATTAGCATAATTGACCATATTTTTACGAATATTGCTAATGATATCAACTGTGTAATCGATAACGAGATATCTGATCATAGAATAGTTCTAAGCGAGTTCGATTTTGTCACTGAAATTCCCTCTCAGAATGCCCACATGAGAAGGGAGATTCGGTGAGAATGCCATATCTGATTTTCTACTGGCTCTGTCAGTAGAGCAGTGGAACGATATTTACCAATCAAGCGATCTAGACGAAACATTTCATTTGTTTCATGGGACATTTTTATATAATTTCAACGTGTGCTTTCCGCTACGGAAATCTTATAATTCTAGAAAAAGTAAAAGATGGGTAAATTCTGGTGTGCAAATTTCTAGTAGAAAACAAAGAACTGCATTATTTGAAAAATAGCTTTCCAGAAGTCAATGCTCACTATAAATATGCTAAAAAAGAACATACAGTATTGGTGGAAGACACAAAACGAAAGTACTATCAAAATATGATAAACAACTCTGAAATTGTAACAAAAACAGCATGGAACATAGTCAACCTAATGTCACATAAAAATAAAATAAAAAATCCACTATAAATACAAAAAAATTATGGTACTATTTGCGAAGATCCAAAAGAGATAGCAGACAGCTTCAACACTTTTTTTATACAAGCTCCGAAAGAAGTAGTTTCTAAAATTCCAGTTAGAAGTACTTGTAATAATACAAGAGGAAAGGGCATTTTTTATAATAGCAATTCCTTGTATTTGTTTCCATTTAGCGTTGACGAGTTACTCAATCTGCTAGCAGATAAATTAAAAAATAAAACCTCTTCCGGTCCAGACGAAACTCCTTCATTTTTGATAAAAAATGTTAACTATACATAATTGCAACAATTACATACTTAGTCAATTTGTCATTTACATCTGGCAAATTTCCACAATCTCTTAAATTGGGTAAAGTTACTCCGATACATAGAAAACATGACCCACAAAATATGAATAACTACAGACCAGTCACGGTTCCCTCAGGGTTCTCAAAAATATTTGAATATAGCTTTCTCGATAGACTTACGAGTTTTTTGAAGAAAAAAAATATCTTAACCAATAATCAATATGGTTTTCGTAGTGGAAAATCTACACAATCTGCTATTTATGCATTGTATGAACAAGTGGTAACCTATATGGAAGCAGGAGAGTGCCCAGCTGGAATATTTTGTGATCTCAGCAGGGCATTCGACTGTGTTGACATTGACCTTCTTTTTATGAAACTGTCCATATATGGTATAAGAGGCATTGCGTGGGACTGGGTTCATTCCTTTCTTGTAATGAGGAGTCAGTTTGTATCCATATTAAAAACAAATAATGATGGATCGTGTAGAACACAGTCAGAAAGAGCAACTATTGACATAGGTGTTCCTCAAGGGTCAGTCCTGGGTCCGGTGCTCTTCATATTATATACTAATGATATCGAAACTGTGACTAGGGATGAAAACTTTGTGATGTATGCAGATGATAAATCTTTAATTGTGTCCGAGGTACATGATGACTTGTTAGAAATGAAATGCAACAAGGTTTTCGATGATATAAGTGAATGGTACTCTTCAAATAAACTGTACTTGAACATTTCAAGAACTATCTTTATGAGGTTCCACAATCGACAAAAGAACTGCTCTGATGTGAGTTTGAAAAAAAATGACACTGACCTTCAAAATGAAGAATCACTCCAATTTCTCGGATTAACCATAGATGACTGTCTAACATGGAATCAACATTGTAAGTTATTGATATCAAAATTACACTAGTCATGTTACTTATTCAGAAACTAACGTTCTATTTTGTCTGAAGCGCAGCTGCTGAGTCTGTATCATGCACAGGTTGGTTCGAGGATCAGATATGGCATTTGTCTTTGGGGTACTTCCACTTCATTAGCCGACATATTTATTGCACAAAAACGAGTTATTAGATCATTAGCTAAGACATCTAAAAGGGTTTCGTGTAAATCGTTTTTCAAAAAATGGAACATCTTAACAGTAGCTTCTTTGTATATTTATGAAATATGTGTTTATATCTATTCCAACCAGCGTAAATTTAAGATGAATAAAAGCATTCACAATTTTAATACTCGCCTAAGAAATAACTACCATGTACCGGTTTGTAAGACTAATGTAGTTTATAAGTCACCCAACAATATTGGACTCATAATGTTTAATAAGCTGCCAACAAATATAAAGATATCTTCAACATTATATATTCTTTCAAGAAAAACTTGAAAATATTTTCAACTGACAATTGTTTTTATAGCGTTAGCGAATTCTTTGATACCTAGTATTACTTTTGTGTATTGTGAAGAGTCCTATACCATCCATCCATCCATCCATCCATCCATCCATCCATCCATCCATCCATCCATCCATCCATCCATCCATCCATCCATCCATCCATCCATCCATCCATCCATCCATCCATCCATCCATCCATCCATCCATCCATCCATCCATCCATCCATCCATCCATCCATCCATCCATCCATCCATCCATCCATCCATCCATCCATCCATCCATCCATCCATCCATCCATCCATCCATCCATCCATCCATCCATCCATCCATCCATCCATCCATCCATCCATCCATCCATCCATCCATCCATCCATCCATCCATCCATCCATCCATCCATCCATCCATCCATCCATCCATCCATCCATCCATCCATCCATCCATCCATCCATCCATCCATCCATCCATCCATCCATCCATCCATCCATCCATCCATCCATCCATCCATCCATCCATCCATCCATCCATCCATCCATCCATCCATCCATCCATCCATCCATCCATCCATCCATCCATCCATCCATCCATCCATCCATCCATCCATCCATCCATCCATCCATCCATCCATCCATCCATCCATCCATCCATCCATCCATCCATCCATCCATCCATCCATCCATCCATCCATCCATCCATCCATCCATCCATCCATCCATCCATCCATCCATCCATCCATCCATCCATCCATCCATCCATCCATCCATCCATCCATCCATCCATCCATCCATCCATCCATCCATCCATCCATCCATCCATCCATCCATCCATCCATCCATCCATCCATCCATCCATCCATCCATCCATCCATCCATCCATCCATCCATCCATCCATCCATCCATCCATCCATCCATCCATCCATCCATCCATCCATCCATCCATCCATCCATCCATCCATCCATCCATCCATCCATCCATCCATCCATCCATCCATCCATCCATCCATCCATCCATCCATCCATCCATCCATCCATCCATCCATCCATCCATCCATCCATCCATCCATCCATCCATCCATCCATCCATCCATCCATCCATCCATCCATCCATCCATCCATCCATCCATCCATCCATCCATCCATCCATCCATCCATCCATCCATCCATCCATCCATCCATCCATCCATCCATCCATCCATCCATCCATCCATCCATCCATCCATCCATCCATCCATCCATCCATCCATCCATCCATCCATCCATCCATCCATCCATCCATCCATCCATCCATCCATCCATCCATCCATCCATCCATCCATCCATCCATCCATCCATCCATCCATCCATCCATCCATCCATCCATCCATCCATCCATCCATCCATCCATCCATCCATCCATCTATCTATCTATCTATCTATCTATCTATCTATCTATCTATCTATCTATCTATCTATCTATCTATCTATCTATCTATCTATCTATCTATCTATCTATTTGGTTAATCATTTCGACAATATCTGTGAAATTTTCCATTTAGAGGCCAATCAAAGAAATATGGTCCTATCATCTGATCCCGAATTGTGCCCTCCAAACACTTACAATTATTAATCTTTTCTGGTTGTCAATTTGTCAATTAGTAGTGTAAATTATTACGTCTATTAACCATCCCATTACTTTTATATGTAGACTCGTCACTAAACAAAATGTATTTCAGAAAATTTTGATCTTTGCGAATGAAATTTAATATACTTTCACAATAGAGAACTCCGGTGTGATAATCCCTTCCATGGAGTTCTTGATGTAATTTAATTCCGTATGGGAGAAGTTTACAGTTCGTGCGTCATCAAGTTACGCATATGAAATAAGTCGAGACGTTTAAGCCAAATGACGTCTAAATGTAGAATGCCGTGGCTAATATTCCGATAAATTTAGGATAATGAATTACTGAATTAACATTTTCAAATTCATGGAAATGGCGAACCACCGACAATGAGAGTGATTTTTTAGTTCCAACAGAATACCGTGTGACACACTCATGGGTACACCTTCCTTTCCTCCTTTATTTTCCAAATATGTCAAAAAGTGTCGTTCAGTGAGCATACTCAATGTTTCAAATTTAAAAAATATTGCTGGTGATAGAAAAGCGAAAAGGAATGAATCTTTAAAAGCGTTTTTTCCGTTCACCAGCTATATTCCCCTTACGAATGGCAGCCCTCAGTAGTCGATACTCGTGCGAGCCAGGGATTAACAAGGTCTTACCTTTCAACGTGCGATTCCTAGCACACGAATCCAGTAACACCAGGTTTGACAGGATAATAAAACATGGAGGCAGTGAGTTTACTAGAAACTTTTGACCTCCCTACTGAATTCTAATTTCAGTCACACTCATATATGGAAGTTGTTTTATCCATACCTCCGCAGCCGTTTGACACAAATCCATCACATCCTAATTTTATCCACATTAATACAAGTTTTCTAGGTAATAGTTAACAAAAAATTTGTTCAAAAAACTAGGTTGGGGTGCAATATTTTCGAAACCTTTGCATACGGAGATATCAAAAAATGAGTATCCGTTCAAACATGGCAGAGTTTTATGACGACACATTCTAATGTTTCACTAAATATTTGATAACATGTCTTTTTTTAGCCATGATCATTTATTATGTATACACCTACACGCCTGCACTGCTTTTAGTCGGCTATATTTTCGTATTTTAGTACTTTAGAATTTTAAATATTTTGTAGCTGTGATATTACATGTTATTAATTTATTATTATATTTCATAATTCAACTGTGTTTGTCAACAAGAAATTGTACAATAAACATATACTTACATGACTAAATCTCAGAAAAGGAATCTTCTAGACTTAGGTAATCAAACTTTTTCAATTACCTATTCGTGCATAGATGCAAGGATCCACTGTATAATGATAAATAAATGAATATGTAAGGAATAAAAAACACCTGTTGAAATATATTTGGTGATGAAACACTCAACACATGATTAACAAAAAATGTATTCATACATTTATTATTATTTATGTAATGCGAGCATGTAGAACTATGTACCATTTATGAAAGTAAATACAAAATTAATATATTTAATCACCTTCTGATTCAGAACTGTCACCAATGTTTATAATAATGGGTCCAATAACCATATCTCAAAGGAGCTTTTCTCGTTCATACCATTTTTCAATGAGCGATTCGTTGTATTTTACACATTTCGCCCAGGATTCAGTGTTGCACTTCTCTAATGCTTCATTCCACATACTCAATACTTTTTCATCACTGTATCAATCCCTGCCAATAGGATTGTTGTAGTATGTCTTACAATTAGCCCAAATTAATTCAATAGCATTAAAGTCTGGGTGATAAGGTGGTAATCTTAATACTTCATGCCGATGTTCTCGTACCAGTTCATGTATAATGTATATGTTTTCCTTTCGTTTCATCTTAGCCAATTGCAATAACTCTGGTTTTGTTAATTTCTCATCAAAATCAATATTATTTTTCTGTAGCCAACAAACAATTTCCGAATATCTTGAAGAAGTGGTAGGCTGTTTATTCAAAATTTCACTGTGGTATAGTGCATTGTGCATTATTATCAAAGATGGCTCTTCCAAACTGGGAATTAACTGTGAAGTGATCCACTTGGCGAACATTGTACTATTCATTTCTCCATGATAATCTAGAATCAAAGATTTCGAGCAGAACAATAAACTGTCTTCTGGAACAAACACTTTTGCAGAACCAGCATGCACTACCATAAATCCTTCGGGTTTGCGTACAATTTTGACATTATCATCCTGCCAAAGATTTGGTTTTATTTCCTCTAGAATAAATCCAGGTTTCATCTAAAATAAACACGTCTCGTGGATATAAACTTTTTCGGTTTTCTTGGTATTTACGTAAATAATATGCTCTTTGTGAAACAATATGAGTCATTTCAATCAAAGCTCTTCGATTATCATCTTTTTTAAATTTGAATCCCAGCTCTTTCAGTAAAACATTCAAAGATGATTTGCGCATAGAAACAATCTCCTTATTTTTCAGTTCATCGTTGAAGGATTGAAGGGTAACATGTTTTTCTGGAAGAAAAATATTTAAATAAATATAGTTACATGTCAAAATTCATACGAAGTCAAGTTTAGAATTAAAAAGAAAACTAGCTGTGACAGTAAAGTTTGACTTTTCACCTAATGTACATAAATCCAATGACTTTCCTGACGAAGTTGTGATTGATGAAAATTGGGAGGTTACATTTGTTCAGAAATTATCTCACTAGTCAATGTCACGTCCATCGAATGAACAATCAATATTATCTTCATTTCCCTCACCAGGTAATAAGGAGGTATACTCACTTTTTTCATACATATCGTACAAAGTATTTCGTACTGCCATTTTCTTTCCTTCAGGTAAATAAGCTGTTTTCTTTTTTCTTTTTGAGACGACGTCTACTTTTTTCTGGAGTTGATGGAATGGGTTTATTTTCGTTTCTTATTTTGATCTTGTACACCGTTTTTCGAGATATTTTAAGTGCATCTGCAACTCCCTAAAATACAGTAAAGAAAAGTTATGACATTTCTTTTGTGGTTTTAATTGTTACCTCTTGAACAGATGAAAGAGGTAAAAAAGGTCCACCATCCGCTCTTTCCCTTTCAAAATACTCACACAAGTTCAACACAAATTGTTGTGCTTGTGAGTGTAGAATAGTTCCGAGCATGAACTAAAAAAGAATTAAAATATATTATGAATGTTTTTGACCTGTATTTATAGATTCAGGTAATGTTTTTTTCTCTCAATAGCGTTTCCACACTATGAATAATTGTGATAATATCCCGGTGGTACGGAATTATAGTCACAAATGTCAATTGTGAGGTTGAAAATTTTGAAGATTATTTGTGAATAGAACACATTGTATTGTACTTACTTTGAAAGTAATGATTCCAACAGACGTTTAGCTTTGAAAAAAACTGTTTTTTAATATATTCGACTGCAAAACAAAGTAAAACGGGCGACAAATAATACCCCAATGACAAAAAACAATAACGCAATTGATGGTACACGCTAGCCAATACAATGTTTGGCAAGTTTAGTTGAAATGTAAAAGACTGTCGGTTTTATGGCTATCTCTTTTCACTGTTTTGAGTTATAATCAATCATCACAATACCATAATTCTTAGCTTAGAAGACAAATGTTAACGAACTTTGATTCGCTCATAGCGGTTGTTAGAAAGAGATGTTCGATAGAGGGTGTGTGATTTATTCGATCATAAATTGATGACGCATGGGTAAAGTTATAATAATCGAACTGTATCTCTGATCAATATTCTGTTCACAGAAGTACGACTTATATCCAGCTCTCCTGCAATTTCCTTGTACCAAAATGAGGATTCTCAACTGTTGAAAGCATTAGCGCTAATTGAATTTCTTCGTTTGTTGCAGTTTCATTCAATACTTGCATGTTCTTGTGCTTGACACTGCCTGTTTCCTACAATATTTCTCTAACCCTCCAAAAACTTACCGGTCCTATAGATTTGGATTCAGAATATGAAACTACATATAATAAACAATTTTGTCACAGTTACCCAATAGGTATATCATTTTTAAAATTTCATCGGTGGATAATTTCATTTTGAAATGAGAAAATATAATATATCAACTATAAATTCACCTAGATAATTATGTCACCTTTGTTGACAATTCCTGTTACATTCAAATATCCCAAGGGTGATTTGATATAATTAATAAAATGATCTATGATTACAGAAAATGTTTTTAGCCAGTAAAATGTATGTAGTTCGATTTTCTGATTCAAGGAATGTGCTACTCGAGAGTTTTCGATGAAAAGGTTTGGGGAAACAGGAAGTGTGAAGCACCACTGGCGGATCCTTGAGAGCAATATCTCCCTTCTACAGGTCCTACAATAGCACATCTTGTTCAGTCATTTCAAAACTCAACTCTAGCTAGTTGCCCCCCCTTAGGAGCGTTCTGTACAAGAAGTGAACAAAACGTGGATGATAAATAATAAATTAACGATGATGTCGTGAACGTGAATTTTCACGTAACTACATGGAAATATGCAAATAATACATTTTTGGAGGAAGGGGCAGCAATGTTCCAAGACCTTGTGTCCTTATATCTCTAAAGCCCACTACCTTATGCTAAACGAATCCAAAACGGAAATGATCGTTTTTGGGTACAAAATTCTGAAATCTCCGAAATTCTTGAACTGAATATCACCCTCAACAATGCCACTCTCAAGGTATTGAAACATTGTAAAAACTTAGGTGTTCACATTGATGCGGATCTAACGTTTGGTAGGCATGTGAGCGAGCTCCTAAGAAAATCCAATGCGAAACTCAAAATGTTGTATATGCACAAAGATATTTTGGATACAACTCTAACACTGAACTTATGTGATTCCCTGATTTTGTGTTCAGTGTCTTATGGCGATATTGTGTATTGGCCAGCCCTAACCAATTGCTATCAAGAGAGCCTTCAGAAAATCCAAAATTGGTGTATCAGATTTAGCTAAAACCTATGAAAATATGACCACATCAGCAATTCATATGTGCAATCCAAATGACTGAAACTGAATGACAGATTTAAACTTCAGTTGTCATGTTTGATATATAAAATCAACAAAACTAAAATCCCTAGGTACTTATTCACGAAGCTAGTGAATGGGTCGGATATTCACGATCGCTCAACTCGGACTTCCTGTCTGTACACTGTACCCACACACAAAACTGCATTAACTCAAGAATTATTATTATGGTTTGTTTTTAAATTAATGTTTTCGTGTCGGTATGGCGGGCTGTAAGTCACACTGGAGAAGTATGGCATTACGCTACCGCCTACTTCTTTTTTATCGACTATCAGAAAATACAAGCATTTTTGTGGAAACAATTCTTCGACACTCGTTATTTATCCGACAAGTTCGATTAACGCCCACGCGATTGGGCCGCCGCTACCAGCGCTTTGACCATCATTTTCTTTTTTGTCAATCCGTAATTAAACCCCTGAAGAACCGCCATACTGGTACAAATGACTTGATATTTTGTGTCACCATCTCCCGGTCTATATGGCCAATCTCACAAAATATCTGCTAAATATGTAGTGGGTTTATGTTTATCATGATAGTAATGTTCTAGTTCGTAAAAATTTAAGGAAAGAAACTCGGCATATATACTTTTCACTTAGGCTTTATTATTTCCATCGATCTCAGTATCAGTGAGTAGTTACAATCGTATCCATCTGCGAATATACTACCCGTTGATGCTATAGTTTTCTTCGAAACAGATATGAAAATGCGCGGTTGCCATAGCTAGAATAATGTATTCGAATCTAATACATCACATGCCCCTTTTTTGATAAGATGACTAATACAATAGTTAATGCTCAACAAATTTGCCTAAGATGAAAAAACAGAAATCTTGAGTTGTCAATGGAATTGTAATCTTTCTATTGGCTTAATAATTCTACCACTTCTAGTCTTATAATAAACGTTTTCTGTTTCATGGGCTGATTGAGTGATATCTTCATCTTCATGTTCTAATTTCCCACTCGATACATTGGACGAAGGTTCATCTTCAAGCTCAGTAGTGGTTTCTGGAAAGGATTCATTTGAAGACGAACTTTCAGAAAGCCTTATTCTGGCTTCCTTCAGAAATTGTCTGTTTCTGCGGTACACCGCTCCCTCCACTTCAATATTATAGTCATTAGGTCCTTGTTTATTCAAGATTTTACCCGGTTTCTATTCACGGGTTTTGTTCTTGACAACAACCCAACAATTGGGTTTCAGGTCAGGAAGTGATTTCGTTGATACATCGAAGTATTTTTTCTGACTTTTCTGACGAGCCTCTAGTTTTCCCCTGACATTTTCCACTGGAAAATCTGGTTTCAGGTTTTCAAAGCTTACAGGCAATATTTTACGAATTTTCCTTCCCATAAGCAGCTGAGAAGGAGCTGGCAGGTCTTGTTTGAGAGTAGCGTTATAATTGAGAATTGCCAAAAAAGGGTCTTGGTTGTCCTTGTAGAATTTTGTCAATAAGGCTTTTACTGTCTGGATATGTCGTTCCACCATTCCATTCAAACGTGAATATAATGGAGGATGATGACAATTTTATATTGTATTTTTTTGCAAAGTCATGAAATTCATAAGAGAAAAAAGGCGGGCCGTTGTCGGTGAAAATCTCAAGTGGTAAGCGAAGTGTACAGCGAAGATATTTTTTAGCGTTGAGATTACGCTGTATGCCGTTTTGCTAGATATTTTATTGACAATTACGAACTTGCTGTAATAGTCTTCAACAACAATAAAGTCTTCGCGTCCAAGGGACTTGAAATCCATGCCAATCTTTTGCCACGGAAAGTCCGGAATTTCGTGAGGAGTTAGAGGTTTCCTTTGGTTGCTTGCCGAGTAAGCCTGGCAAATTGTGCAGCTCGAAATTAGCTTTTCAATCTCTGAGTTCATACCTGGATAGTAAATTGCCTCCTGTGCCCTTTTTTTACAAGAATTGATCCCCTGATGTGATTGGTGAATAACAGCTAGTATTTCATTTCGCAAGGATTTTGGAACGACTATGCGGTTTTTGAAAAAAGAGATGTCACCGTATAGGTGGATATCATTTCTGATCTCCCAGTACTTTTTAACGTCACTGGGGACATTCGCTTTATGATCGGGCCAGCCAGAGAGTACAAAACTTTTTACTTTCCTCAGTTCCGTGTCCTCCGTTGTGGCATTCCGTAGTCTATTTTCATTTTCTTCAGAGGTTGCTATGATGGAATTAATTTTGAGATTGTTTTCTAAATAGCTGGTGTCAATTGTTTCGGTTGTTGGGTCGCGACTCAGAGTATCTGGAACTTGCAACTGTTTTCCTGGAACGTATTCGAACTCAAAGTTGTATCTCAGGAGTCGAATGGTCAATCTCTGGATTCTTGGGGATAATTCATCGAGAGGTTTTTCAAAATTCCCAGAAGTGGACGATGATCTGACTCTATTTTGAAACGGTTGCCATATAGATAGTAATGAAATCTTTCACAGCCGAAGACCAATGCAAGTAATTCTTTATCGGTATGGTTGTATCTTTGTTGGGTCGGTGTCAAGGATACAGAAGCAAATTCTATGGGCTTGTTTTCTTGGAGTAGCACAGCACCTAGCCCAAATGGACTGGCATCAACCGATAATGTGGTCTGCTTACGAGGATCAAAATACGAGAGAGTTGTAGCAGAAGAAACTAGGCGTTTCAGACGAGTGAAACATTTTTCCTCAAGGTCAGTCCACTGCCACTCAAATTTTTCACTGATGAGCTTCCTCTATTGCGTAGTCGTGGCGCTTTCATGTCACATATTGCTTTTGTTTTGTTTGTGTCCGGAGCACTACCACTACCACTTATTTCATGTCCAAGAAACTTAATTTCAGTCCTGCAAAATTTTGATTTGTCTTTGTTGAGAGTCAAGCCGCTGTTTTTGATAGTTTCTAAAACATTTTTTAAGTTTCTATTGTGTTCTTGCTTGTCACGCCCGAAAACTAAGATGTCGTCGAAGTACGCAATAACACCCGAAATACCGGCCAATGTGTCGTGGATGAATTTTTGGAAAAATTCGGGTGCAGAGGAAATTCCATATGGGAGTCTAGTGTAGCGAAATCTTCCGAAACTCGTAGAAACAGTGCACATTAAGGAGCTCTCGTGAGATAGGGGGATTTGCAGAAAAAAAGAGGAAGCATCTAGAAGGCTAAAATATTTCGCGCCCGCGAGTTGTGAAAACAAAACATCTTGTGTCGGTATCTCAAACCGTTCACGTTTAAGATATTTGTTCAAGTTACGGGGGTCCATACAGATACAAATGTCGCCATTTGGTTTTGGGACAACTACGATTGGATGAACCCAATCAGTTGGCTCAGATACAGGTTGAGTTATACCATTTGATACCATTTGACTAAGTTTTTCCTCCACTTTATCTTTTAGAGCCAAAGGAATTTCCCGGAGGGCACTGACTGTAGGTATCGCACCATCTGTTAGAGAAATGTTATATTGCCTTTACACTTTACCGATTCTCCCGAACACTAATTTGTATGAGTTCAAAATGTCCTCGAAATTAGCGCGAAAGTCACTTGAAATCAAATTGACAGTTTTTGGAATTACTTTCAGTTCGTAAACGGCATTAAGACCCAAAATAGAACAATGCTTTTTAGAGTTCAACACGTAGAACAAAAGTCTAATGTCTTTAGTCTCTTTCGAACTACAAATCACACTAATTTGTCCAAGCACATCAATTTTATGACCGGAATAGGATGATAGAATAGATGACACTGGGGACAGTTTTTCGTATGGAATGTTCAAGGTTTCAAAATTACTTTTATTCAGAATATTTACTTGGCTCCCAGTGTCAATTTTTAAAGTTATCGGGTAACCCGAAACAATTATTTTTTCTAGCCATTCTATGGCGTTAACATCTGAAGTATTTACAATCCAAACTATTTCAGTTGACGAGCTGGCGGTGCTGGATTCTCCGAAAAATTCCTCGCCTTGATCACAACTAGACTCGTCAGACGAGTTGTTCATAACCCCATGTACGTTTTTGTTAGTACAACATTTTCGGTAGTGCCCCTTCCTGTTACAAAAGCTGCATAATCTATTGAAAGCAGGACACTTACCTTTTGAGTGTAGATTTCCACAGTAGGAACAATTTTTTTCAGCCAGTCCCTTACCTCGCTCGTCGTATTCATATTTTGTATTGCCTGCATTACCTCTAGGTTCACTGTGATATCCTTTGCGGTACCGATGGTCAAAAGACCCACTATTAGATCCACTCTGCTTTCTCCAGATTCGAAACGTGTTAATCTCACTCACTAACATAGAGTCCTTTGCAATTTCTCTTTGAGTTGCCATACTTGTTTCCATTGATCTACAAATGTTTATCGCCTCACATAATCCCAAATTCGGGTTCTGCAGGAGCTTTTCTTGAATTCGGGCATCCTTAATACCAATCACGATACGATCACGAATGAGAACGTCTTTTTCTTTGAATTCGCACGAACTAGCCAGCTGTCTCAGCGCTGTGACAAATTGATCAACAGTTTCACCGGGTAATTGGTCTCTTTTGACAAATTTGAAATGTTCATATACTAAGTTTTTAACGGGATCACAATACTCGTTGAACTTCTTCAGAACCACTTGTATTTTGTTTTTATCCTCCCCCGCATCATACTCGAAGGTGATATATATCTGTATCCCTTCATCTCCCAGAAGATTCAGAAGAATTGCAATTTGAACATCTTCACTCTTCTCTGTTTTTCCAGAAGCCTTGAGAAACAACTGAAACTTTTGTTTCCATAACTTCCAGTTAATTGCCAAATTTCCTTTGAAACGAAATTCTTCACGAACTTTTCCTTGTTCTGCCATCCCAACAACACTTTTAATTATTTAAACTGGACGTTGATAGTAGGTACCTAATTGTCATTATTGAGCTAATTGACTAAGCACTTCGCGATATGCAATTTTACGCACTATGTTTCATCGCTAACAACCGGCTGGTTTTGAAACAAAAAACATCGAGCTACAGCTGCCAGCCCAGAATTCGAAGAAAAACAACCAATGCACGGCCACACTAATAAAAACCTAAGCGCGTTTTTTACTCGCTGCCACCAAGTAATGTTCTAGTTCGTAAGAATTTAAGGAAAGAAACTCGGCATATATACTTTTCAATTAGGCTTTATTATTTCCATCGATCTCAGTATCAGTGAGTAGTTACAATCGTATCTGCGAATATACTACCCGTTGATGCTATAGTTTTCTTCGAAACAGATATGAAAATGCGCGAGTTACGTACCGGTCACCGTCCGCTCCGTACATTCACCATCCAGGAAGCGCTGACTCAGCAGAATCATATATCTTACAATTCCAGAATTGCTAATTTTATATTTTTACATTCAAAATGCGCAATGGAATTTTATTCAGTCTTAATGTAATCTTTGAAGTACAAACTTGTCTAAATAAATAATTTTCGTGTTTTTAAAAACGTTATTCGTTATTTGAAATACGTATTTGGCGCAGTCGTTGTAGGATCTCGAAGGCATCTACCGCTTAGATATCCTTGAGTCTCAACTCTTCATCGAGAAGAACCGGCAGAAAAAGTTCGGGAACGAGAAAAACAAAGTTAAAACTGTGAAAGTAACATTATTGGATTAGCCGCAGTTCGAGGGCAGGTTGCAGAACTTCAGCTCCGGAGACACCACCACCAGAGGATGAAAAAGGCTATTTTGTGAGTTACTCATTGATCCCTTTTTCGTTTCATATGTCAGACTCCTCAACTTTTCCAAATTCCTTGAGTGATATTGGCGCAAAAGTTGAGATAGATTTAGTTGAATCATTAGAAGCTCTCAGCTTAAATAGTAATAAAACAAAAGAATTAGAAAAAATTGTTGAATCAATAATAATGGCAACACCAGTATTTGATATAAAACTTTTGCAAATCGTACCGGAATTTGACGGTAACCCGTGCAGGTTATACAGATTTATTTCAACATCTACCGATCTATTGAATACATATTGGGACGCTACCCCGGCAAACGTAAATTGTGCTCAGAATAAATTGTTACTGAATGGAATATTTTCCAAGCTAACTGGACCAGCTGAAGAAGTATTTTCGCTTAGTGGTAGCAATGATTTCAATACCATTAAAAATTTATTAATTAATCATTTTGGTGATCAAACAAATGAAAGCAGTTTATTATCAGATCTAGGTTCATTGAGACAAAGTCCCAGTGAAAATTCATTGAATTTTTTTTGAAGGGTATTGTCTACACTCAACTTACTCCATAATTTTGTCAATTTACATGAAATTAATGATCAAATTAAAGTGAGCAAAAAATTACTCTATGATTCACACGCACTACACACATTATTTGTTGGTTTAAGAGAACCTCAAACTTCTATGGTAAGGTCAATGAAACCAAATAATTTGGCTGAAGCCCAAAAATATATAATTGAAGACAACAATATTAGATACCTTCAAAAATCTCAAGTAAATAATTTTCATAAATTTCCAACTACTATAAGACCACAGATTGAAAATTTTGGACAACGATACACCCAAAACTACCACTCTGATAGACCCCAATTGCAACAAAATATTCCCCGACAATTTCAAAATCACCATAACTTCTCAAGTCAGCCTCAATTCCCTAGGGGACCAATTCAGATACAACCACGCCAAAGTGGTACACCCCAAAGATATTTCAGTAACAAGGAAGTATTCGGTGCACCCCAAAACGTGTGGAAACCCCATAATGGACCATCCACTTCCAAACCTACCCCTATGAGTATTGTAACTAGAACACAAAATATTCAAAACAATTCCAACAGACCCCCCTATCAACAACAATCTCGAAACTATTTCCAATCAAACCCACATCAGAGACGTAACTTCGTTTCTGAAGAACTCCATAATTTTGAATATGACCAAAATTACGAAACACCCGACGAATTCCACCCACAAGAGTATTACCCGAACGAACCTTACGTAGAAGAGACAGAACAATTCGATTACTATGACGAAACACAACAAAAATTTTCACGAGATGAGGTCCAACAGGGACGAAACATAATTGAACTGAATACTATATACGACAAAACAGAACTCCCTTACATACAAATCAAAAACCCACCTATTAAACTTTTAATAGATACAGGAGCAACTAAATCATTCATGAACCCCGATATTGCAAACAAATTTTACCCTGAAAATATTTTCAAAGAGCCATTTACAGTCACATCAGTTTTTTAACAATCAAAACGTGATCACTGTGCAAGCATCCCTTCTTTCGATGAATTTAACCATCAACAAATGCTGAAATTTCATTTATTCAAATTTCACCAATACTTTGATGGACTGATAGGACTTGATATACTTAAGCAACTGAACGCTCAAATTGATTTTTCAAACTCAATATTGTATACTCCATCTTCGCAAAATTACATTCAGTACTATGAAACAAAGAAAAGGTTATTATTTTTTGTCGAAATAGAACCCAATACGGGAACCAAAATTAAAGTGCCTGTAAGTCAATCCACGGGCGATATCTTCGTCCCTCCAACAAAAATAAACGAATGTTTGATAAGAGAAACACTAACTACAGCTAATAACGGATACGCATGGGTCGAGTTAGAAAATGGAAATGACTATAATTGCGAAATTCAACTATTTGAGCCACTCAGTACTCATCCATTTTCACCTCAAAACTTTGAACTTTATCATGCGGACATAAACACCTTTCACACAGACGAAAACGATATTCGTAACCTCATTCGTACAGAACATATGAATCAAGAAGAACAGACACGCATAAAAAACTTATGCGGCAAATACTCGGATATTTTTCATTATGAAGGGGAAAAACTGACATTTACTAATCAGGTTAAACATAGAATCAAGACAAAAGACGAAATTCCCGTTTATTCCAAGTCGTATAGGTATCCCTTCATTCACAAAGCGGAAGTAGCCAAACAAATAAATTCCATGCTCGAACAAAATATCATCCGCCCCAGTAACTCGCCCTGGTCATCACCTATATGGGTGGTACCAAAAAAAGCAGACGCTAGTGGGAAGAAAAAGTGGAGAATCGTGGTCGATTACCGTAAGGTAAATGAAAAGACCATCGACGATCGCTACCCCCTGCCAAACATCAGTGACATCGTAGATAAGCTAGGAAGGTGCCAATATTTCTCCACCCTAGATTTGGCGAGCGGATTTCATCAAATAGGGATGGCTCCGGAAGACGTTCAAAAGACCGCATTCAATGTCGAGAACGGTCACTACGAGTACCTGAGGGTCCCCTTTGGCTTGAAGAATGCCCCAGCTACTCTGAGTAGGGTGGTGGATGACGTCTTGAAAGGGCTGCAAAACGAAATATGCCTGGTATACATGGATGACGTCATTGTATACTCAACATCTTTGCAGGAACACATGATTAATTTAAAAAGAGTGTTTCAAAGGCTACGCAATACGAACTTGAAAATTCAGATTGATAAATCAGAATTTCTCAAGAAGGAAGTTGCTTTTCTCGGACACATTGTAACACCACAGGGCGTAAAACCAAACCCAGATAAAATTAGAGCAATAATGCACTATCCTATTCCAAAAACTACAAGACAGATAAAGGGTTTTTTGGGACTTTTAGGGTATTACCGTAAATTTATCAAGGACTTTGCAAAAATCACAAGACCATTCACAAACTGTCTGAAAAAAGGCGCTGAAATAAAACACGACGCCACCTTCCTTAAAGCTTATGACCATTGCAAAACCTTACTGACAAATGACCCCATACTACAATACCCAGACTTCGACAAACCCTTCAACCTAACCACAGACGCTTCAAATTCGGCCATTGGATCTATTTTATCACAAGGTCCTGTTGGGTCTGACCGCCCTGTTGCCTACGCATCAAGGACGCTTAACGATGCTGAACAAAACTATAGCACCATTGAAAAGGAACTTTTAGCGATTGTATGGGCAACAAAATATTTTCGACCGTATCTTTTCGGTAGAAAATTCGTTAATTTAACAGACCACAAACCACTACAATGGCTGATGTCGCTGAAGGAGCCAAACTCGAGACTAATCCGATGGAAACTGAAGTTAGAAGAATTCGACTACGAGATTCGATATAAAAAAGGAAAAAAAAAACACCAATGCAGATGCCCTATCGAGAATTGAAATCCATGCCAACGAAGTAGAACCACAACCAAACACTTCGAAGACCAGAACGGAAGACATAGATGAAACATCTCCATTCCTCCAATATATGAAAAAGTTCAACGTAGAGCAAACTCGTACACGGGACCCGGACACCTCATCCCTAGTCAATAACCTCGACGAAACCCCAGACTAAAACGAAATCGAAGTGGAAACTGAAACTTCAACTTCAAGCGAGGAAGAACCAGTCCAAGAAATCACCCCAAACGAAGAAAATAATGAAACAGTTCACACGAATGCCGAGGACCCTGTACAAGAAATAAATGCAAGTGAATCACCGATTAACGTATTTCAAAATCAAATCCATATTTCAAAATCGGTATTGCCCAGAAGGACTACTAAAAAATGTTTATGGGAACCAAACAAGAAGAATTTATGGAACATTTATATAGTGGACAATGACCTTTCCCCAATTATCACATTTTTCAAAGACTTTGGACAGCCTAAAAAGACGTACGCTTTTTATTTCAATGACGATGATTCGAACAAACTGTACGAAAGTCTCAGTAACCTTATGATGCAAACTTTCAAAAATTCGACATTCAATTTGATAAAATGCAACACTAAACTTGAAAACATCACAGAACTATACAGACAAAAAGAACGTTTAGTATACATTCATGAGACTAAAACAAATCACCGTGGTATTCAAGAAACCTTACAACAAATAAAAAGAAAATACTATTGGCCAAATTGTGCTAACGATGTTAGAAACTATATAAATAAATGTGATATCTGCCAAAGAACAAAATATTACAGAAGCCCACCGAAAATCAATTTTCAAATTACACCAACACCTAGGAAACCCTTTGAAGTAGTACAAATTGATGTTTTCCAGGCCAATAGCCAAAAGTTTTTAACTATCATAGACATCTTTTCAAAATACGCTCAAGCTCTTCCTCTAACAGCGGCAAATGCAGTCTCTATCGTGGAGAATCTTATCATATTCATGTCATTTCATGGATTACCCCTAAAAATTGTAGCCGACAGCGGAACAGAATTCAAAAATTCGACGCCAACGGACTTCACAAAACTTCACAAAATTGACCTTCACCTTGTAACCCCAAAAAATTCCACTAGCAATGCCCCCGTAGAACGGCTTCATTCAACTTTACTCGAGCATTTGAGGGTTTTAAAACTTGAAAACCCCCGTGCAGAAGTAACAAGTCTAATGCCCTATGCTATTTTTGGGTACAACCACTCCATACACTCTGTGACCAAACAAAAGCCAATCGATATTGTGGGAGGACACCTCGACACAAAAGACCCCTTCGACTTAGACATACAATACGAAATTTTAAACAATTATATACAATAATATAAACAAAAAACACTTCAGATTTTCGACCACATACACGACATTTCTCAAAAACAGAAAGAAAAAAATATTGAAAAACAAAATCTAACTCGGGAAGAACCAGCAAATTACACTTAAAATGACGAAGTTTATCGACACGATGTCAAAACACGTGGAAAAAAATTAAACCCCCCATTTATTAAAGAAACTGTCATAACTGATCAAGGACTGAAACTGAAAACCAATCGTAATACCTATCACAAAAACATTTTCAAGAAACCTCGAGCCTCAGTAACAAAACCAAATTTGTTACAGGACCCTCCTACTCCTGACGATAGTTCATCTGACGATCCCCAAGAAAGTACAAATAACTAATTTGAAGAACAACCCAGGAATCTTGCCCTTTCGGATGGGGACAGCAAAAATCAAAGTAGCCACCCATACGTTTTTACACTACATCGATTTCAAACCAATATCAGATGAAATCGAAATATTAGCTCAAAATTATAATGTACTAAAATCATCTCTTGCGAACTATAACCTCAATTCTAAATATTTAACATCTCTACACGAATATACTGAACAACACATTGATTATCAGATGAAATGAAAAAAGAGGACTAATCAATGGTTTAGGGAATATCATTAAATCTATTTCTGGCAACTTAGATCAAGAAGATGCCGAACGCTATGATGCCGCAATCGAAAAATTGCAAAACAATCAAGAACAAATTGTCAACTCTCTAAATCAGCAAATATCGTTGACCCACAAAATTTTAAAGAATAATAATGAAACATTTTCATTAATGGTTCATAACCAAAATGTAATCAGGGAAAGTATAGAACAACTGAATAACAACAGCACATATTTCCTGTCACTTGTAGACACGTACACCCAAATAAAATTCAATTTGGATACACTGCTTTCAATTCTCACGAGTATTGAAAATGCTATATCATTTGCTATGCTTGGTACTTTACATCATAGCATAATATCTATCGATGACATGAAATCAATATTCAATTCTCTTCTCGAACATTATTCCAGAGATCAGTTAGTTTACTCAGATACTAAAGATACGTATAAACAATTTGATATAACCCCAGTTGATGCATATTTTTCAAATACCAAACTAGTTTTTGCGCTGCATATCCCCTTAGTCCACCCTGATGTCTTCACCCATTACCACCTCTACTCAATACCCACACAGAATTCCACAACAATTATTCCCAAAAATACCTTTTTCATAATGAGTAACGAACTATTTCAATATGACGCCAGGCCATGTTTTTACCTGTATCCAAACTACCTATGTCAGAATAACTACCTGATTGATGGTACCCAAGAAAGCGATTGCATTTTCTCAATCCTTCAAGTAAAATTCAACAAAGCCGAATGCCAAATGGCTAATATAGTTGTTAATAAGCCCCTAATTGAGGAAGTTAGTGAATCCAGTTATATCGCAATTTTCCCTCACGAAGAGAAAGTCCAAACCCGATGTGACGAAACTGACTTTGTGATGCTCAACGGATCATTTCTCATCAAAATCCCATACCAGTGCAGCATCCTAACCTCTGGACAGGGATACACCAACGAAAAAGGCGATGCCAAAGGGAAGCCACTGTTCTTCCCCGAAGTCAAAATACTCAAGCGGATCACGGAAAAAAGCCAACTTCAACTAGATGATATTTCACAAGACCAACTACACGATTTGCAAGTACAAGGGAACCGACTTCAACCATTGCAGATTGAATCCCCGAGGTATTCCAGCCATCATCCTTGGACGATTCCTTTATACATAATCATCATCCTAGGAGTCGTAATATTCAGCCTGAATAAGTTCAGGAAATCCAAGGGAAGGACCAAAGAAGCCACACAACCCTTGCCGTCTTCAGAAGTTTTGTTTGTCCCATCCAAAACTTCATCTTAGGAGGGAGGAGTTACGTACCGGTCACCGTCCGCTCCGTACATTCACCCATCCAGGAAGCGCTGACTCAGCAGAATCATATATCTTACAATTCCAGAATTGCTAATTTTATATTTTTACATTCAAAATGCGAAATGGAATTTTATTAAGTCAGTAGATAATCAAAGGGGGTTCTGGGACCGCATGCGCAGTACGGTCGAGCTTGCCACGTGCCATCGGAAATAGTCGTGGAGGAGATCGGTAGAAGTCGGCCGTCGCTGGTCTGCGTTCATCGTGTGACGTAGTCGAGAGAGATCCAGTTGATTGATAACATTTTGCCAATACAGCGCGCATCTTGAATATTTAAAATTAATCAAAAGAAAAAAAGATTTCCGAGAACGAGGTTTGAACCAGCGGCGAAAGTTTGGTAGCGAGTGACGTTAGCCTTGTCTCCACGGAGATTTCGTACAAGTTGATGTACAAATGTGGGATATATATTTCTCCAGCTACCAGAGCACGGTGTTTGAATATTAAAAAAAAAAAAATGATTGAGAGTGTGATGATAATAGTGGTGTTTGGAAAATGGGAAAAAAAAACATGGCGGCTGTCAAATGTTATACAGGTCATAACATAATATTTGAGTGAAAAAACATGGTTGCCTCGACCATTTGTCGAATTTTCCATTGGGGGTATGGGGGGGATTCAAAATGTTTTCGTGAGGGGGTCCGTCATTTTTAACGTGCGATTTGGAGTGAAAATCAGCAATTTAAATCTTACTCGTTTTTTGAAACGCAAAAAACGCTTATTGCAGTAACATTTTTGCATGTTTGAGCGTTTCAAATTTCAGTCGTTTTATATCCAATTTTACATTTTTGCATACTAATAATTTTCTACGTGCGTCCATTCATCGAGTTCACTTGAATATTTTGAATTGTTTGCATTTAAAAAAATTGAAAAAGTTTTCCGAGAATGAGGTTTGAACCGTCGAACTGCTGATTATGGAGCACCCACTGAACACACTAGACTATGAATCAAGGTATTGATGTGAGTGTTGCCAGTTGTAAAATTAATCGTATAGGTTGACTGCAAATAGGTGTTGTCAGTGTTACGAAAAATCATCGCTCGACGGTCTAAGTTCATTTGTGACGTAATCGAAATAGATCCAGCAACTGATTGTACTACATGAAGCGCTCGATGTTGCCAGTTGTAAAATTAAGCGTGAAGTTAGGGGGAAAGAGTGTTGCCATTCAGAGAAATTTGGGGGTTAGGAAACATTATTTTTGGAAAGTATGTAGGTAGCATTGAGCAGAGTTGAAATAATCAGTAGCATAATGACATCAACAGAATACAGACGTACATTAGAGAAATTTGAGAGACGTCTTCAGGAATTAAAAAAAGACATTCAATTTTTTGAAGAAAAAGAGAATGTTTGGAAGCAGTTGAATAATTTAAACATTCAAGACAGAGTTTTCATGCGAAAATTACCTCAAACAAGATACCCGTTACGAAGAATCCAACCTCAGAGTGCAGAATATGTCTCCGCTGTTGAAAACAAATTTTGTACTTTTAACTGCAATAATAAATAATGTTTTGTACGTGAATAAGCAATTTGGTGTGAAATACATGGCAATATGCGTGAAAACCGATGAATTTGAATGCAACCGGACCCAATGGAAAACAATGCGAGTAACATCAGTCAATGATGGACAGCTACTAGTATTTGCCAGTGATGTTCCAGAGAATACAGCATTCAATTATAAGCTGAAAATGATATTTCAAGATCTTCGAGAAATAGACACAAAAACTGAGGAGTTTATTCCAGCAGGGCGAGAGAAAAGCAAGTCAAAAGTGGAATTTGATCTTTATAGAATTTTCATTATAGTATCCATTATATTAGCATGTATATTAATGAGGCTTGTACAGGAAATAATTGTAGAATTTAATAAAAAATGGAGTATTTGGTTTAAATAAAAATTGCAAAAAAACAAATCGAATTTCATTTAATATTTTCGCTAGTGAATATATGAACAAACAGCTTGATATCAACATCCGTTATTCATTCCATTATCGGTTGTGAAACGCGCAATTCGAGTCAGCGCTATCGCAATGAGAAACCGCCTCAAACAGGAAATTTAATATGCGATAAGCATTTTAATGACCGAGTTGAGGTCGCCAGACGGGCAACGACCGAAGGTTATCGGCAAGGCGTACATGAGAATTGGTATTTAAACACAGCGAGGCACGAAGGAAAATCATTTTATGTTTGATTGTGCTAGTAGCAAGTTACCAGTGTGCCAACTTCATTTGAAAAGTAAGTGTTTTCAATTGTTTTTATATGTGTCTGTTGAGTTTCTCATTTAATTTTCAATTATGTTTATGCCTGCCTTTTTTGGTTAATTTTCGGTTCAAAATTTGTGTGTTTTTAGTTTAGCTTTTTACTCAGATGAATTTACGTAAATGTTTTATGTTTGCCTTTTGAGTTTTCGTTTAATTTCCATTTCTTGTGCATGTCTTTGGGCGCTTTCAAAATTCATTGTAATTTCCAATTTAAATAACCCACTTTAAATAGTTCAAAGGTGCATTTGATTTTTGTGTATTTTTTTTGGGTTATAACAAAAACTTTTTATTACGCTTTTCCTCAGATGGATCTACAAAAATTGAACGCCGCCGGGTCAATCGTGAGCAGGAAACCGATCACCAAACTAGCCGATTTACCTGTGGGGGTACCGCAAAGGATCTTAAGTGCGAAGATAGTCCGAGGGAAATTTGGCGAGGCTGTGCTGCTGGATTTGGGGGAGAGCGTCACCTTTTTGCCGCAGAGAGTAACCGAGGTATATCGGCTATATATAGAAGAGTTCTCGAGCAGCAAATATTCCGTGATATTCAAAGGACTGATGAACACTGGGAAAGCCAATCCAGCGGCGTCATTTGAGATTGTGGAAAATTAAGGTTAGTATTATTTTTGCCATTCGGGTTCGTTCCTTTGTATGTGACAAAAGTTCGTTTGAAAATAAAAAACAATTTCTTTTTCATTTTCAGATAGTTATATTATACCCCCCCTAATCACAACAGCAGCATTTTTCATTAGGCTTCCCTTTGGGCATCATCCCCGTTCGTCACTTCGCCATTCCAGGAAGCTTCAGTTTGCAGCATCATCACCGAGCTGCCACCGCACCCTGCAAGCATCCGTTTGCCGCCGCCGACACACACACACACACAGCTGTTGCCTCCAACCATCCGCCATCGTCATAAGGAAAAATTGTAGTAAGTTTTCAAATACCCCTAATACAATCATTGATTTGGGTACGGACTTGACGGTTTGGTACAATAAACATGTTGTGGATGTTATTTTGAACAAATTAGAAGAATTTCAAGAGAAAGACTCGGGGTGGGCGTTGAGTAAAATTCTTTTGCTTGAGGTATCAATAAATAAATACGGAATAAGGAACGGTTCAGGGTTTATATGGTTACCTGAAGAAATTCAAAAGAGGCATGCATGCGTCAATATTGATAATCAAGATGATGCGTGTTTTTTTAGAGCGATCGTGAGTGCTTTGTACCCTCCCAAAGGAAATGTTTCACGTGCATCTTCATATCCAAATTATGACATGGTTTTGAATACAAGGGGTTTGGAAATTCCTATGCCAATTCACCACATTACAAAATTTGAAAAACAAAATGATATTTCCGTAAATGTATATAGTTTAGAAATGAATATTGTCAAAGAAAAAGCATTTTACGAAGTAGTACCTGCACGATTGACCAAAAATAAATTGAATAAACACGTTAATTTACTACTAATTCAAAATATATATTTCCCTAAATTGAACGAGTACGACGCCTTACCTAGGGATACAGATGATTCGCAAATTAAATATCATTATTGCTGGATTAAGAATATGTCTAGATTGTTATCAAGTCAGTTGAGCAAGCATAAAGTTAAAAAATTTTTTTGCGATAGATGTTTGAATTATTTTCATAGCGAACAAAAATTGTCAGAACATATCGGGTTGTGTGAGAATATTAACGAGTGTAAAATTTCATTTCCAAAATTTGATTATGTAGAATTTCGAAATTATGTGTATAAGCAAAAATGTCCATTCGTTATATATGCCGATTTTGAATCCGCTTTGGAAAATTGTGAGGAAAAAATTTCTGATAAATCAACAAAATATCAAAAGCACAAGGCATTCAGTGCAGGTTACTACTTGAAATGCTCTTACGATGACAGCTTGTCCAAGTTCAATAGTCATCGCGGCAACGATTGCATCCAATGGTTTACAAATGAAATGGCAAGTATTGCCAAATTTATTGAATCCAAAATCAAAAATATCGTACCAATGATATGTAACCCCGATATTGTTAAAGCTAGAGTGTGCCATATTTGCGAGAAGCCATTTTCCAAGCAGGATATTATCGTTAGGGACCATTGTCACTTTTCGGGGTTGTTCAGGGGTTGGAGTCACCAATCTTGCAATCTTGCCTTTAAGAAGCTTTTTATGGTACCCATTATATTCCACAACCTTTCCGGATATGATAGTCATTTTATTATACGGGATGTAGCAAAAAAGGGGCGTGTGAGCATACTTCCCTTCAACAAAGAGAAATACATTTCATTTACTCAATACGATAGTGAAACCAGCATTAAATTTAGATTTATAGATTCTTATCGTTTTGTGGGAGCTAGTCTTGATCAGTTGGTTTCCACAATGGATGCAAAAAATTTTAAAATTTTGAAAAAGGAATTTGCGCAATTGGATGATGAAAAATTTAAGCTTCTCACTAAGAAAGGGGTATTTCCTTACGATTATGTTAATAATATGGAAAAACTCCTCGACACCGAGCTACCCTCCAAAAAACGCTTTTATAATAAACTCAACGATGTTGAAATTGACGATGAGAAGTATGCTCATGCTCAAAATGTTTGGCAGCAATTTGATATTGAAACTTTGGGGGAATACAGCGATTTATACATGAAAACAGATATATTGCTTATGGCAGACGTTTTCGAAAATTTTCGTGAAATTGACTTGAAAACTTATGGGCTGGATCCTTCGTGGTATTATACCATGCCGGGGTATACGTGGGACTGTATGTTGAAATATACAGGGTGTAAATTGCAAATTTTAAAAGATGTTGATTTGGTTATGTTTGTGGAAAATGGTATAAGGGGCGGAATTTCAGTTTGTTGTAATAGATATTCGGAAGCGAATAACAAGTATATGTCAACATACAATCCTACAGAACCGTCCAAATATATCATGTATTTCGATGTGAATAACTTGTATGGGTGGGCAATGTCAGAATGTCTACCATATGGAGGTTTCGAATGGGTTGATACGAATATTGATGTGACTCAAATTCCCGACGACAGCCCTGAAGGTTATATTCTGCAAGTTGATTTAAAGTACCCTGCACACCTGCACGATTTACACAAAGATTTTCCGTTTTGTCCTGAACACCGCACACCACCAAATTCCAAATTGAAAAAATTGATGCCAACCCTGCATGATAAAAAAGAGTATACGCTTCATTATAGGAACTTCAAACAAGCTCTGGAACATGGCTTGAAATTAACTAAAATCCATAAAGTTTTGAAATTTAAACAATCTGCGTGGTTGCGCCCTTATATCGAGCTGAATACTCGATTGAGGACTGCAGCCACTAATTCTTTCGAAAAAAATCAATTCAAGTTGGCCAATAATGCTATTTTTGTTAAAACCATGGAATACATCCGGTTGCACCGAATCGTAAAATTAGTTTCTTCCTACGAGGGTAGATATGGAGCAAAAAATCTCATTTCCAGCCCTCGATTTCATAATCGTACAGTTTTCGATTCAAACTTGATGGCTATTGAACTGAAAAAAGCCGAACTTGTATTCAATAAACCAATGTATGTTGGGATGGCTATTTTGGATTTGTCAAAAACTTGCATGTTCAAATTTCATTATGAATTCATGCTTCCCACTATGGGTGTGGAAAAATCCAAGTTAATGTATACCGATACAGATGGTTTCATTTATGAACTAACGTGTAATGATGTATACGAAGAAATTATTAAAAAACATATTACCAAATTCGATACGTCTGATTATTCAAAAGATAACGAGTTTAACATTCCACTTGTGAATGAAAAGGTACCTGGACTAATGAAGGATGAAGCAAATGGCAAAATTATCAAGCATTTTGCAGGACTACGTTCAAAAATGTATACCTACAAAGTGCAGGGAGGCAAAGTATGTAAAAAAGCGAAAGGAGTGAAATATAATGTCGTTAAAAATAAAATAAGTTTCGAAGATTACGTGGATTGTTTGAAAAATTGCAAGCAAAAGAAAATTACTCAGTGTACAATCCGATCATTCGCTCACGATGTGTTTAGTATCGAGCAGTCGAAAATAGCTCTTAGTCCGTATGACGATAAACGCTATCTTATCCCCAAATCATTTGATACATTACCGTGGGGGCACTATAGTCTAAATTAATTTTTTTTCACCATTTTTGTTCTAAATTAATTTTTTTCTCCCGTTTGCAGGTACAATGAATTTGCAACAGTTGTGCATCAAAACCGTTTGCGAAAATATCAAGAGTCCAACCTTGTTCCTCATCAATTCACATTCATCATTACCTTCAATATTAACAAGACAAATTATTCAAAAATATGCCCATTTCAAATGGCTAAACATTAATCGTCAAGAAATTGTTTATGATGAGGATGAGGACATTCTCATGAATTTCGAATATGGTGGGAGGTTTTTTGGTGGTACACGAAAAAAACAAATACGTGCAGCATTATTAAACATTTATAATTTGGAACCATATTGTCATCACGATTCATACTGCATTTGGATGAAATTTTACGAAGTTGTTGGCTTTAACTTAAGATTATGCAAAGATTGTTTTGAACATATCCAAAGTATGCTTAAAATATGCAGGTGTGACGAAATAAAAAATTTTGAAGTTAAACATTTACATGAAGTTTTCACAAGTAATGAATTACATAATGCCTACCAAGATAAATCATATTGGTGTCAATATGATTTTAGGCACGTTCTTTTCACTTCACAAAATAAAGATGAATGCATTGATCATTTACATAGAATGAAAAGGGCGAAATTTTTTTGAAAAAAATTTAAGCTTACTCCAACTATTTGTGATGTTGATAAGAAACATTATTTTCAACTATATTTCAACAATATATTTTTCATTTATTTTTTTATATATATATATATTATATTTTTTCTTTTATTGCTGTATTTTAGGGAGGGTATTTTTTTTTTAATATAGAAAAAACAAAAAATATTTCTTGTTTTTTATTTCCAAAATATTTTTTTGAAAAAGTAATGAAAAAATGGAGCGATTTTTGGATCGTAGATGAAACGTCTACGGTCCAAACTCCAACATATTAGAAATATAAGGAGTAGATACTTCATCTACACCCCCAAAGTGATAAAAAACAATATGAAGCAGCACCAGGCTTTGTACAGTGTTGAGCAAAATAAGGTAAGTTGAATATTTTTTTCTTCAATTCCCGGTAAAGTTATAATTCGTTTGATAATCAAAATGCCTCCACTTCAAAACTGAAAAAATTCGACAGTTCATTGACTTGTTTTTTAACCAATAATTGTTGAAATAAAAAACTTGATTTCTTTTTCTCATTTATTACATAAATCATACACAAATTTTTGTTTATAATAAAATAAATATTCACATACTATCTAAAGATGAGGCTTGACAAAAACCTTCCATAATTTCTTCCAAACTTAAATTAGTCTTATTATCGCGTAACCATGATTGAATAATATCAAAAACACCGCGATAATAGTCACAAAAGTTCATAGCATCCAGCATAGCGATACGGTCAGACAGCACCCCCAAGTGTGTATTTAGAATGTCGGTTACATCTTGTTGGGACAGTTCCATGTTCGTGACATCCTTGGAAATGGAAATTTGTTTGGTATTACTTTCGATGTACTGTGTGATGTAAATATAATCTCCGCAACGTGTTGTGATTGGATCATACTCATCTACATACTCATCGATTTGTGATTCAAAGAAATTTTCATTTATTTCTTGTAGGATGTCAATGAGGGTTGCCCATTCAAAAGAAGCAAAATTGATAGTTCGAATGGAGAATTGCTGCTTCAAAATGATGCATGGACTAAAATCTCTGGATGGACTTATGCCACATCGAGTTTCGTAGGATGGCATAGGGAAGACCATCAACATCAACTGATGTTCGTTCCGAGCTGCCATTTCGTATTGCCCCAATGCTCTGTCGATGGCACTTAGAGTTTCGTTGTAATCTTCTCCATCACTATCGCACATTACTTCAACTTCACTGACGTAACCACTGTCTTGAGACATTTTCGTTTTCAAACTGAATATTCGTCTGTGCTTGCATACGCTTTTATAGCTTCAGATCACGTGGTCAATTTTAAAATTGTTGTTGCATGTTTGTTGACTGTGAAAAAATATTTGAAAGGCTCTCCCAATAGTCTTGCAGAGTGTGCTTCTTTTCCATAAGATTCTATACAAAATCAACGTTTTCGATCCAACTGTTATGTTTGTTATGCAAACCGAGCCATTTAACGTACATTTTTTTGCCTTTCTTCCTCAGAACTTTTTCCACGAGATATATATCTGGATTTGCAGTTTTTTGTAATTCCTCTGCATAAAAAGCACCCTTGATAGGAGCACCCTGCATATCTTCCAGCATGAAGGTGGCAGGGTTGGTGATATTGACTTTGATGATTTTGAATAATTCCGTAGTCCAATTGGGTGTGTAACCTTTTTCGTACAAGTGCTTTGTCTTACTAATCCGCACAACATCGCCCATAGCGAATTTTCTCGGTCCAGCTATTTTCAAGTGTGAGTATGTTGATTTGAGAATTTCTTTTTCGTTGGTTTTATCAATTTCCGAAGGTTTCATACCCGTCTTTGAATGGCGCGTATCATTGTAAGATTTTGTGATTTCAGGTAATATATTCAACCATTTGTAGGTGCCATTCAAACTGAAATACTTGTACAATCTTTCTTTTAAAGTCCTTATAATTCGTTCGGCCATAGAGGCTTTGAGGATGCTGTACGTATTGTAGTGATTTATCTCATGTTTTTTCATCAAACTCTGAAATTTACTGTTGTAAAATTCCGTCCCCTGATCGGTTTGTAGATTTTTCGGGCATCGTTTCGTGTGTGCCAAAATATCTGCAAACGTTTTAGTAATTTCCTCACCCGTTTTCGTTTTCAGCGGGCGAGTCCACACGAATTTCGAAAAACAATCTATAACAACTAGAATGAGTTTGAAATTTCGATTTTGATGGGCGTACGGTCTCATTTCAGCCAAGTCCATTTGCCATAAATCATCTAAGCCTTTAATAATGGTGCGACGTCGAGGATAATTTTTTCTAACAGGTTTATGCAGTTCACGGACAAGTTGAATCTTGTCTGTGGAAGCCATCATACGTATGTGGTGACGTAACTGTGAAACCTACTGTTTTATCATGGTGATGCAAACACAACATTTTGTCTTTTAATAATTTCCTCGACAGCAGATTTTACACTCGCTATATCTGAATTTATTTTGGTGATTTGCTGTAAAATATCAATTCGAAATTGGTTTAGTTCATTCTTGGTTAGCAGCGTTTCCTTGTGCTTGATATCCCATTTTAAATTGTGTGCATGAATCGAATCGGTTATTTCGGCAATTTTTTTCAACAAATCACTACGAATATTTTCAATATCAGTGTTGTATTGTAGGTTGAATTTTTCGAAATTCTGATTGAGGGTTTGAATTCTCTTTTTCAGCTGTTTGTTTGTTTTATTCGATTCATTTTTGATTTCATGTTGCATTTTTGCTATTTCATCATTCACTTGAGCTATTTCCGAATGGTGTTGTTCACTCTGATGTCGTATACTTGCAGTAATTTTTTCATGAATTTCATCAACATACTGTTTATTGGCAGCATCAGTATTTTTGGTGGGCCTCTTTACATTACTCAATTTCAAATTATCAAAATCGATGTCACCATCTGGAGTGTGCAGCAAGCCACTGCCTCCAGAGGGCGTGGCTAATTTTCGCTTTTTATCAGCGGTGCTATCGCTACGTCCAAACTTGTCGATAACCATTTTGAAAATGTGTAAATGGAGGAACGTACACCATCTTATACGATTATATTTGCCTCTTTAAGTTCACTCAAAATGGCAATAATCTCATTGTCATGCGAAGTATTTCCAGCACCCCGAGAGGCTATCAATAATTTGAGGCGTTCGCATAGTTCGTTTGGGTCATCCCAATAAACAAACTCCATAGGTTTGGTATTGAATGTCATTGCAATAGGTATATTTTTAGGCAAACCGCTACCTTTTGCTGCAGATGTTTTAGATGAACCGGTACGTGTCGATATTTTACGTTGATTTGCTGGGGGAAACATCGGTTTAATTATTTCGGTATACTTGTATCTTTTCCTTCCTTTCGGATGGCCTAGGGAGTTTTTGTGAATGTTTGACAAATCTACAAGTGATTTGTATGTCTGCATATCTTCATTATTATAGTTTTCAGGCGTGTTTAAAAATATGAGTTCATATATACCGGGTGTTGCTTTCCACTGATATCCACCCATTTTAATGTATCCGCTGCGTTTGTCGAAATCTATTTCTTTGTTACCTAGGAACCATTTTGAAGATACACCATCATATACAGGACCGTATACTTTATCTATTTCTTTGTCATTACTCCAATGTTTTATAATGTACGGTTGAGCCATTATAGGATATTGATCGATATATTCCTGTAAAACTTCTTCATTCATGTCTGACGCAAAGCTCTTATCTTGTTCCTCTTGTGTGCCTACGCTAAAGATATCCTCATCATCAGCATCATCTGTACCTGCAACATGTTCGAGTGATTGGAATGGAGTCGTTGTTTCGAATGGAGACGTTTCACGCTCTTTCACTTTCTCTTGTTTGACTTCAGATTTTGTCTCACTTTTCATTGTGGTAGTAGGAGATTGCGATGCCGGCGGTGGCATTGCTGCTATTTTCCTCAATGGGACAGATACAGGTTTGAAGAATTTTTGCAACGTCTCATCTTCTTCAGATCTACCCAATTTCAAAGCCAAATATTTTTTTCGAATAGCTTTTGCAATTTCATTGATTTTAGTCTTTCGAATAACATCAACTTCTTTGCTCAACGGTTTCATGATGATAACTGCGGGATACATCAATCCCTCTGTATACTTATATATTTATCGAATCCTTGACGATAACGTCCAGCATTTATATCAAAATCTTTCATAATCACAACGGTTCAATATCGATGCTGTCGCCAACATTCTGCACACATTTCCTTGAATTCTTCGAACGTCATGTCTGGGGAAACGTGTTCATCGAATACATGTTTCAAATTCATTTCATCCTGCTTGAAAAGCACAATCATATTACAATTGTCTCGTATCAATTGTTTTGGAATTTTTGAATATGTCTGACAAAGATATGCAGCATCAATATTTCGGTGTCTACAAAAGGAGTAGTATTCTCGAATTTTCTGTTGACCATCGCATGCAACATCATCGAAAATGAATATGGAATTTGATTTGGCCTCGTTAGGGCTTATGATTTCCTCATTTTCCCTGAACGGATAATATCCCAATCCCTTGACTTTCCCCAAAAATTCTTGAACCACCTGATATTTGGGCTGGTACAAAGATTTTGAATATACGTAGATGTTTTCAAATTTTGCTCCATTCGGGTGGAATAACAGTGTTAAGATGGCATTTGTCTTTCCGCAACCACTTGGTCCGCAAATAATTGCACGAAACGAATTCGGTAATAATTTACCATGCTTCCCAGTCATACTGCTATCGAGGTCTCCATTCAAAAAATCTATATTTTCAATAGGCAGTGTCTTGTCTTGTTGAACGACCTCCATGATGTGATGATAAAACATGAGTGCGCCACGGTTATAAATAAACGCATTGAAGGTATCTTTCATCATTATCAATGTTGACTTACTCTGGTGCAGGTGTTGTCAATTCAATCATCAATAAGCTCCCGTTCGAATTGCATCTACCAGGTTATTCGTTTTGCGGGCCTGGCACCAAATTGAGGCAGAGATTACAACGCGGAGAAACTGGCGTGAATCCTTTGGACGGAAGCTGCAGAGAGCACGATGTTGCATATTCTCAATCCGACTCTCTAGAAGACCGTCATAAAGCAGATCAAGTGTAGGAAAATAGAGCTTGGGAACGAGTTAAATCTAAAGACGCTAAATTTGGGGAACGGGCTGCAGCTTGGCTTGTTACTTCCACCATGAAAGCCAAACGTAAGCTAGGTATGGGCGTGTCCTTTCGCCGTAACTTTCTTCAAAAAATTATTAAAAATTGGAAACACAATCCTACTAATATTAAGAAATCTAGTGCTTCGGCTTTGCGAGCTGCTAAAATGGCATTGAGTCAAGCTGGAGGACGTAAGAAAATACGCGTTCCTAGAATAATTCCATTCGATGTCAAATCTGGAGGACTCCTACCCCTCATACCTATATTTGCTGCACTTTCGGCTTTGGGTACGATGGCAGGCGGAGCGAGCGCCATCGCAAAAACCGTGATAGACGCAAAAAATGCTAAAAAGAAGCTGGAAGAAGATCAGCGTCACAATAAAGCCATGGAACATTTAGGATTGGGTCTGTACCTGCGCAAAACCCCTCGAGGATTTGGACTGTTCCTGAAAAAACAACAACGCAAAGGACGAGGTCTTTATTTGAAGAAACAAAAAAACTGCTAGATAAGCTACCCCATAGAGCATTATACGATTCGGAAATTAAAAACTGTGCTCGTCAGATGAAAATACCGCATTTTCGTGGAGTCTTTATGCGTGATACGTTGCCAACTTGTGGTCCTTGGCTGCGAGAATGCGCTGTATTGAACTTGGATTCTCACTTGAATGCGGGCACTCATTGGGTAGCTTACAATAAAAACGGCAATGCCGCACAATATTTCGATATTTTCGGCAATCTCAAACCTCCAATGGAATTGGCAAGATATTTTGGGAGGGGTGTAAGAATTACATATAACAATAGTCAATATCAAAATTACAATCAGAGTAACTGTGGACATCTTTGCCTAAAGTTTCTACTTCATAATGTCCACCGCTGAGATGTATAAATCGCTGGCTCAAATGCATAAATATAAATCTTTGAGAGGTTTCACCGATGCTGAACTGCGAGCTTTGTCAATCGAATATTTGATTAGGAACGCAGGACCTTGGGAGTTGCTGGATGTATGGCATAGATTACCACAAGACTACAAAAATCGATTCGCTTTGCAGATTCGTCTACCGTGTTTCATTCATTACAAAAATGAGTGTGGATTGTCAGCCCAATCACTAGAAGAAGCAGAGTATCATGGTCCAGTTAGCTCACAATATGAATGTTATTATTGTAATAAATGATTTTTCATCCAAGTTGTTGTTTATTATTTAAAGCGTGTTGCTTCCGACACTATATCAGTCATGTCTATGATATTGACGTTAACGAGTCGTTCTTCAACGCTTTCCATCGATTTCAATCCGCCCATTCAATTGAATTCTGATTCAGAATACAGTTTGGCTTTGCTCAGCTTCCATTCGTACAACAGTATACCAAACATTGAAGAAAATACGAAATTCCACTACTTTGAAAACGGTGGCAAAACTAAACAGAGTATCGATATTCCTGCTGGCTCCTACGAAATTGGTGAAATTGAGGCTTTGATTAGCAAACACATCACACCCAAAACGTACAAGGAAAACCCCGAGGAATTTTTCTACCTCAAACCGAATAATAATACGCTGAAAAGCGAAATATTCTGCCTTAAACACTCAATTGATTTCCGACCTGAAAACAGTTTGGCTCGCATTTTAGGGTTTTCGTCTACCCTTCTCAAACCCAACTTGCATTACGCATCAGATCTACCTGTGGATATCATTAAAGTACGCACCGTACACATAGATAGCAACATTACGTTTGGAGCATTCTACAACGACGTACCGTCTCATACGATATACGAATTTGCTGTTGGTGTTGATCCTGGTTACGCAATTGACGAAACACCCAACCACCTCATTTATCTACCCATTGCTCATAGAGACGAAATAAACAATATTACGCTGCGAGTGCTCGACCAAAATTCTCAACTGGTTGATTTTCGAAACGAAGAAATAATCGTTCGTTTGGAATTGAAGAGAAAATATGGTGCTAACTATTCATAAGAATAACTCACCACCATACCTCACCTCAGTCTTCACCAAGACCTTCAACGTGCGTCAACTGCTGTCACCTGCAAATAAACTGTTTTTGGAATCTCTCGGTTATCATGTTGTCCAATCAAGTGTTCAACATTTTTCGAAAACCACACAACGATGAATCCATACAGAAGGTGGAATGGCGGACTTACTACCCATATGTCAAGTCCTTTCGCAACAATGACGTCATTGAAATCAATATCAATCAATCTGACGCTTACGATGCTCTGTATGATAGTCTGTTATTCATCAGTGGAAAAGTTGTGAAAACCAAAGGAGATGGTCGTGTAACATTCGTAAACAATGCTGGTGCTTTCATGTTTCAATCTGCTAGTTATGAACAGAGCGGTAAGGAGTTGGAGACGGTTCGTGAAGTTGGAATTGTTAGTACTGTCAGAGGCTTTCTCACCTACACCGACGAAGATATCAAGCACTTGGCCAATTCAAGTTGGACTTTTCCCAGCAACGCTGGGGTTATCAACACCACTGATCTATCATTCAATATGCTCATACCCATGAAGCATTTTTGAATATTTTCAATGATTATCAATGTGTTTCCTATGGCAAACATACCATCCGATTTGTACGAGCTGCAGATGATAGCAACTGCTTCAAAATAGAGGAGATCGCTGGATCGCCGGCTGGTACGACAGCAGTCAAGTTGTAAATTGAAAATATTGAACTCAAAGTTAAGAGAATCTTTCCGCACGATCAAATTAAATTGCAACTCTTGAAGGCCATCCAAGCTGATACTCCTATTCTCATGCCGTTCAGAAAATGGGAACTTCATATGTTGCCTGCTCTCACACAAGGTGCAAAAAGTGAAATATGGGCCGTCAAGACTTCCTCGTTTCTCGAAAGTCCTCGCTATGTGATTGTATGTTTCCAAAAAGACCGTGATTACACCAAATTCAACAATGATCCAACAATATTCGCTCATTCGAATATCGCCAATATAACGCTCACTCTAAACGGCGAGAATTATCCCAAAGAGAATATGCATCTGAATTTCGCAAAGGGGAATTTTTCGCAGGCCTATTTCAACTATGCACAATTCGGTCTCAGCTACAAAATTACTAATCTACATAATCCTCTGCTGAGCTCCACCGAATTTGTTGGCAAGACTCTCTTTGTCATCGATTGTTCCAGAAGGGATGAGAGCATAAAAAGTTCCACTGTTGATGTGAAACTCGAAATCGAGGCAACTGAAGGATTTCCTCAAAATACTAGAGCCTATTGCATCATTGTGCACGACACTGTTATTGAGCACCTCCCACTCAGCGAAATCATTAACAAATTAAACTGAATATATGCTTGTCACTTCAGTATCAATCACAGAGTCAACATGAGAATAGCTGTTATAGATATTCAAGGCTTTACCATCGAGCAACAATTCCATCCTAAGGAGATTGCCATTAGGATTGGAATTCAATGTAGTAATTTTCTTCTGCTGCCAACTATACCATTTTCCTCTTTGAGTAGAGCAGATAAACGTACTGCCTGGTTCTTGGAGCGAAACGTTTATGGATTGAGGTATTCCTCTGGCTTTGTGGAATATCATCAATTAGATTCCATCCTCAAGAAAAATTTACAGAATGTTGATATCATTTATGTACGAGGACTCCAAAAACGTGACTATCTTACAGAGAAATTTCATCAATTGAACCTACCTATACGTGTTGTGAATTTGGAGGACCATGATAATACGTCATGGATGGTTCCCACATTCGGCGACAATGATGGTATATCACCTTGTATGCATCACATTGGGAACCGGACCAACTATAATTGCAGTCTCCGAAACGTAGATATTCTATACAAATGGCTATGTGATATGTTACCAAAATGAAACTGTACAATAAAATTTTTCTCCTCAAACTGTTTTATTTTTTACCTAAATGTTAGGTTGGTCAATTTGAAACTCTAAAACGCACAAAAATGTGATCTATATAGACGTTTTTCACGTTCCAAAAAACATGTAAAAATACGAACGCTTAAACGCATAAAATATGTTACATAAATATGCGTTTTAGCGCCCCAAAAACAAGTAAAATTAGAAGCGGTAAAAATACACTTTTTACATTTATTTCTTATGGGGATTTGACATTTTAAAGAATACAAAATAGTCGTTTTTCGCGTTCAAAAAAACACCTAAAATTTTAAACGTCAGAAACGTGCAAAAATGTTACTGCAATAAGCGTTTTTTGCGTTTCAAAAAACGAGTAAGATTTAAATTGCTGATTTTCACTCCAAATCGCACGTTAAAAATGACGGACCCCCTCACGAAAACATTTTGAATCCCCCCCATACCCCCAATGGAAAATTCGACAAATGGCCGAGGCAACCATGTTTTTTCACTCAAATATTATGTTATGACCTGTATAACATTTGACAGCCGCCATGTTTTTTTTTCCCATTTTCCAAACACCACTATTATCATCACACTCTCAATCATTATTTTTTTTTAATATTCAAACACCGTGCTCTGGTAGCTGGAGAAATATATATCCCACATTTGTACATCAACTTGTACGAAATCTCCGTGGAGACAAGGCTAACGTCACTCGCTACCAAACTTTCGCCGCTGGTTCAAACCTCGTTCTCGGAAATCTTTTTTTCTTTTAATTAATTTTAAATATTCAAGATGCGCGCTGTATTGGCAAAATGTTATCAATCAACTGGATCTCTCTCGACTACGTCACACGATGAACGCAGACCAGCGACGGCCGACTTCTACCGATCTCCTCCACGACTATTTCCGATGGCCGTGGCAAGCTCGACCGTACTGCGCATGCGGTCCCAGAACCCCCTTTGATTATCTACTTAAGTCTTGATGTAATCTTTGAAGTACAAACTTGTCTAAATAAATAATTTTCGTGTTTTTAAAAACGTTATTCGTTATTTGAAATACGTATTTCGCGGTTGCCATAGCTAGAATAATGTATTCGAATCTAATACATCACAATGATGACAGCACGTTGCAGTAGAATGACAGATGAGTGCAATAAATACTTTTTCTACAAGCGTGCGTGTTCCGCCCTATTCCCGCACGCAATTTAGTTTGAGAGGTGTCATATTCCCGCACTAGTGCGGGAAAAATTTTACCGCATGATAATGTCACTTCAAGTGGGTTATTCCCGCACTAGCTTACCCGAACTCCGCTTTGCGTCGTTCGGGTAACGGCAGTCTCATGCGGGAATAGTACTCTTTCCGTACTTGTTAGGATAACAACTATTTCCTACAAGCGTGCGTGATTCACCCTCTACCCGCACACAATTCAGTTTGGAAAGTGTCATTTTCCCACAGTTGTGCGGGAAAAGTTTTCCCACACTAGTGCGGGAAATTTTTTGCCACACTATTGCGGGAAAAACATTTATATGATATCCTCGTAAAATATAAGTGGTGGGTTACAAAATATGAAAGTTCAAGCTTTTTTGTTGCAATACTAAGTGAGTTTGTTCAAAATCATCCATCATTTTGAACTATTAATTGAAAAAATGAACAAATATTGATAAATAAAAATGTATTGTTATGAAAATCACCCTATATATAGGCTTTGATTGATCTGATAACGAGTAGGTAACAATTGATGTTGTCATGCCGATCAATACACAAATTTGTTTGTAATTGTCAGAGTGACAGACAAAGCGTTACTTATATAAAATTTTCGATTCAGTGAAATTGCCACAATGGATTATTCATCTGATGAAGAACTTCCACAAGAAATCGTGCAAGCAGCTACAGATGCGAACTTAGAGTTATTGCCAACGAAATCTAAACAAAGGCATGAGAAGCAATACACGAGTTTTATTGAATGGTGCAACAATAAAAAAGTGAAAACACCAAATAAAGAAGAAGTATTCTTGGCTTATTTTCTAGAAATGTCTAAAACATGGAAGCCGAACACTTTATGGGCAAGATATTCAATGTTGAAGAGTGTATTCAAAGTAAAGCAAAATTTGGATATTAGCAAATTTTACAAAATAATTGCATTTATTAAAAGACAGAATGTCGGTTTTCGACCGAAAAAGGCCAAAATCTTCACTCAAGAATACGTTTCAAAATTTATGACTGAAGCACCCGATGACATATACCTCATGATTAAGTTAGTAGCAATTTTTGGATTAGCTGGTGCTTGCAGACGAGAAGAGCTGACAAAACTCACCATTGACGACATAGACGACAAAGAAAACCTGATAATTGTTAATATCAAGGATTCCAAAAATCATTCCTCTAGATCCTTCGTGATATCTGGTTATTTTTTGAACGTATACAGAAATTATGTACATTTACGTCCAAAAGAGAAACCTCACCGTCGTTTATTCTTGTATTACAAAAGTGGAAAATGTACTGTGCAATGTGTAGGAATCAGTACCATAGGAAAGATACCCTCCGAAATAGCAGTATATCTGCGCCTTCAAAATCCAAAGCTTTACACTGGTCACAGCTTCAGGCGTTCCTCAGCCACTTTACTTGCTGACTGTAGTGTGGGTATAACTAATATCAAACGCCTAGGAGGATGGAAATCGACTTCAGTTGCAGAGGAGTCCAACAAAATTCTCAATTTGAACACTACATCGTCTTCCGGGTGCATTTTAGAACCATCCACGTCTATATCCATTGGCGACGATTTGATGCCTGTGCCTCGATTTCTTTCGATAATGTATTGCCCGAGTTACCTTCTTCTTCAGGAAATCAGCCATCTTCAAAAAATATGCTGGCTTCCGCTATAAATTTACATAATGCATCAAATTGTACATTTACAATAAATATTACGAATAATTAGTGGATAGAAAATGTTACTCTTGTTAGTTGTTTCCATTTGCATGAATAAATAATTGAAAAAATTAATTTGTTTCCTACGCTTGTAGAAAAAGTATTGTTTCTAACTCATGCGGAAAGTGTCTTTCCCGCACTCGACTGCTTACCCGAACTCCGCTCCGCGTCGTTCGGGTTAACGACAGTCGCGTGCGGGAAAGCATCACTTACCGCACTTGTTAGGAAAATTACTATTATTGCACTAGTGCAATAAAGAGCTTCTTTTTCCACTGAATATAGTTCAATAAAGTTTTGCTTTTTGCATGAATGTAGAAAAATATTTATTATTCTACTTTAATACTCACAATGATTGTCTTATTACTATCAAAAAAGGAAATTTATCTGTAATCTCACTGCCTCTACTTTTATTTGAAAATTAAATGACAATTCTTCGAAAAATTACTACGCATTTATTTAATATGTGCAAATCTTCGAAATGAGGAAAAGAAAAACCGCAATTTTGATGAGAAACTGGATGTCCGGTAAGTATATTCAAAAGCACAATACCTTGTGTTATAAAGTTCTTGATTCCACTGCACCTCCTTTAGGTTTTAGTCTTTGGTTTTGCTGCTACATTAAACTAATTTTCTGATGTCTCTCGACTGCTGGGTAATTAACAAACTTTGTTTATACAATTAATCATATATAAATTTCATAAAAATGTCCTTCGAATAAATTTTTTCTACTTCTTAGTTTTTTTTTTTTAAACAATCTCCTCTCTTCTCTCATCAACATCCCGTCGTCATGTCCTTCTATCCTCCAGTCCTGTTCTTCTATTTTCATATGAATACACAAGCACCTATCTATCACTATTCCTACCATTTTCCTTTCAACACGCATTCTATATCGACAAAACTTAATCTTCTACTAACAATTCTTTCTATTGAAGGTGTCCCTTTCATTTCGTTTGACTATTCTTTCATAATTCTTTAAATTTTTCCTTTTAAATCAATACTCATTCTCATTCAAATTACCAAGCAATAGCAAAATAACGGAAATGTTGAATAACGGTGACGTTATTTTTAGCGGAAGTGATACAGTATAGGGATGATTATCGTCAAATGTGTACCCAAATATAAACTCTTGAGATACAAAAAGAAGTTTCCAATCTGGTTTACTAGTGAAATTAAAAGTATGTTGAAGGCATTTCACCGTAGCACCATCCATTTTCAATTATGTGAAATTATCTGTTACATTTTAAATGTAGTTTATCGATTTCATGAATCCGTCTAAATTAAATCTGAAGTAAACAATTTCAATCCCGTGACGCTTTGGCGATTCTAATACTCCAACTTGTTTAGTATTGTATTCTTCCATATCTTCGAAGCAGACACTATGAGCTTCTCTCAATGTCTATATAAAATTATCCGCCAAAAAGTTGGTGTATAACTAGCTTATTCTGTGTAATGAAACGCCTCTGATAGATTCTTATATTGGAACAAAGAAGTGTATGAGTGATCCTTCAAAGTATGCTCAACTGTATTAACAAGTATTGCAACACATATTGAGGCGGCATTATTAGAAGAACTACGATGATCAGATCCAACTAATATCAGAGAGAAAAGGGTATATTTATCTCTGTCAAATTTCGAGCTAACCAATAATATCATGAGATGAGTCAATAATTATTGTTAATGAATATGTCAAAATGAAAGATAAACTTCCAGACAATTTTATCAGAGAAAGATATTTGAAAGATTATAAATATATTCGTGTTTACGATACATACACTTTCAACTACAACAGTAAGTTCCATTTCTTAGTTATTCATGAATTGCCTCATATGCCTTTACTTTGAACAGAAACTAATGTAACGGCAAAATTTTACTCGAAATATGAAGGAGATATTGATGAACCCAATCCAGTTCTCTTGGAAAATCTGAAGAAAGCAAAGGATTATGATCCTAAGCAGAAATTACAGTGGCCAGAAACTGAGAATCAATGGTATTTAGGCTTTACAAGTAACAGCTTGAGTTGAAACGAGATGAACTGTGTCACTGGATGTGATGTGGGAATCCTGAATAATTTTGAATTAATGTTAGAATATTACGTCAGCTCAGGAATCGGTAAAATTCCGTTAACTGATGATAGCCACAAGCTATCAACCAATTTTTTTGGAACTTACGTAGTTTGGCTTCTTGAACAAAAAATCCAAATGAAATTTTTGGCGGTCTCAAGTAATTTCGGAGATATGGGTCTATATTTGAGTGATGACTGGCATTTTTTAGGATACATTTCTACTGCGGAAAAACACTAAAAATTCTTCCTTCTTTTAACTAACACAATGTACACACCCTAATTCACCCGTTTCACACTCTTCCTTTATTGAAAACTTCAATTTTTAGTAAAAAAACTCATCCTTCTTTCATGATCACTTAACCAACAAATCTAGGCAAAATGGCTAGTGAATATTATTCATATCAAGTTGGTCTCTGGAAGAAAAAGAGTGAATAATTTCCAATTCATGTTAAAACTAAATGCTTTGAAAAGTTGGCTGAGCAAATATGCAGTTACCAACTTGACATAAATAAATTTACTAAACATCTCACATAAATTTGTTGTTTTGATGTTTTTAAAAGAAGGTTGAACCTTTGGATGAACAATGCCGTTTTCAATGAAATGAAAAATGTGTGAAACAGGTGAATTAGGGTGTGTATATTGTGTAAGTTTGAAGAAAGAAGAATTTTGAGTGTTTTTCCGCGGTAGAAATGTGTCCTAAAAAATACCAGTGATCACTCCAAAATAGGTCCATATCTCCGAAATTACTCGAAACCGCCAAAAATTTCAATTGCATTTTTTGTTCATGGACCCCGCACTTTCCTTGAGGAAAATGGCTTTCACTTAAATTCCCTGAATTTTTAGAATGATGTAGATTTTGACTCCCCAATCAAAAGTGTCCATGGGCACAAAGAAATCGGCAGACTAGTTTTCGACATACAGGGTGTCAATGATTAAAAGTGAGGCTTTCTGCTCAGAATTTTCAACAACGTTTTGTGCTCTACAACAGGGTGATCAAAGAAAAATCCAATTCGATTAATTTTAAACCAACCAGGGTAAGTTCTTTCATGAGAATTAAAGATCCAATTGAACCTGGTTGAACTTCATCAATCTCGATCAAAGTTTACTGACCTTTTTTTTATATATACAGGGTAGTTCAAAAATAGGGGTACGTCAATCCCCTGCTTTTTTAATCGGAAAGGGGAGAGCCAGTCATATATATAGGGTGAGTAGAAAGATACAGTCCAAGTTTCTTGAAAAAATGCAATTTTTTTCAATGAATACCCTGTATTACGTAAAAGGAATCGGACAATTTTCTTGAATTTATGATATAATATATGATTTGAGGAGTCCGAGATATTGTCATCAATATCAGCATAGGTCTCCGGACTCGTTTATCGGCTATATACTTTTGAATGTACGGATTTTATTGACACCCGATATACTCCATTGGAGACCAATATGGGCTCTTTTCCAACAATTCATGTTAAAAAATATTCGGGCTAGATTAGTGCGGTACCTATTCCAAAAATATTGTATTATATACATGGTGAATGAAATGTTTTTAATTTGAAAGCCCTGTTTCCGAAGAAACTAGAGAAAATTGAAATAAATCAGAAGCAATAACCCTATCAATGTTGGAACTAATTCTACAGTATTTGAAAGCTATTTCAATTCAGATGGAGAAATATTTTATATGATTTCTGTGAAATATGCGGTTTCTACAAAATTGGGATATTTGGTACTCAATGAACAAATGAATGGTGAAGGTATACCTCCCAAAATTCTCCGCGAAAAGAGATATGTACGTTTTGTGTTCATTTCTTCTTTGAACCAAATTTGAAATGTATTTGAATAATTTTTCACACAAAAAATATGAATTAATGTACATGAAGAATCTTTATTAATTTAAGATTTTATTGAGTTGCACTGAAAAGGAAAAATAAATCTTTACGAGTGTAAACATATTCTAAAACAGATTCAAAGACTTGAAAACCGCGATATAAGAGGGTGGTTGGAACTAAAGCAACAGAAATCAATGAATCTTATATAATTTCTTGGATTATCATCTAATACAATATGAATCAACTGGTTTCCACACCACCCAAGAGGTAGAGTTGCCATAACATATATTTTGTCGCACTTCGAAACGTAGAAAATTCCTGGAATCGTATAAGGCTTTCTTGTTCCAAAACATCTAATTCCAATATATCTTGTTCTTGCCTCTGGAGTTTTTCCAGAGGTATGAGTTGGAGATAGCTATATCTGATATACTCCAATAGTCAGATCCTTCAAATATTCCATCGTCAGACGTGGAAATTTTCGAACGTGGGTGTGGTCCAATTGCACCCATCGACCAATCCTATTTTGTAGGTTCGTCTAGCAAACTGAATATTGGTCCCTGGCATTTTTATCAGACGATGAAAACGATTTATCAACGCACCAGCTATGCGATAGAGGTCACCCAAGTTCACAACATATGTTGTGGATATTGTCCCTTTGAAGAATTCAAAAATTGATTTGAAATGTCCATTTCTGGATTCCACTTCCCACCTAGTTTTGGTTTTTAACCTATAACTATTTGCTTCGTCGGTATTAAATCTGCGTATAGTATTTTTGTATTAAGTCATATTCGTCGAAAACAACTATAAAATGTATAACTGTGTAAGATCACATAAGTCAATAACGAAACGTAAGTAGGTTAAAATGATTGTGTATGCTACGATATATGGTGGGTATAATAATATAAGTCAGACTTATGTTAAGTGGCTCATTTTGACTTATGTGCTTTTCCCCCTATACGCAGAAATTGTCTATGACCTGGTATGAGAAATGGGGGCATATGATAATTGATACCAAGTTGTTGGAATAATAGTGTCGAGTCGCGATAACCCCTGTCCGCTATTAAAATATCCCCATCCTGAAACCAGGTCCTGATACCTTCGATGTCCCTTTCGAACTCCTGGTTCAATACAGTGGCATCATTATTTTTGATGTCTGAAAAATAAGGTCCTTGAATGGCTAGCATATACCCGTCTTGAGCAACAATTACTTCCGGTTTCACCATATGGTCTATTTTATGAAAACAATAGGAATGCCTGAAAATTCTGAAATTACAATTTTTTTCGATTTTACTATAAGTACAATCGATATAAGCTATTGCTTTTGGTTGGTTAAGGTTGGGGTTATAGAGTTCATTGACAAATTCTGTGACGTGAAATTGTTTGGTACAAATCTTTGTGTCAATGAAATTCTGAAATTAGATATAATGAGACTGGTGTCCTGGCAAGTGGGATATTGAAATATCACTTTGAGAAATTCATCAGAAATACCCTGACGCAATTTCAAGAGAAAGGTTAACAAATGTTTTCTGGTAATGTATTTCACATTTCCTCGCACAATGTGATCACAAAATTCACATAATTCGTTGAATTGCACTTTACTCAATGAAGTAAGAGATATGAATTCTTCATTGGAAAAAGAATTGAAGTCCTCGAAATCTCTGGATGTGTGTTTTTTGCCGCCTCTCTCAGACCTTTCATAAATTATTGGAGCTGCATTCCGTTCAGAATATATGGTCTATTCACGTACCTCAAGCCTGCATGTGAAACATCTAAAAGGTATCCATTTCCATTCAGGTGACCTCACATTATCAGGAACAAAAATATCGGTCGAAACATAGATATTCACCCTACAATATGTAGTTACCCGCTGAATGAATGTATTGCTCAAAGTTTGAGTAAAGACATTAAATCGGAGACCACATTGGTCGTTTTCTAAGGCTTGTATTTCATTTCGAATCAACAAATTACAATTGAAACACAGCCTAGTGTTAGCATTGATGTCTTCTTGAGGCCTTCCTGCAGCATCTCGCCTAGCAACAGCCAACTCCTGAACAGGAAAATCATTTTCTCCAAGAATCCGACACATTTGTCTACGTAACAAATGAATCTATTACGAATTGGCATTATGAAAGAATGAAGAATTGATATTCCGACTAGAGAAAGAATTAGACGTTCTCGATGAATAACACTCCTAAACACACCTATCAATCGATGAAAACTGACAGTTCTTACCTGTAAATATTGGAAACGTATTTTGTTTCCAGAGCCTCCTTCAAGAAAGGACGAAAGAAACTTGCGAAAAGTGTACCCTAAACATTTAACACCTGAACATTTAACACCTAAACATTTAACACCTAAACATTTAACACCTAATTGAAATCATTCGAACGAAGGAAACCGCCATTGAGGTGTTAATGTTTTTTTCTTGACGCCATTGAAAAAAAACAGTACACTCAATAAGGAAAATATCTCGTGCAATGTTATTCTTCACTGAACAATACTCCAAAATAAATCTTTTCCGAAGTGATAAATAGATATTCTCCGCACAGAAGTTTTCAATATATCTTCAATAATAACCATGGTAAAGAAATTATAAAACAGGAACATTTCACACAATATTTCATTTCCTTGACTAGTTAATGTGAAAAGTGTGTTTTTTATACAAGCTTTTATTTATTCGATTCCTGTTTGTCTGTTTGTCAGGGACAAATCTGGCGATCGTTTGACCCACTTCCACTTGTCCAATCGACTTGAATTTGACATATTTATATAAAGAAATAAGAAGGCGGCCAAAATAGCAGAAGATTTTTGTAATTTATGGCCTAATATTAATCAAATTGGGTCCAAATTAAAAAAGTCAAAATGGCGGACAAGATGTGTGAATTATGATTGGATTCTATTCAAAATTGGATCGTAGGGGTTTTGGGGTTAGAGATCGTAATTGTATTGTCAAAATCCAATAACGCCGAATGGCGGCTTCAAGATGGCAGACGAGTTTTTTGATTTATGAATTGATTTTATTTAAAAATTGGACTGAATTTGTTTTTGCGGCCGGAGATAATGTTTTTTTGTGACAAAATTCAAGTATTTGAAATAGCGAACGAATTTTGTGATATATATGATTCGATTATATTCAAAATTGAAATGAAGGAGTGTGTGGGGTCAGACACTATTATTTAAGCTGGTTGATTTCATGGATGATAAAAAGAATTGAATAAATGAAAACTTTCTAAAGACAGGATTTTCTTATATTGCACTGAAATGAAAAAAAAAAAATGTTTAGTGGTGTCACGCTATTCTGAGAGTTACAGATTCAAAAGGCTCTGCAATGTTTTCAGTTTGAATACAAATATGAATTCTTGAGCGACAAGTTTTTGAATCTGCCAGTCACAGAATAACGTGCAACCCTAATGAAATATTATTTTTTTCTTTTCAGTGCAATTCAATAAAAGCTCGTCTTCAGAAAGTTTCTTTAATTACCAATATTTATTCATATTTTTTGTGTGAAATATATTCAAATACATTTCAAAATTAGTTCATTGAATAAACGTCCAAAAAAAGGATATATTTATTATCGCAGACTCTCTTGTAGAATTTTGGGAAGTATAATACCTTCACCCTCCATTTGTTGATTATATGCCAAATATCCCATTCTTAGGTTTTCGTCGGGTTGATTGTAAAATATCTCTTTTTTTGTATGAACAACACATTTCACAGAAATCATATAAAATATTTCTCCATCTGAATTGAAATAGCTTTCAAATACTGTAGAATCAGTTTCAACCTTGAGAGGGTTATTGCATCTGATTCATTTCAATTTTCTCTATTTTCTTCTGAAACGGGGCTTTCAAATGAAAAACATTTCATTCACCATGTATATAAGGTATTGCATTTTTGGAATAGGTATCGCGCTAATCTAGCTCGAATATTTTTCAACACGAATCGTTGGAAAGTAGCCCATTTCGGTCTCCAATGTAGTATATCGTGTATCAATAAAATCCAAGAACTGAAAAAGAAAGGAAATTAATAAAAGGTTGAAACGTAATTCTACGCTGAGGTCTCAATCTGCCTACTCCTCAGGTATAATTACGTTAGGCTTTTGTGACTTGACGTCGGGGTCTCAATCTGCCTACTCCCCATGTCTCGTCACTGGTTCTCTCTAAGGTCTCAATCTGCCTACTCCTTCGAGTGAACTGAGGAATTGTGGGTTTTCAGTTCTTGAAAATGGCTCCAAAATCGGAGCCGAAACGTCGAATTTCAACAAATTCTAGACGCGGTTCAACCCGAACTTTTAGTTTTCAAATATCTGACCGCGGAAACCTATCTGACATTAAAAAAATTAGGGATTGACGTACCCCTATTTTAGAACCACCCTGCATGTAAAAAAAATTGAGATTGATGAAGTTCATCCAGGCTCAATTGGATCTTTAATTCCCATGAAAGAACTTACCCTGGTTGGTTTAAATTAATCGGATTGAATTTGTCTTTGTTCACCCTGTTGTAGAGCACAAAACGTAAGGTTATTATGGATACGAGATCCAGATAACATTGTACCATCATTCAGGCATGTTATTCCATGAATAAATGGGCGTTTTGTCAATTCTCGGAGTTGTTATAAATTCTGAGCAGAACGCTTCACTTTTCATCTTTGACACCCTGTATCTCGAAAACAAGTCTGCCGATTTCTTTGTGCCCATGAACACTTTTGCTTAGGGAGTCAAAATCTACATCGTACCAAAAATTCAGGGGATTTAACCGAAAGCCATTGTCCATAAGGAAAGTGCGGGGTCCTTTTGTTGATAGCTTGTGGCTATGTTAACGGAATTTTACCCAGGAATATTTCAACTGAATCTTGAAACGACAAAATGTATATTGAGCATATCATTATATCCATTTTTCTGAAAATTCTGAGAAGATAGTGATATTTTGTTCGATTATTGCACGAAATACAAAAAGCTTAAACCATATACATACAGTTCGATCGTTTTATCTTTACCCATGTGTCATCAATTTATAATCGAAGAAATCACACATCCTCTATCGAACATCTCTCATAGCGGTTGTTAGCTATGAGCGAATCAAAATTCATTTACATTTTTCTGCTGAGCTAAGAATTATGGTATTGTGATGATGACGCACGGGTAAAGATAGAATAATCGAACTGTACTGAAACTCCAACGCTGATAAATTAATCCGAATCAAGTGAAGTGTTTTCGCGATAATACAATAATTTGTATTTGGTTTGTGATTGGTGATATTACAATTTATGGATGAGTGAAATAGTTAATACAACTCTCAGTTCCCGAAGTATCGCCTTGATTTTAGTACAGACGTAATTTACAGGACATTTTTCATAAACATTAAAGATATATTGCAATAACGCCTGCTAGTATTAAAGGCAACTTTATTTTAATAGTGACTGGCACTATTCTGTGATTAAGAACAGAGATATTGCAGTTTTGTCTGTTCGTCCCTTATTTACCCAGGTGTTCGTTATTCATAACTTATAAATGAAATCTAGTTTCTCAGATTTTTCATTCTACATAACTTATTTTATACTATGATACAATTATTGTAATGATAGAACTACCAAAGGGTGCTTCGATATCGATTTGTGATGAAAAAGTCATATAATTATTTCCCGAAGTGAAAATAAAGGAACTTTAAATCCGGCCTTAATCGTCCTCTAATGAAGGCAGGCAGTATTTCAATAAAGTTGTCCTTTCCAAGCAGATTCACATTGCGCGTGCGTATATGTCAAAATAAGGACAACTTTATTACTGACTGACGTTATTATGAACTGCAATAATCTCTCTATTTCTACCAACAATATTTCATTTTGTGTCAACCATAACATGCTCTGTCGTTACTATCGCTTTCATAAACAGAGCCTGTTCATAGTCACCTCCGCTATTCAAGATTTGTTTTTTCACATCCGAGAATGGGCAACATTTCAGATTGAATTATATGGCACCCTTGGACTTTGAATCTTATGGTAAGTGATGGATTCTACCTCACGTGTTAGTAGGTATACCGATCGTTTTATCATGCAGATATAAATTTTGTAGTCATTAAATAACTCTCTACAACAATAATAAATATAAAAGGATCTGCAACAAAGGCGCGGTCTTTCATATCTCCATTATGGTGATGGATTGATCAATGATTGTATCAGCAAAATCATACTATTTTCAGAGCTCCAAAAAATCTAGTTATCAGTTTTTTCTGTGAACTTTGTTTTTAAAATATCAGCCTGAATTTTTATCAGTTTTCCGATTTCTACATAAAAATAAAAGGAACTTTATGTAAACCTTTTTTCGATATAAAGTTTACGAATTTCGAGAATTTTAGCGTGGGAGCTGTCATGCTAGAAATCTCAGAAACCGTCAATATTTTCGAAAAAAATATTCAAGTACTTTTTATTTCTCAAGTAGAAAAACAAAGTTGGCACCCGTCCAGAAACTAATGAACAATCTGTGTAAATGCCATCATAGCTGCTTTCCCATTCGAGTTAGAAAAAATGTTTAGAATGAAAGTTGTAGAAAGCAATAAAAGCTATGTTCCAAATATAACTACCAACATAAAGGGTGTCCGATAAATGTGTGACTTATCGTAGTTATGTTTTTATTTTAATAAAACACACTATACAGTGAGGGGCAATATTATGGAATAAATTCAGTTTTACGAGAATAGGCAACTTTTGAGACAAATCCCGAAACACGTCGATTTTTATTTCCAAATTATGATTTTGTGGCAGATATGTCATACTAGTGACGTCATCCATCTTTGCGTGATGACGTAATCGATGATTTTTTTAAATGAGAATAGGGGTCGTGTGATAGCTCATTTAAAAGGTTATTCAATTCTCTATTCAGTGATATGAACATCAACATAATTATTTATACAGGGTGGCCAAAAAAATATTTAATTTGTAAATGAAATTAATTGTCACAAAAAGAAGTATTATCATTTATTAAATACAAAATTACATTGTACTACTGTCGGAAAACAGAAAAAAAAATTATTTGACAAATAAAAATTGCTTTTCGCTTAAATTAAATGTTCAAATTGCCACCCACCGGCCTCTTGGCAGTAATGGAACCGACGAATACATTCTTCTTGAACATTGTGGATCATTTCTGGAGGTATATTACGAATTTCCAATCTAATTCTATTTCTTAAATCTTGTAAATTCTGTGGTCTATCGATGTAAACTTTTGATTTTAAGTAACCCCATAGGAAAAAATCAAGTGGTGTAAGATCTGGAGATCTTGCGGGCCACTCTATTGTTCCTCGTCGACCAATCCATCTCCTAGGGAAACATCTGTTTAAAAAATCACGAACAGGACGTGCAAAGTGCGGAGGTGCACCGTCTTGCTGAAACCATATGTTTTCATTTGGCGAATTACGATCATTTTCATTTGGAAACATGTCTGTAAGGGCGGGTATAAGTTCATTTTGTAAAAAATCAAGATATATTTGCCCCGTAAGAGACCCATCGAAGAAAAAAGGACCTATAATTCTATCCTCGACTATCCCTGCCCACACGTTTAGTTTTTGAGGGTGCTGAGTGTGTACCGCAGTCATCCAATGGGGATTATCTTGACTCCAATATCTGCAGTTTTGCCGATTCACTGTTCCATTTAAACAGAAGGTTGCTTCATCAGAAAAAAGGATTTCACGAATGAAGCGTGGATTTTGATTACATAAATCTTGCATTACTTCACAAAACTGCATTCGGCGATCTGGATCATCCTCATTGATTTCGTGGACATTATGAATTTTATACGGATGATATTTCTCTTTTTTCAGCACACGTAAAACAGACCTATTAGAAATGTTTGTATCAGCTGCAATTTGCCTAGAATTAATTTGAGGATTCTCTGCCACACTTAATAATACAGACAGTTTCACATCCTCATTCATTGGTGGACGACCAGCATTTGCAACATGTTTCACGTGTCCAGTTTCTCTAAATTTCTTCTCAATTTTACTAACAGTGGATTGTGTGATAGGCGTATTAGGATATTTTATGGTAAATAAATTACATACTTCTTGTTGTGTTCTGGTTCTATCTCCATATCCAACCATAATTAATACTTCGATTCTTTGTGTTTCAGTTAATGGGGCCATTATTTATTTATTTCATGAAATAAACTAGTCCTTATGAGAAAATGTCAAGAACTGACTTACATTTGACCCAAGCCAACTCGATTTGTAAAAACTATACTTTTTGCTATCTTTTTAGTTCTCATTATTTATTTGCCTAATATCGGAATTTATTTTTGTTTCTTCATAGTAGTAGAAAGCACAGCAGTTCTAAACATTTATTTATAAACTGTTTCAAGTGTTTCAATAGTAGACAAAATCAATGAGGATGATCCAGATCGCCGATAGACCACACATTTCCAAGATATGACAAATAGCATTACATTGGAAATTCGTAATTCAACTCCAGAAATGATCCACAATGTTCAAGAAGAATGTATTCGTCCGTTCAATTACTGCCAAGAGGCAGGTGGGTGGCAATTTGAACATTTAATTTAAGCGAAAAGCAATTTTTATTTGTCAACTAATTTGTTTTTCTGTTTTCCGACAGTAGTACAATGTAATTTTGTATTAAATAAATGATAATACTTCTTTTTGTGACAATTAATTTCATTTACAAATTAAATATTTTTTTGGCCACCCTGTATAAATAATTATGTTAATGTTCATATCACTGCATAGAGAATTGAATAACCTTTCAAATGAGCTATCACACGACCCCTATTCTCATTTAAAAAAATCATCGATTACGTCATCACGCAAAGATGGATGACGTCACTAGTATGACATATCTGCCACAAAATCATAATTTGGAAATAAAAATCGACGTGTTTCGGGATTTGTCTCAAAAGTTGCCTATTCTCGTAAAAATGAATTTATTCCATAATATTGCCCCTCACTGTATATTTTCACTCCATAAAATTTCTCTGAAAGACTATTTCTCAAAAATATAGGGTTTTATGGGTTTATACTGGATGGTTCTGAATTTATGGTGGCATTCATGTCCCACAATGGGTTTTCAACAACAAATATATCAAAATTAATAATTGGGAATAAGAACATTTTTATACCAAATATCTTAAAAAAATGGTGTATTTTCATTTCATCTTCATGAATTTACCAAATGAAACTTTTCCCACATGAGGAAAACCAAAACATGGGATTACTTTTTTCTCAGTTTTTTCAAATGGAACACTCTGTGAATGAGGCTATACCAGAATAAACCACACTATAAGCTTTAAGGAAATGTAGGGTTTGCCTACTTGATTTACATCGGAAATGTATCTAATTCATAAACATGAAAAATACCACAAAAGCAATAATAATTCACAGGAGATTTTCAGACAATCTCCCATTTTGACCTATTTTCCTCCATATTTTTTTCCACTTTTATTCGTGACATTTTCGATGTTTTCATCGTACTTTACAGTACCAACTACAAAGCCTCTTATCGAACTTTGTTAATTTTTTTTTAGCAATAGAGCAAAATATTCCTTTAATTCTATTTTTCTTTCAGTCATTGGTTCCTCATTGTGGACTTATTCCTTAACATATCCCCAGCTGATAGAAATAATAATAATAATAATGTGCCTTTTTTTTTCAAATTAATATTACATAAACACTGGATCATTTGGGAGGCGATGTTCAGCATAGCTGCTCTTCCACATAACCCCCCCAATTTGGCGGCAATTTCAAACACAATGGAAATCGTTTACAAAAAATTAAAAGTGAAAGATAGTAATTCAATTAATAATAACACTAAAAATAGCATGAGCAGATCGAACTTAATTGTAGAGGTTAGCTTTGACATGTTTTCTGAAGGAACTGACAGGGGATGATAGCTGCAGATGGAGAGTAGTAAGATTATATATTTTTATGGCGTTGTAGGAAAATGATTTTTGGAATATTGCAGTTTTGTGTGTGGGTACAGTGTACAGACAGGAAGTCAGAGTTGAGCGATCGTGAATATCCGACCCTTTCACTAGCTTCGTGAATAAGTACCTAGGGATTTTAGTTTTGTTGATTTTATATATCAAACAAGACAAGTGAAGGTTAAATCTGTCATTCAGTTTCTGCCATTTGGATTGCACATATAAATTGCTGATGTGGTCATATTTTCATAGGTTTTAGCTAAATTTGATAAACAAATTTTGGATTTTCTGAAGGATCTCTTGATAGCAATTGGTTATGGCTGGCCAATACACAATATCGCAATAAGACAGTGAAGACAAAATCAGGGAATCACATAAGTTCAGTTTTAGAGTTGTATCCAAAATATCTTTGTGCATATACAACTTTTTGAGTTTCGCAAAGGATTTTCTTAGGAGCTCGCTCCCATGCCTACCAAACGTTAGATCCGCATCAATGTGAACACCTAAGTTTTTACAATGTTTCGATACCTTGAGAGTGGCATTGTTGAGGGTGATATTCAGTTCAGAACTTTCGGAGATTTCAGGACTTTTGTACCCAAAAACGATCATTTCCGTTTTGAGATGTAAGGACACAAGGTCTTGAAACATTGCTGGCCCTTCCTCCAAAAAAGTATTATTTGCATATTTCCATGTAGTTACGTGAAAATTCACGTTCACGACATCATCATTAATTTATTATTTTTCATCCACGTTTTGTTCACTTCTTATACTTCACAGGGGATGATCCAGAACGCTCCTAAGGGGGGGCAACTAGCTAGAGTTGAGGTTTGAAGTGACTGAACAAGATGTGCTATTGTAGGACCTGTAGAAGGGAGATATTGCTCTCAAGAATCCGCCAGTGGTGCTTTACACTTCCTGTTTCCCCAAATCTTTTCATCGAAAACTCTCGAGTAGCACATTCCTTGAATCAGAAAATCGAACTGCATACATTTTACTGGCTAAAAGCATTTTCTGTAATGTAGATCATTTTATCAATTATATCAAATAACCCTTGGGAAAGTTGAATGTAACAGGAATTGTCAACAAAGGTGACATAATTTTATACGTGAATTTATAGTTAATATATTATATTTTCTTGTTTCAAAATGAAATTATCCACCGAAGAATTTATAAAAATGATACACCTATTGGGTAACTGTGACAAAATTGTTTATTATTATGTAGTTTCATATTCTGAATCTAAATCTATAGGACCGGTAAGTTTTTGGAGGGTTAGAGAAATATTTGAGGAAACAGGCAGTGTCAAGCACAAGAAAATGCAAGTATTGAATAAATCTGCAACAAACGAAGGAATTAAATTAGCGCTAATGCTTTCAACAGTTGAGAGTCCTCATGTTGGTATAAGGAAATTGCAGGAGAGCTGGATATAAGTCGTACTTCCGTGAACAGAATATTGATCAGAAATAAACTTCTTCCATACCGAATTGAATTACATCAAGAACTCCATGGAAGGGATTATCACACCGAAGTTCTCTATTGTGAAAGTATATTGAATTTTATTCGCAAAGAACCAAATTGTCTGAAATACATTTTGTTTAGTGACGAGTTTACATATAAAAGTAATGGGATGGTTGATAGACAGAATAATTTACACTACTAATTGACAAATTAACAACCAGAAAAGATTAATTGTAAATGTTTGGTGGGCACAATTGGGGATCAGGTGATAGGACCATATTTTTTTAATTGGCCTCTGAATGGAAAAATTCACAGAGATTGTCGAGATGATTTACCAAATTTGATGGGGGATGTACCGATTGACACCAGACACAGGTCAATATCATGATACTATAAAATATAGATATGCTCACGCGCATCTTCCCTCGACGCCCCTCCTGTCGACGACTTCAGTAAGTGACAAAAGTAGTGATCAGCTGTATGTTGTCTTATGGGTAACGGGTGTTTTCAAAGTGTTTTTGACTCATTTTGAACGAAAATGGTTATGTGCGCCGTTGTAAATTGTAATAATAATAACAATTTGAAGGTCAAAACCAAGTGCAACTATTTTTCATTTCCTAAAAATACAACTTTATGCGGAATATGGGTGCAAAGGTGTGGTCAGCGATTTAAATTCAATGTCACCAATGCCAGAATTTGCTCGGAGCATTTTCTAAAGGAGGACTATAGTTTGAAAGATAGGCTGATGGGTTTTTCTGCAAGGCGACCTAAATTGAAATCAGATGCTGTACCTTCCGTAAATTTACAGAAGACACCATCGAGCAGTAGTAGTAGTACATCAGGAATACACCGCAGTGATAGGGTTAAGAAACGCATTCTTGTGCAGAATATTGTTGAGTGAGTTTCTTCATCTGACTGATCCATGTCTTGAATGATTTATTATTTATTCACTTTTAGGTTTGACAAAGAAAGAACAAAGGAAGAGATCGAAAAAAGAAATCTCAGAAATGTGGAAAGTATGGAAATTATGGGGATAGATGAAAACCAAGTGAATTCCAGTGTTTCAAAGGGAGAGTTAGAAAAAAGAAATCCCATGGAAATTATGAAGATAGAAGAAAACCAAGGGAAATCCAGTGTAACAACTCAAACTGAAAGTTACCCACTCATACAATTCTGCCGATATGTTTTTATTATATAGTTCAATATTGACTGAAGTACAAACACACTTCTTCAGATTTCGAGATGATGACATGGTATTAAAATTACAATTACTTGAAGCCGAGAATTTCAAACTCAAGGAAAAAAATTAAAAACTTGAAGCAATCAATCAGAAACAATATTAATCCATGAGAACCGTTTTTACAGATGGACAGATTCCAATCTACCAGGTAGTCAGCAGACGATATTACAAGTGCAATATCTTTGCATGCTGCTGGACCCAGAGCTTATCGGTTACTTCAAAAACGAAAATTTCCACTGCCAGGTGTATCTACTTTACGAAGGTGGGCAGTGAAAATTGATGTGCAACCAGGTAATACAGGTACCTAATACTGAAATATGTAAATTTAAGATATGAATTATTCTAGGTATATTGAATGTGGTTCTAAAACTGATGAAGATGTGTAATATGACATCAATGAACGAGCTTGTATACTTCTCTTTGATGAAATAGAAATACAAAATATGTATGACTATGACAAGAAGATAGATTCAACTTTAGGTCCGTCGACTTACGTCGACAAACAATATATTACAATTATGACTGTACACTATCAAAAGATTTGTTGTATGAAGTAATTGAAAGGCTAGAAAAAATAGGATTTTCAGTATATGGCATTAACAGCGATTTAGGTGGAGGAAATAGGGGTTTATGGTCAGCATTAGGTATTTCAGAAAGCAAAACGTGGTTTATGAATTTGGTAACTAACAAAAAAGTTGTATTTGCAGATATACCTCATATGATCAAACTTTTGAGGAACCATTATCTAGACTCAGGACTTTTGATAGATGGTACACTGGTAACAAAAGAACCAGTAATTGAACTTTTGAATTGTACGGGCAGGTCTGATTTGAATATAGCTCACAAAATAAATTCCAGCTATTTAACGGTTCAGAATGCAAAACGTCACAAGGTAAAAATTAGCAACAAAATTATTTTCACACACAATTTCGAAAGTAATTTCCCGTATGGGATCTCTGGGCTTATATCGTAATGATAAAAATAAATGGAGTAAATGTTCTGGAGTTTTTAAATTAACGAATGATGGTTTGATGTATTCAATTCTAAAGTACCTCAAAAAGATTCACGAAATCGCATTAAAGCTTATGTGCTAGCATTAGATGAGCAAAACGAAATTTTGGTTAAAATGGAAAATATGATCAAAAGTTTAAGAACAGGCCAGGCATTGAAATCTAGTAAGCTCAAAGATATACATAAATTAAAAAGCAAATCAAAAAAATCTCTCCAGTCAAAACAAACCAAATTACCATTTCAAATAGGGATATTAATTAGTATCAAATCTTTAAAATTACTATTTGCAGATCTGCAAGCCGATTTCAATACTAAATATTTACTAACGTACCGTCTCAATCAAGACCCTCTAGAAGGTTTTTTTTTCGATAAGATCAATTGGTGGCCTGCATGATCATCCTTTTCCTTTAGAATTCAACTATCGCCTAAGAAATTACATTTTAGGAAGAAATGATGCAGTAATTTCAGATGCCGCAAATATAGATCAAACCAATGTACCTAATTTAACGACAACTGATGATTTGCATATGGAAAAAGATGAAACTGACACAAATAACAATGACCCTGCTGAAAAAAAAGATGCAGAAATTATAACTGTTCAATTATTGAACGATTTATCAGAGTCTGAGAGGCCTACTTTACTTGAAACTTCAGAACATAGCAGGTTAGCAGATGATTTATCTGAAATTGAATGGGATGGGTTGGAAAACTTGGCCGGATACATTGCCTTTAAATTCAGAAAAACAGAAAATCTAGGATATATTCCTGATGCCGCTGATCCCTCGTTTACATGGGCAAATCCCTTATCTGAGGGGTTTCTACTTAAACCAAATGAAGATTTTCTATTGCAATGTAAATAACTTGATACTATATTTCACAATATTAATGAAAATTCTTTAAAAATAACAGATAATTATATTCAAGAACATTTACAATCTGCTCGCACTGTATCGTTAAGTGATGCTGTTAAGAAACTTTTTTTTACATGCAAAATGTATTTTAGGATTAGATTGCTGAACCAAGACATTAAGGAATTGTCAACAAAAAAAAAGAAAAATGTTAAAAATATCTACATAATCAAAGTATAGTTAATATACAGTGCATTTCAAAAAGTTTGCATTATATTGGAAACTTTAAGTACCTATCCATTTGTCGGAAAATTTTATTTCCATTAAAAATTCTCATAAAAATTGGTGCACTGCGAAAAACTTGTATATGAGTTATCAAAATTCTTAATTTCCAAACGGTTAGAGCAAGAAATGAAAATGTTGAGCAACAGTCAACTACCCTTATTTTTGACTAATATCAAAAAAGTTTATTTAGAAAAGTTGTTGAGATTAAGAGATACAGAGTACTAGCATCTCTTATATTCCTTAGGCGCCTCCTTCATATTCCTATGATAATTCAACGCAAAATTTGGTACAATTTACTATTTGTACTAGAATATCCACGTTTTTTTAAAATTGTTTAAATTTTTACTACTTTTTTAGTGCAAATTTGATATTTCACTCTGTATGTCCATAATAACTATGATTTTATGGAAGAAAATTATTCAAAAAACCAATTAATTGCTAAACAATTAAATGATACAAATCTGCAAGTTCACAATCATTTTAATCATAAAAAATGGGAAAACATATTTTTGTTGAGTAGATGGATATAATTTCTAATTTATATGTTGTTTTAGAATCTAAACAACTTTCCTGATTAAACTTTTTTGATAATGTCAAAAATAAGGGTAGTTTACTCCTGGTCAACAGTTATATTTTTTGTTCTCCCGTGTACACCGTTCAAAAATTCAGAATTTTGACAACTCAAATTCAAGTTTCCTGCCATGCACCAATTTTTGTCAGGAATAAAATTTTCTAACAAATGGATAATAAAAAAGTTTTCCATATGGTGCAAGCTTTTTGAAACTCACTGTATATGAATACCTACCTGCTGTTAAACCAACACCACGTAGCACATGTTCTCTTCACTAATATTTAAAGAGTTCTGATATACAAAATATGTTACAGTCAATTAATAACCTCACAATAGTAATAATAGTAGTTCAATTCTGCAATTTTGTTGCTTGTCTTGTACCTTTTTATGCATTATGTTGTAGCTATTAATAATGTTGTCTACTTCGATTGAAAAAACCCTTCTTTGTACAAAGTTTGTCATTTGGGCTTGAATTGTTGCCCTGAGTGAACTGTGAGAAATCTATATCTTTGTAATTGTGATCTACCATTAAGCAAATATAGAAGTTAATATTGTATTTTTTTATTTCACATTATTGAATATTGAATTGTAAAAATTTTTGTCTGATACTCATTTTAATACACTAGAAGTTAAAAATGTGCTGAATGCCATTTGAGATTTACAAATGATATTCATTTCTGACTCGCCCTGTACAATAGTTTCATGAATACACCCACTCTGAATTCAAAATCTTCATAATGTTTGATAGTACATATTATTTGGTACCCTACATACCCATAATAATAATCTTATTGCACTTTTACATTACCTACAGAATGTACAAACCAGTAAAATTACAAGAACGTATACCAACTATGGGGTATGACGGTTTAGACAGTCATCAATTGAATATGGCTCCAGATCAAGAAGAAATTTCAAGAGTGGCTTCTTTAATGAATATACTTTAAAAATTTCGACAGGATAGTAAGTATAGAGCGCCCCTCTCAACTTGAGGACAGTCTATGAGCAGGAATGTTATAATCATTGTGTGCTGTGTTGTGAAAGTGCTATATTCTGTATTCTTCAACATATCGTCTAATCAAGTATACAAACATTATACTTTCAAATATATATATAAAGCTTTGGAAACTTGTTGGGTATGCAGCAAGTATAATCTTATAACACTTGTTCTAATACTTCGACAAAGTTTATTATCATCAGGGAATGAGTGCGTGCGGTTGTGTGCATAGATATTATAAAATATACTTTAACAATTGCAATGTACATATTAAAACAATAAATAAGAGTCTTTAAAGGTTGCCATTACCATTAATTAAACTTTTATAGTCAGAAACAACAATAATAAAATTCAAAAAACGTCCAACATAGCTACCTGTATTTAAAGCTTAAAATACAACCTCAGGGACACTCTTTCCCAGAAGATGACGATAAACTTTGTCGAAATATTGGAACAAGTGTTATAAGAGCAGTATGCTTCCTGCATGCTGCGTACCCAACAAGTTTTCCTAGCTTTCTCTTAACTTGTCAGCAGAATTCACATTCGTAATGAACATTTACTTTGAGATTCCTGTGGGAAGTTCTTTTATCACAAAGTCTGCATTGTTGAACATATCTTGATATTTAATATAGTTGGAGGGTTTCTATGCATCTAAACTTGGAGTTTTAATCTTCTGTGAATGGATACATCACTAATAAATGCTGTGCAGATAAAGCCATACTTTCCTTTCAACACCAAAATTTTCCGCTGGGTCATTGTCTCCGACGGTGGCTTTCACTGATGGCCATTATCAGTCTCAGATGAATTATACATCTGATCCAAAAAATCAATAGCCAGTGTTTGCTTCACCCACAACAAATTTTGAATATCACTCAACCAAACTTCAATGACTCCTTTCAAAGTCTAAATACCAGCTGTAAAGGGAGCAGGTATATATATTGTACACATAAATGGTATATTTTGTCTATTCATAGTACTGAGTAAATGAGAAAACGGATTTACTTGCACAAAACTAAAACAAGCTAATGTAATCAGACGGTGCAATAAGGACCAAATTCGCATATTTGTCACTTAGTGACGTCATGCGCGGCCGTGTCTCAATTGCGTTCTTCTAGTGAGCATATCTCTATATTTTATAGTATCATGGGTCAACATGATCGCGCACCTTCCCAGAATCACAATTGGGTGAAAAGTTTTAATAAAGGTGGCGCCGAAATAATTGTATAGAAAGGAATGAACCCATTCAGAGGCCCGGAACTCAATTTGTGCATAGGTTAAAATAGGAGATTGTTTGAACATCTCCTGTGGATTAACGCTTATTAACATTTCTTGAGATTATTCTGTTTATGTGATTGTCCATCATTAACTACAAAAAATTACATTATTAGTTTTATGACAGTTTTCATATTTTTCTTAACAATTATAAGATACTTTTCCAAAGGAAATCAAATAGGCAAACCCTACATTTTCTGGAAGCTCATAATGTTGACTGTACTGGTATGGCCTTGTTTACAAAAAAATAAAAAAAGTGATCACGAATTTCGGTTGCCCGTGTAGTGTCATTCTGTAAATTTATAAATATGGAATGAAAATAAACCATTTTGAAAGACATTTCTTATCTCTAATTATTTATTTTGAGATATTTGGTGTTGAATAACTTCAGAACCACCCGGTATGAACCCGTAAATCCTTATATTTTTGAGAAACACTCTTTCAAAGAAATTCAGTGGAGTGAAAATATTAATAAAAAACATAACTCTGATAAGTCACACATTCATCGCCAGTTAGTTCTGGAAGATAGCTTTTTTTGCTCTCTACAATTTTTATTGAAAAATGTTTTTTCTCTCTTGAATAGGGAAGCAGCTATCGTCTACCCTCGCATCGTTGATCGGTACCATATCTTCAAAAGAAACTCTAATTACATGACTAGTAGAGTTAAACTTCGTTTTGTTGAATCTCAACAAAATTAAGAAAATCATTTTGAGAGAGAAAACTTTTGGAATACCTAAATAATTCAATGGGTTTATTACAGCTTGTTTCGCAATATAATTGAAAAGATTTTAAAGTTATGGATCACTAATTTGTTTTGGCTGAATAATGTCGTATGGAATTTTAATGTCGTAATGAATTGAGAAACGTTTCGAACGTGATATCCCTTGACTTCTCTTGCCATATCGATGAATGCTTCCAAATAGACGTCCCATGGTGAACCTTCTGTTTCCATCGAATCTAAAAGGAAATACTGACCCGAAATGAATATTGATCTTAATTCAGCTTATGTAAAATGGAAAATTAGCTAAGGTATAAATGATATCTCAGTTGATAATTTGGTAAATAACTATGATATAATACGTGGTAGCATTAGCGCGACGACTATTACTATTCAGCAGGGTGAGGTTTTGAAATAATGAAATAGTCACTTCCGAAAAACACATGACCTCATAAACATCACAATGCCCATTTTGAATCAGAAAAATATTGTAAAATTGAATCTTACTGATTACTTCCATTTTTTAGTAGGAGTAATCTTTATTATAAGATGTATCCTAATCTTACAATAAAAATTTATGAATAACAATTCATTGAATTCCATATAGTTCCAGATATATTGATAATAATCAAATGAATAGAAATAACAGTATTTGAAGTACAAAGATACCTAACTAGTAGAAACTACGTAAAAGTGAGAAAAATAAAAGTTTTAAATATGTAAGTACACATATATTACAGAAAACTTAACGCTCTAGATATTTTAACAATTCACTTTTGATCCCATTCGCAGTATTTCCATTTTAATGACATTTGGTAAATAGTTAAATTGACATAGTCTCCCAAAGAATACATTTTTCATACCACACCCGGTGTAAATTCTATATATATATATATATATGGAAATAAGCATTTGATCTTGTCTGGTGTTCTGTATTCGATTATTGAGACCAATAAATTCGTTTTTCTCCAAATAACATTAAAAGCGGCCTTTTAATGACACCTGGCAGGCTTAGAAGTTGTACTTTTAATGCCTGGCCAGAAAAAGTCTACCTTTACTGCCTAGGCAGAAAAAGTTCGTTGCTAGGCAACCTTCCAAGTAATAATTTAAATCAAACTGGTTATTAAAATTGACAATGACAAAGTAAACAGTAAACAAACAAATTCAACAAACGTCATCAGCGGTAAACATAGTAACGCAGGGCCCAGTTACCTTTGATGAAATAATTTAGTTATTTGGATATTGATAATGAAACGCAATTTAAATATGAAAAAGTTGATTTTGCGTGGAATTGGAACAAATTTGAAGAAAAAATTATATGTTCCACAGGGCAGAAAAGCAGATTTAATGCCTTTGCTGGTTTCATAGCCTCGCTACGCTCGGCTATGAAACACCAGCCGCTGCATTAAATCTTGTCCTTTTATGCCTAGTAAAACAAATAACTATTAAATATGTTGATTGAAGTCCGTTTGTAATTTTGAATATGAAAACAACCGTTTAAAAAAACAATTGATTTGAAATTGACAGACACTGCAGCATATTATTCATTTGATTAATGAGAGTATAACGACTGCATCTCAAATTTATTATCATGCTCCGATGTTGAAGTTTTTGAAGTTTGTAAACTCTGTTTTGGTTTATTAAAAGCATTAAAGTTGGGCAGTACTCAAAATGAGGCCTAATTAAACAGATTTAAGTTAATATTCTGGAGTTATAAGTCGGATTATTAGCTATTATAGAAAAAAAATATGAATTTTTAGAACTTCTTTCATGACATATTCAGCATGACTGTTAAAACTCAGAGTTTTGTCTATAATGACTCCCAAATATTTATTTCAGTTATTTAATACAGTGTTATCAATTTGAAATTTCATTTCACTATAGTCAATAGAGTTTTATTTATATTTAATCATTATTACTTACCATAACTTTCATTTTGTTAGCTTAATTTAAATGAGTTTTTATACAAGTACTTTTCAATATTTTTCATAAAACCTTCAAGAGTATCAACAGCATTATTCATTTCTATAATTGAAGTATAAAGTAATGTATCATCTGCGAACAGATTTAGTTCAAGTGCCCCAGGAATATAATAAACATAATTAAAGTATGTTCTATGTTATAAAATGAAAATGGACCTATTACACTTATTTGGGGAACACCAATGCTGATATCTATCTCATCAGATATTGTAGAGCTTATTTTTCATAAAATCATGAACTAAGCCGGTACAGATCTTGTTATTCAATAATAATTAAATTTTTTCATCGAAATGTTTCAGTCAATTATTTCAAAAGCTCGCCTAGAGTCTAGAAAGATAGTGTCACGAGATTGATAAAAATCCCCTAGCTACGCCGCTGGGTCGACTCGCAAGCGTATCGACGATAATTATTTCGAAGAAGAGATTATTATTTGGGTAGAATTCTGCCGTGAGTAATCTAGAACGGATTCGCGAAACATCTGGTACTTGAGTATTCAAAGGCGATGATTAAGAAGATTAAAAAGTTTATGAAGAAGTGATAAGCAGTTTTTTGAAAAAGTATATAAGTGTTTGGAATATTCAGCTAGTTGTATTATTGTATAGATCTAAGTGTTTAATTAGTCAGTGAAGTAGTTGTATGTTTTTAGTGAAGTTAGAAAATAAACAGTTTAGTAGTGTGCTCGGCATTATTATTGTAACGATTTCGAGACCGGCCCCGAGACCGGCCCTGATCTAATTAATTATGCACCCTCGTTCAACTACAACTGCATATCTGCTGGCCTTCGGATCGCCGAGAACAAGCTGGAATAAATCGATTGTTCGATACTATTCGAAGAGCCATCTAGATGAAATGTTCTGTACTCCTGAATATTCGAGAGCCGTGAATGGAAACTGCTTGGGAGTATATAAGCGGCATAGTCAGAATTCGGAGAGTTAGTTACAGTTCCAGAGTTCGCAGATAGAGTCTGACACCGTAGAAATAAAATAGTGAAGTAATGTTTTAGTGAATAATTGTTGTAAATAGTGTTTTAAATAAATTAGGAAAATTAGTTAGTGCAGTTTTACTACATTTGTTGTCAGAAGTCGGATGTTTGAAATAAACAAGTGTTAAAGTGTTCGTCGCGTTGAAAAACTGATAGACATTTATCGCGCCTAATAGACAGTTAGTGAGTGACCCGTTGAACATTTGAGTGCAAAGTGGACAGTTTTGCGCGTCGCGTGACAATAAACTGAAAACTTTTTGTGTGAAATAAATAATAGACTGATATTTCGGCAAAGACAGTAAGAGACAAAATGTTTCCGAGAAGAGTTCACCTAGTTGACCTTAAAGTTAGTGAATTAAAGCAAGAGTTAGAGGAGCGTGAATTAGAAACAACTGGAAAGAAGGCCGTACTACAGAAGAGACTTTCAGATGGACTGATTGAAGAAGGAGAAGACCCCGAAACATTTTTGTTCGAAGTTTCTGGAGTCGATTTGAGTGCTATAATGAACAAACTCGAGGAAACCACGAATAGTTTGAAGGAGGAACTTCAACAAAATTCCGTAAGTCTGAAAGAACTTCAACAAAATTCGGTGAGTCTGGAAGAGAAACTTCTAGAAAATTCTTTTAGCTTGAAAGAAGAACTTCTAGAAAATTCGAATTGTCTAAAAGAGGAACTTCAAGAAAATGTGAAGAGCCTGGAAGAAAAACTTCACGAAAATTCGAAAAATCTAGAAGAAAAGCTTGAAGAAAATTCGAAAAATTCAGAAGTGAAGCTTCTAGAAAACTCGGAGAATTTGAGAGAAGAGCTTCTAGAAAATTCGAGAAGCTTGAAAGAAGAAGTTTGCAGTGTGGCGAATCGGTTGGAAGAAAGAATGGGAACTGTCGAGACAGAAATGGAAAAATTGAAAGAAACAATAAGTGACCAAGTCAAAGACGACATGGTGGAAGAAATAAAAAAAATCAAGGAAACGCTCCACGATGAAATAAAAGACGGATTCGAGACAGAAATCGGCAGAATAAAAGAAAAATTCAGTGAATTGGAAAAGCGAATGGATTCTGCGCACACCCCAGAAATTTTCAACAGAAATTCAATGCCGGATCTGAGTACTAACGTGGAGGAAGTTCAAAAAGACATTAAAGATTTCAAGGTCAGTACGGAACCAGGAAAGCTCTCATTGAAACCGCCTCAGTTCGACGGAAATACTCCATGGGCAAACTACCGCCGACAATTCGAAGCTGCTGCCAAAGCAAACGGATGGAATGCTGGGGGAAAAGCTTTGGCATTGACACTGGCATTGCGTGGCGATGCCACAAACATTTTACAGACCCTCACCGCCCAACAACAGGAAGACTATGAACAGCTGGTAAAACACTTGGAACTTCGCTATGGCCAAGCCCACCTTGAATACGTATATCACTCACAGCTGAAGAACCGATGCCAGAAATCAAGCGAATCGTTGCAAGAATTTGAAGCAGATATTGCACGCTTGGTTCGTCTTGCGTACCCAGCTACGCCGGAAAATGTAATGGAGCGACTAGCGGTCCAAGCATTTTTGGACGGACTTCGTAACCAGGAAACCCGGCAAGCCCTAACACTAGCTCGCCCCGCACATCTCGTGGATGCATTGGCACGCGCTCTGGAATTCGAAGCAGCAAAGCAATCCTGCAAAAGCCAGAGTAGAGTCCGGATGATCGAGGAAGACCGACAGGAGCCTACTAATTTGGAAGCTGTGATGCGAAAAGTGCTGAAGGAAGTTGTGCCTGAGAGAAGACTGATACGAAGCCGAAATTGTAGAGAACTTGGGCACGTGCGTAGCAAATGTCCGACATTGAAAAAATCGATATCAACGATGAAGGTCAAGAAGGAGCAATCGTCAGCCCGTACCCAACAAGCCCCAGTTAACAATGCATATGTCACTGTACTTGAAAGACAAGACAAAGGAGTCTTCGTAGACGGTCTCATTAACAACGAGCCTCGCACCATGCTCCTTGATACGGGTGCGACTAGGACAATCCTTGGACCTACATTTGCCAAAACATCGGCAAGAATTGAATCGTCGAATTGGAAGCTACGCACAGCAACTGGAGAGCCGGCAACTGTGTATGGTGAACTTCCAATTGAACTGACTTTGGGCAGCACTAAAGTGAAACACCGGGCTCTAGTAGCGGATATCGAGGACGAAGTAATAATAGGGATGGACATCATGAACTCCAGAGGGTTCGAGTTGAATTTCAGAGACGGCGTTCTACGAGTGAATGGAGAAGAGCTGGTACTTCATGGGAGAAATGAAGAAATGGTTCGAGTTCTGCTGGCTGAAGACGTAAGCGTACCGGAGAGGGCTGAAACCATTTTGGAGGCTCGCCTGGATGGAGGTTCGAGCAGTAGAAACGTGGTGATGTTCGAGCCCAAGCTACATGATGAGAAAATTGGACGAGGAATTGCACTAGGAAAAACCTTGTTGCGTGCTGATAAATTTGTGCCAGTAAGGGTAATGAATGTCAATTATTACCCGGTGACCTTGAAGAAGGGAACGATTTTGGGGCACTGCTCGTCAATTTCCTCTGTAATCAGGAGTGTACGTGGCACTGTAAGCCAAGCCAGTAACATGCCAGCAGAATTGGAGAAGTTGGTTGCTATCTCGTCCAAGGACATGGGGCCAGCACAGAAGCCTAAACTGAGAGAACTAGTCAGGAAGTATCAGGACATCTTCGATACCGGAGTAGGCAGAGGCGGTAGACCAAAGGTGGTTCAGCACAAGATAGACACTGGAAATGCCCGACCAATCAGGCAATCAGCCAGAAGACTTCCTCTCGCCAAAAAGGAGGAGGCTGACAAAACAGTTTGCGACATGGAGAAAGACGGAGTCATCGAGCCATCCGAGAGTCCCTGGTCCTCTCCAGTCGTGTTGGTGAAGAAGAAAGATGGATCAACACGGTTTTGCGTAGACTACCGTCAACTAAGCAACGTGACGAAAAAGGACAGCTACCCTCTCCCAAGGATAGACGACACGCTAGACACGCTGGCTGGATCTACGATTTTCTCGACCTTAGATTTGAAGAGCGGATACTGGCAGGTAGAACTGGCCCAGGAAGATCGAGAAAAGACAGCATTTACCATCGGCTTCGGATTATGGCAGTTTACAGTTTACAGCCAAGTTCGAAAGATTGATGGAGACGGTTTTGAAAGGACTATCACGGAAGACGTGTCTGGTGTATCTCGACGACATTATTGTGGTTGGCAGATCGTTCGAGGACCATGTAAAAAACTTGGAAGAGGTATTTCAGCGACTGAGAAGCTCCGGACTGAAACTGAGCCCCAAGAAATGTAATCTGTTTCAAAAATAAGTACGTTATCTCGGCCACGTTGTCTCTGGGATCAAAGCTGTTAAGGAATGGCCCGTTCCGAAAGACATTCACCAGCTTCGAAGTTTTCTTGGCTTGTGCACTTACTATCGCCGATACGTGCTGGGATTTGCTAACATCGCAAAACCACTGACCAGGCTCACGGAAGGACAAACAAAGTTCCAGTGGTCAGATGAATGCCAAGATTCATTCAGGAAGTTGAAAGGAGCTTTGATCAACGCACCAATCCTGAGCTACCCCCTTCCAGACGGGAAATTCATTTTGGACACGGACGCCAATAACGTGGGACTTGGAGCTGTCCTGTCTCAGATCCAAGAAGGACAAGAGAAGGTCATCGGTTACTTCAGCAAGACCCTCAGTAAACCGGAGCGGAATTACTGTGTCACCAGGCGGGAACTGTTGGCTGTTGTCAAGGGAGTTGAGCACTTCTACAAGTACGTGTATGGACGTAGATTCCTACTGAGAACTGACCATGCAGCTCTCAAATGGCTCCTATAGTTTAAGAATCCCGAGGGTCAAGTGGCACGCTGGATTGAGAGGCTCCAGGAATTCGACTTTGAGATCGAACATCGGGCGGGGACCAGCCATAAGAATGCGGATGCCCTATCGCGAAGACCATGTCCAGACGACCGTTCGCACTGCCGACGAACAGAGGAAAAGGAGTCGACACTCTGCAGAACCACGGCGGTCGATGATAACTGGAATGACCACAAGATCCAGAAAGACCAAGAGAAAGATCCAGATCTTGGTTTAGTCATCGGCTGGAAGAAGAGTAAGCGAAGACCGTCGTGGCAGAAAATAGCCAGTTGTTCTCCAGTCGTTAAAACTTACTGGGCCCAATGGAACTCTTTCACCTTAGACAATGGAGTCTTGAAGCGTGTGTTGGAGTCGGAGGATGGCGGGGAAGAAAGACGTCAGGTAGTAGTTCCCAGGAGCAGAAGACAGGAAGTGCTCCGAGAAATCCATGATGGGGTCACCGGAGGACATCTGGGAGTGACGAAGACCCTCCAGAAAGTTAGGCAACGGTTCTACTGGGCCAATTGTCAAGCTGACGTCAAGGACTGGTGCAGAAAATGTGCTGTATGCGCTGCCAGTAATGGGCCTCGAACAAGACCTAAGGCCCCGATGCGCCAGTACAATGTGGGCAGCCCATTCGAAAGGATCGCCATTGACATCGCTGGCCCGTTCCCACAATCTGAACACGGGAACAAGTACATCCTTGTGGCGATGGATTACTTCAGCAAGTGGGCCGAAGCCTATGCCCTGCCCAACCAAGAAGCCATCACCGTTGCCGACGTCTTGGTGAAGGAGTGGATTTGTCGATTCGGTGTCCCGTTAGAACTGCATTCGGATCAAAGCAGGAATTTCGAGTCAAACCTGTTCCAGGAGATGTGTCAGATGCTGAACATCCGGAAAACGAGGACCACAGCTCTACATCCGCAGTCCGATGGAATGGTGGAGCGGATGAACAAGACGATAAACCGCCACCTGTCCAAGGTAGTCTCTGACCACCAGAAGGATTGGGACCAGTACCTCCATCTGTTCCTGATGGCGTATCGTTCCGCAGTTCATGAGTCAATCGGCCAAACCCCTGCTAGTGTTATTATGGGTCGAGAGCTGCGACTTCCATGTGACCTGAAGCTTGGGACGCCACCAGGACAAGACACTGCGGGAGATGACTACGTCAGCAAACTGCGACAGAGAATGGACGACATCCATGAACGGATCCGTTTGAACATCCAGAGTGCCAGCGACAGAATGAAGGAGACCTACGACATCAAGGTGGATGCTGGTGGATATCAGACAGGTGACCTTGTCTGGCTATACAACCCTAAACGTCGCCGTGGACTATCACCGAAACTTCGGAACTCGTGGGAAGGCCCATATAAGATCATGAAAAGGATAAACGACCTCGTCTACCGCATATATAAGCCACCACGAGGAAAACCTAGGGTAGTCCACTTCAATAGGTTGTCCCCTTATGCCGGAAACCACGATCAAGTCCGCACAGTCAGATCACCGGAGGACGAAATGACGTTTCAGAGGTTCATGTCCCTGTACTCGAACGGACAGAAAGTTCAATATGGGGTAACCAGAGAGGAGTCACGAGATCTTTTCAAGATGAACAATTACGCGTTAGCTCACTGTGTGGCAGAAGATCTCCAAATGTCCAGAGGCATTGCAGTAGTTTTCTCCAAGAAGTTCGGTCGAATCCAGGAACTGAGAGAACAGAACCCGAAAGTTGGAGGGGTGTTACAGCTGAGGAAAGGCCAGAGAAACATCTACTATCTGGTTACCAAGAAGCGTTCTCGAGATAAGCCGTCTTATGAAGATGTTTGGAAGAGCCTTACGAGATTGAGAGACACGATGCTGGACCAGAATATTGTAGACCTGGCAATCCCAAAATTGGCATGTGGGCTTGATGGGCTAGACTGGAGAGTCATAAGAAGCATGTTGGAGACAATATTCAGATCCAGCGGCATCAAAATTCTGGTGTGCTGCAACCATCTTCCTCGACCCAAATTGAAGACTGTGGAGTGCTACTTCCATCGAACGTCCAGGTGCAGATATGGAGAATCTTGCAGATATCTTCACACCCCAAGAATGACGTTTCGGGGCGAAACGTCTTTAAGAAGGGGGCAATGTAACGATTCCGAGACCGGCCCCGAGACCGGCCCTGATCTAATGAATTATGCACCCTCGTTCAACTACAACTGCATATCTGCTGGCCTTCGGATCGCCGAGAACAAGCTGGAATAAATCGATTGTTCGATACTATTCGAAGAGCCATCTAGATGAAATGTTCTATACTCCTGAATATTCGAGAGCCGTGAATGGAAACTGCTTGGGAGTATATAAGCGGGATAGTCAGAATTCGGAGAGTTAGTTACAGTTCCAGAGTTCGCAGATAGAGACTGACACCGTAGAAATAAAATAGTGAAGTAATGTTTTAGTGAATAATTATTGTAAATAGTGTTTAAAATAAATTAGGAAAATTAGTTAGTGCAGTTTTACTACATTATTTAGCAAAACGTAACAGTGGTGTCCGAAGCGAGATATTAGTGGAAAACAGAAACTATAAACTATTTATGGTGAATACGAGGAGTACATCGTACGATACGATGGAGGAAATTGTGAAATTCATCCAAAATTAATTTGCAGATTTGGAAAGAAGGCGCCAGGAGGAAAAACAAGAAGAAGAAAAGCGGCGCCAAAAGGAAAAACAAGAAGAGAAAAAGCGGCGCTACGAGGAAAAACAAGAACGTGAAAATGAAAAACAACTTCGCTTGGATGAAAAAAAAGAACGATAAGAAACACTCCAGAAAATTCTCGAAGAACAGAGAAATGAACCAGAAGAAGCACTCCAGAAACTTCTCGAACAACAAAAAAATTAATTAGAACGAATAGAAAAACAAAGAAAAAAAGACCTTCACAGAGTTATAGAACATTAAGATAAGTTCTTTCAACATGCTTTACAGAAAAGTACAAATGGAGGAACTGAAATGAAAAATAGAGGAAGACGTCAAGAAAATCGACGATGAGCTTACTAACAAGTGAATACAGTGCGAGAGGAGGTGAAAGGACTCATCGAAAACCAGATAGCTCTCCTCAAGAACCAAGATCGTCGAGACGGGGTTGCCACATCAGGAATTTCCGTAAAACCACCGACATTTGATGAACAGTCAGTCGTCTTGGTCAATGTATCGTCGACAATTTGAAGCTGCAGCAATGGCTAATGGATGGAGCGAAGAAGAAAAAGCTGCGGCTCTTATAGAAGCTTTGAGAGGGCCAGCTTTGGACATATCACTGGGATGATTAGGAAGATTAGGAAGTTCATGAAGAAGTGGTAAGCAGTTTTTTGAAGAAGTACATAAGTGCAATATTTAGCTAGTTGTATTGTTGCATAGATCTAAGTTTTCAATTAGTCAGTGAAGTAGTTGTATGTTTTCAGTGAATTTAGAAAATAAACAGTTTAGTAGTGTGCTCGGCAATATTATTCAGCAAAATGTAACAATAGCTACAGTGTTTATTTATTGTCATCATATGCATTTTTCCATTTAGACTGAGTATACTGAATAGCTGATTCACATAAATGATAATATCTAAAACTTGACTGCTGACCCAAGAATAATTTATTTTGATCAAACTATGTTACTAATTGCTTGTAAGCTGCATTTTTAAGAACTTTTTCCAAAGTTGAGAAAGTATTTATTGGACGAAATTCGTTTGCCTCAATAGTATTATCTTCAGATGATCCGGACAGATTTCTTTATGCAGAGATATATTTACAAGGTTTAATATCACATGCCCAACTACCTCTAATGTTTCTTTCGAAAATTTGCTATTCAGTACTTCAGATTTTTGCTCATTACTATATAAGGAATGAATGAATAAGCCTTAACAATTTGTAGATGACCATTCCATTTATTATTTACTAGATTTATTAATGATTTAAGTAATTTAAGATGTTCTTATATTTGTCTTAGATTGTTACGAATTTAGTCAATTGGCTGTTCATAACAAAGAATCATTTATGTTTCATTATATCAACATACTGATTCCTAACCATTTCAAAGTGTTTACGAAATTGATTTCTCTGAGGTGAGTTATATTTTTTCAAATTCTTTATAGGTTAAGTATCTTTCCTTGGCTTCATCCTTCAATTCACCATCATCACTTTTTATTGAGACAGTGTGTGTTCAGGTGCAAAATTATCTACTATTATTTTGGTTTCAACAATTATTTTTTTGAAGATTCCATTATAATTGATCCAATGTAATAATCAAGTTTGATCACTTAGTTCAATATTTATGTTTGAATATGTCTCAGAAGTAATATTTCAAACGAACAGATTTTTTTTCAAGAACATTTATATTGGATTTGAAACAACTGACATATAATTGAATGGTCAGTTATCTTAGGCGCGTGAAAGAAAGATACTTGAACATCGCTACGATGTTTTATCACATAATCTGTAAGGGTGTTTGTGTTGAGTGCAATTCAAGTACACTGCGTAACTATTTGAGCAAAAGCATACATATTTAATAACGTTTTGATTTTTTTAGTGTGTAAAGCATTGATATGCTCATAATCAATATTGAAATGAACCAACAATATGAAATAATATTTGAGAAAATTGTTTTCAAATAGTTATTCCAAACAATGCATCACTTGAACTGGGCGAGTGATGGGAGTCCTCCAATTAACCACCTTTTATTCGATATTTTCACTTCAACGCATCTCATCCAATGATTTCCAGGAATAATACTGTTTTCTCGAATTCGGTATTCCACTCCTCCTTTCATGAAAATTACAACACCTTCAGTATGTCGACTGTCACTGCACAGCGGACTACACTGTATTTGACAACATTGCCGATATCACCATTAAATCGGGCATCATCAAAAACCACCCTGTCGAAATTTTCATAAATTTTCTCTGGGCCGTTTCTGAAATATGAGACCGTTCCGATACTTTTGAAAGACGCTGTATATCAACAACTTGATGATTTTTTTAATTGGATTCTTCTTATTGCTCCTACTAGAGGAATAATAAAAATTTTGTTTTTTTTTCCATATGATTCTCAAAATTTTAAATATTATTGTCAATCATCAGACCCCAAATATTTGTGTTGTTCAACTTCATAGTTCTGTTTTTAATTATAATGTTTAATTTGATATTTTTTATATTCTTCTGTTTAAATATCATAAAGGCAGTTATTTCTGAATTATTAGTTAGATTAAGTTCATTCAACCATTTTTCAATTGTTTTAACATCTTTTTCCAAATTAATTAGTTTCTAAAGTTTGTACATTTTTTGATGTGTGATAGAGCACAGTATCATCTGCAAAAGAAAATATTTTTCCAATTAGGTTGATATTCATAATGCTATTCACATAAATCAAATAAAGAATTAGTGCCAAAACGGAACCCTGCGGAACTACAAATGTTGATACATTTTCGTAACTATTGTATAGGTCAATAAGTACATATTGTATACGATTCTGAAAATATTTTTTAAATCTATTTAATGCATGTCCCCCTATACCCAAATTGTTCAAGATATCTAATGGAATTGTATGATTAACTGTCGAATGCTTTCTTTATATCAATAAATATTGCAACACAATAATAACGCATATCTAAAGTTTCATGATAATTACTCATAAAGTCAGTCTCTGCTGCTATTGTTTGAATGCATATTGGAATTTATCAAAACCAATATTAGCAATAATAAAATCAACTAATTGAATTTTCAACACTTTTTCAAAACTTTTTGCAAAAATATTCAAAAGTGCAATTGACCTCTTTTATAAATAAATTTCGAAATTGTTCTTTTCAAATAGTTTGTAAAATTGCCATTTTCAATACAATAATTAATTGAGGATAGAAATAAACTCGCTAAATCAACAATATCTTTCAAATCGTCTGAAGTAACTTGATCTTTACCTATGGTGCAGTATGGGATTTTATGAATTTCTTCCTATGAAATTGCTTCAAAAATTATCATTTTCCCTAGCTTAATTTTTTTTTTAAATGCTTGCTTTCTTCTTAGATTCTCTAATAACATCAGTGAGTTTTTGAATTGTTGGTATATCACATGGGTAATTCATATTCTCTGGAAAATTATCTCGAAATTTGGTTTTATCCAAATTTTTTAAATAATAATAATAATAATAATGATAATATTAATAAATAAATAAGCAAGGAGGGCCAACCACCATCCAAGGCCTTGGTGAGTTGCGACACCACTTTCCTGAGCAACCGGTGCAAAACCGGACCGGCAGCCAAGGCACACCCTGAAGGGAATGCTGATAATAGGGGTCCTTGGTGGAATGATGGACACACTGCTCTCGAACTTGAAAATCATACCGGCTTGCCATGATGCGGCAGAAAACTTAGCTGAAAGAATGCAGAAGTCCGTAATTCTTGGTTCACTCCGCCTTCTCAGGGCACATGACTCTCGGACCCAGTAATCACTCACCCCACAGACGTGAGGAGTGTTTACTGGGGTTAATGACGCACCAGCGCGCCCTCCGGAAGTTTCGGGGCTCCGGAGACAGGGCCTGTCTGAGTGATTCTTAACGGAAAAAAATTAAATAAATAAATAAGCAGGGAGGCCAACCACCATCCAAGGCCTTGGTCAGTTGCGACACCACTTTCCTGAGCAACCGGTGCAAAACCGGACCGGCAGCCAAGGCGCACCCTGAAGGGAATGCTGATAATAGGGGTCCTTAGTGGAATGATGGACACACTGCTCTCGAACTTGAAAATCATACCGGCTTGCCATGTTGCGGCAGAAAACTTAGCTGGAAGAATGCAGAAGTCCATAATTCTTGGTTCACTCCGCCATCTCAGGGCACATGACTCTCGGACCCAGTAATCACTCACCCCACGGACGTGAGGAGTGTTTACTGGGGTTAATGACACACCAGCGCGCCATCCGGAAGTTTCGAGGCTCCGGAGACAGGGCCTGTCTGGGTTATTCCTAACGGAAAAAAAATTAAATATAATAAATAAGCAGGTAGGGCCAACCACCATCCAAGGCCTTGGTGAGTTGCGACACCACTTTCCTGAGCAACCGGTGCAAAATCGGACCGGCAGCCAAAGCGCACCCTGGAGGGAATGCTCATTCCTTCTGATGTCGGCCGTGGGTATACCAGGCTAATCCCCCGGTATACCCTACGGATTAGGGGTCATAGGCAAGGTGGTGGGGCCCAAAACGATGATTTGCCAAACGATGACGACCGCAATGACAAAGGACGCTTTGAGTGGACGGATGAACTAAGGGACAGTCTTCTGCATTGCTATGAGAGCAGTGATCCCGCCCGAAGAGGATACATGGCGAGAATGCATGCTCTGTGGTGTGAAACATACCCAGAGCATGCTGCCTTTTCCGCACAGAATCTAAGGGATTATGTATCCCACCTTCGGGTTCGAGGCTATGTTAGAGCCCCTCCTCAGCCGGTCAACGCAGTGGCAGAAGTGACAGATATGCCACGTGTCGACCAGGCTGTAGAGGAGCCCCGCATCATACCACCAACGAAACGCATCAAAGCACCAAGCCCCTGAAGCAACAACAAACATCTGCAACAGAAAATCATAGTAGAATGGCAATAAATATTTGAAATTTTTCTGAGACCTTGTTGTTTTAACTTTATTTTTCACTGTGTAATATTTTTATATGATTATTGAATGTTATTATTCAATTTATGTTTATGGATATAAATCAGTATGTTGTATCCAAATAATTGTCTTACGTCCATTTTCTTTGTTTCTCTGTACAGATTTTCACTTTGATATAAATAACACTTACTATATATGGTATCTAAAATCCATTTCTGAAGGAGCTCAAGATTTCTGAGATGGAATTTCATGACTCCTCCCCAAGCCAGAATCCCATAATTGAATTGAGACTGTATTAATGAAAAATAAAGATTGTTAAGGGTTTAAACGTCCATAAATGTTTTGAGATACCTGAATTTTGATAATAAACCTCGTAATTTCCTCAACAGAAATCCTACCTCTTTGTCCCATTTCAGATATCTGTCAATCACAACCCCTAAGTACTTCGTACTATCACTTTCTTCGATTTTATCATCATTATCGAGTATCAGTTGTACTAAGTCTGGTAGGGTATCATTACAAAATGTAAATGGCATATATTTCGTTTTCTCAAAATTTATTGTGAGTAGGTTATAATCAAACCAATTTTTAATCATTTTAAAATCAAATGTGTCCTTACATTTTTAATATTTGATTTAAATTAATTCAATATGAAATAATTAATGATCTGAGAGATGAAAATCTTCATAGTCAATGTGAAATGTGAAATGATCTTTTGATAAATTTGTTAGAATATGGTCAAAAATTGATTTTGTATTAATACGATTTTTTTTTAATAAATTTACATTCATGTCACCCAGTGAAATGAGGCTCTTGAAAATACCTGTAATATGATCAAAGATTTTGAAAAGTTCTAAATAATTTACGTTGGGTGGTCGAAAATTAATACCAGTTTTAAGTTTTGGAATCAAATAAAGTATTCCGATGATGATGTACCTAGTTACAATTTCTTATTTTCAAATGTTCTTTAATAAATATAGAAACTCCACCTCCGCAATCATTTTTTATGCATTCATGAATTTCTAAATATCCTGCGATTTCTATGAATTGTATTTCATTCGTATATAGTCATGTTTCAGTTAGTGTTAAAATGGCAACATCTTCTTTTTTCATATACAGTTCAACGTCTGATGATTTGTGTCTCAAACTTCTAATGTTTTAGTATAAGATTGACAGTTGTTTACTTGTATCAATTTGAGGTTTGTATAGAGCCATGATCTATTTGGGATAGATATTTGTTCTGATAAAATTTCATAACCGCACAGTTTTTATCATAAGCTGAATGTTTCGTAGAGTGATCTGTTTTGAAATCCAAGTTTGAAAAGGTACAGTTAGTACATTTCAGTTCTGTGTTATTACAATTTTTTCCTTCATGACTATTTCCACATCGTGGGCATATCACAGTATTTCTACTTTGCAGCATTTGAAACATTGTGTGATTTTGTTACATTCACAAACTTGTAAATTCTGCCAACTAATGAATAATTTTCCATTATGTTTTTCATTAATTTTTCTGAGTAACTTTCCATTTATTTCAGCGTGAAAGACATACTGGATAAAATTTACTTCCAATTTATCATTTTCATCAACAATTTTATTTTGTTTTCTTATCATCTCGCATATATTTTCTTTGCCTGGGGGTGTGTCTTGCTTCAGTCCGACAATTTCAATACTTGGATTTAGCAGCTTCCTTTCTCCAATCGTATAATTATTTTCAAGTTAGTTTTGAATTTCGTCTTTCAGTATGTCATTCACATAATAATTGGAGCACATTTGTTGCAAACAGTACTAATGAAGTTCTTTCAACATAGGCAGATATTATATTTACTAAAAATGTTTTACATGAGAAGTTTCATCGCAATGAATATCAATAAATATTCCCTTCATCTCCTGATAAACACGTTTTTAAATCTTCAATAATCATTTGAATTTTCAGGTATGGTTGGTTTAGTGAACCTTTTGTTGAGCTGGATAAAAGTGATGGCAGATTGTATTTCCCTCAAAGATCAAGTGAAATGACGAAACATGGTGTGAAAATGCTTCAGGAAAAAAATACAAAAAATCGCAAATGACCAATTGATATATTTCACCAAAGATTTGTTGATACGATTAAATTAAAATTCTAATTGGACGGTTAGAGTTAAATTTTCAGTATGAATATTTAATTCAAGGTTTATTGGCATAATGTCTTCCCATGTGTTTTGAGCTTTCCGCACGTCTAAAACAGTTCGCTACAAACGCAATACAAGTTAATATACAAAATGTTACATAAAATATAAGCATTGCCACAGGAATATTATAATCAGGAACCAAACGGTCAGATCGCAGATATCCAAAGTTCCTTAGATTATTGGTTCCATTCGCAAGAGGACATGGGGACTGCACAATAATGTCCTGATGTTGAATCTGAAAATGACATAAACAATGTGATTAGATCTTTATATTTTAGAGACAAAACAATCAATTGTATACAATTAACAAAAATTATTTCTCCATTCAATGATATTTCCCAAAAACAGGTTTGAAATACTTTCGAATATTCATTCATCACCTGATTCTCAAAACTGCAGATTTGTAATCGGGTTTTGAATAAATCATACATAGAAAAGATGCTTTGGTGGAATTCGCGATAGGAGGCATGACTTGAGATCATCCCTAAATCTTAACAAAGTTGACGCACAATACCAACTCGAGAAATGAGTGAGTAAATGAAAGAATATCAACCCTTGAAGTGGGTTGATCAATTTATTTACCACATGTAGTGAATTCTTTTGTGTAGCATTAAACATATTTGTGTCGACATCTCCTTAAATTTTGCGTTTAGCCAAAATATTCTGTGCTATGACGCAACCAAAATGAATCCGAGTTGGAATGCCTTACGTGTGACCGAGTGAGACACGACAACTCTCAGCCGACCCCTCTGACCCCACCGCATGACAGAAAAAAAATAAAATCTAAACCCCATAAATCAAAGACGCCGACTGAGAGTGAACCTACTTCTGTTTACTTATGTATCAAAGAGATTAGGTTCTCGAATCATTAAGAATTTTTTTAAGACAAACGCTACTGTTCTGGATTCGTATCATTTAATAGTCAAGTTATGTTACGCAAATATATTGTATAACTATTATAGTTAATTAAGTTTTGATATTTATAGATTCAGCAATTGTCTTTGACTCCGCCACTGGCGGATTCTACCTACTACGTACGTATTTCAGTTTATACTTTCAGAGTTTTTTCTCTTTCTTTATTTTATGTATAATTTTTCACGCGCTCCACGAGAATGATATATATCTGAGAGAATAAGCTAGTATTGTTCGAGAATCTTCGAATACCGCTTCATTATTATTTCATACCGAACGCATTCGCTATTAATTATTACCGCCAGTACGCAAGATTGTGTGATGTTCTAAACATTATTTTCCGCATTTCTACATTTAGTGACAATAGTAGTTTACCAATCATTGAGCAGAGGAAGTTCCTGGGGGCCCCCAAAGCAGCAAATGAACCAAGACCGGCTCCAACGAATTTTTCACATCAATGGATAATGCTATGAGGTTGTAGTGAAAGAAGAGCACCCGCCGAAGTGGAACCAATGTTCATGTGGTGTCAGAATGTTGTGGGTAGTTGTTTCAGTAATTTTCATGTGAATGAGGTGAATTCATCACCCAGCTGTCGACCAATAGCTGAACAGTTGGCCATTTGGGGAGTTGACATGGTAGGCCATTGTGATATTACACTGGTGGAAGTGGTAATTTATGTGCGTCTTTTTAGATAAGAAGGACGTGTGTAGTTTTATTATTGTTATTAATTTTGTTTATCTTCGTTTTTTGTTATTCATTTAATGATTATTGCTAGAAAATATGATGAGCTTGGATGCGAGTTATAGGCGAACTTCTGAAATAAAATAATGTTTGTCTACCACTGTATGCAAAACAAAATATAAGAAACATTTTCATCTAACACACTATATAAAATGGAAAATATATAAAATATTTTTGTTCGACACTGTAGACACTTCGGAAAGAAGAAAAATTTATTTTCAACAGGCTATTTACGTAAGTGAGAAACGACAAATGATATATTTTTCAAAAAGAGATAAAAATACTGTTTTTTTCGTAAGGTGAGAGTTTGTCCACGAGCGAAGCGAGCGGAGCGAGTGTGGTAATTTCACGAACGAAAAAAATGTATTTCATCTCTAGTATGAAATGATACTTTTTCTACGATAGATGTTGTTTATAAAATACAGGAGTTTCGTTATCAGTGTCCGTATATAATTATAAAGAGAAGTTCAAATATAATCGTGGAAATGTTTATTAACTATCAAACGAAGTGACGTTCGTTGGCTGATTCAAGTGCCAAGTATTGAGATTAATCGTCATTAGCGTCAAAAATTCAACAAATTATTTTTAGTATATTCCCATCGGGTCGAATGAAAATGATTATCTGCTTCATTTTCATCTCTAGAGTGAACAACTATCAGTTTCATGAAAGTTATCTGGTTGAAAAATGATCATTTTCATAAACATGAGTAGAAAAAAATTATTGTTCCACACTCATTATGAAATTGAAACAAGAAACATTTTTATTCGAACAACAATTTAACGAACTTCGCTTCTAGTAAAACTATGTAATTTTTCACCAATAAAATAAGTCAACAAAATTGGTCTCAAAATCTCAAACTACAGGTTAGATAAACTTGTTTATTCGACAAGATTGGAACGCTTTGGGAACGAATTTTTCATATAAAGGTAATCCACACCTTAAACTGGAGTTCATAACAAGCCCACAGGCGTATAATGACAGCTCAAAGCAATAAAGATCTAACGAAATTATGAAACACGCCCTAGGTGCCACTGCCATATTTGCTTTAAATAAAATGCAACAAAACTTCATTTAAACCAATCAGGAACCACTTTAAGACTCCATACGTCATTTTTATAAAAAAATTGTTATTTATTGTAGGAGTGTCATGTTTGATACAGTTAAAAAGCTTGTTTTTTTCCAATTCCTGTAGTACCAATATTAATTTAACTCTTCAATGAATATAGTGCGTTTCGTATTTTTCTGCCCACCTCTGTAATTTACTTACCTACCTATTGCTTAACTCTTTCAGAAAACTCAGTTGGGGAACGTTTCCATACAGATATTCTAGCTATATGGTAATTTGAATCAGACAGTGGCGTACGTAGGATTTAAGATGATGAATAATACATTTCACAACAGTTGTTTCATTAACAAATTTCACTTGCATTGATTAGGATAATTTTAAGTATCAAAAACTGAATTAATCCATGAATAGTTGAAAAAATATTTGGTAAGAGAAGAAAAAATATTTTATTTCGTTTTAAAATGCTCGATCTGTTGTAATTTGTCTCTTGACAAAGCTAATCCATGAATAATGCCCTGAACACTATTAGGGAAATGCTCTTGAGGAATTTACTCGACTAATGTGAATCTTCAAACCTTTTAAATTATTCAGTGTGTCGACATAGATCTTACTTTTGACATGATCTCATAGAAAGAAGTCGATTGGTGTAAGATCTCGAATTCGTGCTGGTCTTGTTGAAACCATTTATTTCTGTGAAGATATAACTGTTTTCGAAGAGATGAATACGTACTAATGAAGATTTAAAACGGTCTCCACTCGGTGTACCATCGATGATGAAAATGGTTTCCTATCATCATTTCAGTAATAATACCCGCCAAACATTTACTTTTTGGGGATATTGTGTGCGCGCTGTTTGGGTTCAGCAAGGATGATCGAATGATCAATACCTATAATTCCTGACGATTGACTGTTCCATTCATGCGGAACGTGGCCTTGTTCCAAATGCGTTTTTATTCCAAACCCCGGTTTCGAATAAAAAATCAGTTTTCAAAACTCATAAATGGATAAAATCGCCGTACTACATACGTCATCCAGCAACCTATTAATTTTCTGAACAAATAATAATTTGATAATAATAAATATTATTCCTTTTATGTTTTTCTCTGAACTCGTATCCACAAAAAATTCAGGAATGGAACATTGGGATTATTCTAGAACAAATAGAAAAATATCTAGTATTGTTCTTCGATAAATATCTTCTGAAAAGTTATACGTCCTCTGCTATGAAGATCATTGCATCCATCATGATATTTGCAAGAGGAGTAGTTGTTTTCAGAAAGGTATATGCTATAACAGCCTGGATTGAAGGTGGATGGGAGTAAAAAGGGTTAATCGGTCGGCAACGACCATCGTTATTTAACGATCTTCCAAAAGAACTCGAAGCCTTGTGTTTAGGTATTTCAGTTGATATTTTAACCAGGAGACTCGGACTGTCGGCATATACCTCATTTCATCAATATGGCATAATGGGTGGCCAAATAGACAGAGTGTTGTGATAATTCGAACGGGAAACAGATGTCTGTGTTGACATAACCTTGCACTGGTGAGAGGAAATCTTCGAAACTAGTCTTAAGCTGCCCACTTTGTCCGAATCACAACAAATTATTGTATTTGGTTCAGAGAGGACTTGAAATTATGTAGAGAAATGACGCCTAATATGGGAATACTTTCCAATATGGAGTAGCACGTTTTATGAATACCTACAATGGGTGCCATCTATTGCCTTCATGTTGTTCTAACAGCAACCTCACGTTTTGAAATTTGAAGGATTCAATAGCAAATTTTACTCAGTTAATGGTAGTCTGAGCCGTTTTTGAACGAATCTAGCAACTTTTGTAGAAACTTTTGACATAACCAAAATATTATTTGCTGCTGATATGGATGAAAGAAGACTAGTTCTCAATTTGGGGTACCCCATATTAGGATATCTTGCTAATTCCGTGTAGCAATGTGAATATAAACACTTTTCTTTCAGACGCCGAATAAGCGCAAGTCATGGGATAGAGAAAAAATTAAATCGGCAATGAGCCTGTAGACAGAAACAAATGGGATATTTAAAAAGTGCCCGAACACACAACGTACCACACTGTACCTACTTTGGAAGAGTATGCTGAAATGCCAGGAAATCCTGAAGATGTTATTGACTCGAGTTGATGTGGAAAAGTTGTTTTTTTGCCGCAGATGGAAACTACGCTTGCAAACCATTGTTTATAGATGAAAAATAAATTTTTTGGTTTAACGAAAAAAAAATGGATTTCTGGATTTCTTGCAAGATATAACAAGTTGCCTTCAAGGATGCCCCAAGGAATATCTTATTTTCGGATAAAATATTTCACCAGGTAGAATGTAAACGCATGTTTCAATTTATATGAGCCTCTTCTAGAACATTTAAAAGTGATCCAGATAGATTTTTCAACTGCGATGAAACCGGGTTAAGTATAGTGCAACATCTCAGGGTCAACGGAAAAAAATTAAACAAATTGGAGCAATAACGTCGGCAGAGGGAGGATGCTTGTTGACTACGGTAATGTACTCCAGTGCAGTGGGGCAGTTAGGACCTCTTATCGTTTTTTCTCGTAAAAACATGAAAATGGAGTTGATGAATAAAACTACACAAATTCAAGCCAGCCGTTGTATTGATCCTTGATGGTCACTATTCGCATGAGCAAAATTCAGAAGTTATCAATGTAGCTCGCGAAAATTTTGATACCATCATATGCCTGCTCTCCCACCCATTCCATCGTATGCAGCCCCTCGAGATATTTCATGCTCAAGAAATATATAGCTGACTCAGATTAAATCCAGGACGAGGTTGGAGAATGTTTTAGAAAGGCGTATGTAAAAACTGCTACCATGGAAACAGCTATCAATGGATTTGGAAAAACATGAATCAGCCCTATGCTGTATCACTTAAAAATTAAAAATATCGTCACCGTAACCCCCCATTTCCGCTATTTTGCTATTGCTTGGTAATAGCAAAACAACGGAAGTGATACAGCATAGGGCTGAAAAAATCCACCCATTAGAAACATTTTCAAAAAGCAAAAATTAGTGAAACAGCTTGTGAAGAAACGGTAGCAGGAAATAGCAAATTGAGTAGAAACAGAGCAAGAAGAAATAGCAAATCAGGTAGAACAAAGGAAAAAAACGTCCGAGAAGTAAATCATTTCTATTGGGCAAATAAATCCTGCAAATCTAATGCTTCTATATACCCTCTTTAACAAAAAATATTGTGCAGAAAAAAAAATCTAGAGCTGAAAGAGTAACTGTTGTTAATGGTACACCATACAAAAACGAGTTGAAATCAAGCATCGAAAAAAAAACTCAACATCAACATCTGGTATTGAAAGAAATAAATAAGGCGCAATAAGAGAAAAGAAGAGTCCGTGTCATCCTCTGGGGACGAAATACTAAAGTTTTTGAGCAACGATCTTGTATTCCTTCAAATAGATCAAAAATTAGAATATTCCTTCATTTTGTTCATAGATATTACTATTTTCATTTTTCAATACTTGTTTGAGTATTATATTAAATCCAAATATGGTCAACTCAAATTAGGGACAGAATTTTTCTAAATTGCGGTGTCCTCTGAATGAATTTTATTTGCCTTTTTATTATCCTGAATTCTTAGTAATGAAAATAAATAAAATCTGTTGCCTTTGAAGTAGCAATGATTTTAAAGACGTTTGTAAAAAGTATCCCATAGTAGGCGACTTTCCTCTACTATGCATCGAGGAATATTGCATAATTATCTGTTATATAATTCAATGCACGTCGAAGAATTAACCTGGGTAGAAGATGTTTCATGACAGGTACTTTCTGTTACAGCCCTGTCTGCCTATAATCTATACTATCACTCCCAAATAACAACTACTTCCTAATCCTGAACAACAAGAAACGTTATGCCAAGTTTTGTAGTCCCATCTCCCTCTCTCTCTCTCTTTTTATCTGCAACGACAACTATCAATAATAACACTACTCCTTAATAAGGATCAGGAAATATTTTCGGATCCCCATCCGTAGTATTCCCATCCCATAATAATAATTATATTAATTTTTCAATAAGACATAAAAATTTATAAGAATAGTCAAAATAGTCGCAGCAATAGTGACATATCAGAGTATAAACATCGAATGTAAAAGTTGTATATAGTTGTAAATAGTTGTATATATATATATAATACATAAATCCAATATATATATATACATCACAAATACACTCATACAACAATTATAATATACACACATAATGTATTTTAAACATTACTAAAATATTCGTCTAACGAGTAAAAACATTTTTCAGTCAGGAATTGTTTCAGGGAGCTTCTGATTTTTTTAAGTATTTGGCTTTTATATTTTCAGGTAAATGAATGAACATAGGTAAACCCAAAATTGTAGGTGAATTACCTGAAACCTCATATTTTACAAATGGAATGTGGCAATTAATTCTTTCACAGCGTGATAATTTCGAGTCAGAAAAAATTTATATATGTTTTTAAAAATAAATAGGAATAATTCATAAATATGAACTGAAACTAGGGTCAATATTTTCAAATGTTTGATGAGATCCCTACAAGAATGTGTACTAGGAACTCCAGCTATAATCCTGAATATTCTTTTTTGTGCGACAAAAACAACCTTCGCCAAGATGGAGTTACCACACAAACATATTCCACATCTTATTATTGCAACAACCTGTGCATGATAAATGGTCACCAGCTGAGTAATTTCAACTATATGTTTGAGATTTCTGAACATGAAACATACGGAATTCAATCTTTTTATTGAGTTTTGACAGTGACAATTCCAACTTATATACTTATCAATATAAAGACCAAGAAAATTGGTTTCGTCTGAACTATCGATATATACATCATCATTCATATGAATTCTGACAGGATCGCAATGTCTTTGATAATTATAGAATCTTATGATTTCATTTTTCTGCGCGTTCAAATGCAGAGAATTTGTGCTGCACCAGTTCTGCATCAGCTCTAAAAATTTTATGTTTCTTGATGCATACAAATCTCATTATTGTTTGATACTATCAGTGACGTGTCATCTGCATACATTGTAACATGTTCACCTCGCAAGAATTTATCCAGATCGTTGGAATAAAGTAAGAATAAAATGGGTCCCAAGACTGAACCTTATGGGACACCAATATGAATGATGAAGCCATGGTACATATACGTACATACGTACTGATGACGATATTTTAAAAATGAGGAAATCCATTCTAATTTTACACCCCTTACTCCATAGTTATACAGTTTTGAAGTAAACTGATTATGATTAACGCAGTCGAATGCCTTGCTGAGATCACAAAAAATGCCAGCAGGGCACTCGCCCGCCTCCATGAAATCTACTTTTTCAAAGAAAGCAATAATGGCAGTATTAGTGGAACAGTTGGCTAAAAACCCATTTTGATTTTCCATGAAGATATTGCATCTATACAAAAATGTCATGAGGCGGTTGAGAAATTAATATTCGAATAATTTAGAAAAACTTAAGGTTACTGTAACTGGACGATAATTATTCATGCTAGTGGCACACGACTTCTTGAAAATGGGAATAATAACTTTGGGGAAACTCCCCATTCAGAAAGGAGAAATTTAGCAAGTGTGTTAGAGGATCAATAATATTTTCTAAACATGTCTTGATTATAAAAAGTGGAATTTCATCCTGCCCGGAGGAATAATTATTTTTCAGTTTATATTTTAATGTTGTTTTCAGTTTAAGGGCAGTGAAGGGTTCAAGAAAAAATGAGGACTCATTCATATGTGTCATTATATCATTGGAAATACTGGATTCCATACTCTCACATTCAATTATGGCTTTTAATGGTGCATTAATAAAAAAAATCATTGAATAAATTTGATACCTTATCGCAAATGAAAGGAAATATTTGTCTGAATTGGTTGGGGTGGAAAGTTGTTATCAAGCTGACTTCAATTACCTGTTTGTTACGACAAAATGTAGCTGTGTTGTGCAGGCTGTGAATAGCTTCGTTTGAGAGCTCCCTATTCAATAAAAATGGTAGTAACCAGGATGTGGGACTTAGATTCTGCAACCATTTCACATAGGCGGGAAGATCTTTCAAATGCAGAACATAGCCAGATGAGAGGAATAATGCTGATAAAATAGTCGCCGAAATCAAAGTTGCACTGTTCTCCAAGGGAACGAGGTAAATGAAGGCTAGTATGAATACTTGGATACTGCTCAAATAGAGTAACATCAAACCTGTTAAAAAAAAAGAAAAAACTGTATTCACTTATGATATGATTCAAGAAAATTAGAATTGAATTGATAATTATGAACAAAAAAAATTACATGAATCACTCTATTATATTGTTATAATCGACGTAGTTCACTTCTCAGTTGAATTTCTTGATTATGGTGTTGATACGCAACAACTTTATTAAAATACATCCTGCTATTAGTAGTTTGAAGGTGAGGATCAATGTTATTTCAATTTCACTTTGGACACTATTGTAAATTATCGTGACATGGTAAGTATATATGACATTACAAGAAAAAATGTCCTTCAATTTGTCCTATTCGGTAACCGACCACACCTTTGTGCGAGCTAGGGGAGCCGAGACCCTTAACTTTCAACGTGTGATACCGTGCACGGACGAGAATTCAAGTTGCTCAAGATCGTCCAAGTACGTCAGTCAAGCATCTAAACCGATGGCCACAGTCACGGTTGCTTGGCTTCAGTTATCGACATTACCCTATCCGCTACAGCTGTTTTCTCTTGACTGATAAAAAATGAGCTTCAACAAAAGTCGTCGATTTCAAAGTCTCTTTAGACACTTTCCTAATCAGGAATGATTTTGATCATAAAGTTAGGTAGAAAGAAAATTCCACTAGATCGCGATTTGATTTATGTTATGAATGATTCGCTTGCCATTCTAGAAACAACTTGAACCGCGACTCCCTCTCATAACAATTTCATCGCCCTGGTTATAATAATCAATTCCAGAAATAAAATTCCATCAACCATCAACAGAATTGATTTTCTAAAGAAAAGTCATTCTGAGGAAGGTAAAAGGTGTAAACGGTAAGTGGGCATGAAGCACAAAAAACTGTTTCTATGAATAATAAACGGGCTAAGTCGTTAAAGCTTATAACTAACCAATTGTTTCATGTTCTGCTTTCACAATGAGTGACAAGTATTTTGTAAGTGACAAAAGCATTGATATGCTAAAAGGTGTCTGAAATAGGAAAATTGTCCTTTCTTGAAGCAAGCAGAGATGCAGATATAGAGGAAATAACAAGAGACACTTCGTCAGTTTAAAGTATCTTCCAACTCACTTTGCATACCGAAAATAATCCAAGGAAAATCTAAAACATTATGACTGAAACGAGGAGAGAGCTTCAACATCATACTCAAAATAAACTGAATCTATGAGAATGAGGTTTTCGTTACCTGAATGTAACTTCAAGAAACAATTTTTTTTATGTCTGGAGCCTGATGAGCACACTAGGTACTGAAGCACCCGTTGGAAAGAAAAGAGTAGTTCATTTAGTTCGAACATTCAAAATTATCATGTAACGCCGACATAGTAATCAATATACAAAAGTTTGAAATCGCAGGAATTGAAATATCCATTAACAAGAAACTTTGCCAACTAGAGAAATGAAACATGCCTGAACAGAGATATGGTTATACTTGAAAAAGCTACAAAAATTCTATAAAAAGTGTTTGAAAATATTGTATTATATATATTATCTTCTGTAATTTTTTGACGTAAATGAAATCACGCAAGAATAATAATTTGTTATCTCTGTGCTCAATGAACCTTTGGGTCAACCATACGCTGTATGAAATCAAATTCTCTTGATATATAATGCATTACAGTTTGTGTCACAAGATGAAAAGGTACATTATTTTAAAATTTCTGAAAAACAAATTTTCCACTTCCCCAAGCACTAGTACGCCAAATGATGTAAACACAAAAAAATTGTTTTTATATAGCTCACACCGATTCAATCTAGAGCACCAAGCCGACTTCAGAAATTCTTTACCAATGCACATGTTTTCAGACAACCATTTCAGAACAAAAACGTTCTCATGCCAAATCAAAATCATTATTTTTCATAAACTACAGAAACACATGAATCCTTCCATTCGAAAAAAGAAAAATATCTCACATGATGCATCACATATGGCGAAAAAATATTAAAAATTATCAAGGCATCAATCGATTTGATTTTTACTCAATCCGTTAAAACTGGAAGGTAAACTTCTGGAATTCAACCATTTTTTACCAGTCTAACAATATATAGTTTTCTATATAATAATAATAATAATATTAATAATAATACTCCCTCATAAACACTCGTAGAGTGTACCCAAAGGCATAGCCTGTGCGGGTAGAGGTCGGCAATATTATTATTTGCCGTGGCGCTCCGGGGCGACTTACTGATATTGTCGGTGGTGTATTCACTTTTCAGCTGTAGGAAAACCCGGAAAACCTACAGCACCACCCCGGTTGGTCGGTGCGCACTTCAAGCTAGCACCAGACGTCGGGATAGGCATCTAGGCAACTCACATCACACTTGACTCACAACAAGGCATGTGGCCACCTAAAAACACCCGTGTACTCGAGAAAAAAGATTCCGTACCCGAACCTCGAATTATGATTCATGATCAAAATTTTATAACTATTGTCTATACTTGATTAACTGTTTCTACAATATGAAATGAAACTGAAATGACCCACATCAATCCACCTGATATCTATCCAGTTAACTCCACTCAAATAATTTCAGAAAAGAAATCTGCTCGTGATATCTCAAAAAAAATTCTCATGTCCCCGATAAAATACAAATGAAAAATATTATAATATTTTTTATGGAATAAGCAGAAGGATCGATTATTTTTTCATCAATTTTTATTTTATGATTTTATTGCCTTTCGTCTAGTACACAAAGTTCCACATGAAAAAGGTTTGAATATTTGTCATGATGAATTGATATTTCTTTGGATTCAAACGAAGTCTATGTACAGGTCGGATTGCTTTCTGTAGTCCTATAATGGCTTTGTTGTTTACTTTTTTAGTGGGTACTTGGGATTTCGTAGGACTAGTTGACACAACCAAGTTGTTACAGGAAGTATTGCAAAATATATTCTTGTAGGAAAACGATGCCTGGCGTTCGGCTAGTATGATTCGGCAGTTGTGTGGGGTTGTTCAATTATTTTTTGTTCGATGATTATTTTCTGGGACAATCTAACGATACTTTTTATAATCTTTTGCCTCCTTGAATTGTCCACAGCAGATGCCTAACTGGATACATAGCGACTTTTTCGCACATTGCAGTATATCAATTGTCTTATAACGTCTCGAAGAACTTATTTACTTAGGATCCGAACGTCCATAGTCTTAATGGGTTGAAAGATGTTTGACTTCTTTAAATTTTGCACGTTTCAATTGCTCGTATTCGCAATCATCTCCAGATGAATACTGACAAGTTTGAATGCTACGAGATTTCAAATATGTTTGTTGTTATGGTGAAATTATGGCGGTGTTGTGGTGCGTGTAATTTCGCGCTTTTTCTTCCATCCAAAGCAGTCTATGAGCGGTCTTCATACGTTTTTTATCTCCACCCTCGGTTAACTGAAAAGGCCATTGGCTTCGATATACGCGGTTTCTATAAATTTTCGTTTGAACCAATATTCCTCTCTAAGAAGAACACTAGCCTCATCCCAAAGAATTCGATGGCCAGTTGGGGAATGTAGCCAAGGTATATTCTTGCGATATGGCTAATTGAATCAGACATAGCGTTCGTAAGCTTTAAAACACACATTTTTCACGTTTCAGTAACAGTTAATTATCAACAGATTCCACTTCATGACTTTTAGTTGTTCAACAGGTATTTGAGATTCAATACCGAAATTTTCACTTTTGAAATGATAACTTAAAATACGTTGCTGGCTCTTGTCTCCCTCAATGCCTCATTTATTCGAGACGTTAAAATTTTTCATCTCAGATCACGTGTTCAAATCAAAGATTGTTTTTCAGGGCTCATAAATGAGATCGCCAAATGATAATAATATAATGATAACTATTTCTATTTTCTTGTAACGTTCTATTAAATAAAACTTCAGAATTAGAGCACTTCGTTATTCTAATTCTATAACTACTCTTGAAAAGATTCAGTGAATCAGTGAAATTTGACAATAGAATTAATATTGTTTTTCAAAAAACAAGCATCTGGAAAAGTTATACCGACGTTCGCCACTGTCAGGTTGTAACTGTATATCGCTGAGAATATCCATTCACTGATTGAGAACGAAACTCGAAATAATATTTTTACGAATGAAATGAGAAAGATACATGATATATTATTCCATTTGTAAAAAATGCCGATAACGTCACTCCCTCACCAATAGCACATCAAAAAAATGTTTGAATACACAGAGAGATGAAAAATGAAATGCCATTCAAATTCCATATACTTTTTTCAATGTCATTAACTGAGAAAAATTGGCGTGTCCATATATTTGATTAAACCTTTTCATTATAGTTATTAAGTAGTACCAGTACAGATTCCGTTGTTCATTTTACTTCACTACTATGCGTTGCCATATTAGCAAGCTGTTCATTTTTTTGTTGTCTACAAAAACCCAAGGTATACAAACCTATATAGATGTAAAACCCATCGTAGTTATTCAGGCTCTGCATGAACAATCCACTCATTGAATAACTTGGCACAATGTAGATCAACCAGATGAAAAGAGATGGAAACAGGTTCAACAGAGACTGAAAATTAAACAAATTACTGATGTGGTGCTGAATGAGTTTGAGTAATTTCAAACCTTAGTAATAATGTACGTCATCCTACCATAAAGCCCATCTTGTATGTCCCTTTCAACGGTTTTTCTATTCCTATTTACTTCTGATAAAGTGAGATGTAGCAATATTGGCCATACCATTACACACATTACAGTATAATGATATCCTTGTCTGTCGTTGAGGATGAGTTGAGGATCAGAGCTTGGTGTATCCCAAAATATTGCACCGAGTATCAGCGATATACTAGCTGCGACGATAATCATCTTCAACCAATTGAGAAAGGTGACTGATTGTGTGTATATGATGGCTTTCCTGAAAATTTTCATATGAGAGTCTGATAAGCTAGGTAACTTTCAGTGTATTTCATAGACTTGAAATTCTCAATTCAAGTATTTTATTCAGAAAGTTGAAATTATAACATTCAGTCAAAATATATTTGAGAATAAATTTACAGTGTGATATGCTAAGGTTCGAACCTTATTCAATGAAACACCAGTTAAAGTTTGAAATATCCAAAGATATAAACAATAATATCCTTACACCTGAATATAACACAGACTATAATATACAGTCTATCCATGAAGTAACCCTTCCCCAATGATCAACTTTTGCTCCGACTGATATTTTCCATTAATTTTTTTTGGCGAAATGATAGTTCGTAACCTGCAAAATGACAATTAGAATTGTCTCTCAAAAAACTGTGTCACGTTGTCGATATGGATATTCCATCTCAAGTGTCTATCAACAGCAGGTACATCAAGGTATTTAATTCGGTCAGTACCATTCCATTTGAAAGTAGTCACGTGATTGTTGAAGAATGTAGTTTTCATAATTGGGCAAGTTGAGAGCATAATAGCTTAACGGTAGAAACATAGTTTTCTTCAAAATTGATGGTGAGTAGTCTGTGATTGAACCAATATGTCATATGACTATCATCTTCAAAAATACGTTTCAAACTGTCCCAGGAATCTGCACTGTAGGATATAGCCGTGTCATCAGTACAGGTTGACAAATTAAGGAAGCCGTTTATGTAAATCACAAAGAGTATTGGTGCCACATCTCTCTCTCGTGGGATTACAAAAAATTCGGTTTTTTCACCACTCGCGAATTCGTTTATGATTGGAAATTGCCTTCAAGAGTTCAAATATGATTGAAACAATTTTCAAGCGTTTTCTCTGTTTCAAACGCATTGTCCAGGTCGAGAAACAAACTCCAGTGCATCATACATTCGTCTTGTTAGATTAAAGTTAGCATCCTGGATTAATTCATTATTTTCGAAGATAATGATTGGCAGGAATATTGTGTTGCATTTAATAACAGTTGAGTATGATTTTCAGAACTTTTCAATATATTTGTAGAATTTGATTGTGATTGTGATTAAACGGTTATTTTTTATTATTCTTCATGTGAGTTGGATTCATGATAGCTTCATTTTGTCCATTAGATAACATACGAGTGGAGCTATTTCTCTGTAGGTTCTTTCAGATTCAAGAATATAGCCCCTTTCGCGATTTTATTTAAAATCTTCCGCTGTTTTCTCCTATGATTGTTTACTGATGATACCTTTGTTTGCATTTTATTTTTATAGTGATTGTATTTCGTAGTTTCAACCAACTCATTAAGATGGTTTCTCTATGTAGTAAATTTCTCTTTTCTTTTACATTTTCTCCACAATGATTGTATAAGGTTTCTCTACGTTTGATTGATTCAGTAATTCTACCCTAATCCAAGGTTTCTTTTTTTGGGTTTACCACTCAATCTAATACTTCGTGATACATGTATCCCCTGGGGATTCGGGGAAAGAATAGATCCCAGGTACGGTCTGCCTGTCGTAAGAGGCGACTAAAATACCCCTAATCCAAAGTATTAGGCGACCCGTGCTGATGGATGTATGGCGGTGGGGGAGCACCGTCGATAACGGAGCCTCTGGGAAACCGGGCGACCTCCTCGAGTACCAGCCTTGCCACGCCGTGCGGGGCTCCGGCGTGGTCGACTATAAGTTCCCTAGCAATTCGTGGGACCAACATGAATAGAAAAACAAAAGAAAAAGAAAAATCTCGGGAAGTCACCGCAATTCAGGATACTCAAGAGCGTCCTGGCATCTCTCGTACACCGAGCTCACCTCGGGAAGCAAAGGGGGAAAAAGGAAAACGAGAAAAAACCTTCGTAGCAAGCATATGGCAAAGGTACTTTCTCCAAGATACTCCTCAGGAAAAACCGGAGGAAACAAGATCTGCCCCCTCCAGGCAAGCCTGGAGGCATCGATGATCCGCTGAGAAGGGCCCACAGCGTAGCAGGAGTAAGATGGTACCTTCGCTTTGTTGAATAGGGCCTGACACCTGAGGAAGCAAGAAGGAACAGCAAAGACCTGAAGAGCAACCCCTACAACAGACGGAGAAAAGGGAGCCCAAAACCCAAACGCCCCCTCAACGTCCGAATGTTAAGAGGAGGAAGACTGAAGCATGAAGTAGCACCGCCACTGCTAAGCAAAGCGGGCGAGTCACCAGCTATGCTGAAGCAGTAAGCACGACGAAAGTTGCAGTCCTCCCTAAAAACTACGCAAGGGAGACGCTGAGTGCTAGCTAACTCACAAGACGCCATCGTACAGGAGATGGTGCTGGGCGCAGAGTGCAAACTCCAGTTTGGAGGAATCCACTTTTGCCCCAGCATGCTTGTGGTAGAACGTGTCACCCAAGAGACGGCAGACTGGCTAACTGCAAATGCCTCTAGTCTGAGCACCTGGAATAGTGTGGAGCTGACGGCGTGCTTGGGAGAAATCATCCCAAGAGCGTACACCATCACCGTGTTCTTCCCCAGGAGCTCAGACTTCGAAACGGAGAAGTTGCTAGCCCTAGTGAGCACACAAAACATGAGGCTTCAAACCCAGTTGTGGAAAGTACTAGGGAGCAAGAAGGAAGGCAAAGGCCAGTTGCTAAACATTGGTATTGATGACGAGTCCTGCGAGGCCATCAGGAAAATGGGATACACCATTTCCTTCAGGTTCGGGAAAATCCCCGTTCATGGCCTTCGCAATGACTCGAGCAAGAAGAAGGAGAAAGAAGAGACGGGCAAGACACCAGCCTCTAGTGCTGTAGAAGATACAGTGGCCAGCGAAGTCGAATCAACTGGTAGCATGGACCAGGATGTCATGGTTACTCCCAGCGAAGAAGAGCAAATGCTGCTGGACGATTAGGAGGCAAGCACTCCAAATCCTCTGTAGCAGTGGATACCTCCATCAAATTTGCCCAGGTGAACATCCATCACGCTAAGGGGGCATCAGCCGCCTCATCGAGGGTGTTCACCGGGACAAACCTGGGTGTTGTGTTGATCCAAGAACCTTGGGTCAACAGGGGGCAGATCAGAGGACTGCCGAACAAAGAAGGTGAGGTGATCTGGGATGGCAGGTGTGACAATCCCAGAGCTTGCATCTTGATCAGAATTCATGACGAGGGACCTAGTACCGGTTCGGGACAAGATCCGCACAGGGCACTCTCCTCGATGTAGTAATAGCCTCAGGATACTTTGCTTGAGATGGGCAAGCACCACCAGAAGAAGTACAGAGGCTATCCGACTACTGCAGCAGAATCAATTTACCCCTTCTGCTGGGCTGCGACGCCAACGCGCACAACACTATCTGAGGCAGCACGGACACCAATCAAAAAGGTGAGCTATTACTAGAATTAATACTCGCGGCTAACCTAAATGTCCTTAACGTGGGATGTGTCCCCACCTTTGTAACTAGGGCTAGGCAAGAAGTATTAGATTTAACGCTAGGCAGCCAGAGCATTAGAAGAATGGTAAGGAACTGGAGGGTCTCAGACGAACCCTCTCTTTCCGATCATAGAATCATTATGTTCAACGTGGAAGGGTTTGTAACACAAACAACCTTCTCTAGAAATCCTAGGAACACAGATTGGGAAATATACACCAACAATCTGAAATGCAACGTAGAACAGATTCAACGGCAACAGTCACGTCGAATTTGAGCAGACCCTAGAGACGGTTAACGGGGCAATTATGGATGCATACGAATCCAGCTGCCCCATAAAAGAAAAGGAATCACACAGTGGTACCATTTGGTGGAACGTATACCTGTCAAATCTGAGATCCAAAGTCCGCTGGCTATTCAACAAAGCCAAGCGGTACGGAGATTGGCAGGGATACACCGAAAGGCTGACAAAATATAATGAAGAAATAAGGAAAGCCAATAGGAACAGCTTTGGGAGCTTTTGTGAGACAATCACATCAAGCCACGCAGCAGCCAGATTGTATAAAACTATGGCAAGAGGCAGAGAGCAAGGACCAATGTCACTCAGGAGAACAGATGGTAGCTCCAGAGGATGAAGAGCAACAAGCTCTTCTCCTAGTAGAGACGCACTTTTCAGGTAGCATACCATTTAAACCCGACAGATCACTGGAAGAACCAGGTAGTGCCAGACGAGCAGACTGGGAGGTAGCAAAAACCATATGCACTCTTCAAAGAGTGAAATGGGCAATTGACTCCTTTCAACCATTTAAGTCACCCGGAATTGACGGTATATTTCCGGCCCTTTTACAAAAAGGGCAAAGGGAATTACTGCCATTTATTATTAAAGCAACCAGATTCAGTCTGGCGCTCAGGTACATACTGAGCAACTGGAGGAGAGCACGGGTAACCTTCATTCCGAAAGTATTAAAGAAGGACCCTACCCTCCCGAAGTCATTCGGACCAATCTGTCTCCCACCCTTCTTACTGAAGATATTGGATGGTAGATAGCTATATTTGAACCGAGATACTGGAGAGGGCGCCATTACACCTCTCACGAAGCAATAAATAGGGCCCTAACAAACAAGGGAGTGGACAGAACCACATCCAGATGGATGTGCCAAATGCTGTCTACAAGAACGGCTGAAACGAAAGTGGGCGATATCTGCTTTCGGATCAGCCACAAACAGGGGATGACCACAAGGAGGTGGAGTCTCGTAGTAGACGAACTACTCGGAACACTAACCGGGAACGGAGTCACTTGCCTTGAATATGCTGACGACATAGTCACTATGGCCAAAGGCAAATTCGAAGGAACCTTCTGCGATCTCATAGAGAGTGAGCTAGAGACTACCAGAAGATGGTGCCTTTCTGTGAGGTTGAGAATTAACTCATCAAAAACCACAGGAAGAACAAGGATTCAGCACCTAAGGGCTTTTCACCTCGATGGAGCAGACTTAGAATGGAAGCAAGAGATGAAGTATGTAGGGCTTACCCTAGACTTAAATCTACTCTGGAACAGAATAGTTTTGAGAGTTTGTTAACAAGGAAAAATCATCACTGATGGTGTGCAGGAACATTGCAAGAAAAACATGGAGCTGTAACCCATCAATACTGCGATGGATGTACACCATGATAGTGAGACCTATGATCACCTTTGGAGCAGTAGTGTGGCACGGCAGAACCGAACTCGCCAAAACAGAGTAAATCCTGGAGAAAGTGCAAAGACTAGCATGTCTTTGCATAACAGGAGCAATGAAGTCTACCTCAACAGCAGCAATAGAGGTAATTCTGGACCTCACTCCTCTCCATATCATGGTGAGGAGAACTGCTTGGGGAGCAAACCTCAGGTTGGCTAAAGTCGGATTCAAAGGGACAGCACACAACGTAAGGGACTCAACCCACACCGAAAGTGCACACCTTGCCGATCTCCCAACTGAAGTAATTACCAGGAAATTAAGTTTTGAAAAAGTATTTCGAACGGAATTAAATACCAAGAGTGGATAGAGCATAGAATCCATTCGAGCACTGGGAAAGAATACCATAACATGGTACACGGACGGGTCCAAAACTCCCGACGGAACTGGAGCAGGAGTCTTTGGGCCTCGCACCAAATACTTCGAACCCAAGGGCCAGTTCCCCAGTATCTTTCAAGCGGAAATTCACGCCATAGAAATTTTATTCAATTCAACCTCGACAGGAAATACCGGAACAAGGAAATCGCAATCTTCTCCGATAGTCAAGCAGCCATCAAAGCGTTGTGCTCATATATATCAACTCAAAGATGGTCGGGGAATGCCTAGACAAATTTAATGATCTATGCAGGAACAACAAGGTGATCCTCCTCTGGGTGCCGGGAAACGTCGGAGTGGAGGGCAATGAACAAGCAGACACCCTGGCACGAAAAGGGACATCAACGCCGCTGATCGGGCCAGAACCATTCTGCGGACTTGAAATATCTTACTTCCAAGAAGAACTCAATAAAACTGAAGAAGCAATGAGAGCAACATACTGGCAAAGACATCCAGGGCTAAGGCAGGCCAAAGATCTCATCGGCAACTTCAACCGAGCAAGATCGAAGACACTGATTAACCTCTGCAAAACTAGTCTAAAGACAATCACGGAATTTCTAACGGGGCACTGCAGACTCAAAAAATACCTAAGGAAGCTAGGCTTAGTGGATGACAGCACTTGCAGATTATGTGGGAAACATCCAGAAACACCACACCATATATTGATGGATTGTTTTGCTGGACATCACAAGAGATTGAATATACTGAGATCACACCAGCTGACTGTGGGAGAAATACCACGGATAGACCCCCCTCAAAATCCTTTAATTCCTCAAGGAATTGGGGCTTGAGGGGCTGCTGTAAACGAGAATACTCTGAAATAGCAGAAGAAGATGGGACACAATAGATCTAATCAGGTCGCAGCGCATCAGTAACCATCCATATTTACCAACACCAATACATGTATCAGTTATATTTTCTATTATTTTTGGTGGAATATTCCGTAGCTTTTTCGAGAGGCGAATAAGAGAAAATTAATGTTGAAGTTGACTTACAAATACACCAGTCGAAACCTCCCTGTATCGTCACTCGTTTATGGAACAATCTTTGACGATAACGAAAAACCTACATTTCTCTTTATAACAAAACCAGCGGAGTTCTTTGAAATTCTACAAGGCCATGTCCATACTGACATGATCATCATATGCTTTAATTGATACATGTTTATGAATATATCTATAGTAAAAGAACCAGAATATTGCTCCTACTGATTTTGCTAATTTTGGTGTTCTTATTTCCTTTAAATAGTTCAAAAGTGGTATCAAATTCAACAGAAGAATCTAATACATTTATTTCTGTTCGAAACTCTTAGGCTGGAAGTGTTCTTATAGCAGAAAATGCAACAATGGGGAATTCTCCACCTGACGATAATCAAGTATTTTCTGTTAAAGGTATAGAAAATACTGCATTTAAAATACACCATTTCAACATTTTTCTTTAAAAAAATTATTTAAGTACTTAAATATGAAAAACAAAATTAGTCATTTAAAATTTATTTCTTTTTCATCATCTGGCAACATCGGCTACAAATTTCACAGATGAGAGAGACAACAAATGAGATGACAATGTTCCGAGCACAGACCTATTATAAAATAAAGTTCGGTGGTTCAAGTCATTCTGTGACATTTTGTGTTCTATGTGCCTAACCCCCAACAAAGACATATATATTGACTATGGTACTTCTTCTTCTAGCATACTACCATTCCGTACGTTTTGTAGGCGCTGTTGCCAACATGTTGATCAGAAACAAAACCCTTTAAAATTTAAAACCCAACATTTGAAAAATTAATTTGTATACTTTAGGCAGTGAAATTGAAAAACTCATGAATGAAACTCAACTTAATTTTGTTCAAAATTGCATTTGCTCCTATAACCCAATTTGAGGAGAAGTCCCCATTGCAATAAATTGAACATCTTACCCAAATGAAAACGTGTGCAGTGAAAAACAAAAAAAAAATATTAAAGGCCTTATCTGCACCAGTGATCAGTGGCGCAGAAAATTACTTCTACCTAATGAGCTATGAAAATGGATACAATTTAAAACTATTTAGGCTTGGAAAATTCAATGCAGCTAAAATCAGACCAATTAAAATTATTTTGAGCTCTCCAGAGGACGCAAAAATAGTCCTTAGAAGAAATTCTACTGAAATCCCAGGAATAAAAATGTCTGGAGACCAAACTGAAGCTCAGCAGGAATACTTCAAACGCATTAAAGCCAAACTTGAAGAGTATAAAGAAAATGGGGACAACACAAAAACAATAAAATTTAACAAAAATAGGCCAAGAATAGTCAATAAAAATTTAACTCCACAACGAAAAAACCCGTAACTGATTCTAATATTCACCTGTGCACTGATATAATCTACTTGAATGTCCAGAGTTTGTTGAATAAAAGATCGATCAAATTCAAACAAGCATTATGCGCTACTATCCAAAAGTAATTTTAGTTAGTGAGCCAAGAATAACAAGTGAAGTTGAAAATTCTGAAATCAAACTGGATGGTCATATTAGATGTGATTCCCCGAATCGACGAGCTGGCGGTGTTGTGATCTATGTGAAAGAAAGTCTGCGGTGTTTTGAACAAAGAAGACGTATTACAGAATAACTACTGTTGTAAGGTCATAAAGGTGAACTTCAGTATATGTTAATGGTGACTTGGGTGCCTTTATCATTCTCCATCTAGCTCTAATGCGTGTTTCTAAGATAATTTCGAAAACATTTGAGATGATATTTTTGCTAGTAATATGCGTTGTATCTTGGTAGGAGATTTCAGTTAGGATTTTTTAAATGACAGTTTTTACGTTAAAAAATTAAAGCAATGTTCTTACAATATGGAATGGATCAATTGGTACTTGAGTCTACCAGAATAACAAATGAAAGTGAAACTCTTATAGATTATGTACTAGTAAATAATGAATTTGCAAATTTTGTGTTCATGCTACTCCTAAATTGAGTGATCATTCTTCAATATCTGTTTGTCCCAAGAATAATGACAGAAATGAAATTACTTCGAATGAAATGTATAGAAATCTTGGTAAAAAAAATTTGGATTAAATTAAACTAGATTTAATTTCATATACCTAATCGGAATTTGATTTCAACGGATGTTGATGTTATATATAAATTTTTTTCCAATAACTGTGAATTAGACAATAACATAGCACTAATTCAAGTATGTCACTAATACAAAAATAACATACCATAGTTTGACAATGAAATTCTTAAAAAAATAAAACTACGTTATAGAAATTATAAAGATTTTGTATTAGCTAATGATGAGACTAAACTTTTTAAATGGGAAGAATTAAAAAAACTGAGAAATGAAGTTGTGAATTTATTGAAAAAGAAGAAAGAGTAATATCATTTCGAAAAAATAGATGGATATAAAAGCAACTCTCATCTTATGTAGAAAACATTCAACAAGCTAATAAACACAAACTGTCAAAATTGTACAAGTTCTATAGAATTTAACTCAATTAATCAAACGAATATTGTGAGGAATAAAACTGAAATGGTAAATGAATTATAGTAATAATAATAATAATACTCCCTCATAAACACTCGTTGAGTGTACCCAAAGGCATAGCCTGTGCGGGTAGAGGACGGCTATTATTATTATTTGCCGTGGCGCTCCGGGGTGACTTACTGATTATTGGTGGCGTATTAACTTTTCAAGCTGAAGGAAAACCTACAGCACCACCTCGGGTGGTTGGTGTACACTCCAAGCTAACACCAGACGAGATTGGCATCTAGACAACTCACAATACACTTGCTTTTCAACAAGGCATGCGGTCGCCTATCGATCCGATATAAATTAGTTGAGAAAAATTCTCTTGTACCTACATCGGGCTTGAACCAACTATCGCTATGCTGGAGTTTCGAACGGCCTGTGCATTAGACCGCTGATCCACCGACCACTATTTCAATTATTACTTTATTTCCAGTATTCAGCAGATTGTTGATAGTATTTATTGATAATTTTCAAGAATGAAAATTCTATAATTATAATTTATATCATAATTTTTCTTTTCAGATATTATCTATAATCAAATCCTTAGATAACAAAAAAAGTGCTCACCAAATCTCAAACTCAAAAATAATCAAAGAAATTTTTTATACTTGTGGTCATAGGTATAATTTCATAACTTATAAATACATCTCTTCAAACTTCTAAACTACTAAATTCATTGAAAGTCAGTACTGTAGTTCCTATACCAAAAGTGGGTAAACAATACAATCAAGGCCTGTGAATCTCGACCTATAAATACATTACCACTAATAGAAAAGATTCTTGAATTAGCTGTTTACAAGCATCGGATCTTAGAACACGTTGGAAATAATAAAATTCTCATAAACAATCTGGTTTTCGAAAAAAATATTCATGCGAATCGAAATTACAATTAGCTCTGTCTAAATTCAAAAGAGAAATTGATAACAATAAATATGTGTCGTTCTCGATCTTAAGAGGGCTTTCGAAACTATTGATCGTAATATTATTTTGGTGAAGTTGAGAAGATATGTCATAAATGGTAATGTTTATCAATGATGATTATTTCTCTCGTAGAAAGCAAAATGTAAGAGTCCATAATAACATCTCACAATAATCTGGTATTAAAATAGGTGTTCCACAAGGTAGCGTTTTAGGACCTCTACTTTTTATTTTTTACTTGTATGACATTGACCTGTTTGGACTTTGTCACTTTATTTGCAGACGATACGCTGTTGGCCTGCTATGATTCTAATTTAGATAAAGCTATTGAGGAAATAAATCCTGTACTTATTGAGGATAATGAATATTGAAATCAAACACAGCAAAACGAAAACAAAAGACTGATAATAACAACCAAATAAAGATTTGATTCTCTTGAATTAAATGAAATAAATTTGCAAATAAATAATGAGATAATTGAAATTGTCACATCTATTAAATATCTTGGATTTCAGTTGGATAATGTATCACATCATCAATCATTTCGATTATGTATGCAAAAAGATTTCAAAAAAACTCAATGTTTTGCAAGAATTTCTTAAAATCTATCCACTCAGACCAAAATTACTGTATATAATGCAATTATTCAACCGCATTTTGACTAATGTGCATCTATTATTCGTATTCTCAATTTGAGTCAAACATCACAATACAGAAACTTCAAAATCGCAGTATACAGATAGTTTTGAAAACGAATAGATTCACAGAGATACGCATTATGATACAATCGTTACAGTGGCTATCAGTTTCTTGGCGATTATATTAATTAACAATGATTTTTATTTATAACATACTGAATAACTCAGCACCTACATACTTCTGTGAATTTATCAATTTGAATGTAGATATTCATAATTATAACACGAGAAATAATTCTAATTAGTATTCAAGCAGAACAGATAAAAGAAGTTCCATGAATTCTTTGTATTTTAAAGGCTTCGATACGTACAATAAATTGCCATGCATAGTTAAATCTAGTCCATCATCAAGAATTTTCAAAAAACATTTAATGGAGCATATTGAAAACACTAGATTAAATATAATAAGTTTTTGGCAAACATTTTCAAATTTGTTTGCGTATTTTTGTGTTTATATTCTACGAGTTTATTTATACTGTTACTATGTTAATGTATGTATTACTATTATTTTTCATATTCTATTAAGTTATTTATTTAATCTGTTATTGTGTTAATGTGCTCATTATTATTATTGTTTTTATTAAGGAATCCTATTTCAATAAAGATTATCTATTGTTTTCGATACGTTAGTTCGTTCTTGTGTTGCTCGTGAAAGAACAGCTGTATGACAGAAAAACTAGTATGAATACAGGTTTGTCAAAATGAAGGATAACTAATACCAGAAATATCAAATTGAGAATTGAAGAATAATGTCTGAAACAAATAATAAATTATGCTTACGTGAATAACACAAATCCTTTCACAATACAATTAGAGTTTCGTACAGTCATTGGTAGTGCAGATGGAGGGCCTGGGTCACTCATAGGTTCCTGCTTTCGTCTAAATATCTCTGCCAGTTGTTCTATTCGTTGAGATGATTCCAACATAGCTTCTGCTGAGAGATCGTCTAAGGTAACTAGATCAACTGAAAATATGAATCATTGGAGCCCACATATTCTGTTTTTCTCGAGAGAGGAGTTTAGTTTATAATAAGATAACGAATTGTTGTAAATCCATATAACCTGATTATGGCTGCATAAAACAACCAAATTTTGTGCGCATTACAATGGCTTCTTCAAGATGAAGTATAATAATAATAATAATAATAATAATAATAATAATAATAATAATAATAATAATAATTCTGGGGCCCAGAACGATGGATTGCCACTATGTAATGACCGTAATGAAAATGGACGCTTTGAGTGGACGGATGAACTGAGGGAAAGTCTTCTGCATTGCTATAAGAGCAGTGAGCCCACCCGAAGAGGATACATGGCGAGAATGCATGCTTTGTGGTGTGAAATACATCCAGAGCATGCTGCCTTTTCCGCACAAAACCTAAGGGATTATGTATCCCACCTTCGGGTTCGAAGCTATGTTAGAGCCCCTCCTCAGCCGGTTAACGCAGTGGCAGAAGTGGCAGATATGCCACGCGTCGATCTGGCTGTAGAAGAGTTCCGCATCATACCACCAACGGAAGGCATCAGAACACGCAGGGCGCTGCTTAACACCAATCCCCTGAAGCCACAACAACTGGCTCGGGTGGATGCGGAGATTCACGATGTCCTTTCAGAGGAGGCTGACATCTGGCAGATCAACTCTGCCATGTATGACGCCGCTCAGGCCCTGTCCCAAACGGAGAGAAGGGATACCAACCCTCTGATTGGGAGGCATGAGCGACGCATTCACAAGATGGAAGCTAAGATCAGGTCAGCGAGACAACACGCGTCACGTATCCAGTGTGTGGCGGACTACGTGGCGGCCAATAGGCCCTTCACGCCCGCAGTGTGGGCGAATTGCCGCAAATATAAGACGAGCTCACCACACACTAAATCAACGCGTGCTGTTAACCATCAAACAGCACTGTCTTGATAGGATACGAATGCTGGTGGCTGCAAAAAAGTCACAAGTGAGCGCAGTTCGAAGCTTTCTGCAGGAGGCTTCGTCAGCCCGAACTCAATGAACTGCTCAATCCGATAACCCTGGAAGAAGTTCGACGGGCCCTCAAAGGCTCGAAGAATTTTGCGGCTCCAGGTCCTGATGGCCTGAATAACTATTGGTGGAAAAAATTTCCAAGTACCCACCACCATCTAGCAAGAGTTTTCAACTCATGGCTAGATGGGGAACAGCAGATTCCGGATTGGTTTGTCGAGGGGCGAACCGTGCTAATCCCCAAAAACGAAGATTTGTCTGATCCGAAGAACTACAGACCGATAACATGCTTGAACGCATGTTATTAGATGTTTACACGCATCTTGTACATGCGAATACTCTCCGCAGTTGAGCCGGTGTATGAACGGATATATGAGCAAAGAGGGTCAAAAAAGGGGGTCGCTGGCTGCAAGGAGAACCTGCTGATCGACAGATGCATCACGCAGGACTCCGTGCAGTATAAGCGTAACCTTTCAATGACCTGGATCGATTATCGCAAGGCATTTGATACAACATCGCATGAACTCATCATGCATTTGCTCAGATGCCTTGTGGTACCCGATCAAATAGTGAGATGCATTGAACAGCTGATGCCGCTCTGGAGGACTCGATTTACCATAACATCTGGTCAAGTCAGAGTCCAAACAGAGCAGGTTATCTTTGGAAGGGGCGTGTTTCAGGGAGACTTCCTCAGCCCTCTTCTCTTATGCATCTCACTACTGCCATTGTCCGTTGCACTACGGAAAACCCGCGGATACAACTGCGGCACCCCCAGCAACCGGAGGCATAAGGTCACCCATCTGTTTTACATGGATGATCTTAAACTTTATGTCTCCGGAGAAAAGGACCTTCACCAGTCCTTAAGGGTGGTGGAAGAGTACACGCATGCTATCGAAATGGAGTTTGGGATAGACAAATGTGCCACGATTCATCTCAAGAGAGGACGATGCGAGGAATACGGAGAGGACGTTCAGCTCGTAGACGGAAGAATCCTACATCATCTGGATGCCGGAGAGACGTATACCTACCTAGGGGTGGAACAACGCCACACCCAAGTGGTAGCTACTGTCAAAAGCTCTCTCCGCGGCAAGTATCGGCACAAACTCGGACAGATTTGGTCTTCAGAACTGTCGGGGAAGAACAAAAGTTGCTGCAACTAATATGCTTGCCGTTCCGATTCTACATTACTCATTTGGAGTAATGAAATGGACTCAGGAAGAGCTGCGACAACTCGACGTGAAAACTCGCAAAATGATGGGTCTTCATAGAAGTTTGCATCCTAAATCGTCTGTTCCACGGTTATACTTCCCCAGACAATGGGGAGGCCATGGACTTTTGAGTTTGGAGTGTCTACATAACAGAATGGTACTGGATGGAGCCTGTAAAGCCATCAGGAGTTCAGATCCCCTTCTCTGCTTGGTATGTGATCATGAAAAAGCAGGGATTAGAGCATTTCTTTTCAAGGCAGCAACCCGTGCAGCCGATGAACTCGGTCTCGTATTCGACACTGAACGGACAAACCCAAACTCTTTCACCGAGTTGGAACCCGTTCAGCAAAAAGCCCACGTAAAAGCTGCGGAGTGTGAGAGGCTCCTGCAGCTACATAAGGATAAGCCGATGCATGGGGTCTTCTTCAAGAAAATTGAAGACCTAGGCTTATCCAGAGACCAGACCTTCTCGTTTCTCAGGTCAAGTGGGCTGAAGTCGGAGACCGAGGGATTCATAATGGCCTGCCAGGATGGTGTCTTTAACACTCTCGTCTACCGCAGTCGCGTGATGGGTATAGAGGTCCCTGACACTAGATGCAGAGCGTGTCGTGGGACAGCTGAGACCATAATGCATTTGCTGTCAGCTTGTCCAGCTTATGCGGTATCAGCCTACATTTAAAAATTTAAAAAATTGTTTAAAATTGTTTTTTCCGTTAACCAGCTGTCATCCCCCTACGAACGACAGCCCTCAGAAGTCGAAACTTGTGCGAGCTAAGGATTAACGAGGTCTTACCTTTTAACGTGCGATTCCTAGCACGAGACCAGTGACCATGCTGGGAATCGAACCCACGTCCCTCGGATTGATAGACTAGCGCTCTACCATCATGACCACTGCGGCCCATATCCACAGACATAACGCGGCCCTACGAGTGTTGTACTACCATCTACGACACTTGTACGAAGTAGACGAGACACCGGTGTTGCCTTATGCTCCGGGGGATATTGAGTCCGTGGTGGAGAATGAGAAGTGCCGAATCTATTAGAACTATTCATTCCCCACCCTCAGGCAAATACAAGCCAATAAGCCTGATATAGTACTTCTCGACCATCAAAGTATGACGATTTTCGTCATTGAGTTTTCAGCTCCTGGCGAAACGAACATCGTCCGAAAAGAGGAGGAAAAACGGACTAAATATCGGGATCTTCTCTTTGAACTCCGCAGGCTTTACCCAAACCATTCTGTCAAGATGGTGGTTCTGATAATAGGGGTCCTTGGTGGAATGATGGACACACTGATCTCAAACTTAAAAATCGTATCGGCTTGCCGTGACATGGCAGAAATCCTAGCCGGGCGAATGCAGAAGGGACGTAATTCTTGGTTCACTTCGCCTACTCAGGGCACATGATTCTCGGACCCAGTAATCACTTACCCCATGGACGTGGGGAGTGATTACTGGGGTTAATGACACACCAGCGCGCCCTCCGGAAGTGTCGGGGCTCCGGAGAGAGGGCCTGACTGGATAAATCCTAACAGGAAAAAAATAAAAATAATAATAATAATATACCAGTCCTTAAGGGTGGTGCAAGAGTACACGCATGCTATCGGAATGGAGTTTGGGATAGACAAAAGTGCCACGGTTCATCTCAAAAGAGGACGATGCGAGGAATACGGAGAGGACGTTCAGCTCGTAGACGGAAGCATCCTACATCATCTGGATGCCGGAGAGACGTATACCTACCTAGGGGTGGAAGAACGCCACACCGAAGAGGTAGCTACTGTCAAAAGCTCTCTCCGCGGCAAGTATCAGCACAAACTCCGACAGATCTGGTCTTCAGAACTGTGGGGTAAGAACAAAGTTGCTGCAACTAATATGCTTGCCGTTCCGATTTTACTTCATTCCTTTGGAGTAATGAAATGGACTCAGGAAGAGCTGCGACAACTCGACGTAAAAACTCGCAAAATGATGCATCTTCATAGAAGCTTTCATCCTAAATCGTCTGTTCCACGGTTATACTTCTCCAGACAACGGGGAGGCCGTGGACTTTTGAGTTTGGAGTGTCTACATAACAGAATGTTAATGGATGGAGCCTGTAAAGTCATCAGGAGTTCAGATCCCCTTCTCTGCTTGGTATGTGATCATGAAAAAGCAGGGATTGGAGCATTTCTTTTCAAGGCAGCAACCCGTGCAGCCGATGAACTCGGTCTCGTATTCGACACTGAACGGACCAAACCAAACTCTATCACCGAGTTAGAACCCGTTCAGCAAAAATCCCACGTAAAAGCTGCGGAGTGTGAGAGGCTTCTGCAGCTACATAAGGATAAGCCGATGCATGGGGTCTTCTTCAAGAACATTGAAGAACTAGGCTTATCCAGAGACCTGACCTTCTTGTTTCTCAGGTCAAGTGGGCTGAAGTCGGAGACCGAGGGATTCATAATGGCCTGCCAGGATGGTGTCTTCAACACTCTCGTCTACCGCAGTCACGTGATGGGTATAGAGGTCCCTGACACTAGATGCAGAGCGTGTCCAGCTTATGCGGTCTCAGCCTATATCCACAGACATAACGCGACCCTACGAGTGTTGTACTACCATCTACGACACTCGTACGGTGTAGACGAGACACCGGTGTTGCCTATGCTCCGGGGGATATTGATTCCGTGATGGAGAATGAGAAGTGCCGAATCTATCGGAAGTATTCATTCCCCACCCTCAGGCAAATACAAGCCAATAAGCCTGATGTAGTACTCGACCATCAAAGTAGAACAATTTTCGTCATTGAGTTTTCAGCTCCTGGCGAAACGAACATCGTCCGAAAAGAGGAGGAAAAACGGACTAAATATCGAGATCTTCTCTTTGAACTCCGCAGGCTTTACCCAAACCATTCTGTCAAGATGGTGGTTCTGATAATAGGGGTCCTTGGTGGAATGATGGACATACTGCTCTAAAACTTAAAAATCGTACCGGCTTGCCGTGACATGTCAGAAATCCTAGCCGGGCGAATGCAGAAGGCCGTAATTCTTGGTTCACTCCGCCTACTCAGGGTGCATGATTCTCGGACGCAGTAATCACTTACCCCATGGACGTGGGGAGTGTTTACTGGGGTTAATGACACACCAGCGCGCCCTCCGGAATTGTCGGGGCTCCGGAGACAGGACCTGACCGGATAATTCCTAACGGAAAAAAAAATTATATTAATAATATACCAGTCCTTAAGGGTGGTGCAAGAGTACACGCATGCTATCGGAATGGAGTTTGGGATAGAAAAATGTGCCACGGTTCATCTCAAAAGAGGACGATGCGAGGAATACGAAGAGGACGATGCGAGAAATACGGAAGCATCCTACATCATCTGGATGCCGGAGAGACGTATACCTACCTAGGGGTGGAACACCGCCACACCCAAGAGGTAGCTACTGTCAAAAGCTCTCTCCGCGGCAAGTATCGGCACAAACTCCGACAGATCTGGTCTTCAGAACTGTCGGGGAAGAACAAAGTTGCTGCAACTAATATGCTTGCCGTTCCGATTCTACTTAATTCCGTTGGTGTAATGAAATGGACTCAGGAAGAGCTGCGACAACTCGACGTAAAAACTCGCAAAATGATGCATCTTCATAGAAGCTTGCATCCTAAATCGTCTGTTCCACGGTTATACTTCCCCAGACAACGGGGAGGCTGTGGACTTTTGAGTTTGGAGTGTCTACATAACAGAATGGTACTGGATGGAGCCTGTAAAGTCATCAGGAGTTCAGATCCCCTTCTCTGCTTGGTATGTAATCATGAAAAAGCAGGGATTGGAGCATTTCCTTTCAAGGCAGCAACCCGTGCAGCCGATGAACTCGGTCTCGTATTCGACACTGAACGGACAAACCCAAACTCTATCACCGAGTTGGAACCCGTTCAGCAAAAAGCCCACGTAAAAGCTGCGGAGTGTGAGACGCTCCTGCAGCTACATAAGGATAAGCCGATGCATGGGGTCTTCTTCAAGAACATTGAAGACCTAGGCTTATCCAGAGACCAGACCTTCTCGTTTCTCAGGTCAAGTGGGCTGAAGTCGGAGACCGAGGGATTCATAATGGCCTGCCAGGATGGTGTCTTTAACACTCTCGTCTACCGCAGTCACGTGATGGGTATAGAGGTCCCTGACACTAGATGCAGAGCGTGTCGTGGGGCAGCTGAGACCTTAATGCATTTGCTGTCAGCTTGTCCAGCTTATGCGGTCTCAGCCTATATCCACATAATGCAGCCCTACGAGTGTTGTACTACCATCTACGACACTCGTATGGTGTAGACGAGACACCGGTGTTGCCTTATGCTCCGGGGGATATTGAGTCCGTGGTGGAGAATGAGAAGTGCCGAATCTATTGGAACTATTCATTCCCCACCCTCAGGCCAATAAGCCTGATATAGTACTCCTCGACCATCAAAGTAGGACGATTTTTGTCATTGAGTTTTCAGCTCCTGGCGAAACGAACATCGTCCGAAAAGAGGAGGAAAAACGGACTAAATATCGAAATCTTCTCTTTGAACTGGTAAAAATCGTACCGGCTTGCCGTGACATGGCAGAAATCCTAGTCGGGCGAATGCAGAAGACCGTAATTCTTGGTTCACTCCGCCTACTCAGGGCACATGATTCTCGGGCCCGGTAATCACTTACCCCATGGACGTGGGGAGTGTTTACTGGGGTTAATGACACACCAGCGCTCCGGAAGTGTCGGGGCTCCGGAGACAGAGCCTGACTAGGTAATTCCTAACGGATTAAAAAAAATAAAAAATAATAATAATACTCCCTCACAGCACCCAAAGGCATAGCCTGTGCGGGTAGAGGACGGCTATTATTATTATTTGCCGTGGCGCTCCAGGGCGACTTACTGATGTTTTAGGTGATGTGTTCACTTTTCAGCTGCAGGAAAACCCGGAAAACCTACAGCACCACCTCGGGTGGTGGGTGTGCACTCCAAGCTAGCACTAGACGAGATTGGCATCTAGACAACTCACAATACACTTGCTTTTCAACAAGGCATGCGGCCGCCTATCGAATCCGATATAAAGTAGTAGAGAAAAATTCTCGTACCTACATCGGATTCGAACCGGCTATCGCTATGCTGGAGTTTCGAACGGCCTGTGCATTAGACCGCTGATCCACCGACCACTACTGTAAATTATATCTGATAATAATAATAATAATAATAATAATAATAATAATAAAAGTTATTCGTAATAAATTACAATTATTTTTATAATAAAATATAAGGTGGTATAAATAAATACATACTCTAACGTACAAGTACATGAATATAAAAATATTAAAATGAACAATTTTTTTAAATAAAATTAATGGAATTATTGAGGAAATTCATACATTAATTATGTCTTGAGAAAAATTACGATCTTTTTCAAATATCCAATCTTTCACTTTGAGTTTATACGAATAAAATAATTATGATTTTTTTATTTCTCCTGGAACTATATCAAAAACTTTTCTAATAATACTTGTATAATTTCTAGTCGATTTATTTTTATTGAGTTTATTTTTTAAAGTTATATTATTTTTATGTCTTGTCTCATAAGGATGATTACTGAACTTAATACAATTTTTGTTTTTGAAAATATAAATCAACATTCTATATATAAACAATTGAACAATATCAATTTTTCTACTTTTTTTATACAGAATATCAGAAGGAAACTATTATTTTTAAAATTTGCTTTTGTATCACTTCCAAAAGATACACTAAATTTTGTTTTACTCCACACCATCGAAGAATACCTTAGGTCAACTGGGATTGTATTAATGAAAAATATAACATCTCAAGATGTTTCAGCTTAAGAAATTGTTTCAAAAACTTGAATTTGGGTAGAATACATCTCAATTTTTTAATAAGGAAGAAAATTTGATGATCCCATCTCAAATGTCTGTCAAATTTGACTCCTAGATATTTTATAGATTCAGTTTCATGAATTTTGAAGTTCCTGTCAATTTGGGGGCCAAAATTTGGTAAAGAATTCTCGAAGTAAGTGAATGGAAGATAAAACGTTTTATCAAAATTCATAGTTAATAAATTAATGTCAAACTAGCTTTTTATTTTCCTTAAATCTTCTTGGGCAGTTTGTTTCAATGCAGTCCATGTAGAAGCATTATAAAAAATAACTGTATCATCTGCAAATGCATGAATTTTTCCATTACACTTTAATTTGAAAAGGTCATTGAGAAAGATGTTGAATAGTAATGGACCTAAAACACTGCATTGAGGTACTCCATAACAAAAAACCATGGGATCACTAACAGTTTTGTGAATTTTTACATGTTCTATTGCAAATATAACTCTTCATTAATTTAAAAGCTATTCCATGGAAACCAATAAGATCCAGTTTTTTAAGCTGTAATTCATGAATCAGAGAGTCGAATGATTTCTTTAAGTCAAGAAATATAGATATAGATTTGGTGTGTTACTATCCAATGAGTTACATATATGAGAAGTAAGGTGACGAATTGCTTGTTCGGTGGAAATATTTTGCCGAAATCCAAACTGTTCTGGAGACAAAAAATTTATGTGATTCAAACGTTTTTCAATTCTCACCTTTAATATTTTTTCAAAAATGTTTGCTATGCTTGATATCAAAGTGATAGGCCTATAATTCTCCATTTTATTCTTATTACCACTTTTATATATTGGTTTTATAATACCAATCTTGAAAAAACTGGGACATACCCCAGATTTAAAAGTAACATTTATGAGATATACTAAGGGATCAGAAATTAAATCAATTGATGTTTGCAAGACTTCAGTTGTAATTCCGTCTGCACCTGGTGATTTCCTTTGTTTCAAAGTTTTTGTTGTATTTTCAACTTCAGTTCGGTCTGTTTCCTCAATATAAATGGTTTTTAGGTAACTTGTCGATGCCTTCAATTCATTATTATTGTTTATTATTTGTTCTGCTATATATCTTTTTCATCAGTTATTGTTTGATTTCCCAACTCAATTGACTTTATATCATATGAGACAGATTTTTGTTTTTCATTTGTTAATATTGTCCCAAAATTTTTTAGAAGAATAACAGTTTTTTTCTATTTCTTGTTTACAATATTTTATTTAAGCTTCATTTATCAATTTATTTTTATAATTTTTATATTCGATTTCCGATTTCAAATTTCCATAATTCTTTTTAAGTTTGTCATACAAATTATTTTTTTTATTCACAGAGTTTATTATTCCTTCGGTTATATTTTTTTTTCGTTTTTTAGATTTATTTTTTATCTTTACACGGGTAGTGCTTTTATTTATAGATGTTTTGATTGTATTAATGAGATAATTTGCCAATTTATCTGAGTTTTCTAGTTGAAAATATGCGCTCCAATCAATGAATGAGAATTGCTCTCGTAATTTCTTGTAATTAATATAGTATTTGTATTTTTGATGGGTAATTTCGCTGTATTTCTCACAATCAATTTGTAGGATAATAGGGTAATGATCTGTTATATCTGAATATTATAGGTTTGAAGTGAGTTCTTATTTTTTTTAATTTTAATGAATATATGGTCCAAACAAGATTTCTGATTTGCCACTTCTCTTGTATATTCATTTATATACGATAAAAATTCATGCATACTGAGAATTCTACAGTAATCATGAGAATATAGTCCATCAGAAAGAATGTCAATATTAGTATCACCGATAAAAATGGTCGTACTATTTTGAAATTTTTTATTATTAACATGTAGGAAATCATTTAATGATGAATTAAATTCGTAGGGAGATATTGATGGTGATCTATATAATGCAATTACGTGAATAAATTCATTTTGATTGATATAAATTTTCATTAGGATAATTTGAATTCTATCCAGATTTTCTATTCTATATTCATAGGCATAATTACTTTTAATGTATGCTACTGTCCCATCATTTTGAATCAAATGTCCCTCATTGTATATTAAATCATATCCCTCTATATTGAATAAATCTGTATTATATATTCTGAAAGTTTATGTGAACCTTAACAAATCAAATTCATTTTCAAATTGATCAATGAATATTCTTTCTTCGTCAAAGTTTTTAGAAATACTACGGATATTATTATGAAAAATTGAAAATGAATTTTTTTCGAAACTTACAACCTTGTATAACTTGAACTCCTCAACAACTTCAGTTTCAATAAATGCATTATGATCCAAATTAACTAGGTATGGATCCATAAAACTTTTTTGTAGATATTATATACAGATACACACATATATACACATACGCATATAATCAATTTATGTTTTTCAAGTTTTCGATTTCCTCTTCATAGTTGATGATTCGGGTTTTTTCAGATTCATTTTTACGAACAAAAATATTCCCATTCTTGAACCAAATGAATTTATATCCGAATTTTTTCAATTCTTCATTAAGATATATCATTAATTTTCCTCCCAATCCTACCTCTGAAGATGATAATATAATAATAATGTTCGGCTGCTTTTAGAATTGTTTCCTTTGTTTCTTCATTTTTGAGTGCGATTTTTATAGTATTCACTGGTTTTTCTTTGTTTACTGTCAGTCGAACAATTTGATTGATTTCATTTATTTGAGACTTAACGCCATTTTTTTCATATATGCCTCCAATAATTTCTTCATCCAATATATGTTCTTGCTTACTAACACCTTTAATTTCAAAATTATTTTTTAGTTTCATTTGTTCATTAGAGTTGATTGTTTGTTTCAAGGAATTGAGTTCTGTTTTTATATTTGTAATTTCTTTTTGAGAAGATTGAGAATTCATGTTTATTATTCACAATGGGTTATTTTATAGGTTAAGGAAATTAAATAAATTGTGTGCTTTTTTTATTCAACTGTGAAATTAATTGAGGAATGAAGAGAATTTATAAAATTTAAGAAATTGGTTCATTTGTCAGTGCAACATTTTAAAATTTATCTTAGTATACTTCCACATGAAGAAGCCATTGAATGGCAAATCATCAGTTTAAGAAACCCATGCTGTATAAAAATTGATAATGGAAATTCAATGGAAATTCAATAAAAAAATTTGCTTTTACTTCATTACTTATACGTTTTCAGAATTTTTTTCCAAAATGTTCGCATAATTTTCAATTACAATATAACTCAAAGATGGAAAACACTGACGACAATAACGATAGTACTCTTGAATTCAAGAATAGTTTATTCAAATGAAAACTTTCAGGAATGTTGCAAGTTAATGGTAACAGCTTTAGTAAGCAAGTCGATCTTTACAACTTGAGGAAATTTATACCTTCATTTCGAAATTGAATAGAGACAAATGAAAATTTCATAGTAATGCTGATCCACCCAGTGGAATAACTAGACTGTGTGTTGAAATGACTGATGTATACTGCAAAGGCGCACATTCACTGCGTAAAATGGATTTTGGCTAATTTTGCTAAAATTTTGATGTGTTCCAAATCCTGTATCCTCATTAGGTAGCGTGATTTACAGATCGTTCTATGCCCAGTTTTCGAGGTACAGATTGTCAGAAATTCGATTTTTGCTATTTTAGGTATTATAATTCGATTTAATCTTTGTTCTCTGATTCCGAAATTGAATTTTCTTAGAAATGAACTCATATCTAAGTTGTAGCTCCTGAGTCCTTCCATTCAAATGAAAGATTATATCCCATAAATGGTGTAGCATTACAGCATGGAAAGACAATGTTCATGGAAATAGACAAATATCAATACCAAGGTGGCTTGCGCCTATAACATTGTCCTTATTGAAACTGATGAAATGAAATTTCGAAATTTGGAAGGAATGTACTCATACGCCATGAAATAATTTTTTTTTTACAAATTACTTCTTTCCTCACCATGTGACATTCTGAATTTACAACTTGTGATCTATAATTTATTCTGAAATGAATTTTATATCTAGAGAACTTTGGATGTGTTCAAATTCCTAATTCAAACTTTGAAAAAAATGCAGCTTTACTGTACTCAGTCAAAATGTGTCTGCTAGGTAAAATTATAATTTTGAATTAGAAGTACTTATTTTTTTCAAATAGCAACATGGAAGCTCATTCATCAGGAGCTGAGAGCATTTTATAACCTTTAATTTGATACTGCATACTATTATAATTTAAAACCAATCATACGTTATTGAACTTAAGTATATAACTTCGGGTTCAATTCCAATGGAGCATCCTTTGAGAGTAAAATAAGATTTGAATGCATTCAGTAATTTGTGATAAACACACCACTGGTTCTTGGATTTGTATCTGCCCTTTCATCATCCTCTTTTACCAAGATGTTGGAAACATAATATATTTTCATGGCACAATTTATGCAACCAAATCAACTTTTATATTTTTTCACTTATTCTTCAAGAGACATACAAATTTTGTCTTTCTAAACCTCATTCAAACTCAAAGGATTCATCATTTTGAGAAAGATCTAACATAATCTATTTAACTCCTTCGACGCAAATTTGTTTGGAACTGATAGTGTGCTATCAAATTAGTCGTATTGGGATTCTTCTTCTCCTTGACCAGACGAGCCACTAGACACCTTATAAAATAAGTTACACATTCAGATATTTAATTTTATATTTATAATAGTTAGGTACATTTTGACCGAAATCAGTCATGTGGCTTTCCATAAATTTTAATAATACATTGAAAAGGAAAAATATATAATGTGTATCATTTGAAAATACAATGTTTGTGTTACTTCTGGTAGAAACCGGTAGTTTCATGCAACTTGATAAAAAAAAGAAGTTTTAGCCCCAAATAAATTTTTCAAATCTCATTCAATTGTCTGCAAATACAAAACAGTTATAAGGGCCAAGCTACCTTCTGCGGACACACGGTATTCCAACAACATCACACCAAAATTATACATAACTAGTAAACCTAGAAAGTAAATGCCAAATTGTGGTAGTCACAGTAGTTGCACTTAAATTATTCACCAAGCATGGTTTAAAGTTTGGAAAAAACATCATTCCAAATAATGAATAAGGGCAACTTGCCCTCCATCCACCGATAACTGAATTAAAGCACTAAGGTAAACGATTAAATTTCCACAAAACTTTATTAAATTCGCGACATGTTTCACTACACTGTAGTTTTATCAAGCGATAATGGTTTACTAAAATCCTCTTCGTTAGGCTTTACTTAAATATCTAAATAAAGAAGACTAACTAAAGAGTTTGTTGAATGTACTCTCTGGAATACATCGCCACTTGAATGATGCCAATGTTTTTTAGGATCAAATAAAAATACTACAAGATAAATGAAAACAATGGGTGACATGGGTTTTTCATACTTGGTTCATGAGATCACACATTCAACTGCAACAGTAGGGACAATGATAAATCTTGTTTCCATGAATGCGGAATTAGATGTTTATACTGTTTTCGATTCACAAATAATAAGTACATAACGTAATATAAAATCATCTTTGAAAAATGTTTTACCAAAAGACACAAAATTATTCAAAATTGAACTGGGGCTCAAAACATTGATTACAAACAAAGTCAAAACTGAAACTTGTAAATTGGAACTACACAGAGAGGGATTCGAGATGCGCCTTCCGATAACCAGACTAGCTCGATCAGTACTGAATGGTTGGTTATCAAATGCTCATCTAGGGGAACATTTATAAAAAAGGTCTGTGGTAATGACAAACAGGAATATTTGTTTCCTTAATACATATGACAACATAAATTACCATCATTCTATTTTTCAGTTTATATCACAGCAACTTCATTTCAAATTTACCTAACAATGATGACTGTCAAATTTAAAAATTCATTCTCGAGCACCTTCATTAAATTTCTTGCAATTTATCAAATTTGGAGTATTGATCCACCCTGTACACTAAATATTTGTCTTACTTCTTGATGTTGATGAATGAAAATAATACTCACGATAGTAATCCGAAGGATTTTTATATGACGGGCAAGGATATTCTACTGATGCAAAATATGGCAACATGTTCCTACGCTCTCCGCTGAACATTGTTCTTCCAGCCGATATCAACAGGATTCTGGAGAGCATGGTGAATATTTCGTATGTGGGTGGATGCATCGTAAGTATAACCAATCTCCCGAGGGAATTTCCTGCTCCTCCATTCGCCCACTGTTTCAAATATTCTACCAAAAAAAATGTGTCAAAAATATCCATTCCTCTAGTTGGTTGATCTAAAACAACGATGTCCGTATCTAATATGAGATGGCATGCTACGTTCAGTCTTCTTCTCTCCGAAATGGTCATTGACGACACTTTTGTGTTTCTCACCAACTCCAAACCAAGATCTTCAATCAAAACTTGTATCTGGAACAGACAGTTTCATGAAAACATTTAAGTCATTTTGTGGTGTGTCAAATGTAGAATTCATTACGCACTGCTCATGGAAGTTGATATATAGGTGTAATGTTGCTGTTGAGTATTGGTATTTTGTTTTCGTTATAAATGATTATAATCGAAACTCAGATATGCATACTCATCCCACCAAACACGGAAAATCGTAGGAGCCTCAAAACATAAAATCAAATTGTTTGAAAATTTATAATTTTATGCAGGGGTTGCATTTTTCGATAATATTTCTGGGAATACGAGAAATGACCCAGTCGAAAAAAGCACACTTGAAGAATTTGTACTCAAGATTTGTTTTTACATTGTTGAACACGAGAATAAGTTCATCGGCTGCATGGGTTGCTGCCTTGAAAAGAAATGCACCAGTCCCTGTTTTTTCATGATCGCATACTAAACAGTACCATTTTATTATGTAGACACTCCAAACTCAAAATTCCATGGCCTCCCCGTTGTCTGGGGAAGTATAACCGTGGAACAGGCGATTCAGGATGCAAGCTTCTATGAAGATGCATCATTTTTCGAGATTTTACGTCGAGTTATCGAAGCTCTTCCTGAGTCCATTTCATTACTCCAATGGAGTAATGTAGAATCGAAACGGCAAGCATATTAGTTGCAGCAACTTTGTTCTTCGCCGACAGTTCTGAAGACCAGATCTGACGGAGTTTGTGCTGATACTTGCCGCGAAGAGAGTTTTTGACAGTAGCTACCTCTGGGGTGTGGCGTTGTTCCACCCCTAGGAGGTATACGTCTCTCCGGCATCCAGATCATGTAGGATGCTTCCGTCTACGAGCTGAAGGTCCTCTCCATATTCCTCACGTCGTTATCTTTGGAGATGAACCATGTCACATTTGTCGATCCCAAATTCCATTCCGATAGTATGTGTGTACTCTTGCACCACCCTCAAGTACTGATGAAGGTCCTTTTCTCCGGAGGCATAAAGTTTGAGGTCGTCCATGTAAAACAGATGCTTCTGGTTGCTGGGGTGCCGCAGTGGTATCCGCGGTTTTTCTGTAGTGCAACAGGCAATAGCAGTAGGGAGATGCAGAAAAAAAGAGGGCTGAGGAAGTCTCCCTGAAACACGCCCATTCTAAAGATAACCTGCTCTTTTTGGACTCTGACTTGACCAAATGTTATGGTGAAGTGAGTCCTCCAGAGCGGCATCAGCTGTTTGATGCATCTCACTATTTGATCGGTTACCGCAAGGCATCTGAGCAAATGCATGATGAGCTCATACGATGTTGTATCAAATGCATCTGTCGATCAGCAGGTTCTCCTTGCAGTCAGCGACCCACTTCTTTGACCCTCTTTGCTCCTATGTCTGTTCATACACCGGCTCAACTGCGGAGAGTTTTCGCATGTATAAGATGCAGTTAAACATCTTATAACATGCGTTCAAGCATGTTATCGGTCTGTAGTTCTCAGACAAATCTCCCTTTATGGGGGTAAGCACAGTTCGCCCCTCGACAAACCAATCCGGAATTTGTTGCTCCCTATCTAGCCATGAGTTGAAAACTCTTGCTAAATGATGGTCGGTACATGCGCAGTTCATTGAGCTCAGGCTAACGAAGCCTCCTGCAGAAAGCATCGAACTGCGCTAGGGCTGGAGTATCGACATTGAGTGGTTGCGGAAATTCGTAAATGCCCTTCCAGAAGGTTTCTACCCGATCTGCCGCCGGCGCCAGTGGATTATCCACAACACGTGGAGGCTCTTGGAATAGGCGAGAAGGTTTATCGCGGAACTTCATATTTTCCGCGATGCATCTCTCCCGCCTCACCAGTGACTTTTTTGCAGCCACCAGCATTCGTATCCTATCAAGACAGTGCTGTTTGATGGTAAACAGCACGCCTTGATTCAGTGTGTGACGAGTTCGTCTTAAATTTGCGGCAATTCGCCGCCACGTAGTCCGCCAGACACTGGATACGAGACGCGTGTTGTCTTGCCGACTTCGTCTTAGCTTCCATCTTGTGAATGCGTTGCTCATGCCTCCCAATCAGAAGGGTGGTATCCCTCCTCTCCGTTTTGGACAGGGCCTGAGTGGCGTCATACACGGCAGAGTTGATCTGCCAGATGTCAGCCTCTTCTACCAGTTGTTGTGGCTTCAGGGGCTTGGTGCTATGAAGCACCCTGCGGGATCTGTAGCCTTTCGTTGGTGGTATGATGCGGGGCGCCTCTACAGTCAGGCCGACACGTAGCATATCTGCCACTTCTGCCACTGCGTTGACCGGCTGAGGAGGTGCTCTAACATAGCCTCGAACCCGAAGGTGGGATACATAATCCCTTAGATTTTGTGCGGAAAAGGCAGCATGCTCTGGGTGTATTTCATATTATTATTATATATTTTCCCTACCAAATAAAACAGTTCATATCCCAGATCTTCTGAACTCGATGAAACAGGTTACCCAAAATGTATCTTTGTTGAAGATTTTAATGGCCATAATGTCATATGTGGTTCTCTTTTAACCAACTGCAGAGTTTGGACCATCGAAGAACCAATCAACCACTTTGATCTTTTCTTTGTAAACAATTGAAGCAAAACCAGATTCAGTACACTCACTGAGTAATACTCTATCTTAATCCTTACGATGTTTGATTCCACTTTTACACCTCTTCTAAAATGGAAGACTCTGCCGTTCAGTTACAATAGTGATCAGAATCCTTTAGTGATTTTATGAATCAGAGAAGTAAGCAGCCCGATGATCTGTTTTCAGTATAGAATATCAAATCAGCTCTGGCTAGGAAATCTTCGCAACTATTACCGTAAAAGACATAACAACATGTGAAATTCCTAACTTTATCGACGAAACTCTGTCCAACTCCACCAGAGTTTTTTTACCGAGTGTCCAAAATACTGGGTGGAGCCGAAACAACTGTAACTCCTTTCCAGATATCTTCAGCATAATTGACAGAAACTGTATGGAAAATATTGTCGATATTCTCAAACTCATCAACATTACAACAACATTATTATGTCATGTACGACTCGCCTAAGGCCTCCGATCAAGTAATACAACCTAGATGAGTAATACTCAAATAGAACTGATGGGAACATCTTTTCATAATGTTATCCCTCAAATCATGAAATTATTGCCATGTCGCAATTTTTTAAGGATACAATAAGCACGTCAGCTAGATTTTGATATCTGTCGGATATATTCATGGCAACGGAAACCCAAAAATACTGTCTTGGATGAAATATATGACAATAAGAAGGCAATTGAAACGTTCATTGAAGCTTGTTGGGAGCATGTAAAAACGATAGTAATTCCATCGCCGAACGGAGATTCTTCGTTGTCGATATAGTCTTGTCAGTACGACAACGCTGCATTTGATATTTGACAGAACAATCATTTGAAGTTACCAGTGTCGTAACTATCGAGAACGGGAAACCAAATTGGAAAACAGAAAAATGGATGAATTATGAAAAAAATATGTCAATTAGAGCATCGGCTGTTCTCAAAATCCTGTGGAGATTATTTCATCATAATTTCAGGTGTCTATTCCATATTGGGTTTCCATTATTTCTATTTTATTGAACCTCAATATTTCTGTTAATAATGCACAACACTGCTGTTGGGGGGAAGATGTCCCTTACACACAAATCTTAATGTGTGTGCGGCGAGTTACTCATCTAGGTTATGTTATTTGATCGGAGCCTAAGGTTGGTGCCATTATGCTTATAAAATAAGAGAAGGAACGATTATAATAATATTTGCCTAATACATGCCTGGTACACTCACCCTATCCATGGAGTCAATTTTTAGATACCCCAACTTGTTAGTGGGCTTCTTGAGATCGTAGTGAAACCTCAAAGTTTGTACAACTGTCATATCTTCACACAAATGTGAATTACTTTGCACGTACGCCACTCTTGACTTCAAAACATGTGGTCCAACGTTATGTCCATTTAAAAAGATGCTACCTAATACTGGTGTCCTCAATCCAGCAACAATATCGAGCAGAGCTGTTCCCTCTTCCTCAGCCGTTGCTATAATTGACATTATTTCTCCGCCTCTTATTTCGAATGAAACGTCGTTGAGTAGAAGATGTTGGTTGGATTTGAAGTAGCAGTTGAAAGATTTTGGAAATACTCCCACGCCGCAAACCTAATACCAAAAATAGAAATTAAAATAGTGAATTCATTATCAAATCTTGAGTAACTAACTGACTCCTAGAAAATAAAAATATCATTGTTATATTGTTATAAGAATTGTTTTGACTGACATTCAACGTCAATTTTGATTGTATCCAAATGAGAGATGATAAGACTTTCATATCTATCAATATAATAATAATAATAAGCAGGAAAGCCAATCACCATTCAAGGTTTGGTGAGTTGCGACACCACTTTCCTAAGCAACCGGTGCAAAACCGGACCGGTAGCCAAGGCGCACCATGGAGGGCAAGCTCATTCCCTCTGATGGCGGCCGTGGGTATACAAGACTAACCCCCATAGGTACCTATACCCTACTACTCGGTTCACGATGCACGAGGAAGAGGAACCTACAACTGTCAACCTCGGAAGGGGTCATAGGCAAGATGGTGAAGCCCAAAACGATGGATTGCCACATTATAACGACCGCAATGAAAACGGACGCTTTAAGTGAACGGATTTAGTTGAAAAATCTTTTTATAATGTTAGTGAGCTGTATAGTTTGTTGTATTTATAAATGTTTTATTGAATATTACCTGTCTGTTTTATATTTGTAATTTATTTTCTATGTGAGTAAATCATTTTGACAATTCTTATGCATGTTTATGTTGAAAGGATAATAAAGTGATTGATTGATTGGATGAACTGAGGAATAGTCTTCTGCATTGCTATGAGAGCAGTAAGCCCGCCCTAAGAGGTGAGAATGCATGCTCTGTGGTGTGAAATACCTATCTTTTTTGCCCAAAATCTAAGGGATTATGTATCTTAACTTCGGGATCGAGGTGGTCTCAGCCTATATCCACAGGCATAACGCGGCGTTACGAGTGCTGTCCTACCACTTACGGCACTCCTACGGTATTGAAGAGACACCGGTGTTGCCTAATGCTCCAAATGATATTGAGTCCATAGTGACGTATTCACTATTCATCTGTATGAAAACCCGAAAAACGTACAGCCTCCGGGTAGTCGGAGCGCACTTCAAGCTAGCACCAGACGTCGAGATTGGCATCTAGGCAACTCTCATCACACTCGATTAACCACAAGACATGTGGCTACCTGAAGAGACCCATGTACTTGAGAAAAAAGATTTTCGCGTACCAGAGCCTCGAACATCGGTGTGATGCGAGCAAGAAGTTCCAATGTTAGATACGCACGTGTCCAGAATGTCCAGTGGGAAAGAGCGTGCAGAACTAACTAACCGATGAAATTGTCAACGAACAAATTGACACGTAACACATGTTAACAATCAACAATAAACTAAAAGACACACTGGAGACTGGTCACTGACAGCGTAATGTGCGATTAAAGATTTACGGTAATCATTTGCCTACGCGGTATAAACCAACACATGTCAATAATACTTCAGTTCGTACCTTATAGATTAGTTCATTTTGAATAAAATATCGGGATAAGAGGGATCGTTTCAAGTGATCAGTAATGTATTTGAATGCCATGCCCACTAAATTATTTATCACTTCCTTGCACTTTATGTTCTATACAGGGTGGGGCACCGAAAACGAAACAGATCGAATATCTTCAATACTCATGTGTTATGAAGAAAATTTGACGAAATTTGTGATTATGGTTCGTTTCACCTGCCATCTTGTTTTTTGTATTAACAAATAAATCATAACTTTCGATTCTGAAAATCCCCACATACTAATTTTGATTGCAATCGGACCATAATTACAAACTTTGTCCGCCATCTTGGAACCACCATCTTGTTTGTTTTGCATTGACAAAAAATTTATAATTTCCGACCCTGAAAACCACCACTTATCAAGTTTGAATCAAATCGGACCATAATTTGAAATCTTGTCCGCTATTTTGAAGCCGCCATTTAGTTTTTTTCCCTTAGCTTGCAAATGAAGTATCATAATTTGGAATACAGATCAGTTGTTTTTTCGCAAGAGGGCGCCTAAATAGAAAGTTGGGTTGCAAAAATTGACATGGCTGAATTCCTTATGAAATTACCTTTTTAATGATGTACTACTTTCCCTATTCAAATTGTTTGGGTGATAGTGACCAAGGGGTGGGTGGAGAGGTATGACAGTTGAGGTTATGATAGGATTGGATTGAAAATCGAGTTTTTGCATTTTCTTCACAACACATGTGTTTTAATGATAATAATACTTTAAGTTCACTCATCAAATAGTCGCTGTCCTAGTGAAGGGCCAACTGATATTCGCATGCGAAGGAGCAGGCTATGCTGATTTTGAATAATAATTTCTATAAACTCAGTGTTACTATGGGGTGGAATTTTTTATTTTATTTTAAATTGAAGATAGCGTATCAATAATTCTGGCCACAAAAAATTTATTTAATCTTGTACCAAACGCATATTCATTGAGATCTTGATTGATTTGGCCGATACTTGATGCAGTTTCATGATTACACAGAATTAAATAAAAACACTTTTTTTAAATATCCACAATTTATTAATATAGTAACATGTGACGCGTTTCCATAATCCTATAGCTTTTTCAAATACTAAAATACCAGTTGTGATTGAAAAAGCTATAGGAATAGCGAAACGCGTCACATGTTACAATAGTAATATATTGTGGATATTTAAAAAAAAGTGTTTTCATTTTAATTATGTGTATTCATTGAGACTACTAACTCGTATACGACGCACAAATTATAAGAATTTATTATTTAAATTGTTCTCAAGGACATGCAAAACATTTAATGAAAAATTAATTTTTTTCTGAAACGAAAAGTATAAACGATTTCCATACTCTCCCACTCCAGTGGATATACTCTGTATATATTAAGAACTCGTTTATGGTGTAAAAGCTGAAATGATAAACTAGATTTATTTTACCTGCCATTGTTTTTTTTTTATTCCAAAACTGGAATTCCGAATTATATTTTCAGTAAATAAAATTCATCCCAATAAAATAGTACTGACATAAAATGGAAGGTTATTCATTTTACTCTCTTCTTACATAATGGTGATATTGAAACAAATACCCATATCAATTACCCTTCGTTAGTGCATGTAATCTTGGAAATTTAAAGTTTTGTGTAACAACTCGGGTTTGGGAAGATAAAAAAAATAATAAAAAAGTGAAAATAATTGAAGAATACCTGCAAATGAGGATACATGAAGGTTGTTCCTGGATCTTCATCTTGACGGAGGTATTCTGTTCGTATAACAGATGGTGTACCTCGCCTTGAAAGTGGCATCGAAACATGGCTGTCAGTCTTCGACATTGGTCTGCTGATATGACTCAATATACTGAAAAAATTAATATTGAGTATTTACTTGGTTAATTGATGTGAATATGTTGACTGAATTTTTCAAACTACTGTATTGAAGTGATATATAGGACATTGATCTGAAGAAAATATTAGGTAGTCAGTTTGAAGCCTGTTGTTATCAAAAAATTACTCATTGCTTATTCACTGGAGAGAATTAAATGAATCGAATAATCTCAATTCACATTCAGAACTTAACTGAAGTGACCTCCATACCTGTAATGATCAGATATTAAAGTCTGAATAATCACATACAAAACTCAATACTGAAGTTTGTATGTGTTTTATATGAGGAAGAGAATAGTCTATTCTGTAACAAGGTTAGAATGAAAATTCGATGCGAGCATCACAAGTTTTCATTCTAACCGAGTAGCAGACTATACTTTCTCCACGATCAAAAATTTTAAAACATTTTTTGGAAACGAACAAAAGATAATTTCCACACGAAATAATAACTATTATTTAAAAACACTATTTATCAGAAAGGACTAATCATGGACTAACCAGAACTAATGTTTTTATCGCAAAGATGCATTAAGAATAAACTATTAAATTAATAAAAAAACTGCCTTGTCGGTGGCTTGAACCCACAACCTCTCGTCTACTAAAATAAATAAATAAATAAAAATATATTTTGTAAAATTAAGCCTAACATTTTCCAACATTCTCTACAATTCATTACAAGTGTATTCCCGTGTTTCTTCGCCTCACGTAGGCTTGGACTTCGGGGAGTAGGAACTTGGACGCACGGAAAGCCGCCTCCCCCTCCACCCCATTGCTGGGGAGGAGGGCAAGCGCTTGTGCCAAGTGGTGCCTAAGGCCCCGATCAGGGGGCGCTGACAGCCGCCTCTGCTGGTGTTGGCGGTTGGTCAAGCTGTAGAGCCTGTGTGGGTCGTAATAGAGCCTGTGTGGGTGATAATAAACATGCCTCCTGCAAAGCTTATGCGTGTAGTTCATTGCATTCCATTGGATACTGCTGTTGTCTAAGTTCACGTGAGGCTGGTTATTGCGAGCTTACCCCGGAAAAGGCTAAAAGCGAAAAACCGGGTCATGGAAATTGACGTGTTCTACGTATCTCGGTTCCTTACGGAACCGGTTCCTCCCATCTTTCTTCGAAGATGTCCAGTGCTTGATAAATGAGCCCGCCGTGTTTGCGGGGCTCATTATCAAAAATTCTCAGTCTGGTGAGATCTCTAGTTAGAGAACTTTTGGGGAGGTGGAACTTGTAAAACTTGTACGACAAGTTCTTTACGTGTGTCGGGATCGAGTCGACGCCTGCAAGGGCACGCAGCGCATCCAATCGGATGTATCGGTCACTGTTCGTGATGATACGGAGCACTTTGTTCTGCATCCTGTCCAACCTCATGAAAGGAGTTTTGGGCAGGCTGCAGAACGCTGGGCAAGCGTACAACATCGCTGGCCGAATCATCTGCTTATAGATTGCCATTTTGGAGTCTAGTTTCATCCTTGAACCTCTGGCTATCAGGGGGTACACGTGTTTTACCGCCGCTGCGGCCCTCTGGATAGCCAGGTTTAGGTGCTTGTGTCATGTTGTGCGCTTGTCCAACTGCACTCCCAGGTATCTCACATTGGTTTTCACCTCCACAGCTTTGCTTTTGACCCTCAACTTCTGTGGGATTTTCGTGAATTTGAATTTCTTCGAGAAGTTGATGGCCTCAGACTTAGCCGGGTTCACCACGATCTTATTATCCTCCAGATACGGTATGATCTTCCCGTCCAGACGAGTCTGGACCTGCATGGCAGCTGCAACGCTTGAGAACGATTGGGCGTATATAGTGGTGTTATCCGCATATATAGCCGTTTTCGTTCTCTCGCACATAGGAAAATCATACGTATGTAGAGAATACAAGTGTGGGGATAGGCTAGACCCCTGTGGAACACCTGCTTCGATTGCATACTCCGCGGACCTTGTGTTGTTCACCCTCACCGCAAAAGTTCTGTTGACCAGGAATGAGTTCATAAGTCTCACCATGTATAAAGACATGCGTGCTTGGAGCATTTTGCAGATAAGACCCTCAACCCATACCGAGTCGAAGGCTTTTTGCATGTCAAGCAGGACCATGACTGTTTTCATCCCTCGATGAGCTGCCTCTTTCACCTCGTGAACAACTCGGACGATTTGTGAGGTCGTACTATGACCTGCACGGAATCCGAATTGTTCAGCGGGGATCATTTTGAGTTTCTCCTCGAGGGATAATAACCGCTTGAGAAGTATCTTCTCCACTGCCTTGGCAACGACACTCAGGAGCGAAATCGGGCGGTAACTATCGAGTTGATGGCCCGGCTTCAGGATAGGTATCACCAGCGTCTTCTTGAGGGAATCCGGGTATCACCAGCGCCTTCTTGAGGGAATCCGGGTACCACTGCCACTTGATGATGGCATTTACGATGTGCAAGAATTGCACGAGGGACTTCCTCGGCAGGTTCTTGAGTAGAATGGCGTCCAAGCCATCCGGCCCAGGCGCCTTGATCGTCGGAAGTCGCTTAATGACTTCCGTCAGCTCCTCATAGGTTGCCATTAATTTGGCGAACCTATTAGGACCGATAGGGACGGGCATAGTTTGTCTAAAGTCCTCGGTTATCTTAGACTTTACTCTATGTCCGTCGCTAACGTCCGGCGCCCTCTTGTGGACAATGCTCGCCGAATGGCTCCGCCTTCTGAGGGTCTGTAACTGCACGTTCGTTACCGCCCACTATGGCCGGGACGGGTTCGAAGCGTCTTGATATGCGCTTCGTCATCCGCCACAGCGAGTTGTCTCGAACGTCCAGTTTCTCCAGTTTGTTCTTCCACCGGGTGTCGTTATGGTCGTTGATCAACTCCGAAATCTGTCTACCAAGCCGAAACATATCGGCTCTATGCTCCAGATTTCTGGTGGCTTGCCACCTTTTCCGGAGGGAGTTTTTCAGAGTGATCAACTGCCTAACTTCCGGCGGGAGAACATTCTGGTTCCTCTTAACCACTATCTTCCTGATAGCGCGGTCGCGGGCGACCTGAATGTTACGAATAAAAGTGGGAGTTGCCTCCTCAATTCCATCCCGAGTGATGCCAGGCGTGATGGTCGTCCTGGCACTGATAACTCTTCGGAACTCGGCCCAGTCACCGTTCCGGTAATCGTATAGGGTTTTGGGAGGTATATCCTCTCCCTTATACTGAAGACTGAACAGTACTGGGTCGTGATCCGAGGTCATCTCGTGGATGGCCTTGAGTTCACTCATATTCGTAACATTCTTGTTCACTCCAAGTCGATAATGGTCGGAGTAGACCCATTCCAGGGGTAATGCGTCGGCTCATCAGAGTGGACGATTACCGCGTCACTACACAGCGAGTACTCCCACAACGTCTTACCGTTGGCGTTTGACTGTGAAGCCCCACTCCACTCAGGGCTCCTGGCGTTGAAGTCCCCTACCAACAACACCTTGTGGCCCGTGTTACACAAATTGTCCAAGTCGGACTGTGTGAACCTATCCCTGGGCTGGTTATAGACTGCGAACACCCATCCGCTAGCTTGATACCAACGTGCTCTATCGAGCTTTGTTGGGCTGGGAGCTGCGTGTACGCAATGCCATCCTTGACAAGGATGGCCACCCCCCCCTCACTGCCCAAGGGCGGTCTGCCCTGACAGTGGAGAAGCCCTTCAATCGGAATCTATGGGCCGGCCTGAGCCAGGTCTCCGATATGAACATAAGGTCTATCTGATGCCTGCCGATGAAGTCAATAATAAGCGAGAGCTTATTATTGACTGAACCGGCGTTAAACATGCATGCCTTTATACGACCTTTAAAAATTATAGCGCTGGCTATCCCCGAGGACTTCAAGGGCAGCCATAGCCTTTTCCAAGGGTGTCTTGGCCTGTGCGAGCCGGGCGATCAGATCGTCCATGGCTCTGCACAGTTCCGAGATGTTAAGCATCGCACTAACCTGCTTTATTTTTTCACCCAGACCCATCATCTGCTGCAGGTCAGAAGCCCCTGATCGGGGGTTCCTATGCACCGGCGACTGGGGGGGTGGTGTGTAGGGAATCTCGGGTGCTTGGGGTGCTCCCTGAATTCTCCTCCAGAAACTGTATCCGGCTTTGGTAAACCGGGCACCCTACGCTATTCGCGATGTGGGGCCCGCTGCAGTTGGCGCAGGTGGCTGGCACGTCCGGCGACTTTTTGCACGTACTGGTGGGGTGCGTTGCCACGCATTTCAGGCACCTGTCCTCCCGCTGGCAGTTTGACGTTGCGTGGCCCCACGGCTGGCAATGGTGACAATGGACTATTGCACGCTCATTTTTCCTGAGCTCCCATGATATTCTAATGTGCTGGAGTACTCTCACCTGCTTTTGCAGTTGTCCCAGTGTCACGTTGCGAGGGGTTGTGATGAGGTACAACGGGCGACGTTTTGTTGTTATCCTCATCATTTTCTCGACCTGGATGCCATATTTCTCAGCCATCTCGTTAATGATGTCGTCCTGGCAGACATCCGAGTCGAGACCCCTCAACACGAATGCGTGTGTTCTGTTCTGCGGCAGGGTGTAAGTATGAAACTCCGTCCCTGTAGTTTTAAGGAGGTCGATCATCGTCTGACGATCCCCCACGTTGTCGGTGAAGTCCCCCTTTAATTCCGACTTCATTTGTGCCGTGAGGGATCTATCTAGGTTGAGCCTCCCCTGTATCACTATCGGAGGCAGCATTCTTGGCTTTGCTCGTCTACTATGCCAATGCTATACCGACTGAGCCATCCGGCCCCTCGTTAAAATATGTTTGATAAATATTATATTAACGTCATTAATATTTTTCATACTCCTTCTTTGTTTTTGTTTTTTGGTAGTGAAATTTCCAGTATATTATATGTACTCTTTGTAATTTCAGGTGGTGTATTTTCACAGTCTTATTCTGAATCACTGGATAAATTCATGATACTTCTTATATTTTCGAATGAAAACGTGACAGCAATAATTCTGATTATTTCTTTCGTCTATTAAATATCAGTCATCAACCAATCATACGTTTTTTTCCTGTTTGACAGGACAAATCAACACGCTCTATTAGCGACTATTTACATGATGCACAATAGTCACCGACTATTCAGCATGATACTCATATCAAGGAGCCTGAGCATCTGACAGTACTCTGAATAAATACATATTAAACGTCAAATAGAATCAATCGTGTTAAAGCTGAATAATTATTTGAAAATGAATCGGTTTGGAAAAATCAAAAACGATGAGATATCGCGGCTACAATCCCTGACAATACAGTGTCATTCATATGACAGATATGAAGAAATGGATTCAAGAAATAATCTTCATAAATATAACACGACCTTGATTAATTGTCGACTATTTTATTGCTGCTAAATTTCTCTTGTATTTATTAATTTTACTCGACATTATTTTGGCATTGATAATCAGAGATGAAAGCTCTCGGGCTCTCATCAGATTATTAATGCCAAAATAATGTCTCGTTAAATTATTATAAAATACAGTCGAAATTTAGATGCAATAAAAATAGTCGACTATATATCAAGGTCTTGTTATATTACCCTTGACACTACTGAAATTTGCCACTACGGTGACAATCAACTGCGTCAAGGCTAATGTTATTATTGATAACCAGTGTGAGAATATTATTCTATTACAAGAGAGAGAATGTAAATACATTTGAATTGCATGGGAGCAGAGGTGTTGTAGAACATTTCTTCAATCTCAAGAGAGAGAATTCCAGCATTCTGTAATCAAATTTCATTTCAGAATTAGCAAATTCTGTGATGATCGTGGAGAAAATCATTCTACATTGCGGCATTCAATAGTCCCCCCTCCTGTCAACTTTTTAACGGTTTGACGTACAAACATAAAAAACTGTTTGGAGGGTTTCACCGATACTACTTTTTGAAATAAAACACATTGTGAATGCTCGATAGATGGCGCGAAGAGGCACATCAACTAAAAAAAATTAAATGGGATGGGGGGTCATGTGTCACATCGTTGAAAAACTAATTCAATTCTCTTCTCAACCATCTAAATTCTTTAGATTTTAGTTTCTACGTTTTTTCACAATATGCATTTGAAATGTCAGAATAAGTGCGGATCTGGCAGATCTGAACCCCTTTTCTTATCTGAACACGATAACTTTTGAATGGTTTGATGGGAAATAATGGGACACAAATTTTTTTCAATGGAACGAAATTTTTTGTAGAATGTTGTAATTTACACCACATGTTGAATCGAGTGTAGCAGAGTGCAGTTAAACAGAGGAATGTGTCAATCCAAATCAGCAATTTGAATAATCTAGGCTAAATTACACCGAGTGTAGAAAAGTGCTACACACATTCGATGCATGAATATGGCGAGCTTGATCAACTCCAACAGGATGAGAACCCATGATATTTGGGAAAGGACAGAAACGTGAATCGAGATATTTTGGTTGAAAATGTTTGAAGAAAGATTTCGTTTCTTCTTCTTGCGATTTAGTGGACATAGAACGAAGAACATTTGACAAATTGGCTCCTATTCGCGACGTGTTTGATACATTCGTTAAAAATTGTCGAAACAACTATACAGTTTTCGAGTATGTTGTGGGTTTCATGCGACCCCAGAATGTTCTACTCGCTGAATTCAGAAGTACATTCAGGTCAACAACCAAATGGCCTTTTTTAAATTCTCAATGATGCCATAAGCCTAGTCGAACATTTAGTTACACCTATTCCACAAACAAGTAGAAAAATCACCGCCGATAATTGGTTTACAACATTCGAACTCTTCGCAACGCTTCTGAAAAATCACACGCTTACATATGTAGGAACAGTTCGAAAAAACTAAAACAGCCGCCAAAAGAATTTGTTGACACGAAAGGAAGAACTACAGGGTTCAGTATCTTTGGATGCCCAAACAAAAGGAGAATGTTGTAATGACATCAAGCATACATCATGACGATGGTATTGATTGTCAATGCAACAAGCCAGGGTTAGGATATCATGTACAATAGAATTCTATTGTCGATCGAATAAGTGATAAGTATATCAATATAGTTGACCCCATGGGAGAGAAAGAGAAATACTGTCGACTATAGAAATGTATGGTTCACGGAATCCCACCCCAGGAATTATATCATTTTATAACTCGACAAAAGTTGACGAACTGACGGTTAACTCTAATTTCGCACGTTATAAACGTCATTGGTTAACGGTAAGTTTTTTTTGACAATTAATATAGCAGGAATCAACTTTGAAATTATCTTCACTGTCTGTAACCAACATAAAGAAACCATTCGAGGAAAATACAGAAAATAACTAGCGTTATGTCTATCGGATAGCATCTCTAACAAATATTGGTACAAACTTTCTCATTCAGATAGAGAAAATATAATGCAAATACCTAGAGAAGGTGCGTAGAATGTAAAAACGACATTAAATTTAAAATATTATTTTCAACAGTGCGAAAAATGCTAATCAAGCAATTTCAATGATGAAATGAGGTTTAGTTTTTTTTTTCAGTATTTCCGCGATTTGAGCAGATGATTCCTTTGAGGCAATATTCACGTAACACTCCTGCATAACTTGAAAGAGGCAGGAAAACATTCAAGCTGAGAAAAAATCACTTATGTGCATATGGCTCACATGCCAACGTGGGGTCTCCGGACACATGCGGGACTTTGGAATCAGGAGGGCAGGACGAAAGTCTCACCCTGAAAGCGGTTAAAACCCGAACCCACCCCCACCCTGTGGTTCTAGCTAGTGTTTTAATATGTCCTTTATTTATTTATATGCCCGTAGAAGTGTGTGCTGTATTTTACTTATATTTAATGTTATTATAATTTTTTGGAATTTTGGATAATTTTGTTCGATTTCTCCAGGATTATTTATTATTTTGTAAATATTTTTTGTTATTTAACTTCAATATGAATGCATCTGTTTTTCATTAATTATTTTTTTCTTAATTTCATCAACATAGTTTTATTCTGATACTTATCCGAAAGTAGAACATGCCAGAACTATGATAAAAAAAATCATTATAAAATTATGCCCCAGTACCACAGGGTTAATTCTACATGAAAGCATTCCTTTCCCAGCAAAAAATTGTTATTAACATCAATAAAACAATTCCATATTTTTTCTCACCTATGTTCAGTTTCATGATTTTGTACATATTCAGCCACACTGTGTCTTTTATGCTCTCTCAGATGATGGTGGTGCACCTTATGGTCTGTAGCTAGCAGGTTGGCTTCTGAATTGCTTTTATTTCTGTTCCACTGATTTGTAGGTCGGATTCCACCTTGATGCATCGCAGCTAGCGGCAAACCAGGACTTTCCTATTCAAAGTGAAAAAGTTTTGTATACGTTATTAGGTCTTATGCATAATAAGTTGCACATTTATTTCAGTTGTACAATAAATCAAGGTACTTGAGTTGTGTACAAATAAAGAGTTCGAGAGAAATAGAGTCAAACCCTCCTTGACTAAGTGAGGGAAATAAAAAATAATTAAGATAAATTGAAGTTTATTGTACAAAGTTATGATAAAGTCACTGCAGAGTTTTATAGTACAATACATCCACCAGCATCTTCCTTCTTCACCCCACGCGGGCTTGGATGTCCAATGTAGTGAATGGACACACGAAGAGCCGCCTCCATCCCCACCCCATTGCTGGGGTGGGGGGCGAGCGCTTGTGCCAAGAGGTGCCAAAGGGCCCGATCAGCGGGCGCTGACAGCCGCCTCCGCTGGTGTTGGCGGTTGGTCGAACTATAAAGCTCATGAGGGTTTTAGGTAGCATAATACACGCCTCTTGCGAAGCTTATGCGTATCGTTCATTTGCATTCTATCTAGATATTGCCCTTGTCTAAGTTCGTGTGAGGCTGGTTATTGCGAGCTTACCCCGGAAAAAGCTAAAGCAAAAAACCGGGTTGAGGTACTTAGCGTTTCTCACTTCATACGACTCGGTTCCCTATGGAACCAGTTCTTTCCATCTTTCCTGGAAAATATCCAGCGCTTGATATATGAGCCCGCCGTGTTTGCGGGGCTCATTATCAAAAACTTGGAGTCTGGTAAGATATCTGGTTAAGGAACTCTTGGGGAGGTGGAACTTGTAAAATTTGTATGACAAGTTTTTAACATGTGTCGGGATCGAGTCGACGCCAGCGAGGTCGCGCAGCGCATCCAATCGGATATAGCGGTCACTTTGCACGGAGCACTTTGTTCTACATACTGTCCAACCTCATGAAGGGAATTTTGGGCAGGCTGCAGAACGCTGGGGCAAGAGTACAACATAGCCGGCCGGATCATCTGCTTGTAGATGGCCATCTTTGCCTCAAACTTCATGTGGGAACCTCTGGCTATTAGCGGATACACGCATTTTACCGCTGCTGCAGCCCTCTAAATAGCCAGGTTCAGGTGCTTGTACCACGTCGTGCGCTTGTCCAGCTGTACTCCCAGGTATCTTACGTTGGTCTTTACCTCCACAGCTTTGCCCTTGACCCTCAACTTCTGCAGGACTTTCGAGAACTTGAATTTCTTGGAGAAGTTGATGGCCTCGGACTTGGCCGGGTTTACCACTATCTTGTTATCCTCCAGATACGGTATGATTTCCCTGTCCAGACGGGTCCGAAGCTGCATGGCAGCTGCAATGCTGGAGAACAATTGGGCGTATATAGCGGTATCATCCGCGTATATAGCCGTTTCCTCGCACATAGGGAAATCATAAGTATGTAGAGAAAACAAGTGTGGGGAATAAAATGTTGTCCACTTCAGGTTCCGCCCGACTATGACTGAAATTAGTTTTGTATATCTCAAAGAGATAGTGAATGGGGATCAGTTTATGAGGCTGTAGGTCTATTAGGAAGTATTTGCTGATCTTTGTTTAGAACCGTGTTAAGAGATACGAAACATATTTTAACTTGTTTCCCAAAAGTAAAAACACTTCCAATCATGTTTGAGTTATTGGATCAAAATCTCATAGAGTTTTGTTCCTTTCAGTTGCGTATTTTTTGGTAAACTCATATTTTTGATGACGTTATCACTGTTCGAGTTATATATTTTTTTAATGGCAATACCCCATTTCGATAATACCTTCGAAAAGAACGGATTGTCTATGTATGGATGTCATATTTTGTTCATGTTACATAACAACATTTCCAGAAATTAATTCAAGATACTAAAAAACGCATGTTTCTAATTTTTATTCCAATGGCAACACTGGCAACAACGCTTTCAAAATTACTTTCTATCGACTCAGATCACATCCTCAGCTACCTGACAATTCACTACAGGTACCAGCAAGATGCAGAGCATTACGCACTACCAGTACGTGAGTACCTGTTTCCCAATAGATGGATTTGCAGACGAGGATTTTAACTAATGTTTTCCAAGAGTTTCAACATGGCCTTGTATATTGTAAGGAGGCAAATGGCTTGCAACTCAAAAACTTGATTTAAAGATTTGTAGGTTTATTTAGTCCTGTTGTCATGTTTATTATTTTGAAAAAAATTTCTTTTTTTTCTCGGACATACGGTTAAGTAACATGAGAAAAAATATGACATCCAAACACAGAAAAATGCGTTCTTTTCAAAGGTAGTATTAAAATAAGGAATTGCCAAAATAGTGATGTCATAACTCGAACAGTGATGACGTCATCAAAAATATGAGTAGAATAAAAAATGCGCAACTGCAAAAGAAAATCGATGTGTCCGAGGTTTTTTCCCCGATGGTCATATCAAGCTTATAGCGAATTTTTCCAACCTGTACGTGCTAACTGTATGTCAGGTGTGTCAAATATTTTCAGTTTTTATAATATCCCTTCCTCAGACAGTAACAATGGAAGGGCAGAAAACACTGGTGACAAACTGCAATATCTAACGAATTAAATTGCAAATACCGTCATTTTGGAAAATTCACAAATTAAAAAGGATGATGCCATTGAGATAATCACGAAAATAAAATGAAACTGTCTCTAGGCAAACCATTAGATGTGAATGGTTATTTAACGAACAAGTTTATTAATAAGGGCGATTAACAATTGAGATATTTTAACAGGTGAGCGGAGCGAGCTCGTTAATGTTCGAGATTGTTAATCACCATTTTAATTCACGAGTTCGTTAAAAAACTTTTGCGTTGACCATAATAAAAAAAATAAAAGAAATTACCACTTGGGGATTGAACCCTCGACCTTGCTATCACCTTAGGATTCAAACCAGCATTTTACCAGCCGGCTGCGTTACTATCTAGCTATTAATGCTACTGACAACTTTACTGATATATTTGATGTTTTCTGAATTTTTTTTTACAGAACTTCGTCACTATCCATCTTTTGATTTCAAAATAGACGTAGAATTTTAAGAAATTACAACAATGAGATAAATAATGACAGATAGTACTAACACAATTACTTCATTTCAAAATAAATGATTTAGCGGGTAAGTATAAAATATGTTTGGTTGCATACGCCACAGGTCACTATATAAATATAATATGTATTGGAGCAATGTACGTTGTACATATAAGTAAATCGTTGATTAATAGAAAATCATTCATTAACAGGGGTCATTAATCAACGATTTTGAGTGCATTAAAATACATCGTAAATAAACGGTCGACGGAAAAGTTTTATTGAAAAAAATTAACAACATGAAATCAAGGTAAGAAAAGAAAACGGACGATTTTTCGTATAAAACAAGAACTGTGGTTATAAGCTGCGAAAAGATTTTTTCGGCCATCATTACTTATATGATCGTTACTTATAGATATTAGGACTAACAACGCGAAAAGTCATTATTCATGATTATAAACTTCATAAATATTGGAATTGTTCATCACAATATTTAGGTTTTGTCTTATTGCTTGTCCTTGAGTGCGGGTAGAAACGTTATCATGGTTTTCTGCATCTTGGTCTGGTACTTCTAAGATTCTAAATAGGATCGCCTAAGGTTTTCGCACAACACAAGCAACAATTATTTTTGGTTTATTTTCCAATTCCATGCGACAACGCAATATAGGAAATCGACGTTTCAATTGACCAAAACATCGTTCGATCATTACTCTTATAATTTTGCTCAACTTCAGGAGCAGGATTTCCAATTTTTATTTTCCCATTCAAAACGGTATAATCTTTTAACATCACCAAAAAGTGTGGGTAACTAGGGCTTGTAATATTTAGTATCCCTCACATGCACAACGTATACCATCCGTTGCTACTCGAAGTACACAAACAGGTAGATAAGAAAGCGAGGCAATAAAAACGTATTAGAAACACTTGAGAATTATGATTATTTAGCTATATGTCATAATTCGAAGAGTGAATTAGATTTTCGTCGACAAAAATTCATTGGAGGCCTAGCGAAAGAGATGTAATTCCCGCATCAATTATTTGAATGGTTTCTATGAGTGATACTTTTGAATAATATTCTTATATATGAATTTTCAATAAAAACTCAATTGTAAAAAATCAAATATCTGAATAAAAATGCAAATTTTCACTTCCAGATTTTCTTTTTTTAGTAAGGGTATTTTCACAATATCTATCAGATGTACATAGTTCAATGTCCAGTGTGGCTTCAGCTGGAGAAGTAGTTGCTATCTGATAGGTATTACAAAAAAAACATATATGTCATAGGTTGTTTTCATTTGAAGATAAAAAATTTCAATTTTCATTTAAAGATATTCCCTTTTTCAACATGAATTACTTCCAATCTTGAACAGTGGGAAATGGCGACAGGAGTCCATCTTTCAGTCGCATATGATTTTTTTATCTGACATTATGAACATCGTATTCATATTTTCGATGAATGTTATAATACGATAATAAAGAATAGGAATTAACCTCAAACTTGTTTTCATTACGATTTCAGAATTACCATTATACAGGTATACCCTCCATTCACCTTTTTATTAAATTTCAATACTATTTATCCAACGGTTTATGAGTTAACCTTACAAAACCGAGTCAGTATAAACGGTTGACAATGGGGGTTTCCAGTATCGTAAAATATACACTTTTTTCATTTGACGTGATGGAGGGCAGTTTATAACATAGTCCTAACATTTCAGTATGACTTAATTCAAACGCTCCTCAGCTGTGACGACATTTTCCATGTAATATCATTGGCTGAAGTTAAAGATTGCGCAGAAGTATCCGAGAGTGACCGAGGAAAGATAATATAGGTATGCTGCCATGTTCCGGTCGAGCAGATACAACCACATAGTCTGTCAGAGAATATAGCAGCTATTAAGTAACATCAGTAATATATTTCATGTGCTAATTAGGTATACTGTCATGTTCCGGTCGAGCAGATACAACCACATAGTCTGTCAGAGAATATAGCAGCTATTTTAAGTAACATCAGTAATATATTTCATGTGATAATTAATATTCATCAAAACATAGTGATCTAAATGTAATCTTGGTTGAAGTTAATATTAATGAAAATATAACTGCAGACGTGGCAACCATGTATACAAATCACTAATAAAAACTGTTGAGGTTATTATAATGGAAGTAAACGTTTTTAAAACCGGTAGTTTTGTATTTTATTTAAACGAAACGAGCTCCTTCTGTGTTTTAACATTTATTCAACTACTACTAACCGATAATCGATAATATTGACAGATGATGCATGACACCCAAATCATACTATGAAACATAGGTTGTTATAAGTGACAGTCATAAAAATTGTAGAAGATTAATAAAAATAAAAGTACTGGATTTCCCATTGTATTATAACAAAAACATAACCTTCTTTATTAGCCATTATTCATTTATCGATGTATTGCTTTGAGATTTTGTTCGTTTATAGTGAATTTGGGCCGTGGTCGCAAAAAGGTGTTTTGTTCCGTTTTGTCGGAATACAACAAATGCACAGTTGTCAAGTTGACAATTAGTCGCACCACTATTTGAACACGAATAAAACATAAATGATCCAGAATTACCAAGCTAATATTTCAAGACTTCGAACAGAGGGACAGGCAGGTACATATATACCAATGACATTAATGAATAAATTATTGTTGTTAAATTGTTGTTATATCCGTCAACCGGTTGCCCTCCTACGTGCAACCCTCAGAGACTAGTGCGAGCTAGGAGAAGACGTAGCCCTTACCTTTTAATACGTGTGATGCCATGCACGAGACCGGTGGCAATACTGAGATTCAAACTCATGCTCTTTGGCTCATGGAGCGAGCACTGAACCAGCAAGCCACCGCGGCCCATTGAAATAATATATTTTTGTAAATCTTATTTTTTGCGATATAGCAACGCTGTCAGGCACATTATTAATTTTATCTGCAAGGTGAACATCACGAGTATAACCAATCAAAATCTCTCTCGTTAATACGTCACGTTCCCGCCTCTTCTGGTCGTTTGAATTTGGTGGTTAATTTTGGCGTTTTCAAGGGGTTCAAGGGGGTGCCTGTGGCCCAGGCATCCCAACGCTACTCTCACCTCCACGTGGTGAATCTTGGGCAACGGCAAAACCTGTCATGACGGGTAACGAGAGTTAAGCGGACTCTAGGTGTGGCTAAGGCGCTGCAGCCAACCGGAGTAGCGAACGGTGGGCCCCTAGCTCACCATACACCGACATCAAACACACACATGTCATGATTCATCCGACACCCAAAACACACATTTATACATCACAGAGGGATGCGAGAACTAATAAACCTGTTTTCAGTGGGAGCCAAGGAGGCGCCTCGGATCGGAAGCTGCAGAACTGGTAGCTAGTGAATAAATCACTAGCGGCCGCCGCGCCGCATCGTCCGGCTGGGAACCAGGAACCAGGGCTTTCATGAGGAGCTGAAATGAAGGAACTCGCAGCAAGAACTGGAGTACCTGTCTTCGATGGGAGCCTAAGAGGGGCCTTGGATTGGACGCTGCGGGACTGGTAACCAGTGAACGAATCACCCGCGGCTGCCGTAGTGTCTGGCTGAGAACCAGGCCTACCAGGACATTCACGAGAGAACGCTTTGAAGGACCTTTCTGCGAAAATGGAAAACCTGTTTTGAATGGTACCCAAGGAGTGGCCCCGGATCGAGTACTGCGAGACTGGTAGCCGGTGATAGAATCACCTGTGGCCACCGCACCACCTAGCCGAGAACCAGCTCTACCGTAGCTTTCACAAGAGAACGGTTTGAAGGAACTCGATCCTTCTACAAGCACCAATACATACACACCCATACTATGAGGACACACTGTGAGGAAGATCAGGAGCACACTTGAGAGGGCTGAACAAGCAGAGCAAATCACTAATGAGGAGAAACAGGGATGGCAAAAAGGGCCCATGGGGGCCTACTTGCCTGGCTGCAACTACTACTACTTGGCGTTTTCAATAATTTTTATCTCGATGAATTGATAAAAAAAATCGAAAATTGAACACAAGGTACTAATGAATGAACTATATCGAAATAAAGTTTTTTCTGAAAATGACTGGAAACCCCTGTTGTCCCTTGCGAATGCAACCCTAGTATTCTTGCAGATTCACAGAAGTTATCTCCTTTTTTTTCAGTAATTTTTTTTTTAACTTTCGCAAATTTTGCAAGGATAACTTCCTTTTTTTCGAAAATCACGAATAACAAAGGATCAATTGACACATGGGTCATATTTTTCCAATACTGCTGAAAGTGCACTTGTTGACTAGACTAATAGTAGGTATTTTCACCTCCTACATAGTCTCTTTTTTCCAACGCACTCTACAAATCATTCACTAACTGAATATATTATTTTCTGAGCTTATTATGTATATTGAATTCACTGAAGGGTGTGTTTCAATCAAAATCCGTGCTGTTTTACTTGGCAAGTTTCATATATCGAATACATAAACTTCTCCATTTATCCAAAACAACTTTTTATATTGCTTATGTTCGCTGGATGTAGGCAATTAACATTGTTAAATGATACATATAAACGGTATCATTGAATATCATTGAACGCATAGAGATCACAACTCAGTAATAGGAAAAAATTAAAATGCCCTACCCTTCGGTACATATTCTGCATACGAAAATCCGGATCGGAACGGTACTTCCGGCTATGTTTGTAGTGGTTGGATGTTTCATTATCCGAACTGTCATATCCGGAGCTGTTGTCTCTTGGGCCGCGACTTCCTGGTTTCAGCACCCTTGAAATCAAATAAATCAAATATTTACCTCAACAGAATGGCATACATTTTGAAATTCAGTTAAAAATTAAAGAAAGAATTGAAGAATATCATAGCTGTATGATACAAAATATTTTGCCAACACACAAGGTGTTACACAGACTAGGAGAATAAAAAACTACATTTTGAAATGGAAATCCCGCATGTAAATTACATGACTGACGATATCTACTTTATGATCTGTTTAATGATAATGATGTGTGGTCTCACCTCTTCAGTGGTCTGTTGGATGCATTTCTGACGAAATGTTGTGGCGTTCCAGAATGATTGGATCCATTGTGGTTTGGTGGAAAAACTCTAGGTAGTCCAAACTTCAAATATGTGTACATATTCGAGCCAAGAGCTGACCTGAAATATTACTTGAAACACTGGATAACTCTCTCATAACACCGATGCAAATAAATCAAATACAGTTTAGTATTCATAAAGTTTGTTTTAGAAATAATATTGTGTCACCACATACGAATCAGATAAAAATTTGAACAAGGCATCGAACACAAATTTCAGGTTTGAAGTAGTGAGAAGACATTCAGAGTTAGGTTGTTAGTAGGCGGAGTAGTAGAGCGAAAAATATTCATCAGAAATGCTATTGCCGTAGTTTACATCTAGTACTTAATGAACTTTTTAGATGTCAAAAAACCGGCATTTGATAATTATAATAATATTCTTATTTCCCACCAAGTAATACAATTAAATTAGTATTCATTAATAATGAGAGTTAAGAAGTTTTCCGTCACACAGGCATACAGTGAAAAAAAAGGCGCATTGATTCAGCTGATACTGTTTCTGTAATTCCATCATGGCCAAAAATGATGAGTGAAAATTATTTAATAGCGTAATGACTCATGTGATCTCAAAGTTTGTATGATTTTCAAGAAGAGATGAAAACTGAAGGGAACTGGAGAAAAAGAGAGAGGGGAAAACGAAGGAGGGAAAGAGTATTATCTATAATTCAGTTCTGAGTTCACTGGGCATCGAATAAATATTGTTTGAATCTGAAACGAAATACTGTTCGAGATGATTCTAGATAAGAACGATCTAGTTTGAAACTCTTATTAATGCAAATTGCGACATTGTATGAGAATGAACTTCTATATATTTCTTTATTGTGTTTAGGAACAGTAAGCAATGTTTGACGGCGAATGTTCAGATTATGGACGTCTGTCCTGAATTTTAGTTTTTCATGAAGATAGGGTAGCGTGCTGGTTTGGTAGATGTTGTGGAACATACACGACATATGATGACGTCACCCATTACACATATTGAGCTTTGTCAACTGGTTGATCTATTCTGAAATAGATATTTGACTGAATTTACGTATGCCGTAAATAAGATGACGTATTTGATGAACATCAGCTCCAATCAAACAAGCACTGTACACAACATCGCAGTGATTGAAGTGTGAAAGTATCAAAGAATCACAAAGCGTTTTTTTCATTTCTACTGACAGAAACTGTCTTTGGGTGTAAATCATCTTAAGAGAAGAATATGCATTTCTCAATTTATTAGTAATATGATCTTTGAATCTCAAGGATGTATCTATTGTCAAGCCAGAATTTTTATGTGGTGATTCAAGAGGTATTTCCGAACCACCTATATTTTCAAAACGATTTGATTGTTCTGGAAGACTGAATTGTTTTCTCTACCAAATATCATAGCCACGGATTTTTTTGGATTAATTTTGAAAGCATGTTAGGTTGATAGTTTTTGTAAGGAATCAAGATCATTCTTAATATAATCTGCGGCTGTAGTCAAATCCGAGAAATTAAATGATAAATATAACTGGGTATCATCAGCGTAAAAATAATAATTACAGTATTTTAAAACTTCGATAAAATTTGAAATATACAGTGTGAATAAGAGAGGACCAAGGATACTTCCATGAGGTACCTCACAAAGCAGTTTCATGGAAGTCGATTTCTCTTCATTAAATTTTACTATTCATGCAAATAAGAGGCCATGCTGGCTTGCTGAATCAAAAATAATGGAACATGGATAAAATTATATCATGGTCTGTTAAATCAAATGCCTCTGAGTAATTAGGTAGAGTTAATACTCATTTGATTTTTATCCGTCGCCTCTAAGATGTCGTCCAATACCTACATCTGAAAGAGCTGTTGCACAACTAAAATACTACTGAATGTCGAAAAATTACGAATTTGTTTTTCATTACCCTTTCGATAATTTTAGAGCAGGTTGGCAGAATACTAATCAAACGAAGGTCACTGTATTGCTTTGGTTGACTTATTTTTGGTAGTGGGGTAACCTTAGCAAACTTGCATGTGTTGGGAAAATGGTTTTTGAGAGGCATTGATTTATTATATGGGTAATAATGCATATTGTAAGAGGGCAGCAGAGTTAAATCATTATTATATTCATGTCATCATTGCCGTATGCTCGTGATTCAACATTTACTAAAAGATTACCGATAGTTCCTTCAGAAACTTGAATAAAATCAAAATTGCTGTCAATGCCAGATTTAATATTGTTATCATAATAATTAGCTAAATCATTGTTTATTGGCATGCTATTTTTCGTAGAATCGATGAAGTATTTATTAATATCTTCTACATTATTTAAAAATCCGGGACTTCATAGTTCATACTTTTTGTGACATTTAATTTCTTGAGTTCATCCCATTTTTCTCCTACCGTACATTTACTGAATATAAAATTCAGGTATGCTTTTTTTTCGGCCTTGATTGCATTTGTTGTATGATTTCTCAGTTGTTTATAATGAGACCAGTGGTGTGGCAGTTGACTTGTTTGAAATTTATGAAATTAACTATTGCCGAGTCACCGCCCGCCGATGAACAACAGAGGGCACTATTCAATAATATTTTGCCCTCGTTATAAATTATTGATGATTGTCGATGAACCATTCCTATGAAATCGTCATTATACCAAATTTCCAAACTATTTTCGTCGTAATCCATAAACTTTTCTAAATTACCTGAATTCGCGTTGGAAGTAGACAACAATGAATAACTTCGATTATTTGCTGGACAGTTATCGATTGCTCTCGGTTTTCATTAGTCCTATGTTCGAAGAGCTATGCTAACTACTGTAAAGTTAGTGTGATGAAATTTCCATCAACGAATTCACAGTAATTTTCCTGAGAAGGTGAGACTTTCTCAATCACTAGAACGTTGCTCGCTCTATTCTGTTAGACAGTCGTTCAGTTATGTGATAAATATTCCCTGTTAGAAAGACTGTTGACACAATTGTGTTCACAAATGCAATTTATTTGTTATAAAAAAATAATAAAATCTTTCAACGTACGATTTGACGGACGTCATGAAAAAAAAAATCGGCTGATATTCTAAAGAGCATTGTTGTCAAAAATATCGATGTGGTACGATGAAAAATTAGCTCTTCAATATAAATTGCATAAAGTCTTCAACAATTGGGTTGGTGCGAAATTGTTCGCTGACAGGGGTCGGACTGACTGAATAAAAAAATATCGAATTGTCAGACAAACTGACTAACTACTTGTTTTCAATGTACAATAAACTAAATGTTGAAATATTCGACAGGTAAGTTTGTGCAGAAGGCAGTATGAGGTTTTATTGACGCGTCTACGAGTACACTTTATGCACGCATCATACTTTTATGGAATAACTAGTGAATTTGCATTTTTTTATTTATATATGTTCTATATTTTCATTTACATTAGTTTATGACATATACAGTGTGTCCCTATTCCAGTGGAATAGCTAAATATCTCTTGACCCAATGAGAATCTTCAAACTATTATAATTTCAAATTATATAGAATGACATGAAATGCAAACTTTCTCATCTTATTCTTTTCAAATAGTTCATACTGTGAAATGTATCTTACTCATTTATTTTCATAACAAAAATGTCGATTACATATTCTTTTAGCATAATTTGCCTTACAGTAGATAAGTTGATATGTTGTGGAGATTACAATATTAATCTTTTGGATTTAAATTCTAGTAATGTTGAAAAATTTCATTCGATTTTGGAATCCTTCAATTTAAGTCAAGTTGTGGACAGTCCTACCAGATTGACAGAAACAACATCCACACTTTTGTCGTTTCACAATAAGTAATGAACATGTTTTGAATAAAGACGTCATCGATTCGAATGGTATATTAGATCATATGCTTGTATTTTGCAAGTTGAAGATCAGTGATGATGAGCGGGCTTCACGAATTCAAACTTACAGAAGTTTCAAATACTTCAATGATGAACTTTTTCTGAGGGATCTTCCCAACACACATTTCTTCAGAATTTTCGATGAAGACAATTTTGACAAAAAAGTCTTTTTCTTAGTTAATCTCTTCGATAGACAGGCACCTGTTATTACCTCCAGAATTACTAAACCAAGAACACCATAGCTTACAGATACCATAAAAGAAATGATCATCACAAGAGATAATGCATTGAAAAAATATAAAAAGAATCATTCTGAAAATAATATTCAGTTTTATAAAGACATGCGTAACTATGTTTATAAAACAATAAAAAGATAGAAGAAAGCATACTTTCTGCAACAATTTGATACTACCAATGGAAAAGAACGTGGGAAACACTTAAGAACAATAAAATGTTAGTTGATAAATCTCGATATCTGCCAAATGACCTATAGAAAGTAGATGAAATGAATGATTTTTTCATAAATTCTATTCGTGTTCATTCACCCCTTCCTGAACTTTCAACATTTCACAACTCTGTTTGACAGAAAAAGAGTTTGTATTCCAGGAGGTAAATGATCTTTTCATATATAAACGAATGCTATGGGATGCGACTACTTGAACATTAAACTCATAAAATTATGCTGTCCCCATATTGTTTCATATATCACCCATATAATAAATACCTTCCTGACCATAAATATATTTTTCTACGCCCATGTCTGTAAACGTCAAAAATCGCACTGTCAACATTCCTTGTAAATGACATTTTACAATAACATGCACGTAATGAGATCTCATAACATACACGTGCGTTTTGAGAAGAAAACTTAAACTTCTTGGTTTAATTAAATTACAATAGCATTTTTATTTACGTAAGACTTTATTTGGTCTATTTACACAAATTTAGTCAATTAAAAAACATAAAAACTTTTAGCAATAGCGAGATATATTTAGGATTGAAAGAGTGATGCTCCTAAATGTAGGCAGCACGTTATGCAATTTCTTTAAAAATAGGACACGTTTCGTTAAGTAGCATGCTATGAAAATAAATGTCATGTCATTTTATATTGTCAATTTCTTGAACAAAATATAATTGTATTCGAACATTTTCTAAACTTTATCTACGAATATGTCTAATTGCGATGTTTTTTATTTAACGGAAGAAATTGAATGGGCGTAGGAAAAGTATAGTACGTTACACGAGTTGTAACCCCATTATGCACTCATAAAATTTATGCACTCGCCACTGCGCGGCTTCGTGCATAAACTTTTTCATTTTGTGCATAATGGGTTACTTACAACTCTTGTTACGTAATATACTATTCCCGAATCATGGAAAAAAGTTATCGTGAAAGTTACCCCGAAAAAACAAGTACCAACTGAATTCAAAGATTTGAGAGGCTTAAGCATTCTTCCTGTCCTCTCCAAAGTAATGGAAGTTCAGCTAAGCAAACATCTCGCGGAACATTCTTTATTACCTTCCATACAATCTGGCTTCTGCAATGGATACAGCTGCACGACTGCACTGCTTCAAGTAACAGATGATATTTTCAGGGCTATGGATCGAGGACTATCAGCTGCGTTGATTCTTCTCGATTTCAGTCGTGCCTTTGACACAATCAACTTTGAATTAATGCTAGCAATTTTTCACTATTTGGGACTGTCACGTGATTCAATAACTTTGATGAAATCATATCTTTTCAATAGACAACAGAAGGTTAATATAGATAATGATGAATCTAATTATTTTTCCCTAAAATCAGGACTACCTTAAGGATCTAATCAGGACCCTTGTTATTCACTATATATACCGCAAATCTGGTAAAATGTTTGTAATATTGTTCAGTTCATTTATACGTAGAGGACACGCTAATTTATTATAGTTTTTCCCATCAAGAAGTTAACAATGCCATGCACTCTCATCAATAGAGATCTCGAATCCTTCGTCAAAGCCGCAGCCGATCATTGCCTAATTATAAATGCCTTGAATATAATGCTATTTACTGGTAGAAATAACCAAGTAACTAATGAAATTGATGTGAAAGTAAACAATGCATCAATCACTCACTTTAGTCAGGGAAGCAAAAAGCCTTGGTGTTTTGTTAGATGTCGACCTAAAATTTGAAAAGCATATCAACAAACTCACACAACGTGCTTACTCATCACTGAAACTTATTCATAGTAATAGACTTCCTTTCAATTCCAGTCAAATCTATAATGTGTGAAACGCTTGTTCTGTCATTATTTAATTATGCAGAAGGCTTAAATGGACCTAATTTGACGAATACGTATAAAAATAAGATTTACAAAGTGCAAAATTCGTGTCTTCGACTCATTTACGGGATTCGTAATCGAAAACATATTTCTTATAAACTTCGCAAGGCTGTATGACCGAACATGGAGAATAGGAGAACTCTTCACAGTGCTTGTATGTTTCATAAAATTCTGATTATAAAGGAACCTTCTTATCTGAATCGAAAAATCACCTATAGAAAACAGGGATATTGCAGTTTTGTCTGTTCTTCCCTTATTTACGCAAGCGTTATTCATAACCTATAAATAAAATCTAGTTTCTCAGATTTTTTTCCTACATGATTTATTTGAGACTGGCATACAACTATTGTGATGAAAGAATGGTCAAAGGGGGCTTCGACGAATTTGTTTTGAAATAGTATATTGTGCAACTAGTGCGGAAAATGGGATTTTTCATACTAGTTTGACAAGGTGATAAACCACGAACAGTCAGTTTCCAACGATATTGATAATATTTTTAAACGACTAACAATACGAGATTTATTCACAGAATTTTATCAAATAAATTTAATTTTAAGTGACTCTCTGATACCCACATTCAAATCATTTTTACAGGAAATTCAGTTTTGTAATATAGCGTGTCCATAATACCAAATAAATTGACCGAAGAAGAATATACGAAAGATGTAGGTATTACACTAAGAAAACGAATGTTATTAAATATTCAACAAATAAAATAGAATTTGGTCCGTATTCAGGAATTATGAGAATAATAATTATTGATTGTAATATGTGAAAAATTGTTCAATACTAATGGAATATGATTATTTTCTTTCATTAAACTCTGATTTGCTTGATTATTAATTTCTATCATAATATTATTAGTTTCCAATACTGCAGTAGTAGTGGTTGGATGGTCTCGCAGTAGGTACTGATTGTGATTCTGGCTAGATGCAAATAATTTTGCAACTGTGCTGCTTTTCCCACTCGCCATGTCTTTTCATGGTCAATAAGTCACTGCAACTATACACTAACATTGTGCCTGAAGAACGCCTGAACGAATGACCAGTGCAGCTTTCTGTGTTTGGTAATTTCAAGAATGCAGCGATTTCTTTGGGCATTGCACCAAACTTGTCTATTCCCACAAACTGTGAAATACATTTATCTTTCTGATAATTGATGAAAAATCTGTCATTCTTATATACCAGAAAACTTTGAACAAATTACACAGTTAGGAATCTACTTAATAAATATCAACAAACTGGCCCTATATTGTTAAGAACTGATTTGTAGATATATGTCATTGTCACAGCTGCCTGAATATGGATGAAAATTAGAGTACTTAACTATTAGGTAATCGCACCAATCGCAGAGCGGAATATTTCATTTCGAACTAGTGCAAAATACGTAATTTTCTCTGCAAATCATAGTGCAAAATGATACGTTTTCCAAATAGGTCGTCGGAAAACATCACATAATAGTCAGGCATATGTTATGTCGTGTCCAGGATCTCACCCGAAGTGAAAATAAAGAAACCTTAAATCCTGACCTTAACCTTCCTCTAATAAAGGCAGACAGAATTTTAATAAAGCTGTCCTTATTCCACATTCACATTGCGGGTGCGTATATGTCAAAATAAGGACAACTTTGTTACCGCCTGACGTTATTTTGAACTGAAATATAATATCTCTGTTCTTGGCGCGTCAAAAAATCATCTTGACTAGTCTAGGCCATACTGAATACGACGCGGTATCAAAGTTCAGTTAGAAGACAATTTACTGTTGATATAGAAAGAACTGGGCTGCATACCAAACAGTAGGTATCCTTAAGATTTAAAGATTACTCACTTAAACTTTCAGCTCCTGTTAATATGCTTGTTGGCGGAACGCGTATCTAGTGAAATTGGCGCAGTTTTGATGTGAGGTTGTTTATATACCTTAAATAGTTGGTTGTAAAAGCTAGACGCACAAGTTTCACGTGTCTATGTGCTTCTGCCACTCATTTACAAACGTGTGAAATATCTGCCTGTGGAATATGTCTATAAGCGATTTGTACTACTATTTCAATTAGCAGACATATATGTTTATATATTCATATGGTTCAATATATTTTCTCATAGAACTCAAAAGATATTTATAACATTGTTGCATCACCTGCGCAAATCGTTCACCGATTATTTTTCAATATCTACTTGGTCAAATTGATTGAATGTCTCTCAAGCAGTCGGTAATTATTTCTTGAAGAATCACTTTTCCATTATATTTTTCAACGTATATTTTCAACAATTAGCATCGACTGGAAATGTCTACCATTACATTTTTGTTGTATTTTCATTTCAAAGAATCTATTTAAGCACCCTTTTAGCAGACATAAGTTAATTGTTCACATATCATAAGAAATGTATGTTATCAATTCTCAACGTAGCGCTTGGTAGCACTGGTGACGATTGAAAATTAGTATTTTTTATAATCTTTCACAGAAATACTTGTACATAGTAATTGCAGACTTTCGCTCATACATACAACAGCCGGACATGTTACCGGTCTATTATTCGATATATTCAATCAATACAACAAGAACAAAGTGGCAATATAAATAAATATAAATTAACGGCTTGAGTGGATTAGGGGTGTAATCGCTTTTAAGTTGCAGGGATACCTGGAAAAATCTGCAACACCACATCATCTGAAGGTATGAACTACTTACTTAGGTCCGTATCGAGGGTGGGACAGAATCGATTGAACGGTGGTGTCACGTAGTTGAAAGTTTCCGTAAGGAAGTGGACTTTTGTCCGTCGATCCAAGTGCACTATCTGTGAAATCGGAATTGAGATTCTGCCTGGAACAAATTGCTCAATGTCAGTAGTCTTCTAGACTGAAAATTGGAATTTTATGCGAATATATCTTGAGATGTTATACGTGGTTTGAAAAACGCATGTTAAAACGTCCTTCAGTTTTGTTTGAAACGAGTTTGAACATTTTGGATTATTCTTGGCATATATTTGAAGTCATTTTTTAAATTTCATTATTGTATCTCTCCCAAGGATCTTCAATAAGACACATAAACAGTTTATTTTGCCATGAAAAACTATAATACCAACCTGTAAATTGACCAAGCGTGTAGATCTTCACTGGTAGTTCCTCCAGAGAAAGCCCTAGAGTCGGGATTCGAGGGAACCGAGTATTTTCTTTCCATTTCGAAGCCCTGCGAACCACCCCCTTGCGAGGGACTACGACTCCGCACCATTGCTGGTAGCTATCTTGGTTCTGTAACAAGGAAACATATCAATAGTTTTTTTTTTTCACAATACTTGACCCAAGATTATTATGTACTTGCACTGCACCGAATATTGTGTAAGTTGTTTCAATAGTTGCTGAATTATTTTTAGTCACAACAGACTGACTGCATTCGTGATATTTCAATCTATACAATGGAAGTCTCTATTATCAGAACTAACTAAATCGTATTGAGAAATTCCATTCAACTGAGCATCAGCAGAATCAAATATTTCAACTGTACATTTTTAGTAAGAGACCGTTACCGCCGCCAGATGTCCTGCGTTTTCGAAGGAGATGATGGTCCTGGCAATGTTGCGGCACCACCAGTCAACAAAGCCCAGCGCTCCCAGAGTGGAACATATGGGAAATAAAGGCAGCAAACCCCCACTCTCTGCTGCGAATCACCTACTACTGAGCTGAAGTGGTTCGGAATCCTATTTTACTCAAGCTGTAGATCACAGATCTTCTTTGCTCGCACAAGCTCTGCTTCTGAAGGATTTTCCAGAAGAATGAACAAATGAACAAATTTCAGTTTGAATGGTACGTACAAATGTATGGACATTTCACGGGACACAGTCAGAAACTACAACCAAGGCAAACATTCAACGATTGGCATGAAACCGTGTGATATGTCACCAAAGACAATGAAAAACAGGTGGTGCCATCTGCGGTTCACGACTAATATAGCTTTAGGAGAAATATTAGTTTTTTATAATGGGTTTCTATGCAAGTCGGATATCAGATATATCAGAATAGATAGAGTGGTAGATTTCACCCATTTCACAGTTTCCATAGATCAGCAGGACTCTCAAATTTCTGATATGTTCATTCACAAGAAATCTGGTTTCCTTAGTATTATTCAAATATGCAGATAGTGTATTTAGGTTCTCTTGACTTATGTCTCGAATTTGCACTTGTGGAGGTTATGTAGTACTTTCATATTTTATAGTAGGATGATTTATAGTGAGGATGTGAGCTCAGTGATAATCACCTTAGGATAGGATCAAGAACAATACATTTATAATATTTTAAGGAGGAATACTTGTTACGATATAGTCTATTGTACTTACTGTTGTTAAACCATTTACATTAGTGAATATACGGCTTGGTTGGTTAGATGTAATGTTCATTTGAAACAATTCGAAAATATTTAGCAAAATTTTTGTATTTGGATTATCGATTTTATCGTAATGAATATTTTAATCTCCTGTCAAAATGACATATTTGAATTTAGAACAAGAAAAACTCAGGGCTGACGTTAGTCGCTCTTCAAAAATATTAAATCACCATTTCCTGGTCTGTAAATGGAAATGACAAGAAATTCAAAAATTTTGGCTTTGCATTTTGCTCCACATAATTAAATGTGGCATTCATCTGAAAGTAATTTTAATATAGGTACTTCCTCAAAAAAAAACATCGTTCCTTGCAAACACAAGGGAACCACCATGAATATGTTTTTTTCTAGAAAAATGAGAAATAAATTTATGATTTCATACATTTCGCTATTTTGAAACCAGTGTTCCGTTATACATACAATGTCCAAATTGTGCTGATTTAGAAATATTTCAAAGTAAGGTAAAGGGGCCAGTAGGTAATTGGCACTTTAAGGAACGAAAATACATTCATTTAATGAAAGTGGTCAATAATTAAAAATGCTGATTTTTTTCTATTATATATTATAAACAAACTTTTTAGAACAAAATGAAGTGTTTGAAATACATTTTGTGTTTATTTATCTATAAAATAAAATTGAAAATGAAACCAAATTTTTTGCTCCTGTAGTTGGCAGCGTGAAAGTTCAGTTTTTCCAGTAGTTGGCATGCAAATGATCCAGTAGATGACATCCATCAACATCTAAGGAATAAGGAAAGTCCAACATTCGAGCAATCTGATCATTTGTTACGACGCTGACATCCTTTTCATTTAATTTGAACATTGGAACAAATACGTGCTACAACTTCTAGTTCACTCCTTGATAACAAATCTTGTATAACGGCAACAAATTGCAATACCCGCTTCTTACCTGGAAACTGAACCAACACGTAGTCATCAAAAATTTGTTTGCCATATCTACAGCCAAATACTTAATTTCTATTCTTCAATTAGAAACAGGCATATCTTCTCCACTAGACTGCACCCATGCCAACTACTGGAGCTTGGAATAAATTTTGTTCCAGTAGATAGCAATGAGATTTTTTTTGTTAATTATACTTAGGTTGTGGAACAAAATAGATTAAAATTGGTGATAAAATGTTAGACCATAACGTCAACTTCAGCATATTGTTATAAAAACATTCGGTAAAGAAATAAAATTCCAGCATAACCACTCACCTTCTTAAGAAATTCCACAGAATAACTGCACTAAAAACATTTACACAGCAAAGCCGACAAAATATAAATCCACCATCTTAAAAAGAATAACAGGATGGTTTCATCATTCAACCATGAAAAACTAAAAGGTGTGAGGGGCGCTTAGTGCTTATATTATTTTACAGAAACAAACATATAAGCTTATAATTTGACTTTGAAAGTTTAAGTGCCATACATTGGTACAGTGCCAATGACTGGTGCCATTACCTTTGTGTAGTTTATTTTTGAGGCATTGCGTACTTCTGTGAAATATATTTGTGCAGACTAATTGATCCTGTTGTTGGACTAGAGGATTTGTAGAATCTATCACGATCACTTCCGCTATCTCTGGGATTGCCTGGAGCTGGCACTGGAAAAATTTGTTTGACGAAATTCAAATCTCTGTACAGCTGCTCCATCTTCATCGACTTCATTTATGGGAAAAGATATTTCAAACGAGGAGCTTGTTTGAGTTTTGTTCCATACTTCACATTTGAATCGAATTTCCGGGGCTATTTCTTTCAAATACTCAGACAAATCTTGATCAGTTATGTCTGGATGAATACAATAAACATGCAAGAAACCCATTTTAGGAACTGTCATTAATTTGGAGGATGATTTGCTGGCACCTATAATCGGTTTTCGAAAGGATCCCATCTATCTATTCATTTTATCAGTCTTACTTCTAGATGGTGCCATTTATTGAATGTGTGCATTTCTCAACGTATTGTTTGATACAGATTGCGTTCTGTGTTAGGTGATCTTGGCCGGTAATTACTGAACTTGTTTTGATTTGCAATCCAAACTGTAACTATTTCTTTTTGATCAAGGATTTGAAGATTAAAAGATATCTTTTCTGTTCCTTAATTCTACTGTCTAAATGTATATAAATTTGTATATAAATTCGTATATGATATACTGTTGTTGTTATTGTTTGACCAATGTAGTTTATAATTTTTGGTACTCAATAATAATAATAAAAGAGTTGTTTGATGTGATTGGCGTTTCATTTAACTCTTCTTCAGTGTGTTAGTTTGAATTCATTATTTCTCTCTCCTCTGATTGATATTGATGGCTTTTGAGTATTTGAACATATAGCATCAGGTACCCAGGACAGGCAAGCCTTACTGGCAACAGTGCTTTGGTCGATACCAGAGCACGTGAAGCACACCAAATGGAAAGCTGGCGCCCGGGGCAACCCTTAACGTGGACTCGGCGTCATAGTTATTCGTAACGACAAAAGAGCGCTTCAGGCTATTTGCCATCATCAGAGCTCCAATTGTCGAATCAGAGAAATAAATAATTTTGACTACGGTCGAAAATAGCCTAAGGCATAAATCTGACAGAAAACAACTACTTCCTCATACGGACATTGAATTGCATTTATCATATATTTGTGCAATGTTCTTCAGGGAGGTCACTGAAGTGCTGATTGTGATGAAGCCATTGAATAATATCCTTCATTTTGTTGGAAATGGCCACCTGCATAAATGCAAGTTTCGACATTTCTTCCTGTCATCATTGCAAGCATAGGTCAGACAACAATACACGATAACAATACAAACAATAACATCCAAAAGACCCATAGTACGAATGAAACCGCGACTTACAATAAGTCAGTCGCAGCGCCAACCGATAGGGAAAACAAATTAGCATTCCTTGGTATCACCTACTCCAGGAAGAGTAATCTGCAATCTGGAGAGGTTTCAAGTGAATGAATAGAAATATAGAAAAAAGTAGGAAGTGCAAAAATGAGTCAAGTAACTGGCAGAAAACTACTAATACTATTTAATTTATGTAGAAGTCACACGTTACTTTTCATTGATACCATATAGAATATAATAGAATGGAATAATTAATTTGGCTACTTTACATACATGAGTAAATTTGTAGTTAGTCAATAAGGCACTATAGACTAACAATTGCAAAAATCTAAAATAGTACTCACATGGAACATTTTAAAATGTCCGTCATGATTATGGAATGAGAGATTTGTATAGGGTGCACAGTATACAACCTCACACATAAAATATGATGATGCTATTATTCCTGTTAAAGTATAAATAAAATGATGTGAATGAGAAAATTTTATTGAAACTATGGGACAGACCAAGTCACTGCCCTGTGCCACATGTCACTATGAATAATACCAAATCACTGTTCCCCTGAATAGAAGCTTTGTATCAAAAGATATTTTTTTATTATGTTATTTTTTTTAAATATATAAATTGAGACTTTGGATTTTATTTGGTAGGGTGTTATATATGTTATAATTGATGGAGTTTTTTTTTGACCTATAGACAAGGGTATCTGATAAATTTTGGAATTCTTGTATTATAATGATGAATGTCACCCTGCGTGATGATACAATCAATGTGTTTGTGAACTATCTGCAATGGCGGTGGCATGATGCCTAATTTGATAAACCTTGACTGGCAGTGCTCCCTGTAAACCACATTTGCTATAATTTATAATATGGCTTTTTTTTTGTTGTTTGAAGATTTTGGTGGCTGCACTCGAGTTTCCCCAGAGGATTATGCCATAGCTTATCTGAGAATGGAACACCGTTTTCAACGTGTTGCAATTGACGTAACATGAAAACTGTTCTAAATAGTTTTTGTCCTAATGTGTCAACGTGGTAACAACAGCTTAGCTTTTCACACGCCGATCAGAAAGAATAGTACGGGTGGTGGAGAAAGAACATGGTATTAGTTGTTTTCTCAATATTTATGACAAGGTTTTTAGATGAAAACCTTTGTTCAGTACGGGATATTATGGTTTCGATTTTTTCAGTGAAGTAACTACCCTTGTCTGATACAATGAGGGAAGTATAATCTGCAAGTAAGATACATTTATCTGGAAGGAAGATGAGGAATTATCTTTTTCTACTCTTTGTTGACGGTTTCAGAAATATAACTCATTGAGGTCTAAGGTGACTCCACGGATTCTATAGAACGTACCATTATTCCTCTAGAAGTATTTTGTGGGAGACACCCGTTTTTAATAGGAACGATGTGAAATAGTAGAAGTAGTAGTAGTAGTGGAATATGATTAGAAATAATTCAATTGAATTTACATATTTCCGAAATATCATGAACAATTGGACTTGACTTCTTCAGACAAACGGGGTTATTGCCCGGGAAATAGCATGCTTATTTCAATTGACTTATTTTCTCACGATAAACACCATTTATCATGAAAACCTGTCCTACTGATTATATTATCCTGTTGGAGTTTGTTAGTGTTGCAACATTTTGATGTAGAATAAGGATCCATTCTTAAAAGTTTGCATAAGACTATTCAGTAGGTATATTCAAACAAATTTTGTAATATAGAATATGTATGTGTCCATACTCTCACAAAAAGCAAATAAGAGAATTCAGGTTAACTGACTATTGATATGATATAACCTGTGGTAGAAGTTCATTCATTGTATCTCGAAAAGGATTGGTATAGATTCACGATGAAGAAAAACTCATATTCATCTCCACAAATTTGTGGAGATGATTTTGTGTTTTTCTTCATCGAGAATATGATATAAACCGAAATAGAAGCACAACATTTTTTTTTGAATGGAGTTAGCCACCTGACCACATTTTTCCAGCCAGAGTTTTTGAGGTCCGCGGTGTTGCCATATCAATTATTTTCACAAATATGCTCATTATCAGTTCTCATAGAGGGATTTCATTCTTCCTTGGATTAAAACAAGAAATGTTAGAAAAGTAAAAATATACTACTCCACATATTCAGAGTACTAAAAGTTTTAAAACAGCGATCGGTGAACGACTTTCGAAAAGGTATATGCACAGAGTCAAATCACTTTGTTTCGCAGTTAAAGTGCTAAAAAGTGAAAATTAAATTGAAATTTCATCAGGAAACTAGCAGAAATATTCACAGTATTAACAATTATACAACGCCATTCAATAAAATACATCCAGAGAGGAATATATACAGGGTCGAATCAATTTTATTGTCCGAAAAAGTGCTGAACAATTTGAATGAACATGGAATTCCATCAGTAAACTACCCGAAATATTCAGAGAACCAATAATTTTGAAATAGCGTTCGATGAAGGACTCCTAGTAAGGAATATGTACAGGGTCAAATCAACTTGTTGACCGGAGAAATAGTGAAAAATGTAAGTAAAATTCAAGTTCCATAAGTAAACTACCCAAAATATTTAGAGTAGGTACTGAACATTTGGAAACGTCATTCGATAAAAGACAAACAGGAAGGTAAATACAAAGTATCAAATACATTCTTCGGCAAGAGACCAAAAATTTGAGAACAGTGTAGGGACAGGGTCAAATCAATCTGTTTGGCCAGAAAAGTATCATAGAAATAAAAATTAAAATTCCATCAGTAAACTACCTCAATTATTTAGAGTACCAAAAATGTATTAGAAGAAAGAGGTTGATGAACGATTTTTTAAAAATAAAGTGAAATTCCGTCAGTGAAATACCCTAAATAATCAGAGTACCAACATGTTTCAAACAGCGTTCGATAAGGGACTTTTGGAAAGGTAATCTCACAGGGTCAAATAAATTTGTTTAGCCGTAAGAGTGTTGAGAAAGTGAAAATTAAAGTAAATTCAATCAGTAAAGTACACTTAGTATTCAGAGTAGGTACCAGAAATTTCAAGACACCGTTGGATGGAGGACTTTTGGAAAATACATATAAGATCAAACCAATTTGTTTGCCCGAAAAAGTGTTGCTAAAGTGAATTTAAAACTGAAACTCAATTATTACTATCCGAAATATTCAGAGTACCAAAAATTATAATAGGCCATTCGAGAAGAGGCCTCCAGAAAAATGTATATTCAGGGTCAAATCAATTTGATTGGTGTGTTCCCACTTGCGGTCGTGCCATTTGCGGTCAGAATAATCTTCGTTCCACTTATGGTCAATTGATGCCATCAAAAGAAAATAATGTGTCAACGTAACATTAGTTCGTTCTGGTTAAAACAGCCTCAAAAAAATCACTGCTTGTGTTTGATATTCTATCGCTCAAGTTTCGTAAGGATAGCTCGTTCTTGTCAAACCAGAGTGAAAAATTGTGTTCATGTAATCTTCTCGCTCCAAATTTTCTAGGTAACGGTTGCTCGTTCTGGTAAAAACAGATTTATAATTTACTCCTTGCTAAATTCATGTTTTCAATTTCCTCACGCCCAAGTGTCCACGCAAAGTTAATTCGAAATCACTTATCACTAAATTTATGTATTTATTTTCATCATATCCAAGGGTCTACGAAAAGTAAGTAGCACTGATTAAAAAAATGTGAACTACCAGATATACTCCATTTATATCATATCTATAGGCTTCACTGATGTATATTCAGTAATAGTGTTGATGATCACTAATTCTCTTTAAGATACAATGTGCCAATATAATAGTTCAAATTACATAAATATAAAAGTCAAATACTTACAATGAATATCGAACAAAAATAAATTCAAAAATACAATGGAGAATAAATAAATATCAATTGAATATAAGTATATAAAAAAAATATACTGAAATCTATGAGCAAAACTCATAGCAAATGAGATTAGCCCCTTTTGACACAAGATAATTTGAAGAAGTAGTAATGTAAGAAACAAGAGAATCGTAGCACACGTGCCACGAGTCTTGTAAGGATGTCTGCAGATACCTACTCGTATTGTCCGCTGTAGGTTGTCCCAGTGTGAATGGATAATGCCTTGTATTTTGTAACAGCAAGAGACTATATTTTCAGCCGCATAGTTTCGCATATCTAAACCATCTAAAGGAAATCCAATAGCATCATTCAATTTTCCTATGAATTTCTCTGTCGAAGAATAACGTTTCAAATAGATGACTAGAATTTTAGGGAATTTTTGAATCGATACGGATTTCGTGCACTTCCTCCTTTCATTGCAATTGGAACATGTATGTTTCTCATCACCATCTAGAGTTTCCTTAAAAGTAAATAAATCTAAACAATGTGACAACTTCAGTTTGCTTTATCACTTAATTTAATTTCTGTCGATAAGTGTTTAGGTTTCTCAGTAATCCTATCAACGTAAACATGTAGACCCTGCAGAAAGATCCTCAAAAATTCCTGGGCATCTGATTAAGTAAGCGTTAACTATAAAATGACGTGAAAATCTTTGAATTTGTTGTCCCATAGAGTCTGTTTCAACTAATTTATCTACTGCATCTTCCGACCATAGTTCTTTAATCACCACGGCAAAAGGATTTGAATAAAGCTTCCTTCATTCTTGAGATACATTATTAATTTTTTCTTGAATTCTCACAGTACCTTCAATACCCCCCCTGACTTCAAATTATCCAATGAAACAGATACTGATTTTCAGAAATAATTGATATGGCAATACTGCAGACTTCAGAAACTCTGGCTAGAAAAGTGTGGACAGGAAAGTGTGGCTAACTACACTCTAATTTATTTTTTGGGGACGAAAATTCAGGAAATAAGCCTTATCTTAAAACAACATTTATCTTACTAATAAACGGGTTCTCGGTAGCGAGACGGTTAGATGATAGCCTTCGAAACTTCCGCTTGCATTTGGCCAGGTTCGAATCTTGGAAATGTTTTTTTTTCTTCTCTATTTCATAGAAGTAAATAATAGGCTATGTAATTCGTCTAGTGCTTGCTTGGAGTGCGCGCTGAACACCCAGGTTGGTGGTGTAGGTTTTCAGGGTTTCCTACAGCTGGAAAGTGAATACGCCACCAAAAATCAGTAAGTCGCCACGGCAAATAAAAGTAATAGCCGTTAAGAACCTCAGACGAGTCTTTTTGGTGGGTTATTTACAGGTCCTTGCATCCATATTTCAGTGTACACTAATTTATACAGCATTCAGGCAAACCGACTCGTATCAATCGATGATATATCGAGGCCTTAGTGTCACAAAGGCGTAACTACATTTTGACATTTTTTTTTTCATTATCAAGTTTTTCAAATATTTGACATGGTCCCTGAATATCAAGTGTTATTCATCTGAAAATATATGTCCTATTCCGAACATTATGGTCGTTACAGATGAATTAGTATATAAAATTAAGTTATTTCTGTTTTTTTCGAAATTTATAATCTGTGGTTACGCTTCTGTGACACTAAGTCCTCGATATATTAGTTAATGAATACATGGAACTCACAGATACCGATGAATAAGGGTCCATTTATAAATAAATTCAACATTTAAAATGACCAATTTATGCATCTTGTCATTATCATAGTCATTATTATTGTCACAATCCTAGACTAAGTCGTCGTCTTAAGAAATTTTCATATTTATGGATCACAGTCAGTAGCATGAAAGTTTATTTAAAAAATCAATGGCGAAGAAAATATTTTTATCATTTTTTCAAAAATACAGTAACCAATGACAAGTAGCACAAGGCAGAACTAATAATTTTTTGCATCATTTGTCAAATAGGTATTGATGCACTTGCGTATTGTATATGTCCTAATCATAAGCATATCAAAAATAGAAATGGAAATTTGCCAACTTTGAAGGTCAAATTCTTATGATTATGATCGATACTGAAACTAAAGAAATTACAAAAATGCTCCTACTGAAATTCACGGTTACAATTTGACTTTGATTGATGATGATGATGATAATGATAAAGGTGCATAAATTACTCCTTTAAGATTTGAGAATATATGAATGCTGATTGGCTTACTTAAATAATACAACAGGATTCAACCAATTGGATTTACAGATAGACTCTCAAATCTTAAGTGATGACTCGATCTTTTCACGAACTGACCCTAAGTCATTGATCGGATGGAAATTGGGTCTGAGAAGCACACATTCTTAGAGCATTTTTTCAGTTACAACATTTTATCTGTGGAATCTTCTTGAAGATGACGACATTAATTTCAAGAACCTTTTGTTGGAACAGAATGTAACAAGAAATCCGTAACTCACCAGTCATACTGATATTCTGAGATTCCACTGCGCATCGAACTCAATAAATAGAAATGTTTTTATTTAGTGTATGAAGGTAAACAGTGGAACTGGTCATAATAACGTGTAGTTGAAATTATTGTTTGAACACTATGTAAAAGTCCATCAGACACTTTCTCTCAAAAACTAATATTGTTCTTGTCGAAACTCGAGTAAACAAAGCGAAACCATATACTGACACGAACTGAGAAGCCGATGTACTTGAATAAAAGTTGGCTTTCGACGTATAGAAGAATTCAATTTACTACCAACTTCACCAGAGTACGTTTCCCCAGGCAGATTATACCGTAAGCGTGGTAGTCATCGTGTGGAAGGTAATTTTGAGGCAGCAGCTATGACATAACTCAGAAGTACAAATGATATCTGTAGTAACAAATCGATTCAATACAGTTATTTTCCTAGGACATACTGGCATATTTTCGAATGATGACCCTACATAATCTTGTACACGTTCTTATATTGGAAAGCAGAAGAAAATTATTCAAAATGCCTCATTTCTTTCACTAGCACAATGTACATACCATATATTCATGATACAAGTTCGAAAAGTAGGCACTGGTTTGAAATTATATTGTAATATATATAATCAGAATTTTTATAAGATCAAAAAATGCTTGTGCATGAAACTCGTTACAAAAATGTACCTTTTACACAAGTTGAACAATTTGTCCAAGCCGATGATGAAGTGATTGGAATTTACATCTGCAATGCATATAACAAAATAAATGTTGTTTTACTTTCAGTGGCCACTCCCGTTGGCCAAATCATGCCGAATATATATTGTATGAGATTTGTTTTATGAAGGACACACATGACAAGTCCGAACATGAAAAATTCGTATAAACAAAAAATTTTCCACAGTTGGGTAAAGTGACAAGATACTGGTTTCGTATAATGACAGATATTACCACTGAACAAACGCTGATGATATTTCAGAAGTGCTAGGGCTGACCTACAGAAGGATACCAATTATTATTCACATCTCGCAACGATTATAATTTTGCTACTACAGAGCAGTACGTTGATGCAAGGCATTCCAGAATAGCTTAGGACGAACCAGATCAAAATGTTTCTCGAGTGGTTTTCGTCCATTCCATATTGGAAAATAAATTATGTCCATATTCACAAACGTAGTGGGTGGTGAGAACCTTTGAGACTGTTAGTTCTTAGAAGTTGAGTTTGAGCGCTAAAACACTGTAATGACACTTTGAGGTGTGAATTCAAATATCAAAATAAATGACGAAAAATTGCCTGCAAACACTGTAACGATATTTATATATTCATTTGGAACATCTGACAAATACTGGATGAGCTGGCTCCCTATCCATTCTCATTATTCAAAGATAGTGAAGTTAGGAGAACAAAAAAAAATCAATATTTTATGACTTGTTTGCCCATATAAGAGGTCTGTCTCACCAATTTTGTGCGAGTTGTTGAGGGTGGATTTCTACTCCGTACGTCAGGAAAAAACGTTCTTCAACATTCTGTTGAAATATGTTGCCATCGTTAAAAGGAACGACAACAAAGGGGCGACTGTGGTATTCGATTAGTACCCAAAGAATTTTACCACCAAAAGTAGCGAATGATATTGACGAAAACGTGACAGCTACCATGCTCCAAGATTAATTTTGCTGCAACGACAAAAACAAAAGCATGTTCATCTCAATGGTGCGAGACAAACCGCAAGACGTCAATATAACAGTGAAGCAAGCGAATGAAATCGCTTACAGTTTGATTGTCAAAAGTGCGATATAGATGACATACCATAGGCAAGTGCCATTATTTTTGGAGAAGATTCCCATATCGAGGTACTCCTAGCTGCATTGACTCCTATAGTATTCATAGTATATTCCTCATGAAGCCAGACAAACGAAAGTCATACGTTTTTATTCACACTTCTCTCTAATTGCTCTGTCCACATTGCTTTAAAAAACAATATTGCTTTCACAGCCATTCAAATAGTGTGATTTTAGTTTTGCATTATTCAGGAAGAAAAGTACCAATTTTCTCAATCAGCTACTAAAACAAAACAGCTACAAACGCAATATTTTCTTGGTGAAAATGTATAACCTGATATTTTTGACAAATCACAAAAACAAATTATTAGAGCATTATCTTTCCTAGTTCGCACAAGTTTCTCGAAGACTTCTGAGCGATGCTCGAACGAGTGCAGCCGGTTGACGGAATGCAACAAGTTTTGGCAAAAAATTATGTAAGGCGAGGAAGAAGACACCACTACACAAACTTTGTTTTGAATGATTCCCATAAATACTTTCGTGAACTAGGTATTTCTGTCACCAACTGGAGCTCTGCTACCTGTCAAATTTCAGAAATTCTTTTCTCTATGACTAAACAATGTAGTATCTTCTTTCTATACCACAGAATGTCCTTCAAAATCGCAGTGGTCAGCGACTATACCCTTGATTATGAAATGGTAGAACGTCTTAAGATAATGAAAACTCATTCCTGCTGGGGTGAGGTAAAAGAGGCTGAAGGGAATTACGATACTTGTGATGCTGCGATTGACGATTGATAGCTATATCAACCATAAACGTCTAAAAGTCTGAATTTGTAAACATTTTTATATTTCTATAATCACATTAATACTGATGTTTATCATTAATCAATTTATATTCATATATTTCTATTCAATTTCTTCCACACTGTTTATTCGTTTTTATTATGAACATAACCACGTTGTTTCGATAATAGGAATATCAATGACTCTGATAAATATAATGAGAATATTATTTTTCATCATACTTGCTTCATAATCCTTGACAAATGCACTAAGAAGCGTGTGAAATCTTCAAAATAAAAATGTGATGTTCTAGAAAGATCGGTACTAGACCCAGAATGTCGCTAAAATCAACAGTCATATGCGTTAGATTACCTTCTGCCAACGAATTATCACATCCATTTTGCAAAACGTCCTCAAGAAATGCGCCCCAGAACTAACACCCGTTATTTACAAGTAATTCAAAGTCTCTTATTATTTGGGGTCTATTTATGTCCGAATTGAAAATTTCTAAAGCAAAACTAGTCCCTATTGGGGGAAAAACGCCACCCAGCAACTACAGACCTATTGAACTGCTATACACGTTTTCTCAAATATCATGGAAACAACCATATATATCGACCTCATGACATACCCATTAGAACGCACTCGAAATGTGAATAGATCGAAAATTTCTGCAGAAATTAAGTATAACATTCGATGAGAGAATCAATTTCATTTTAAGCACAGTTGATGCTTTAACAGACAGGTAAATTTTTTAATCACTTTGCTGAAATGTATCACGTTACGCACGGTGAATAGTGTTTAGAAACATAGTTTTCAAATGAAGTATTTTTGTTAAAAGTAACTGGAAAATATTCACCAAGAGATTATCTATTTGTAATATGTTGTGTTACATTTAGGAGCATTAACAAAAAAAATTGTACTTACTACAAAAATGCGACTTGACCTATTTCAGTAAGTTATACGAATTTCTATTGCAGGGTATATTGTTTTCTCTTTGATCATATCTTCTTTACCAGCCCTTCCCTGTGTCCCTAATTACTTGATGCCATCTAAGTGACACTTATTTTCTATGACCATGAAATTTGATCATAGTTTTTCAAATTAATGAGTCTTAATTACTATCCAATTCGTCGCCAGTGCTCAGTGCATGTTAGGTACCCTTTTTCATTCTACAGGGTATTTAAAGAAAAATATGAATAAAAATTTTAAAGAAAAGTTTCGAAGTTAAACTAGCGAAACATACCTAATAAGAAGTAGACTGAAGAAAGAAATGTAAGCTAACCTTTCTTCGGGAGTTGGTTCATACACCTAGGTATTATAATTTGTAGATCAGAAGATATTCATTTCCCAAAACTAAAATATAAAAAAATATTTGCTGAAACTGATTTGTCTTCCTTACCTAACACAATTCTCTCGAAAACTTCTGATGGTAACTCGTGAATGGTGCAGACGATCGATTCACAGACCGAACAAACTATTAAATCTAAGTAAGGACGTGTAAGTAGTCGAAACTATTTTCCTCTCTCACCTAGCTGCCGGAGTCAACTGGAATCAGTCAGCTTTGTCTACCTGTTGAATAAATATTGCAGGTGACCAGTATCCGTATTAAACATTTCGTACCTAGTTAATCAGTTATATCCACTTCTGTGTTATTACAAATATACCTGTTCGATAAGTTTCGTGAAAAAGTCCTTACTTTTGTGAATACTAACGATGATTCCCAGCGATTATCTGTTAGAATTGTGCAACGTGTTTTACTCAGGACAGGTAAACATCGAAATGAATATTATTTGTTTTGAGTACTTACCTACACTTATGACTGAGGCGATCGGCACATTGAGGTGAATTATCTCACTTGACAGCCAATAATTCCATTTGGATTAGGATTTAGTCCAGTTGGAGTTTAAATTTCAATTTGTTTTATTTATATTGTATTGAAATCATATGGATAACTGAGAGTTTATTCATATACTCTTGAAATATCCCGACTGTTCAATGTTATTTTCAACAAATAATCAAGATATAATCAATAAACCTAAATTCTGATAACATTGAAATCTTCATAATGAAAGTATTGGTAGTGTACGATTTCCAAAAGTATCACCCATTCGTCAAAAATGAGATTAGTTTGCATGTATACGAACTGGCAATCTGATTAAATATAGTTAGTCTCTTCGTATAAAATTATCTTGTCCGTATTTTGGATTTGCCTTCTTGTGAAATGCACAATTGAAAGATGTATAGTTTCAGTTAATGGACGTTTTGAGTTAATTTTATTTTCAAAATAGCCGGAACACTAGTCAATGTACACTTGAACTTTCACATAATCACCTTATACAAAGTGAAATCTAAGAATTAAACTCTACTGATTGAACACATTTTAAAAACATATATGCAGCACGGATAATAATTTCTACGGGGTGCTAACTATCCACCAAACAGACAATATGAAAAACCTAGGCCAAAACTGATACGATCGGGTCCTCTTCATTTCAGATCGTTAGGTACAGAATAGAACACCTGAACATGACAAATGTTATTCTTTCGAAACGTCGTAAAAGTGGAACCTGTATACCAAAGTCACTTTACGCGAAAAGGACAACTGAATAATCTGGTTCAACTTATATCACGTGATTTCTTCGACGGGAAGATTAAAAAATTAATGTGATTGCGAGAATTTAGTATAACTGACAAAATATCGAATATTTTTATGAAGAATATATGTTCAGCATCTGACGAGAACCCTTCATACCAATATTCAAAACAGATAAAAAAATCTAGAGCAGCATTTTCTCCATCTTCTCTTTTAACTACGAAACAATGTACATTCTTGATTTATCCAGAAACAGCTTCGATAACTTGAGTCACATACGCTTGGTTCAACACAATCGAATATAATATATATTCTGGGAGATATAAATTAAGAAAACACGATTTAGTTTTATCACACACAGTGTTGTCATGCCCTGTATACTGATGCACATGAGCTCATTCAATATCCTTAACCTGTTAATGAAGTTTCAAGAAACCAATGCTGTCATGCTAAGCATAAAAGGCGTATCTGACAAATTTGTGAGTATCGAATGTAAGACTGTTTTGGTTTGTCTGCATCGTTTTACACCTATAATTGCCCCCAACCTGATAGTAAATCATGATTTTTTCAAAGACATGTAAACTGCAGATACGCCCTTTATGCTTAGCACGGCAGAATGATATTCATTGAAAGTTAATAAAACAGTAATCGGTCAATACTTACTGAATTTAATATTGGTTGGTGAATTTGAAACACAAAAATCCAACTATATTGTTGAATTTTTTTTATCTGTTTCAAAATTGTTATATGGGATCGTCGTTCGATGCCGCGGACACATTTTCTCGATATTTTGTCAGTTTGACAAGCCGAGTCGCTGAGTGCCGATTGGGCTATAATGCAGTTCACTGTACCTCTTGTAACCGCAAAAGGCTCGTTTACCGCGTTTGTATGGCAAAATTTGAAACCTAGTAAATCATATTCCGCAAATACAACCACAGATGTAGAGGTCGATCGACCTTATGGTATTTCCCGTCTTGATACGGAAATTGTTGACCTGTTGTTACAGACGCTGACAAGTACATTGTCACAGTTCTCACTAATGGCAAACTGCAATGCATTGAAGTCGATTCTGGAGCTGGATATTCACTTTTGAACGAAAATGAGTTCAACAAGCTTGGTTTACAGTTGCCAATCAAGTCCAAGTAGAATTCTGAAAATATGATGCAACCAATAGGGAAGGTGTCTGTTACAGTAGAACACAGAGAAAAAGAAACCCAGAGTGATTTGTTCATTGTTCCAACAGGTCGTACAGCATCGTTGAGTCAGCAATGGATCAGAGACCTTGAAATAGAACTGAAGGAAATTGACCCTTTGGTTCGATCTGTATTTAGACCGCTTTCAGTAAATTCAGTCACCGCACCTGAAGAGACAATTGCTGAATTTCCAAATGTTTCTTCCAAGAAAATTGGATGTGTGCGAAGTTATGTGGTCAAGTTACAGCTGCAAGAGGTTGAGCCGCCAAGAGACGCACTTACCACTGCTTCTACAATTTCGCTTCTCAACGAAATTTTTGCCACACATGGGTTCCCATGCCACCCTGTATCGGATAATGCAACCATTTTCCAGAGGGAAACATTTCATCAGTACTGCCGCTCTAATGGAATATATCATTACCCCCCGGCCATCCAGCCACAAATGGACTTGCTGAGCGAAATGTTCAGACACTCATAAATGAATTGCGTGCTGCTTCAGATGAGGACATCACAATTCGAAATAAAGTCAGAAAGATCTTGTTCCATTATAGGGCAACGCCACTTGCAAGCGGAAGTTCACCTGTTGAGCTCTATTTGAAGCGTAAGTTCGTCACCCACCTGGATGCATTCTTCCCGATTAAGTCTCATGCTTCACAGTCCACGCAGTACACCAAGAGGTTCTTTTATGTGGGGGAGAAAGTGCAGATACGCATCTTCAAAGGTAACAACTCAGTCTGGGAGTTTGGTAAAGTTGTGAAGAGGTAGGACAACGACACTATTTGGTTCGTTTGGATAGTTCACTGAAACGTCATAATAATCAGCTTCAAGACACACTGGTGCGCCTCAAGAAGACAGTTTCTTTTGGTCTCACACACTCGTTTGAAGTTCCTAGTTTTTCTTCTCGCTCTCATGAATCTACGCCGCGTCATCAAGGTTTGTCGCCACCAGTTACGTCTTCCCGCACAGCCCCGTCTCCAGTCATCACCACTTCGTCCTATTATCAGACTAGTTCATACATGGAGACTACCGAAGAGGTTTCGAGATTCTAATTGAGTTAAGAGACCGTTGCAAGAGTACTTGTTCCTATTTAGCTATTTTTTCAGTTATTTGCCTTGTTATGTTTCCGATTAGTGGGGCAGAATGTCTTGTCCAGATTATCTCTACCATAGTGATATACTTTGACATTGATAGAATTAAAAGATTTCTGAAATTTATTCGTAGGACTCATTTATGGCACTAATTATAGTTGTAACATTTCAACAAAATTTCCCTACTTTGATTCATGCGAGATACCCTATTTTTTCTCTGTATTGATTCATTGATGTAAGATGTATTTTTCTGCAGTGAAAAAAACTTTACATTTTCCATGTCTGAGGTATCAAAAGATTGGCTCCTGCATCTGCCAGTTTTGTAATAATTTTGGGAACAACTCCGATCGAATGGATTTTCAGTCTTTGATTAATAAAATTGCCTCGAGGATATTCCATAAAAAAACTGATCCTGAGTATCTTTAGGGAATTATGCTAAATATTTTCTATATAATTCTATGAAAGTTTGTTCAAATTCAATTATTACGGTGAACACTCCTCTTGGAATTGTTTTGGTGGTATTGTAATTACCAGTTGGGTACCAGTATCCTACATATCTTTGGAGATCATTGAGTGGAGTTTCTCTTGACGACATCCACCCGCTATTACAAGTAAAGTTTTTACCTAAAAATACACACTATTATCATGACTTAGGACCTTCTTTGTAGAGGTGAGTTTATAGACTGAATACGAATCCGAAGAAAAATCGAGGGGGTCTCAATTATTTTTCGAATAATGCATTTCTTGATCTTGAAAATTAACCACTTCCAAACACGACTTTTTCGATAGAATATCACTCAAAATGCCTTCTTCTTTTTAACGACACTTTCTTCAGAAGCTAATCTAGTCTACTCAAGTTCACAATTACTTACAAGCACCAAAAACAACCGTTTTACACAAAAATTCCCCTGTACCCACCACAGACATAACCTCCTTTTCCTTAGTTATTTTCATTGTCTCGTTAGGTTGGTCACTTGGAATATGCGCGACCGACTATTCAAATTGATATAATTCAAATATTGACTTCATCTTAAGTAATATATTCAATGGTTAAATTTTGAATTATAATCATTACAAAACAGAAATAATGAAAAGTCGCAATCAAACAGATTGTCACTGAGTTTTCTAGAGTTCTGTTGAATGTCCTTCTTGCACAACTGTACAGGGTATACCACGATGAGCTGAGTCAATATTTGGGAGTATTTTTCTGAAAATTTTTATACAAGAATTTTGCGAAGAGCTCATTTCAGTTAAAATATTTTGAACCGCAATATTTTTTTTTATTTCATCTACGATGTATTTCAATAAGACCTCATTTGAAACTTCATATGTCTAATCCAGATTTTAGTTTTTCCAGACGCAGCCTCTCACATAAAAATTATTCATTTGGAAACAGTTGTCAGGTTATGAATTGCAAAATTTTGTCTAAACAGGAGCTGATGCTCTGCAACCATATACCTGAATTGAACGGTTTTGTAGAAAGTTGGAAAAACTTTAAGTTTCGTGTTGTTATTAGAGATATGTGAATTATCAGTAGGAATTTTTCGGAAGAGTCAACAAGAAACTAACGCTAGTTTGTTAATGAAAATATATGCAAATAATTTGACGTTGAACCATAATTATATCGAAAGCATTTATCATGTCTCGTTTAGGATTCAGAAACGAAAGTGTCTTCAATTTGTTAATAATTAACGGGAAATATGACAAGGATATAAAAAGAGACTGTGAAACCTTCCTTTCGCGATACCCTGATAGACCAACAACCGCGTCCACAATAGCAAAATACACGAGCAGTTTGTGAAAAAGCAAGGAATAATTGAACCTCTGTAGGTAATGGAGAGTAGAGCAGCTGTGCCGAGCACTGACAAAAAATGCTAAGAGAATCAAGATACTAAGCACTAAGCTACCAAATTTCGAGCACTAAGTACTTTCATTTATAGATTGCTTGCGATTACTAGGCACTTTCAAAAAGAAACTCTAGCCAGGAAGCATTAATTTAGCACTTCTCAGACTGTTAGACACTTAAGTTACTAAACTAATTAAACACGTTAGATTTTCAAAAATTATTACATCGCGACATGTTTCGCTACACTGTAGCTTATTCAAGTGGTTATTGTATCATCGATTTGAAAAAGTTACAATGCAAAAACAATGCATATAACAAGACTGTAATATCTCGAATGTACATAATATGCATTTATATCGAAAGGCTTAGTGCTTAGTATTCTCGAAAATGGCTTGCGAACACTTTTTTGAATCACTAAGCTCAAAATCTCTTCGTTAAATGCTTCCAAGCACTAAGCACTGGTTCAAAAAAGTGCTTGGAAGCACAGTGATTAGGAGTCTAGGAGCACAAAAGTGCTTTGAGTGCTTTTACGAGCACTAAGCACTGTGCTTTGGAACAGATCTGATGAAGAGAATAAAGTTACAGTCTGAATACAGAGCGTATCCAGAAACATTCTTAGTAGATACAGAATGAGATTTGGGAATACATGTGATGAATATTCAGAGGATTCTTGAAAAAAAAGTACGATCCGTATACAGCCGTGCTAAGCATAAAGGGCTTATCTGCAGTTTTCATGTTTTCGAAAAAATCATGTTTTACTTTTAGATTGGGGGCAACTTTTGCTGATATGACAGTTTTTATAAACTTGTAATACTAGCTTATTTTCATTTACTACATTCAATCCTAGTAGGATAGGAGTAAAATGATGCAAACAATCCAAAACTGACCTAAATTCAATACCCACAAATTTATCAGCACGGCAGTATAAATCCTCATTAGTTTAGAATTTACGAGCAGGTGACGATCAAAGAAGGTATGGTTTTTGTGAATTCATAATAATCAAAATTCAGGAAGACGAACATTCTTCACAAAAATTGATTTGGACAAATAAGGAAAAATTTATCAAAAATGGAGTGTTCGATTGCCATAACTTACAGTACTGGAGTAATACTAATCCACACGTATTTTGAAAAAGTCAGTTTCAAGGTTACTGGGGTGTCAATGTTTTTGCTGCGATCAAAAATTAAGGCATGCTTGTGGTGTATTTTCATGACGAAAATGTGAATGATGAGCTCATTCGGGATGACAGAGTGATATAATTTTTTTTTTTAGTTTAGGTCAAAGATTTCTCGAAATTTCAGAAAGGTATTTTTATCCATTAGATTTGAACTAGAATCAGCTGTGGTATCAACACCACCCTATAATATTTTATAGGTGAATCGTTTTTAAGATATCATTTTGAAGATCGTTGTAGAGCGAACAATAATTGACCCCATCTATGGACTCCTTGTTCGCCCGATATCACTATATCAGACCTATTTTGTTTGGGGTCGTATGAAGAATATTACCTGCGTCGCTAACAACAAAAGAAGGTTGTCAGAAAAAAAGTCAGGACTGAGTTTCGCCACACATGACGGAATTAATGAATGTTTGGAAGTTGGGTGCAACCAGTTCCATCATTTACTATATTTTGTTCAATTTATTTTTTGTTCCTGTGTGTGTTGAACAATTGTGAATGATCTACGTCCATTGTCTACGACAAGTTCAACTTTGTTTTTTAACAAACTGCCCTGGTGTTTTCGCGAAGGAAAGGTTTCACAACTCTTTCAACTATTATATCATTTTTTTTTAAATGATTAACAAGTTAAAGTAATGTTCATTTCTAAATTCTAAACGGGACATTATAAGAAATTTCACTCCGCTTGAATGCAAATCATTAGCAAATATTGTTTGTCAACACTGCAGTATTTGTTTCTTGTCGATTCTTCCAAATTGTTGATAATTCAGATATCTTCAATTCAGATATAGAGTTGTAAGCATAAACCCCACATATTTTTTTCGTGGAATCCACTGGCGTTGAGGAAAAATGAGGATTATTTGAAAATAATTTGTTACACAAATTCGAAATGGCCAAATTCGGCGCTTATTCCTGAGCACACCATATAACTTACTTGAAGTCTTCAGAGATTTAGGAAGCTCCAGGTCTTATACAGACAAATTCTGGTAATCTTAGACCTGACCCTTTTTGAGCCACAACTAAAAACTTAATCATATACTACTGTTCACTACTGTTTACTACTGCCCTTTATTCTTTCATATCTGTCTCTATTTTTATTAAAATTTGGTAAGCCTCTGCTGAGTAGTCAGTGCAGCTGTATTTATTTCGTTTTTTTTTTTCAGGTGGAACCTGGCTCTTGTATTCAAAGAGTCGCTGGAAGTATCAAGAGGGGAATGATCCTCAAAGATGTATCCATGGCCGTACATTCTGGAGAAGTTTTGGCAGTATTAGGATCGAAAGGTGCGATTCTTTTGATTTTTGTATGTAGTATGACTATCAAAATACATTCAGGTTAACAATAGTTTCTTCTCCAGAACAAAATAGAATATAGCTTCCAAAGCGTCATATCTTGACATTAATTTGGGACATTTGCCTACTCTCAGATGGATAAAGGCATTTGAAAATCATTGATAATTCTGGGTGATGGGTAACAAGTTACATTTCATTCATTGAATATTTTTTTTGCTTCCCAGATGAAGGAAAACGTTATTATGTTTATTCATTTATATACATGAGTAGGCTATTCAACAGATAGTTTGACCCATCCAACAACAGAGCAGAACAACATAAGACAATGTAATATACATTCGTATGAGTTGACTCTGAACTAAGGTGTAGAAGACAAAAATTATATGTAAAAAATTACTCAATTCAGAAATAAGTGTTAGCTTTGAAAAAAGAGTTATCAAATAACAAACGAGATTATATCCATAACAACTATATGAATGTGAGCAAAAACACAATGGCATAAAAATGACACAACCAAAGAATAATTGTGGCCCTAGTCACTAGTACGAAAGTGAATATGGTTCGAAGATAAAACAACTGATTGTTTTGGAGTGATATCAGAACTACAAGTCATGTGAGTGAACGAGAGACAATCAGCCCTATGCTGTATCACTTCCGTTCAAAATAAAGTCACCGTTATTCGCCATTTCCGTCATTTTGCTATTATCAATTGTAGCAAAATAGCGGAAATGGCGAATAACGTTGACGTTATTTTTAACGGAAGTGATACAGCATAGGGCTGACTGTCAAAGCACTTTACGGTGGGATTTCGTTCAATTAAAAATGGGAAGAATTCAAAGGAATATTACTTTCACTAGATTTCTAAAGCCTATGAGGGGGGTGGAGAAAAATTCCAAATCCAAAAAACAAAACAATAGGATCTCAGGTATCCAATAGACGGTGAGTTCAAATGTGCATTCGTTCAGTTGTGGCCTGCCACGAAAAGATGTCTATTATAGGTAATAGAATTGTGTGTGCAGTTGAATTGTAGACCAGGAAGGAAACGATGTATCAATGGAATTGTTGACTATTTTGAAAATGATACATAAAGAATGATATTTAGACCCTTCCGCCTCCTATCAAGTTTTCCAATTGTACAGTATCAACGATTTCGTTCGTATGAGAAGTGGTGATGTGGCTGATTGAATCTCACATTCAGTATATCAACAAATTCATTTTTGACTTTCCCAAATGTTCGATGTCACCGAACCAAAGAATTATGTGAAGCAATCACATCATCCGGATTTGAGGAGCTTTCAGTTGCTCTGAAAATAACGCCAAGACTTCTTCTATGACTTTTCTGGAATATTTCCTCAACGTGGATGTCAAAAGTGAGTTTGGTATCCCAAATTCTCAATAATATATGGTTCCCTATGAGGCTCTATATCAGAAACAGGGGAAAACGCACTTTGAGTTAACACTATTTCGAAAAATTCCTCCAGATTCATGTGAACTTTATTGAGTTTGCGATAATCTAAGGAAAAATTCAAGTCTTGTTGAAAGTTCACGATTTTTGTCGTCTGCATAAAGGCACTTATATCGTCAATAAAGAGCCGTGGACCTCGATGAGAATCTTCAGACACCCCCAATGTAAATCAGAGGCACTCAGAACGAGACCCGTAAACAATAGCATAATTGGTGTGTATCAGTTAAATATGACGTGGAAATCTGACCAGATTGTCATACACACAGACGTTTCGGTGCCTCATTACAGTACTTGTATGGTAAACCTTATTAAAATCATTGGTAATATTGACGTTCACAGTGCAAGTTATAATCCATGTTAACCTGTGTCTCTGGAATAACAAAACAAGGTTGGTTACAATGGCATGTATTCTGGCTAGCTTAACGTAGGTGGCGCAATTGTTAGTGGAGGTCAGATTGGAGTAGTTGATAAGTGCATATCGGACATTAAAAGTTTATTCCTATCATAATCGAGTAATCTGAAAGAATAAGATTTATAGCCAGTAAATAAATTTCACCAAATATAGACAAGTTAACCTACAAACTGACGTTTATGCACCGATTCGATCCACTCATTTTCGTATCAACTGTTCTTTACGGCTGGAAGTTTTTGCTTTCTCACACTAGCGCTCTCTGGCGGGAGCGATATCGTCCATGCCTGCCATTGATCTACTTCCGTAAAAACAATGCTGTTCGGATTTATATACATTTTGATTTGGAAAAACAAGGTATTTGTCACTATCATTTCTTTGGTTCACTTTTACCACTTTTGTGCACTGGGACAACCTGTGCCATCTTCCATAATTTCAGAAAATCGCCAAAAGTTACACTTTCATTGAAAACGATAAACAGAGAACTTATGAAAGATTCAACACATGACTCGACGAAAAGAGGGAGAATAGCGTCAAGTCCTGACCCTTTATTCTATCTGATGGATGGGTGTCCTTTCAGGATCAACGTGTCAGATTGACTAAAATGTCTAAATATGTCGAGTAGCTTTTGCACTCAGCTGGATACCGTATTGTCAGGCTAACTCAATTATACCACACTCTGGAATCGGTTTTGACGTTGTTCTCGGTAGATGGTACGTATACCTTTCGTTATCATCATCAATATTTATGTGGTCGGTGGATCAGCGGTCTAAGGCACAGGCCGTTCGAAACTCCAGCATAGCGATAGTCGGTTCGAGTCCGATGTAGGTACGAAAGTTTTTCTCAACTACTTTATATCAGATCGATAGGCGACCGCATGCCTTGTTGAAAAGCAAGTGTATGGTGAGTTGTCTAGATGCCAATCTCGTCTAGTGCTAGCTTGGAGTGCACACCGACCACCCGAGGTGGTGCTGTGGGTTTTCCTGGTTTTCCTACAGCTGAAAAGTGAATACATCACCTGAAACATCAGTAAGTCGCCTAGGAGCGCCACGGCAAATAATAATAATAGCCGTCCTCTACCCGCACAGGCTATGCCTTTGGGTACACTCAACGAGTGTTTATGAGGAAGTATTATTATTATTATATTATTATTTGATAGAATGAATGAAATTTGGAAACTTTTGTGTCATTAAAATTGAAGAAAGTTGTAGTTTCTATAATCTTGAATCAATATTTAAAAAAATATTGAAAAATGAAAAATCATTTCCAGATTCCTCTATTGTTTCATAGAATAATATAGATTATAACGGCATATTGTCAAGAATGGCTCTATAATGATACCAGAATCCTCTGTCATGATTCATATTTCATAAATTGATATTAAATATAGGATGAATATGTCATTTATTCAATGAAGTCTTAGTGAGAATCAGACAAAAGATTTAACTTCATGGTATATTCGACATGAATTCCCACAAAATAAATAGATCACATAAATTGATATTGGTTGAAGTTAAAAATCACGATTTGGGATGTGGGAGAACATTTACGAAATCACAAATAGAGATTCGAACAAAAAATCCACAAATTATGATATAGTGAATGAAAATAATGAAAAATTGAACTCTGAAAAAGATATAGCAAACCATTTCAATAATTTCTTTTCCTATATTGGTTTGAAAATGGCAAATAAAATTGAAATACCTCCAAGACCTATCCCGGAAACCATCGTTGGGCCGAAAAATTTGTTATTCCTTCATCCCATCAAAAAAATGAACTTATATCCAATATAAATACTCTGAAGAATAATACATCTTCGGGTCCAGATGAAATAACGGTTTACTTCATAAAAAAATGCCACGAATTCCTTGTAGAACCATTATGCCACATTGTAAACCTAACACTCACAAACGGATAGATATTTCTATCATCAGTTCTCGTTTTCTATCAACATTGGAGGAAGTATATGGTTGACAGATTATTCAAGTGGAGTATGTGTTATAGCTACTCGTTCTTCTTGCTAATAAATGAACAAAATTATTGAAGGTTTATTGTAAATGTAATTTGTTAATATTTTGGTTGACTTTGATGGTTATCTATATTTTGGATTTGATGATATACGACAACAATATTCTCATTTTTGTTCTTCAGAGTTCTATAACGGTGTAGTTGTTATCTACAAGTCCCAAAATTATGTTATTACAGCGTTCAACTTATTTTTCTTATTCTATACAGTGTGTCCCGCTTTTCATGAATAGACCCTAATATCTCAGTTATTAATAATGCGATTTTCTTGAAATTTTGGTGGTGATTATATGTTAGGTAAATGAAGTGTTTTGGCATAGTAAACATTTTCATCGACCATAGGCGTACGATGTGGGGGGTAAAAAAAAGCTGTTTTTTTGGGAAAAGGATATTAGGGCTCATTTTAGATAACTTTTTTATCAGAATTTGAATCAGCATCCCCAAAAACCCTCCATTCCATATTTTCGAAATCTCAAGAGCTGATTTGAGGAGAAAAAAAAAATAAATTCACTTTTTTTGTCAATGCACCCGAATATCTGTTATTAGCGATTTTCTTGAGATATACTGATCATATTCATTCACCATTGGCGTGCGAAGTTGGGGAGAGAGAAAAAGCATTTTTTGAGAAATGAATATTAATGCTTATTTAAGACAACTTTTCTTATCAGATTCGGAATCAGCATCCCCAAAAACACTATAATTCATATTTTCAACATCTCAAGAGCTGATTTGAACAAAAAAAAAAAAGTTTAAGTATTTTTTTAATAAGTTATTTATTTGTAACAGTGGTAACAAAATTACGAATTACTTTATTTTAGATTCATGTGTTTTCAACATAACTACCTTCTGAAACAATACACTTTTCAACAATTCTTCTCAAACGTACACTCACTTTTCTTAAAGTTTGGGGAGTTATTTCCTGACACGCTTGCCTAATTGCAAAGCAAAGTTCCTCTCTATTACGCGGCCGAGTAGCATACACTTTATTCTTCAAATGCCCCCACAGAAAACAGTCACAAGGGGTAATATCTGGCGATCTAGGGGGCCATGGTTTCAAAGGAGAATTTCTACCTATCCACTTCCTAGGGAAAATTGCATTTAAAAAAGTTCCGAACTATCCCAGAATTGTGTGCGGGGGCCCCATCTAATTGAAAGATTAAGTTTTGTCTTTGTGCTAATGGCAATTCCATGAGAAAATCATAGAGACCATTTTGTAAAAAATTTTGAAAATTTTGTCCAGTCAGGTTATCCAGGAAATAAGGGCCAACAATCCGTTCGTTGAATATGCCACACCACACGTTAACTTTTTTACTGTATTGGTTTTTACAATGAATTACCCAATTCGGATTTTCAGCTGCCCAAAACCTACAATTTTGACTAGACACCACACCGTTTGTTGTTAACGTTGCCTCGTCAGTAAACATCATGTTCTTCAGAAAAAGTCTGTCGCTAAGATAGTTACCCTGCAACCATAAGCAAAATTCAAACCGTCGTTCAAAATCACCATTTAACAGAGTATGTAGATATTTTGGTTTAAATGCACTAATCCTGTTGCGTTTCAAACATCTCCATACTTTGTTTTTCGTTAAATTCATTGTCCTCGCAACTGCCCTTACAGTACCATTTGGGTTGTTTCGAAATTCTGCTAAGATACGTTCGTCGTCTGGATATTGTCTTTGATTTAAATTGTACCTCCCTGGTCTTATTTTGAAAACCGCTCCAGTCCTTGCGAACAATCTGTTGATTTTGGCAACGGTATCGTAAGAAATAGGTTCTCGATCATGATGCCTTCCATTGAATATTCCAGCAACTTGACGCGTAGATCTTTCATTATTACCAAATAAGCGGATAATCAATACTTTTTCTCCAATTGACTTATTGAACATTTCGTACTGATTACCGATGTCAAACAAAAACTTTTGTTTCAAAGCACTCTTTAATTAATTTGCATGAAAACTCAAATCGGCAAGCCAACGGTAACAAAGTGTGCGTATCTTCGGAAATACCTAAATTGTAGTATAAGGGCAGTTGCAAACGATACAGAATATAAGGAAACGAAGGTGTTTGAAATTTAATATAGGATTAGTGCATTTGACATAAAAAGTTATAAATAAACAATCTATTGAAAAAAAGTGAATTCAATTTTGTTTTCTAATCAAATCAGCTCTCGAGATTTCGAAAATATGAAATGAGGGGTTTTTGCGGTTGCTGATTCCAAATCTGATAAAAAAAAATGTCTAAAATGAGCCCCTTATATCCTTGGAGAAGAAGTGGAGATTATCCGATTATTTGGTAATAATGAAAGATCTACGCGTCAGGTTGCTGGAATATTCAATGGAAGGCATCATGATCGAGAACCAATTTCTCACGCCAAAATCAACAGATTGTTCGCAAAGACTAGAGCGGTTTTCAAGACAAGACCAGGGAGGTACAATTTAAATCAAAGACACTATCCGGACAACGAACATTTCGAATTTCGAAACAACCCAATTGGTACTGTAAGGGCAGTTGCGAGGACAATGAATTCAACGAAAAACAAAGTATAGAGATGTTTGAAACGCAACAGGATTAGGGCATTTAAACCAAAATTTCCACATACCGTGTTGAATGGTTATTTTGAAAGACGGTTTGAATTTTGCTTACAAGGACTTATTGAAAAAAGAGTTAAATAATTTTATATTCAAATCAGCTCTTGAGATGTTGAAAATATGAATTAAAGGGTTTTTGGGGATGCTGATTTCGAGACGAAAAAAGTGAACTTATTTTTTATTCTCCTCAAATCAGCTCTTGAGATTTCGAAAATATGGATTGGGGGGTTTTTGGGGATGCTGATTCTAATTCTGATAAAAAAAGTTATATAATAATAATATCCTTTTCCCAAAAAACAGCTTTTTTTTACCCCCCCACACCGCACGCCTATGGTCGATGAAAATGTTCACTATGCCAAAATACTTCATTTACCTAACATATAATCACCACCAAAATTTCAAGAAAATCGCATTATTAATAACTGAGATATTAGGGTGTATTCATGAAAAGCGGGACACACTGTATATAAATGAATTGAGTTCTTGTTTTCATAAAATAAATATTTTTTTTAAACCCTTTCATTTTATTCACGAATGATTTCACAAGGTCAACGAATCGTTTACTGTATATAATTCAGTATTGATTGATTTTTCAATCCTCTATTTCAAATGAAACAACCATTCGTATGAAATACAGGAATGGCAAATTGAACAATGATAAAGTATATACCTTATCAACCATATGCAATACGGTTAAAAAAACGCCCTTTATCAATCGGTAACTGAAAAGAGAAATCTGTTTTACCCACCTTACTAAGTTAGTTTACTCAGCTGCAAGGTAGGTCGCCACTGCTGAACGTGGTGCAAACTTTTACTGCAGGTTTGACAACTCTCTTTATTTTTCGTTTCTCTATGGATGGAATTTGCTTTCTGTATGTCAGAGTGACAACATTCAAAACTTTGAACTTAAATAGAGTCTTTTAGTCAATTTCAATACATAAACAAGATTGTGATAATATTCACATGAACAAAGAACCCCTTGTATGTTGTACAATCTTTGTTACCTGTTGACTTGTCTCTATTGGGCAAATGTATTTTTATCATGCTTTGTTGTGCCTTGCGTATTCAGTCTATCAGTATATACCTGATGGAATATGTATGTAAATCGGTGACTTATTTACTGTCGCGATAGTGGTGAATACAGACCCAACATATATTTAGTTCCTTTCCTTCTTCGAGTTGTAGTGACATCTACAAGTCTTCAATCATAATATTAGTACACCACTCAGATATACCACTCGAGTTGAGGTCACTACTTATACCATTGATTATACCACGACCTTCTTGTACCAACTGGTAGATTTTGGAAAGGTATCGTTATGCATTCCAAGTAAACATTAAGAGCCACACTCACTTGACTTCGAATAAGGCATATAGGCGTCAATCAAGAGCGATACCTCAGGGAAAAATGTCCTTTGGTACTAGAACTCGGACGCACATCGAACTGAAAATAAAGAGATTTACACCCAGACCGCTCGGTCAACCGTCGGAACTAGTTTAAACATCATGATAGTTATTAAGAAACACAACTAATTCAATAAAAAACTTGGAAATTGTTTCATATCTTATCTAATGATTAATGAAAAATCATATGTAAAGAAAATTTTTTCCTATTGATTTTAATCCCTTTCAATTTTCAGGAAGCGGTAAGAAAGCTCTTCTTGATGTCATTTCACGAAGAGCGCAAGGACCAGTTAGAGGGCAGATCCTTTTGAATAATCATCCGATGAGCTTGTGTTTATTTCAACAAAGATGCGCTTATGTAACACATACATGTGATTTTATTCCTGGACTGACAGTGGAACAGACTCTGTATTATACACCAACAAAAGTGAGTACACTACCTTTATTTTGATTAAATAAATGCGTGCATGGGTAAAAGTTGAATATTTTTCGTGGAACTAAATATGTATGTATGTTGAGTCAGAAAACTTGAAACCTTTGGTGTGAATGAATTCCAAGAAATAGATACTACCCAAAACTCTCAAACTACATCAATTTCACTAACCGTGCCTTTCATCAACAAAGTTGGCATTCTCAGGATGTCATAGAGTTGGTATCCATTCCTCGAATTGATAGAAATTGATCAATTGTGGAAGGCTTTTAAAGCCATCGTTTCTCATATGAAGCTCTTCCGGGTTATTAGGCTGACATTCATTATGGGATAGTGTTGACGTTTCGGCAACACAGTGATTAGCATTTCCGAAAAGGACTTTTACCTGTTGACAGCTACTCAACTCAGGCATCACTCATGCGTTGGTGAAACGTCGAGAGCGTATCTCAAAATAAACGTCGGCCTTGAATGGAATCCCCAAGCCAACTTCAAACATTTCATACAATGAAATAATAGATATTATAATTGACCCATATCAGAATGGAATAATAATAAAAAATAATTATACAAGATTTCTTCAAAGAAACTTCAGACAAGTAATGATTTCAGACAAGGATTCATTTAGTAGTACTCAACATATCACATGAGAAAAGGAGAGAAGATAATTGATCGAGTGTTTATCCAACAAGCTCTAACTAGTGGTTTTGTAGTAAGAAAGAACCCACCAAATTATAAAATGAAAGCAACTTGTGATATCTCTAGTTGAAACTCAAGTTCAATTTCACGCTGATGAGTAGGAAACTACAAGAGCTGTCCACAGATGATGGAGCTAATCAAAAACACTTTATTCACAAATTAGGTTTACAATTATTTGCACAATTCAGGATGTCAGAGGTATGATTGTCATAACTGACCCAAAAAACAATTCTGTAATTACAAATGAGTTGACCGGTTCACGTAATTACATGACAAAAATATGTGGATTACCATACGTACATAGTTATTCAGTAAGGAAAGCTTTTGGAGAAAATCTCAGTGCCAATAAACACTGTGCAATAAAATGTACTTCAATTTCATGAATAGCTGAACAATAATTACCATTATTTTGTATCAGCACACGACATTTTATTGGTCAATTCTGGTGTTAGTTGTTGTCAGGAATACCTACCAACATTATTACATGAAAAGTTAAAACAATTAATTTCATTTTTGAAGATACTTTAATGCGAATGAAGGCATTGCAATTTAGTAATTTTACTTTAACAGTTTTTCATCTTGTAAACCTCAAATATCAAATCTATGTATAGTCATGTCATCGAAGATGGAGTTAGTACTCTGATCTCCCAGTCAGTGTTCGAGGATATAATGAAACTACTAACTAATAGGTGGCGATTCAGTTATGATACTGGGAAGGAGAAACAGAATGTCTATTCAGAATCTGTTCTTTGGATTGGTGCGAAAAATGGGATAGTTTATGGATACTAATTATATTTGGTGATGAAATTCGAGAATCGAGATTATTCAGTTTGTGAAATATGTTGAAATTACAAGAAACTATTTTGTATTGAGTAGAAACTTTCTACAGTTTTTGTATTTTCTTACAGTTTTCAACTGAACACGCTAGATGACACTAGTGTTTGAGTATTCGAATATGTACATGTGTTTGAATGTATGAGTGTGTAGGTGTGTGTGCATGTATATACATTGTTATTTAGTGAATATAGGTGACTTATTTCAAATTTCTATATCACAAATGTATTGTTCCGTAATTGGTCATTATTGAACCTATGAACATTATATTCTGTTTTTGCCATTTGTACATTGACGTATCGGTCTACCTGACCATTGTGACCTATCATGTATTTGATCATAAAGGACGAATAAGTATTCTATTCTGTGCCATATATGATATGGCCCAATGTGCGGTTCATTGTACCATCTCTGAGACATTAGAGCAACTATCGATCCACCATTCGGTATGTCTTTTCCAAGCGATCCACTATTCACTATTCTTTTTCCAATGTATAAATGATTTTCGATTTTGTACATTTCGATTTCACCAATTATTCTTCAAATGATTTTCAATGCGGATTCGATAATTTCAATTCTCGTGGTTTTCGAATATTATGATTTGCAGACTCATCATGTAAGGATATTTCATAATTTTTTAAAAATATAGTTTTTGTGATTTGCTGGTTTGATCGAATATCCATCTCCAGATCTTTGTTTATTCCCAGTTTGATGGTATTACAGATTTAACTTCTTGTGATGTTCAGTCCATCAAATTTAGGTCATTCAGACGTCTGATGTGATTATTTTGGATTCTGAGATAATTCATTTGTGATGGATATTTGTTGTTGTAATGTTTTGTTTAACAAATGTATTCATTGTTTTCTTTTCATTTCCTCGAAGTCATTTCTTATTTAGTTCGGTTCTCCATAATAGGTATCGTTACTGAACTTTTTTGTTTCGATATGTTCAATTCATATAATATTTCATTTTATCATTTTGCTGGATCATATGTAATTCAACTGAGACATTACGTCTACTATGCTCAGCCACACTTTTTTATGAAGGGAATCTTCACGATGATACTGTAACAGATGTTTCCAAGTTTATAGGATGCCTCATTTTCAATGACCTACTGAAGAATTTATGGAGCACAGGTTACTTAGTTACTTAGTTATTCGCGTTTGACCTGTTACATAATTGATATACGGTACGAAAAACTCATCTCTGGCCAATGAATTCAAAAGTCTAATTAGATTCCCAACGATGTTTCAAAGGCTGACATAGTGTGACTTCTCTGATGAAAATAAAAAATTCAATTTAGCCTGGATGAACTCCCTCAATCTCGATCGAAGTTAACTAACATAATTTGTTGTATATAGGGTGGTTCTAAAATGAAGGTACGTCAAACCTCTTGTTTTTTAGTTCGAATAGGGAAGAGCATATCATATATGTCAAAATGCTGAGAACGTCGTATAGCCATGCTATGTACCTAGACAGGTTGAGTAAAAAGTAACACTACAAGTTTCTCAGGAAATGCGTTTTTTTGTTCAATGAATACCCTTTATTTTGTAAAAGAATCGGGTAATTGGCATGAATTTTTGATATGCATAATTCGAGTAGTCCGAGATATTGCCATCAATATCAGAATAGTAAGGTCTCCGTACTCGTTTATTGGCTACATATTTTTTGTATCAAAAGCAATAACCCTCTCAAGGTTGGGTCCAATTCTTCATTGTATGGAAGCTAATTCAATTCAGATTGAGAAATATTTTATATGATTTTTGTAAAAGCTTCTACAAAGTAGGAGATATTTTCCAATCAAGCCGACGAAAACCTTGGAATGGAATATTTGGCATAAAATCAACAAATAAATAGTGAATGTATCATAATTTCCAAAATTGTACAAGAAAGTCCAATTTTGTCTATTCACAGTGCCGTTCAAATAGAAGGTGACTTCGTCAGAGAAACTACTTGGTTGAAAAAATATAGGTTTTTGCATCGTTCCATCATGATGTCATGAAATCATCTCCGTTGAGCTCGTGAACTAAATTTATTTTTATTCAAAACTGACGACTGACTGATTGAATCCTCGGCTGCGACTTCGCGAATTGGTTTGTGGACATGATCTTAACAGATGATGTATCTACCAAGGTCATATTTAAAGTAGTGGGTGCTTTTAACATTCATTGATTTTTTCTCGACAACTTCATCGCGTATTTTGCCATTAATTATACTTATTCTACACAGAAAAAAAACAATGACGTCATAAGTAACACGAGTGTGAAGTTACCCAAAAAAAATGGTAGTCAAAACTGAAACTGACGTATCTTATCAATTCCTCTCTACTCCTCAGAGAATTAAAGTATGATTGTTCCAAAAGTGGCGTGAACTTTTTATAACCAGAATTGATATGATGTTGAAAACGATGTGTAGACATTATAGATTCATCAATATTGAAGAAATCACTCAATCAATATTGACCCAATATTATAATAATGAACGTCATTCAGAATACGTTGAGCAAATAAATAATCAACCTATGTTAGTAATATAATATTGATTCGATATTACTTCTTACATTAATTGACCTATCTATATCATAGACCCAATATGAAATCAAAGTTCAGCCAAACTGAGGTTCCACCAGGCCTTCGTCTGTTCTCAAAATATGATATTACCTATTAATTTTAAGCTAACCTAGAAAAATTAGTTGCAGCGCTGCAAACACTTTATAGATGTATTCAGAAATTATTTAATATTGTACATTCTTCGATTTTCAGTATACTGGTTATTTGAAACGATCCAAAATGAAACAAGTTATAGCTGATCTGGCTCTGTCGCACGTAGTAAATAGATGTACCGAAGATCTAACGAAAAGTGAATACAGAAGACTTATGATTGGTGTACAGCTGATAAAAGATCCAGGTGAGAAAAACATATCGATTAGGAAATCTTGCACTATATTTTTTCCATTACAAACTCTTTCTCATAAGTAGGTTTTATTTGAAAAATTGGACTCGGAAGGCATCGCCACGAAAGGCTTACCGCGCTTCACAAGACGATTCTTCTATACTCAAACCCCATTCAATTGGTTCTCTACTATTTCGCACAAATCAATAGAGTTAGTATAGTTTGCAGAATTAGGTACTTGTTTAGTTTAATATTTCCGAGTATGTCATGATTCCACGACTCACACTCTCGCATTTACACATCATGTGGTAGGCGGTAAATTTTTGACATTACTTTCGCGAAATCTGCAATGCGGATTATTTTCAAGTATTCTTATTTGGTGCAAATTTATCTTTGTGAGGTAACTTCATCTTAGGACTGAGGTGAGAGACTGAATAATAAATGTTTTTAATTTCTCAACTGTTACCGGTTTTTTGAATTTCTACCTTTCACAACCTGAGAAAGTATAACATGCCTACAGTTTTCGCCAAAATTCGACAGATGGTGGTTTGTCAAGCACCCTGAAAATACGGAATTTTTTTTATAGATTATTTTCATAATGGTATATTTCCCCCAACCACTAAAGTTTCGTCTATATTTTGAAACATCCTGTTATTTTAGATATTGAAATGTACACAAATAATCACATTGGCAACAATCTAATGATATTGAACTAGTTACTTCAAGCCTCCATTGAATATCATGAAAAAATCCATCAACATCAAGCTCATGCAATATCTTTAGTCAGATCCACATTGAGAAGTCAGTTAACATGACATATAACCACACAGCATACGCCAATACATTTCAAATTGGGCATTTCACGCTAGGTCTTTTAAAGGTGAGGCAGAGTGCGTTCCTTATTGCGTCTTGGTCCAACAAGTTAACAATCTGAAAAAAACACTTTAGTGAATTAGAGAAAAATATTACAGTTGGTATTTGATTGGTATTATACATTGTTCGAACGATAAATATTCGTAAGATTACCGTTTTATCATCTGAAATGTTTCTCAGATATTTTCGAGATATGAGACTAAAATCTATTAATATTTTGTATGAACATCGTCTTCACATTCACATTATTAGATTTCCTACAACCATTGTAAACTCAACCACATTGAACTGGTGAAGCAATTCGTCCAATCAAACCAGACGTACAACTACTGCTACTCAATTTTTCAGTTATATTTTGTTAATTCTGCTGAGAAACTAATAATAACATTCCTATTATTCTGATGTTTACTGTCCGCAGTTGATCCGATATACCGGGCGGCTTTTGATAGTGCCCCCCTGTTTACTTTTGAACGGTTTGACGTACAAACATAAAAAAACGTTAGGAGGGTTTCACCGATACTACTTTTTGAAATAAAACATATTGTGATTGCTCGATAGATGGCGCGGGGGGCACAACAACTGAAAAATTTTGAATTGCATGGGGGGTCATGTGTCTCATTGTTGAAGAGATAATCCAATTCTCTTTTCAACTATCCAAATCTTTTAGATTTTCGTTCATACGTTTTTCACAATATGCATTTTAAATGTCAGAATAAGTGCGGATTTCTTACCTGACCACGATAACTTCTGAATTGTTTGATGTGAAATAACGAGACAGAATTTTTTTCAAATGGAATGGAATTCTAAACATTTTTATATGGTTGAAAACAGAATTGAATAATTTTTTTCAACGATGTGACACATGCACCCCATGCTATTTGAAATTTTTTAGTTGATGTACCCCCCCGCACCATCTACCAAGCAATCATAATGCGTTTCGTTTTAAAAATTCGTATTGGTGAAACCCTCCAAACGGTTTTTCTTATGTTCGTACGTCAAACCGTTCAAAAGTTAACAGGGGGGGACTATTAAAAGCCGCACTGTATAAACGGATCAATGAGCAGAGAGAGTCAAAGGAGAGGGCCTCTGGCTGCAAGGAGAACCAGCTGATCGATAGATGTATCACGCAGAACTGCGTGCAGTTGTGCAGTATAAGCGTTACCAATCAATGACCTGGATGGATTATTGCAAGGCATTCGATACAACATCGCATGAGCTCAATATGCATTGGACAGCTGATGCCACTCTGCATGACTCGCTTCATCATAAGATCTGATCAAGTCAAAGTCCTAAAAGAGCATATTTCTTTTAGAATGGATGTGTTCCAGAGATACTCCCTCAGACCTCTTCTCTTCTGCATCTCTCTATTGCTATTGTCCGTTACACTACGGATAGACTGCTGATACAAATGTGGCACCTCCAGCAACCAAAGGCATTAGGTCACCCATGCATTTAAATGAATGACCTTGAACTATAGATATGCTTCGGGAGAAAAGGATTTTCATCCATGCTTGAGGGTGGTGAAAGAGTATACGCATGCTCACGGTTCTTCTCAAAAGAGGATTATGCGGAAAGGACGTTCAGCCCATAGACGGAGGCATCCTATATCATCTGGTTGCTGGAGAGACGTTTACTTTACTAAGTGGAACAACGCCACACACAAAAGGTAATCACGGTTAAAAACTCTCTTCGCGGAAAGTATCAGTATAAACTCCGACATATCTGGTCATCATACAAGAGACAGTGTTGTTGCCTTATGCACCGGGAGATATAGAGTCCGTGGTGGAGAATAAGAAGTGTCAAATCTATTGGAACTAACCATTCTCCACCTACGAACCTGGCCAAGCACTTGTAGCAGTTTCAACGACCGACATCTAACCGCTGTTTTTGTTGATAAAGAACAAGAAGATGAAGATACAGAGAAAGCTGTATTATTTCACGCATCACCAATAATGGGGAAGGTCGACAAAGAAATGTTCATAATCATCTGAGATTAGAGTTTATGTCAGCCCATTATTTTGAGTAAAATTTCCGATTTCTGAACACATTATTTTCTTAGCTGGAAGTCAGATTTAACCTACCACGAAACCATAAAATTATAAACATAAAACACCAAATTCGTATAATGCATCAGGTTTCACGCCTTTCCCTATTCCTTAGAGACAGCCTGTATATGATGTTATTCCTTGAAAATCTTTGTTAACTGCTGCGCAATCAATGTAAGGAATAGCGTATAAACCAAATGATGCTGAACGTCCGTCTAATAACGAGCAAGAGTGATTCGTAATTGATTGCCCACTAGGTACTCCCAACCTCACCTTCATTGAAATTTGGATATGACACCAGATCCCATTTTTTTCTGTTCTCCTGATATTTTCTCAAGATTGCACGGTATCAATTTCATGGTGAGAAAATATCATATTTTCAATTTGAACTAAAGTGGATTCAAGTGATCTAGCCAACTACATACTTGTTTCATGATGTGCAATAGACGATTATTTCCCTTGTGGAATGGGCGTACTTGGTAAAAGACCATAATTTCATGAAATGAAAATAAACTAAATGGTTTAGCTAATATTATACTATATGATTGTTGTCATCAAAAATCAAACAAAAAATAATCCAACAGCAACATTGTTGTCATCAAAAATCAAACAAAAAATAATCCAACAGCAACATACGACTACCAAATCATCTCTATCCAATACAACTAGTAGATTTTAATCAGAATAAGTAATTATCTGCCGGTTATCAGTGCAGTGCAGTCAGGCCAATGCTCAAATCCATCATGCTGCAAGTGATTCCTTTTTGCATTTGTACGATGGCCTTACGATATATCCAGTACATACTAAGAAAGAAGGCACAGCCATCTATGGGGAACATACATAGACCATATAGACCAAGAGCTAGTGAACCCTCCAAATAACAGTATGTCTGTTAGGCTAGAAATCCTTATAGTGATGAGTCATAGCATGCTAAGTACGGTAACCATCGCCTGGCGCGCATCAGCCCTGCACGTCATCAACCCCTATACCCTTGAAAGTGTAAATAAAATCTAAAAAAAATTGATGCTGTAAGCTTGAAATTTTTATACGATTTTGTTCATTCATTGAGAAGTTCAAAAAAAATTGACAGTCGTTTTCAATGAGTACAAGTATTTGACAGGTGAACCGGAAGGTGTGTAGTATATGAATATACTTTATTCTGTGAAGTTGAAATTTTTATATGTAATTGTCTAATCGATTAAAGAAGGTACGTAAAATAACAGGTGGTTCTGGCTAGCATCAGTCCTTGACAGGTGAGGGGAAAGATGCTGTGGGAGTGCGAGTAAGAGGCATAACGTGAAGTTATTCAGAACCGTTCATGAATAATTCGAAGAAATATAATTTGATCTATCCAGTTACGTTTGTAAAAAATATCTTGTTTGTGTAAAATCTACATGGGCAAGTGCATAATATTTTAAGAGATGCCATGTAACTATATCAGCACATTTTTTCTGACATTTCACTATCTTCCATCTACCCATCCAATATTATTAATAACTTTTTTCCATCTACTTGAACGTTATGATTTTGCGTCTGCAGATGCATGTCAAAAAAATCACTGTCGTCACGAGTACGGAATTTAAAAGAAAATAACTCAGATACCATTTGACAGATACATGTGTGATATTTCCGATCCATCCTCAAATCCTTAAATTATAGTGAATGGCTCAAAATTATTTATCAATTCTGAACTTTATAAATTTAATTTTATCGTGTTTTCCAAATGAAACTCATCATATATTTTTTAATTGCAAAACAAACAAAACAGGCGCTGTCGGATTATTAGTTTTGGAACAATTGCAATTTGAATTTTTTCTTGCAGCGTGTCTGAATGCTCTAGTGAGTGTCCGATTTCAATTTCTCAGATTTTGGAAGTAGAAGTATAGTTAGTATCACAAAACGTATATTCTCATTTTGCTCTTCAATGCTGCGAAATGGATGAAAAATGTTTGCAAACATAACTGAAAACATCCGATCCCGTGAAGCGGTCGAGTAGTAGGGGTGACCGGGAGGTGAGGGGAAGCGTATTATAGATAGATAACGAGTTCATTAGAAGAATTCCCCTCATCTCCTGGTCTCTCCTACTACTCGACCGCCTACGCGTGTTCGGATGTCTTCAGTCATGTTTGCAAAATTTTTTAATCAATTTCGCAGCATTGTAGGGCAAAATTAGAAAATGTGTGGTACTAAGTATATACTTCACTTTCAGAATCTGTTTGAGAAATTGAAATCGGACTATCACTAGAGCATCACGGCACGCATTAAACGCATGATTTCACAAGAATGTATTGTTCTCGGTGGAAACTTTGAAAACTTATTTTTACAAAAATTAAAGTTTCGAAGAAAAAGTGAGCAAGTGGTTTAACTGAGTAAATGATAGACTTAATACTTTCATAAAACTACACAAAAATATTCTTTCGTTTTGATGGTAGTATAATGAACAAAAATGTCAAAAAATGAGTGGAAATATGCTGTTCATTCATTTATTACTTTTGAATGGCATTTTGACAAAAATCTTAATTTTCAGGTGGTTGGGAGACAGGTAATAATAATATTGGAGAACGCATGGAGGTCACAAAAATTCTTCAAAGAATTATTCAAAACAAATAATCGATTCTGTAGATTTTTGTCAGGTCACATCATTTGAATTTCAGACATAATAGAATGATTTCGTATTGGAAAAATCATATCAGATGAGGTTGGTCGAGGTTTGCAAGTATTAGGATGGAGGCCGACGCTTCTATGATTGAGCTCAGTAAGAAAAAAATCCCCTTTCCGGCGCTGTAAGGTGATAAAAAGATTAATAGTAACATATCTGATGATGATGAAGATTAATTTGAATTTATCATAACCAATAACTAATCAATTTTGCCTATAATTTCTATTTTCACATAATATAATTTGCATGAATGATTTGAGTTTTCACGTTGTGCCTCTTACTCGCACTCCCACAGCATTTTTCTCCTCACCTGTCAAGGACTTATGCTAGCCAGAACCGCCTGTCATTGTACGTACCTTCTTAAAATCGCTTAGATAAATACAAATAAAAATTTCAACTTTACAGAATGAAGTTTATTTTAATTCATATACTACACACCTTCCGGTTCACCTGTCAGGTACTTGTGCTCATTGAAAACGCCAGTCAATTTTTTTTCGAACTTCTCATTGAATGAACAAAATCGTATAAAAATTTCAAACAAGTTTTTTTTTAGATTTTATTTACACTTTCAAGGGTATAGGGATTGATGACGTGCATGGCTGATGCGCGATAATTACCGTACTTAGCATGCTATGACTCATCACTATAAGGATTTCTAGCCTTTTCACATGTGGAATTGGGCGTACCTGGCAAAAGTTTACAATTTAATAACCATGAAATTATCATGCAGAAAGTCATCTGTTCTTAGTAACATTTGCTAGTTGTTACAGGAAGCATTGCAAAGTTTGTTCATTGGATTTTTTTCTGTTAAACGTTTGCAAAACTCCTATATTATGTGAAATTTACGAAACGCTAAATTATTTATATATTTTCATTTCATGAAAATACTCACTTCCATATTCAACCTACCTTCATACGTGTTTTCTTTTCGAAAGCTTTGGAATAATTAGGTTTCAAATTACTGTACGAGTTGAAGGATGCCTCAATACGATTCGAAATTATTTGTTATGAATGCCGATTTGATGTGATTCAAACCACTTCTTATAATTCAATAAATTCTCTTTTCCAGTGGTTTTATTATTGGACGAGCCGACATGGGACTTGGATCCATTAAACACCTATTTGGTAGTATCTATCCTATCCAACGCATCCAAAAAATATGGCACTGCAATAGTTCTGACAATGGAGAAGCCGCGTTCAGATGTTTTTCCATTTTTGGAACGTGTTCTGTACTTATGCCTTGGAGATGTGGTATATACCGGAGGTACGAGGCAAATGCTGGAATATTTTAACGCTATTGGTTTTCCTTGTCCACAACTTGAAAATCCTCTTATGTATTATCGTAAGTATTTCACTTTTGTGATATTTGTATTTGGTTTTGGGTTGTTATCAACGCGAAACGATATAACGCTGTGATAATACTCATTTATATATTTATTAAGGGAAGCAATACAGGAAAAGTCCTAAATTGAAAAATAAAGAGGAAGTAAAACTTTCAGTGTATTCAAAATAATATAAATAATATATAATTTTATCGCAACAGGTTTCGACCCACAATGTCATCATCTGAGACAGATATGAACTTATGATGACACAGTGTGCTAAAACATGTTAACGATAACAATATATATTGAATATATATTTTGTGAGGAATGGAAATTTTATGTGCTCCATATTTTTCAAATTTTCAATCAAGATAAACTCACACATAATAAAAGCAAACACTATACAACAAGTTCTAAACTAGCAATTACATATAGGGTGTCCCAAAACTCAACGTCATCCTCTGCGTCCAGCTCATGACTGAACAGAGTATCAACATATGACCCCGGTAAGATATTGATAGTTTTGGAGATATTGGTACTTTTATGAATTTGAAAATCGAAACCTTCGATCAGTATTTCGAGTGCGGCAGGAACAAAACTTCAAAGAGATAGCATATGGTCTAGGTACTGCCAAACAAATCTGATTGCATCTCATCTTAAATGACGTAACTATCTATCTTCGTACAACAGTAGGTTCACACTATGGGAAACATCAATGCACATAAAATAGAGTCGCTTTAAGCCACTGATCATTGAAATCATTTCAAAATTAGCTTATTTTGCAGTGAACAAGCAATATCTTTCTTTCTCAAGTGGAAGATAAAACATGTAATACCATGTTGAATTTCTTAACATAACGTGTCGCTAAACGTGGTGATTCTGGTGATGAACAGTATGAAAAGTCTAAGTAAGCTAATAAAATAAATTAACTCGAGAATCGGGCAAATATTTTTTGTCTGAAAGCGTGGCACCAATGATTTAATTTTGGATTGTAATCAATGTAAGGGCGATTCAGGGTTGCATAACAAAAAAATTCGTCCTTGAATATGAAGTTTTATGCCTGCGGCACTCGAAATAGTGATCAAAGATTTAGATTTTCATGAAATTGTCAAATGTGCCAATAGCCCTTGCAATAGTGTCCTCCTGGCAAAAAATTGCACAAATGTATGTCAGGCGTATTTTAACGTTCGTAAGTTGTTGTTTGACTGAGGTCAGACTCGTATTTGCCACTGTATGGGAATATGTTGGGATGAGGGTATTTAGACTTCATAGAAATTATTCGTTTCAATCAACTGAGTAAATGATAATGGCACTTTGTTATCAGAATGATCAAATAGAGCAAATACATTTTTTCATCCAGCTCTTTTTTTACCCACTTAATTTTTGTCTCCGTCACCCAATTTCAGCTGCTCCTTCTATTTTCTTTTTTTCACTCACTTAACTTTCTCATCTTTCATTTTTAACTTGACTTTCAATACAGTAACAGGCGTTCTTCTTTTCAATGTCACTCTTTATCCCTGCGTTTTTGCTGTGTCTGCTTATCCAAAACAATTGGTTAAATTTTTTTTATTTAATTTTCTCCATTGTCCACAGTATGTCTTTCCACTGTTGATAGGAGATCGAGGGAAAGATTCATGGAGAGCAATCAGCAAATATCGGCACTAGTGGAGAAGTTTAAAATTGAAGGCAGCATATTCAGGAAAAATTCTACGATCAATGACTTCAGTCATAATTTGGAACATGAAGTGCATGGAAGTAAAGTTTCACTGCTACCTGGGAAAGTGGGCTCTTTTCTGACAGGATGGAATATCTATTTGTAAGTGGCAATAATTTTTCAATGAACTTTTATACTGCACTGTATATGCTGTCACTTTCAGTTGTGAATGATATCATGATTATAGCTTCACAAATATTAGACGTGCCACTATCTATTAAACAAATTTAGTAGATCACCTATACGGGGATTGGGACCGCATGCGTAGTACGGTCAAGCATGCCAAACGCTAGATAGTCGGCCGTCGCTGCTTCGCGTTCATCGTGTGACGTAGTCGAGAGAGATCCAGTTGATTGATAACATTTTGCCAATAGTGCGCGGCGCACACATATTTTGAATTGAATTAAAAAAGAAAAAATATTTTTCAGCAGCAAAGGTTTGAACCATCGTCCTTTTGCTTGGTAGCGAGTGACGCTAGCCTTGCCCCCACGGAGACTTCGTACAAGTTGATGTACAAATGTGGGGTATATATTTCTCCAGCTACCAGAGCACGCTGTTTGAATATTAAAAAGAAATAATGATTGTGAGTCTAATAATAATAATGATGTTTGGAATAAATGTGAAAAATTGCGAGGTAACGAGGGTGTAACGTTTGAAGGTGTGATTCCAATGAGGAAAGTATACAAGGTGTTTCAAAATGTATAATTTAAGAGAAATGAAAGTCACGTTCATTTAACGTGACTTGCCTGTGTGTGTGTGTGTGTGTCAAATATCTTGTTGGAAATGGGTCATTGGGGCAATGGAGGGTAGCAAAGTATTCAGCAAAAATATATATAGGATGTCTTATATATTATTTAAAAGAAAAAACATAACGACTGCTTGTCAAATTTAGTATACCAGGTGTACTAACATATCATTTTAGAGGAGAAACATGGAGGTTAAAGAAAAAACACATCATTGAGCTATTGTAGGACATATTGAAGTATATCATCAAAAAATATGAAGAGAAGAAATAAACTGACCTTATAAAACGTCTATTTTAGTCGCATTTTTGCATGTTTTACCGTTTAAAATTTTAGCTGTTTTCTCGAACGCAAAAAAAAAACGGTTATTGTGGTCACATTTATACGTGTTTGAGCGTACTCAAATTTCAGTTGTTTTTTGAAAGCGAAAACGTGTATTTTCAGCAATTTTGAAATGTCAAATCTCTATAAGAAATGCATGTAATCAGACATTCTTTTTATGTTTAATTTTAGAACGCGAAAACGTTTATTGTGGCTGCATTTTTGCGTGTTTAAGCGTTTCAATTTTCAGTTGTTTTTCGGAACGGGAAAAACGTCTATTTTGATTACATTTTTGAAGAGAATCGCCGCTGCAGTACGTTTCGTTTCGTATCAGTTTAACTCTGCTTCTTTTTTTTGGTATTCATTATCAGGTAGCTGGGGGAGAGGGTTAGGTAACTTTATTTTTGGAAAGATGTTATTGCCATTGAACAGTTGAAATAATTAGTATTAAAATGGCATCTGAAGAATACAGACAGAAGGTTGAAGATTTTTCTAGACGTGTCCAAGAGTTGAAGGAAGATATTCAATTTTATGAAGAAAAGGAGAATGTGGTGAAACAGTTGACTGATTTGGGTATTCAAGACAATGTGTTCAATCGAAAATTACCGTTAACGAGATATCCGTTAAAAAGAATCCAGCCTCAAGAATTGTAGAATATGTCTCCTCAACTGAAAACAAATTTTATTCTTCTGACTGCAATATTGAATGTTTTATACGTCAATGCACCGAAAAGAGTGAAATTCATGGCAATATGCGTGAAGGCAGATGATTTCGATCCTCGTTGTAGTAGGACACAATGGAAAACAATCCGTTTAAGTCGGATCAATCAGGGGCAGTTAGCAGTATTTGTTAGCGATGTTCCCAAGAATACAGCATTCAAGTATAAATTGAAGCTGATATTTGAAGATCTTCGTGAAATAGACACAAAAACCACCGAATTTATTCCAGCAGGACAGAGGAAAAAGAAGTCGCAAATGGAATATATCGTTTATAGAATTCTAATCATCGTAGCTATAATATTAGCATGTATTTTAATTAGAACTGTACAAGAAATTATTTTGGAATTTCACATAATTTGGTTTAAATAGAAATATTCGAAAATTGAATTTTATTGTTATTATTACCATACAAACATTCTGCTATCAACTTCTGTTATTCGTTTCATATCAGTTGGCATTGAAACGCGCCATTCGATGTTATCAATTATGGAAAAACCGCGCAAACAGGAAACTTGATTATTATGCTGGAATTAATAATTAGTTGGCATTGAAATGTGTTTATCGAACTAAAGGTTATCGAAATACCCAGGTCAACAGTTTCGTTATCAAAACTGCAGAGTAACGACTATTGTGTTAACTGTTTTGCTTGTTCTGAAATTTTATATCAAGTATTCTTGAATGCAATAAAAGTAGTTTGAAATGCGCGGCGAACGTTAGTTAATCGTCAACTAGAGAAAAGTCAAGCAAATTAGATATCTTCAGTTATTTTTCGTTTTGTGCATCAATCTCTAGATACAAAGTAAGTTTTTCATACATTTTTTATTATGTGATGAAAGTGTTTTTCAGTTAAATTGAAATAAATGTTTTCATGTTCGGTTTTTGAGTGTTTTTAGTTTGAGCTTTTCAGATGAATTCAATTAAATGTTTTTAGATGAAGTTATTTTCACGTTTCTACGTTTGGTTTTTGCATTTTCGTTTAATTTGTAATTCAAAGCGACTTAATTGTTTTCGAATTACAAAACTCTTTTTAAATTTTTTGCGTGTTTTCTTTATAGCAAAAGCTTTTTATTCTGGTGGGTTTTTTTCAGATGGATTTACAGAAAGTGAACGCAAGTTCAGTTGTGGCCAGGAAACCCATCACGAAATTGAGCGATTGAGAATATTCTCTGCGAAAATTGTTCGAAGTCCGTTTGGAGAAGCGATTTTGGTGGATTGGGGGAGAAAGTGGTGTTTTTACCACAGCGCGTGACTGAGGGATATCGACCGTATTTAGAAGAATTTTTCACTGGGAAATACGCCATCATCTTCAAAGGATTGATAGAAGTGGGCAAACCAAAGCCTGCTGCTTCATTTGAGATCATAGAAAATTAAGGTTAGTATTTTTTTTTCATTTGTCTTTGGTTATTTGTATGTGCAAATAGTTCGTTTGAAAATAGAAAAAAATTCTTCTTCATTTTCAGATAGTTATATACCTTCCCTAATCACAGCAGCACTATTTTTCTTCGAACTTCCCTTTGGACATCATCTAAGTTCGCCACTTCGTCATTCCAGCAAGCTTCACTTCGTTCCTGCAGTTCCAGCGAGCCTCATCTTTGCAGCGTTCCTGCAGTTCCAGCAAGCATCCATCTGCTGCTGCTGTCACCTTTATATCAGCATTCATATAAATTCACGTAAGTTGAAACATTAGTTGAAAATGGTGTTTTCAAAAACTTTATCGCAAATTGATACATTACTTGAGGCGATCAAGCAAAATTATTCAAGTGCCATTGCACGAACGTCTTTAAATTTGATAAGTAGACATATTAGAAAATGTGAGTTGGCAATGAAAAAAATTCAATTTTCGGTAGGGGAAAAAAAGAAAATTGTTAGTAAAATTGGGGAATTGAAACGAATTAGATGCATAATAAACGTTATGAAAAATGATAAATACATTGGATCGGGGTTGAAACGAAGCAGTAGAGTTAAATGGGAAAATGTTAATGCAATTTTCAATGATAGAGTGAGGACGGGTATAATTATAAATTTGGGGCACAAAGTCCGAAAATTTTTGAGTGATGCATATTTCCTTTTTAAATCAAGAATTTCCAAAATTTTGAAGGACATGCAATGCCCCAAAGTGAACATTACGTTGTTGGGGGATTTCATCAAAAAGTCAAATGACGGCGAAATAGTCGATCGAAAATTTTTCAATACTCCTAATGCGATCATTGATTTGGGCACGGACTTGACTTCTTGGTACAATAAACATATTGTGGATGTTATTTTGAACAAATTAAAAGAATTTGAAGAAAAAGACTCAGGGTGGGCATTGAGTAAAATTCTTTTGCTTGAGGTATCAATAAATAAATAAGAAATAGGCAACGGTTCAGGGTTCATATGGTTACCTGAAGAAATTCAAAATGGGCATGCATGCATCAATATTGATAATCAAGATGATGCGTGTTTTTGTAGAGCAATCGTGAGTGCTTTGTACCCTCCCAAAGGGAATGTTTCACGTGCATCTTCGTATCCAAATTATGACACAGTTTTGAATACAGAGGATTTGGAAATTCCTATGCCAATTCACCGCATTACAAAATTTGAAAAACAAAATGATATTTCTGTAAATGTACATAGTTTAGAAATGAATAATGTCAAAGAAAAAGCATTTTACGAGGTAGTACCTGCACGATTGACCAAAAATAAATTGATTAAACATGTTAATTTGTTAATAATTCAAAATATATATTTCCCTAAATTGAACGATTAAGACGCTTTGCCTTTGGATACAGATGATTCTGATATTAAATATCATTATTGCTGGATTGAGAATATGTCTAGATTGCTGTCAAGTCGGTTGAGCAAGTATAAAGGTAAAACATTTTTTTGCGACAGATGTTTGAATTATTTTCATAGCGAACAAAAATTGAATGAATACATCGGGTTGTGTGAGAATAATAGCGAGTGTAAAATTTCATTTCCAAAATTTGATTATGTAGAATTTCGAAATTATGTATATAAACAAAAATGTCCATTCGTTTTATATGCTGATTTTGAATCTGCCCTCGAAAATTGTGAGGAAAAAATTTCAGATAAATCTACAAAATATCAAAAGCATAAAGCGTTCAGTGCAGGTTACTACTTGAAATGCTCTTATGATGACAGCTTGTCCAAGTTTAATTGCCATAGGGGTAACGATTGCATACAATGGTTTACAGATGAAATGGCTAGCATTTCCAAATTTGTTGAATCGAAAATCAAAAATATTGTACCAATGATATGTAATCCTGATATTGTTAATGCTAGAGTGTGTCATATTTGTGAGAAACCTTTTGTAAAGAAGGATATCATTGTTAGGGATCATTGTCACTTTTCGGGGTTGTTTAGGGGATGGAGTCATCAATTTTGTAATCTCGCCTTCAAAAAGCTTTTTATGGTACCCATTACATTCCATAATCTTTCGGGGTACGATAGTCATTTTAATATTAAAGATGTAGGAGAACGAGGACGTGTGAGCATACTTCCCATCAATAAAGAAAAATACATTTCATTCACACAATACGATAGTGAAAATAGCATTAAATTTAGATTTATCGATTCACATCGTTTTATGGGAGCCAGTCTCGATGAGTTGGTGCCCACAATGGATGCAAAAACTTTTAAAATTTTGAAAAAAGAATTTGAACAATTAGATGATGAAAAATTCAAACTTCTCACTAAGAAAGGGGTTTTCCCCTACGATTATTTTAATAATACGGAAAAACTCCTCGATACTGAGCTACCTTCCAAAAAACATTTTTACAATAAGCTCAACGATCTTGAAATTGATGATGTGAAGTATACTTACGCTCGAAATGTTTGGCAGCAATTTGATATCAAAATTTTGGGGGAATATAGCGATTTATACATGAAAACAGATATATTACTTTTGGCATACGTTTTTGAAAATTTTCGTGAAATTGACTTGAAAACTTATGGGTTGGACCCCAGCTGGTACTATACTATGCCAGGATATACGTGGGATTCTATGTTGAAATATACTGGGAGCAAATTACAAATTTTAAAAGACGTTGATATGGATATGTTTGTGGAAAAGGGTATAAGGGGGAGAATTTCACTTTGTTGTAATAGATATTCGGAAGCTAATAACAAGTATATGCCTACATACAATCCTACGCAGCCGTCCAAATTCATCATGTATTTCGATTTAAATAACTTATATGGGTGGGCGATGTCAGAATGTTTACCAAATGGAGGCTTCGAATGGGTTGATACGAATATTGATGTGACTCAAATTCCTGATGACAATCTCGAAGGTTATATTTTACAAGTTGATTTGAAGTACCCTGAGGATCTTCACGATTTACACAAAGATTTTCCTTTCTGCCCCGAACACCGCACACCACCAAATTCCAAATTGAAGAAATTAATGCCAACTCTCCATAATAAAACAGAGTATACATTACACTATAGGAATTTGAAACAAGCTCTGGAACATGGTTTAAAATTAACTAAAATACATAAAGTTTCGAAATTTAAACAATCTGCGTGGTTGCGCCCGTATATCGAGCTGAATACTCGATTGAGGACTGCAGCTACTAATTCTTTTGAAAAAAAATCAATTCAAGTTGGCCAATAATGCGATTTTTGGTAAAACCATGGAGAACATCCGGTTGCACCGAATAGTAAAATTAGTTTCTTCCTACGAAGGTAGATATGGAGCAAAAAATCTCATTTCCAGCCCTCGATTTCATAATCGTACCGTTTTCGATTCAAACTTGATGGCTATTGAACTGAAAAAAGCCGAACTTGTATTCAATAAACCAATGTATGTTGGGATGGCAATTTTGGATTTGTCAAAAACTTGCATGTTCAAATTTCATTATGAATTTATGCTTCCCACAATAGGTGCGGAATAGTCCAAGTTGATGTATACCGATACAGATAGTTTCATTTATGAACTAACGTGTAACGATGTATACGAAGAAATCATTAAAAAACATATTTCCAAATTCGATACGTCTGATTATTCAAAAGATAATGAGTTTAACATTCCACTGGTGAATAAAAAGGTACCTGGGCTAATGATGGATGAAGCAAATGGCAAAATTATCACACACTTTGCAGTGTTGCGTTCAAAAATGTACACTTATAAAGTGCAGGGAGGCAAAGTATGTAAAAAAGCAAAAGGAGTTAAATATAGTATTGTGAAAAATAAATTAACCTTTAAGGATTACGTGGATTGTCTGAAAAATTCCAAGCAAAAGAATATTACACAATGCACAATCAGATCATTTGCTCATAACGTTTTAGTATAGAGCAGGCAAAAGTGACCCTTAGTCCATATGACGATAAACGTCATCTTATCCCCAAATCATTTGATACATTACCGTGGGGGCATTATAGTCTAAATTAATTTTTTTTATCCTTTTTTTTTTTTTTCTAAAATTTTCTCTCGTTTACAGGTAGTACAATGAATTTACAACAATTGTGCATCAAAATGATTTGTGAGAATATACGGTCTAGAGGAATGTTCCTTATCCGCTCGCCTTTACCTCAATCATTAACAAAAGAAATTATTCAAAATTATTCACGTTTCAAATGGCCGTATATCATTCATTATCAACGTCATGAAGATAATAATGATGATAATAATCATGATGAGGGTTGTTTATATATTCTATGGGGTTTCGAATATGTTGATATGTCTGACTTTAGCAATTTGAAAAGACCTATTGATTTTCGTACAGCATTATTGAATGTTTATGACTTGGAGCCATATTGTCATAATGATTCGTACTGTATTTGGATGAAATATTACGAACTTGTTGATTTTAATTTAGTTGTGTGCGTTAGATGTTTTGAAGCTTTCAAATATTGTGTTTAATGTAGTAATTATGGTAAATTGAATTTTAAAATTCATCATGTACATGAAATTTTCACCAGTTATGAATTACATAATGCATTCCAACAGAAGTTTTTTTGGTGTCAAAATGACTTTACGCATGTTCTTTTTGAACTGCAAACTGAAGATGAATGCCGAGATAATTAACATAATCTGAAAAAAGTCAAATTTTATTGATAATACACACACACACACACACACACACACACACACACACACACACACACACACACACACACACACCTGAAAGCACCATTTTTCGGCTAATATTTCAACTACTTGTTTATAATTCAAAATATGTATATATATATTTTTTTGTTGCTGTATTTTAGGGAAGATATTTCAAATATAGAAAAAATCAAATTATTTCCTACGTTTCATTACAATAATCCATTTGCAAGAATATTGAAATATTTCAAAGTTAATAAAGCTGTTTGTGTTCACATTTCACAACAAAATCAATGTGAATACAAAAATCTGAAGTCGCCCCAAATTGGGTCAACTTCAAAAACGGTGCAATCTAAGTCAAACTCAACGTTTGTTTTTGAAAGATTACAATATCAAGTATTTTCTTTGAAAATGCGAATATGCCTACAATGGAGGAGGAGGATAGTGAACCCCCAGCTTTCTATAGTGTTGAGCAAAAGAGAGGTATGTTAAATATTTTTTTTTCTTCAAATCTCGCTAAAGTAATAATTTGTTCGAAATTAAAAAAAAGGTCATCACTTAAAACATTTGAAAACATGATGAAAAATTTGGTAGTTCATTCACTTGTTCTTTTAACCAACAATTGATGAAATAAAAAAAATTGATTACCTTTTCTCATTTATTACATAAATCATACACAAATTTTTGCTTATAATAAAATAAATATTCACGTAAAGCAATAGCCAACTTACTATCTAAAGATGAAGCTTGACAAAAACCTTCTATAATTTCTTCCAAACTCAAATTGGTTTTATTTTCACGTAACCAAGATTGAATACTATCAAAAACACCTCGATAATAGTCACAAAAGTTCATAGCATCCAGCATAGCGATACGGTCAGACAGCACCCCCAAGTGTGTATTGAGAATGTCGTTCACATCTTGTTCAGACAACTCCATGTTCGTGATATCCTTGGAAATGGAAATTTGTTTGGTATTACTTTCAATGTACTGTGTGATGTAAATGTAATCCCCGCAACGTGTTGTGATTGGATCATACTCATCGATTTGTGATTCAAAGAAATTTTCCTTTATTTCTTGCAGGATGTCAATGAGGGTTGCCCAATCAAAAGAAGCAAAATTGATGGATCGAATGGAGAACTGCTGCTTCCCTGGATATTTTATACAAAATCAACGTTTTCGGTCCAACTGTTATGTTTTTCATCCAAACCGAGCCATTTAACGTAAATTTTTTTGCCTTTCTTTCTCAGAACTTTTTCCACGAGATATATATCTGGATTTGCAGTTTTTTGTAATTCCTCTGCATAAAAAGCACCCTTGATAGGAGCACCCTGCATATCTTCCAGCATGAAGGTGGCAGGGTTGGTGATATTGATTTTGATGATTTTGAATAATTCCGTAGTCCAATTGGGTGTGTAACCTTTTTCGAAAACGTGCTTTGCCTTACTAATTCGCACAACATCGCCGACTTTGAATTTTCTCGGTCCAGCTATTTTCAAGTGGCTGTATGTTGATTTGAGAATTTCTTTTTCGTTGGTTTTATCAATTTCCGAAGGTTTCATACCCGTCTTTGAATTGCGCGTATCATTGTAAGATTTTGTGACTTCAGGTAATATATTCAGCCATTTGTAGGTGCCATTCAAACTGAAATACTTGTACAATCTTTCCCTCAAAGTTCTTATAATCCGTTCGGCCATAGAGGCTTTGAGGATGCTGTACGTATTTTAGTGACTTATCTCATGTTTTTTCATCAAACTCTGGAATTTACTGTTGTAAAATTCCGTTCCCTGATCGGTTTGTAGATTTTTTGGACATCGTTTCGTGTGTGCCAAAATATCTGCAAACGTTTTGGTAATTTCCTCTTCCGTTTTCGTTTTCAACGGTCGAGTCCACACGAACTTCGAAAAACAATCTATAACGACTAGAATGAGTCTGAAATTACGATTTTGATGGGCGTAAGGTCTCATTTCGGCCAAGACCATTTGCCATAAATCATCTAAGCCGTCAATAATGGTGCGACGTCGAGGATAATTTTTTCTAATTGGTTTGTTCACGGACAAGTTGAATTTTGCCTTTGGAAGCCATCACGCACATATGTGATGGCGAAACTGTGAAACCTGCTATTTTATTATGGTGATGCATACACTACATTTTGTCTTTTAGTAATCTCCTCGACAGCAGATTTTACACTCGCTATATCTGAATTTATTTTGGTGATTTGCTGTAAAATATCAATTCGAAACTGGTTTAACTCATTCTTGGTTAGCAGCGTTTCCTTGTGCTTGATATCCCATTTTAAATTGTGTGCATGAATCGAAAAGGTTATTTCAGAAATTTTTTTCAACAAATCTCCACGAATATTTTCAATATCAGTTTTGAATTGTAGGTTGAATTTTTCGAAAAATTACCTTGTTTCATTATAGCGTACCTCACTTAGTTGCGTTATTTCAATAAAATTACCTGCAAGTGTTCGAGTTTTCTTTTCCAGATTAATTTTTGTTGCAATCAATTCATTTTCAATTTCATGTTGCATCTTTGCCATTTTGTCACTCAGTTGAACTATTTCCGAATGGTGTTGTTCACCTTGATGTTGTATAGTTGCAGCAGTTTTTCTATCGATTTCATCCACATATTGTTTATTGGCAGCATCAGTATTTTTGGTGGGCCTCTTTACATTACTCAATTTCAAATTATCAAAATCGATGTTACCATCTGGAGTGTGCAGCAAGCCGCCGCCTCCAGAGGGCGTAGGTAATTTTCGCTTTCTATCACCGGTGTTGCTGTCGCTACGTCCGAACTTATCGATAACCATTTTGAAAATGTGAATGTATGCATGGATGTATGTCATCTTATAGAATTATATTTGCCTCATTGAGTTCACTCAAAATGGCAATAATCTCAATGTCATGCGAAATATTTCTGGCATCCCGAGAGGATATCAATAATTTGAGGCGTTCGCATAGTTCGTTTGGGTCGTCCCAATAAACAAACTCCATAGGTTTGGTATTGAATGTCATTGCAAATGGTATATTTTTAGGTAAACCGCTACCTTTTGCTGCAGGATTGGATGTTTTAGGTAAACCGGTACGTGTCGATATTTTACGTTGATTTCGTATAGGAAACATCGGTTTAATTATTTCGGTATGTCTGTATCATTTACTACCTTTCGGATAGCCTAGGGAGTTTTTGTGAATGTTCGACAAATCTACAATTGATTTGTATGCCTGCATATCTTCATTATTATAGTTTTCAGGTGTGTTTAAAAATATGAGTTTATATATACCGGGTTGCTTTCCACTTATATCCACCCATTTCAATGTATCCGCTGCGTTTGTCGAAATCTATTTCTTTGTTAACTAGGAACCATTTTGAAGATACACCATCATATACAGGACCGTATACTTTATCTATTTCTTTGTCATTACTCCAATGTTTTTTAATGTACGGTTGAGCCATTATAGGATACTGATCGATATATTCCTGTGAAACTTGTTCATTCATGTCTGCCGCAAAGCTCTTATCTTGTTCCTCTTGTGTGCCTACGCAAAAGATATCCTCATCATCACCATCATTATCATCTGTACTTGCAACATGTTCGAGGGATTGGAATGGAGTCATCGTTTCGATGGATTCGAATGGAGACGTTTTACGCTCTTCCACTTTCTCTTGTTTGAGTTCAGATTTTACACTTTTCATTGGGGTAGTAGGAGATTGCGACGTCGGCGGCGGCATTGCTGCTATTTTTCTCAATGGGACAGATACAGGTTTGAAGAATTTTTGCAACGACTCATCTTCTTCAGATCTACCCAATTTCAAAGCCAAATATTTTTTTCGAATAGCTTTTGCAATTTCATTGATTTTAGTCTTTCGAATAACATCAACTTCTTTGCTCAACGGTTTCATGATGATATCTGTGGGATACATCAATCTCTCTGTATACTTATATATTTATCGAATCCTTGACGATAGCGTCCAGCATTTATATCAAAATCTTTCATAATCACAACGGTTCCATACCGATGCTGTCGCCAACATTCTGCACACATTGCCTTGAATTCGTCGAACGTCATGTCTGGGGAAACGTGTTCATCGAATACATGTTTCAAATTAATTTCATCCTGCTTGAAAAGCACAATCATATTACAATTGTCTCGTATCAGTTGTTTTGGAATTTGTGAATATGTCTGACAAAGATATGTAGCATCAATATTTCGTTGTCTGCAAAAGGAGTAGTATTCTCGAATTTTCTGTTGACCATCGCATGCAACATCATCGAAAATGAATATGGAATTTAATTTGGACTCGTGAGGGCTTATGATTTCCTCATTTTCCCTGAACGGATAATATCCCAATCACTTGACTTTCCCCAAAATTTCTTGAACCACTTGATATTTGGGTTGGTACAAAGATTTTGAATATACGTAGATGTTTTCGAATTTTGCTCCATTCGGGTGGAATAACAGTGTTAAGATGGCATTTGTCTTTCCACAACCACTTGACTCACAAATAATTGCACGAAACGAATTCGGTAATAATTTACCATGCTTCATAACCATACTGCTATCGAGGTCTCCATTCAAAAAATCTAAATTTTCAATAGGCAGTGTCTTGTCTTGTTGAACGACATGATGTGACGAAAAAACATGAGCACGCCACGGTTATAAATAAACGCATTGAAGGTATCTTTCATCATTATCAATGTTGACTTACTCTGGTGCAGGTGTTGTCAATTCAATCTTCAATAAGCTCCCTTTCGAATTGCATGGATGATATTGTCGAGGGCCTAACAAAGGCCCGGACAAGTGCCGAAAAATTCCTGGCTTTCTGGAGAGTCATGGATAATATCCAGAGCTACGACCTGTAATGCCATTGCAGGTATGCATGCTCAATGTGAATGGGATCAGAACCAAGTACCACCTTGTATCTGATCTCATTCGCAAACATAAGATTGACGTGTTGCTCCTGTCCGAGATGGGCATCCAGCAGGAGCATAAACTCAAATTCAGGGGATTCACCACCATCAGGCAGGACCGCCGTGATGGAGCGAGAGGGGGAGGAGTAGCTATTCTCATAAAGTCCTGTGTACCGCATGTACCCCTGCCCCAGAGGGCGAGCACGATCGAACACGTAGGAGTTCAACTCGACTCTGGGGTGAGGTTATATTCGGTATACAACCCCCCGAGGAACAAAATCACGGATCTGGATATTCTCTGCAGCAGCGGGCACAGAGTGCTGCTGGCGGGGGATTTCAACGCGAGACACCCGGAGTGGAGTCTAGCCGGTCAAACGGAAGCCAACCCGAACGGAAATGCACTCTGGAAATATTCCATGAATAACAACATCATAGTGGATCATCCGGACACGCCCACGCATTATTCCTGGAACGGCAACGCCCCGTCGATCCTCGACCTGGTGGTTAATAAAAACGTCACAAATATCTCGGAGCTGAGAACCGCCCCTGAGTGCATCTCGGATCACGACCCTGTATTCTTCACAATCAAGAGTGGACAAAACCCGAAAGGGAATAGAACCCTGTATGATTACTCCACCACTGATTGGGGAGAATACAGGAGGATCCTAGATGTGAGAACGGTCGTCATCGCGCAAATATCGGAGGGTGACATAGACCGGGAAACCCAGAGGTGGATCGAGAACATACAGGAAAGCCAGGGAGAGAACCACCAGGAAGAGAGTCGTGCGAGAGGACAGAGATCCCCTCCCAAGCTTCATCCTGGACTTAATAAAACTTAGTAATAAGGAAAGGAAGAAGTGGCAAACCTCCCGAAACCCGGTTCATCGTGAAAACATGATGAGCCTGGGCAGGGAGGTAAACCAGATTATTAAAAAGCACCGGGATGAAGTTTGGAAGAGGAAACTCGAGAGCCTTAACGCCAACGACGGTTCTCTGTGGCAGATGACAAAGCGACTTCGCAGGAAGCGTAATGTCATTCCTGCCATGGAGAACGGCCAGAGGTAGGCGATGACCGATCCAGGGAAGGCCGAGATGTTCGGGGAATATTTCCGGAGTGTCTTCCGAGCGGGAGCGGACGTATCCCAGGAACACGCTGAAGTAACCAGGGGAGCCAAGAACTTCAGGGACATACCCAAAACCACAATGGTGGACCGAGCCTTCTCGAAGATCATGACGAACTTCGGGGAGGTAAAGGAAACCATAAAGAGGCTCCCCAGGAACAAAGCGCCTGGGATTGATAAAATCGACGCGACTTTGCTCCGGAATCTCCCGAGGAAGTGCCTTGTCCAACTTATATATATCATCAACGGTATAATAAGGTGGCAGCACTATCCGACGTGCCTAAAGCAGGCGGAGATTATCCCTATCCTGAGGCCGGGGAATCAGGACATGAGGATAGATAGTTACCGCCCCATCTCACTGCTCAGTGTGGTGGCCAAGGTGGTGGACAGAATTCTGCTGAAGAGATTCAGCGATCTCGAGGAAGAGCTGGAGCTCATCCCGGAGGAGCAATTCGGCTTCAGGAGAGGTCATTCTACGACCTCTCAGGTAGCTCGGATTGTCCACGAGGTGAAGGAAGGCTTCAATCGGGATCGCAACACAGTAATGGTCTTGCTGGACATACAGAAAGCGTTCGATACGGTTTGGATAGAAGGACTCGTCATGTAGATGTTACGGGCAGGCATGCCTGTTCAAATGGTAAAGATATTAGACTCGTACCTCGTGGGCAGAGCCTTCAGGGTTAAAGTGAACGACACCAGCTCCTCGATGAGGAGAGCCGAAGCAGGAGTGCCGCAAGGGTCGTGCTTGTCACCACTCTTGTACTCCCTGTATACGTACGATTTCCCAATGCACGAGAACACCAAAACGGCGATATATGCAGACGACACCGCGGTCTACGCGCAGGAGCCCACCTCGAATGAGGCGGCCCTGCGTGTGAAAGATCACCTGCAGGGGGAGATCGTCCCGTATATGGGAAAAACAAGATAGTGGTGAACTCGGCGAAAACAGAGCTCATGAATTTCACCAAGAAGGTGAATCCGCCGATATTGACGAGTCAGCCACCGCGCGGTACCTGGGGGTACAGCTGGACCGTGGACTGACCTTTACTAAACATGTCAGTCTGGCATTAAAGCGAGCCGCCGCAGCGGTAAAGAGGAATTACCCCCTCATTGCGAGAGATTTCAGACTGGCTATGGAGACTAAAGTGTTAGTCTACAAGCAGGTCATAAGACCGACTATGACATACGCTTGTCCAGTGTTCTGCAGCGTTCCCAAGTCAACAATGTTGCGCCTGGAAACGATGCAGAACAGAATACTCCGTATCGTCACGAAAAGTGATAGATACATTCGGCTAGACGCATTGAGAGAGCTAGCCGATGTTCCAAAAATCGAAGAATTTATCAAACAACAGCCTGATAAATTCTTTCGACACTTCATCCTTGGAAGTAAACTGACCAGGGGTATGACGACAATAAGAGCCCGCGACAACCTAAGGTTGAAGCACGGGCTCATTTACAAAGCGCTGGATATTTTCCATGAGTCTCTGGAAGAGGAGTGAGTAATCACACGCGCACCATGCTCAAACCCGGTTTTTTCGGGAGTGTAAGGAAACCTCGACAATACATGGTCCCGATAACCCTATGTCTGACAAGTAACATAATAATACCCCCTGTATAACACGAAGGAGACAGGGCTGCGAAACCAGGGCAGATGACTCACTCACAGCATACGACGGCCTACACAACAACGTAGGGCTCGCCTCGGTGAGCGAAAGTAGGTTTTGCCTGCCCCCTGTATACACAGGAGGGCAAGGTAGAAAAACCCCATTCCCCCCACCCTATAAAACCATACCCTATACTCATTTCCCCACTGCGCCTAGTGATGGTTTTAGGAGGGGTTTTATCTATTTATATGTTGTGCGGTAAAAATTTTTATATTATAAATTTAATATCAATATATTTTTGGATTTTGGGTCCAAACACATAGAAAACAAATATTAATTTTGGTGATCCGCAATTGACCCTGAATTTGGAAGTACCAATTATTGCATTGGTTGAAGGTCTTGTCTTTTTTCTTTGAATTATCCCTTCATCAACTGCCATAGTCCTGGCTCCATATGGACATTTTATTTCTACAATGGAGTTTTCTCCCTCCAAAATTCCGTCAGGACTGGCAGCCATGTATCTGAATTCTTCCTCAATGAATAGTCCACATGTTGATATTTTTCTTTTCAAGTTGTGTTTTAGGCCTTCCCGTGCTTTTACTTCATTTTCTATGCCATATCGAGTGGCTTTCGAGAAAAATGATACCGGATGCACAATAGATTTAACCAAATTTTTTACTGAAGACGATCCATTCTATTTACAAATCTCTCCAAATTTTTCGTCTTTCACTATGCCATATGCAGAATCAGCCTGATCTCGTGTCAGTACCTCAATTTTTTTAGCCTCTTCAACAGATATTGATAAATTTTTCAAAAAATCTCTTACTGCAATGGCAAAAGAAGCGTTATCCGTAGAAAAGATCATTTCCTCTGTGCTCCCGTTGTTTTTTGTGTTTAATTTTTCGATTGGGGACAGCAGCTTGCATCAGTTTTTTTTTTTCTTGTGAACTCATATTTTAAAACAAAGGGATCGTTCAACCTTCCATACTTTGTTTTAAGAGTGCTCAATTCTTTTTTGGTATTCATGGTACTCTCCTAGATGACATCCATAATCATTTCTTGGAACCTTTACGTGTACGCGGCATTGTTGAAAATCAAAATCGTATTACTTTCACTGTACACAAAAACACAAGTAAAACTAAGTAATAGTTTTTTGATGGAAATAATGGAAAACACTTTTGTCAAATTTCCATTGGATATTTTATTTTCACGGCAGGTTTCGGGTTTTATACCTTTATCAAGTATAAAACTAATTAATACATTTGAAATCGAGAACGAGGTTATATAGGGAGTTTGTAGATTATCTGGATAGAGAGGTAATTAAATGATTACCGGAGTGCTAACTTTATGAATTCAACACTGGATTTTCTTCCCTTTATTACATGTGTTTAGGATTTTGAGATTATCATTACTTATCTTGTGATTTGATTCGTGCAGGTGTTCATACATTTTAGATTTTTTGTCCAAACAGACGTGTTCACGGAGCCTTACTTCAATAGTAATTTACCTAACAAGTGCGGAAAGTAGTACTTTTACGCACGCGACGGCATTTGCACGAACGACGCGGAGCGGAGTTTGCGCAAGCCTTCAAGGGTGGAAAAGACATTTTCTGCAAGAGTTAGGTACAATTTTTTTCCTACCAGTGTTTCTGTCCATCTTATTTATGAAAAAAAAAGGTTTTTAATGAACAAAATTTTATAATAATGCTACAAAATGACACAAGACAGAATAGTTACATAGATTATTAAGTTAGTACTAAATATACTTGTTGTCAACAAAACAAACATCGTGCGGAAAAGTATCTTTTCAGCAGCAACAGAGCGGATTTTTCAAACCAAAATGACCATTAATTTTGCAAGGCATTTTACCGAAAGTATTAATTCCAACGCTTTGGCTTGAACACTTCCCTTTTTTATGATAAAAAAATATTTTATTTGGACAGCTCTTAAGACGAAGCGCTTTATATTTTTGATACAAGTTAATGTATCTTGGTTTGTTCTCTCACGGATCGCAAACAACAAATTTTAGGGGCCTGTTGGATTTTGTACAAGGTATTGTAACTATCAGAATGTTGCCATTGTCTTCGGTGGTAATCTTCCTTAGCTCCTTACGACGACAAGCTACAGGTAATCCATAGGTAATGGCTACACTGGTCATTAAATATAAGTTATCTGAAGCATTAAAGATAAAATTTTCGGGGTCTGTTTGCTCTAAAACCATGGATTTTTTTGTTTCTATCCATCGTTGACTGGCTTTAAGTAAGATGCTAATTTATTATACTTACTGATGTCGATATTTAGACCATACAGTCGATGGAACGTATGTTTTTGATAATTTGTGGAAATACTCTAATATTACCTCTTCTTTTATGGTGGATACCTTTTATTTGGTTCACCAGGACTATCTCCTGGGGAAGATCTTCAATGTTTGCCAATTTTTAATTGGAATTACGTACACAAAGGACGATTGAAATGCTTTTTTGTTGACTGTCAGTTTATAACGACTGTTGCTATGGGTAAGCTTCAGTGCCAACAATTATCACCACTTTCCTCCTGTTGAGCCCATTATTATTATCAATGTATTTAATAGTTTTTCAGTAGAGTGCCTGACATTTTAAGTTTAATGGTTGAGGGTATGAATATTCGAAGTAGTTGTAAGTATAATGAATTTTAATATACAGATCTAGGTTTTCTGAATGAAAAATAGTACCTATAGATACTAATTTGATTTGAAGTAAAAAATAGTATATCTTGAAATAAAATATTGTGCCTTGAGGAGAAAATCACGCGTAAAAGTAAAAATCGTGTGGAAAAGTAAAAATCGTGCGGAAAAGTAAAATCGTACGGAAAAGTACAACTTTCAAAACGAAAAATCGTGCGGAAAAGTTACTTTTCCGCATTCTCGTACGAAAAATTTCTACCGGTCTGGCCTGTATATATTGCCGAGCATTCCCCGCATTCTGTTCTATATATTCCTGATTTTTTCATTCCATCTCGTTTGGGTTTTGCATTAAACATAATTCAGCCTAAATTATTATAACCTGTGAAAGCTGTTGTTATTTTCTATTTAAAAAAGTAATTTTGAATGTTTTCAGAAAGTTTACCTGAGTAATTAATGCTACTAATATATTTACATGTGTTGTGTTCTCTGATAATTGGGTATAATCCACTTATAATCGTTTTACGATTTTTGACTGATAATAATTTTTCCTTTCGAGAAACTGGTATTACCTGATTATTTACGGCAATTCGTTTAAATAGTTTTAGTTCATTCTGGAAATTATTTTCAGGTAACGGGATTACGAAAGCTCTGTGTATCAATGACCTAAAGGCGGATAATTTATATGAGATTGAAATGAAAGAACTAAAGGATTTTGTAAAGTCTGTGAAGGTGTTTTTTCGGTAGATATTAAATTGAAAACCCTTGTTAACCCTTGAAATATTCAAATCTAAGAAGTTAATATCCTTGTTTTGTTCAGTTTCTACTGTGAATTCATTGCCCCAATACCCAATTACCCAAACTAAATAATATCTTCAGAATTCTCTCCATACGGCTATCCCTCGTAAACATGTTGAAACGGTGAATGTATTTCATCCCACTTCATAAATAAATAGTTCCATTGAATTCTGAGAGCGGCGCCTCTCTCCGGATACAAAATGTTGCCATGTAATGGTTTCGTAGTCCCTAACTTTCTAGGTTTATTTTTCATTATTAATGGATGAAAAAGTTTGAGCGTGTTGATAAAGAACTAATCTATGTTCCTCTTTTCTCACTTTTTCGAAATTTTATTTGGTTCTTTTTTAAAAACATGGGAAAATCAACAAAAAACATGGTCTTTTGCGATTTTTTTCAAAGTGAAAAATGAATCAAAAAAGTTAGGGACTACCAAACCCTTGCAAATACTATTTATGGTATAGTACAACTTGCTCTTAATCGCCCAAAATTAAGAGTAATCCATTTCTAAAGGTTCCTTCGGTTTGAAGTCTTGAATGCGTTGAAAAAGTCTCTCATTTGAAGGAAATTGTTTCATTTTCTCATTACACGAAACTTTTAATTGGAAAGACAAATAATTTTCAAACGTTCTTATTGATGTGTAGCATGCCCACATCAGAAACAGGGTGCACATGCGGCATGCTTTTTGGAGAGACGCAAGGTTGCATTATCATTCTAGAGTAAGTATATGATATTTTTCTATAGATTGCACATATGTTTCACTGCTCGCTACTTGCAAACAAGCCGAATATTCAGCTTGTTAAGAAGTATGAATTGATTTACTGTACGCCATCATGTCAACTTTTTCTCTATTGTGTATTGTACGACAGCATATTAGCGCCAACACGATTAAAAATTCTTTTTAAAAATCCAATTTTATTTTGAATACTTATTTCTCGAAATTTTTTGATTCTTTCTCAAAATTTTAAGGTTTTTCCCCAAAATTCTAAGATTTCTTCTCAAAATTTAAAGATTTAAACTTGAAATTTTGAGATTTTTTCTTATAACTTTGAAAAAAATTTTGTCGCTTTGTATTTTCAAAACCGCTATGCAAGGATCTATCAACAGTGTCGACGCGTCCACGATTCAGGAAAGGGGTAATGACATACCTCACAGTTTGTTGACGTTAACTACACTCTGAACTGTAGCATTAAACACAAATTCAATATTCCTGTGTCAATACCTATGCTATTATATGAGAGAGTCGGTGGACCACTGGCTAAGGTATCTAGCAGTGGAACTTCTGGCTCGCATCACACAGATGTTCGAGTCTCCGGTACGCGAGAATATTTTCAGACAAGTACATGGGTCTCTTTAGGTGGCCACATATCCTGTTGTGAATCAAATGTGATGTGAGTTGCCCTCGGAGTTGCCAGATGCCAATCCCGAAGTCTGATGAAGTGCGCACCGACCTCCCGGAGAAGTGCTGTATGTGTTCTGGGTTCTCCTACAGCTGAAAAGTGAATACGCCACCAAAAACATCAGTAAGTCACTTCGGAGCGCAACGGCAAATAATAATAATGGCCGTCCTCTACCCGCACAGGCTATGCCTTTGGGTACACTTTATGAGTGTTTATAAGAGTATTATTATATTGTCATGCACAGAAATGAAGCGGCCTTTCACTGGTTTCAAAATAATACTAATGACAATCATTTATAAGGTGCAGGTTCCAGCAGAACATTATGTGACTCATGTATGTGTATTGGCTCACGTGATTTCGCATTTTAGTCATAGATTCTAACAAATATAATTTATTAGAGAAATAATGTTACTTTTTGGTATGTGTAGCGACTATGCAGTCGCTAACACTTGTATATCATGAATATCGTTTTCAATATCAACAGCCCTTTTGGCGATGTTCAGTTATTGTTTATGAAATATATTCAAGTAATAACGAAGGTTGTCAATAAAATAAATTGAGTTTTGCCATTAAAATTTGACATGAAGTTTTAATATCGAAGAAACATAAATAGGAGGAACTTATTCACCTCCAAAGTATGGAAAAAACATTCAGCAAAATGGTGTTTGCACGTGGTAAGCAAAGGGTTAACTAGAGTGATTTACTTGATGGTCTATGTTTGAAAAATATCGATCATCTAATTAATGCACAATCGACAAGTAAACAAATTCTCCTCTTGCAAACGCATGAGTCACGCGTAGAAAAGACGCGAACTTCCCATGGAACGAACGCGAAGGTTCGAAGGACATCTAAGAAGTCGCCGGAGAGACTCGATTTATCGAGAAGTGTAAATGCGACTATATAAAGCCGCTGGATATCAGATGGCGGGGTAGTCAGATATAGTCACAGAGAGTAACAAATATAGTTCCAGAGTTCGCGAGTGACATTAAAGATAAATAAAAATAGTGACTTGTGATATAAATTATTGATTAAGACGTGTGTAAATGAATTAACAAAATTATTTTAGTGCAGTTTTACTACCGATTGTTAAATTGAAAGTACAACGATATCGAGCGACAACATAGTTTCCCAAGTAATTAGAACAAGTGTAAAAATCTGTTTTTTCAAAGGTTCATTGGATCCTATCTTATCTTCTGATGATTTGTGAATGGGTTTAATATGCAACACTTGGAGAATGCATAGGTTCGGTAATATCAAATTGTCTCGTGTCGCAGTTCAAATGAATCCATCTTGTGCACAGATCACAGTTTACCCAATCCATTTTTTCATTGCCGTATAGAGGACAGAACTTAGAGACGTCAGATGAAAATTGTAATAATTAAAGTTGAAGAAAAATCTTCCACGTCAATTGGTTCCTCTAATAATTCAATGCTATTATAAATTTTGGAACTAAGTATATCTAAAAAATATAAAGGTATCACAGCAGCTTCTAAATGCAATTGTACTGATTTATAACAATGTCTGATAGTCTTCCAACCTTCTCCAAGTTTTTTATACGTAGCGTAGAGGGACTTTTTTTCGTTATACAACTTTGAAAATGTCACGAAGTTGTCCAGATATTCCTTATTTTCTACATCTGTATTTCCGTGAGGATTGAATATATTCAACGATTTATCTATTAAATTTATTTTCAATAATATCCATTTTTCTTTGAATATATGAAAAGGAATGAATGTTATTTTTCTAAAAGAAGATATTTTACTCAAAGCAAGTTTTCTTTCTAAATCAAAAAATGAATCAGTAGATGGCCATAAGGCTATTTCTGACTGTATTCTATTCCTCCTCAGAATTATGGTAACTGAAATATTGAATTATTTCGGACTTATGGATTGCGATGAATTATCAGCGTTCAATATATTGAATTCGGTCGAGGATATAAACTTATCATTCTTGGCGAAATCGTAATAAGCAATATATGAATGATTTGGGAATTTTTTGTAATATTTGGCATCGTTGACTAGATTATTTTCCATAATATTCAATTTAATTGTTTTCTCTTCAGAAATACTTGTGGTTTTTATTGATTTATAGTTTGGTAAATATTTCAAATATCTACCGGAAAAGAATGTGAACTTTGCTCTGGGCTTTCGGTCCCATTTTTCTTCGGCGTCTATGATACTTTCACCAGAATCGTCCGCAAATGGCAGTAATTGTGTTTCTTTTGGAACTGAAGCTAGTTTATGTTTTGATATACCCAAATCCACTTCGGTATATGTTTTCATCACATGAACTCTTACCTTTCTGATGAAAGTAGTCGGTTTGAGATCTCTCGATCCATCCAAAATATCAGTTTTGAGAAAACCAAACCATCTTTCTATCAAGGCATTGCTATGCCTACCTTTTTCTTTACAGAACTTTTTGAATTTAACGAATAAATTGAAAATAGAAAATGTGTCATGTTCACAGGAAATCATTTCAACAATGGGGCGTAGGCGTTTTTGTGGTAAACTAAGAATTCCGGCGTAATAGAGAACCATCTTTTTGCCATCTTCACTATCACACACCACAGCACCTGTAGCATCAAAGTGTAAAACTGGATTCGAAGAAGTTTTCGCAATTTCTAACTGCTCCAAACTAAACATTTTAACATTCAATGGGGAATACAGAGCTGCTATATAAAATTATTTTGGTCCTTTTTGTACAGATACATGTCAACCATATCATCTTTATGTCGCTTAAGATTATTCTTCGCTTCACTGCGAATTTTTCTTACCACATCTTCTGATTTTACATCGATTGCATTTTTGTCAGCTCTCAAAATAGTTTTTTTTTCTATATTTTGCAGGTTTAATTTTTTTCAATATATTTTTTGTTGAATCCCTTTCCACTCCTCTAACTTGGTTACTTATTTTGTAGGGGTGACAATAATCGCGAGATGTTGAATATACCCTTACAATCTTGACATGATGCAAGTCATTAGAAGTTTCGAATGTGAAATTTTTACATTTGCGAAAGTTGTCTCTGCAATAAGCAAGAACTTTTTCAGTTGAATCCGGAATAGAAAATGGATAAATTTTTTTTGATAATTTTTCACCTTCCACTGTTAATGTTTTCCAGTGGCGTTCATTAATGAAGAACTTTCCTTTCAGATAAATATATTTGGAATAATTTGTTCTTTTCACTTCATGGTGTTTAGAAGATTCAACATTTTTGTTTCTTCCCTTCAGAAGTTCTCCATGATTCATTGGTGGTTTCTTGTATAATCTGGTATTATAACTGTCAATTGAAATGGATGAATCCGTAACACCAGGATTATCCAATTTTGCCGAATTGTCAGAAATAGTTACCGATGAATCGGTTACGGACTTATCATTGAAGAACTGACACTAATTATCTTTTTCTACATTCATGCAAAAAGCAAAACTTTATTTAACTATATTCAGTGGAAAAAGAAGCTCTTTATTGCACTAGTGCAATAAAGTTTTTATTGCACTCATCTGTCATTCTACTTCCAACGTGCTGTCATCATGATAAACATAAACGTTCAAACCCACTACATATTTAGCAGATATTCTGTGAGATTGCCCATGCATTTTCGTTGATTTTCTTGAAATTTCATCGAATGATGATGAACTAAACCGTTTTCGAATCATTTTTCATTTTTCAAACTGATGACAGTCGTCAGATCAAAAGTATCAGTTGTCACATAATAAAAACAAAATACCACAAAAAATTCCCGCGGCAATTTTCAAGGTAGAAAATTCCCACTATAATGATGCTGTGATTGGCCTGAACGTACATGAATGCTTTGAACTGATGGTTCCGATTGGTTGCAAGAATTGTCAAAGAGTAATCAATAAAATTATTGGAAATTACGATACAAACTTGGAATACTCATATTATTTTATTATTTCATAACTCCCTGTATTTATATATGTCAAGTTGATGTTAATTTTGTATTGTGTCAGTCATTAAATATCTATAATCTTTATCCGATATCTTAGTCAAATCTATTGCAATTCATAAAAAATAACAATATAAAAACAAACACCAACATTCAATCCGATTATATGACTAAGTAATTAATACAAAAATCAATTCGAAGACATGAACTGAATCTAATAAAATAAGTTTGTCATCTGACAATGATTTCATTATTTGGTGTTGAATTAATTGGTTTTAAAAATCTTTGTTGGGTATTGAAGATTCGAAGGTTAATTCAACTTTTCTTTGTTAACATTCTCCATCAGATCGCATCCTGTCTCAAAAACTTGTTTCTATTGAAAAAATTAGTTTAGATTTTGGCGAAGGAGTAATTTTTTCCTATGACGCCGATAGTTTGGAGTATTGAAATTTCGGAGGTGATTTCAACTTTTTTTTCTCAACATTCTCCATCAGATCGCATCCTGTCTCAAAAGCTTGTTTCTGTTGAAAAAACTTGTTTAGATTTTGGCGAAGGAGTAGTTTTTTCCTATGACGCAGATAGTTTGGAGTATTGAAAATTCGGAGGTGATTTCAACTTTTTTTTCTCAACATTCTCCATCAGATCGCATCCTGTCTCAAAAACTTGTTTCTGTTGAAAAAATTTTTTTAGATTTTGGCGGAGGGGTAGTTTTTTTCTATGACGACGACAGTTTAGAGTATTGAAAACTCGGAGGTAAATACAATTTTTTTTTCCTAACATTCTCCATCAGATCGCATACTGTCTCAAATGCTTGTTTCTGTTGAAATAATTAGTTTAGATTTTGGCGAAAAAGTAGTTTTTTCCTATGACGCCGATAGTTTAGAGTATTGAAAATTCGGAGGTGATTTCAACTTTACTTTCTCAACATTCTCCATCAGATCGCATCCTGTCTCAAAAGCTTGTTTCTGTTGAAAAAATTAGTTTAGATTTTGGCGAAGGAGTAGTTTTTTTCCTATGACGCAGATAGTTTGGAGTATTGAAAATTTGGAGGTGAATTCAACTTTTTTTTTCTCAACATTCTCCATCAGATCGCATCCTGTCTCAAAAACTTGTTTCTGTTGAAAAAATTTGTTTAGATTTTGGCGGAGGGGTAGTTTTTTTCTATGACGACGACAGTTTAGAGTATTGAAAATTCGGAGGTAAATACAACTTTTTTTTCTAAACATTCTCCATCAGATCGCACCCTTTCTCAAAAGCTTGATTCTGTTGAATAAAATGGTTTAGATGTTGGTGAAGGAGTAGTTTTTTCCTATGACGCCGATAGTTTAGAGTATTGAAAATTCGGAGTTTATTACAATATTTATTTCTCAACATTCTGCATCAGATCACATCCTGTCTCAAAAGCTTGTTTCTGTTGAAATAATTAGTTTAGATTTTGGCGAAGTAGTAGTTTTTTCCTATGACGCCGATAGTTTAGAGTATTGAACATTCGGAGGTGATTACAACTTTTTTTTCTCAACATTCTCCATCAGATCGCATCCTGTCTCAAAAGATTGTTCCTGTTGAAAAAATTTGTTTAGATTTTGGTGAAGGAGTAGTTTTTTCCTATGACGCCGATAGTTTAGAGTATTGAAAATTCGAAGGTGATTACAACTTTTCTTCTTCAACATTTTCCATCAGATGTCATCCTGTTTCAAAAAGCTTGTTTCTGGGGAAAAAATTAATTTAGGTATTGGTAAAGGAGTACTTTTTTCTGACTCCGATATTTTAGAGTATTGAAAATTCGGAGGTGAATACAACTTTTCTTCCTCAACATCCTATCTCTAGAGGAAATAGAAGCTTCCAATTTACACTAAAAATATATACTTGTAAGCGTGACTTTACAAGTATATATTTTTAGTGTAAATTGGAACCTTTTATTTTCTCTACATTTATCAGTCATGATGAATTTACACATACTAGATACCACCACGATAGAACAGCCTAGTTCAGTCATCATAATATTTTTGTATGATTTCGAAATTTTATTTTATTAAGTGTTGATCCAAGGAACGTGAATAAATCCTAGGCAGTTTTATTAAAATAAGGGCGCCAGCGACAGCATCCTGTTCATTTTGCTGGTGTCACAGACCTCATAAAAGAAGTAGATATAACATGACCGCTCTTTCAATGATATCAAAATAGCCCCTCATCCATGGCCGCCATGTTGATTCCGCTTTACGTTGGCACCACTGATTTATAATCGGTTGTATTCTTCTAACGAGATGTAAATTACTTTCGTGGATTCACAGCCACACACTTCAAATCACTAGTGTTACCCAAAATACAGGGACGGCTTTCCTAAATATATATATTTTCACGGACTAACATAAAAAATTGGAATTATGGAAATCATGAGTACATAAAATCGAAGAAAGTATAACAGTAATATACTAATATACCCCAAATAAGTATATTCAACTTGCTTTATTGTCTGAAATCTTGTAATCAAAATTTCCACTACTTCTAATTGAGATTTTAAATTTGTCAGATGCCCATCATTCCGGTTTCGAAGCAACAAGACATTTTCACACTTGCACAGATAATCAGTTGCTTTGGTAATAAAAGGTTTCCATTGATCACATCAGTTTTCCTTTATTATTATTATTATTTTCATTCCACGAGCATGAATATTTCGGGAATTTAGAATATCAAATAATCCTTCGATAATTTTGATGAACTCAACTGTTGGTTGAACATTCTGAAATTCTTCCAAATGAAGAACATGTGATAGGAATATGATGCATCAGCTACACTCGAACTGAGTGTTTGTGCAGCAACGTTCACCTGGAAACTAAAAATAAAATTCATAAAACCCACCATAAATCTCTATAAACCAAAATGTTCCCTTGATATCTTGGTAAATTGAGAGTATGCACTTTTTACAAGCAGTTACTATTGAGAAGAAACAAACTATTTTGAAATTTACAAAATCTAGTGATTTACATGAGGCAGACCACAGAAAAGCTTTGAAAAGCATATCAAAACTGAATTCTAGAGTTGCCTATAATTATTTACCTTATTTAAGAATCGCTGGCTGGACAACGGACATGAACATTTATAAACAACAGAAGAATATTAACAATGATCCGAAATTCGAATAGAGTTTGGCATAATGATACGACACCGACCCTGACTTTTAGTAGTACCAACATAAAACGGATTATATATGGCGACGAACACATAGGTTCCATCAGAATTTTAGCATGCTACATCTACTTCTTTTATGAGGTCTGTGGCTGGTGTAAACTGGACTAAGTGGTGGGGGGTGGGCGCTGGGTTTGGGGGCCAGCGTCGGGCGCTAACTTCACACAAGTCTCATTATGACAGTTCCACTCATAAATTCCCAAATGACCCTTACCTTCTAGCACTAGTGAGTGAATTATTTCCCGATTGAATATACATTGATCGAGACCCTGACCGTGCTTCAGCACAAAACTGCACTTTTTCGAGTGTGTTCCATACATAGTTCAAACCGATTTGTATTGATTGCTATGTATGGAGCGCCGTTGGTGTCAAAAATACTTATTCTCATATATTTGATTTTCACGTCAATATATTTCTTGATGACCATGTATTTATTTATTGACACCTATATAGATTGAAACTGCTATATAAAATATTTCAATAGAAGCGTTCAATCATACATTAAAATATCATCCATATAATATGTAAGTAACAGCCGATTTCACCAATCAATTCCTAAAGTTGGGAAATACTTAAATCGAATTTAGGAATTCCTAAGAGCAATTTGCGTTTCACCACTCGTTAGGTAATGCTTGAGGGTAGTGGGAAATACTGATTTTAGGTATTTCCTACCACCCTTGATATATGCATTGCTATCAAATAATAAATATATTACTCTGCACTGCTCTCCGGTCAAATAACATAACCTAGATGAGTAACTCGCCGCACACGCATTGAGATTTGTATGTAAGGGACATCTTCCCCCCAACGGCAGTGTCGTGCGTTGTTAACAGAAATATTGAGGTTCAATAAAATAGAAATAATGGAAACCCAATATGGAATGGAAACCTGAAATTATGATGAAATAATCTCAACAGGATTTTGAGAACAGGCGATGATCTAATTGACATGTTTTTTCATAATTCATTCATTTTTCTCTCTTCCAATTTATTTTCCCTTTCTCGATAGTAACGACACTGGTAGCTTCAAATGATTGTTCTGTCAAATATCAAATGCAGCGTTGTCGTACTGACAAGACTATATCGACAACGAAGAATCTCCGTTCGGCGATGGAAATACTATCGTTTTTACATGCTCCCAACAAGCTGCAATGAACGATTCAATTGCCTTCTCATTGTCATATATTTCATCCAAGACAGTATTTTTGGGTTTTCGTTGCCGACAGATATCAAAATCTAGCTGACGTTCTTATTGTATCCTTAAAAAATTGCGACATGACAATAATGTCATGATTTGGGGGATGACATTATGAAAAGATGTTACCATCAGTTCTACTTGAGTATTACTCATCTAGGTTGTGTTACTTGATCGGTATTGCTAATATGAATTGAAGATGATTCTGTGTATGGATGAACGTTTGAATTAAAATATTCGCTCAGTTTCAATATATACAGGATGGTTTGAATCGGTTGAATCGGAAAAATGTTTTCTATTTCGGAGGACAATAATGATCGTTTTCTCGAAATGACATTAAAAGCGATTTCAATGACAGTTGGCAGGCTTAGAAGTTGTACTTTTTATGCATAGGCAGAAAAAATCCACTTTTACTGCCTAGGCAGAAAAAGTTCGTTGCTAGGCAACCTTCCAAGTAATAATTTAAATCAAACTGGTTATTAAAATTGACAATGACAAAGTAAACAGTAAACAAACAAATTCAACAAACGTCATCAGCGGTAAACATAGTAACGCAGGGCCCAGTTACCTTTGATGAAATAATTTAGTTATTTGGATATTGATAATGAAACGCAATTTAAATATGAAAAAGTCGATTTTGCGTGGAATTGGAAAAAATTTGAAGAAAAAATTATATGTTTCACACGGCAGAAAAGCAGTTTTAATGCCTTGGCTGGTTTCATAGCCTCGCTACGCTCGGCTATGAAACACCAGCTGCGGCATTAAATCTTGTACTTTTATGCCTAGTAAAACAAATAACTATTTTTCAGATCTTGAATATCAGTGTTGTTTTTGAGATATTCTTCTAAAACTAAAATAGTCGAATTTCGTTTTTATCAGAGAAATATTCAGTAATGTTCCATATTTGTTATAATCTGATATAAACCAATGTCCAATTGATTCCATCATCAACTTTATTTTTTCAAATATGGACCTCTAGTTTGTTTTATCGATTTTTGTAGCCACTTTCATAACAAATTCGGTTATGTATTACAATACATGTGTTTCTCAATCTTATATGGATCAATTTTCACTGAAACATTCCGTTCATTAAATACTGTAGTGAACTTTATGGTTTTGAATATGGATCTCTAGTTTTTATCATCAATTTTAGTAGTCACTGTTTGAACAAATTCAACTATTAAATACAATACATGTATTTCTTGACGTTCTTCTCTAAAAAAACATCATTGCTATTTGGTGAAACAATTTCAGTTGAAACCGTTAGAAACCAAAATCTTAGAACTCAACACTGGGACTCCAATGATTGGGAATGTTTCATAGCATCGAAATGTATCGAGAATGTGACGTCATATTCAAACGTTAGAAGTGGGGAGCATAGTACCGACATTTCAAATATGATGTCACATTTCGATTCTATAAACCATTTCCAATCATTAGAGTCCCACTGCAAAGAAAATTTGCAAATAGACCGGCCTATGCATTCCAGGGTTTTTGTATGATTATGGAAGAACTGTTCATAAACCTGACCTGACCGTTTTGGACTTTTCATTGTGGAGTTTCATTTATGACAAGGTATTCTGATTAACTTTTGGCAATATTGATGGATGGAAAGAAACAATAAGGAAGGCTTGCATGGCCATAACTCCACAAATGCTCAAAAATTGTCATAAATATACTATAGCAAGAGCAAATATATTCGGAATATATGTTTAAGAAACGATGGCAATCCGAACATTCTATGAGATATCGTGAACGACGTTGATGGTTATGGGTATTTTGACATGTTCTTCTGTTTGTTACTTGGTATATTACTTCTGCGTCTGATATCGGAGTTATGTATATCTTCTAGTTCTAGACCCAAAAACTATTGGTATTTACTTTTTCGAGGTAGACCGGGAATTGTTTGACTTTACAGTAATCACGAGCACAACGTCAAGATAAACACGTATTGTAATTATTAGCTGGATCTCTCGAAATAGTGGCTACTGAACTTGATAAATAAAACTAGAGTCCCATAATTGAAACAATAAAGTTGAAGATATAATTTAATGAACGAAACTTCGCATTGGAAATTGGCTCATAAAACATTATAACAAATGTAAAACAGTATTGAAAGTTCCTCTGAGTATTTTTTGAGACACTGACGGGAATTGTATGACCAAATATTGAATATGTTTTTTCGGAGAGAATCGTCGAGAAATACATGTATTTTAATACATAGTTGAATTTGGTATGGAAGAGGCTACACAAATCAATGAAAAATCAATTTAATAATGGAATTTAGTGAACGAAACATCACATTGAAAACTGATTTATATCAGATTGTAACAAATTTAAAACATTTTTGAAAGTGTTCGTGACTTTTTTTTATTTAATTTGAAATGGAGGCGGTAGAGCCAAAAAACGAAATTAGAACATTTTAGTTTTTGGCGAATATCTCAAGAGCAACCATTGATATTTAAAATCTGAAAAGAGATTATTATTGCTCCCAATAATAGGAAATTTTTGTCCAATTCAAGCGACCTTGTAGGTCTTTCCGTTTCCGAGATAGCAATAGTGGGATCCGCAAAATGGCTTGTATATACAGGTTGTTTCCTAACTACGGATCCCAGGGTGAGATTCGCTAGATCATTATTAAGAAGAAAATTTCCTATGAAAAATAGTCGGTGGCGTACTTTTTTTACAATAGTGTTGGCTGTCGTGCCCACTGAGATGCTACTGGTCCTAATAATTTCAATCTAGTTAGGGTAAATGAAATAAATGTACCAAATTTCAACCAAATCCATGATTCATGATATTTTATAATAACTGTTTTTTTTTTAATTTCCTGTATCTCAGAAACGAAGCAACCCCGGACATATATTTATAGGAATTTTTCTTCTTAAAATTACCTATAACCTATCACCCCTTGCAGTAAGGAACCGTAGTTAGGAAACACCCTATATATATCGGTGTCAACTGATAAATATATGGGCCTGAGCAAATTTATTTCATAGAAAATAAAATAAACTAAAAACTATTTTTGATACTAACAGTGCCCTATAGCTTTGTATGCACCTATAAGATTTCTTTTGTTTCCCATCAGTTAAACCTTGTCGGCCAATTGTTAGTTTTTTTAGCTTTGTCCCACTCTTCGTTAAGTGAAAAAGCTTTGAATTTGAGCTAGAATTCGCTGATAGTCTATCCAAAATAAGTATAATTTATTTCTCGACGGGCAATAAATGACGTTTTCAATATTGATATTTAATTCAATAATTATCTGTTTCCAGAAGACTAATATCTGCTACTGTGAGTTTCAAGATGGTAGGGATTCGACAGATGTTCCTGCGATTATTCCTCCTACCTCTGTTCTTCTTCTTCATTTGGATATTTTATAGAGAAATGAAGGTAATAATAAACGATATCTATAATTTCACTCAAATAAAATATTCTCAACCAATTTCAGGAATTTCAACACACTTTCATCACGAGAAGTGGACTGATTTTCAACTGCTTGAGTGGCGTTTATTTTATAGGAATAATAAATACAAAATTGATATGTGAGTATAATCATCAAATGAACAATTAATTGATTCACTGAACCCCTGTGAGGTCAAGCAGATATATATTCTATAAATATATCTGTTAAGTGGACTTTACAGTCGGCAATTTGTTTTGCATGCAATGAAAGTTCTTCATTTGATTATATATAGGAGGATATTTCTGTAGAGGTATACTTGAAAGGGTATATATGTTTTTATTTTTGTCAAAACTTTACAACGAAAATAATTAAAAATGATAATTATTTTATTCATTTGATTTATGAGAACTAGCCCAATTCAGATAAAATACTTTGGTGATGAGTAGGATCAAATGATATAGTTGAAAACATTTGAGTTGATTGGCTGAAGATGAAAGACAGGATAAAATTATATGAACTATAGAATAAAATTCAACACTTGTAACTAAGAAAATGTAACACTTGATGAGAGCCTTGAGAGGACGGGATTGTGGATGATAAGGGTTTTATTTAATAATTAGTCTCAGTTGGGACTAGATTCATTTGAGGACGAATTATGAAAGTACCATTGACTTCTTGTTGATAGTGATGGTAGATTTTGACTAGGCTCAGTCCCAGAGAGGTCGCGTAATAATTGTAGTTTGAAGTTTTCATAATTTTAAATCTTGTCCAAACTCGTTAAATTCTATCAATTTCGATGTTGCGAAGGGAGTCTCATACCACAAAATAGTATTCAAGATGTGATCGAACTAGCTTATAATTCAGAATAGGTGCAGAATACTTAGGAATTTTTAATTTCACTTATGAAATATAAATAATTCAAATTCTTCGATGAAGTGAAATCTACATGAGAGGACTCTGAATTTTATGACGCATGTACTGCTTTTTATCTCCCTTCTATTTGCACTGTTCTGCTGAGAATCTTTGGTGGCATCATGCTTTGTTACAAAACCAAACCATAGACTTCAGTTCATTGAGATTAGTTGGGCAGGTTAATATACAGTGCGGCTATTAATAGTCTGCCCCCTGTTAACTTTTGAACGGTTTGACGTACATACCTTAAAAGAAACCGTTTGGAGGGTTTCACCGATACTACTTTTTGAAATAAAACACACTGTGATGCTCGACAGATGGCGCAAGCGGGCACATCAACTAAAAATTTTAAATGGCATGGGGGTTCAGGTGTCACATTTAAGAAGATAATTCAATTCTCTTTTCAACATCTAAAAATTTTTAGAATTCTGTTCCATCCAAAAAAGATTTCTGTCCCGTTATTTCACAACAAACCATTTGAAAGTATCGCCGTGATCAGGTAAGAAAAGGGATTCGGACCGCCAGGTCCGCACTTATTCTGACATTCCAAATGCATATTGTCAAAAAACGTATTGACGAAAATCTAAAAAATTTAGATGGTTGAAAAGAGAATTGATCTATCTTTTAAACGATGTGACACATGACCCCCCATGCATTTGAAATTTTTTAGTTAATGTGCCTCCCCGCAATCTTTTGAGCAATCACAATGTGTTTTATTTCGAAAAGTAATATTAGTGGTGAAACCCTCCGAACTTTTTTTTTAAGTTTGTACGTCAAATCGTTCAAAAGTTATAGGGGAGGGGGACTATTAAAAGCCGCACTGTAAAACAATATGCAGCTAAATACCAATAAAAGCTTAAAAATAAGCAAATGTGATACAATTATGGATAATGATGGTGAATTGGACTCAACTGAGGAGTTTATTGAAATAATCCACCTATTATTTGATATCACATCATGTAATAAGCATATCCAGTCAATGTAAATTTTCTGATAGAAAAATAATACAGATATTATTCTCAAATATTAGACCATGAAGACATTTATCGCAGAAGATTAATTTGAAAAAAGATTCGTATTATTTGCACAGAATTACAGCAAACAGACATATAAAAATCGAATATCTCAGTCGTGACTAGGCCTTAGTGAAGGAAGCTATAAGCCCTATCGCTTGGGACTTAGTCAGGAAGAACAAACTTCGTTTCTTCTTGGCTTCCTATTGACAAATAAAACTATTCGCAAATTCACAAGATACCAACAGGTATATTTTAATGGACACAATAACCAGGACACAACAAAGCCCTACATTCATATATTTCCCAAACGGGACAAGTCAACACATATCAATCAGTATATTATATACAAAGGTTACTTACCAAATGGACACCATAAATACTCGCTTAAGGACATCTTTCTCAGAGGTTTGTCAAGAAGGCTTTACCGCCGTAAACTGGCTATGGGTTCGACAGTGTCGCAAACCCACCCTAGGTTCACCTGTCGACCCTTCACTGTCCCATTGCCATCTATCATCTGGTATTTATTCAAGTTTCGTGTTATTGCTACGGGCATTTTCATTCAATGAAAAAGTTCGTTGAAGTCTTCATAGCCGTGCCAATAACACATGTTTTGTTTTTGTTATGAATCGAACCAGGCCAAGCTCGACCATGACCGATGTTTGAACTTCAAGTAATTCAACAGTTCAACAAATTATGAAATATGAATCATGACAGTGGATTTTGTTACCATACAAAATAAATAAGGTTTTGGATTAGCGCCATTCTTGACAATATGCAACAATATAATTGTTTCATCAATAACTTGTACTCCCTAAAAATTTCTGAGATCAATTGTGTTGTATTGGTCACAGGTTCGTTAATAAATCTCAATCTTATTTAGAACATCAAAAGACGATTTTTTTGCGAAAGACGATGATACTCCTTCAAAAACACTCGTAGTGCGTACCCAAAGACATAAGCCTGTGCTGGTAGACGACGGCTATTTTATTATTTTCTGTAGCACTTCGTGGCGACTTACTTACTCACCTAATCTTTGTGAGTTTTTTACGAGAAATTTGTGTGAAATCTAATAGTGTATTATATTAATTGTAGTAGAATGCTATTTTTCTTCGACCCGAAGAGCAATCAGATGTTATTAAAAAAAATAATAAAAGCTATTTAAAAATTTTACCTTCTTATCATATAAATTTTGACCAAAAACAGTAATGCAGTATTTTCATCAAAATTAGTTAGTTGAACGTAACAAGAGCCCTCTATATTTAAAGATGAAAGTGAAAAGTTCAACACTGTATTCAGAAGGTCATTTTGAAACATAAGAAGTAAAATTATACCAAGTAATCCATTTAAAAATCTTAATTTTATGTGAAACCGGAAATTGCGTGAAGATGAGACAGTTTTCAAAAAATGCAGTTTTATGTATAAACAGAAAAGTTATGAGGAAATCCAGTTTATAACGTCGAAAGGAAAATTGACATAATGCTAATTTCCCACCAGAAACTTTTAAAGCTCAGAGCGATTTTGATGTGGAGTTTGAAAGCAACATTTCTTTGTGGATGGTAGACACTGTTAGTTATTGAGAAATTCCATAATTTGATGACGACGGAACACTATTTAGTAGGAGCGTCAGATATAATCGAATAACAATGTCATTTGAAGTGGTCGTGGTGTTAGAGCATTTTTCTCTAGCTCAGACTGCTCGGGTTTAAAACCCACTTCCTGCTACTGAGCTAAAGTGATTTGGAATCCACTTGTACGTAAGCTGTATGTCCTGAATCTTTTTTGTTCGCACAAGCTTTGCTTTTTAAAGGTTTGGTCCGAGAACCTGGGTGATTCGTAAGAGAACAGTTTGCAAAAACTATACAGAAAAAAAAAATGTACTATTTGGCTACCTCAATCTTGGCTGCCAAAATCCGCTTTCGAAGTTATACTGGAATTACAGCGGTTAGACCCCTAAATTTTGTACTTTGCCATATTGAATGTGTTCTGCTCATTCATCACCAAGCTGGTTATTGGTACCTTTAATAATTACCCTGATGTTTGGTGTTCATGAGTTTCGTGCGATACTCATCTGAAGTAATCGGTAGAGTTTTGATTAAACTGATTCCAAAACAATCTACTTCATCATGTTGAATATACTGGAGTTTTATCCAAAGCATGTTGGGCCACGCTCGACTTATCAGTTCTCGAAAAACGGATATGAGCAATGTGCTCTTTGAACCATACTTTCATTGCTCACATCCGTTTTTCGAGACCAGAAAAATTGAGTGTGGCCCAATATGCTTTGAATCACGACCAACAAGTTTCATATTGATTCGACCAGATTTGACAGGTTCGTGACAATACACTTCTCAATTCTTCAAAGAGCCTGCAAATAGCAGAATTAAAAAAAAATATGAATGCAAATATTGATGGCCTGATACCATACAGCCCCTTGTTTAAGTTGATAGTAGAGTACAAAAATAATCAGTCATTGATTTTCATCACTGTTTTCATCGAATCCAAAACAAAGAAGGTAGAAGGTAGATTGAGGCAGGTGAACTAGAAAATCACGTAAATAATTGAAGTAGGTACAGATTTTAATTTAGGCAGTTTTGATGCAAGTATACTACAGTACAATCAGCCACTAAGATAAGTAGTATAAATGAGACCACCATTAGTATCAAGTAGGCTTTTTTGAGATCCTGATGATGCCAACTCTGTTGGCGTAACGCCTGATTTTAACAAATTAAATTGTGGGACTTGCCCTAAAGTATATGTAGGCCAGACCGGGAGATCTTTTAAAAACCGCCTACGTGAACATCACACGAGTTATGTAAAAAAGAAAACAAGTTCAACATATGCAAATCATATTTTAGAAGAAGATCATCACTTTGATGAAAACTTCGAAATTCTACATGTGGAAAATAAAGGTGTCAAACTTAATTATTTAGAATGTCTAGAAATAAATAAATTGAAGAATAATTGAAGAATTGTCTACTCAATGACCAATTGGAATTGAACAATTCTCCTTTGTTGAACCTTTTTTCTTAGTAACTTCGATTGTTTCCCAGGCATATCTTGTTTTCGTTGTTTGTGGATAACATTAATGAGGAAGATAAGAATTGGGATAGGTCAGGTTATTTAACATAACAATTCTAGGTAATATTGGTATAGTTATGTTAATTAGTCTTCTTTATTTAGATATTTAAGTAAAGCCTAACGAAGAGGATTTTAGTAAACCATTATCGCTTGATAAAACTACAGTGTAGTGAAACATGTCGCGAATTTAATAAAGTTTTGTGGAAATTTAATCGTTTACCTTAGTGCTTTATACTATGGATTTCCATCAAGTAACGACCAATTCAATCCAAAACTATAGCATTTCTTCCATTCACTTGAAAAGATCGGAGATACCAAACCAATTGGAACGTTATATTCAAATTAACAATTCAGATAATGGAAGTCTGAAATTGAAGTTGTGAAATTATTAACCCTTGAAAGAGTTTTTCACTAATCTTTGGGCTACAAAAATAACCCAATTATTCCACAGTAAAAATAAAAATATTCATTTATGTTTTTTTCAGATCCCGTATATCGGACAAGATATTTTCAGGAATCTCAAGAAGGTCTTTATTGCGGAACTTTGTTTTTGTTGACCTACAATCTAGTTTCAATACCATTTTCATTTATATCTACAGCTGCAGCAAGTGCAATTGTATACCCGTAAGTCAATGATTGAATACTAATTATGAAATATTTGATGAACTTCAATGCGATAAGAAAATGTGCTGAAACTGAAAATGTCATATCCAGAAACTAGAAAATCGTTCAAAAAAATGGTTTTTATTGTTTCTTTCTAACCTAAAAGTAAAGAAATGGGTACAAATCGTGAAGAGGAAATCCACCTAGTGCCAGAAGTGGTGTCAATTATTAGGAACATCATTTTGATGTAAGTTCACGTAATTGACGTAAAGTAAATCACACTGATTCTGTAAATAATTAGCACGCGTAGGGATAAGCTGTCAAATGCGTAATTTCTGTTTAGATTTACCGCTTCAAGTTATCAAATTTATAATTTTTGAGCGCTAAAAGAACAATGTATTTAAAAAAACTTTTTTTTTCGTCTTTAAAATAAAAGTTAACCCTGCTAGGGTTCGATCCCGCGCACAACCGATTGCAAGTCACTCAGCTTGACGAACTAAGCTAATTGCTTATATCTGCTTCATGTGGATCTACAGCTTATTAATAGTATAGTACGTTATGAGTGCGGAAAGTGAAATTTTTCACAAGTAATGTACACTATTTTTCCTACGACCACGCTATAATTTTACCACATAATATCGATATTATTGATATGTGTACAAAAAAATCGAAAAAAATAGGCTGATAGAACAATTTTAACTAACCTCATCAATTTAGAATAATTTATTTAAAATTACAAATATTTCCTCTATGACAATATGATACCTACGAGAATAATCAAAATCATAATTAGAAGCACTTTACAATTAGTATTATCACTAATAGAATATTCATGAGATGTAGGCCTAACAATTTTCGATAATATGACAAATTAGCCCAGTTGATATGACTTTTCAAACTTGCAATCGATAATCCACATTTTTTTTTAAATTATATATTTCACCTAGATTGTTTTTTCTGCTCAGAATTTATAAGTTTAATAGCTTGAAGCAGTAAATCCAAACAGAAATTACGAATTTGACAGCTTATCCACACGCGAGCAATTTTCTTTCCGCACATGAGCGGTACGTTAGACTAACTATTTCCGAACTGTGAAGAAAACAGTTGCTATATTCTATGAGTATCACTACAGTTCTCCTCACTGGTCATGCTCCTCGGAAGGAATTTTTGTAAAAAATAAAACTGATGGTAACTCATATAACAAAATTTCCGGGAGGTTATCAGACCCAGTATGCCGATCAATATGTGTATTTGTGGAAGTTAATGATAAAACACATGACAAATTCGAGGAGAGAGCTGGACATATGTTTTCAAAACGAGACTGATTTTTTTTCCGCACATGACCGGCACGTTAGACTAATTATTTCCGAACTGTGAAAACAACATTTGCTTTATTTTCTATGAGTATCACTACAGTTTTCCCCACTGGTCATGCTTCTCGGAGGAAATATTTGTAAAAAATAAAACTGATGGTAACTCGGGAGATCAGGCCCAGTATAACGTACAATATGTGTATTTTCGAAAGTGGATGGTAGATATGTCAAATTCGAGAATAAAGTTAGACATACGTTTTTAAAACAAGACTGATATTTGAACTCTATACTCTATACAGCTTACAGAATAACTTGTTAGGTACGAGAATAATCATTTAGGGGAAGTATTCCTTTTTGTCAACGGTGACAATTTGGGTTTGTGCAAGACAAAAATCTTACATTCATTTGAAGTAATTATGGTTGGAATAACGGTCATACTTGAGAAAATACCTTTGATTAATTATAAAGGAAATTAGCTCAAAACTTAAATTTTTTAAAGACTTATCTAATGAAATATAAATTTTATCGGCGAGTATCTAGCAGATAATAATAATTCTTACTACATCATTTCATGCTCTAAACTGCTCTAAACATAAAATACTTTCTATTCAGGTATACAAACTCTCAAAATCTTGCTATCAATTTGTTTTAGACTAATTTGCAGCTTCGATACACCATCAGAATACGTATACTTCAGTCTTGTACTCTGGGCGTGTTACGTATTCTCAGAACAACAAACAATGGCTGTTATGATGATAGTGAAAAATGATCTCACTGCAGCAATCACAAACATTTATATTACCGGGATATGTGTTACTCTTGGAAGTGGAATTTTGAGGTGAGTGATTGAGACACAGATTTCTCATGAAGTTTTCAAATGACTACAAATTAGAAAATAGATTATTTCACACGAAATGATACGTTGTCCAAATCCGATTATGTTTTTGATAATTATTATAGCGTGAACAGAATATTACAAATATAAAATGTATTTTGGAAAAATTCTACATTCAAATCTGTTTTATCATTGAAACTTTCGATTAAAATTCCTTTCTTTCCAAAAGGACCTTCGGAGTAACTACAAATAACTCACAATAAGAAATATCACAACACATATGCATATTAGTTTCCGTTCTAAATCTAGATTGGTGGAATGTTTTATAAATAGACTTCAGATACTTACGATTTTACTTGGTTTTGAAGCAAATGAGATGAAGGAATTGAACAGAAGTAATAGGAATTTTACTGGGTGCTACTTGTGAACGATTCAATATGATACGATTTAACTCAGCTTTGAATGAAATGAAGGAAGAGATCCTTATCAATATTTTACTGAGTATTTTTGAATAACTGCATATAGCAGGAACCCGGAACCAATCGACCCTCTATGTCTTTGTTGATATTTTTCATCAATGTTTCAATTTTGGTCATCGATTTGATGTGATTCATATACTAAGTAGCAGGTATCAGATTGTTTTCATTCTTTGTTGAAATTATTATATTCTTCAACCAGCTACGCACCCTCAGGAACCTTCGAGAAACTTGCATGAGCTAGGGTAGACGTAGCCCATTTAAACTTTGATGTGCTGTCCCATGCATCTACGGATGATTGGATTGAGAAGCGATCTTTTAACCCGCGCACTACAACGGTCATATTATATCGAATATGACACTTCTGGTTTGAGCGGAAACGCACCCAATTTTTTTAGTTTCATCAGAGAATATTGTAATTTTCATTATGATTTGATATCGAATCACCTTTCATATACATATAATAATCATACTCTCAATCCACAAACTGCTGATAAAAGTGTAAAAGAAATCACTCTTTGCATTTTTTTGGTGAAGGAAAATTTTTATGAAAGTGTGCTGTGGAAGATCGAACAAAAGCGTTCAAGTTACGATAATTCAATGTCAAAGTTTCAACATAATTAGTGTGCTGACTGTAGTATTCTGTAGGAAAATAATTGAATTGAATACTTTGTCGCGTCCAAATTTTCATCACAAAATAGCAAATGGCTAGTTTGATTTTTTTTCACATGACGTTGAGCTTTCCACTCAGTGATGGATATTTTCATAAATAAATGAAAACCGTCATGATAGCCATGAAAAAAGGGTTTCCTCCAAATAAAAGAGGTAGTTTGTTTAAGAAGAATTTAAAATGCCCTTGAGATAAGTAACCACATCGGATCTACCTATATACAAGCAAATATTCATTTATTTCTTCGAACACACAAACCTTCAGCATGTATATAGCAGGACAATCTTCGAATATTACGATTTCCGAGAGATGAAAACAAAATATAACTTAATATGAAATTCACTAAATAGGCTGCTAAGATTGCGATACTAATATTATGGTCAAACCAAGAGAACCAAGATATGATAAATTTCATGCAAATCAATTGGGATCGTAAGCATATGGAGTTGAGGATCCTCGAAATAGGTAACATAATTTAGGAGCACAAGCCTTGGATGAAGATTCCTTGTGTCACAATCCTTTCACCTCAGTTGGGTGACGAACCAAAACATATAGCACCTCCACTTCTGTAGCACCGTATCATTCATTTATCTCCTCATAGGTTTAAAATTCATCAACATTTGTGGATATTATTGGACGTTAATCAATGTATTTAAAGGAAACCGACGTACTTTTTGTCATAAGCCATCTTCTGAAATAGGTATATTTCGATTTTTCAAATTCAAAGTAGACTGAAAATCCACAATTTCCTCATTCATCAATCTATGATTCCAAAGAAAACCACAATCGATATGAAAATCATCCACTTCAGATTCGTCTAGCAAAAGTCAAAAGAACTTCTTTCATAATTAAGACAACCCCGAAATCTGCAAAAAATGGTTGCGCCTTCGCACTCAGTGGTGTAGTAGATGAATGCAACTAATTCGATAGAGTCTTGGGAAAAATTATTGTTGTTCAGTAACAATAATCATGAAATATTTCAATATAGTGGAGAAAGGATAATATCTCTTTCTTCTCTAACACCGAAGAATATCAATGAGTCAGATTTGTGTGAACTCTAATAGGCACTAATCGCCGAATTAATATCACATTGTACAGGGTTCACAGACCTGGAAAACAGGGAAAAGTCAGGGAAATCAAAAATTGTTGAAAAAATCAGGGAAGAGTCAGGGAGTTTTCAGCAGAAGTCAGGGAATTCAACGAATGTATATGGAAAACTAAATCGATATACATAATTCCGTAACAGTTGATTTCAGATAAAAAAGTTAATTAAGCAGTCCCTGTTGTCTTCTTCATGAATTTTAAATTTCGCGGTCTTTCGTCGGCCACTGCTCTTCACTCGCACATGATTGACAGAAATTTGAATACGCCTACGATGTTTACTTCTACCTCGTGAGTTTTCGGTTTCCCTTTGTCGGAAAGCAGTGTGTAGTAATGTTTACTTAATTTTTTTGTGAATTTTCGGTTGCTATTGATACAAGCGAATCGTTAATTTCGAATTTTTCACGGAATGGAATATTGGTGGTTGTTGCAGCATTGAAATACCTGTTCGATGGTTTTCATTTTTTTACATATTAATTAAATTGTGATGAATATGAGTTTTTCATTTACTTATTTGTATTAATCATTCTATGAAAGGTGACTTCTGGTCCTGAAAAATGTTTGTGTATGGTCAGGGAAAACCTGGAAAAGTCAGGGAAAATTTTCTCGCTTCCAATGTGGGAACCCAGTAATGTAAGTTAACAACCAATTTTGAAATGTTGACAAGTTTCGTGTTTTCTTGAATGTCAGAAAAGAAAGAAATATTTGTAAAAGTTGACTGTCCACTATATCATCAATACAGCATCATTTTCAAATCGCATTTCATTAAAATCATTATCAACGAATCGAGAAATAAATCAACAATAGTTTTGGTCGAATCGAGCGGATATAACGAATGAGCCGATTTTATTTAATTTTCTCAACGTCAGAGCATATCATCAGTCCAGCGCGGGAGCAATTGGAAGCAGAAAACATATCATTGGAGGCGAATTGAATGCAGGTATCTTTTGAGTAAACGACACAGTGAGTTTGCCAATATCCAATTTCCTACAATCCTTATAGCGACATTTCAGTTGTGTGAGTGTTATTTTCAATAGTTTTTTGAAAAATCAAATCGATCATCCAAATCTGCAAATAATCAATAGTCAATCAAACGTTTTGTCAGAAACTGTACCAACAAATGGCGTGCAAAGTTTGAATACAGAATCTACAGTAACAACACATCAGCCAACAGAGGTTCTACTTTCAACTGCTTTAGTTTATGCAATTGATAAATTCAATAAACCGCATGAAATACGCATTCTTCTTGACAACGGTTCTATAAAAAAATTACATAACATCTCATATGTGTGATATTTTAAACTGTGACAAACGCAAAATAAAATCATCCATAGCTGGCATAAATCAAACCATCACCAATGCATCATATATATGCCAAGGTACAATAAAATCAAAATTCAATGCTTTCGAAGTCACTACGTCATTCGTGGTACTTGACAAAATAACAGAAAAACTACCGATGAGTAATTTCAAAATGGATGAATTGAAAATACTAAATGACATACTTTTAGCCGACGTTACGTTCAATATACCGGGTCCTATCGATATGTTACTCAGGGCCACAGTATTTTATGATTTGTTGTGTGTGGGACAAATACAACTCCGTCGAGGATAACCTATCATGCAAAAAACAAAAATAGGCTGGATAATTTCGGGATCACTACCGCTCAAATCCATGCCTCTAGAGGAAGTAACAATTTGTCATATTTCAACTGACTCTATCGATCAACAACTTGAAAAATTTTGGACAAAAGAGAATTATGATCAAGAGCATCGATTCAACAAAACAGAACAGGAATGTGAGGAATATTTCATTAACACTACATTTCGTGAAACAGATGGAAGATTCTCTGTTCGTCTTCCTATAAAGGAAAATTTGAACGAATTAGGTGACTCCTACAATATAGCAAAGCGACGTTTTGATCTTTTAGAGAAACGATTTAGGAAAGATGAAGAGTACAGAAAAAAATACTTTGAATTTATAAACGAATATATCGAATTAGGACATATGAAGAAGTTAGAAAAAATCGGGAAAACATTCTACATGCAACATCATGGCGTATTCAAAGAAAGCAGCGAGAATAAGAAACTCCGCATTGTTTTCGATGGATCTTGCAAAAGCGACACAGGACTTAGTTTGAATGATCTTTCCACAATTTTAATAAGATTCAGAGAGCATAACTTTGTAGTAACAGCAGACGTGTGTAAAATGTACAGACAAGTATGTTCAGGAGGATCAACGAGACCTACAACGGATTTTATGGCGGTCAGAACCTAGTCAACCAATAAGTACATACTTACTCAATACAGTTACATATGGAACCGGCCCAGCAGCTTATCTTGCCATAAGATGTCTACAGCAAGTTGGACATGATTACCATAAAATGTATCCAATCACAAGTAACATGATACTACAGAACTTCTACGTAGATGATCTTTTATCGGGAAGAAATAACCTTGAAGAATAAAAAATTACTAAAAGGCAGCTGATCAGCATCTTAAACGAATATGGTTTTTTATTGAGAAAATGGATGTCGAATAATCAAGAATTATTGGAAGATATTCTTGAACAAGATAAAACACTTTCACATTTTATTTCAGAGAACACAACAAACAAATCATTAGGAATAACATGGCATTCTACAGAAGACAAACTAGAATACGCAATAAACATAAACATTAGACACGGAAAGGTCACGAAACGCGTAATTTTATCAGCAATAGCTCAGATTTTTGATCCCTTAGGTTTACTCGGGCCAATCATTGTTAAGGCTAAATTTATCATGCAGCGTCTTTGGCAATTAAAACTAGAATGGAACGAGTCCGTATCTCAAGATCTCTATAAGTTATGGGTTCAATTCTATGAAAAACTAGAAATTATCAATTCACAATCAATTAAAATCCCTAGACATGCTTTACATCCATCAATTAAAAAAATACAATTACATTGTTTTTCGGATGCTACGCAAAAGGTGGTGTTATATATATTAGATCAACCGATCATGAGGAAAATCATTACGTTTCTCTCTTATGTGCCAAGTCAAGGGTAGCACCATTAAAGCAAATTACAATTCCTAGACTAGAGCTATGTGGTGCACTTCTTTTATCTCACTTAGTTGATAAGGTGAAAAGGGCTATGACAATCAACATTGATGATGTTTTTTATTACACGGATTCCACAATCGTACTGGGTTGGATTTCCAGTGAATCTAGCGAATGGAAAATATTCATTGGGAATCGAATATCAGAAATACAATCATTGAGCAATATCAACAAGTGGCGTCATTGCAGAAGTAATCTCAACCCAGCATATATCATAAGCAGAGGAACCAGTCCCAGTGAGCTGAACAGATCTTCCCTCTGGTGGCATGGACCTGACTTTTTGCACCAAAACGAGTCTACTTGGACAAATCAAAATTTTATTCTGAATTTTGACAATTTGCCAGAACGAAGGTCTAATACTCAAACATTTCATACTTTTCCTATTCAAGACATATTCACAAAATATTTATCTCTTGTAAAATAACAAAATATTGTGGCATATATTTTACGTTTCAAAAATGATTCTCAAATTCTTCTTTCAAACCGAATCACAGGTCATCTCACGGTACAAGAACTTGATGATGCATTAACTCTTCTAACAAACTCGTATCACTCAATCCATTTATGGATAAATCAGGTTTGTTGAGAGTAGGTGGTCGTTTGAGAAATTCGAACCTAGAAGAAAACCATAAACATCCAATTATTCTTCCAAAAAATCATCCACTCACTCATTTAATTGTCTATCATGAACATCACAAGCAATTGCACGCTGGTCCACAGGCCCTCCTAGCTATTATACTTACCCGTTTTTGGCCTTTAACTGAAAGAAACGAGGTTAAGAAAGTTTTGAGAAAATGCGTTACGTGTTTCAGGGTACGCCCAAATCCTAATGAACAAATGATGGATGACTTACCAGGCGCACGTGTTATCCCTACTCGAGTATTTAACAGATGTGGTACGGATTTTGCCGGACCATTTCAAATATAAACAAGTAAACTTCGAATTGCTATTGCAAGACGTGGTAGATGTACTGACATCTACAGTGATAACGGAAGTAATTTCATAGGAGCTGCTAACAAAATACAAGAATTCACCGATTTCTTGAAAAACATGAGTGACGTTATATCAAACTATTTGGCTGAAGAGTCTATAAATTGGCACTTCATACCTTCTAGATCCCCACATTTTGGAGGTTTGTGGGAATCAGCAAAATTTCATTTAAAACGTGATTTTGGAAGAGTATTGACTTATGAAGAATTTGAAACTATCATTGCACAGGTGGAATGTTGCTTAAATTTCCGTCCACTTTTTACTTTTTCCGATAATCCCAATGACCTTTGTGCCTTAACACCTAGCCATTTCCTTATTAGTGACTCATTAGTGTCGTTGCCAGAAAAAGATCTTAGCCATGAAAATCCCAACCGACTGAGTCGATACCAGTTACTCACCCAAATTGTACAACATTTTTGGACGCGATGGTTCAAGGAATATTTATAAAATCTCCAACAACGAACAAAATGGAAGTCCAATGGTTCCAAGATCATAAAAAGAGGCGATCTTGTCCTTCTTCATGACGATAGTACTCCTCCCTTTGAAGTGGCAGCTTTGCAGAATTGTGGAGCTTTTTCCAGGAAAAGATAACATTGTTCGTGTTGTCAATGTGAAAACTTCCAGAAACATAGTGAAATGTTCTGTGCTTAAGTTGTGTCCACTTCCAATAGACACTTGATAATACTGAAAGACTGATAATATGTACCATTTCTACTAATTGTTTGCATTTTCAGTATTGGTACTTTACTGGTACTACTCTCTTTTCAATATTTTTGCATTTGTATTTTCATCAAGTTATTCATTATTTATTATTAACATTTGAAAGACGGAGCTTTCAAGCTGTCAGAATAGAAATATTTGTAAAAGTGAACAGTCCACTTATATCATCAATACAGCATCATTTTCAAATCGCATTTCATTAAAATCATTATCAACGAATCGAGAAATCAATCAACATAGTGTTTTACTAGGCTCTCGCCAAAATTAACAAGTAATGTTGTGAATAAGATTGTGGTGGTCGGTGGTTCAGCGGTCTGATGCACAGGCCGTTCGAAAGTCCAGCATAGCGATAGTCGGTTCGAGCCCGATGTAGGTACAAGATAATTTTTCTCAACTACTTTATTTCGAATCGATAGGCGACCGCATGCCTTGTTGAGAAGCAAGTGTATTGTGAGTTGTCTAGATGCCAATCTCGTCTAGTGCTAGCTTGGAGTGCACACCGACCACCCGAGGTGGTGCTGTAGGTTTTCGGGGTTTTCCTACAGCTGAAAAGTGAATACATGACCTAAAACATCAGTAAGTCGCCCTGGAGCGCCACGGCAAATAATAATAATAGCCGTCCTCTACTCGCACAGGCTATTCCTTTGGGTACACTCAACGAGTCTTTATGAGGGAGTATTATTAATTATTGTTAGATGGAGGTCTGTCATCAGCTATATGAATCAGCAGCTCAAGCGATACGACTGCAAGTTTTGTACACCCAATATTTTCACAACTTAGGTCAAAACACCTAGCTGCTATCTTATCTGAACCTGTTCAATACGACATTCTGAAAATTCAACCAATATAAGTCAATACGACTTATATGTTTGAGGCAGTGAATAGTTGTACAACGTCTGAGGTTGGTATATACTCGCTCACATCATCTCATATCCAAGATATGCTCTTTTAGTTTCATTAACAGCAACTGTGTGCTAGCAGAGTGAATCCTGAAATTTGTTTTATACAGAGCTCCTCTTTGTGCTTCGAAAAAGAAGGAAGGGAAAATTCGATCCAAGCAATTGGAATATTTTACCGTCACTTGGTGGCAAAATTGGCGTGTTTCAGTTTAATAGAAAAGCTAGGAGTACTCCGACTAGGGCTTCGCGAGACCAAGACCTAGACTGATCAGTCTTGGTATCGAAAAATAAATGTAGTCTTGGTCTTGGTATTGGTGCTGATGTTTCAAGATCAAGACGAGACTGGCTCAGTCTTGACCTTGGTCTTGATAGTCTTGGTCTTGGATCAAAATTTTCTGCAAATTTGAATTATTCAATTCAATTGTCCAACAGTTTATATGCATATAATAGGTATTTCGTATTCTCAGTCTTTAAAAATTGTCAATTTGTACAGGTAAAGTAGGCGAAATAAATTTCTCATCTCACCATTGCATCATAATATAATTTTTAAGAAATCTTAAATAAAAATTGAATTCCACACAGCACACAGATCGACGCCCGACAGCCAGAAAAAAGATTCAAAATGGTTAGAATGTTAATCAAGAAGGTTTTTATTGACCATTTTACAATGGATTATTGTGTGATGACCAGTAAGATTCGGTTGCGGCAGAGGGGTGGAATCGGTATCCCGAGGAAATTGCATTACTTATTAACCACTGCGACCTTACAACATTCACCTATTTGTTGTAAACTGTATAATTGCAATACAGGTTTTCAAAAATGTTTCTTCAATTTTGAATGAACAGAATTTAAAAACCTACCATATGATGAATAAATAATTGAAATAAAATGCTATAACATTTTCCATCAAAATTTTCTTAATACTGAGTAGATTTAAGTTCATTCCTTTTTTGTGGGGAGAGTCTTGGTCTCGCAAGTCAAGTCTTGGTCTTGGTTTTGGAAAGATTCATTAAGTCTTGAGAGACAAGACCAAGACTAGTCTCGCGAAGCCCTAGTCTTCTAGTGAAATCGCATTCCTCTCTCAATTTTTTTTTGTTATTGTTATTCATGATGTGTCCTGTATTGATAACATAATGCAAATCTTTCAGGATATCTGCAATAAATTTTGTGTAATGTGAGCCTATTTTTCCTAACTTGTCAGCAAACACTACCATTTTACTTTAAATATATACAGGGTTTTCCATGTAGATGCACCGACAAGAATACTGTTTCCTCAAAAGATTATCCCGTATATTAGCACATATCAATGTTCTACGTGATACAGTTATTTTTTATTTTATAGGTCCATCAGAGGTCTACAAAGTTGGTTATTCTACCTAACGTATGCCACTCAAACACGCTACGCCTCAGCTTTCCTCAACCGGATGGTATTTACTGACCCCGTACTGAACCAAGCTCTTCCTTATGATGAACAACGTAACTGTACCAGCATGAACCTTATAGAAACGTCTTTATTGAGTGGGGTCAACAATGCTTATTGTAGATTTGCTAGTGGCCAAGCATTCTTAACGGAAAGGTACAGCAGGGATCCCACGGATATCATCTTCAGCGGAATATTAGATGAGGAATTCAACATTTGGGCTACTTTTGCTTTCACTCTTGGAATTATATTTTTCAATATGTTTTTATACTTAATACCTTTGCCAGCTTTTGTGAAGGCAAAATTCAGGGAATAAAACGTGATGTTCCAATTTTTTTTTGTTCTACAATTTGTACTTTTTGTCAACCGGCACCTATTACGAGCAACCCTCAATATTCGAAAGACTTGTGCAAGCAAGGAGAGACGTGGCTACTATCTGAGACTGTTCGTGTACGTCGCAGAGTTGATTGACCTGAATTGTCTACAGTGCCCGACTGACATATCCACTGCAGGTGTCTTCGTGACAGCTGTTTAAGTTGTGGTGTTATTCAAAATGGATTTTATACAGTTAGAGAAATCAAAATGAAACATTCATTCAACCATTCAGAACTTGATTTGGTATTCATATATACACGAATACAGAATACTAGTTTTTTCCGTGGAAGAGAACTCTTTGAAGTTTGTCAAAGTTTTGGAAAAAGTACTATTTCCGTCATCAGGGAACTACAATAAATGAAATAAGTGATGATGCTTTTTTCCAACTGTAAATAACCTACATCTAAGTTGAGTAGCACTACATACCTAATGAAGATAAGGAGGTGATACAGTATTGAAAATGAACGATGTCTATCAAAATTTCACGACTGCCACCATTTCTGTCGAAAACCTTACATCAAAAAGATTTTAGAATTCAGTTCACAAAATGATGAGCACTCGACATTTGAAAAATGTCATTACTGCCAATAGCTGCCTACTTAGAATTGTTGATTCATGAATTTCAATTAATAACACAATTATTGTTGTAGAAGATCTTATTTACCGTTGATATGTAAGAATATATTTCGCTTAGATTATGGAGGTCGTTTTTTCGGAAAATGTTGACCAATTCTAAGAAGGACATTTTAGTTAATAATAACTTACTAGCTAGGACATTCATAAAATCATGGTTCATAAGACTGGGTCAAACCGGTTTACGTGTTCCTCACGAACATATTCCTGGGTGTACTCTGCAGTCACTCTCATGTGCAATGATTTTGTAACCCAGTGATATCAATTCACTTGAACACTACAATTTCCAGAACGGCAGTAAACAAGTATATACCATTTTCCTCAATAGAGAAAATAATATTAAATAAAAGCTATAGAGCAATAAAAAATTGTAACCTACTATCAGAGAACACAAAATATATCAATTTAAAATATAGGGGCATAAAATACTCAAGAAAACTTTTTGAAAACATCCGAAATAACTCTTCCAAATACAAAATAACAAATGATTTCCATAGAAAAAATAACTTTCTTCAAAATGCGAAACTGAAACGTAATAGGTGATATGAAAAGATCAGGTTATATACAGTTTGACATGTGTCGAGTGATCTTCTAGGCCAAACTGGACAAAATTTTTAAATATAATTTTGTGTATACGTCTGTTCGGACAAAACATCTGAAATATATGAACATTTCCAAAAATTCAAACCCAAAATAAGTAACCCAAGTATCAATTTTAACACGGTTACACTTAGAGAGCTGAAATTTGGTAGGTGAACTCAAAAAAGATTGGAGTACACAGTGAATATATTGAGATTTTTTTCATTTCGAAAAGTGAGATTATTTTGGTCAGCAATTGAGGAAAATAAGCCAATACTGGCTTCTGTTTTATGCTAATCTAAATATTGATAAAAATAGTGCAATTTCCGATTGAAAACGAATCTCCAGACAATATCGTTTGGGAGATTAATTCCAAGTTAGAAATGGGCTAGGAATAGCCAAATTCGAACATATGGCGCGAAACAGTTCCTACTTTACCAACATTCTTACTCATTTTTTAGTTCGGCAGTTTTCGGATAGAAAGCGCCATTTTATATTTCATTCATTCAATTTACTCATTGAAACGGAATGTGATTTTGATAACATTGGTAGGAGGAGCCAGGTCAAGAAAATGAAATCAAGACGTGTTGTTTTGGATCCCCAAATAAATCATAAGCGTATCATGGAGTGCTATTTGAGGATGCATAAATAAAAATCAACAATCGATGACGGGATCCGGAGTTTCAATCTATATGTAATACAACGAAACTTTTCCTAGCACATGCGAAGTAATTTCTCTAAACTTCTTGCTGTACATCTCGCAGTTAACTTATTCAATATTTTTGAAAACGCTGACATTTTTTCTAGATTTTATTTTGTTTCTCTGTTCATTCATTTGTATATTGAGGTGAAATCTTGCAATTGAATTTTGACCCACTTATAGTTGCCCGATCATCATGAAATTGGGCAGGTGTTTATGATTCCGATGACAATGTATTATGAAGGGTCATATATGCCACTGGAAACATCTATTCCTAGAGCTCTGTGGATTTTTTTGAGTTAGGGATTAATCATTTTAGAGGTAGAAAGAAATGTTTCTTCATTTGAAATGTTCCTGGCTCTACAGGGCGAGCTACAAAAATGCTTGAATGTCTAACGCCAAATACGCAAAAAAGTGTTTGCCAGTGGATTTTTCTTGATTTATAATGCTATGAAAACTATCGATTGACTTCGATTATATCTATTAGTTATGGTGTACCTACTTACAGGGTGATGAAGAAAACGCTTTTTTTAACTCGTTTTTGAGCTTCTCGCAAAAATGTGGTGTTTTCCTACATTTCACAGAGTGAGCAAAAAAAGTGATAAATTATGGGAGATCATATGAGTGGATTGTTTGATATTTCATAGAGAATAAAGGTAAACTATTTTTTACTTTTACGTGACACGATACAGAGTGAGCCCCAAAAGACGAATTTTCGAAAATGAGCGAATATTGATTTTATTTCTGTTGAAACGAAAGCAATTGATATAAATATATTGCATATTTCACATTACATTTCCCAAAGTGTCTACTTATGGTTGGACAAAATAACATATTTACACATTGGAGACTATTATTGGTGGAATTTGCGTTGATTTTCTGGATATGACATTCTATAGAGGAGGATGATAATGTTTTGTGTAACTGTAGAGAAACTGAGTTATCCCAGAGAGAGTTATTTTTGAAAACTTCTGGAGGTAATCCGGTAGTAAAACAAATACATTCTTGAGACTTCTACAAAATATCCAAAACGCTTAGTGTTTCTTCTAAACTTCAAAGAGTGGAAGCAGCTGCAAGCGCATGCGTTTATACAAATGTCATCATTACAGCAGAGCCAAGTAATGTATATAAAGTTAGCAAGGCCACTTGCCGGAAAATCGATTAAATCAATTCCAATAATTGTCGAATAATTGTCGAGAATTTGTCGTGAACGAAAAAAATTTGTCGCGCTTATAGTTTTTTTTTATATGGAGTGGCTGTGCTAACTTTATATTGAGTTAGCACTGCCACTGATATAACTTGACAAATAAACATCAAATTTTATAACTGTGGTAACCAACAATTGTCGTGTAATTGTCGAAAAATCTTTTCTTTACAGTTTATTATGTATTTTTTATTGGAACACCGCATACCTATGAGGACAATTTGAACTTTTTTCATTAAACTATTGTTAAATATGTATGGATTATGCATTCTTTTTGAAACACATGAAAAATTTATTGTGAAAAATGGGAAAACTCAGTGTTCAATGAAAAAACTCATCAAACTTGAATATTTTTTTGTAGGCTCACAAATTCACTGAATGATTGGCGAATAATTATAACATTGCCCGAGAAAACTCCTACTATTGTATAACTGAAAAACTAAATACAAAAGGTGGAAAAAGAAGATATCAAAAGCCGGAAAATTACTTTTACGCTAAATAATGGAGAAATTCCCTTTTCTTAGTAATATACACACATAATTTGGTTGGATTATTTTTTCTGTGACTGAAAATTAACTCATCAATTGTCGAATGATCAAATCTAATATGTCGTGGAAAGTTGAAATTTCCTGAAGCGGAAAAACTACCTATAATTGGTAAAATTCAATTATTTCCAGTCTTTCGGTACTACCAACGCACTGAATAATGATTAAATATAATGTTTTTTTGACAAAATCAAATTTGTCGTGAAACGTTGAAATTTTCTGAAGCGGAAAAACTACCTGTTATTGGTAATATTCAATTATTTCCAGTCTCTCAATATTACCTAATGATTATGATGTTTAAATATAATTTTTTGTGGCGGAAATTTATGGAACAATTGTCGAACGACAAAAACATATTTGTCCTGGAAATTTTCATTCTTGAAAAGCCGGAAAATTATTTTAAAACGATAATTAATGAAGAAATTCCATTTTCTTAGTAATATACACACATTATTTGGTTGGATTATTTTTTCTGCGACTGAAAATGAACTATTCAATTGTCAAATGACAAAATCAAATTTGTCGTGAAACGTTGAAATTTTCTGAAGCGAAAAAACTACCTATAAATGGTAAAATTCAATTATTTTCAGTCTTTCGGTATTACCAACGCACTGAATGATGATTAAATATAATTTTTTATGGCGGAAATTTAAGGAACAATTGTCGAACGATGAAAACATATTTGTCGTGAAAATTTTCATTCTTGAAAAGCCGGAAAAGTACTTTAAAACGCTCAATAATGAAGAAATCTCCTTTTCTCAGTAATATACACACATAATTTGGTTGTATTATTTTTTCTGCTCCTGAAAACTAAATCATCAATTGTCGAATAACTGAATCAAATTGTCGTGAAACGTTGAAGCAGAAAACTACTTGTAATCGGTAAAATTCCATTATTTCCGGTCTCTCGATATTATCTAAGCAGCAAGTTTGATGAGTTTCTTCATTGAACACTGAATGCCCAATCAATTCATATTTGACAATAGTTTAATGGGAAAAGCTCAAATTATCATTGCGGTGCGGTGTTGCCACTTACTCAAAATTTTCCCCAATATCAAGAATTCCAATAAGACTTTTCGCAATTTTTTACTTCAAATAGACTTCGACAATTACTCGACAATTGTTGGTTACCACAATGATAAAATTTGATGTTTATTTGTCAAGTTATATCAGTGGCAGTGCTAACTTAATATAAAGTTAGCACAGCCACCCCATTTAAAAAAAAAAATAAGCGCGACAAATTTATTTTGTTCTCGACAAATTCTCGACAATTATTCGACAATTACTGGAATTGGTTTCATCGATTTTCCGGCAAGTGGCCTTGCTAACTTTATATACATAGCCAAGTAACAAGATTGTCGGAATTCAAGAAAACTCCAAACAACTACAGGCGCCAATTCTGAATTAGCATTGGATACTTTTGGTTCTAACTTTTGTCTATCCGTGTAGACACATGTAATCTGAGAAGTGCAATGCCTTCAAGGCTTTTGCGACAACAAAAATTAAATAAATCCCGTTTTAATATAGATTTCTAAGAATTCGTTCTTTTGGACGCAACTGTCATACAAAATAGTAGACGAAACATGATCTTTATTCACATCACAGACCCCTTACCGATGATTTTACAAATTAATTCAACTGAATTAAAAAAAGAAAATTCTGTTAATAATGAAACAAAGAAAAAATACTAGGTACAATGAATTTGACAAAAAATACTTGAAAAACTCTAAACAGAAAAATGGGAAGATATTTTTATGATCAACCCTCGGATCAACCCGATGTCTACAAACCTATAAAGCAACTGATAAAATGCAAGTCACTAATTACCGACCAATATCGCTGGTGAATCATTTCGCAAAATTTGCCGAGAAAATACTCAAAAATCAGGGTGGGAAAGTACCTATAAAAATATAAAGTACTTTCTGATAAATATTTTGGTCTCTGTGATGGTAAATCTACACAGAACGCACTTATATTCCAATAATAATCAGAGAAACAAACAAAGCAAGTTGAGAAGAAGCTTGAAATGTTTTTCGAAAAACCTCAATTTTTTGAAATATTGAATTTACTGTCAGACGTGCACTACCACCAGGAAGAAATTTGGAGATTCGAAGGTATTTGAAAAAAAAAAAAACAAAATTTGATAATTGTGTGAGGACTGAAATAGTATATTGTGCAACTAGTGCAGAAAATATCCAGTTTCCGTATGAGTTGCAATTTATACTTTTCCGACGACCTAATAAAAATAAAATATGACGGATTTTGAAAATATTTTTCAACAAGAATATTCATCTACCTACAAATAATTTCACAAGAAAAACTAGTTCTATAATTAAAATTTTGAAAGAGACATATATTATCAAAATTTGTATTTTTTTAAAACGAGGCAGTATAAAAATTGAGTTGGTGATGGTTGCTCGATAACGAAACGTCGGACAGTAAAACTGCGACATTATCACATGACAGCTTGACGATAACACCAGAAAAATTAAAATTAATGATCACAAAATTCAGTTTTTCTAGAAACATTTTTATATATTTTTTTATAAATTTTACTTTTGTTATGCAAATTTTCTCTCACTGAATTGAAACTGTATAACCGTTTCCGATATCTCCGTGATGTACAACCTCTTAGGACTCACTGAATAATACACTTCTTCAATCAATCAATTCTATATCATGAACAAGTAGTATGAAGCACACTCATTTCTAAAGATGAATTATTTTTAGGTAGGTAGGTATGAAGCGGTCAAGCAAAATTCAATTTATTTGTTCTCGTTCAAAAATATTTTTCAAATTCTTGTTTTTGAGGTTGGTTGTCGGAAAGTTATAGTGTGCGGAAACTGGATATTTCATACTAGTGTTAGGAGCCATAAGCGAGTGGTTAGTATGAAATATCCTATTTTCCGCACTAGTTGCACATAATACTATTTCTATGAAGATTGAACTAAACACCCCATTGACTGAACATTTCACTTATCTGACATCAATATGTTTTTCCCAAAACACCACACCTTTGAAATGTCCGATATGAAAATGTCCTTTGTGACATTTTCTAAAAACGAATAAAACACATTAATCCATGGTAGAAAGAAACATATTTGTTAAAAATCGGTCCATTTCCAACAATCGTAATCATAATATAGGTACCTACCTACGAACATATTGTAACGATTTCAAGACCGGCCTCGAGACCGGCCCTGATCATCCAATTACACTCCACACTCGAAATGTAAACAAGTTCTCTTCTGACAAACACATGACTCATCCGTGGAAGAGACGCGAACGTCTAACCGAATATTCTAGGGACCTCTCAGAAGTCGCCGAACAGACTGGAAAGATCGAAAATTGTAAATGCTTCTATATATAGCCGCTGTATAGCAGATGGCGGAGTAGTTACAATTCAGAGTTAGTTACAGTTCCAGAGTTCGTAGACAGAGACTGACACAGTAGAAATAAATTTGAATCTAGTGAAGTAAATGTTTTAGTGAATAATTGTTGTAAATAGTGTTTTAAATAAATTAGGAAAATTAGTTAGTGCAGTTTTACTACAATATCTACCTTACCTACCTAGGATTCAAAACTAATATAAACTTGGATGACAACGCGAGATTTTCAAAACATCATTAAAAAAAAATTAAAAACAAAAACCCAATAACGTTTCCATGCCACTGATGGTGCTGAAATTATTCATTCCATGATATAGGATTTTCTTATACAACAACACAACGCAATAAATAGGTGACCGATTCTCAAATAATTCGCTTTTAATTTGCGTAAAAATAAGAGAGAAAAATATACCTATATAAGTATTTCATATGTATTGATGTGAAACAGAAAATCGAAATCGCATAGATACGTACAAACTCGAGAATAGCACACCTGCTGGCATGTTGCCAAGAGCGCCAATATAATTACTAATCTCTAGGCTTATTATTTTTGTCGCTGTTATACCTGATAGTAATGAATATAACAACATTAAATTTCATTTTAAAAAAAAGTTGATTTGGAATAAGTATTCAATGAATCATTTCTTCTTGAATAATCTCCAAACCAAATGATAATTGATAGTCAGAGATGTATTATACGGAATACGTAACAGTATTGGCAACAGACTGGCTCCGTCGCCGTCCCCATCCCCCAGCGTTTGCAAAGCGTAGTCGTAGTAGACATTGGTTTTGAATATCATTACTCATTTGCACGGAGAGAAACTTGGATAAATATTAAACAGAAGGCATGGTGGCTCCTCTGTCGGATTAGTTTGTCAAACCGTACCAAACGGCGACCTTAAAAATGCTTTAATATGTTCAATAAATCGACATCGGATTCAAAGTAACCTTAAGATGAACTAAAAGTTCTTAAAGACCACTTATTCTTAAACAAAGAATAATTCAATGCACCCTTTAAATCAAAATAAAAATGCTATTTGCTCTTAATGTCCTATTGATCTCATACTGGTTTTGTTACTCAACATTGGCTATTTTGAAACTTGTTTGATATTAATGAGAATTAAATAGCAATTTGTCTTTAAGATCGGAATGATGTTACTTGGGAAAGATAATCTTAAAATAAGAAAAAGAAAAGAAAATTTCTGATGATGATCTCCTACCACGTAGTAATGGCTACATCCATCAATTTAATAACCTTAAAATTTTGCATACATGTGATAAAACACCAAGAAAATGGATGGATCGTTCAAAAACCCGAAATGTAAAACCTAAACGAACAACTGGGTTTATGCAGGTCTCGACTTTAAAATTTATAATTTTGGCAATCTAGTAAATGTAGGAAGGACTACATTTTTGGATTTATAATGTTGGCACCCTTGTTAGTTGATTACCCGTTCATATGGATTACCTTGAATATCCCTATATAAATCCGTTCTATACTATATTTCAAATACATTAGTTGTTATATATGATACTGGGATAAAATCCGAAACCGATCTCAACAATAAAATACGTAATACATTCGAAACATTTCATAATATCTACCACGTATATCTCTTTTATTTCAACCAATTTTTTCCGATCAAGAAATGTCAAGTTCGTAATGCAAAAAACAACTGGGCCTCTAATGAAGTGAAAGAATCTATCAATAATTTGAAAGATCTCTTCATTCTACAAAATAATTATCCAGAATTGATAGAAAAATATAAAATGACAAAAAAACAACATTCTAAACTTATATCTGATACAAAACGTCTATATTATCAAGATAAAATAGTGGCTTCCGATAATCCCACCAAAACGGCTTGGCAGGTGATAAATAATATAACGCAACGTACAACAACTAGGAAAAATATTACCTTAGTACATGAAAGTGAGTTAGTGGATGATCCTAATAGAATATCCTGCCTTTTCAATGACTTTTTTATTACTACTCCTATGAATATAGTTGAAGAGATTAAAAATAATCCATCTAATCATCACACTCATCCAACCAATGTTTATGACTCTGTATTCATTGACCCTTCTATAGAGAATGAATTTTTATCCCTCTTAAAGAACAAACTTAAGAATAAAAGTTCTTCTGGACCTGATGAAGTTCCAATGTTCCTGATTAGAAATAGTCTGCGATATATAATTCATCCACTAACTCATTTAGTCAATCTGTCCCTCAATACAGGAGTATTTCCCAACAAATTAAAGATCGGAAAAGTTGTACCAGTCCACAAAAAATCAGACCCTCATCTTTTGGAAAACTATAGGCCCATCACTGTTCCTTCATGTTTCTCGAAAATATTTGAATATGCATACCTACATCGTCTATTACATTTTATTGAGAGACATAACATTATCTCCCCCATTCAACATGGTTTTCGATCAATTATGTCCACTATCACCGCTGTGACAGCTTTTTACTCGAAAATATTGGAGTGTATCGAGGTTGGCGAGTGCTCTGTTGGAATATTTTGTGATCTCAGCAGGACATTTCACTGCGTCGACCATACAATGTTATTAAATAAATTATATTCCTACAATATAATAAGACTGAATATAGTATTGGAGTTCCTCAAGGATCAGTGTTGGCACCACTACTATTTATATTATATTGCAATGATGTTGAGGCTGTGGTTGCTGATAATACATGCATTATGTATGCAGATGAAACATCACTTCTAATTTCGGACAAAGACGACAATATTTTAAAGGAAAAAATTAACACAGTGTCAAATCATTTGGCTTCTTGGTGTGGAGCTAATTCACTAATTTTCGACCCTCATAAAACATTATTAGTACGGTTTTACCACAGACAAAAAATCTATTCCAACGTTGAAATAAAAATCAATGATAATGATAACACCATTTCTCTTAGAGATGAATATAAATTTTTAGGACTTACGCTAGACAACTGTCTGAATTGGAAGAGTCACTGCAGTAAACTAATATCAAACCTAAGTTCTGTTTCGTATTCGATACGATATCTCAAGTCGATTTTAACCACTGAACATGTATTTATTGCCCAAAATAAGATAATACGAATCTTAGCAGGCGTTAATCAGAGAACTTCCTGCAGAGACTTATACAAACAATTTAAAATTTTAACTTTTCCGGATATTTTTATTTTTGAAATTATGATCGCAATTCTTCTTACCATAATATAAAAACGAGAAAACGTAAAAAATAAAATTAAACAGCTAACTCACTATCTTATTTGGGATTAAAACTATATAACAAACTGCCTGAATCATTGAAAACTACTCATAGAATCCAAGTTTTCAAAAGCACTCTCAGAAGGTTTCTTTTAGATCATAATTTTTATACTATTCTTCAATCTGTGATATAATTTTACCATCTCGTTTATTAATGTGAATTAAATTGATATGTTTCATTCCTAATTGTATATTGTATGCTTATAACAATCATATGTACTCTGTATGTTTAACTTTACTTTTAGTATTATCTTATATACATACAAATCTGACTTATCCTATAACTCATGTTCCACAGGATCAATAAAGCGATTTGATTTGATTTGATTTGATTTGAATAAAGTTAGAAAAAGGTGCGTTTGAGAGTTTCAACTAAATAAAATAAATTATCTCAACGAAGTTGCAATCACCATCTCTCCACACTATCCAAAGTGGAAAATTTCGGCGAATATCTGCAGAAATCCACAGTTTTTCCCTACGAACATTCAATTATATCTGACATCTATTTGTGCAATGTTTCTCCTATTGTAAGCGCTAATTGAAATCAAGCATTGGATACTATCCCCCATCTGGTTGGAGATATACAACTGCATATATGACATGTATGTTATGTAGACAATAATTCCACTATTTACTTTCTAGTACATTCCTTTGTATACTTAAGATAACGATAATATAATGTTGTTTATATGATTATACCACTATAAAAGCACTAAAGCACTATTCCAACTAGATTAGTTTTACTTTAGATTTTGACTAGTAAAGATCATTGTAACTGCTAATTCTCAAATTTTTAAATAAATTGTTTTTAAAAACAAAGTTCTTCGTTGAAGATATATAATTGGCGCAGTCGGTAGGATCCAGAAGGCGAATTTCCTGAAGAAAATTGCAAGTTCGTCGCTGATTTCAATCACTCATCTGGACAAATGGACCAAGGACTCCGAAAAGCTTTGAGTAAGTGTTGAGTTCCTTATATTTCCTTTCCTCATTACCTTAGTGAATTCTAAATATTCTAAATCGTGAAAATTTCTTTTTGCATTAAGTAGTAAAAAGTGAAATTTTCTTAACCAACATAATATTAATATTTGATTAAAACTCTATGCAAAATTCCATTGAATATCTGAGCAAAACTCTAAAAAAATATGTCTTTGTGAAAGCTACCGTGAGAATTCCAACTATTCAAGCTGCAAAAGAAATTGCAAACACTTTGCGACCATTTTCAGGCCGCAGTGAACTTCTAGAAACCTTCTTAAATGCAACAGATAAATTCCATGATTGATATGGACGAACAACTGACAATAGTCTAAATGAATTTGTTTTCGCTTCAATGTGCTCAAAAATTATTGACAAAGCAAGTGACTTTTTGCTATGTCGACCCGATTTAGATACTTGGCCCCAAGTTAAACAGGCCTTGAGGAATAAATTTGGTGACAAAGTTGATAGTCATGTACTCCAACAACAATTTATTTTCTTAACAAAAGACAAAACTGAAAATATAATGGACTTTCTAGAGAGATCAAAAGTAATAAAAATGCGTCTGAATCTAAAAATTAATTTCGATTCCAACTTAGATGCTACGACGAAACTTTCTCTTATAAATCAAAACGAAGCCACAGCCGTCACTGTTCTCTTAACCAACTGCAATACAGAAATTAAGAACTCTGCTAATGATCAAATCTCCTGAAGATATCGAAGAGGCAACATCTTTTGTTCTAAACCATTCTTTAATAGAACAACAATTATCACTAAGACAACCTTTGCATAATGCTAAGACAACACAAAAACCTCTTTCACATTTTCATAGACAACAATCATCACACAATTTCGCATTCCATCAAATCCCACAATAAAACTATCGTAATTTCCAACCAATTAACCAAACACAAAACGTATATTCTAGACCTTCCTCACATAATTACTCACAAGAAAGATGCTCCCATCCACACTCATTCCCAAGTCAACCCATCAATATAAATCCGAGACCAATACAAAGAAATTATCCAACAAACGCACAATCCTTCGGTAGACCACAAAACGTATTTTCCTATAAACCACAAGGTGAACCAGAACAAGTGTCAACAACTTCCAGAAATCCCTCAACGAATCATCACAGACAAAATAATTACTTTAAAAATTCAGGTCCCCGAAATTTCATATCAGAAGAATTAACTAATTTGGAAACAAATGATCAATACAATGTAGATTACACGGCTCATAACAACTTTCACTCAGGTCAAATCGAACCCTTTAATGACCCTCATTTTGAAACTAACAACCAACAATCTAACGACCAACATTTTCACGAAGACGATTACCTAACAGACGTATCGTAGATTTAAATAATTTACAACCAAATTCATTACCCTACATTCAAATATCTAACTCACCAATAAAACTTCTCATAGACACAGGCTGGCACCTGTCTCTTTTAAGGCCATATATAGCAGAGAAATATTTTTCAAATTGCATTTTTCAATCAGACACCCCAATAATTACATGTGCTGGCAAACGCAATTCAAACTTGTGAGCCCATATTCCTCTCTTCAAAGAATTCATTCCACTTGAAAGTTCTATACAATTTGTTTTATTCAATTTTCACCCTTACTTTGATGGAATAATTGGAATAAGAGATCTTAGGAAATTGAATTTTAATATAAACCTGAATAAAAAATTACTCTACAACGAAAAAGTAAAAATACCACTCTTATATAGAAACAACTTTGATACACAAAAAATTTAAATACCTCCCCAAACCTCTATTTTGAAGCAAATCCAAACGAATCTACCCGACGGAGAATTCTACATTCCCCAACTAAAGAATGACGAGAATATTGAAATACCAAGTAGCTTACTCAAGATTAAAAACGGATTAACCATTTTGGAACCCCTCATCAGAACCCATAATAGATGAAATAACAAACAACCTTCTTAACGGGTATGCAAATATTTATTCCGAAAATGAATTTGACTGTTTCATTATTGAAGAATTTTGTGAACCACTGAACACCGATTATAACGACTTTGATTTTTCGCTAATACGAACGGAGCATCTGAATATCGAAGAAAAGCAGGCATTAAAGTCATTACTTTCTAAATATAAAGAGGTCTTACATAGACCAGATGACAAACTAACCTTCACAAATAAAATAAAACATGAAATCAAGACTAAAGACGACATTACCCTTATGTTCACAAAAACGAAGTACAGACACAAGTCTCAAAAATGTTAGAAGATGGTATAATTAAACCCCCACAATCCCCATGGAGTTCTTCCATATGGATTGTTTCAAAGAAACTAGACGCTAGCGGAAAACAGAAATGGCGTATTGTGGAAGACTACCGCAAAATTAATGAAAAAACTGTCGACGATAGATATCCGTTACCAAATATTTCAGACATACTAGATACGTTAGGAAGATGTCAGTACTTTACAACGTTGGACTTGGCATTCGGATTCCATCAAATTGAAATGGAACCCAATTCGATTCCAAAAACTGCATTCAGTGTCGAACATGGACACTATGAATATGTCAGAATGCCATTCGGTTTAAAAAACGCGCCCGTCACATTCCAAAGAGTTATGGATAATGTTTTAAAAGATTTACAAAATAAAATATGTCTCGTATACATGGACGACATTATAATATTTTCGACTTCTCTCCAAGAACCTTAAACAAGTGTTTAGCAAACTAAAAGAAGCCGGTTTCAAAGTCCAATTAGATGAATGCGAATTTCTCTGTAAATCTGTCGAATTTCTATGACACGTAAGTACTTCAGAAGGAATTGAACCCAATTCGAGGAAGATTGAAGCCATCGAGAAATTTCCAATATAGTAAGCTAGGGTAAGTGTGACCGTGATTTTCATTAGTTCGCATTGAATTTAGTCCATCTGATGAACCTGAACTAATATAACAATGAACTTTTGCAGGTATTTACTTCGAAGGTCAGTCTTTGTAATACGGCACAGAAAACTGCTGAAAAACGTATTCTATGAATTTTATTTTGTATATTCAGATATACATTTCCATAAGTCACACTTCCCCGGAAATTTGGGGCAAGTGTGATTCTGGCCAAATTTAAAGATATTAATGCACGTAAATCTCTCTTTGGGACAGGTGAGAGTAAACAGTAAAGGAACTTTCACCACAATTTATTTGTTTCGAGATATCTTTATTCAAAACGTAGTTAGGAACTTTTTAATATTGAATTTAAAATGCCCCATTGGAAAAAAAACAAAAAAATAATCGTGAAAGTGAACATTTGTTGAAAAGAAAAATTTACAGGTAGAAATCTGAAAAATCGAATGAGAATTTCATTGATCCCCATCTTCTGACGAGTGGTGATGAAGCACAGTTGTTATTTCATCCTAAGAAAGTGTATCAATGTCTTCCACATCTGGCCAGGTATATTGTTTGGCTCTCTGAGATTTCCGTATATAATTTCGTACCATAGCTGAAAAAATATTACTGTTTAGATTGGCCAAATGAACCAGGTTCCCACTTACCCCGACAGATAGGTCACACTATCCCCAATAACATTTAATTTCGGGGTAAGTGTGACATGCAATGAAAAAATGTAAAAAAAAACAACTTCATGAAAAAACGGCAATCTATAGTCAGATTCATTGTTTAGGCAGAAGAAAAGTGTATAAAATGGATTCTTACCTTAGATTTTAACAATACACCCAAAGCTTGAAATAAAGTCGTTATACTCGTTCGGGTTGTTGAATTGTAGGTTAGAAAATTGGGGAAAATATTTAGATTTCACAAGATCTCTTTTGTATTTCATATGATGGTTATGGATTCATTATGAGTGTAGGCTATTCGTCAATAGATGGCATTGGGCTGTCGCCCGGTTTAGCGAAGATAGCGAGCAAACTCACACTTGCCCCAAATTCACACTTACCCGAGCTTACCTTACCTAAAACAGCTTAAGAAGTAAAATCTTTCCTAGGTCTAGTAGGTTATTATAAGAAATTCATAATTTTTTTTGATAAATCAACGGAACCAATGACCCAATGTCTAAAGAAGGACATGAAAATTAATCATACAACAGAATTTGTAAATTCGTTCAATACTTGCAGAAAGATTTTGATAAACGACCCCATTTTACAATATCCAGATTTTTCAAAACCCTTTAACCACCGACGCCTCTAATCATGCAATAGGAGCCGTTCTATCTCAAGGCCCTATTGGTCAAGATTTGCCTATTGGCTATTGCATACGCTTCTCGCACACTCAACCCAGCAGAAATGAATTATAGCACCATCGAGAAAGAGCTTCTTGCTATCGTATGGGCATGTAAATACTTCAGACCGTATTTATATGGTAACAAATTCAAAATTGTAAGCGATCATAATCCTCTTCAGTGGTTATTTTCACTGAAAGACCCCAACTCAAAACTAGTTGGAAGAATATGACTATGAAATTATATTCAAAAAAGGCAAAATGAATACAAACGCAGATGCACTTTCACGCATATCGAAACACGCGAAAATGATGAAATATCCCTAATTGTAAATCCATCAGAACTATCTGACATCACTAGTCTTAACTATGAAGAAATAGACGAAATGTTAGCCTCTCATAATTTCGATTTACCCGGCGATAAAGATTCAAATTTAAACCAACCAAAAGCAAAGAAATCATCAAAAATAAAAATTTCAGAACATATCGAAATCAGAGCACCTGTACAAAAATCGAAAAAAACTCTTAACCCCGAAACATCCAATCAACCAGTACATCAAAAATTCCTGCAGAACAAACTCGCGAGGAAACAGACAACGAAACCGTTCATACCAACCTCGAGAACCCGTTATTTATTATTCCTTACGCTGAGCGAAGTATTAAGACCTAAAAAATTCAGCTAATTATCTCTAGTACTAACAATAAAGAACATAACAGAACTCAAGAGAATATCTTCAATAAATCAAGAATTCATCTAGTCATCCCAAAATTTTATATTTGAGATTCATTTATTAAACTCATTGAAAAAAACTTGGCACCAAAATAAACTTATTGTTTGCATTTCATTAGAACCTAGCTTTGTACAGATTATTCAGGAGTTTTTAAAAAATGGAGCATTCACTTAATTTATTTCAAACAATCTCCTTACAGACATAACAGACGAAGACGAACAAAAACTAAAATTGCAACAATACCACGAAACCAAAACGAGCCACTGCGGTATTCAAGAAAACCTGAAATCTATTAAAAGATTTTTCTATTGGCCAAAATTAAACCAAGATGTACGCGACTATGTCAACTCGTGCGACATCTGTCAAAAAAACAAATACGAACGACATCCGACAAAATTAATATTTAAACCAACACCATTACGTTATGAACATTTCGACCACATTTATACAGATACATACAAAACACACGGACAATATTTCTTGACAATAATAAATAGCTTTTCGAAATTCGGACAAGCGTACACGATAAAATCACCTACCGCAATTGAAATCGCTAACAAATTAATTAAATTCTTTTGTCACTTTGGCCTCCCAAGACGAATAACAACTGACAACGGACAAGAATGGAAAAATGGAATCGTACAAGAATTATGCAAAATTCATCAAATTGAAATTCATTATACGACTCCTTATAATCCGAATAGTAACAGCCCCGAAGAACGTTTTCATCCAACACTAGCCGAAACTATACTAACTCTAAAAAATTCGAAATCTAACGAAAGTATAGAAATAGTTATGAATTACGCACTGCTTTCATACAACAATTCTATTCACAGCGCTACCGATCACGCACCTTTTCAAATTAATCGCGGAAGATTAGACTATAAAAATCCGTTCGAAATAAATACAGAAGAAAAGATATCCCAGTACATCCAGGATCACAAAGAAAATCTAAAAACCCTAAACGAAGCAATACACACCAAAACGAAAGAAAAACAATCCGAGACTTTGCGAAAAACTAATGAAAATAGGCAACAATCCGTTGATATCGACCCAGAACAAACCTTATATAAAACAAAAAGACGAAACGCTTCTCAAAGGAAAACTACCAATCGATACGAAAAAGTAGAAAACCCTGTAGTAATAAGCGACAATAAAATTAAATCAAAAACGTATGAAAAGAAATTATTAAAACCACAACGTATCATTTCAGGTGAGCGAAATGTACATCGCACTGATCCTCCTCGGACTCGGAGTAATACAAAGTCTATGAATAAACGAAATTAACAACCCCATACTACCAGTCCACATAGATCAAGCAAAAATCATCACAACAAGACATACATTCCTTTACCACGTAAACCTTACTAAACCCGAATTAGCACTAACCTATATCCAGCAATCCTTAATAACTCTAAATGACACTATTAACAAAGAACATTCACTCAATCATTTCTCCATTTTACCCTCTAACAAGTTTACGAATATAATATCCTTAGCAGATATGGTCATAAATAAATTAAATTCTTTATCGGAAGATCACAGATCGAAAAGAGGACTTATCGACGAAATAGGCAAAATGCAAAAATGGCTTTTTGGAACTTTAGATTCAGATGATGAAAAAAGCATACAATCTTATTTCGAATCACTACAATCCAATGAGAACAAACTAAACGCTAATCTTAAACAACAGCAAAGTTTATTGAAACTCATATCAACTACATATAATTATAATTTTCAAAAAATTAATGAAAACCAAATAACTCTGGAAAGACATATAAAGCATTTATCAAGCAAAATCAAATATTTTATAAACTCAAAATATGTTTTTTCATTTTCAAATATTATTGACAACCTATCATTACAATTGTATTCACCTAAAAGTATGATAAGTAATTTAGAAATTGCAATTTAATTCGCTAGAATCAATATCTTACACAACTCCATAATTGAACCGAACCAACTTAAACATTTATTGGAAAAACTCACCGAAATTTACGGTATAGAACAAACACCCAACCTTAAAAAACTTTTGTATTACTATTCTTTATTTTCTGTTCAAGTTAGTATTCAAGACAAATTGGTTTTATTTAGAATTCATGCTCCAATAGTATCCTCTCCTTTTAAGTATTTCCGACTATATCCTATACCTACCCAAAACCAAACAATTATACCCGACCAACCTTACCTTATACCCAACAAAGAAGATTTCTGGACAACTTCAGAAAAAAGCCCAAGCATAGAAGACCAATACCTTTGTCTACAAGAGCACTTACATAAATAACAAACTTGCATCGAAAATCTAATAAGAACAGGAAAAAATGTATGTTCCCGAACCTTAATACATTTTTCCGAAACCATCATTTCCCAAATCAGCTCTCAGGAAATATTAATCATACCTGCATCTCCAGTAAATATGAAAACATTCTGTGACGCCGACGGAATCTTCGAAATATCGTCGCCCTGTACAGTTTCACTAGAAAGTTGCAGAATCCTCATCAATGGAAAATACATTCAAGCCGAGCGAACGACACACGAAGAATTCATCTTCGAGCTACCAACCTTCAACATAACAAAAAACGAAAGTATCCAGACAGGTGTTTCATTTGAAACAACTAGACGCAGAAGATGTGAAGCGAATCAACGAAATTACAAACAACTTCCAATTTGCCAATTTGCAAACTATCTACCCAAAGAACCACCATCCATGGGTCAACACATCCATACTGCTAATAGCCATAATAACTACATTAGCCATGATGAAGTTGAAAAAATCTTACTCCTACTAAGAGTTTCATTTGTACAGTTTCTACTCATACTGATTCATTGTCATCCACTCTCAAACAAATTATGATCCTTATTACATGAATAACAGAACTATAATAGTATTCATTGCTTGTAAAAACTAAGACATGTTTCATGTTGATCGAACCTCAAGATCACTTAGGTCTAGGGTGACTGGACATCAAAATGACTGCAGATTACACCTAGAAGGATGTGCCTAAGCGGAACATGTAAACCGGTATGATCACCTTTTGAACTATGATTCTATGAAAATCCTAGCAGGTGAGCCACTATTAAAATGTTCCTTTCTAGAAATGGTCCATATTTTTGAAAATAACTATTGCATGAACTAAAAACCAGACATCAATCATTTGAATAAAACAAATTTCAGCTATTCATGAAGTAGAAAAATTTTTAATCTTGGAGATGAGTTTGAGTTTTTGTAATTCATAAAATCATACCCCTCCTTTTCGAAATACAATGGACTTCTACCACAGGTTAATAATTTAAGCGTTAATAATTCCAATTTAAAAGCCAGTTACATCAAGTGGGCAATCAATGACATATCACATATTTGTCAAAAGTAATCATACATTGTAACGCTCTTTCATTGTTACGAGTCACTTTGGCCACTTGCTCCGGGCAGCTTCAGTGAAGATAAAAATACTCCAGGGGTCACTATGGTATTGACCAAAAGCACTGTGTCCAGGAAAGCAGATTTTACTTGCCGTTCCTGGGTTCGATTCCTGGGTACCTGCTGCTCTTATTTTGAATGTTATTGATTAGGAAAGAAAATAATTACTATACATGCATATGCAATAAAACACTAATTATATCACCATGCTTTTATTAACCCTTTATAGGACCAATTATTTGTTTTTTTTTATTTAACTTTTTTCTATATATTTGATTCAATATATTGATGGTCAACAGCATTGAGTGTCATTATGAAACCGAGCAAAGCATGGTAAAATAATATACCGTTTTATTGAAATGGAACTTTATTCAACTAAAGATATCACATTATGCTAAACACTGCATTTTTTATCATTGCTGTTACCATTTTGATGAAACGGATCAAAGCATCTTTTGCAAAGAGCAATATTGCAGGCCTTACCAAGTTGCTTCATTTTTGTTTCTGCTTGGTACTACAGAACGCGCACCTTCTGTAAGTTGAAATCACAGGTAAGTGGCTGCCTACGTTCAGTAACCGAATTGAATTGTGTACAGTTTCCCTCGCATATCGACTATTATTTTTTCGACCAGTTCCTTCTTCCTTTTTGTGTTCTAGAAAATATCCCAATAAGTTGATCTATCAAGCAACTTCTAAACTGCAAGTGCGGCAAGCACTTGGACGCGTGATTTTCACTCATGTATTGAGTTTTGTACATTATGTACGAATTCACCACAGCTGAATCAAGGAAATAAAAAAATAATTTCATCCACCACCTGCGCAAATTCCATGGAATATAAGTGGAATGTAACTGATCAAAGTGATCAACTGCCATGTGCAAGATATAATCCCGGATCGCTCTTGGACAAATTATATCCTCTTCCTCTCCTCTTTTATTTCTCCTCTGAACCACGGCTTTGTCAGGTGGATCATGCATATTGCTTGCCACTATGACGGGTTTGGTACTTCTGTCTTTCCATTTATATACTGTTATGTCACCTGAAGATGCAAAATCAAATTGTCTTAATGCAAGAGCAGTGTTTGGGCAGAGTTTGTCATGTGGAAATTGTTTTCGGTTTGAACAAAATGTCCCGCAAGAGAATAGTTTGTTATCCAATAACCTTTGAAGTAATGGGAATGATAAAAAAAAATGTCAAAATATAAACAGTAACCATGTGCTGATAAAGATTTCGACAGATTCACAACAACTTTTTCTCCTAAAGTTGTCTGGATTTTCAGACTTTCCTTGATAATCATCGAAATCTACCATGTACCCTGTCTTCGCACAAGACATTGCCAAAACTTTGATTCTCCTCTTGATTGATTTAAGAGGCATATACTGTTTCAGTGTGGACCGACCTTTGAATGCCACCATACTCTCGTCAATAGAAATAATAATAATAATAGGTCTTTATTTCCCAATAATAATACATTAGTAATAGTAAATGACATTGGGAAAAAGCCGAAGATCAGCTGGATGTGCCTCACGACACAGTCTCTGTTTTTCATCTTGAGCTCGAATGAATCTTGATGGCGCGAAATTTTCCTTGAATTTGGTAGAGAGATGAGTCAGTAGAGGCTGCACTTATATAATATATATAATATAATTTGTTGTAACCATCCTCTCCTTTTTTAGGCATTTGTTCATTGACAGCCAAGTGGAGAAAACTCAATATTTTCAAAAACCGTTTCATTGTCATAACTTTCGATACTCGCTCATTATGAAAATTGTGATTGTTTGACTAGTACATTCTGATACTTGGTAAATTGTTTAATCCAAACAATAACAATAATCCAAAGAAGGCCTTCAACTCTTCAATATGTAAGTCCAGTGTCACACCTTTTTGTAATGAATATAAATTGCTCTGTTCTATAATAGTTCTTATAATAATGCCATCAAAACTTGTATGAAAAATGGATAGGGCATCATTAGTGGCAATACTGTACAGCAATCCGAAAGGTTGATCAAAGACGAACGACTTGAAAGATAGGTTGGGGAGTGAAGAGGTTTTTTCCCATTTGATTGCACCTGGTTCATTACATGCATTCACTTTTGGCGGTGCTACTTCAGCTTCTATCACTTCCTCTTCACTTACTTCTGAAGACTCGCTTGAGGAAACAAATGCAGGTCGATGTGACGGTTTCTTGTTTTCATTTTGTTCATCAACAGAGTAATCTGGGTCTTTCAAATTATCATCTGACGAATAAGTTCAGGTTCTTCTAGATCCATAGTTGAAGACTAATGACGTATTCTTCTGGGGGTTATTATTTTCCGAAGCGCCTTTGGTCTAGAGCTTGATGTGGAAGGGAGTGGAGCTGAATGTATATTCTGAGTGGGAGCATACTGTAAAAAGGAACTAGAAAAACACAAACGGCTACTCGATCGAGTAGAAGTTGATGATTCATACGACAAATCGTCCTCCGCATTCGAGTCCCCACCTATATCTGAGTCGATAGCCTGCTGATCGGTTACTCCTTCCAGATCTGATGTTTCCTTATCGAGAAGGACAAATGCTTCGTCGCTTGTCATCTTCGAAAAGTCTGAATTATCCATTTCTAGAAAGAAAGATGACCCTGTTTGTATCTGAACTCTAACATGGTTCATAACATCTTTGCCGATCCCTATGCTATTAGAGTTTCTTGCTAGGGTTATTGGATTTCTAGCTACGGTTATTAAAAATTTTCCTCAGTGTGGACTCGGCGCCAAAGTGACTCGAAACGGCGAAAGAGCGTTACAATGTATGATTACTTTTGACAAATATGTGATATGTCATTGATTGCCCACTTGAAGTAACTGGCTTTTAAATTGGAATTATTAACGCTTAAATTATTAACCTGTGGTAGAAGTTGTAACGAAGCATTTTTGAGACTTATTTTTGAAGTCCTAACCAGCATCACAAAAATGATTCATACTCCTTGCCATATAGATACAATGTAATTTCAAAATTTCTTTTAAACGGAAAGCAATCTTTCAAGCTAGGAAATAGTAGATGATTCCATCCATTCTGCCTTATTTTTGGCGCCGTCCCGTTTTTGCTACCATTCATTTCTTGTGCAAAAAATATTTACTCACGCATAGAGTTTTGATCTCAGTTCCTTTATTTATAATAGGGAATAATTTTTGCTGAAATAAAGTAGTTTTTATGTTTTTTGCTACGCCTGTCACTGTTTTTCATGTGTTTTGCTACGAAGGTCAACCAAGGGTATAAATAGTGGAAACGCATGAAAATCGCTCTCTTTTTCCTGTTTTGATACCGACGAATCGTATTGGAAAATGCAAATTTTTGAATTAGTGATTGATATACCGACGTTCCGAGGGTAAGCTAAGTGATATTGCATATTCATTAGGTATTTGGAAATTCCCGAACTGCTTTTATAGTATTTATTTAAAAGATCGTAATTCAACAACCATCTCCGTGATAATAAAAGTTCCACGTTGATTTTCCTGGAAGGGGCAATAACGTTTTAATTCAGTTACCAGAATATTTCCGTTAAATTACTGGTTCCACAAGGGTCTGGCCGATACCACCTTTTGGAGTCTAGTTTGTATGGTAGAGTCGAGAACAAGTTGCTAAGGTGGAAAATTGAATTCCGAGTCTAGCTCCATTCAGAGATAGTTTCAAGCTCGTTGGATATCCTCCATCCCGGTCAATATTGTGCAACGTCAAACAATTATCCACAAATGTGTTTTCACAGGAGTGGAGATTGTCTCGTTTGAAATCTAGCACAAAGCACTATTTGTTGGTAGTTCCTACATATCCGAAAAGTACGGCTTTCCTACTTACCGGGACTGGCTGAACTCAACGAACCTATTTTGGAGGAGGTGTATTCGATTGTTGTCCTTCAGACATCCGTTTCTAGTACCCACATTCCGGTATTTTACCAAAGTCGTACTGCGCTATCTAACCCAGAAGAAACGGATTTACGACCGAAAGGGAAATACTTCGCTTAAAGTTGTACGTAGCTAGCGAAAAGTAAATTACGTATTCCGAAGGGACAGGCCGACACGTCTCTCCAGAATTCGAAATGCAACAGTCGGTGAGCCAGGAGTAGGTAAAAACAGTATCGCGAATTCTAGTTCCCTGAAAATTGTTTCAGTGATTCGGGACTAGCCGGTGAGAGTAATATACCGTGCTAAAGAGAAGATTCAAAATGCATCCGTTGACCAGGGAAACCAACTCACCTGCATTCCGTCAGTCAATTCCGAAAAGACAGCTATTTTGTAGTCGTCCAAATAAGTATTGAATTCCTTACCCTGAGCTATTACGATTGATTTCCTGTATGCCTGTAGAGTTGAATTTTAGTATACCGAGTGTGCTCATCCATCAAGAAATAAAGTAGGTTCTGATCGTAATCTACATCGGGATAAAGGAGGGTATAGATAGTATTTTGAGAACCTATGATAGGTTGAAAGAGAACAGCCAGGTATTCCAAAAGTGGTAGGAGCACTTAAAGCCTGTCTCTTACCATCATCTGAAACGTGGTCGTTACAACTGACCCCTGAAATACCGTTTCTTCACTGTAGCTGTCCTGGGCCTCCCATTAGCGTCATCTGGAAGAAAGTGGGGCATACCACTATAATCTTACTGGCGCCCGAGGGTAGTATTGGGTGTTGCACCGAGTGTACCGCCGTCCGATACACCCAGTACCCGTTAGCGTCATTGTAACGTTTGGAGCGAGGATTAAAGAACGTTACATAGTCCATTGTATTTCGAAAAGGAGTGGTATGATTTTATGAAGTAGAAAAACTCAAAGTCATCTCCAAGATTCTGAGTTTTTCTACTTCATGAAAAGCTGAAATTATTGTTGTAATTGAACTTCATATCTAACGTCATGATAACAAGATGATTCGTTTTTTCCTAACCAAGAATGAATCATTCGAGGTGTGCATACTTTTATAGAAGTGATCAATCGATTTCATTGTCATTTCATTTTGTTTTTTTTCGAATACCTACTCGACTTCTTTGTGTTGCAATAACTATAACTCACTGTTACATTGACCTACTACTTTCCTGCACACCAAAGTCCTGCCAAAATACATAATACATTGGTAAGAAAAAAATTTAGGACCAAGGGAGATATGGTAGGAATCAAGGGGGACGGGTTGGAATTGAAGGAGACATGGTAGGAATTGGTTTTATTTCAGAATGGAGGTAGTGAACTTTGTAGTGTATCTCCTCAGGCAAAGACTCACAGAAATTTACGATTTTTGAGAAACAGTTATTCTTGACTTTCAATGAGCTAGTCTCTAAGTAGATGACTTCATTATACTAAGAAACGTAATATGTGTCTTGTTGCGATAAATTAAAACTCAAATCTCAAACTGACAAATAAAAATAAAGGGGGGTCAATAAATATCAAGGAAATGACCCTTGGAATTGACTTAAAGTACATCCTATAATACAAAACCCCAAGCAATTAAGTGCTTCAGTATATATTGGGAGTATTTGAAAATTCAAGTGGTCAAATTTGTCTGATAAATGAGCTCAAAATATCTTTTTCAATTTGTTTTTAATTATTCAACCGATGGTAATATTTCATGTTATAAGATATTAAAAAAACATTTTTTTTTGGTTTAATCCAAAATAGCTAGCAACTAATAATTTAGTTTGATATTATGTTGTGAATACTTTTTAATTCAGTAAAAATTAATTCAAGGACTTTTATTTTTTCTGATTGAGTAAACAAATTCCCAGCTTATAAAGAAACATCTAGCATCATTTCATTTAGTAATATTGTTAACATTAATTTTGAAGCATCATATCATTGTTACTTTTGGAACAAAATCAGTTTTATTTATTTTTTAGGTATTTATTGCCATTACTGGAGAACTGAAAGTGGAAAACGGTTGATTCAAGTTAACAATATCTATTGACAAACTTCCAAATAGTTTCTTGTAATATTGTTACGAGACTGAAAATATCCCGTAGCTACGCCGCTGTCGAGTGCCGACCATAAATAGTAACTCATTTGCATAAAAAATAAACCGGCGCCTATTGCAGCAAACATTTCCTCATTCATGGAATTATTCTGAAGTTTTTCTGTACTGATAACTCTGGAGAAAGGTAAAACCCCGAAAAATCTACTGTTTGGAGTATTTAGCTAGTTGAAGTCAGAGCAGAGCAGAAGTCAGTGTGGTAGCTGCATGTTTATAGCAAAGATACTAAAATCAGTTCAGTGTGCTAGGCGTATTACTTAGAAATATTATAAAAGTGGTGTCAGAAGTGGGATATTGGTAAAAAGTTGATAATATTTATGGTGGGTACGAGGAGTACATCTTACGATACGATGGAGGACATTGTAAAATGTATCCAAAATCAATTTATGGATTTGGAAAGAAGGCGCCAGGAGGAAAAACAAGAAGAGAAACAGCATTGCCAGGAAGAGAAACAAAAAGGGGAGAAGCTGCGCCAGGAAAAAAACTGGAAGTGAAAAAGCGGCGCCAGAAAGAAATACGGGAAAAGGGATGAAAAAACCGAGAAGAGGCACTCCAGAGAATTTTTGAAAGAGAAAGAAAAAGAGCGAGAAGATGAAAAACAAGAACGAGGAGAATCTATACATAGAGTTTTTACTGTCCTCCAAAAGGCATACTGAGTAAAATCGTGTCTCAAAATCTGTCACCATCCCCCGGTCTAATTATTTTGGTTCTATATGAGACATTTATTTTTAATTTGAAGCGAGCTGGAACCACATCATATCCAATTTTTTTCTTTTCCAAACAGTATACATTTACTGACGTTTCTTTGAGTTTTTCAAATTTTTTCATTTTTCGCAACTGCATAGGCATTTTAATTCCATTTAAATTCAACACTGTCGGATAGTGTGGGTATTTTGAAACTCGCTCAGTGTTCTGTTTTATCTGTTTTACCGGGTGTGAAGCAGCCACAATAGCCCATGCAAAACATGTATAGTCTTTGTTTTGACAGTTATCACAAGTTCTTTTGTGTGCGATCGCATCGGGGAGTTCAATGAAGCTGCTTCCATTGCCAATTTGATATTTGTTGAAATGTTTCTTAAAGTTCACTAATCCGAAGTCTCGCCCTTGGAACTTATTTAGGACTATACGTCTAAAACGTTATGAAACCAAGGTATCAGATTTGTCGATTTAATAATATCATTTTTCGTATGGAAGTAATTGAACTCGGTTTGCTGTTGCTCAATTACATTTTTAATTTATAACCCACAAAAAACTGTATTCACTCTTATTGTGTTCATTTCAGTTCTCAAAATACGTGTAACTGAACTTTCAAAGAGAAAAAATGCATAATCGAAAAATTTGCTTGATATAAATAGGTATGTTTTAAATCAATGACAACCTCTGCACGAATTCTTTTATTAGGTGAGCTCACATCTTTCTATCGTACTCTTTGACTTCATTTCTGCCTCAGTCCGCCTGCCTCCAACATGATCGACATTTTCAATAAGAATTTTGAATATTTTCAAATTTGACAAATTTTTCTGCAATTTTATGAAAATTCCGTGAGTTTGAATCGTTTTCAGAATTGCTTTGATTATTCTAATATGTTTATCCAGTAATTTATTAGTGTGAAGTTAGCCACACTGTTCCAGCCACAGTTTATTTTCTCAGGTGGAATTGACGAGTGACCGTCTGCGGAGTTGCCACATCAATAATATTTACACATGAGTTCTTAATCAGTATTTTTTGTTATTTGCAGTTAGAGAGGTCGGTAGCAGCTTAATTCTCCAAAGAACTATAAATATGTGTTAAATAAAAATTAGCCACACTTTCTGAGCCACACTTTTCCAGCCACAGTTTGTGAACCTACCAGAAATATTCAGATTTCAGATTAATGAAATATCTCTAGAAAAGTATATACAGGGTCAAATCAAATTGCATGGAAAAAAAGTGTTGAAAAATTAGAAATTAAATAAAATTCCATCATTAAACTACCCGAAACATTCAGAGTACCAAAAATTTGTAAACGCCATTCTATAAGAAACTACTGGTAAAGTATATAAACAGGGTCAAATCAATTTGTTTGGCCGGAAAAGTGATATGGATTTGGGAAGATGAAATGTTTTGAACTCAAATCAATTACCGCCAAACAAAAATGGTGTGCCTGTGGAAAAGGATTTGAACAACTTGGTAATGACTTCCACTGTTTTTATTTGAAATGTTCAAATGAATGTCAATGAGAAAATTTGTGGGCCATTCCGTGCTGGAGAGAATTGTGAAGTCTTCATCTGTAACCTCTCTAACAGTACAAGGAAACTCTTCGAATATGACTACTACGGGACGGTCTACTAATTTTCTTATAATACTGAAAATTTTCATTTATGAGTCCATTACGAGTGATCATCGGCCTTTCGCTGTTCCACTTGTACATTCGAAATACCTGTCAAATATGTCAAAGAATTAATAAAAATTTAATTTTACACTTCCGGCAAAACAAATTGATTTGACCCTGTATATATACTTTTCCAATAGTTTTTTATCGAATGGGGTTTTAAAATTTTTGGTGCTCTGAATATTTCGGGTAGTAACTGATGGAATTTTATTTAATTTCCAATTTTTCAACACTTTTCAGGTCAAATAAATTGATTACACCCTGTATATATACTTTTCCAATAGTCTTTCATATGATGGCGTTTCTAAATTTTTGGTACTCCAAATATTTCTCGTAGTTTACGTTACGTTGATCTGAGTGATAATGTGTCATCAAATGTAGGTGTATTAAAATCCGATGAGCTGAAATCAATTTTTTTTTGACTCTTTCTGCTTTCTCTTGTGAAGAGGAAATATCATTTTTTATAACAATATCTGATAATATAATTTCTTTGTTGACACTTGATTTGCCTAGTTTTCTCTTTTTCCTATTTGGGTTTATTTCAGATTGTTTCCTCTTCATCATCTTTTCATTTTCTTTTTCTGTTTGTTTTTCTTTTTTCTTATTTTCTCTTTCTCTTTTTATCTGTTCTTGTTCTTCAATCTTTTTTTGTTTTTCTTCCTCTTTCTTTTCTTTCATTTCTCGCCAAATTGTGGATGAAATTATAAACGAAGACTTTTCAGACTCTTTTGTACCTTTTCTTACCGGAGTATTGTAATGATAGAGGTATTTTTCAATTATTCCATCTGGTTCAGTCGCCACATCTTTGATTTCTGCCAAGTCTTCGAAAACAATCGGAATATCTGAAAGGTCTATTTCTTGGAAATCTTCAGAAATTTGTTCTGAAGAGCCATCTTTCACGAATTAAATGATAACGTTGCTTTCGGGATTTGTCACGGAAGAATTTTCATCAAATACAGGATTCAAAGTTATATCGGATCCATTTTGGGAAGTGTCATTGCATGCAACTACTTCATTATATTTGTTAACAGTTTCATCTTGTCCATTACATTTGTCATTTGATTCATAAGAATCCGTTTTCAACTTGAATTATTTCCATAGCTTGAAAATTATGAAACGATCGTTCGTCTATATTCTGTTCATCTTCAAATGAATCAATAATATTTTTCCCTACAATTTCTTCAAACCTCTTCTGGCTGATCGAGATAGAATTACCCCTTTCATTATCATGTTCAATCTCAATTTCATCCACATCCCTTTTTTTTCCCCAGACATTTGGAAAAATCAATTCAGTCAGGATTCCAGGGATAGAGCCCACATGCTTTAAACCCATTTATAATAATTGCAGCATCTATTGTCTCTTCTATGACACATTTCAGCAATGGTGCAAACTCTCTTTTATTAAGTTCGGCAGTAGGACGCCAAGCTATAACACCTTTTTTCCACTCATCTTTCAAGTGTTTGAAAGTTGAGACATCAGCTGGTTGTAAAATCAGTGTAGCATTTGGATAGAGGGCAATAAGAATTATTTGAAGTTTTGAACACAGGTCACTCAGTTTCTATCGAGATGGGTTTTGTGGCCATCAACGAATAAAATTATTGGAAACTCTATATTTTGTTTTTTTAGAAACGGATAGAAGGAATTTGCAATATAATCGTAGAAAATTTCTGTCTTCATCCTGCCTGTATCACTGCAGGAGACAGTGAATTTTCGGGAATTGAGTCGCCCTATTTCTCTTGGAAGTCGTTTGTACGGGTAAATTATCAATGGTGGACTAGTGAATCTCACAGTCAATCTCATAAACATTTCTAACGCCTTCAGGAGCTAATACTTTTTTATTCTGGGGGCATAACTGGAAGTTCGTTTCGTCCGCATTGAATATTCTTCGTGAGTGTTTCAAAATGTTGGTGTATCCCTTTTCCTCCAAATATGCGTAAATGTCTTTAAACCACTTCTCAATATCAGTCTCACTTACTTCTGAAGAAGCATTCGTTACTGACTCTGATTTTCGTAATGCCAGTTCAGGGTGCCTACGAAGAAATGCTTTATACCAGCCTAGTCCTGGAAAATTGTTGACAAAAGGATTTTTACGAGATGTTGCATCAAGGAACTGTTCCACTGATGCTTGTGCATCTTCTATACTTCTTGGAAAGCCTTTTTTATGGCAATCAATTATCCAATTCTTTATGGGATAAAATACGTGGTAGACCATGAGAAGTTTTTACGAATTTATTGCTTAATCTAAACTGTAGAGTGGCCCTTGGTATACGATACTTTCTACATGCTTCCCGTTTAGGTACACCTCTTCTTACTTCTTCTATAGCTTTCTGTAAACTTTCTTCGTTTCATTTTCTATTTTCTTAGGCATCCTGAAAACATGAGTTTATTTTATTATTATTATTATAATTCATTAACATTAGTTCGCATGTTATCTAACACAAACTCTACTGAGAGTATAGTGATTGGCCGTCTTATCAACACGGTTATTGGCCGCGGTCATCTACTGTTTCACGAAAGTTTTCATGAAGAATACCACTACAATTACCATACAAAGCATAAATATATCCTAAATAGGCTGTTAACAGTATTTAATTTAAAAAAATTCAGAATTACAGTAATTGACCGCATGGCCAATAACTATAAATTCTATTGTTTGATTTGTAGGGTTATTGGCCATAAAAATTCATATTTTCCCGCGCAATTATAGAGGTTAGAGTTTATTATTTCACTTATTAAGTCCTTTTTTAAGTATAAAATACTCATTTGATTAAAATGAACTCTGCGTGGGGCTTCAGAGAGTCATTTAAAAACATTTCTGCCTTACCTGATTTGAGATCAAACAGTATAAAACATCAGAACAACTCGACAGTCACGGACACAAAATGAACTCAACAATCACGTATGATACTGACACTGTTGCCACTTTTGGATCAATTAGAGCAAATATTGGGGCACAATAATCAGTAATTGCCAAACGAATATCTATTTCTGAATTCTTGTTAAAAAAATTTAAGTGTTTCATGGCCAATAACTGTAACCATTTACCTTTACCCTATCAGGTATATTATTCTCTACGGGAACAAGTATGTCATCCTCCATTTATTCATCCTCCATTTCTTCGTCAGAGCTATATCAGGTATATATCCTCCACGTATCATCAGAGGAATGAATGCCCTCCCTACAGAGAGTCGGGTTCATCGTTATAGGATAACCTCAAGATTTGCCATGAAATCAATCTATTAAAGATTCCAGGATTCTCGATTTCAATTTCTGGTGAATGCGAAGGGAAATCTCGCTGCCAAACCGCCAAACCCGAAACCTCCGCCAAAAACTACCAGACCCCGCCCAGCACAGCCCCCACCATCATGGACGACCAACCCAACCTGCCAAAAGAGCACTTTTTCGTAGATGTTTTACTCAACTCTAATGTATATTAACTATGTATAATGGCTAATAATAAATGCTAATTCTCTATTTGATTTCCCAAGCCATGGATTATGGATTGATTTGAATCATTTCGAATAGAGGTGAGCACTGAATATCATCCTGTAAAAGGCAGAATTGTGGTTTGGATATATCAGAAGCCTTATCTATATTTGTTCTTTTCATTTTGCAAGGAAAGGACAAACTGTAGAAAATCCTGGTAAATCCAATGGTAAGAACTGTAATAACCCTAATAATTGTTGAACTGACGTTTATTCGGTTTCATTTATCACTTCAGATAACTGATAAAACCATCTCTCAAAACGAGAAAAGCCATACAATATGTCCAGGAGAGAACAGAACAATCCTGTTCCAGAAGTCAGGAAGATGTGTCGGTATGCTTCGAAAATCAGTGGATGTGAGTGATGATTGACCCCAGAGTTGAGCAATCGAACAATAGTAACTAGACATTCTCATTTCGATGAATCTCAAGAATCAACACAACCTACAATGAAAATAATTATTCAAATGTGATTGAGGACATTGAAATGAAAACTTCTTGACAATGGAATCGAGATTGAAACTCTGTTTGTAAGATACGAAATACAATCACAAGCCTTATAAAGAGTCAGAAAGTTGCTGTTAGATTCACAAGAATAGGACAAGTTCAAATTTCACTCAACATATTTTTTTCATGTCTTCGAAAGACTTTTCCGAGCTAGGGAAGACGCAGCCCTTACCTTTTAACGTGTGATGCCATGCACGAGACCGATGACCATGCTGGGAATCGAACCCATGACCCTTAGGTTAAGAGACAAGCGCTCCCATCATGACCATCACGGCCCACATGTTGGAGTACTTTGGGAATTTTTTGATAAAAATAAAAAATTTCGTCAAGTTTGGACTGGGAAAAGTTCTGAAAGAAAAGTAAATCGTCCAAAAAAGCAACTCTCTGCTAGAGATCAACTTTTGATTTGTCTAATGTGTCAATGATGTGAATTATTCGAACAAGACACCTTATGATTTAAATATGAAAGCGCTCTTTTGTTCATAAGAATTCGACAATATTTCTTGGAGACAGGTACTAGTTAACAACTGAAAAGGTTTGATCAACAAAATGTTGCTTTTGATAGAATCCATGTAGAGAAAGAAGTGTGTTAGTGTAATGAAGCAGAATAGAACTGTTGATCGATGCTCACAAAAAGCAGTTTAAGTTATTACAGAAAACTCTTCCCAAAAATCTAATACCTACCATTTTTCTAATACTGTCTGTGCATAGGTATAGTGAATACTTAATTGAATTCTTCAATATTACCATTTATTTTAGAAGTTAACAAAAACTTTTAATATGAATACATAAATATTTTTTAAGCTCTAGGATTTCGGTGGTCGATGAGTTATATTTTTGTACAACATTATTTAAAAGACATTTTTACTTTAAGTGATATTATTTGAATGTTCATTCCTTTGGATCTACAATGTCTTTTCCACTCGATGTTCTTTTCTCACTTTTCGGAGCTCTGATTTCTATAGAGCTGTAATTTGTAGGCATTATTTTAAATATTTTCAGTTTGTAATTTCAGGTGTGCCATTTTCTTGTGACTTGGTATCCGAAAATTGACCATTGACTTTAACCGAGAAAGATCTACTGCCCAAAAAATTGGATATGAATGCAAGCATATTTCCTTGTATTCGCCATTGTTTCAACTGATTGAGAACTTTGCATCTCCAAAAGCTCGGTGTATATCGAAGAATATTGCAATAAGCTTTTCTTTATGTGCGAAGGCTTCATGGATATCTGATTGCAGATTCACTAGATTGTCAGTCGTCGAAAGATACTTATGAAAACCACTTTGTTGGGGAATAATCAGGTTGTTCTGTTCCAAATAGTACTGTAACCTAGCATTCAGTATTTTCTCGAGGAGTTTACACATGGTACATGTTAAAGAGATGGGTCGATAGGACTGTGAATCTGTATGTGATCTGTTAGGCTTTTTCAAAGGTAATTAAATTATTCGATTCCTGTTTGTCTGTTTATCAGGGACAAATCTGTCGATCGTTTGACCCACTTCCACTTGTCCAATCGACTTGAATTTGACATATTTATATAAAAAACAAGATGGCGGCCAAAATTGCCAAAATTTTGTAATTTATGGCCTGATATTATTCAAATTGGGTCCAAATTAAGATGCGTGAATTATGATTCGATTCTATTCAAAATTGGATCGTAGGGGTTTTTGAGGTTAGAGATCGTAATTGTTTTGTCAAAATCCAATAACTCCAAATGGCGGCTTCAAGATGGCAGACGAGTTTTATGATTTATAAATGGATTTTATTAAAAATTGGAGTGAATGTGTTTTTGGGGCCGGAGATAATGTTTTTTGTGACAAAATTCAAGTATTTGAAATAGCGAACGAATTTTGTGATATATATGATTCGATTATATTCAAAATTGATATGAAGGAGTTTGTGGGGTCAGATACTTCGAATTATTCGTCAAAATTCAATTATTCAAGCTGGTTGATTTCATGGATGATAAAAAGAATTGAATAAATGAAAACTTTCTAACGACAGGATTTTCTTATATTGCACTGAAATGGCAAAAAAATTCTTTTGTGGTGTCACGCTATTCTCAGAGTAACAGATTCAAAAGCTTGCTCTGCAATGTTTTTAGTTTGAATACAAATATGAATTCTTGAGCGACAAGTTTTTGAATCTGCCAGTCACAGAATAACGTGCACCCCTAAAGAAATATTATTCTTTCTGTTTCCTGCAACCTACAATTACTAACAAAACATAAATGTAATCGTAAGCCGATGGACAGTACAGAACCTTTTCAAGAATGCCATTATTTAAAGTGTTAAAATGAAAATAATTAATTTTGAACAAGAGACAACCTATAAGGAACACAAAACAAATTCAAAATTAGAAAAACCTTTTTTGAAAAGTAATGATTTTCAATTAAAATTCTGGAACACTGCAATTAAAAGTAAGACACTTTGTATCACATTTGAAGCTAGTTGTCACAGGGAAAGTATGTCAAACAAAAAGACAAGGAAGTGCAAGGTCAAAAATCATTTGAGCACTATGTAAAAAAAATTTTAAAGTAAAGAAAATTGTGACTATAGAACATAAGTTATTTGTCATTAGAATTAGTTACGTTAGAATAAGAAAAAAACAGTGCGCGAAATTACCGAAAGTGATCGCGACTGCTAAATGAACGGTAGGAAATCACCTAGGAAAGGAAAAAAAACTGACGAGAGGAGAATCAACCACGACCCAGAAGAAGCGGGAAAACATTTTCTGGCAGGAGATTAAATTGCAAAATTTTGAATAAAACTTTCCTCTTTAATTTTTTTTTTTTAAATAACCATTCTATTCGTAAAAAACCGAGTCTCTCAAACCAGGATCATCCGAGAAGCCCTTGAGATAGAGAAGCGCCCCAATTGCCTCAACACTCGCAACGACGGACGTAGACTTCCCAATACCTGGAAGCCTCTCATTGCACGCATAAACTCATTTCCCACCAACCCAGTTCCCGCACACAGCTCACTTAGCGCCAACCAAGTTCCCGCACACAGCTCATCTAGCGCCAATTCAGTTCCCGCCCATAGTTTACCTCGCGCCAATACATTGCACACGGCCATTACAGCCACGTCCACTATAAATACAGTTCCTCAACCCACAATTCCTCAGTTCTCTCGAAGGAGTAGGCAGATTGAGACCTAAGAGAGAACCAGTGATGAGACATGGGGAGTAGGCAGATTGAGACCCCGACGTATATATATATATAGAGTACTAGAGTTCTCGTCTCGAAGACATGTAAGATATAAGAAAAAACAAAAATATAATGCTCTCAATTTCAAATCATACTCACCGAAAAACGTGAATTTTTGTCAAATGGCTTTTTTAGAATGGCTCTAGAGAGCCACAATTGGCGCGTCATAGCGAATTTATTCTTCATCCCGCGAAGCAAAAGTTTGTAGGCACATACTTATGAAGCATGTTAGTGAAGATATTAAACTTGTAAAATCTTAATTCGATGCTAATATTGTAAGTGAGGGCGGTGATCAGTGTCAAGTGGTCAAAAATTGCTTATTGATTGGCCGAGGCCCTGTCAAACTCACCACTGGCAAAGAAATTGCTTACTGATTTCCCGTCGTGGGCACCAAAATTGATATAAAAAATGGTTGTGCCATTGAATCCAAAGGAAACAGAAAACTCGAAACTTACCACGCACACCTTCGCGAACCGTTCACATACCACTAACCACTGTTCGAAAAAATGTAACGCTGTGAGAATAATTTGTACTAATGGCGTGTTCAATGCACCCTCCCACTTGCAGACAGGGGTCTTGCTGATATCGCTTGATTGAAAAAGCCTTAGCAGAAAAATATTCTGCTGTAACGCCGATGCCCCAGAGAGCGCCCACATGGAAATCTGAGAAAACTCATCATTGGAATGACTGATTAAAAAATTCAATTTTATCGAATTGCACGTACTCCAACATGGTTAGAAATGACGTGAGCTCGATAGCAAAGAAAATCAAGTGTTTATGAATAATGCATTCTAGGATTCAGCTCGATTGCAAATTCCGTAAAAATCCCCAATGATCTCGAATCCTGGATCGGTGGTATACGTTAAAGGAATGACTGCGCACGTAAGATTCGTATAAAATGTGCTGCATTGTATATGAATATTTCACCTCATCAAGCTACCTAGACTACTACTTTATTCAATAGTGCAACAACAACATTTCGGTAAGTGACTTTTTAATTATAAATCTCAATAGCTCCATATTCTCTCTAAATATCACACTCATCTTTGTAGGATAAAGGCCCACATATACTTCGGACATGTTCGTCGAATTTCAATGCCGCGATCGCGAACGTCGAACATGTATATATATATCATATATATATATATATATATATATATATATATATATATATATATATATATATATATATATATATATATATATATATATATATATATATATACACATATATATATATATATATATATATATATATATATATATATATATATATATATATATATATATATATATGTATATATATATATATATATGAAAACTAAAAGTTCGGGTTGAACCGCGTCTAGAATTTGTTGAAATTCGACGTTTCGGCTCCGATTTTGGAGCCATTTTCAAGAACTGAAATAGAAAGAAAATTAATGAAAGGTTAAAACGTAACTCTACGCTGAGGTCTCAATCTGCCTACTCCTCAGGTATAATTACGTTAGGTTTTTGTGACTTGACGTCGGGGTCTCAATCTGCCTACTCCCCATGTCTCGTCACTGGTTCTCTCTAAGGTCTCAATCTGCCTACTCCTTCGAGAGAACTGAGGAATTGTGGGTTGAGGAACTGTATTTATAGTGGACGTGGCTGTAATGGCCGTGTGCAATGTATCGGCGCGAGGTGAACTATGGGCGGGAACTGAATTGGCGCTAGATGAGCTGTGTGCGGGAACTTGGTTGGCGCTAAGTGAGCTGTGTGCGGGAACTGGGTTGGTGGGAAATGAGTTTATGCGTGCAATGAGAGGCTTCCAGGTATTGGGAAGTCTACGTCTATATATATATATATATATATTGACATGTCGAAGTTAACTTCCGGTCTGACCGGAAGTAACATCAACCTTCTTATTTTAAAAAGAAACCCTATTTTTTTTTCTATTCGCTTTATTCAGCATTCAATTCCCTTTCTAATGACATAGCACAAGTTGATATCTAACCAGAAACTAGATCAGAAAAAAAATATTATTGAAATTCACCGAGTAGGCCGTGGAAGCAAAATGAAAGCCAAAAATTGAAAAGTTGGCTTTGGAAACCATACGTCACTTGATAACAGTTGCTACTACTGTGATATTTTATTTTCATTCGTCGGCGTTATAAAAAGCCGCCAAAAAAAATATTGGAAAAATTGGGAAAAAAACAATACTCTGTAGGTCCATAACTTAAATAGGAACATACAACTTTTTCTTGCCTGTACTATTCAGCATAACCATTCCTTTCTAATGATATAATAGAAAGTAATTTTTTGAAATGAAATACCAAAATTTCCAATTATTATTATTCAAATAACAAAAAAACAGATTTATCGAAAAAAAATAATTCAAATTGATAGGATTAAAGATAAAATAAATTCAAAACAAATGTTCGAAATGCATTCCCTCAGCGTCAATACATTTATTGACTCTGGTGATATTTTCATGTAAAACGTTTCTCAACATTTGGGGCGTGATATCTTGGAAAGCTCTACGAATTTTTACTTCTAGCTCATGTAGAGTTGTAGGCTGTGTGGAATACACCCTATTTTTAAGATGTCCCCATAGAAAAAAGTCGCACGAAGTAAGATCAGGTGACCTTGGTGGCCACCTGACTGGACCATGGGTTGTTATAAGTCTCTCTTGAAAGCGATTTTGAAGATAATTTCTTGCTATTCTTGAATTATGCGGAGGGGCGCCATCTTGCTGGAAGTACATTCTCTCAGTTATTTCCGCTGGTAGGTTGTTAATGAATTCCGAAATTTCATTCGTAAAAAATTAAAGTATCTCTCTCCGGTTAGTTGGCCTTGAAAAAGAATGGGGCCAACAATATGAGTTCCAACTATTCCTGCCCAAACATTCACACCAAATCTCTCCTGGAAGCCAACTTGTCGAAACCGGTGCTCGTTTTCTATCGCCCAGTACCTGAAACAATAGACCGTTCACACTTTTAGCACTTTACACTTCGACTATCGACAATAATCCAAATGAAGTACAGTACCTACCTTGTATTATTCCTGTTAAATAATCCATTGTTGGTAAATCTTGACTCGTCCGTAAAAAAGATATAATAGTTAAATAGGTGATTCTCAGCATTTTGTCGAAGAAACCAATTACAATATTCCAGGCGCCTTTCACCGTCATTTTCATACAAATATTGATGCAACTGATACTTGAAGGATTTAAATCGATGTTTTTTCAAAATTTTCCTAACAGAGTCCTTACTTATAGCTAATTCGGCGCCAATCTGCCTTGAGGAAATTGTGCTATCATATTGTATTAAAGCTAATACATTAATTTCAGTTTCCTCATTAATAACAAATGCTTCTTGGTCTTCGTGAACATCAGGCTCAGTTCTTAATTTTTCTTCAAGCCACTGGAAATACCTTCTTGAAGGTTGCTGCCTCCCTGGATATCGCTCTAAATACTATCGTTCAGCGGCATAAGAATTTTTTAAACATTCACCATTTGTTCGGTTCGTGAATAACGGGGCATTTTTTGAATATTCCACTATCTGATTTCGATTTCCAAACCCTTTTAAAATGGCAGAATCAAAAACACCACTTCGAACGTCAAAATAATATGGATAGCAGCGTTCGTGAGAGCTCTCATTTCTTTTTTGTTTCATTCCAAAATACATCTTAATCAGCCTACTTGTTAATAAATTGGTTCGAATGAATATTGCAATGGAATGATTATTCTGAATACCACAAACATCGTCCATAGGTAGATATTAGAATATCTATGACACAGACCAAGTACGTTTATGTTCCTATTTAACCTAGAACCTTCAGGATATAATTTATCATTCCACATTATTTTTAATGTTATTTTTGCGTATGGCGATAATCTGTTTTGTTATTTGAAGAATAATAATTGGATATTTTGCTATTTCATTTCAAAAAATTACTTTCTATTATATCATTAGAAAGGAATGGTTATGCTGAATAGTACAGGCAAGAAAAAGTTGTATGTTCCTATTTAAGTTATGGACCTACAGAGTATTGTTTTTTTCCCAATTTTTCCAATATTTTTTTTGGCGGCTTTTTATAACGCCGACGAATGAAAATAAAATATCACAGTAGTAGCAACTGTTATCAAGTGACGTATGGTTTCCATAGCCAACTTTTCAATTTTTGGCTTTCATTTTGCTTCCACGGCCTACTCGGTGAATTTCAATAATAATTTTTTTCTGATCTAGTTTCTGGTTAGATACCAACTTGTGATATGTCATTAGAAAGGGAATTGAATGTTGAATAAAGCGAAAAGAAAAAAAAATAGGGTTTCCATTTAAAATAAGAAAGTTGATGTTACTTCCGGTCAGACCGGAAGTTAACTTCGACATGTCAATATGCTCAAATTCTAGCTCTTATGTCAATATATCGACGCTCCAAATTTCACAAACCTACTTCATACAATAACTGAGATATTCCGTAGGCAATACTTCCGTAGCCACCCGGTATATTATATATATATAAAGTTAAAGTTCGGGTTGAACCGCGTCTAGAATTTGTTGAAATTCGACGTTTCGGCTACGATTTTGGAGCCATTTTCAAGAACTGAAAAAGAAAGAAAATTTATGAAAGGTTGAAACGTAATTCTACGCTGAGGTCTCAATCTGCCTACTCCTCAGGTATAATTACGTTAGGTTTTTGTGACTTGACGTCGGGGTCTCAATCTGCCTACTCCCCATGTCTCGTCACTGGTTCTTTCTGAGGTCTCAATCTGCCTACTCCTTCGAGAGAACTGAGGAATTGTGGGTTGAGGAACTGTATTTATAGTGGACGTAGCTGTAATGGCCGTGTGCAATGTATTGGCGCGAGGTGAACTATGGGCGGGAACTGAGTTGGCGCTAGATGAGCTGTGTACGGGAACTTGGTTGGCGCTAAGTGAGCTGTGGGGAACTGAATTGGTGGGAAATGAGTTGATGCGTGCAATGAGAGGCTTCCAGGTATTGGGAAGTCTACGTCCGTCGTCGCGAGTGTTGAGGCAATTGGGGCGCTTCTCTATCTCAAGGGCTTCTCGGATGATCCTGGTTTGCAGAGTTTTCGAAGTCTTCCATGAAAAGGTTTGCAAGGACTGGAGAAAGGGGGGAACCCATGGGAGCACCTTTCACTTGTTTGTAGTAAGTTCCTTGGAAGAGGAAGTACGTGTTGTTCATACAGTGACTGATGAGGTCCAGGGTGTCTTTTGGAATTCTGTGTTTCGTTTTAAGGATTTCTAGCGTGTCCGTTAGTGGAATATTTGCTCACTAGGATATCTGTGTTCTGGATTCTATAGGATTTGAGAAGGTATAAGAAGTGGAATGAATTTTTCACGTAGGATGAAGCTTCTTCTGCTCGTGGCTGAAGAGTACTCGCTAGATACTTGGCGAGGTTCTGGGTTGGTGATCCAAAGGCACTGACGATAGGTCGGAGTGGGATATCAGGCTTGTGTATTGTGTATTGCGTATTGTGTATTGTGTGTATTGTGAAACCGACGGTTTCTACGCTATGCATTATTCATAAACACTTGATTTCCTTTGCTATCGAGCTCACGTCATTTCTAACCATGTTGGAGTACGTGCAATTCGATAAAATTGAATTTTTTAATAAGTCATTCCAATGATGAGTTTTCTCAGATTTCCATGTGGGCGCTCTCTGGGGCATCGGCGTTACAGCAGAATATTATTCTGCTAAGGCTTTTTCAATCAAGCGATATCAGCAAGACCCTCTCTGCAAGTGGGAGGGTGCATTGAACACGCCATTAGTAACAAATTATTCTCACAGCGTTACATTTTTTCGAACAGTGGTTAGTGGTATGTGAACGGTTCGCGAAGGTGTGCGTGGTAAGTTTCGAGTTTTCTGTTTACTTTGGATTCAATGGCACAACCATTTTTTATATCAATTTTGGTGACCACGACGGGAAATCAGTAAGCAATTTCTTTGCCAGTGGTGAGACAAGTATGTGCCTACAAACTTTTGCTTCGCGGGATGAAGAATAAATTCGCTATGATGCGCCAATTGTGGCTCTCTAGAGCCATTCTAAAAAAGCCATTTGACAAAAATTCATTAGTCGGTAATCGTTAGCCCAGTTGGTAATACCAAAGTGAAAAGGTAGGCCTATTGGTGATTCCACTAGAGGGGAACCCTATAACGAGACCACACATCAACTCCTCCTGTATAGGCCATGAAAAATGATGTTGAGAGTCATAATAACTAGTCGAGAACCAACTTTCGATCAACATTCCATGGTTGATTCAGTCAATTGAAAAAATTGCATGATTATGAATCGACTGAGTACTATCCATAATCTCATCTCCCGTCCTGGATAATGATTGCCGATTGAAACCAATACTCAACATATGAATCAATAAGTCACGCATCCCCGCCTACGTCCCAGAAATCATCTAATTCAATAACGTGTAGTAACAAAGTTGATGAATTCTTTCCGAATTATGTCTGAATAAAACACAATACGTTATCCGAATCTTCCGCAAAAAATCCTATAGAATAGGTATGGTCAGCAAGTATTCAAAAGAAAGCAACTACTGCCCTATACGATCGTTGAATGATATCTGTTTGCTACTTGGCAAAGTTTTCTACAAGAACTAATTTACAATGTATTTTAAAATCAAAGCTGATATTATTTTTTGATTTGAATGGGGGAACACCTCCGTACTGGTTTCATGGTCCTTGCAAATCATCATCGAAGGCTAGTAAGTGATAAATATATTGCTTGTACAAAAACACAAACTGTTTTGAATGCAAAACTTTTACTTTGTTCTCACAAATCCATCTATACATAAACATAACATTTATTTAACATTGTACAAACGCCAAACGGTAATGGGTGATGGACATCTGCTACTCTTGTCAAAGAAATTTTTGCCATCTATCTCGAATGTTCAAAACTAAAAATTTTAGAACATGAAAGCAGGTAACAATACAGAACAATCATTACTGTTGAAGGTCGATACACATACTCAACACACCCCCTCAATCAAAATGTGATGAAAATACAATTGAATTGCAAACACAAAAATATAAATCTTTTTTTCACTCAATAAACTAAGTCTAAATTCCTGAAATTTTTCTTTGTCTAATGCTTTAGTATAAATATCTGAACAGTTATCATTTGAGCAAACATATTTAAGAACAATTCGTTTCTTAAGGCATAATTCTTCGATAAAATGATATTTAATTTCTATTTGTTTACTACGTTTTGAGTTTCCGAAATTTTTAACCAAAGAATAGCACTAAGATTGTCCAATTTTAGAGTAGTTGGATCGGTCTCACCAAATTCTGACAAAATACCCTTCAGATTAACAAGTTCTTGTGCTGCTACACCTCCTGACACATACTCAGCCTCCATCGATAAAAGGGCAACACAGTTCTGCTTCCTGGAGTGTCAAGCAATTTGAGTTCCAGCATGAAAACTAACAAATCCACTTATGCTTTTTCTAGTCTGTTTGTCTGCAACCCAATCAGTATCACAAATTCCCTATATTTTTCAAAACATGGTTTTTTGTAGTACTCAGGTACCTCAAAATTCTCTGACCAGCCTTCTAAAGCTGCATTGTTGGTTGGTCTAGAAATCGGCTTAGATAAGACACACTATATGTGATGTCTGGTCTGCTCACTAAAGACAAATATATAAGACAACAGATGAGTCTTCTGTATGAAATATTTTTTAAAACTGGTTCATTTTCGTTAACTTGATTCTTTTTTCATTGTAGTTTCGATTGAATATTCTGTCATATTAAATTATCTCAGCAATATCGAAATCATCTTTGACTGACCCACTCTTAGTCTAATTTCAGTTTGGTTATCTCCATTTCTAGGAATGAACTCACATCACTGATATTTTTCACTTTGAACTCATGGTATGAGTCCTGTACTAATTTTTCCACTTCAAAATCTGATACGGTAATCAAAGCATCGTCAACAAAAAGTACTAGATAAATGTCAATAGTCATAATCTGACCGTCTAAACTGTAGTTTCAACATAAGTTCAGTAAATTTAACGTTCCAGCATTTTGGTGCGTTTCTTAAACCATATAAGGCTCTATTCAATTTTGAATATGGAGATTTGCACTTCAGTCCTTGTGTTGATGAACACTTCATTATCTAACAAGCCATTTGAGAACGCTGTTGGCACATCTTCTTGTCTCGAAATCCAATTGTTTTGCACAGAAATTGACAATAAAAGTAAAATTGTAGGAAGTCTACATAGAGGTGAGTAACTGAAATCTTCTCCTTCATTAGGCACTTGGAAGCCTTTTGCTAGTAGTCGAACTTTCTTCAGACCGTCATCTTTTATTCTGAATATCCAACGAGTATCTATGGCTACTTGTCCTTCTGATAACTCATTGGTGTCCACGTTTATAGAGTTTTGTATGATTCCAGTTCACTATCAAGTGCCTATCGCCACTCATGTGATTCTATGGCTTCCTCATACGTTTTTGGCTCTTCTGATACAGAGAGTAAACATGAGAATATATATCTCATAGTCACTTACATTTTCTGATCTTGATACATTTCTTCCTGATCTTGTTATTTGTGATGGTGGTCTCATGTCTTCAGACTCACTTAGATCACTTACTGTTTGTTCTAGACAGTCTTTCTCTTGTTTTATATTTTCTATCTCTTCTTGCTTATTTTCATCATTTTCGTTAATATTCTCGAACTCGTCCAAGCTATTGATGTGATTTCTTGCTACATATTCATTTTTATTTTCACTCTTCTTCATTTTGAGCTCCATGATGGTTTCATCAAAACGGACATCTCCTGATCTAATAACCTTATTGCCATCTGGCAACCACAATCTATATCCTACACCACAATAGGAGGAGGAGAAAATTCAACCAATCTCCATTTACTGTGAAAACAAAAGTGCAATTGATATCTCGAAAAATGAATCACATCATGCCAGAATGGAAAATATCAGTGTGACACATAATTCTCTTCGAGAGGTCGTCAAAAACAGTGAGATACACGTTCTGAGAATTTTATTTCTTCAACTTCTGTGGAAAAAAGAAAACATAATGGTACAGATAAAACGAGGGTGTTGAAAGATCAAATTCATCATGATGTCAAATCCCTTTTTTGCCTATGTATTGTTATTTATTAAAAAAACTGAGTTTTGTTTCTTTTTTGGTATCTGTCAGTTAGTCAATACATGTTTACAAAAAGACATCATATTTTCATTTCTGAAATTATATCAATCGGTTTGTTGTAATTGAAGTTCAAGAAAAATTGCCAACACTAGCACATATTTTCACCGTTTTACCAAAAAACAAGAGAGATATTAACAAACGCAACATACTCCCAACAAGAAAGAACACGAAACCAACTGATAGTGGGGCGCACGCCGTCATCACAGTGTGGCAGATTACAGAAAATATTATTTTACTTAACAAATATTTTATAAGATATGTTTTTTTTAATTCGTTAGGAATTACCCAGACAGGCCTTGTCTCCGGAGCCCTGACACTTCCGGAGGGCGCGCTGTGTATCATTAGCCCCAGTAAACACTCCCTACGTCCGTGGGGTGAGTGATTACTAGTTCCAAGAGTCAACCAAGAGTTACGGCCTTCTGCATTCTTCCGGCTAAGTTTTCTGCCGCATCATGGCAATCCGGTATAATTTTCAAGTTTGAGAGCAGTGTGTCCATCATTCCACCAAGGACCCCTATCATCAGAACCACCATCTTGACAGAATGGTTTGGGTAAAGCCTGCGGAGTTCTAAGAGTAGATCTCGATATTTAGTCCGTATTTTCTCCTCTTTTCGTATGATGTTCGTTTCGCCAGGAGCAGAAAACTCAATGACGAAAATCGTCCTAGTTTGATGGTCGTTCGGCACTTCTCATTCTCCACAACGGACTCAATATCCCCCGGAGCATAAGGCAACACTGGTGTCTCGTCTACACCGTACGAGTATCGTGGATGGTAGTACAACACTCGTAAGGCCGCGTTATGCCTGTTGATATAGGCTGAGACCGCATAAGCTGGACAAGCTGACAGCAAATGCATTATGGTCTCAGCTGCCCCACAACACGCTCTGCTTCTAGTGTCAGGGACATCTATACCCATCACGCGACTGCGGTAGACGAGGGTGAGGTTTCTGGATAAGCCAAGGTCTTCAATGTTCTTGAAGAAGACCCCATGCATTGGCTTATCCCTATGTAGCTGTAGGAGCCTGTCACACTCCGCAACTTTCACGTGGGCTTTTTGCTGAACGGGTTTCAACTCGATGACAGAGTTTGGGTTCGTCCGTTCAGTGTCGAATACGAGACCGAGTTCATCGGCTGCACGGGTTGCTGCCTTGAAAAGAAAAATGCTTCAATCTCTACTTTTTCGTGATCGCATACCAAGCAATGAAGGGGATCTGAACTCCTGATGACTTTACAGGATCCATCCAGTACATTCTGTTGTGTAGACACTCCAAACTCAAAAGTCCACGGCCTTCTCGTTTTCTGGGGAAGTATAACTGTGGAACAGACGATTTAGGATGCAAGCTCCTATAGAGATGCATCATTTTGCGAGTTTTTATGTTGAGTTGTCGCAGCTCTTCCTGAGTCCATTTCATTACTCCAAAGGAGTAAAGTAGAACCTGAACGGCAAGCATATTAGTTGCAGCAACTTTGTTCTTCCCCGACAGTTCTGAAGACCAGATCTGTCGGAGTTTGTGCTGATACTTGCCGCGGAGAGAGTTTTTAACAGTAGCTACCTCTTGGGTATGGCGTTGTTCCACCCCTAGTTAGGTATACGTCATTCCGGCATCCAGATGAAATGGAATGTTTCCGTCTACGAGCTGAAAGTCCTCTCCGTATTCCTCGCATCGTCCTCTTTTGAGATGAACCGTGGCACATTTGTCGATCCCAATCCCCATTCCGATAGCATGCGTGTACTATTGCAATATATATATATATATATATATTTTTCCATACGGAATGTACCAGTTAGGCCCTGTCCCCGGAGCTCCAATACTACCGGAGGACGCGCTGGTGTAACATTAACCCCAGCAAACACTCTCCACGTCCGTGGGGTGAGTGATTACTAGGTCCGAGAATCATGTGCCCTGAGTAAACGGAGTGAACCAAGAATAACGGCCTTCTGCATTCTTCCGGCTAGGTTTTCTGCCGCATCACGGCATGCCGGTATGATTTTCAGATTTGAGAGCAGAGTGTCCATCATTCCACCAAGAACTCCTATTATCAGAACCACCATCTTGACAGAATGGTTTGGATAAAGCCTGCGGAGTTCAATGAGAAGATCTCGATATTTAGTCCGTTTTTTCATCTCTTTTCGGATGATGTTCGTTTCGCCAGGAGCTGAGAACTCAATTACCAAAATCGTCCTACTTTGATGGTCGAGGAGGACTACATCAGGCTTATTGGCTTGTATTTGCCTGAGGGTGGGGAATGAGTATTTCCAATAGATTCGGCACTTCTCATTCTCCACAACGGACTCAATATCCCCCGGAGCATAAGGCAACACCGGTGTCTCGTCCACACCGTACGAGTGTCGTAGATAGTAGTACAACTCTCGTCGGGCTGCGTTATGCCCGTGGATATAGGCTGGGACCGCATAAGCTGGACAAGCTGACAGCAAATGCATTATGGTCTCAGCTGCCCCACGACATGCTCTGCATCTAGTGTCAGGGACCTCTATACCCATCACGCGACTACGGTAGACGAGGGTGTTGAAGACACCATCCTGGCAGGCCATTATGAATCCCTTCGTTTCCGACTTCAGCCCACTTGCCCTGAGGAAAGCGAATGTCAGATTTCTGGATAAGCCAAGTTCTTCAATGTTTTTGAAGAAGACCCCATTGCATTGGCTTATCTTTATGTAGCTGTAGGAGCCTGTCACACTCCGCAGCTTTGACGTGACGGGATCCAACTCGGTGACAGAGTTTGGGTTCGTCCGTTCAGTGTCAAATACAAGACCGAGTTCATCGGCTGCACGGTTTGCTGCCTTGAAAAGAAATGCTCCAATCCCTGCTTTTTCATGATCGCATACCAAGCAGAGAAGGGGATATGAACCCCTGATGACTTTACAGGCTCCATCCAGTACCATTTTAATGTGAAGACGCTCCATACTCAAAAGTCCACGGCCTCCCTGTTGTCTGGGGAAGTATAACCGTGGAACAGACGATTTAGGATGCAAGCCCCTATGAAGATGCATCATTTTGCGAGTTTTCACGTCAAGTTGTCACAGCTCTTCCTGAGTCCATTTCATTACTCCAAAGGAGTAGAGTAGAATCGGAACGGCAAGCAATATATTATTATTATTATTATTTAAAGGGTGGGGCAATAGTTCGTCAGAGTCCAATTGCCCGAATTCTGAGATAGTTGGGAAGTTGATTCAGACACTGACGATAACTAGGGAACAGTGTATATCTAGAAATTATTGCTAGACATACAGGGTGAACCAAGAAAAATCTACAAGGACGATTACATTTTTTTAATGAAATGCCATGTATTTCGACCCAATCTTTCAAGAATTTCGGTGGTCTCCATCCACCCCTCCAATAAAATTTACCATGTCCCAACCACTTGAAAGTTCTATTTTTTTTGTCGAAATAATGCTATCTGCATATGCATACCCAAAAAAATCACCGTTCTCAAGATTATGGAATGCAGGAGAACATAATTATAATCCTATTAGTCATACAGATGAGTGATATTTCTGAATCATTATAATAATTAATAATAATAATAATAATAATACTTTTATTGTACACCAAATATTACAAGAGTTACAATAAAAATTATTGAAATAAATCTATTGGATGAGCAAAGGGAATTTGGTTCAGATTGCTGAATACCTCTAGGTAGAGTTACCCCGCATCTGATCTTCCACTAAAGCCTCACCTTGAAAATAAACATTTAATAGGGCAAAAAAAGAAGTGTCGAAGATCTTTGTGAAGAGAGAGATAGAGAGAGAAAGAGAGAAAAAGAGAAAGAGAGAAAGGAAGTGAGAGAAGAGAGAGGGGGGAAAGAGAGAAAGAGAGAAGAGAGAAAGGAAGTGAGAGAAGAGAGAGGGGGAAAGAGGTCAAGAAAGAGCGAGAAATTCCCAGAAATTATACAGGCCCGCTTAAAATGAGAAAATTCAATTCAAAAACTTCCGAATTGAAAAATCATTTTCAAATGCACCACTCTGTATATTTTATGAGCATGTGATGGAGGATTGAGATGCAAATGTTATTTGTACGTACACCCCTGAGGCTATTCTTAGCCGTTTTCGAGTTATTCACTTGGAATATTTTTAGTAGCTTATTTTTACAGACACCTCTTATAAGAGTTATGGAAACACATCAGTTCAATTATTTTAACGAATCCGTACCGAGGCGGTTAGATGCCGGCCTTATAAACTTCCGCTAGCATTTGGTTAGGTTCGAATCCTGGAAAACGAAAAAATTTTTTTGGAGTCGATATTATAAACATTTTTTGAAGTTAACTTTAATTTTAACAGTCAAGTTAACTTCTTCCTTAGAATTTCAGTATTATAAAAGTACCATTTTCAAAATCGTGTCAAACAAAAGAACACGAAAATAATATTTTATAGTGGTAGTGGTAGCGGTAGCGGTAGCGGTGGCGGTGGCGGTGGCGGTGGCGGTGGCGGTGGCGGTGGCGGTGGCGGTGGCGGTGGCGGTGGCGGTGGCGGTGGCGGTGGCGGTGGCGGTGGCGGTGGCGGTGGCGGTGGCGGTGGCGGTGGCGGTGGCGGTGGCGGTGGCGGTGGCGGTGGCGGTGGCGGTGTCGGTGGCGGTGGCGGTGGCGGTGGCGGTGGCGGTGGCGGTGGCGGTGGCGGTGGCGGTGGCGGTGGCGGTGGCGGTGGCGGTGGCGGTGGCGGTGGCGGTGGCGGTGGCGGTGGCGGTGGCGGTGGCGGTGGCGGTGGCGGTGGCGGTGGCGGTGGCGGTGGCGGCGGCGGCGGCGGCGGCGGTGGCGGCGGCGGCGGCGGCGGCGGCGGTGGCGGTGGCGGTGGCGGTGGCGGTGGCGGTGGCGGTAGCGGTAGCGGTAGCGGTAGCAGTAGCGGTAGCGGTAGCGGTAGCGGTAGCGGTAGCGGTAGCGGTAGCGGTAGCGGTAGCGGTAGGGGTACTGGTAGTGGTAGTGGTAGTGGTAGTAAGTAGACGTGGCCACGACTGTAGCCAGGCAAGTATGCCCTAATGGGACCTTTTTGCCATCCCCTTGTCTCCTCATCGTTGACATTCTTTTTGAACAACCTTCTTCCCCTCAAAATGAATCCTTATATGTATATATGTTTATGTGGTTGGTGCTTGACAAGGGAGCGAGTTCTTTCAATCTCCCTATTCCTGGAAGTCCTGGTAAAACTGTCCCTATTCCTGGAAGTCCTGGTAAAACTGTTTCTCAGTCGGACGATGCAGCGGCCGCGGATGATTTCATCACCTGCTACCAGACCTGCAGAATCCGATCCGAGGCCCCTCCTCAGCTTCCATTGGAAATTAGTTCTCCAGTTCTCACCACGAGTTCCTTCCATCTGTCTCCTCGTGAAAGTCCTGGTAAGGCTGGTTCTCGATCGGGTGGTGCGGCGGCCGCGGGCTATTCATTCACTGGCCACCAGTCCCACAGCACCCGATTCAAGGCCCCTCCTTGGCTTCCACCGAAGACCAGATTTCACAGTTCTCGCAGCGAGTTCCTTCGATCAGCCCCCTCGTGAAAATCCTGGTAGGGCTAGTTCTCAACCGGGCAGAGCGGCGGCCGCGGATGATTCATTACCGGCTACCAGTCAACACCCAATCCGAGGCCCCTACTCAGCTTCCACTGAAGAGAGATTTTCAAGTTCTCGCATCCCTCTGTAATTTGTGTGAGTGTGTGTTCAGTGTCGAGGGAACATGTGTGTTTTTGACGTCGGTGTACGGTAAGCTAGGGTCCACGAGTCGCTACTCCCGTTGGCTGCAACGCCTCAGTCACCCTTGGGGATGCCACTTACCTCAAAGTAACAGCTAACATTTCAACTGGTAGTATACAATTTCTCATTTTTGTATTCTGTCTTTGAATAGAGTCCTTCAAGTGTTCATGTACTTCGTCAAAAGATGATACAGACATGCGAAAATAACTGAAGAATTTGGTATCGTCTTTCCGTAACTTTTCAAACAGGGTATAAAAAGCACCAACCTCGCACCTCATATCATTTATTGGATGAACCCGGTGAACTCGAATATGTATCCGTCTCTTTCGACGGCGGTATAGTAGCCACTTCGCAATAATTTTGCGTTTGCGATCCATTCAGCACAACGTCTACTCAACTCAACTACGATTGAAGGAAAACTAACTTGACGTTCAATAACAAAACGAAAAGTGTGCAAGCCCACCACATGTCACGGACAAAAGTCGTTCTAATATTTTCCGTACGTCCAAATCCGTAGTGTGTGCAACGAGCGTTAGACCGCTGTTCAACCGACCGCTCTGTGATTGAAAAAATGGATTGAAATACATAGCATTTCATTTGAAAAAAATGCAGTTGACCCTGTATATTTTCCTTGGTTTACTCTGTGTATAAGACAATAATTTCTGGATGTAGACAATGCTGTCTAGTTTACTTTGGTTTTTGAATTATCTGCCCAGCTACCATAGACCTCGAGCAATCGGACTCTGACGCACTATTGCCCCACCCTGTATACTGTAGTTGGAATGGTTACACGAGAGAAAATACTATTTTGAAGTGTATTCGTAGTTTGTTTCATTTTATTGATATCCTCCGGAAAAAATTATTGTCGAACTTTGTTCAAATTTATTGCACTAACTCTTCCTAGAGTATTTGCTCCACGAAGAGTGTTTATCTTGGCTTTCCGTACGAATGGCGCTGCGACCGACATATTGTAAGTCGCGGCTTCATTTATGAGAATATATTATTCAAACAGAGCAGGTCCAACATATCACTGACGAGAGGCTAAACCTCGAAACATGTCATGTCTGTAGGTAGACATCCCCAACCAAATGAAGGAAAATCTACTGTTCAATTACAAAAAGCACTTAAAAATTTTATATTGTTCATGCCGTAAAATACTCCATTTCATATTTGGTGATGTATATAATTCCAGGTATTTTTTAATGTGTTACGAAAATTATTTTGTTATTACGACCACTTATAAATACTATGAATATCTTGTTTTGAGTTAAAACTCCCAAATTTAATAGTGAACTTTGAACAGGTTATGGAAAATAAATTGAATTGCATTGTTTACACACCGTTCAGGAATAGGTTATCGATACCAACAGTTACGAAGTTGCAGCTCCGTTATTAGCATTATTGATTCATATATAAACATCAGAGACAATTTCACGTTGGATACAAATATCCACGGATAACATCAATTTCCCACCTTTGACGGTGTGTACTTAGCATCGCGCATTAATTGATTCCAATAAAAAATATCAGTAATTCGCGAACACAGTTAGGTATCACGGTAATAGACAATACGCATGCGTGCATTCAAATGAGCGCCGCGGCGTGAAAATTTCGAATATTCTCGGATTCATAAGCACTTCAACCTCACGCAATGGATATAGCCAGACAAAGTTTATTCCCGTATTCGAAATCCCGCGAAGTATCCGAGAACTCTTTATAATTGAATTTTCAGTGAATCTGGTAGAGTGGAAAAGAAGTGAAAATGAACGAAACGACATTTTGTAACTTTCTAATCATTGAGCAAGGCTATCGGGAAATACACGGTCCGCTGAGTGTTCTCGTTTGTGCTTTTGGTTCGATAGCGAATATTTTGAACATATGTGTTTTGACAACGAAAGAAATGCGATGGCCAACGAACTTTATTCTCACGGGACTGGCAGTCACAGATTTATTAGTTATGTTGGAATACATACCATTCTCTGTCTATAGATATTACGACTTGGAACAGAGAAATTACATTCAACACTTTTCCTACAACGGGGCGGTGTTCATGAAGTTCCATGCAATCTTCAGTCAGATGTTTCATTTCATTTCCTGTTGTTTGACGGTTATTTTGGCGATTTGGAGATATCTTGCTATCACTAGTCCCCACAACAGCAGGTATTGGTGCGATACAAGAAAAACAATCACTGTAATTGTTCTGACGTACTTGGCGTGTCCTTTGATCTGTTTGCCATTGTTTATATCACTTCACGTCGACTCGCATAATCAGACATGTGATTTCAATGATAAAATAATTGAAAACGATACAGGGCTGGTGCTGATGAATACTACAGATGTCTTTTATAAAACGATATACGTGACAACCTACATTAACGATACTTATCTAACATGGAGTTTTTGGATATACGCAGTAGTGATCAAATTAGTACCCTGTGTGCTTCTGACATATTTATCTCAAAGACTTGTAGTGGTTCTTCTAGAGACAAAAAAGAGAAAGAATAATTTGCTCAACCTCAATGTGCCTTTGACTAATCTGAAAACTTCGAAACCAATGATGAATATGAGAAAAAAAGACAAACAGGCTGACAGAACTTCTGGCATGCTGGTGGCAGTGCTTTTGTTATTTTTATTGACCGAATTTCCACAAGCTATACTTGGATTTCTTGGTGCAATCATAGGATCGAAGTTCCAAAAACAGTGCTATGAACCATTAGGTGAGCGACGAAACTTTCTGTGATAATCTAATTAATCAAATTCAACTGATTCACGAATTTTTATATCCAATTGGAAGGCTATGAATACTTTAGTTGTATTAGGCAAATTCATCCGAAAATTAGCCGATTACGGTAGTCAGTATATACGGAATACCGCTTAGAAGTATAATAGGTAGCACATCTATCTATGTCTGGCATTCTCAATGCCTACCCTATCTGATATTTCATTTCAAGTTCACTGAAATTGAACGAATGTATCGCAAACCAGTATTTGCCAACTCACTCCAGAATGGTTTTTCCAGTCAGTTTTACTGCAATACAAAAACATTAAAACGCCATTTCCACTAAAACTATTTCATTCTTATTACTGAATTTATTCTAGTTCATACCATCCATTATAAAAAAACTGCAATAGTTATTCTTGCAGAATTTTTACATGCAGTGCATGCAGGTATGACGGTTATAATTCAGTAGTTGTAAGGGTCGGATGTTGTATGCTTGCCGATAGAATGTTACAAAAAGTTGAATCCTCAATACATTTTTTCATTATTTATCAATTGACCTACTCACAAATATTGTAAAATAGTACATACACCGTGAAGTGGGCGGTCATACACAGTTGGTTATCAATGAAGCAACTTTTTTCGATAGAGAGGTTACAAACATCTTTCCCAAATTTTTTATCTACGGGAATGAACCAAATGGGAACTCCTGCGTAATATTCAGAGGGCACCGTGTGAGTCAAGAAGTCATAGGTAGGATCGATGTTTTATTGGTATAATTTCTGAATGACTCTGGAGCCCACCACGTACCAAGTGTCCCAACTTCTCTAAAATGAACCACTGAAAAAGGACCAATATTCGGATTTTATTCCCTAGACTAGTGGGACATTTGAATATATCTTGAACCAATAGGAATTTTCAGAATATTATAATCTTACATCATATCGCATTATGAGAGCTAACTTCAGGAATTAATTTTTTCATACGAGGGGCGCAAGAAAGGCTCATGAAATTAAACATCAGTTTTTTCAAATGGAACACTCCATATCTTCCAACATATCTGAATTCTTATTCATTTAGGCTTATAATTAGTTTCTTATTTTGAAAATCCGACAAGGCTTTTAAGGCAAACCCATTATTCATACTACGAAGAATTCATGAACTCATTCGCTATTAGTAGACGTTCGCATTTCTATCATATGAATACTCTTCTTCTTCGAAAGTAATACAGGGTGGTCAGAGAAATTAAATGATTTTCGCGAAATTCAAACTTTCTTCTCATCAATTTTTCAAATAGTGCACCCTACAAGATGCATGATTTTATATATCATTAGTGGTTTGATTGCTCATTGTGAATAGTTGTGAAAGAGTGATGTGAATTCCATCACCAATAAAAGCAAATTAAAAAATCCACAAAACTGTACTTTACTATTAAACAAATAGTCCCAACAGGAAAAAACTATCTTGACGAATAACTAGGTACGATAATATTGATATAAATGTTCGAATTGACTTCCGTTTGCTGCAAGGCAAATTTCTGAATTTTTCATTACATGATTTCATGTAACGTTCTCCATTTGCGGTGTTATACTTTCAAAATTCTATTTTGCAAATCCTCCAAATACAATGGATGAGTAGTATACACCTCTGATTTCAGGTACCCTCACAAAAAAAAGTCTAAAGGAGTCAAGTGTGGCGAAGGAGCCGGCCATATCAGTGGTCCATTTGTTCCGAACCATCTTTGAGGAAAAATAACATTCAAATAGTCTTTAACGATAATACTATAAGAATATTTTTCTGAGGTGTTAACGGCGAATTTCATCAAGACGGTTATTGAAAGTATCTTTTATTATTTAGAGAACTTTCATGAAAATAGGGTCCAGTTACTCTCTAAACCTCTTGAAAATTGGTTGCTCGAACCCAGTGCGGATTTTATGCAGCATAGTAATGTACATTATAACGATTCACTTCATTAGACCACATAATTCACTATCATCATGGATTCATATTATCATCTCAAAAATTAAATCTATCCGCCCATCATAGTCAAATGGTTTTAAAGCTAGAACTGAATTCAATTTATATGGATGTTGCCTGTGGGTCTTCAAAATCCTATGTACGAAACTCTTTGAGATACCTGATTCCTCAGCAACTACTTGTACCGATGAATGAGGATTTTGGTGTATGCTAAAATGTTAATCGATATTATCATCATCCACGATTGATTTTTCTGCTCACTCTGTATATCTTTCAAAGAAGAAAAGTATTTCATATGATAGAATATGCTACCGACTACCAATGATTCCATGAAATTTTTGTAGTATGAATTATGGGTTTGTCTTCAAAAATGTCTGCTTTTTATGACAAACTAATATAACTTGGCAACGCTTTATGGAATTTTCAAATATAAAAAACTAATAATTACTCTTAATGATATACGGGCCGCAGTGGTCATGATGGTCCATCAGTCAGAGGGACGTGGGTTCGATTCCCAGCATGGTCACTGGTCTCGTGCTAGGAATCGCACGTTAACTGGTAAGACCTCGTTAATCCTTAGCTTGCACAAGTTTTGACTTCTGAGGGCTGTCGTTCGTAGGGGGGCGTTCCAATTAAAAAAGCTGATGTTCGATTTTGTGAGCCTTTCTTGCACCTCTCGTATAAAAAATAATCATTCCTGAAGTTAGCACTTATGATACGATATGATGTGAATTATTAATATTTTGAAAATTCCAATTGTTCAAGCAATATTCAACTGTCCCACTTGTCTAGGGACACAGTGTAGGTATATGTTTCTTTTCACGCTAGGATCCAAAATGAAAAAACTGTGATAATTCAAGGGTTTTTCTTCAGGATTCAAAACATATTGAATGGCTCGACATGTCCTTTCTCAGTGCTGGCGACGCCCAAAAGACAGAAATAGCTGTCCGTTGGTGACGATTCAAATAGTTGGAGAATTGGGAAAGGAAGTGTTGAGTTATTTAATATTATTTAGTTACCGTATAAATTATCCGCCGTAAAGTATGAGACAAATCTTTATAATTAGAGTAAATGAATTTTTTCATTGGTGCGAGAAATTGAAGATGCTTATGAATTTCAAGTTTATGTAATGATAATAATGATGGATTCTAATGGCTCAACTCTAGAAATGAACTTACTTCTTACTTACCAAATTCAAGAACTGACAAACTTCTCAAATCTCCAGCTCTAGTAATGAATAAACTATGAGGTGGATATATACGGAACAATTCATCTGACGATTTGAAAAATGTATTGCTAGATCTTCAAAATTGTAGAGATGAAACGGTTCTTTAGGTGACTGTAGAAATAAATAAAGTTGTACGATAAATCCATGGTGATAGAAGCGAAAGTTTTTGTCGTAACATAAATACGACGATTTATATGCAAATAAATCTGTCAAAATATCTGCCGATTAATTGCAAACCATGCTACGACATGTCTGAGTTTATTCATCTTCTCACAATTGTTTCAGAAACGGTGTATGATTCATCTATTTTTTCAGTTACCGCATGTTTCTACCCATTTCGTAAGATTATTTGTCCATCTTCTCCTTATTACTATAAACCCCATCATCCCAACAGGAAATACAGCAGTATCGTCTATGTTCAACTTTTACAATTATATCAACAATCCAAAATAGGATTTTTGAATATAAGATTCAAGAATAATTGAAACCCTTTGAAACCAAGATGCAAATTAAATGTGTTTTGATAGATTTAATGAAGTAAATATTACAAAGTCGGAGTTGTGCAATGGTTCTTTTGACTTGGATGGGTATATTGAGGTTTAGAAAATTTTGGTTTAATCTATGGATAGTGAAAAAATTATGAAAAGAAAGAAATGTAGCTTGCCATGAAAGTGAGACATTAACTTGGAATAGTTTTTCTCGGAAATTAAGAAGTATGATTTTTTTCGACTAGTGATAGATCCACGTTCAGTTTGAGACCAAATTTCAGGTGGGTTAAGAGGGATAAAAATTTTTTTCAATTGCAGTGTCCAGTTGAACTTTTCAACACAGTTCTCAAGTGTGAGCTGTCGTCTGAAGACTATCTTAGGTAATCGGGTGTCATCCATGTTCAGTATTTTGGTTATCCAGAGAGATTGAAAACATTATAAATTTAAATTAATTTGACTCTACCGGTTTCTAGTCTGACTATTTAGTCGGGTGACGTGATAGGTAGAAGTAGGATTCCCACCTGTACACGCTCCAACATTTCAGCATTTGAACGCTACTAACATTCATAATATTTGGTAGACTACTCACAAAATCGTCTATATTACATTTAGCGCAATACATAATCAACTGCTTCGAGAGTATTTCAAAATAAATTTTGACATATTTGTATAACATCGCATAAACTCAGTGAAGATGATGTTAGACTCCATACAGCTTCAGTTATTCATCCAGTAATCACTGATGCTGGAAATTAGTAGTATGCTGGAAATTAGTAGTCTTTTTGGAAGTGTACAAGGATCAGTCAGAATCTTGGGAAGACACATGAGCGTTAGTGGGAGAAACTAGTAGAGATACAACGTCAACATGAATCCGTAAAATAGATTGAACGAAAGATTACTGTAATCAACATGAGCTCCCGGCCGCTATCAAACAACAAAAAATTCCTATTAGGGAAGGGCTCAAACTTTGCTGTGACACCGAAGGCAATACCCACTCTAGAAATTATCGCCGTCGTAGAATCCACCAGCGGGCGCATCGACCAGATTCAAGCAGAAGAATTCAGATGGAAGGTAGAAGGCCAATTGGAAAAAGAACAACATCTGAAAAACAATATCACCCGGAAAGAACAGAGAGCAGAACAATCTAAAGAAAGACGACACAATGAAAATAGGGGACGCAACGGGTGTCATGAACAGCAACCTCTATGAGAGAAAAGTCAAGGAGGTACTCGGTGAAGGTGAATACAAACTATTGGTTAGAGACCCCACGGCAACGATAGAAAGGAAGGTAAGCCAGAAGCTAAAAAAGTATGGACAATTCTTCTCGAATAGAGAAACATCAATGTTGACAAAATACCACATCAAGCCTCCGCCCATTTATGGACTACCAAAAATCCACAAGGCAGAAGTTCCTTCGAGACCAATAACCAGCTCTAGAGACTCAGCTATCTACAATCTAGCCAAATTTCTATTGCCGATTGTCCAATCACAACAAGGAAATACCTCGACGTTTGTGACTAACGTCCCGGTAGAGGACTTATAAATTATTCTAAAACAGCGAGTCGTTGATGCCGTTCTCGAGCAGTATGTATTCATATAATAATAATAATAATAATAATAATGAACTTTACTCATAAAAATTTTAAGATCGATACAACACTACAGCATGAATAAAGATAAAGAGCGATAAGTGCTATTGCATATACCTAGATGATATCATCATCAGTACTTCGATTTTCCAGAAATTTTTAGATATTTTGGAAAAAGAACTGTCTAGAATAACTGAGGCTGGACTAATCCCTTATTTTCAAAAATGTCATTTGTGTATGTCTGAATAGCGCTATCTTAGATATTTGATCAATTCCTCCAGGAATCCTGTTGACCCTGGAAGATTCAACGCAATTCTGCAAATATTCCTAACTCCTGAACGTACCGACTATTGGTGCATAGTTCCTCAACGCTGATATCACCTTCGAGCAACCTTACAAAGAGAAATTAAAAATTCAATTGGGACGTTAATTGTAAAGATGCCTTCCAAACAATTGAAGAATCTCGTCCAGTTCAATAATAAAAATAAATGTCTTTATTTCCATATTCCATAGGAATTAAAGAAAAAAGAATTATAAACATAAGAATAGAAAGGAAATCTCAAGGGGTTATTCAACAATTGGTGCTCTTCCACTCAACCCTTGTTGTGGTGAAAATTTTCACACTATTTTTATAGTAGGTTTGACTTTTGTCCAAACAGATTCCAATTATGGCATGGGCGCTGTACTATCACACGTAGATACCGACGGAGAAAAGGTAGTATGCTATTCGAGCCGCTCTAACACCGAGCGGACTATAGCACGACGAAAAAGCCTGGCGGATATTTTTGCCATTGAGAAGCTGTGAACTTATCTAGGGCACGCGTTTTATTGTGATTACTGACCATTACATTCTCAATTGGCTCAATTCAATTAAGGACCCAGTCGGTCGTATTGCACGTCGAGCAGCAGGATTTCAAGATTATGCATCGGCTCGAAAAAGACAATTTTGTAGCTGACACTCTTTTCTGATCTGTACCAGCCCTAGTAATTGACACAACAGATGAAGGACTTCCCATCACCGACCCTTGGTACCGAAGATTGGTTCAGACTATCACCAAAGACCCTTTTCGCTTTCCTTTTTGATTTAGATCCTTGGTTGTTCCCAAAGAACACCAATGTGATCTTATTTGTCAGCATCATGATCCACCAACCTTGGGACATGGTGTTGTGTTCGAAACGTTCTCTCGGCTCAGCCAGATGAAACAGGACGTAGCATTGTTTATTCAACAACATACGGTGTGTATAAGTCGAAGCCCGAGCAGAAAGCCCCTGCTGGACATTTGTTGACTTGGGCACCCCAAACCACCAGACCTGTTGAAGTACTAAGGACTTGATAGGTCCATTATCCCGATCAGTGGCAGGATTCTTCTATATATTTTCAGTACTTGATATATTTAGTAAATTTTTATTATTTTGTTCCAGCCTACAGCCAAAATGGTGACACAAATCTTGGGGGAGCAGGTGTTCCTGATTTATGGTACTCCTCGGAAATATACAGTTGATAGTAGTGTGCAATTTCGCAGCCACTTATTCCAGAGCTCACTGAACGAGTATAAAGTTATAACCTGTTGGTCCAAGAGAATTTGAGGCCGAGGATCAAAAAGTTTCTAAAGATGTTATTGAGGAAGGATGGAAGGATGGATGAAAGTTTCATTTTGAAACAGAGAGTTTGGCGAAAGGATTTTATCTCTTCCGATGCCACTGGAGGTATAACTTCTGAGTTAGCATTGAAATCCAAACATCTTTTCCTTTTTTCGAAAATACTTTTACCGTAGTCATACGAGCTATCAGACGACTCGGGAAAGGCCCCCTGTGTCTGGCACGCGAAAGATTTTGAGGCATACCCGCCAGATGAGGAGAAGCTTCAAGATGAATCTGGATGATTAATTCAGGATTGAATCGTATGTCACGTTCATATTTCTTTCTCTTTATACCTGAAGAATTAGCAAGTGATGAACCGTGACTTTTCGTAATTACCACGGCTTGCTCCAATACAGAGGGGACGGGGTGGGTAAAAATACTGGATAGAAAAGTAAGTGATGATAAAATATATATTATTCATTTATTGAAGTGAAAGTGAAGTGAGAAATTGAAACAGTAGAAGGAATTCTGGTCGCTAAAGCTAACCTAATGTAGAAGAAGAAGAAGAAGAAGAAGAACGGTGAACAGAAGAATTTGGCTGCTGACTCTGACTACCGTGGCTAACTGAGGAGAATATATAAATCAACAGGCGACAAACAGATAAGAAGAAGAAGAGTATAGAAAAGAGTGTGCATACCACCGTTTACAGTAATATCCTTCATATTCTATGAGGCAAGTTGAATTTAAAGCTACTATAGATTATTTAACGTACTTTTCTTGCACGGTTCGATGATAAGAAGATATAAGATTATGTCGTTTATTGATCCCAAAGTTAACAAACAATGATAAGAAGGTTACCTTGACTTCGGAAGTTTGATGACTTTTAGCAACGCTTCTCATAAATGAATACTACCTTGTATTCCTTCGAGACTAAAACGTCCAATAAAATTACTCTCTATTGATCGAATTATTGGCCCGAACCTACTGGGCAGCTAGATGGTTCAGGCAGATAGCAAAAACTACAATCAAGTTTCGTGCAAAGCTTGAGTAGGTGTCAATCATCTACAGGATGAACTGGAGAATGAGCTTATAGGCCAGTCAAAATAGACCGGCAATTCACAATAATTACAAACATTTCTTTAGCACCGTCATATGTTAAGGTATCCAGTAGACTCAACATAAAAATTTGCACAATAATCCGGGGACCGGAAATCAGCTAAATTCGCATAAAACGCTAATTAGCAATATCGCCTTGGGCAAACTTGCAAACATTGTACATATTGTAGATGTACCAACAAACTTCTTTTCTACATTCCTCTTGAAATTTGCACCTGCAATTTTCAACTGGAAATACGAATAATCCTCAATTACGTTGTAATTAGCGCTAATTACGATAACAAAATTGCAAACATTGTGCAAATTTGTGGTAAATCATGGTACAGTCACCCCTAAAATGCTTTGAATTTGCACACTTGTCATGCGTACGGAACATCCAAAAAACATGGATGACGCTGAAAACAGTCTCAGGGGCAGAATTTTAGGGGTCACAAAATTGCAAACATCATTTTCGTGTTTTGCAAACTTTGCTGGTATAATTTTAAGTCGCCAATTGAGTTTGCACTCTTTTCAGTATCACGGAAGATGGCATGAACGAACAGTATTCTAGAAGCAATTTTCGCAAATGTCACAAAATTACAAACTTTGTGCATTTTTTCCTTAAAGTTCTGCTATGGCAAACATGTCAATGCATGAATTTGCAACCCTATAAAATGTCAGGAAAGCAGGGAAATAGAATATTATCAATTAAGTCGATTTTCGCGGGTGACACAAAATTCCAAACTTTGTGCAATTTTTTCTCAAAGTTCTGGTATGGTAAACAAGGCTACTTATAAATTCGCAACCCTGTAAACCGTCGGGAAAACAGGTCAATAAAATATTATCAATTAAAATTATTTTCGCGGATGATAAAAAATTCCAAACTTTGTGCAATTTTTTCTCAAGGTTCTGGAATGGCAAACAAGTGCACCTATAAATTTGCAACCCTATGAACCTTTGGGAAAGCAGTGCAGTGGAATATTGTCGATTGAGTCGATTATCATGCATGAAAAAAAATTTCAAACTTTGTGCAATTTTTTCCCACACTTGTGGAAAATCATACAAGTTGACCTATGAATTTGCAAACCCATAAAACTTCGGCAAACCCTCTCAGTCCGGCTTTCCGACGCAATCGCCGTGATCACCCTTCCGTTCGCCTCGGACTGGACAAAGCGATTCTAGGTTTGTTCTATTATGGTATTTTCTTCCCTTGCCAAATTCTTCTCTCGTTCTTAAAAAGGAAGTATATTTATATTTTCGTTTTAATGATCATTTTGTCCTGAACAATTATTGCTTATTATCGTTTTTTTAAGGTTTTAAATTTTTCATAAATTATGTTTTGAACTTTGTGCAATTTTTCTCAAAGTACTTCAAGGCTACTTATAAATTCATTGACTTTTCCAGTAATATTTCCGCAAGTGGAGTAGGTATAGATATATGAAGAAGAGAGAGCAACTGAAATATGTGAAACATACTCTAAACACTCTCAAGGTTAAGCTGAGTGAAGCCTTAGCTATTCAACAGGGTGGTGCCATGAACCATGATCAGAATAATTTTAATTTGCTGAAGTTTAACTAGTTGATATGCAAAGTTTTCTGAACTGTATTTATTTAATATGGTATTGGATATACAGGTGTTGATTGAAATAAACTTTTGAAGTAAGGTAGAGAGTTTCATTCAGGTAGAATTTGAAGATGATATAATTTTTCAGTTTCTTTTTTTGGGGGGGATGGGACTAAAAATTTCTCTAAGGAAAAAAGGGTGTTGTTACAAGTCGAAATCTACAGTTCATTCATTTTTATTCGGAGTGGTGCGGTAGGTTTTCCGGGTTTTCCTACAGCTGAAAAGTGAATACGCCACCAAAAATCGGAAAGCCACCCCAGAGCGCCACGGCAAATAATAATGATAGTCGTCCTCTATCCGCACAGGCTATGCCTTTGTGTACACTCTATGAGTGTTTATAATGGCAGTAGTGAGATGCAGAAGAGAAGAGGGCTGAGGGAGTCTTCCTGAAACGCGCCCCTTCTGAAGATTACCTGCTCTGTTTGGATACTGACTTGTTATGAGATGTTATGGTGAAGCGAGTCCTCCAGAGTGGCATCAGCTGTTCAATGCATCTCACTATTTGATTGGGTACCGCAAGGCATCAAATGCCTTGCGATAATTGATCCAGGCCATTGAAAGGTTACGCTTATACCGCACGGAGTCCTGCGTGATGCATCTGTCGATCAGCAGGTTCTCCTTGCAGCCAGCGACCCCCTTCTTTGACCATCTTTGCTCATATATCCGTTCATACACCGGCTCAGCTGCGGGTAAACATCTTATAACATGCGTTCAAGCATGTTATCGGTCTGTAGTTCTTCGGATCAGACAAATCTCAGTTTTTTGGGATTAGCACGGTTCGCCCCTCGACAAACCAATCCGAAATCTGTTGCTCCTCATCTAGCCATGAGTTAAAAACTCTTGCTCGATGGTTGTGGGTACCTGGACATTTTTTCCACCACTAGTTATTCAGACCATCAGGACCAGGAGCAGCAAAGTTCTTCGAGCCTTTGAGGATCCGTCGAACTTCTTCCTGGGTTATCAGATTGCGCAGTTCATTGAGCTCAGGCTTACGAAGCATCCTGCAGAAAGCTTTGAACTATGCTAGGGCTGGAGTATCTACGTTGAGTGGAAGCAGAAATTTGTAAATGACCTTCCAGGAGGTTTCTATCCGATCAGCCGACGGCGGGTTATCCACAACACTGGGAGGCTCTTGGAATAGACAAGAAGGTTCATCGCGGAACTTCATGTTTTCCGCGATGCTTCTCGCCCGCCTCACTAGTGACCTTTGTGCAGCCACTGGCATTCGTATCAAGACAGTGCTGTTTGATGATGAACAGCACGCCTTCATTCAGTGTGTGGTGAGTTCATCCAGGCGTGAAGGCCTTGACCGCCTCGTAGTCTGCCACACACTGGATATGAGACGCATGTTGTCTTGCCGGCCTAATCTTTGCTTCCATCTTGTGAATGCGTCGCTCATGCCTTCCAATCAGAAGGGTCGTATCCCTCCTCTCCGCTTGGGACAGGATCTGAGCAACGTCATATACAGCAGAGTTGATCTGCCAGATGTCAGCCTCTTCTGAAAGGACATCGTGAATCTCCGCATCCACCTGTGACAGTTGTTGTGGCTTCAGGGACTTGGTGTTATAAAGTGCCCTGCCCAACTATGTCGACACGTGGCATATCTGCCACTTCTGCTACTGCGTAAACCGGCTAAAGAGAGGCTCTGACATAGCCATGAACCCGAAGGTGGGATACATAATCCCTTAGATTTCATGCGGAAAATTATTATTATTATTTTTTTATCTGTTAGGGATATCCCAGAGTGCGCGCTGGATTATTTATCCCAATAACCACTCCCCACGCCGTAGGGTAAGTGACTATTGGGTCCGAGAATCATGTGCCCTGAGCAGGCGGAGTAAACCAAGAATTACGGCGATATAACGGCAAGCCAGTATGATTTTTAGGTTTGAGAGCAGTGCGCCCGTTATTCCACCAAAGACCCCTAATATAAGAACCACTATCTTGACAGAATTGTTTTGGTAAAGCCTGCGGAGTTCAAAGAGTAGATCACGATATTTAGTCCGTTTTCACTCCTCTTTTAGGACCACGCGACGTTCGTTTCGCCAGGAGCTGAAAACTCAATGACGAAAATCGTCCTACTTTGATGGTCGAGGAGGACTACTACATCAGGCTCATTGGCTTGTATTTGAAATGAGTAGTTTCAATATATTCGGCACTTCTCATTCTCCACAACGGACTCAATATCCCCGGAGCATAAGGCAATACCAGTGTCTCGTCTACACCGTACGAGTATCGTAGATGGTAGGACAACACACGTAGGGCCACGTTATGCCTGTGGATATAGGCTGAGACCGCATTAGCAGGACAAGCTGACAGCAAATGCATAATGGTCTCAGCTGCCCCACGATACGCTCTGCATCTAGTGTCAGGGACCTCTATACACCATCTTGGCAGGCCATTATTAACCCTTCGGTTTCCGACTTCAGCCCACTTGACCTGAGAATAGCGAATATCAGGTTTCTGGATAAGCCAAGGTCTTATATGGAAGTTAATATTCAATCAAACAGTTACTTTGTCTTCCGCTCAGTTAACATTACCAATGATTTTTTTGTAGTCAAAAACGATCTGTCAATTGTTTCCATTAAAAAGATATATTCCTAAATTTTTAAGAATTCATATTTCAAAGAGAGAAAGTTACCAAGATGGAAAATACGTTTTAATGAAATAGAAAAGACTAAACCTATGATTTCTTACCAAAATATGATTTGTTTGTTCTGGAGTAGTTCAAGAAAAAACAATCGAACTAAGCTCTGTGTAGACCTTAATGTAATAAATACTGTTCCAAGATATGCAATTTTAACTAACATTATTAATATTATAGTTGTACATGTTGAAGAGTTTTGATAAATACATCTTCATGCTGAATTTGTATTTTTTCGACCAACAAAACGTTATTTTTCAATAAAAATATCAGCGGACCTAATATGGATCCCTGAGGAACTCCTCAGTACACCGTATGAAAGTACGATCGATGGTCGATCATTTTATCGAACATTTCTCTGAAACGAATGTATGATACTATCCAAAATGAGAAATTTTCACATAAACCTAATGAATATAATTTGCTTTCGATGAATCGAGAAACGCTAGATAGAACTATAGAGCTACCACCAAACTTGACCTTGGTGTGCTTTTTCGTAATGATTTTGAATTCACTCATCATATAGATTATATCATTGAAGATGCCAATAAAATGATCGGGATGGTACAGAGATCCAGTTTTGAATTTAATGATACCGAAGTAGTGAAAATCTGTATATGCTAGTCTAGAAAGAAGTAAGTTAGAGTATGCAAGTATACCCAAAATGGGACCCCCCATAAATCATCTCTGTCAAAGCAATGGAACTATTCAAAATCAGTTCTAATCATAACTCATATGACCACATACGGAAATAATTCAACATAATTATTGAGCTAGCTGTTACTAGACGTGTTAGTAGCTTGAAGTTCATCTTCAAACTGATGAATGATTTTATCCACAGTAGTTATTTGCTACAACAAATCATCTTTTATATTGGTCCGAGAGGAATGACTCCTAGGCAACAAGCATTTTACACAAGAGGCCGTAGTCCAGTTGAAAGGTTATGCCACCTGTACAATAACATAGACCCAGTAACAAAATATGGTATAGCCGAGGGAAATACCACAAAAGGTTTTTATTTTATCGGATAAACTTTAATTTTTCACAAAAACTTGGTTGCTTTTGTAATTGATGAGAGCAAATAACATGATAAAATCACGACACCGAAGGTGGAGTGATTTTATCTAATGTTATTTGGTCGAGTCATATTACAAGCTACCAAGTTTTTGTGAAAAATGAAAGTTTATACGATGAAAACAAAACCTCGAGTGGTATTTAGTGGGAAAAATTATCGAACCAAATAAATGAATTATTAAACAAAAGTGAATAGAACATAATTTATTAAATTAAATCAATAATTCATTGAACAAAAAGTACATTTGACAGGAAATATTATTTAAATGTACAATTGTGAAAGTACAGTTTTGGTATACAATCCTACCCGAAAAAGACTGCTGAATTTGATTATTTTCCTCTCTTAGATTTGTCACTAAAGTGGAATGATGCTGTGAGTCTAACTGAAGGTATGGCTTCAGAGAATTGGCGTTCGAATGTCCGGTCAGATTGATAATTTGTTGTTCTGATACTCCTGCTTTGGCAAGAGTAGAAATAGTGCTAGCCCTATGGGAGTGATTAGTGATTTTATTTTTCACCAATGGGCACATTTTTGTACCATCTCTTGGCATTTTCATTTTTCCAAAACGGATTTGGTGTTAGAAACAGTCTATCTGAAGAAATATGTTTGTTTCGTTTTTCTAGACGCATTTTCAACAATCTTACAGGACACACGTTCGGATTTTCTTTATTTGTAGTCAACCACTTACTTTCACTGCAGCTTTTATCGCCACCTTGAGCTGTTTTAGAAAAGACCGTGTTGTACTCCACTCTGCCTGTCAATGGTCCATTATTTTATTTTTCGGCTTTGAAATAATAAATTTTACACTGCACACTTTCACCACCTCTCCAGGCTAATTCAAAAGCGGCGATACGTAAAAGTTTTTTGAAGTCCCATTGGAGTATTTTCATCCCACTGCTCTGCAATGTTTATAACTTCTTTACTTAATGCTATAGAACCTTGTCTTCTTTTATCTAAATTGCTCTGCAGTTGCTTGCGTTTAGCATTTTTAGCGTTTCTGGTGGCTTGAAATGTCACATCTTTGAATGGGTCAAACACAATCTTATAATCCATATAATATTTTTCTTGCAAAATTTTGGCTTCAGTATTCCACATTGTTTTAACTACGTTATTTCCGTCTGATTTCTTCATAATATACGCCCAATCTGCCAATATGCTTCAGATTACCGGCTGCGACGTTGAAGGTAATAGTTCATACCCTTTTTCTGGACAAATTAATTCAAACTGCCTCCAAATTAATGATTTGTATTTTTTTGTGTTTTTGGAGTGGCGTTGTCTATTGCAGAATTTATTATTTGAGTACTTACACTACCAAATCTACCGTAAACGCTCATTTGAAATTAAAAACAACACTTGGTAACAAAAAGTATGAAAATTTGTTGTCATTTGGCTTTGTTGATATCAACACGTCCTTGGGTACAGCGTCGGATTCAATAAAGTCATACGACAATTTAGTTGTTGCCTAGGTGAAGGTAAATATAGTCAAAATTGGTCTTATCGTGCGGGTTCAAATGTCAGCAAGTATATGAAAAATCGAAAAACCTAGTGGTTACCAAAATGTTTTGTATTTATTAAGGTATATTTTCACGGTAGGTATCATGTGTGTGTAACACGGAAATCATTTGTGCAATGTTATTGCAATAAACAGTCGAATAATGTCTCACTCACCCGCGCGTTAGGACCGATTTTGACTATAACAGTTTATACAGTTGCAAACAGTTACGTTCCTATTTATTTGATATCAAACTGCCAAAACTGACGTTTCTTATGGACGATTTTATATATGAGCTGAATTATCGATGTAAATTTGCGAAGATTCAAGTACAAAATTATAAAAACTGTCAAAACACATCACATTGGGGTCACATTGACAGATTGTTCTCCATTTGTTGGGCAAAATTGAAATTCAGCAGTCTTGGTGAGATGGATCCCTATAGTTCCATTTGTCAATGGAAAAGGTATTATGTGCTTGTGTATACTAGACTTGAACTCTTTTTTCAAAAACTTATTTAAAAATTAATAAAAAGTGATGTGTTTGAAGACCGGGATGAAAATGTTTTCTGTGGGTGTCTTCGATAATTAATTCTGTCAAACTGTGACATCGAGGAAGGATAGCAGGATGTTTATGGTCAAACGCTAGGCCAGAATTTTGTAAGCGACCCCTACCCTGAGTAGTCAATCTTCACATAGAAAATATTTCTAAATATTTTAGGTGAAGAAATTTATTTTCTAGTTATTCTAATCTTTGAGTTGTTTATAAGCCATTTTGCTGAGGAAAGAATATTTTTCTAAGAGGGCATACAGGGAATTCAGAGAGATAAATGAAGTGAGAACAATCTCTTTCCTTTTTAAATCCGTGGACACCATAGAGAGAAAGTCTACGGGCCAATCATGAGATGGAGATGCGAGCCAAGGAAGACCCGAAAACCATAACGGATGACTCAATAGCTCGGAGGGTAGAAGACCCCGGGATGCGCAATCCACGGGGTTGATCTTGGTATCAACTTGATACCAATTTTCGAGGGAAACCTTTTCTTGTATATGACCCATTCGGTTACAAACAAACGTTTTCCATCGATATGAGGGGGCTTTGATCCAAGAAAGTGCTACCATGGAATCTGTCCAATCAAATACTTTATCAAGAGAGATTTTACTACAGTAATTCTCAGAAACAAAATTACCGAGGTCTGCTAAAAGAACCACTCCGCACAACTCTAATCGATCGATAGACAGAACTTTCGTTGGGGCAACTCGAGACTTTGCGCAAATTAGAATAACCTTATGTGTTTCATCAGCAAATGATAGACGAAGATATACCACTCCTGCGTAGCCTTTCTCAGAACTATCTGAAAATCCATGGAGTTGGCAGAATGAGAAGGTATTCGGAATATGCCTGGGAAATTTTATTCTGGAGAGTTGTGGAAGTTCGTTCTTGTACCGTGTCCATTCTTCTATTACTTCAGGAAGGGGAGGCTGATCCCAGTCGAGACCCAGAATCCATAAATATTTAATGAGATATTTAGCGAAGAATGATAGTGGTGCAAGGAATCCTGAGTGGTCGAATATTTTGGCAATTTCAGATAAAATTATTAGTTTCGAACATCGCCTGTCGAGAGGTGTTACATCATAAGAAAAGAAGTCCAAGGTTGGATTCCATCTCAACCCGAGAATCTTCAAACTGAAGTCATGAGTGGCGAAGGAAAGAGATGATTGTTGACATACTTCTTGTGGAAGATGATTCAATAGAGAAGGGTGGTTACTGGCCCACTTACGCAACTCAAATCCACCTTTCTTCAATAGGGATCTCAATTCAGATTGCAGTGACCTAGCATTTTCAATGGTATCCGATCCAGTGATGATATCGTCCACGTAAATATCTCTGGTGAGTACGCTACAAGCATTGAGATAAAATTTTTGTTCATCCTTGCAAAGCTGAGAAATTTTTATCAATGCGAAGTCCTGGATAGGATTTCTAGGAGAGAATCCTTCGGTAGTCTTGTTGACTCTCCTGAACTGAGATTTGAAGAAACATATGCTTCAAATCAGCTGTGGATGCGTATGGGTGCAAACGGAAATTCAACAGAATCACCATAATATCTTGCTGAAGTTTTTCACCGATAAAAAGTGTGTCATTGAGAGAAGGGCCAATTGGAGATTTTATAGAGGCATCGAATACCACTCGCAGTTAAGTAGTTGAACTATTGGGGTTGAATACAGCATGATGAGGAATATAAAACATATTTTCAAAGGATTTTGGAATATCAACTTCTTCCATGTAATTGTTCATCAAATATTCTTTCATGAAATTGCTATATTGAATATACAAAAATAGGGTTCTGGAATTTGAAAAGGCACAACATACCTATCGAGAGCAGTTTTGAAATGATTTTGTTTGAACAACGTCTCACATTTTTCATCATCAGGAGACGTTGAGTATCTAGATGGAATATTTTCTAGTTCCCAAATACTTTCCCATTATTATCCATCCAAACTCGGTATCCACAGCCGAAGGTTCGTTGACTTTATCTGAAATTTTACCTTCCTTCAAAATCATCGAAAATACTTCGGCACCCAGAAGCATGTCTATACGTCTTGGAATATGGAAGTTGTCATCTGCTAAATGAAGATTGGCAATGTGGGATAGAGAGTCTATTGGAAGGGTACGCACAGGTGTATCGATACAAATTTCTGTCAAAATGACAGTGTCGATGTCGAAGACCGGGGTCGTTTTGCCATGAGGTCTCAGGGAGACTGATATAAAGCTAGAAGCTGCTGATCGCATATGTCCTAAGTAGGGCAAATATTCTTGCACATTCTTCAGTTACGAATGAAGCTTGACTTCCAGAATCTAATAATATTATCAAACAGATAATATTGCCGTGTATATCGAGTACATCTACAAGAGCAGTAGATAAGAGGACAGTAGATGTTGATAGTGCGAGGATGGCAACTTTGGACAAGGAGGGGATACTGTCAGTTTCTATAGAATGAGATGGTTTTATGTTATTTTCAGAAAAATTAAGTAGCGTGTGATGTCTTTTGTCCTTTCATACTTTACAGCAAGAGTCCGAACTGCAATGTTTGACAGAATGTTTGCTTCCTAAACAATTAGTACACCACTTGTTTTGCTTGCAGAGTTCGTATAGTTCTTTTGGAGATTTCGCCAAGAAAACTTGACATTTATAAATCGAATGACTCGCTTTACATACTGAACATCTATAAGCTTCATTGGTGTTGGTTAGAAATGAAGATGCATTAAACTTGTCAATCGGTTTTTTAAATGTAGGGTTTCTGGTCGATGGATCAGAAGGATATTTTATATTTGGTTGCACTAGAGCTACTGAATCATATGCAATGCATTGCTTGGTGAGAAATTGAAATAAATCATAATATTTCGAAATTTCTGAAGAAGCATATTCCATTTCGAAACGTTTGAGAGAATTTGTATCAATTTTTTTTGCTGAGAATATGAAAAAGTACAAAATCTCATAAATCTATGGGAAGATTGAGATTTTAGAGAGCTGCCAAATTATCAGAGAACACATCTAGAAAGTTTTTGGAAAATTATTCATTTGTTCCCAATATACTGTAGTGAGTAAACGTTTATTTTGATAACGTTTCTCCAAATTCTTGAATATTTTATTATAATTATCTTCATTTAGTGATAAATTTTTTGCTAACAGATAGACACGAAAATAATTATTGAAATTTTTCAATTTTCGATAGAGATTTGTTATCATGAATCAAACTTTTATAAAGATCTGAAAACGTAGGCCATGCTTTTATGTCTCCACTGAATTGGGGGACATGCAATTGCGGTAGTTTGACATTGCTTTGAATAACATTTCTACTGGATGGAGAAGACTTTTCAAACATATAAAAAATTATTTCAACAGAGTAATATTTTGCATCCATTTCAATTTGGATATTTTTATCCTCTTCCATGTTATTTGAGGCATCTCCTTGAGTTGAAAGATATTGCATAATAACACTGTGTGTTTGTTTGAAGGTGGTTGACAATGTGTTACTTTGTGTAGAATTGTTCAGGGCTTCCATTGTCTAAAGAAAAACAAAGAAAATAAATCCTCCGTTCATACACTTGAAAACGGTAATAGATTTTTTCTACATTCACGCAAAAAGCAAAACTTTATTGAACTATATTCAGTGGAAAAAAAAATATATCTTTATTGCACTAGTGCAATAAAGTTTTTATTGCACACATCTGCCATTCTACTTCAACGTGCTGTCATCATGATAAACATAAACGTTCAAAACAACTACATATTTAGCAGATATTCTGTGAGATGATGATGATGATGATGATGAATATATGTTTATTGTACATAAGAATAAATTCTTGTCGACAAACACAGGTAAAAATATAAAAAAAAACATGTATATACAAACTCTTACAATTTAAAATTTTAAACATAGCAAAATAATAGCAAGCATGAAATATGTCAAATATAAAGTTCATTGTTTCACAATTATAAATGTAAACATTAAAATGTATCGTCATAAAACTCCGATAAATTATAATATGCCTTATCACTAAGAAGTTTTTTTGTCATATTTCTAAAAATATTGTACCTTTTTTCCTTAATTTCCCAAGGTAATTTATTATACATTTTCACCCCATTATAGATCAGAGAATCTTTTATTAGATTCGTTACGGGAATGGGGATCTTTAAACTATTTTCGTTTTGACGAGTATAATAGGTGACATCATTTACTCCGTAATCTAATCTATTTTTGTGGATTAATGAAACTGTTTCTAATATAAAAATTGAAACTAGGGTCAGGATCCCATGTTCAATAAACATAGGTTTACAGGAGTCCCTAAATTTTAATTTACAAAGGTATCTAATTGCTCGCTTCTGTAGTATAAACACTGACTGAAACAATTGGTTGTTACAGACTCCCCAAAAAGATATACCATAACGCAAATGGGACTCCACAAGTGCGTAATAAACTGATTTTGCAGCAGCAAATCCCATTTCATTAGACACCACCCTCAAAACATAACAACCAGATGCCAATTTTTTATTTAAGTTTCTTATTTGCTCTTCAAATTTCAGATTTGTGTCCAAGTAAATTCCCAAAAATTTTGCTGTATCCCTGTTTTCTAATATTTGGCTACCTATATTCACATTCGGTATTACAGTTTTGAAGGAAATGGCACTTGTCTTTTTAGTATTCAGTGACAGTAAATTAGAATCACACCAGTCTTTGATTAAGACCATGTCACTACACATTATTTCGTGGAGTCTATCCTTATCTTTATGGTGCCATAATATGGTTGTATCATCTGCAAATAATGTTAAATTTCCCGAAATTGGTAGAATTGTAAGGTCATTTATAAATAAAAGAAAGAGTATAGGACCCAGTACAGAGCCCTGGGGCACTCCACACCTTATGCCAATTGTATCTGAAGTAGTGAATAATTTTACACACTGCTTTCTGTCTGAGAGATATGATCTAAACCAGTTCAGAGTGACTCCACCAAAGCCATATCGATTAAGCTTGTGCAGCAAAATGTCATGAGCTACACAATCAAATGCTTTTGCAAGATCACACAGCACCGCCGCGACAGCTTCTTTATCATTTATGCTTCTATAAATCATTGACATTAATCTATGCATGGCATCATTTGTGCTTTTTGAATTCTGAAAACCAAACTGCTCTGCTCTCAGTATTTTGTTACTCGTCAAAAATTCCATAATTCTTTTCTTTACTAGTTTTTCTATTATTTTTGCAAGTGTGGGAATTAAAGATATCGGTCTGAAGTTGGAGGGATCTTCCCTGTCACCTCCTTTATGAAGAGGAATTATAATAGATGTTTTCAGGAATGTCGGAAAATTTCCAGTTTCAAATGAGGTATTTATGACTTGTGCAAGAGCGTCGAGCGCCCTATCTGGAAGGTTTTCAAATATCTTTATAGAGATATCATCTGAAACAGCCGCGTTCTTATTTTTTATAGAAAAAATAACTTCTTTCAATTCATATGCATTAGTAGCATAGAGTATTAGATTTCCATCAACGTGGATGTCCCTCAGGTAGTCTAATGGATCATATTTCGGAAATATATTTTCAGTAAGTTTTTCAGCCACTGTACTATAATACTTATTGACGAGATTAGGTTCGAGGAGGGTATCTATAGGTTTTGAAATTCGTGGTTTACCCCTGAGCTCATTTACTATGGTCCAGCTTTCTTTTACTTTGTTTTTTGCCTTTGCAATTCTGTTGTTGTAATACATATCCTTCGCGGCTCTGATTATTTTTCTATATGTTTTTCTGTACAAGTTGTAATAATTGTAAAAGAAAATGTTTGTTGTAAATTTTCTTATATAATGAAGAGATCTTATGTTTTTGGAGGAGATTCTAATTCCATTCGTAATCCAAGGTTTTAGTTTTTTCAAGTTAATTTTTTGCTTGGGAAAGGCACTCTCAAAGTTTTCAACTAGACACTTGGTCTCAGCGCATAACTGAGAAAACTTATTATAGTTTGCAGAACTGTAGAGGCGGCCATAGCGGTGTGTTTTGATTTTTGTCTGTTCATTTAAATATATATAGCTGTATATGGGATCATGATCTGATAAATTTGATTGTAAGACTGAGCAGGAAATACAGTCTTGGTCCAGGTTTGTACAAAAATAATCAATTGTAGTTGATGAAAATTGGGATGTTCTAGTAGGTGTTTCGACATGCATAACTAAATTGTATGAATTGAAGATATCAGAGAGCCTCTGGGTGTTGATTGAGTGTTTATCATTAAAGTTTATATTGAGATCACCAGTAAACAGAATATTTGAGTGTGATGGGATACGTGAAAGAGTTTGCTCTAACTTATTAAGAAATACATTCACATCAGATATAGGTGCCCTATAAATACACAAAACGTAAAGATTGACCTTTTTTGAAAAAACTATTGACATTTCAAATTGTTTCTCTTCAACAATATCAGAATACCCATCAACCGTACTAAATGCAAGATGTGACAAAGTGTCATGAATTAAGATGGCAGTGCCACCATGTGAGAATGTGCTCCTACAGTACTTTGATACAACATGATAAGCAGGTATACATAGTAACTCCTCTGGTTTCAGCCAGTGTTCAGTCAACGATAAAATTTTTGGAAAGTTGCTAGATTCTAACAAGATGAATAGTTCATTTGTTTTATTACGGATGGATTGAATGTTGAGGGAAAAAACTGAAATTATGTTTTCATTACTGACCGATCTTTTGCTCTTAAAAAATAAGGTTTACTCGCCGATTCCTCTTGGGTAGTCTTCAGATTTTGTGATATAATTTCATGGTCTTTGGTTTGTACAGCTTGAATGGTCTCCTTATTCGTCTCATCTTCCAATGATCTTCGCTGTTTTCCTATTTGGTACAATTTTGGTCTCAAATTTTCATGATCCAACGTTTTATTCTTTACTTGTGCTGATGTTGTATTTAACTGTGTATTCAAAATACGCGTTTTTATAGCCTTGCACAAAAACCACTTTCATTCAGGTTGTTTCCACTGACGTAATTATTTTTCCTTAAATAGTTGTTGCAATCCAGTAGATATCCTCCGAGATTTGCCTGATATGCTCTCTTGAATAACTCGAGATTTTTTTGGTATGTAATATTATTCCTTCTGGAGTAGTTGCAGTAGTATGGCTCAGTGATTATGATGCGCCGACTATTTTTAGAAGGAATTAAGAACTCATCCACCAAGTTGCCTGTACTTTCATTTGGCCAGAGTATGACCATGTCATTCATGTTCAGGTGTACTGAATTGTGACGAGCTGTGTATATCAGTTCCTTGTCATTTGCATTAGGTTTCATTATAGTTTCTACTGTATATTTTTCTCCCAATAGCTTCCGCAGATATTTGCAGAGGTTTCTACCTTGAGAATTACTCACTATTAATATTTTTATTTTCTTCTCTTCAAATCTATCTTCTTCTATTTCCACTTTCTTCCACTCATTTCTGTTATTCAAAGAGTATAGTTCTTTCTTTAATGTCTCCAATTCATTCAGGTACAGGTTATTTTCTTGTGTTAGAGTATTTATGGAAGTTAGCATATTCTGCATAATGCCATTCAGTTCTGTAATGTCTTTTTCCAATTCATCAGCCCTTTCTTCATAGTTCACTTGTGTTAAAGTTTGTGTTGCGAGGCTACTCGTTTTTCTTTCATACTCTGTTTGTGCTGAATTATGTTTGGTTGACAGTACAGTTTGAGTTGAAACTGTCTGAGTTGATTTTTTATTAGTTTCTTTTCATTTGTTTCGTAGGTCTGCTATTTCTGCTTCATATTTTCTGATGCATTCACGATGTTCCTCAATCTGTTCATTCAGATCTTCCTCCCTTTGTGAGACTTCTTCAAAAAATATTTTATGATCATTTTTGAGTTTTTCAATATAGCTATTTTGCATCTCGTTATTTTCGTTCAAATCACTAATGGTCTGCTCCAATAGGGATTTCTCGTCATTGACACTATCTGTTCTATCGATGCAGCAAATAATCTGGAAGTCCTTCAGAAATTTGTACTTGTCTTTATTCTGATGTACGCAGCTTCTATGAAAAACTTTGAAGCAGTTTTTGCATATGAAATAATTAGATGGGAAAGGTCTCGTCTTACAGCATCCATAGTTAACCATATTTGTCGGTGAGAATTCTGTTCGGAAGTCGTAAATTTTGACCTTTATCTCCTGTACTATATAAATACAAGTTTCACTTGAATATCTCCTTTTTTATTCGGTAAAGGTTTTTGTACATAAAAACATTGAGATACACTTGCACACTTAGGTTATCCTTAGTTTACTGCACAATAATTTCAAAATATAACTTTTACTTCAACTTAGATTGGAGGGCACGTTGAGCTGTATTATTTAGTACAAGTTTCAATATTGTTATCCAACTCTTTACCACTTAATCACCGAATTATATTAGGAGCTTAGAAATTCGTGCAACCAAAAGTACGTGAAGACACAGATGGCCATACGTTTTAAACAGCTACATATTTTATATTATTTTGTATTAATGTCAGCAGTAAGAGTTAAACAAACAATGCCTTCCCGAGAATAACTCCATAATCAAAACCGATCCGCTATGTTCTAAACCGTCTTCCTGCATAGAGCAAACTGTCTGTAGTATGACCACACCTCGTGATAATATACGCGCTCATGGCTACTATGATTTTGATTTTTAACGTCAGTCAAAATTTAATTCTTACAATTACAGAACTGAAAGTTTTAAAATTTATTTTATTTAAAATTAGTGAACAATTTCACGTCGAGTGCAATAGACACTTACTTTTTGCACTTGTTGCATAAATAACTATTTAATTGCCGAAACATTGTGAATAATAAGATACATACAGAGGATTCATTTTCTCTGTTTTTCTTTAAACAATGGAAGCCCTGAACAATTCTACACAAAACACTGTGTGAGTTATTGAATTCTAAATAAAGGTCTTCAAATTTGATGTACTTCGTTTTAAAGGCGGTTTGGTATGAAACATCGCCCTGTGCATTGCAAGCACAGGTGTAAATATCCAGCATTCTATCAATGGCAATTTACCTAAGAGCCTTCTGTTGGTTTACTTTACTCACGTTTTTTTTCAATTCACGATAAAAACAATTTGAATTTATAAGAGATATTAAAACTATTCAATACTCCCTTCAATGAGAATTCAATCAATGTCCTAGAGAAAATGCACAATAGATAATAAGATAATAGATAATAAGAATTAAAATAAAATGAATAAAATGTAGCCGGAGTGCCAGAGTTCAAAACGTATCGAATTTAAACGATAATGGAGACGAAAACATTTATAACTAATCAAGAGTAGGAGAGAGATTTTTTTCGCAGGTATCAGATAATTATCCGGCTCGAAGGACCAAAATGTTGCGGATTCGATTAAGGTCTGAATGCATTTAACGGTTTTCGAATAATCGCCAAAAGTTTTACCTTACCTTTTTGTCGTTCTTGCTATTCTGGAACTGAGGATGCATCCACCTAATCGGTAGGGAAGAAGCGGGCTGTTTATCGGGTTTATTTGAAGAGCATACGTAAAATCGGCACTATTTTCTCTGGTACGACCAACCCGCTACTTTGTACGACCAATACTGTCCTATCGTCGAGAGACGTTCAGGATAGTACATTTGACGATAATGATGCGCGTGAAGATAATACTGGTTGTGACAAAAGATGCGGACTTTTATCTGATGATATATGCATATATACTTAAAATAAACTAGTATTTCTTAAACCTAAATTATGGGGTGATTTAGATGGGGAAACATCCATGTTGAAGTGTCATTCATTCATTAATTTCAACAAAGTTCTTCAATTCAAGAAATGAAACTACCCAAATAACAATATAATTCTTTCAGTTATCATCTAAACCATTCGAAATTTCTCAAATTTCGAAATGGCATTTTGTTCAGCAACAAATTGCGCAATTTTGCCATGACTCAGATGCAACCAACCCTGTATCTCTTACGGTTTACGAAATCCCAATGATGGGGCTCGATTATCAGCCACCCTGTACAGAATGTCGTTTGAAGATAACCCACGATCCGTTTTCACTAGCGTCAAACATTATGCGACATGAAGTTGTGAGTCACTCTCTTTGAAAATGTGATATGTGTTGTGATATATTATGAAGGAAGATCTAAACATATGGGATTTACGAGTGACCTTGTTCTGAGTAATCTTTAAAAATATCACTGTACATATTACGAATATTTGGAAGCTTATCTTTCCTTTCCTCAACTGAAAATAATCTGGATTTTGCTATTTTGCTGAATCTATGAAATTACCAAGTTCCATTGGATTATCTTCGAATGGGAAGGCCATAAGTATATCTTCGCCACCATATTGAAGAAAGAAGATAATTCTGATACATTTTCATAAACTAATGTCTTCATCATTAGTTTCATATAAATATATTTTCAACTGAAGATTCTAAATTCACAAATGAGTTGGCGTTTTGAGATTTTATGGATATGGATTTTACCAATAATTAGATATCCAAGTATGGTTTCAATAGCTGTGGGAGTGCCTAATAATACGACAATACGGTTTGCTAACATGACTTCAGAATATAGGTCAGTCCCTAAAATACCATCGAGTTTTCTAGGTTAATAAAATTTGGAACACTCAAGGGTATGTACCTATAGCAAATGTTCTATGAGCTTAGTAAACACTGCTAGATTTTATTTTCGTCTCTATTTTTTTGTTTCAAATTTTTGTGATTTTCACTGGTATATCTTGTTCAGTGGGGTTTTTAAGTATTTTGCAATTATTACGAATTTAAAAAATTATTAATAATTTCCATTTTGAGTGAATAAGCGATACTGAAGAAAGGAATAAATAAGCATAGTTTGCCTTGACCCATACAACAATGACAGATAATTAATTATGTCTACTTGACGTTAACACAATAACATTTCCAGTTATTTTTCGCTAAAGTCTGTAGTTTTCGTTAGAGAGATGCTTCATCAAAGTGTCATAAAATGTGTTCAATATCAAAAACATGCAATATTTTTGTCTGGGATTGTATATTGAGAGATCAAGTAAGATTTAGCTATTTTGTCGATCATCAATACTTCAATTGAGAATTTTTTACTAGGGTTTGTATTTGAAACAATTGTAAAATTTCTTTTTTCCCATAGTGGACAATTTAGAATATGAAATGCTCAGTTTTTTTGTAACACCATATGGTCAGTAAATTCTACATTGTCCACTGTCAATCAAAAAGCGAACTTGATGTTCTTTGTCCCTTTTATATGTGACCTTACAGAAACTGTACTCAATAACACAAATAGGTACACTCTCCTGTTTTAGCTCAATATTGGTCTCAGCACAAAATTATTGAATATTTTATGAGGAAATGGTACTACCACTAGGAAGTATAATGTCTACTTCTGAAAATTAAATTTTAAAATACATAAACTCAGTGAATGATTTGTTGAAAAACAGTTGAGAAATAAGTTTTTTTTTTCTCTTAATAATTTAAGGATAATTTCGTGTGAATCATTTTGATCCCAACCAAAAGTAAATGAAGTTGAATAAGTGTGGTTAATTGCATTCGAACTACGATAATTCTCACTTGCATGAAATAGTTTAGTACCTTTCTGGAAAATGTTTATGCAGTTTGGTTCTAGTAATATTGAACTCAGGTTTTTCGTTTCAAACTGTAACAATATTGCTGTGAACTTCCATCAAACTCACATATGTAGGTAATTCGCTACTGTTTCTAACAATTTCAATGAGTTTATTTTAGACAGCCATATAAGTCAAAATATAATTCTTTGTATGATTCAATTTCAATCTTTTCAGATCTTTGTATTGAGAATTTTCAAGATGATAGTTTTCAGAAATAGGTATAAAGAAATTACACTATTACAAGGCTTACCAGTTGAAGTACACGTTAGCATTTACCGCTGCGCCAATGGATTTTACACTACGGGCCATGCCGATTACTGATGATTATTGTCACAACTCAGAACTCGCTTGGCATTTTCAAGGAATTTTCAAGCTATTTTCACAAAAACCACATTCATCCATATAATGAAAGAAATCATTTTTAAACAAAATGAATATTTATTGATAAGAACTTAAAAAAATAAACAAGTCTGTCACAAAAAAAGGTAAATTGAATAATTGAAACAGAAGTGTAAATGACAATAAATATGAAAAATGTACGAATATGAAAACTAACATTATGCTGATAGCCAGCAGAGTCAGATATGGGGATATGCCAATCATATTCTCAATCTGAATGCAAAATCAAAGTCAAAACAAGCTTCATTATTGAAAGAATACAATTTTTATTATCAAAGCCTGAAGTAGATAGATATAAAAATTAATATAAATATGTTTAGCTGAAAAACGAAATTAAAAAATTGTATAAACAGTCACAATCCCGTTAGTCAATGCAATAGTCATAATCACAATATAAAAATTTGCATATAAATATATTCGAGTGAGTCGATTAAAAACTCATTCAAACTGTAATAGATTCTAGGTATCTATCAATAAATATTTGAGAGCTTTTCTGAATTTTTATTATGTTGGGAAGGACGATTATAAATTTTATACCCAGTGTAAATGAATGAGTCTTTGTTGAGACTAGAATTGGGTAGTGAAAGTTTAATATCTCCGTTTTGTCGAGTATTGTGATGTAATGAATTAGAACCAAACTAAGTTTCATGTTTTTCAATTATTGATGCTGTTTCCAAAATATACAGGGCAATTACTGTTGGTATTTTATGATATTTGAACAACGGTTTGCAAGAATCTCAAGGTTTAGCTTGATAATGAATGGTCAATTGACGAGTAATAACTATTGTCCCGATCTAGACCTCTCGCAATATTTATAAAGAAACGTTTGCTTGGTTTGTATTTTTTGCGGTCGCAGAATGGTGACAAAATGATAGCTTATGACTTCAATGCAAGTTTGCGATTTTTTGAGCTGTTTTATGATTTCTGTATCCAGTAATTGTATGAATTTTGATGTCTATGAACTTGAAAATTAAACTATGGAGTTATGAATACTGGGTGTTTGAAGTTTAGATTAGGGAAGCTGAGGTTCACAGATCTTCATGCTTTGCATTTACTTGGATCAATTTGAATAATTCGATGATGATTTATATATTCGACAGTATCATTAACCTTGCTTATATAAAACACTTTCATTATAATTGAGAATAGGGGAGTCAGTATTGTGATACTGTATCGTTTGTGAGGTAGTTCTTAGTCGAATATGACAGAACAACAACAGAACATCTCTGTTTTTTTCGTCTTTGGCTTATTGGATTGTTTTTTCGTGAATAAAGGGCAAATTCTGGGTTAGATTGTGTTAAACTATCGTTAGTTTTTATTTTTGAGCAATTGTGAAGTGTGTAAAAGAAAATTTGAAGCTGGAAATCAAAATATGTCATTTCATAGGTAAGCTACCAGTGTCGTAACTATCGAGAAAGGGAAACCGAATTGGAAAAGAGTAAAATGAATGAATTATGAAAAAACATGTCAATCAGAGCATCAGCTGTTCTCAAAATCCTGTGGAGATTATTCCATCATAATTTCAGGATTCCATTCCATATTGGGTTTCCATTATTTCTATTTTATTGAACCTCAATATTTCTGTTAACAACGCACGACACTGCCGTTGGGGGAAGATGTTCCTTACACACAAATGTTAATTCGTGTGCGGCGAGTTACTCATCTAGGTTATGTTATTTGATCGGAGGTTCTATATTATATTCCTGTAAGTTTTATAATGTTCTTCAAAAATTCATTACTTGAGTGTTTTCTTATTGTGTGCATTGATCGTATGTTTTCTGTCGAGATTTTGATACCTTCGATTATCCATGATTTCATTGTTTGTAGCAAAACGCATTTATTGAAAATTTGTATCAGTTGTCTACGATAAGTCATCATGTCTACTGCGGGGCCTGAATCGTTTTGAATTGGACTAATTCGCAAATTTCTTTGGAATGGTTATAATTTTCACTACTACAAACACTACCTTATTTTTTTCTTCGAATATTTTCTATAATATCGATACAATACTTTCTATATTACAAGCCATTGCCTGAGACCTGCAAGAATAACTAGCCGCAGCTTTTGGTAAACTCTTGATTAAGGTGGTACACAAATGTTTATCCCACAATTTTCTCTGATAAATTAACTCCTGTATAAAAAGTGTCATTTAAAGATGACTATTTTGTCATTTTGACATCGATAAAAAAGGTGCATCATTTTTCATCACCGATAAAAACACCTGTTCCTCTTTAGCGTCTACATCTAGTATGCTTACGTCACTTTAATGTCGGCCCTGTCAGTTATTTAAGTATTGTTGATTGTTGATACTGAAACATTACAACATGAGTCGTTTTGGGGAAGTTTCAACTCAACAAATATCAAGAAATATAGAAAAAACAATCCCGCAATCCACAGAAAATACTAAAGCGTCAATATGGAGATAATTTATGGAGTTTTGTCAAGTACGAAATTACGAACTGTCGAAAATAACTCCGTTACAAGAAGTAGCAGATATATTAAAGGATTGGGCCTATAATATGAAAAAAAGGAATGGAGAAGATTATAATAGACTATGCAGTTAAATCAATTAGGAATTCAACTGCGAAGATGATTCAAGAAAGATATTTCAAGGAATACAATATTGAATTTGATCCTTTTGCCGACATAACTTTTAAAGAAGCTCGTGACGCGAGAAGTGGTAAACGGAAAGAATTACAAGTTATTCCAGAGAAAAGAAAAGTAAGTTCTGTAGCATTGAACAAGTAAGATATAGTAAAAATGACAAAATTGTGGAATATAAACAAAGGGATTACAGAAAAGCTTTTTTCATATAGCTTCTTATGAATTAGCTTGGGGGGGTGAGAAGCTGCAAACTGTGAAATTTACCATTTCAAAGAAGAAAAAAATCAAGATGGAACTTCAACAAGAAGATTTGAATACAATACAATATTTTCAAAGACGACACAGGGGTCGAAAAAATTGTCAGATTGCAAATGGATATCAAAAAATGAAATGAATGAAGGTATTTGTCCCGTTGCATTGTTAAAATTACTGTTACAAAAATGAAATGAAAACATAACATCTGAACGACTTTTTTTAACTCCAAATCCCTTTTGAAAAATTAAAAATTCCAAAGGTTGGTACAAAAATGTTCCACTGGGTATTAATACGATTTCTACTTGGACCAAATATTCTGCAACTAAAATTGGACTCGACATTACAAATAATAAAATTACTAATCATTCGAACCGTTCTAGTACAGTTTCCCAGCTAGCCAAAGCAGGAGTAGGTGACCAACAACTTATAAAGATAAAGGGGACACTCATCGTCATCTTCTATTAAACCCTACCTCCAAATTGATCCTGAACATCACGAAAATCTTATTAGTTCCTTACGAGCCTCGAGTGAGAAAAATCAAAATGAATATTGTACATGTGTAAATACCAGAGAAGAAAATTTTGAAATCAGTACACCAAACCAAATAATTTATAACAATTGTGTATTTAATAACTGTTCATTTAAATAATTTAATTGTATCAATAAAGATAATTATTGTTGTTGTTCATTCATATATTCGGTCGTTAATTTATCTTGCCAAAAAAAACTCGAGCTTTTCTTTCAAGGATAAATATCTTTTTAACTCAAAATTTTTCCATCGGTAATTTTGCTCGAAAAACTGACATTTGACATAATCGCTCGACCACCGTTCTCGCCATTTTGTCATGTCAGTTTTTTTCGTAAAATTGCTGATTGGCAAAATTATTTCGTTACAAAAAGAAATTTATCCGATAAAGAAGCTCTTGTGTTTTTACGGTTGATAATTCAACTCATGTATAAAATTGTCCATAAGAAACGTCAGTTTTGGCAGTTTGATATCGGATAAATAGGAACGTAACTGTTTGCAAGTGGATAATCTGTTATTTACCTTCACCACGGCAACAACTAATAATTGTCGTATGATTTTATTAAATCCGACGCTGTACCCAAGGACGCGTTGCTATCAACAAAGTCAAATGACAACAAATTTTCATACTTTTTGTTACAAAGTGTTGTTTTTAATTTCAAATGAGCGTTAACGGTAGATTTGGTAGTGCAACTACTCAACTAATAAATTCTGCAATAGACAACGCCACTCTAAAAAATACCAAAAAAAAACAAATCATCAATTTGGAAGCAGTTTGAATTATTTTGTCGAGAAAAGGGTTATGAACTATTACCTTCAACGTCGCAGCCGGAAATCTCAAGCATATTGGCAGATTGGGCGTATAATATGAAGAAATCAGACGGAAATGACTATAAAGAGTTGTTGAAACAATGTGGAATACTGTAGCCAAAATAGTGCAAGAAAAATATTATATGGATTATAAGATTGTGTTTGACCCATTCAAAGATGTGACATTTCAAGTCGCTAGAAACGCTAAAAATGCTAAACTCAAGCAACTGCAAAGCAATTTAGATTAACGAAGACGAGTTATGAAAATGGCAGAGCAGTGGGATGAAAATACTCCAATGGGATTTCAAAAAAGCTTTTTCATATCGCCGCCTTTGAATTAACCTGGAGAGGTGGTGAAAGTTCGCAGTGTAAAATGTATTATTTCAATGCCGAAAAATATAATAATGGAACATTGACAGGCAGAGTGGAGTACAACACGGACTTTTCTAAAACAGCTCAAGGTGGAGATAAAAGATGCAGTGAAAGTAAGTGGTTGACTACAAATAAAGAAAATCCGAACGTGTGTCCTGTACGATTGTTGAAAATGCTTCTAGAAAAACGAAACAAACATATTCCTTCAGATAGATTGTTTCTACCAAACCCGTTTTGGAAAAATGAAAATGCCAAGGGATGGTACAAAAATGTGCCCATTGATGTAAATGAAATTTCAAAGCAGACCAAAATTTCTACAGAAAAAATTGGTCTAGATCTGAAAAATAAAATTACTAATCACTCCCATAGGGCTAGCACTATTTCTACTCTTGCCAAAGCAGGAGTATCAGAACAACAAATTATCAATCTGACCGGACATTCGAACGCCAATTCTCTGAAGCCATACCTTCAGTTAGACTCACAGCATCATTCCACTTTAGTGACAAATCTAAAAGAGGAACATAATCAAATTCAGCAGTTTTCTTCAATTATTGATTTAATTTAATAAATTATGTTCTATTCATTTTTGTTTACTAATTCATTTTTATTTGATTCGTTAAATTATCTCACTAAATACCACTCGAGGTTTTGTTTTCATCGTATAAACTTTAATTTTGTTCCACTCAAACTTGGTAGCTTGTAATATGACTCGACCCAATAAAATTAGATAAAATCACTTCGGTGTCGTGATTTTATCATGTTATTTGCTCCCGTCAATTACCAAAGCAACCAAGTTTTCGTGCAAACTGAAAGTTTATGCGATAAAATAAGAACCTCTTTTGGTATTACCCTCGACTATCTCATTTCCACTTCGACAGCGCTTTGTTTCATAAAAAACTATTTTTGAATTTGTCGACTCATCACATATTTTGGCCAGATTTCAGAGTTTGTAATAATTTTTGCATATTCCGACGAGACCGAAAGTTTGAAGGACTCATATAAGTCAGGGTACTTGGATTTAATACTAACACATTCAGCAGTTTGTATGCCTTTTGTAGTGAGGTATTTCATCAATTCCTCACTTGTCAGATTCAGTGGGCATATAATAATCAAAAATTCTTTCGACTCCTTTAAATGTATTGATGTCATTTGATTTTCCAATAATTACGTTTTTATTTCTATTTCTTCGTCTCTGAACCTCCCATTAATTGTCGTTGTCCTTTGATAGCGAGTCATTATCGTTTGTATGACTTCTATCATTTCCGTTTTAAGTAACCACTTGTTGGGATTACATGTAAAGCATACTCTGAACTGGTTGTTGTATTGGAGTTTTTTGTTGGGAGTCCTATATTTTGTGCAATTTCATTTAAATCGCCTGTTTTTACATTTGGCACATTTGATGATATAACAATGTTATCGTATTTTAAGAAGTTGGCATTTTCAAATAATCAAACCAGGTCGATGTTACTTTCTTTTAGGTTACTGAGTTCCTTTTTCTAAATGATCATTTCTTCTTGAAGTTTTTTTGTTTCTTCTCGCACGCATGCAATATTAGAACACTTTGGCGTGTCTCTTTCTTCTGGCTGCCCACGGTTTCGGCACATTTAAACATATAAATGAAGGATTAATATTTGCTCATATTTGAAATATATGTTATTATAAATTAGGTAACGTAACGTAACCTGTTGCAACGTATATTTATTTATATAATAAAAGTGGATACTGGTCCCATTTGAAATTAAATACCCAACCACGCATATTCCAATTGACCAACCTACCGTTAAGAAGAAAGAGGTTATATTTGTGATTATAAAAAATCGATTTTTTTTATAAAACGGTCCATTTCGGTACGTGTGATTCTGAAAATAGGTAGCTTCTAAAACAAGTGTGATCAAAAAGAAGAAGGCATTTTGTGTAATTTTTTTATTAAAAAATTTGTTTTTGAAAATGTGTCATTTTCAAGATTCAGAAGGGCATAACTAGAAAAGTAGTTGAAACTTCTTCAAACTTTCTTCGGATTCGTGTTCAGGAGACGAAACTACGTGAGATAAGTCACTTTTTTTTTATTTTAAGGCGAAGTCCGATAAACTTACCTCCACCGATTTTCCTGATCTGATGTGGAGTCGGATTGTTCATGGTCATTTTGAAGCTTTCTTTTGTCAGCTAGCAAATACCTCCTAGCATAATCTGGATCTAAAACGTTTATCATTAGACATATCTACCTGTACGAACAAAAGTAAAAAAATTAGCCGCGGTGTCAGCATCCACTTTTTAACTCAAATCTTCAAGTACAACTTGAAAAATTTTTGCAGATAAGAATATCAGTTATGTTTTTCAATCTAATCTAATAGTAAATTTTGTTTCATTAATTACAATTTCAAATCTCGACTCTCAACATAACATAACTTAATTCAATATGTAGAACGGATACGACTGCCGGGACTGCATGACCATTTCTGCAAAAGTAAATTCAGTAAATTTTTAGCCTTGAAGGGGATATAAGGGGATTCTTAAAAAGTAGAGCGAAATATTATAGTATCTCCAGTAAAAGTTTAGCCTTTGATAAGGTTGCTTAACGTGTGTCGCAAAACCTTTACCAGTAACTTTCAGTAAAATCGGAACGTCTGAATTAACTGCTCAGTAGTGTTCGGGAATATCGGAACACGACCTATATGGGACAAGTACACGCTTTATATGCCACAAAAAAAAATTCTGAATTTGATCACTTGCTGCTATTGATGTGATAAGAGGTACATAATGTAACCTACTGACATCAAACGCTTTATTAGAATCACAATTTTCATTTTATTGGCCGTAATGTACTATTCTATTTGCAGTAGTTGCTCAATTTGATAACTACTAGTGACAAGTAAATCAACCATTGATGAAGAATGATTAACTCTCAAATAGCTCAAATAATTAAATCCACATAAAACATATTTGTTGCTATTATACAGTATTCTACTGCAGCAACATTTTTAGATCATTATAGTTATTTTGGTTTACTTGGCTTTATCAAAAGACTAAGTTTTGGATAATTTATTGTCTTGCCTTCAATAGCTTTCATTCCATCATTGGTATAAGAATAAACCACACTCAATAAAAATAATCACTTGCCCTCAGTTTAGTGTATTAGTTCTTCAAGTAGCATTTGTATTTCGAAATGCCTTATTTTCAACACCTTTATTTCATTACCAAATCTACAATGAAACTAATAGTTCAGTTGCACCAAGGAAGCAGATTTTATCCTGCCTGCACTCTGAGAAAGTCTACTTGCATAGCAAAAGTACATCAGCAGCTATTATGAAAACAAAAACAAGTGATATAATAATTATTTCCAATAATTGAATAATTGGAAGCAGTCTGGACCCATTATCAAAAAAATTATAGAAATTGAATGGATCTTGGCTGCTTCTAATTTTTCTTTGATTCGAAATAATTGTTTCATATTAACTTCTTTGTTGCTTTAAGAGAAATTCCATCAGGACGTTTTTTATCATCTCGGCTTATTCCCAGAGGTTCTAGAAGGAAAAGAAACTCGTTTTAGTAGGTCATCAACAGCATAATGTTGGGAGAAGCATCCAAAACTGAATTTGCAACTAATACCGTGGGTGCCTTTTTCATCAACAACGGAACCGTATCGACATTTATGGCTGACACAGAGCGAGTAACCGAGGCGAATCCCAACAGAGACTTGAAAACATTCATCCTCTGGCAAGGTTCCCAGAGATGCAACAGAAAATGTGTCCAACCAGGCGCCCGATTCCTTCGTTGTGACTGCCTTGGGCCTGGTCTATCAAGGAATCTTTAGCTGCATCAATGAGTTGTTTGGATATTTTTTGCATCAAAGGAATATCCCAGGATCTCTGAGAGCTCTTTTTATCTGGCATCGATGAATTCGTTTTCTTAGTCCAAATTTTTTCACATTCCGAATAGAATGAATCACTAATGTCAGAGAAGAAATTGTACAAAACAAAATCAATCAGTTACCTAATACTATCAAAGGGTGACAGGGAAGCTGGCAAAGCAAGAAAAGATGCTTGTCGAATGCCGAGGCCTCCCATATTTATTGGAATAAGCCATGTAGCCATGTAGGGCTACATCTCAAGATATATATTATTTTATCATTTCCGTTTCCATAGGTTTTTGTTCCGTCCACAATTTCCATCAGTTCGCAGTTTATGAGGTGAATTTTCATTCCATATTTCCAGTCAATGTTGTTTTCACTTTCCTCGAGGTTATCGAAAGAGACTGGGACTGCAGTTCTCAACATGGAAGGCATTTTTGAAAGAAAAAATAGTTTTTGATGTATTCAGTCACCCTACCCTTCAGATTGCGCTACTGATACCATTCAGCTTGCAAATCTGGGCCCATAACCTGATGTAATTTCAGTAATGCAAATATGGTGACTTTTTGCAAACATATATATTGACTAATTGACAAGTATTAAAAATGTAACAAAACTCAATTTTTTTATCCCAAACTGGTCGAAACTCTACAAGTAGGTGAACACGATACCATAGGAACACCAAGTTCTACTGCAAATAAATTGTTGTTATTATGCCTGTAACACGAGTTTCTGTTGTAATGAAATACTTTTCAGATACCCAAAGTTAATAAATATAAAATTACACTTTTGCAGCATTAGTAAAATTTTGAACTGGCATTAAACAAAGTTATCTGATAGGTATAAATTTTCGTATCACCTTTGAAAAAAACTCAGGAAAACGTTTTACTTGACCATTTTTTCCGTGTGCAAACAAAAAGACTATTTTTGCTTATGATATGTTGTCTACCGTTCAGAAATGAATAACAATAAACACAAATATTGCTGAAATTTATTGCTCCTCCTACGGAAGTTTATCATTCCCCAATTCGATTCTGCGTAAATCTTTCATTCAACATGTATAATATGTTATTTCAATAAAATTTTAGCATACCTCAATGAAAAATTGAATGTTATTACCAGACCATACCTACCATATAGTCCTCACGATGTTACAAACAACATTCATAAATAATTTTCGAAGTCCTTCAACATTTCATTGAATTACATTGGTATTGGTATTGGTATTGGTGAGTATGGATGGTGATTGATGCGCTGCGACCTGATTAGATCTATTGTGCCCCATCTTCTTCTGCTGTCACAAGATGTTCTTGTTTACAGCAGCCCTTCAAGTCCCAATTCCTTCAGGAATTTTAGGATTTTGAGGGGGTCTGCTCGTGGTATTTCTCCCACGGTCAGCTGGTGTGATCCCAGTATATTCAATCTTTTGCGATGTACAGCGTAACACTCCATCAATATATGGTGGGGTGTTTCTGGGTGTTCCCCACATAATCTGCAGGTGCTGTCCTCCTCTAAGCCTAGCTTCCTCAGGTGTTCTTTGAGTCTGCAATGCCCCGTTAGAAATCCCGTGATTGTCTTTAGACTAATTTTGCTGAGGTTAATCAGTGTCTTTGATCTTGCTCGGTTGAAATTTCCGAGGAGATCTTTGGCCTGCCTCAGCCCTGGAAGTCTTAGCCAGTATGTTGCTCTCATTGCTTCTTCAGCTTTATTGAGTTCTTCTCGGAAGTAATATTTTCCAAGTCCGCAGAATGGTTCTGGCCCGATCAGTGGCGTTGCTGCGCCTTTCCGTGCCAGGGTATCTGCTTGTTCGTTGCCCTCTACTCCGGCGTGCCCTGGCACCCAGAGGAGGGTCACCTTATTGTTCCTGCCCAGATCATTAAGTTTGTCTAGGCATTCCCAAACCATCTTCGAGTTGATGTTGCAGGAGCTCAACGCTTTGATGGCTGCTTGACTATCGGAGAGGATCACGATTTCCTGGTTCCGGTATTTCCTATTGAGGTTGAACTGAATGCACCTTTCTATGGCGTGAATTTCCGCTTGGAAAATGCTGGGGAACTGGCCCATGGGTTCAGAGTATTTGGTGCGAGGCCCAAAGACCCCTGCTCCAGTTCCTTCGGGAGTTTTGGACCCGTCCGTATACCATGTTAAGGTATTCTTCCCCAGTGCTCGAATCGATTCTATGTTCCATTCTCGCTTGGTGTTTAGTTCCGTTCGAAAAAGTTTCTCGAAACTAAATTTCTTGGTAATTTCGTCAGTTGGGAGGTCGGCAAGGTGTGCACAGTTGGTAGGGGTTAAGCCCCTCGCGCCGTGTGCTGTCCCTATGAGTCCGACTTTAGCCAACCTGAGGTTTGCCTCCCAAGCAGTTCTCTTCACCATTATGTGGAGAGGAGTGAGGTCCAGAATGACCTCTATTGCTGCTGTTGGAGTCGACCTCATTGCTCCTGTTATACAAAGACATGCTAGTCTTTGCACTTTTTCCAAGATCTTCTTTGTTGTGGCGAGTTCGGTTCTGCCTTGCCATGCTACTGCCCCGTAGGTGATCATAGGTCTCACTATCATGGTGTACATCCATCGCAGTACTGATGGGTTACATCCCCATGTTTTTCCTGCAATGTTCCTGCACACCATCAGTGATGATTTTGCCTTATTAGCGATTGAATTACATTTCAACACATAACCATTATTCCAGAGCAAATATTTAATTATGACAAGTAAAAACTTATATACTATATGGGACAGCTCTCCATCAAACCTGCCACATGTGAAACAAGGTTGCTAAAATGAATCACTTGCCATTATTGAGTTGAGGCGGATTCATGCAACGTTCATTATGATACTACATTATAATTAGAAAAAGTTTAATGTTAGTACTTCATAGAAGGCGTTCATGCAAACACATTATTGCATTACATTAATACTGCTTCATTAGGAAGTTGTTCAACTTTTAACTATGAAATTATGTTCTTAGTTAAAACACCAAATACGCATGCGCCTAAACATGTATCGCCGCCGTTCTTTTTTATAATGTGTTCTGTGGTCATGGTTCATTTCATGAGATTTGTGGTTTGTTCTTTGTTTGGGTAGTTGTCTTTGTCTATGATCGGATTTCGACAGTTTGTATTTGAATTTATAAATTTTTTTATTGATTGGTTAAAAATGGATCAGGGTATATCAATAGATTTGGTGCAACAATATAAACAAGCATCTCTATGATAAAAGGCATAATGAATTTCGAAGTAATCTTGCAAGACAGAATGCTTGGGAAAACATTGCCAGCATAATTGGATATTCACGTAAGAGTAGTCATCAACTTTATTTCACTAGGTTAGGAAGTCGAAACAACGTGGACCTCTCTTAGAAATCGATATGCCACTGAGCGAAGAAAGATTCGCTGTACTCCAACGGAAAGTGCAGCAACTACATAATGGCGCTTCTTTAGGCAAATGTCATTTTTGGAAGAGCATGAGGCAGTCAGAGAGTAAATTACTCTTGAAGTTTTGTATTTGATATCCAAATAAAATTAATTCTTTCAGGACATTGGGAAATATTTCGAAAAACGAAAGGTTTTCAAACATTCCAGTTATTGAAAATAAGTCAGACACCCAAGGATCTCAGGTAGCGCTAGAGAGCGAAGAAGACATCTTCATTTCCAGCCCTGTCTGCCAACCTTCCACTTCCACTAAACCTACTTCCACCGAACCTTCTACTTCCTCCCAACCGTCTACTTCCACCCGACCGTCTACTTCCACCCAACTTTTGACTCCTTCCTGACCTGCAAGTTCCCCTATATCCGTAAGTTTCCCCCAACCACTTAAATCTCATAGAGAATATTCAGGAAATGAAACGATAGAAGATAAGAAGAAATTACACAACCGATCTTGAAAGAAGTATTGTTGCCACACTTGGGACAATGGAGAGTGTGTTGAAGTCTTCTAATGAGGTAGAAATTACAGATGAGGACATGATCTTTGGATAGAGCATTGGCAAAACCCTTCAGCTGTTCGAAAGCAGAAAAAACAAAGCCAAGGCAAAATCTGAGATATGCCAAGAATTGGATAAGTATGAAGAGGAATAATAACACTACTTTCTCTTGGCTGTATTAAGAGTTAGTTTTTAGTTCAGAATCGTTTTGTACATATCTAAGAAGTTTTATATTCATTTTGTCAATCGCATTTTTTTTTGATATTATTGATTAGTCGAAGTTTTATTTATGATAACTCACTATTTATATCAATAGCTACTGTTTCTTTTGTGTAGTAATCAGTGAGGGTTAGTTTTTATTTCAGTATTTGTTTTGTACATAATACCTTAAGAGTTAAATATTTATTTTTGATATCACCTGCATTTTTGTTTATTATTTATTTCTATAACTCACTATTTATTAACTTTATAGTCATTATCAACACCTACTATTTCTTTGATGTAGTTATCACTAAGAGTTAGTTTTTATTTCAGTGTTTGTTCTGTACATAATATCTCAAGAGTTTAATATTTATTTTTGTGATCATTGCATTTTTATTTATCATTTATTTTCAAGTTGTTTATCTAAGGCTGTTATTTTTTTTTATTATACTTATCCATTTTTGTGTGATATTGAGCCTAGGGCTGTGATCATCTGTATCACTCGTTTCAATTTTCCCTAAAAATTGAGAAATCAAAAGAAATACATAATTTTTGGTAATTTTTTTAAAATAATAAAATATAAAACAGACGTGACAAACAGAAACTGAGAATATAAAGTATTGTCATGTTTAAATTGGAACATCGCCTTTCATTACATTTTCTTGCTGATAGGGAACACTCCCATTGGGCGAGTTGAAATATTCATACAGTATATCTCTATTTCGTTTTGCTTTTCTAGTGGAATTGTTGGAAACTAATCTTCTCACAGGCTCCAGAGTATTCTGCTGACGCCAAGCACCAGTTATAACTGAACAGTCTGGTCTTTCTTGTTCAATGAGTCCAGTTCGACAGTATCTTCTTCATTTTCTGGAATGCTATCTACCCCACATTGCAGAAAATTGTGGAGAACAACACATGCCTTTGTGATGCTCTCGCACATAGAAATTTCGGTAGTCATTCCGGTTTTCAAAATTCCCCATCTTTGGACAAGAATTCCAACCGTATCTTCAATGGTTCTTCGAGCTCGTGAAATTCTGTAATTGAAAATTTTTTGCTCATAATTTTTTCATTAAGTGGAAAGGCTTGATCTGTCACAATGAAGTGGGGAAGAGAAATGTCAGTACCAGGTAGATTTTTTTTTGGGGTAAAGGCAGATTGTCACTTAAATAGGCTTTTCCAAATGCAGACTTTCGAAAGACTGTTCTGTCATAGAGAGATCCTTGCGCACCAATATCCACCAACGTAAATTTGTAATATGAGTTACAGGCTGCCATTAAAACTAAACTAAAAAAAATATCTTATTAACATACTGTACAGAGAAATGTATTTTACTGCATACCTAAATGTTTTTTTATATGAGAAGTTATCAGTACCCGAATGAGCTGGTGCTTCCACAATAACATGCTTGCCATCAACAGCTCCAATACAATTTGGTATGTTCCAGCGTTTCCAGAATTCATATAAATATCAGTGAATCTTTGCATTGTTGGAGGTGGCAGGAATATTGGCATCAACTTACACCAAAGTGCCTCGCATGTTTCTTTAATAATATAGTGGACTGTTGATCTGCCAATAACAAAGTTTCTGGAAATTTCTCTCATAGAGATTCCTTCTGCTGAGTAGCTGTACAAAATATAAAAATTATGAGATTCATTCAAGTCAATTCCACAGTTAATTTCTTGCTATAAGGTTACTGCAAGTCTCAACTCTGGAGGTAATGCATTTTTTCAGCTTGGATGTTTTCGAAGATCAGCTCCCAGCAATTCCATCAAATATTTGAAAACTTGTGAGGACATCCTTGTATAGCTGAAAAACTTCTACTCATCGTTTTTCAATATATACCCCACTAGCCGTTGATACTGGCCATATTTTTTATTATTTTTCATAAAAGGTCTGACGCCATATCGACGACACCTTTTTCTCATCTTTCTGGCCGCTACCAGTAACGACACAACTACTGTCGAAAGCACAATGCCATAACGAGTTGTTCGTGAGAGTCATAATTGTTTCAAAAAAAACATTTTTCCAAAACCCAATGTACACAAAATAACCTTAAAAGTAAACAGAATAAATACTAAATACCGCACCGCAACCCAACACCGGCTTTCTAAACTGGAAAGATGATGGATAACATAACCCCTATATAGTACCCTTGCACTGGTGTGATGAGCCGACAGGACAAAATGAACGAGCAAAATATTTTGTCACAGAATACATATGTTTTCTGTGCATTTTGTCACATCCAACGCATGCGCAAGTTCATGGTTCAATCGTTGCATGAACGGTGTCAATCGTTAGTGAAAATGTAATGCAATGTTAATTATAATGTAATGAAAATGTAGTTATAATGAACGTTGCATGAATCCGCCTTTAGTTTCAACAACTGTAATCACTAGCCACTAGGTAATTGGTGAACCACCCATAATTTAGTTGTTTTTCACCATAACTAAATGTTTTCTTATGACGAATCACCAGTTATATATCAGTGAATCACTAAATATCTTTTTATAATTAGTTTGAAACCAAGCATAAGTGAGCAGCTGAGTTAGTAATCTTTTTCCTATAAGTTAGCTGATGATTTCAAATATCTTCCAGTGACTGAACCAAACACTTGTTTTAGCTAACTTGCTAGTTACTCATAGGTTGCCAGCTGGTTTCTTGTAAGTAGTAGATGACTTCTGTTGAATGATGAAATAGCTGCGAGAAGATAGATTTGATTACAAAGAAAACTGACTAATCACGGGAAAAAAATATAATAGTAGTAAATAAAATTTACATACCACCGAGTAAAAATTTGCATACTATATGGGACAAGTATAAGCTTTATCAGCCCCAAGAAGAATTAGATTCCTGAATTTGATCACTGAATTAATGTAATTTGAGGAACATAATGTAACCTACCGCTATTGAAAGCTTTATTAGAAGCAGACTTTTCGTTTTATTGGCCTCAATGAACTTTCTATTTGCAGTGAGTACTCAGTTTGATAACTACAAATAACTAGTATATTTACTATTACTGAAGTATGATTTATTCTCGAATAACTCATATACTTAAATCTACTAAACAAGATATTAGTAGTTATCATACAGTATTGTACTGTAGCAACATTATGAAATTTCTTTTAACTTGGCTTTATTGAATGACGCACTTCTGGGTAGTTTTCATTGTCTTACCTTCAATATAGCTTTCATTTTATCTTTGGTATCATAATTCACCTGACTTGAATGAAATATTCCCCTTCCCCTTAATTTAATTCATTAGTTCTTCAGAAAAAAGGATCATTTGTATATTTTAATGCCTTATTTTCAATATATCCATTTTTGTCTCAAATTCACATTAAAATGGATGGTTCGGTTGCACCAAGGAACCAATGATATTCTGCCTGCACTCTAAGAAAGTGTTGCACTTACAGAGTGTCAGCGACTATATATCAAAATACACCATTCGAGAAAAACTGGAGGTGGAGATCAAATTTGTTACGTCGCCACACTCTGTATGTTCAGAACGACCATGTCACTCTGGATATTGAGAATGAGACAGCTCGGTGAAGTGACAAAAAATAATAGAAAAATCAAAAAGTCATCAAGAAAATTTTCCTAAAAACGACGGTGAAAGACGACCGACTACTCTACATTTTGGTCCTTCGAGCTATTTAGAAGTCCTACGTAACATGGATAGACAGTCCGAGCCAGGAAGAAATCGCAGATAAGCAGCTGGAAAGAGGTACCTGAACAATGAATTTGTATGGCCACCAGGCTTTGGCATAGGTAACGACACAGGTACCCAAAAAAATGGTGACTTCAACATTAAATCCAGAATTCCTGGAACCCATGAAAACAACCAAATTCATATGGCCCAAAACAACGACGGAAACATGAAAGAACAGAAATCAATATCTTCTAAGGCAATAGTGAACTACATAGAATTCGATTAGAGCTTGAACATGAAAGAGCGAAACATGCCATAGAAAATGAAATGATGAAGAAACAACTAAAGCTACTAGAAATGGAACGTTGGTTAAAAGAAGCTGAACTGTTGGAAAATGAAGACAGAAGAACGAGAAGTAACAGATCGAATCCAACAGTCAATTTTGAACAAATTTGTGCAGTTAATCTTCCATCATCCGTGAAGTCAAATGTCCAAAGATGGATAAATTCCATTGAAGAAGATATTCAAATTGTAGACAATGAAATACAAATGCTTCAGAAGAAATCGGATATTGCTCAATTATGCAATACCGTGAATGATGTTTTGAATCGAGTGGCTCCTACAAACCCAACTAGCCCAACGTCACGACATGAAAAGTTTATCACTCGTAATACAAAAAGATTTTACCTTTTTTGATGGTAAACCGGAAGAACGGCCAATATTTATTTATTAATTTAAAAGAATTTCAACCCTTTGTGAATATTGAAATGAAGAATCCACGATAAAACTAAATAAGTGCCTTAAAGCTGAAGCAAGAATTCAGTTGAGAATATGTTGATGTGCCCAGAGAACTTGGACCAAGTAATCAGGTCTCTGCAAATGCGATTTGGACGCCCAGACCAAATCATAGACAGCCTTTTAGAAAAAACTGAAAATACACCAGTGGTTCGAGAATATGACATGGAGGGACGGATTAGTATCTCTAATCACGTAAATGGCACATTTGGAAAATCCACAACTCTTGCGACATCTTGTGCACAAACTGCCAAATATCTTGAAAATTCGCTGGGGAGAAGAAGTATGCAGTAAAGTTTCCAGGAATTTTGATGATTTTTCAAAATGGTTATCTATCATAGCAGACGCAACTTCCTTTGTCACATTGCCTTCAAGAACCCCTACCAGTACATCTATTTCATCAAGACAAATGACAATTCGAAAATTTAAAAAATCATTTGTACTAAAGTCTTCCAAAAATGGAAAATACTGTCAGTACTGTACAAAAACAGGTCACAAAATCTTTGATTGTGGAAACTTCAAGTCAGATGACACCAACAAGAGATGGGAACAGGTGACCAAGAGTAAATCATGTTTTTCGTGTCTGAAAAACAATCATCAGACCCCAAAATGCCGACTGCGAAGACCCTGTGAAGTGAATAACTACAGAAGACCACATCATAAGTTAGGTAATTCATAAAGATGAAATTCAGACAACTCCATTGAGTAGAAGACAAGAGCCCGAAATTCTAACAACTAGTGGAAACGAGAATGTTCTTACGACTGGACATGGATCGTATAACATACTGTTGAGAATGATAAATGTTTATTTGTATGGTTCAAATGGTTGTATGATTCAGACAGTGGCTACTTGTGACGAGGCCTCAACAGTGACACTTGTTGGTGACTCAATAGCTCGACAGCTTGAAATAAGAGGAACCAGGCATAGGTTTAGTGTTCAGTGGACGAACGACATTGTTGCAAGCCATGAAGACTCAGAATGTTTTGACATAGACATTTCTGAAAACTATGATGGAGCCAAAATTCATACAATGAAGAATGTCCATTCTATGAAAAACTTATCGTTACCCTCACAAGAAATTTGTTTTAATGACTGGAGACATTATCCTCATCTATTAGGTCTACCTGTTGCTGATATTAAGAATCCACCAATGATTCTTTATGGGACAAGACAATATTAATCTCATCGTTGCGATAAATGTAGCCCATGGCCCGAAATTGTTCCAATTGCGACAAAAACATCACTAGGGTGGATACTTCATGGAAAAGCCACAGCAGATTCACATAAAAATAACTGCTTACTTCATATCTGTGAAAATGACGAGTCAGAAAATTTTCTCCATCAATTAGTTAAACACTTACACCGTTGATGCCTTTGGAGTATCAGAATTTATCAAACCCAAAAAAAGACAGAGATTCCGAAGTAGCCTTGTTGATAATGGAGAAAACGGCCAAATGTGTCAGTGACAATATATATGAAATCGGACTTTTATGGAAATCAGATGATATTTCTTTACCGTACAATAAAGGAACAGCATTGAAACGACTACAGAATGTTGAAAATCAAATGATGAAAGACGCAAAATTGAGGCAAAAGTACCTAGAAAATATCCAGAAATATCTAGAGAAAGGGTATATCAGTAAATTGTCCTGCGAAGAAGCGAAGTAATAACACCCAAGAATATGGTGTTTACCTCATTTCGGAGTCATCAACCCCAACAAACCTGAAAAGCTACGCCTAGTCTTCGATGCAGCACCCAAATCATATAGTACTAGCCTCAATGACAACCTTTTCATTGATACCCCCGGGAAGTCCACATATGGGCGGATCCTGGGAAAGGCTAATACGAAATGTAAAAACAGCTTTTCATGTCATCCTTAGGAATCAACAGCTAAAAGATGAATTACTTTTGACAATTTTTGGTGAAATTGAGTTCATGATCAATTTAAGACCGTTGACTAAATTTTCAACCGATCCCAACGACATAGAAGCTTTAACACCGAATCACTTCTTGATCGGATCTTCGAATAGTGTTCAAGATGCAGATTGTATGAATGGCAATTATTATATTAGAAAACAATGGAGGAGAGTTCAGCAGATATCGAATGAATGGAAAAGATGGCTGAAGGAGTATATACCAAGTCTCACAAGAAGAGGACGATGAACCTATAAGAGAAAATGATATTCAGCCCTATGCTGTATCACTTCTGTTAAAATTAACGTGACCGTTATTCGCCATTTCTGATATTTTGCTATTGCTTGGTAATAGCAAAATAACGGAAATGGCAAATAACGGTGAAGTTCTTTTTAACGGAAGTGATACAGCATAGGGCTGATTGTCGTGATACTAAATTATAACCTATAAAAAAAAATTATTAGACACTTGGAAAAGTCGAAAAACTCTTTCCAGGTCCTGATGGGAGAATTAGGTCGCGTTTATACACCTTGGCCATAGGCGACAGGGTGCAGGTGACAGGTTGCAAGCAATGGGAGCTAGGTGATATCTTGTTTTTAGTTAAATTGTGTCACCAGGATGTAAATCTCAACACTTATAAAATAATTTTCAGTGGTTAAGATCCAAGAAGAGAGAAAAATCAGTCAGCAAATCTGTCGAAATCTAACAGTTTATTGCTTAAAACTACTTACGTATCGGTACTTACCGTCTTTATTCAATATTCCAGCGATTTCTCGCGATTTCTTATCTACAAAATTCATATGTTTGTGATTAGGATCCGCATCAGTCCAAACTTCAGGTTTTAATTGTACTTTGCTTATCAAAATCTTCTTTGGAAATTACCGTAGATATTGTTCCAATTCGTATGAAAATGTCAATGGATACTGGCGGGCGTACCGGGAGTCGCAACCCGTGTTGCCACCTGGTCAGACTATATAAACGGTTTCATATGAACCAATGCGCCTACAAAATGAACGGTTGTCGCCTGTCGCCCGCCACCCTACATGCATAGCCTATCACCCAGAAGTATAAACGCGACCTCAGAGTGGTAGAAGTTAAAATGGAATATTTAAACGACCAGTCGCCAAGTTAGGAAGAGTACCAATGACAAACTGATTGATTATGTTTATTTGATTTATTTCATGTTGTATAAGCTATATTTTGTTTATCTTCTCAGTTATTTATTTCCTCTGTTTTTGAAAATGTTTAATGTTTGGGGGGGGGGAAGAATGTTACGTCGCCACACTCTGTATGTTCAGAACGACCATGTCACTCTTGATATTGAGAAAATGGGACAGTTCGGTGAAGTGACAAAAAATAATAAAAAAGTCAGAAAGTCATCAAGAAAATTTTACTAAAAACGACGGTAAAAGACGACCGACGACTCTACAACATTTTTTGAGAGAATCTTTTTTCTCTATTTGTTGATATGGAACGAAGTCTACACCATTTTGATGGTTCCTTTAAAAAAATCATCGCCGATATTATTAATTATTATATGTATATTAACTGACAACAGTGAATAGTAAAACAACGCAAAATCACCGGCAAAGTAGACTAAGATGCAGACGCATCCGCACAGCTCTCAATTGTTAAAATGACGCCGGTTGCCAGTAAACATTGTTTCAATCAATTGTCATCATGACATTATCTGCAACTAGTGGAATAATCGTACGAAACATGTTCTGCTGCTGATGTAATTCTTCCGACTACATCTACATTCGTAATTACTTAATAGAGATTGTTATTCGATTGTCGAGCTAGTAAGACGTGTTTATATTCGCTCCCATAAAGTGATTATAATTTCAGCCAGAAAACTGTTGATGTGTTGATAAGTGGCTGAAGGAATATGAAGTCTTTTCTACAGTAAGTCAAGAAAATCTGTGAGCCCAGAAATCAAATTAGATTAATTCAGTATATTTAGTCTATGGGCAAGAATCGAATATAATACTTAAGGATGGATAATAGCGAACTACTAGCCTATATATTGGAAAAAATTGAACTGAGTAAACAAGAAATTAAGAACACAATCCAAGCGTCCGAAACCCGAATTTTATTGAAATTTGATACAATAAAAAAACGTGTGAGTGAAGTTGAGAAAGAGAATAGAATACTAAAGAATAAAATCGAAACTCTGGAAATAAATAGTAAGAAAAAAAATCTTATTTTATTTGGTTTGAACACACATCCAAATGAGAGAAGTAGTTCCTCTTTTTGCGAACTGATTGGGAATTTGCTTGGCATTACTATAACAGAAGATGATATAAGTGACCTTTATTCTCTTGGCAAACATAACAAAGCTCCATTAAAAGTCGAACTAGTATCAGTAGTGAAAAAGACAAACATTTTGAAAAACTGTTCAAAACTGAAGAATACCGGAATCGCAATAGCCAATGATTTTACTGAGCAACAAAGGGAGGATAATAAAGTATTGAAGAAAGGATTGCATCACTGTAGAAAAACGACAACTGAAAAAAGTTACATAAAAGGTAATAAATTATACGTGGGAAATAAACAATACACCGCAGAGGAACTGAAAGAAATCGACCTCAGTGAAGAAGAAAAACCAGAAAGTGCTCCATCAACACCAGATATAAGGACACAAACTTGTAAACAGACGACACAGATACCGACAGGGACACCTACACGGGTACTCTCAGAGACACCTACACACACACAAGTGGAACTGTACAAAAACCAAAGGAATTTGAAAATAGGAGAGAACCGGACAAGAAACTCTTATAGGAACAGGAATTCAAGGTTAATACGTCCAAAAAACCTATAATCGTCCAACCAACAAGAGAAAGGTATTTAACTAGATTAAATTCTACCTCTGACAGTGTCAACAATAAATAAAATATATTTGTAGGCTCATGTACTATCATATCTGATTTATAGCTAGTTCTTTTCACAAACCTTCTGTTTATTTTCTTTTTTGTGTTGTTCTTATAGGTGTGTTTATAAACTTATTCTTCTCTTTTTTCCCCAATGATAAACAATGGATCAGTATATCAGGGATTTTGAAGTGAATCTGGTTGAAACCTTCACACTTGAAAATGTTCAAGAATGTACAGATATATTGAGAGTAAATAGTGAACATAGCCTCAAAATACTGCACAACAATATACGAAGTATCGATAAAAATATTGATGAATTGAAGATTTTTCTCCGTGATGTTCACATTGAATTCGATTGTTTGGTATTAACGGAAACTAGAAAAATACATGACGAAAATCTATATAAAATTCCGGGATATTCATTGATTTGTAATCAAGGTGACTATAATCAAAATGATGGGACCGTAATCTACATAAAAAATGAATATGAATTTGAACATGATACTATTGAAATTGGACAAATGAAATTTTTGAAAACAATAATTCAATACAGAAACAAATCAATTTTTGTAACAGCCTGCTATAGGTCACCCTCTTCTGATATAAACAACTTTTGGTTACTCTCCAAACATACTTCGAAAATTATCAAACTGAATTGAATGACTATTGCTTATTTATTGGTGACTTAAATATAAACTTATTGAAAGATGATGACAACAAAATGGAATATATGAATATCTTGAATGAATATGGCTACATTTCCACCATCAACAACTCCACTAGGCTTGATTCATGCCTAGATCATATTTTCATCAAATCAAAGTTAAATAATATTGTTGACACGATTATACCTCTCATTGTGGAAACCAACATAACGGACCATTCAACGACGATATTACAAATCATAACAGATGATTCAAAAAATAAAATAACATCCAGTAGCAAACACATCAGATACCACAACTATAACAAAATGCATGCTAAGTTACGAGAAATATCCTGGCAGTCGATTTATACCGCAGTGGATCCAAATACAGCACTGAACGATTTTTTAGCCATCATCATAACCATACTGAATGAGTGCACCGAACTGAAAAAGTCCCATAGGAAAAACACAAAAATTGCACCGTGGTTAACTAACTCTCTGTTGAGTATGATTAATAAAAAGAATGGCATGTTCCAAACTCTACTCAAATACCCTGATAATATTATTTTGAAAAATCAGTACAAACAATATAAAAATACAGTTACGAATCAGGTAGAAAAAACAAAATACAATTATTATAAAAACAAAATTAAAAATAACACACAAAACACCAAGCAACTATGGGAAATAGTGCAAGAACTCACTGGTAGAAATTCAACATCCAATAATATTGAATCTATTAAAACTGATTGTGAAGAATAAAAAAGACATAGCCAATGAATTCAATAACAAATTCATAGGTTTTGGGAAATACTTGGCGAGTAAAATAAAAAAAAAATCTCAATTACACTCCAACAAAACAGAGCATACCCAATTCATTAGTCTTAACTCCTACAGATAAAAAAGAAGTCAGCTCCCTGATTAGTGAATTAAAAAATAATAAATCTGTTGGAATTGATGAAACCAGAGCAGAAGTATTAAAGTCCATCTCAACCCACATACTGGACCCCCTAGTAGTCATCATAAATAAATTCCTATCGCTAGGTATTTGGCCCAACTGTTTCAAAGTTACCCCCGATACATAAGAAAGGAGATAAAACAGATACCAATAACTATAGACCCATTTCCCTAATCACCCATCTCTCAAAAGTATTTGAAAAATTATTGAAAAATAGACTAACCTCATTTGCAAACAAATATGAACTCCTTTCACAAAAACAGTTTGGATTCAAAGAAAAAACCTCTACTGAAGATGCTATTCTGGAACTAACTGAACAAATTCACAAGTCACTGGAAAAAGGTAGACCCTCATTATGCCTGTTTATAGACCTGACGAAGGCTTTTGATACTGTTGACCATCGGTAGCTATTGAACACCCTAGAAAATAATGGAATCAGAGGAAATTGCTTGAACATTTTTGAAAGCTATCTAGAGAACAGACAACAAGTAGTAAAAGTAGCTGGTGTCACAAGTGATCAAAAACAAATTCAATGTGGTGTTCCTCAAGGCACAGTATTAGGTCCGATATTATTCAATATATATATATATATATATCAATGATTTATTCAAACTGAACAGTGTTTGGAGCATAATTGGATTTGCAGACGATACTGCAATATTTTATGAAGCGAAAACTTGGACCGCACTCAAAAACAAAGTAGAGACAGATTTTCAAGTACTGAAGCAGTGGTTTGACTACAAGCTTCTAACAGTTAACTTGTCAAAAACAAACTTCCTACCATTCAGCTGTAATATATCCGGTGTCTGTCCGTTCGAAAAACTTGATGTCGGTATGCAAGGAAACACATTGACTATCCGTTGGGATAGGAAATGGGATTCCCACATTCGTTACACTATGAAAAAGCTCCAAATGGTCCTCTATAGATTCCGTTGCCTGAAAAAGTGCTTGCCACTTAGAGAATTGAAACTCTTATATTTCGCTCTCGTTGAAAGCCATTTGAGATATGGCATCACTGCTTGGGGTGCAGCTTTACGTACACATCTAAACCCTTTAGAAGTACTTCAAAGAAGGTTTCTGAAATTAATTTTATCAAAATCTTCGCGATTCTCGTCTGATAGTTTATATAAAGAAAGTCGAATAATGGATCTCAGACAACTATATTATTTTTGTATAAACGTAAAATACCATTTCAGTGAAAACAAGGCGAAGTCTAGGAACCATCAATACAACACACGCCACCGTACGCAACTTACGTATCCCATTATTTTAAAAAAGTCTATCTCTCAGAGAGCATATTCCTTCTCTGCAGTTATGCTCTATAACACACTACCTCACAATATGAAAAACATAACTTCGAAACCAATGTTCAAAAATAAATTGAAACTATTTCTCTTTGATAAGGAAAGGCAATTTATAATAGATTTACTTGAATGAATATTCCGTTAGTGTATTGAAAGTTCAAACTGGTTCACATTGATTCTCATTGTATTTTGTTGAAATTTTTTTTATTAAAGTTGACTTTTGATATATCGGTATTACATACATTTTTGTTATATTTCATTTATATTTTTATACACTCGAATGTTTCCATACGTTTTTATCTGTATTGAATATGTTTATTGATATTTGTTGTACTTTTTATACGTGTTTATACATTTTTATATATATTCTCATACATCTTCTATAAAAAAAAATTATTATTATACATTTTGTATCAATGATTGTATTTTATAATTTTTTGGTGTTTCCATAAGTTTTTACTTATATTCTTAAGCATTATTTTATCTTTTTTTATAAATTTTTACCAAGTTTGTTTACTAATTTTTATCATTATTTGAGACATTGTTATCTAATGCTTTATATAAATTTTTTATCTGATTGTTTTCTCTGCGAAACAAGTGCAATAGCACTTATCGCTCTTTATCTTTATTCATGCTGTAGTGTTGTATCGATCTTAAAATTTTTATGAATAAAGTTCATTATTATTATATTTGGTGGCGTTAGTTTTTCACCTACACAGCTTATGTTCAGTTAGTTCACCGTCAAACCACCAAAGATATGAAAATAAATTATCATCAAACTTTTGATAATAAATACTTTATTAAAAATAGAGCAACCTTCAATTTGTCAGACATTTCCTCAACGCCAAATTCAAGTGAGGAGTTGAAATAACCTGAAATGAATAAAGAAAAAACAGAACCACAATGACAGAGGATGGTTTCAATTAAAATCAACAATGAATTAAAATGAACTTAATATAAAGGTACTAGATGTCATGGAATTGAAACATTTTTAAAACGAAACTTAAACAATTTTTAATACATAACTCGGTCTAGTCTAATATATTTGAAATTAAAAAAAAAACACTTTACTCACCTTTTCTGAGATACTATGAGATTAAAATATTTTCATTGATTATGTAATGAAGGGTAGGTGTTTATATAATAAAATGAAAAACTTAAAGCTATGTTTTCATGCATCCGAATTTTCGGTTTTTTGTAGAAAATTTGAAAGAAATTTCACTTTTTCGTACAGATGCTATTTTGAGCGGTTTTCATTTGTGCGAAATGCCTTCACGGAATAAATGAAATATTCAACGTCAACCCTCTAATTTACCGTCCATTTTCTCAATATATTATCGAACTTTACTGGCGACATTCTGAAGTAGTTGAAATGTTCATCTGGATCACCATTCCTCAGCTAGTTCAAAATACCAATACGTCAACAAAATCAGCAAAAAATATAAAATATTATGGCTGTTCTTTTCTTTATATCATATTACTCATGATATTGCTGTCCATATTTGACATTACATTTTTTTAATATGCCTGGAAACAAACATACATACCGCACTGATCATTGTTTCATTTTAAAATTTCGGACAGTTGACTTTATCTCAACATCTTGAATTTATTCGTACCATCAGTTAAAATTTGCCGCCATGAAATATATTTGAACAAATTATGAAAAATGGTGGATTACGTAGTGTCGCCCCTCTTCATGATATATTTGAAGAGCTTTTGACAGATTTCGTACGAAAAACGAATAATTCGTGTACATGAAAACTTAGCTTAACAGGCCCCAATCCCTCAACTGGTTTTTGTACTCCATTATCGCACACACCACCACCATACAATGATTATGCACCCTGAAGATGTGTAGTCGACTGTGTTCGAATGGTAAATATGGCCAAAAACGACGTGGTGAGGGGTTGTGACAGTTGGAGATACAGCCGAATTCGTACGGAAACGACGAAAGCATGGAAATTATGAAGCAGATTATTACTGGTCAATATTTTGTATTCTGCAATAATGGGGGTTTCCAGTTATTTTCAGAAAAAATATATTTCAATATAGGACATTCATAAGTACCTTTTGTTCAGTTTCCCTTTTTTTTTATCAATTTATTGAGATAAAAATCATTGAAAACGCCAAAATTAACTACCAAATTCAAACGACCAGAAGAGTCGGAAACGTGACGTACTTACGCGAGAGATTTTAATTGGTTATACTCGTAATGTTCGCCTTGCAGATAGAATGAATAATGTGCTTGACAGCGTTGCCATATCGCAAAAAAATATGATTTACCAGAATATACTATTTCATTTTGTTAATTATATCATTGGTATATATGTACCTACCTGTCCCTCTGTTCGAAGTCTTGAAATACCTATTAGCTTGGTGAATAATTTTGGATCGTTTATTTTTGATCCGTATTCATGAAAAATAGTATTTCATTTGTACTCCAAAAAGCTATTTATGTACCTACTGTAACGTCTACTGATTAAAAACCTCATTTGGATTCAGTCTTCAGGAAACCTTAATCTGTGGTTCAGATAAGTAGATAATACAATGTTACAATACACTTAAGTAAATGAGAAATCCAATTCAAATATTCATAATCCCTTGTCGACTTGAATCTAATTGCGGTGGCTATTATTAGAAATTTGTATGTATGAACCAGTATTTCAAGTTCAAGAAGCATTATTAATCACTATTATTTTCAGTGAAAAGTGCAAACAGTGGTGCGACTAATTATCAACTTGACAACTGTGCATACTTTAACCTGTCATTACACGTTAGTACTTTCTAGATTTTATAAAGACTTGGCAACTGCGGCGTCCCTCAGTCACTCTCGGCTTTGTCCGCGAAATCTCAAACTTCCGCCAATCGTATTAAATGAAGACAATGTCGACACAGCTGAGGAGCATTTGAATTTGTGCTTACTGAAATGACGCATTCGGTATTGAATAGTTAATCAGATTTTCAGAATTTAGAGTGAAAAAATGGTTAGGACCATGTTATAAACTGCCCTCCATTATGTCAAGTGGAAAAAGTGCATATTATACGGTATTGGAAACCCTCATTGTTCCAGTTGATTATGGACGCAAAATGAGCTGCTGTGGCAGAAATTATATTTCAGATATATCGGATCAATAATTACAGTTATTGTTTCTGTTCCACTTAGTTGTCATGATACTGTCATGAAATTCATTCTGTGAATATTGGTTATGCTGTGTGACCACTAATATAAATTATTCGTCTGAAAAATATACCAACTGGACGCTCTATTATTGTAAATTGTCTGCGATCTTGTATAGTATGGACGCTTCATGGATATTCAACGAACAGACGCTATAGTACCGATTCAAAAGTGTATTTATAATTTTGATCTCCAAAAAAGTCATTAGGACAACTGGAATGTCTTCTAGTCACTCATAACTAAATATACTCGGTGGATTGCAATATTTATAATGAGCGCCTATTATAGGTATTCTTCACGACGCTCCGAATAAGCCAGTGTTTAACTCACAGGGTATCCTGGGTAACATCACAACATTGAAGACTGCTGAAATTAGATACCAGTGATGGCAATCAATTATTGATTTAGATACACACCAGGTTACTGCGTCGTCAGGACGAAACTTCAGGTCAACACACCTGTTACCAGTTCAAGAGGTTAAAGTGAGAGGGAATTTCCACTTGATCCAATCAACATGTTGAAAATTACAGAATACAGTAAAATGCACGCGATAGGTGCTTTGACAATCGACATAACCTTAAACTAGACCGCTGATCCCATATACGAAAAGTTCATCTATTTAGGGTTAGGGTCCTTGTGGAGTCCCAACCAATTAAAATGGCCGTTGCCTTTAAACAATATCTCAAATGAGAGTTTTGAGCCTTCTGCGCATTGCGCAGACACGTTTTCGTAAATTCAATTGGGATGAAGTTTTCGAATGGAGGAAATATGACCATTAGCAATCTAGTTTAAAGTTATGTCGATGGCTTCGACCATAACTGATATTCAGCCCAATGCTGTATCACTTCCGTAAAGAATAACGTCACCGTTAATCGCCATATCCGTTGTTTTGCTATTGCTTGGTAATAGCAAAATAATGGAAATGGCGAATAACGGTGACTTTATTCTTAACGGAAGTGATACAGCATAGGGCTAATTATTGATTATTTTTTTTACATGACAAATTTTGACCTTTCTGGTATTCTGATTATTCTGGCCAATCATTCGGTTTTATACCGATAAAACTGCCTGGTCCTCGATAAAACGTTGTTTACCTTTGAACTGTCAAAACTAAATAGGGTTATCTGCGTCGATTTTATTGACCGGGTCATATGAAACGTCATAATAAATTATTATATTATAAAAATGAATTAGAAGTTACGTTATTTTACTTTTCAGATTGGCGAAAAAAAAAATTTTTCCAAATACAACTCGTTCCTCAAATTTGATCGATAATTTTTTATTTTCATCATTCAAACACGTTCATCTGGCAAAACATTTGAACAAACCGAATTTAGATTGTTTTCATGTTTTTGTCAAAAAAAGAGTTTTTATGAAAAATAAAAAATTATTGATAAAATTTTAGGCATTCGTGATATTTATTACCTTTGAAAATTTTGAATGAAGGTATAGTCATTATATCGTTAATATTTATTATCATGAAGAGGGGCAAAACTACTTGATGAATGACCATTGTTCTAATCTTGGAATATGGTGGATTACATAATTCGAATCTTCTGCAAAAATCCTATACTATATAGATATGGTCATCGGCAAGTATTCAACAGAAAACTACTACTACTGCCTCCCATGGCCGTTGAATGATATATGTTTAATACTTGGCAAAGTTTTCCACAGGATCTACTTTGCAATGCATTTTAAATATCAAAGTGTACCGGTTTCATGGTTCATACGGAGGTGTTCCCCCAAGTAAATCGAGAAATAATTTTAGCTTTCATATTTAAAGTGCATTGCAAAGTAGTTCTTGCAGAAAACTATGCCAAGTACTAAAGAGATATCATTTAACAGTCGTAGGGGACAGTAGTTGTTTTCTATTGAATACTTTCCGACGACCATACCTATTGAATAGGATTTTTTGCGAAAAATTCGGATTCTCTAATCAATTTTCATGATTAGAAACAATATTATGGTTGGTTATTTTGTCTACGTTAGTCGAGTCAAGTCAGGTTATATCTTCTAATAAGTTATGCAGTTTCAACTGTTTGCATGCATTTGCCTTATCATTTAAACTTCCCGATATTACAGTAACCAATCACAGAGCGCTCATTTTGTGAATTTGATTGATCGTCTGAAAATTACCCCCTACATTCTGACAACAAACATGACATCCTAATGCGCCCCAAAGACATTAAACACTATTCGTAAAGGAGCAATGTTAACCCACATTTGACGTCACCATCACGGTGCTTCCGTATATCTATACATAGTTATATATAGATATACTAATGCATGCAGAGGCATCACGCTACGTCACTTTACGGGATCATGAAATCGGGCGATTGAACCATCCTGTACAAATAGTGTTATCCTTGAATGCGCCCGATAGGAACGAAACGACCGTAGATGCCGAAAGATTGAAAACTATATACAATACAGATCGACTAGATTCATCAGACATACTTCATTCACGCACTTCTAGATGTCGCACCAATACCAACTGAAAGTTCAAAATTGTAAACTTCATTTATTGAACTGAAATCTAGAAGCTATAGGAATGAATAAATTCAAGGAATTTGAAGAATCTCATACTCAAATGGAAAATTAAAAATAAATTCATCAACAATACTGGTTTTGGGGTAATTGAGTTCATCACATTTTTTTTTTGCAGGTGACATCATGGACATCTTGGCCCTGACCAACTCTGCGATAAACTTCATCCTCTACTGCACGATGTCAAGACAATTTAGAACAACTTTCCAAGAAGTTTTCAAGTTGAATTGCCTTTTGAGGTGCTGTCCACATTCAGAATATACAAATGCGAGTGAAAAAATTACGGAAAAAACTCAAATTTCAGCAGTGTGATTCACATAATAACTTTGATCATTTCCTTCCAAATCTAACAAAAATATAAGGAAAAACAGATTTCACACTGTGATTCACATGAATATGGTTATATCTAATTTGCATAATCTTTTCTATTCAAAACTTAACAAATAACTTGGGCAAAGTTCCAGTGAAAATGTACTTCTTTATTTGACATTTCAGTTATATTTGTACAGTTTCTAAACAGAAGTTGGAATCTATCGCAGGGAGTTTTGAATTTGGATGAAACATTCTATTCAATAAAATTTTGCCAGCCCCCTTATTCGTTTCAGTATCAGTGGTTGATGGTTATACGTCCTTCCGTAACTCTGAAAAGTGGTATTTTTTTTATTTCGAAGAAATGAAATGAACCATAAAGGCCGATTCAGATACCTGTATGCCCATGCAGGGTTTTTGAAGCACGGACGGTTTGAACGCCTTTTACTCACGTTTCTATAGCAAGAACTTATTTTAGTTGGATCTGTAATGATTCTTTTAATGCTGGAGTAATGCTCTATTTGATTTTTTCAAATAATCCCAATGTATTTTTCACTTTATTTTTCATCTCGTGCAGAATGGGCTCACATGTAATTGAATCGGCCTTGAAGGCAGTGGAAAATACATCGGGAATATTTGAAAACCTCAAATAGCATTACTCCAGCATTGGCAAAATTATTCCAGAAGCAAACAAAGTATGTTCTTGTGATAGAAACGTGAGTAAAAGGTGTCCAAACCACCCGTGCTTCAAAAATCCTGCAGGGCACGCATATATCTGAATCGGCCTTAATAGTTTTATGACCGCATGCGCAGTCGCGTCTTCGTATCCCGTGGGAAAGTGAATCGTGCATTTTGTGCCGTTGTCGACGAGGATTGATTTGGGAGATATCAGTCCACCGTGCAAGCAAACATAAGTATGTATATGACATTATTTACCCGGAGTGGAAGCAGCAAGACGACAATGCCAGCAGGACAGGAAGAGCTACACGTCGATAAAGTCATGCCGGATGTCGTGGCAGCATATGGATATTCAAATTTCCGTTTCACTCACTTGTATTATGAAATGTTTTTGAATGAATTATGTGGGGAAATATTAATCTTTTCTTCAAACCCTTATAATCAATAATGGCTTTGAAGGAAACTGTATCTCATCATCAGTTAATGAAAGCGAATCATGATTTTGGCCTCAATTGTAATGATTTTCAGATCTTATTCCATTGGAAAATTATCTATTGATTACATTTCTAGTCTAAGTTGATTTTGTAGCATTCATTTGACCCCTCCCCACACTTAAAATAACGAAAAATATGTTTCTGGCTTCAATTGTCATCTTGCTGTTTTTTTTAAAGAGAATGAAGAAGAATGAAGTGTTGAATGAGTTGAAAGTGAAATTTGATTTTGTAGCTTTCATTTGAGCACCTTTCGACCCTCGAGAAAAAACAAAAGTAATGTTTCTAGCTTTTACTATAACATCGTTGAGATTTTCTTCACGATTAATATTGAAAAATAAAATGATGGATTTGTTGAATGTGAAATTTGTATTTTTTTCATTCAATTAAAAACCAGCCAATCGGCTATTAGCGGTACTAAAGTACACAGTTCAAATACGGACAATGTCATCAAAGGCACGTGAACGCCAAACTAGAACAAATACGAATCAAGCTTGTTAACCCTGTGGATTTTTTTTATTAAGAAAAAAGTTGCATCAACCGCGAAGGGTTATTAGCAACAACAATACAATAAAGTACACAACAGTACAGTTAAGTTTCAATTAAGTCTTTGTATCCAGTTAATAATATTTAAAATAATGTCTATATTTTGTCCGTTAGGTTGAGTTCATTTAGGAGTGATAGTAAATTAGTTATATCACAGCTCTCTCTTATATAGATTTAAAATCCGGGACTAAATTATGTTTGTGGCGAAGATTATCATGCTTGGGGCACTCGATTAATAAATGTTTCACACTCACGGGCATAAGGCATAATTCACATACTTTCTCTGGTTATTTTATGAGGATGTGTTAATGGGTATACCGTGTATGGCCTAAACGTAGTCTGGATAGAATCATCTGGTGCCGTCTATTCGGGGGGTAGAAGTTCCACGATTTTACTAACTGTTTTACTTCGAACTATTTGGAGCAATTTTGTTGCCACTGCATTTGCCAGAATTGTTGAATAAAGCATTTTATTTGACTTTTCACATACCTATACCATATTATTTGTTCGTCGATTTCTGTTTATTTATTGCTTCACGGGTAGTTCTATCTGCATCTTCGTTTGCTGGAATACCGACAGGAGATGGAACCCATATAATTTTTACTTGTTTCTGTGTTTGAGTGATCTGTGTATCGAAATATTTGCTCTCTTATAATAATAGTGGTTGGGTGACTGGAATACGATTGCTACAAACACTGAACTGCCCCCAGCGAGTCGGTGATTATCAAAGACTTTTGGATTTTGAGCCTTGTTATGCATCCTACGTTTGTTGAAACTTGATGGAAGTAAAAATACTTGCGAGGTATTATCTGTCACAAAAGCTGCCGCTACTTTGTCATCTAATTTTGATGCATGCGTGTGAAGGACCACGCACACTTCTTATGCAAAACGTTTTTCGGTCAAATCGTCCAAATTTTCAATATGTTGTTGAACTCGGGCTTCTGAACAAAAGTTACCATGGGCTCACAAAAATTCTATGTATAGTTTACAAGATATAGAGTGTTGAAGTTGTAAAATGTCAGTTTTGTGCCATTATTAACTGAGCATTATTGGTGATAATGTCACAAAATCATTGGTGGGTTTTTCATCCACACCACAGTATTACACTTGGCCAGTTCAACAGTTTATTTGTAAGCCTCTTTTTGAACAATATACAGGGTAAATCATGACTATTTCAGAGTTATGAAAAATGAAAATGATTTTAAATTGAAACATCAGCGCCATGAGTCGGATCGTACGAAGAGTAAAGTTTCTGTGTTGGATATATCCGATAAAATCTGCTGAATTGGAGAAATATGTATTTTTGTTATATATACTGAGGAGATTGAAAGTATACGTGTATCTGTTATATATTCTTTGGAAAAATTATAGAAATACCCCGTATGAAGGAAAACGGGCCAGTTAAATTTCCTGATTTCTTCTCATTACACAGAGGATATATCACATGAACTTTTGTTGGAAATACAGAATTTTTCTATGTCTATAGTTTTCGTTTAACATGAAAAAATCAATATCACTACCTTCCAAGTTGTAAATACCACTAAACTTTATTTGAATCTGTTGAAATCTTACCAGTTCATATCAAAATTGATGTTTCTGGGTTGGATATATTTTATAAGAACGGTTGAACTCATAATAAATGAAAACTCATTTTATATACAGAGGGGATTAAAAGTATATGTGTCTCCGTTATATTCGCTTCGGATTATTTGATTCAGATCACCGATTATGAGGAGCAGACTACCAAAATGCGTTTGGTCCTAACTGCATAATTTTCAGGAAATGAGAAAGTTTACTATGAAGAATCGAATATATTTCGGTGAGATTTAAGAAACTGGAAAAATTGCAAAAACATATGTTCTTAAATATTACCTTGTTGTCAAAAATCTCCTATTGATAGTCAATCCCGGAATTTTAAAAATTAATGAGACTAAATGCGTCCATAATGGACAAAACTCATTTTGGATGTCTGCTCCTCATATGTACCATGAAGCGATTTTGAAAAAACTTGAATTCCGAGTAGTATACAGTGTGACTCAAAGTTAAACCAAACCAATATTATTAAAAATTAAATAAATATCATGTATAAAAGAAACTGATGGGTTCTTTTCTGAATTTTTTCATTAGATTGAGAAGATATAATCTGAACACAGTATTTTTCTGTCTGATTTCTGTTTGAGGATGAAGATGCTGAAATATCGTTTAATATTGTTTTGGAGCATATCTGATATTGATTCATAACAAAATAACCCCACATTTTCTCCTTGCTGCGAGTGCACTCAGATTATGGATATGCAGAATCTGTTCAAAATACGGGATGAGACGGTACTCAATGAAACAACGATATTGACATGTGAAGTTTACACTATGGCTGCCATCAGTATAAACATATTGATTGATGCGAACTGTAATACGGGGAGAGATCTTGCACCTAAATTATTGGAAAAAGCTCTCTTTGACCTATTACCTTTTTGTTATCGAATATTTCAATAGATCCGAAAAAAGTTTATTGTTATTTGAAACATAAATTGGAAGGTAATGATATTGGTTTTCTTATGTTGAACGAAAAGTATACACAGAAAAATTCTGTATTTTTCACAAAAATTCTTATGATATATCCTCTGTTAAATGAAAATACATCAGGAAAATTAACCAGCCGTTTTCCCTATACGGGGTATTTCTATAATTTTTCTCATTATTAGTCTCGTGTATACTTGAGTCACACTGTATAATATTCATAATTTACGTTGTGTCAAGTGGCCACATGGCTCATACAACTGGTGCACTGAATTGATCAAATCACGTATTCCAAAGAATATATAACATATAATAATAATAATAATAATAATATTACTCCCTCATAAACACTCGTTGAGTGTACCCGAAGGCATAGCCTGTGCGGGTAGAGGACGGCTATTATTATTATTTGCCGTGGCGCTCCGGGGCGACTTACTGATGTTTCAGGTGATGACTTTTCAGCTGTAGGAAAACCCGGAAAACCTACAGCACCACCTCGGGTGGTCGGTGTGCACTCCAAGCTAGCACTAGACGAGATTGGCATCTAGACAACTCACCATACACTTGCTTTTCAACAATGCATGCGGTCGCCTATCGATCCGATATAAAGTAGTTAAGAAAAATTCTCGTACCTACATCGGACTCGAACCGATTATCGCTATGCTGGAGTTTCGAACGGCCTGTGCCTTAGACCGCTGATCCACCGACACAATTCAATATACTTTCAATCTCCTCAGTATATATAGCAAATATACATATTTCTCAAATTCAGCCGATTTTATCGGATATATCCAACACAGAAACTTTACTCTTCGTACGATCCGACTCATGGCGTTGATGTTTCATTCTAAAATTATTTTCATTTTTCATAACTCTGAAACAGTCATGATTCACCCTGTATGTTGTTGAAAAAAAAAAGGCTTAAGAAGCATACTGTTGCACTGGCCAAGTGTAATACTGTGGTATGGATAAAAAAACCACTAATAATTTTGTGATATTATTATCACCAATAATGCTCAGTTAATAATGGCTCAAAAGTGACATTTCACAACTTCAACACTCTGTAACTCGTAAACTATACATAGAATTTTTATGCGCCCACGGTAACTTTTGTTCAGAACTTCGAGTTCAACATCTTCTTGAAAATTTCCACAATTTGACCGAAAGACTTTTTGCATAAGAAGTGTGCGTGGTCCTCTTTATATGTTCAGGGTAGTGGGATATCAGTAAAAGGAAGTTGGATGGGATTTCGCTTTTATCAAAGCGGGTGAGGGAAATATCTACTAGAAGTTTTGGGGCCAGCCAAGGAGGAGTATCTGAGAAGCTGGTATCTGCGACATTGTTGAATGGAATCATATTTGTGATGAGGTACCGATTTGAACTTTCATAAAATGGAAGATCAATTCTTCTTCTGTTTGCAAATAAGTTTTGAAGTCTCTTGGAGAATGTGTACTTGTGCGATGGATGGTGTTCATTGGCGAAAATTTTTGAAGCTTAGGATAAGCTCAAATACTGACGTCTAATATGAAGTGATGGCTCTCCGGATTCGCAGTAGATACTGGCTATAGGTGTGGTACGCAGGGCGCCGAGAACATTTCTGAGTACGGTGTTGTGAACTGTATCCAGAAGCTTGAGTAATTTTTTACCGGCTGAGGCACATAACCATAGTCTAATTTTGACGTTATCAAAGCTCTATATACCGAGAGCAGTATTTTATTATCTGATCCCCAGCGCTGGTTTGACAATACCTTTATCGAGTTCAAGCTATTTTGACATGATGATTCTAGCTTTTTATGCGGGGGTCCCAACTGAGCTTTATATCTGAGATCGTTCCGAGATATTTTACTTTTTCCATTACTTCGATGTTGCTTCCGTTCAATTTGAGAATGGGTTTGACAAGGTTAGATTTCTTGGAAAATAAAATACATTCCGCCTTGATCATATTGAGTTGAAAACCAGTAGTTCCTAACCAGTTGTCGATATTGTTAATGGCAACTTCTGCACGATGTTCATGCACTTTCCTTTTGAGTAAATTACTAAGTCGTCCCCATACAAGCTGATTCGTACCGGTGACTCAATACGTTGTGCAATTCCATTGATGGCAAGTAGGAATAATGTAACACTAATTACTGATCCTTGGGGTACTCCATTCTGTTGTTCTCTGAGGGCAGATATAGCGTCGTTGCTTCTCATCCTAAAGTATCTGCATTTTATAAAAATAGTTAAGTCCAAACAGGGTCCATTTATTTCTTTTGATACTCTCTGCTGAATTATGTCATGTCACCAGGTCATATCGTAGGCCTTTGCAATATCGAAAAATATTGCTGTGCAGAACTGCTGGTTTGCGAACCCTTCATGGATTTAACTTTGAAGATCTACCATGTTCTCCATTGTAGATCGAGTTTTTTAGAAGCCATTCTGTTCAGATGCCAGATGCCATACTTTTTCAAATACCACATAAGCCTTTGGTTATAGATTTTTTTCCAATAGCTTGCACATTGTACAAATCAGTGTAATTGGCCTGAAAGACTCTGGACTCGTTTTAGGTTGGTTTTGTTTCATTATTGGTATTATTATAGCCTCTCTCTATGTGTCTGAGAAACAGCCATCTATCCATATCATGTTGGAGATCTTGAGGATATCTAACGCCTAGTGGAAGTTTGTGGAGGAAGACAAATGGTATATCGTCATGGCCGGTGCTAGAACTTTTGCAGTCCTTTAGCAAGTTGTATAATTCATCACTATTCATTTCCATATTGAGAGGATTTTCTTCCTGATTTATTTCTGTGATATCAACAGATTATATCATCTTTTTCTTTTCAGAAAAATCTTCTGGAAAGTTTGTGTCACTAGAAAATTTTTCTAGTACGTGTCTAGTATTTCTGCTATTTCCCCTGTGTTGGTGATATTATGTCCTTCATGATATAGTGCATTCATGGCAGACCTCATGTTCCTGCCATTTATTCGGTTGATTTTGTTCCATACTGTTTTTATTGGTGTGGATGAATTAATGGAGGATATGTAACTTGCCCAGGAATCGCGTTTACCCTTGGTTTCATATCTCTTGAACCTATTCAAAGCATTCTTGGAGGCTTCAATGGCATTCTCACATTCCCTATTCCACCTGGTATAGGAGTTTAATTTCGGATCACTTTCGTGGTCTGCTGTGCTGATGTAATGATGATGGTCGAGAAATGTAATACTGTGGTATTGATGTTCTCTGCCATTTGAAAGTTTTCCAATTTATTTCCGATGGTGGTGGAGAATAAGCCACAGTCTGCGTTATTCAGCCTCCATTTAGCGATTACTGTTTGTTCTTCGTTTTCATTTCGATTATTACATATCATAATAGGGAATTGGTCGCTCCCATATGAATAAGGAAATACTTCGAAGTTGAATCTGCCTTCGAAAGAGGGGTCACAGATAGTGAGATTCAAAATACTTGAAATGCCCGTAGGGTTGAGTCGGGTTATTTCCTCATTATTGAGTGTAATTAGGTTTTTCTCTTCTATTGCTTTCATCAATATTCGACCTTCAATGTTTGTTGCCGCACATCCCCACTGAATATTATGAGCGTTAAAATCTTGAATTATTCTTGGTTTTGGTATTTGTTGAAACAGTCCAGATATTTCTGCATAAGACACTTCCACCTTGGGGGGATATATATGTTATAGATGTTTATTGCATTAGCTTGTTTTATTTCAACTGCCACGGCTTCCATTTCGGTGGCCAAAGGGATATTCTCCACGTTCACAGATTTGTTCACATATATTGCATCTACTCCACTCGCTCTGGTTTGCTCTGGTCGGTTTTTGTGAAATGAGCTATAGTTTTTCATCCAAGTGGGTCTCTTGGATGCAAATAACAGTAGGAAATAAATAGTTTGAGCATTTCAAGGTGAGTGTATAACCCGTTTATGTTCCTTGAAGATTAAATGTCTTTTTATTCAGTTCTTCTTATTATTGTTATTAATATATATGTTTTCAGTAGGTTCCTTGTGAGGATGCTTCTTCACTTTGTAACATTATTATTTTTCCATTATCAGCTACTCAGAGTTTTAGTTATAATATTGAATTCGATTTATATTTATTAGACTGATGCTTGAATTTGTGTGATGCTGTGATGTATCGGTAGAAATGACCTTCAAAGGCCGTCGGTGACATGAATTTAGAATGACTCCATATCGTGATGATAGTTATCTGTCTGAACGAATTCCCGTATGTTTGAGTATTAGGTAATGTTAGGTAATGAAATTTTGCACGGAACATTTTAGAATCCTTTGTTGACATTTGGACACTTCGAGGAATGAAGTCACTTGGCAACTCCGCTAAGGTTCTTAATGAAGAAGAAGAAAAAGTCTCTTCTGTCTACGGTGGAAATTATATGTGCAGAGACTGCAGAGAGAGAGATGGACATTTTCAGTTGACTATTGATTATTGATTTCTGCAATCATCCAGTTAATGGGATTATTCTTTCTACTGAATTAATGTTTTCCGTACTCATTCACGCTGGTGATTTGATAGGAAGCTGCTTAATTTTTGGAAAACATACCCAATAGGGGATTATAACCTCACTTTCTAACCACATGTTCTTCGGGTAAGCAGAACCCCCTAACTTTATCATTTTAGCCTTTGGCAATTCGGTTCATCTTGTAGGCATAATTTTGAAAAGCGTGAAAATCAAGCCTGACGTCGTTGACCCTTTGACTAGGACTATGATATTGGGAAATAACATCTGTAGACTTAGAGAAGCCTTCTAACAGGATCTTTCCCGCGGTTAGCACCAGGCCTTCCTAGACAAAGGTATGAGGTCTAGACAAGTTGGTATCAGACAGTCAATGATTTCATTTTAGAGTCTTTTGTATCGGTGTACTTATCGTCATCCTAGAGCACTAGCCATCTGGGGGGAAATTCATCGTAGTGTCAGCGTACTTATACGTTAGACTGAGGAGTTAGCATACTTATCGCTAGACTGGAGAATTCATCTTTCATTCTGGTGTCACTGCCCTGAAGGCTGACCCGTACCTCGCACCTTCACTACTGGTATCCTTCCACCTGGTAGATTCCACCGTAAATGCCTGACTGAGACCAATCTGATATGGCACGCAAGTTAACCAGTTCACTCGATATTATATACCTTTTTAATTATAACTCTGAATTTATGTAAAGGCTACAGGTAAGGTGCGCCTAGCTTATGCGGCTTTATTTAATATCCTACCCTAAAGGGGTATATTGTGTTGAGTAAGATAACTCTGGGTAACTACCCTTAGATATTTTGAGTCCTGGGCTATTCTACAGTTCATGTTATATATTTTTTTTTATAATTCACCTTGATAGTGTCTATGGTACTTCCTAATAAGCCTTCAGCTACTTTGACTTCCATGTGGTCGTGAAACACTTGTCACCTTGTATAATATTATATGACTCCAATCATAAGCTGATTATCATTTAAGAGTGTGGCATTTGCCTAAATTACCATTCGTGTTATATGGGAATTGGTAAAATTATCTACACAGGAGGCTCAGCATTCATATGACTGGCGCCCGCATTTTTTTTAATATCACATGACATTTTGTTTTGTTCTTTACTGGAGCTTAGCCGTGAGCCTACCCTCTCACTCTATCAGCTCTATCACGCGTAAGTGGTGATCTTGCCTACTATCTTACTTTAATTGTAAGACGGTGGTAATTTTCGGTGTCAGATGCAGTGAGTTTAGAAATACCTTGTTCTTTCGCTAACTGTTTCTTGAGTTTTTTTTTTTTGCAATTTTGTGCATCCGCTCGGTGAAACAGGGATACACTCTAGATAGCATGATTATCACCCCATAGATATCATCTGTGTACTCTCCGGATATACTAAGGTGATCACTGTTTCCGTACATTCTGTAGAAAGTCCTTCAGCTAAGAATAACTCAAAATAAATGAATCCGCTCCTTTCTCAATCATTTATTTGGGTGGTGAAAGTGACTCTTTCACTGATGCAGCTATATTTTCCCTTGAGGAACTCAGTCGATGCTTTTTTAATGTTTTTGACAGGATTCAGGAATGGTTCGAATCGAGAGTTTTGATTATCTTTGGGATCTGGCGTCAGGGTTTCGGATAAGTTTCTTTTCTGAGATGAAGTATTTGTGAGCGTTTCACTTTGGAGTTCTTGGTGGATTAAAGGTTCAGAATATAATGATTTGTCAGGAACAACTGGTTCGGGTAGTGGTTGTTTTGTTGCTGAAACCGATGAAAGGTTCGGTAATTGCTCTTGAGGGGCAATATGTCCAGGTTACTTACAATTATAACAAGTGAGATTATCTCTAGATAAGAAAATTCGGTATGGTGTGTTATCGTACTCTATTTTCACTGATTCTGGGATGGAGATATCTTCTGGTTGAGTAATGTATACATGTTGGGGAAAACTGAGTTTGTGAGAGTATTGAGGATCTGACAAGTTGATTCTAAGGAAAGTTATTAGTGACAGTAGTACGGTGGGTACGATGGTGTTATGAGCCTCCTTGCTCTGATGATTTCCTTTTCTACGACGATGTAACCTGTTGTGTTCATGAAGTCGTCGACGATTTCGCGATTTGATAGGTGAATACATATTATGTTGTTCGAGATTTTGGAATAAAATATTTCTGGGTGTTATCAATTTTCCTAGAGCTGAAATATACTCTTGCACTCCAGTTCCAGTTTTAGCAGTGAAAATAATGAAATTGGGACATTTGTTGTTGTCCTGCTACTGTGGGAAATGCCATATGTGGTGGATTTTCTCTGTTGGTGTTTCTTGATGATGTATTGGGGCCCCTGCAGTCAGAAACCCCTAGCTCATTGATATTCATTCAGGGAAATTTTCGGCGATGATATACGGCCCTGTCTCTGCACTAAATAAATACTTTTTGTCCGGATATCAATGAAACACTGTTTGAGGGTGAAAAGCTAAATTACATACAATTTTTTACACTAATTACTAACTCACTTTAGTATCTTATAATATAACGATAATAATAGTAAAGTTTATTTCAAAAATGTCAAAATATAGAAATATAGCAATCAAATTTAAGGACAATGAAAATAAACATGAGAAATCACAGAAGCTTGCAAGCTTGTACGTGATTTGCATGATGTATAAATATAGAAAATTCTGAAGATTCAGTCATTTAAAAGAACAGAAAAAAGTATCACAAAAAATTTTAAGAAGCACGAGAACAGGTGTATATAAATATCACATTAAAATCACTTTTAGGTAATAAAAAAAACATCTTATTTAAAATATAAAACAAATCGCAGTGGGTACATTTTATCAAAACTACTTGCTAACTGCTAGTAGAATAAGTATTCTAATTTCGTGGACTGTTTAGAAGAACAATTAATATTTCAACAGAAATGATAAAGATATAGAAAAGTCATTTCGAATTTATCAAATCGTAAATATTTTGTCTCGGAATAGACCGCATTAGTGTGACATCAAAATGTATGCAACTAACAGTGCACTGGGTCCTAACAAAATATATCTGAACGTAGCTGAGCTGATGACATGAACCTTCAGTAACAATTACATAAGGTTTAGAATCTGCGGTCAAAATTATAATGATATTAATTGAATTATTTCGCTATTATCAGCAATACTTGATTTCGATAGAAGAAGAATTAATACGTCTTATAGAATGGTTAACGTAAAGAAAGTCTTCTAAATAACTTCTGAATGAATTCCAGATAATCCATTATGCGTCGACCAATAGCAAAACAGAATCAGGCTTCTAACTTCATGTTGTTTGCTCGTAATCGTGTCCACAGAACACACATTACGTCATATGTAATATGTATTTGAGATTTTCTTGAAAAAGTATCAATGTCTGCGTATATTAAAATGTCTGATAAACTTATTTCATCTTTCGACATCTACAGCAATGTTTTCAAATTCGAATGGGAATGAAATGAAACACTTGACTGATCAACACTTACTGTTTCGTGACTAAATTATGACCGCCATCTAGCGGAGATGCACTTCCTTGCAGCATGAAGTGAGATGTAGATGAATATTCAAATTAATTTCGTCTATAAATTATGTATAAAAAAAATAAAATACATAAAACGAACAAAGTTCGAGAGTATATATAGGAGAGTTCAATTCTAGGAAACAAAATATTTCGTTAAACCGAAAAGTGCCTGTCTCTCCACATAATTCCACAAAGTGGATATTGAGGCAAATATCTAACAGAAAACAACTACTTCCCCCTACGGATATTGGATTATATATGTCTTCTGCTTGTGCAACGTTCCTCACGGACACATAATTGCAAGTGCTACTTGTTATAAAGCCATTGAACATTAATCCTTCATTTTTGTTGGAAATGACCATCTGCGTACATGCATGTTTCGAGGTTATTTTCCTCTCATCAGTGCAAGGATAGGTCAGACGACCATGTAGTCGTCTTGTTCCACAAATATGAATGATAATATTCAATAGCCCTCTAGTATCCGTCTACGAATGGAGCTCCGACTCACAATAAAGTAATTCGCAGCGACATCTGCCAACAGATCAAGTAACCCTCCTGGTAGCACTGTCACCAGGCAGAGACCAAAAGAAAATAAAACGAACAAAGTTCGAGAGTATATCATTGAAAATGATCACCTGCATACATGCATGTTTCGAGGTTATTTTCCTCTCATCAGTGCAAGGATAGGTCAGACGACCATGTAGTCGTCTTGTTCCACAAATATGAATGATAATATTCAATAGCCCTATAAATATGAATGATAATATTCAATAGCCCTATAGTATCCGTCTACGAATGGAGCTGCGACTCACAATAAAGTAATTCGCAGCGCCATCCGTCAACAGATCAAGTAACCCTCCTGGTAGCACTGTCTCCAGGCAGAGACCAAAAGTACATGAAACGAACAAAGTTCGAGAGTATATATAGGAGAGTTCAATTCTAGGAAACAAAATATTTCGTAAAACCGAAAAGTGCCTGTCTCTCCACACAATTCCACAAAGAAGACAGAAGACAGATATAATCCAATATCCGTAGGAGGAAGTAGTTGCGTTCTGTCAGATATTTGCCTTAATATCCACTTTGTGGAACTGTGTGGAGAGACAGGCACTTTTCGGTTTTACGAAATATTTTGTTTCCTAGAATTGAACTCTCCTATAGGTATATACTCTCGAACGTTGTTCGTTTTATGTACTTTTGGTCTCTGCCTGTAGATAGTGCTACCAGGAGGATTACTTGATCTGTTGGCGGATGGTGCTGCGAATTAATTTATTGTGAGTCGCAGCTCCATTCGTAGACGGATACTATAGGGCTATTGAATATTATGATTCATATTTGTGGAACAAGACGACTACATGGTCGTCTGACCCATCCTTGCACTGATGAGAGAAAAATAACCTCGAAACGTGCATGTATGCAGGTGGTCATTTCCAACAAAAATGAAGGATTAATGTTCAATGGCTTTATAACAAGTAGCACTTGCAATTATGTGAGGAACGTTGCACAAATAGAAGACAGATATGAGCCTTCTATCAGATATTTGCCTTAATATCCACTTCGTGGAATTGTGTGGAGAGACAGGCACTTTTCGGTTTTACGAAAGTTTTGTTTTCCTTATGTATAATCTATTCAGAAAATTATTTTACGGAAATATCGTTTCTTCCATCCTTCATATCCAAGGCCCGCTGCAGGCAATTCCTTAAATATTCACTTATTTCGTGTGAGAGCATAAAACAAAGAGAGCTGTTACGATACTTCTATTATCGTTCTTATGTCATACGTACTTAAGTTCGAGAATGACGCATATCATTTCGCGCCAAATGATTTAGGACTCAGTGTAATGTTGGTTGAAAAGCATATCTGACGTGGCTCTTCTATTCTTGTTAGGAGATGTATTAACTTCAATGAAATTATTCCCATAAGAAAATTATCTAGCGAATGTCAAGTTGAAATATGTGCTATTTGCTGCAAAGTGAACTTGTTCAAAGTTGTTATTATAACTGCTTATAGAACTCCTAATAGCACTGTTATATTTTTTTTTACTGTCTATCGCAATCACTGAAGATTGCTGAGGCAAAGTCTTCCAATACTTCTATGTGGAGATTTTAATATTGACTATCTATCGAAGGATATAAATACTGACTTGCTTATGGATCTTTTCAACTCATTCAAATTGAATGTCAATTTACGAAATCCAACAAGAATTTTTACAAATGCAAACGGTCATACGAGTCGCACTTGTATCAATTACATGGTGACTACCTTTTCTAATCAAATTTTTGCCTGTCGATTAATTGCTAATCATGTCTCATATAGGTACTCTCTGAGAACCTGAATATGAAATTTCAACAAGAAAATCAGTCGGTATCCAATTCCATACGACATGTGCATGAATCAAGGTTTCTCATTTTTTATAAACTCGCTCCTTTGATGTTCTGATGTGTCATACCCAAAAAAACCTATCGTAGTTGAAAGACATAAGAATGCCTGGTTTTCAAATGACATAAAGAAAGCGAACATTTCAGAGATTTGTTCCAACTATGCACAACCTTCCAGGTAGTTGATCCTCATGCGATGGAAATTTATAAAAAAAGGTTGAAGGATCACATGTCAGTGATTAAAGATACAAAAACGAATTACTTTTCAAAAAGAATTGAAAATTCTCAGAATAAAACCAAAGAGACATAGAAAATAATTAATTCTGAACTGGGGAAACAAAATTCGTCAGATACTAGAATAATCTCTTTGAAGCATAATTCTAAAACTGTGGATGATGTACAGGAGGTAGCAGAAGTATTAGCTGACAATTTTTCTAAGCCTACAGAATTGAGTTTAAATAATTACTTCGGGCAAAATCTGTCTTTACCTTGTAGTATTAGTAAAAATTTCAAAATCATTCAGCCATTCCCCAATGAACCGAAATCGAAACTTAAATTGCTCTGGAAAAATAAAAAATCAACTGGTATAGACGAACTATCTATGATCATCATCAAAAATGTGAACATTAAAATTGATCCTCTCACTTATCTGATGAATTAGTCTTACATTCATGGATATTTTCCTATCGAATTTAAAAAGGCTTTATTGATACCTCTCTTTAAAAAAGGGATAAAAATTAGAGTGAATGTTACAAACAAATTTCATTGATTTGTTCCTTGTCCAAGGTATTTGAAGAAGTAGTAGTTAACAGATTAGTGGATCATTTGGAAACGAACAAACTCTAATGTAAGAATTAACATGGCTTCATAAATAGCCATTTTATCGAAAGAGCAACAAATCATTTTTTCAATTTTATTTATGCAGAAATTGACGCTAATCACCTTGTTATCAGTCTGTTTTTCGATCTTTCGAAGGCTTTTGATACGGAATCTTCGGATTTTTCAATCCATAAGACAGCTGCACTTGGTTTTCCAGAAGATATTTCAACCTGGTTGAGATCATATATGGAGAACCGTTGTATGACTGTCAAAAATAATACGGTAATGTCGAGCGAACAAAATGTTAAAATGGGTGTTCCACGAGGTTTGGTTTTGTGTCCATTATTATTTGTGCTATTTGTTAATGACTTGCCTGAATATATAAGAGATTGCCACTCAATTAATATGTTTGCTGATGATACCACAACCGCAGTTATATGTTCTAATATCGACATTTTATTCGTTAAGGTAACCAAAATCATTGATACATCTTGGTGTGACCGTAACAGACTCATCCTGAACCCTAAGAAATCAGTGTCTATGAAATTTGTCAATAGGAAGGATAACATACCAAAAGGAATAGTCTTTAGTAAGAAAATAGTTATGTCGCAAGAAGTAAAATTCTTGGGAACTCTATTAGACGAACGTCTGAAGTTTGATCAGCAAATCAATAGTGCTTGCAATAATCTCAATTCAGGATTTTTGCAATCAAACAAATAAAATCCTGTGTTGAAAAGGAAAGTTCATCAAACATTCATTTTGCCATAGCATTTTTACTTATATCACTCAACATAATAGCATGGGGTGCGGAACTGATTTAAATAGAGTTTTTGTGGGCCAAGAGCGGATCCTGAGACTCATATTCGACATGGACTATCGTGAATAAGTTTGTTCTGAAGAAAAAGTCAGTTTAGAAAAAGTTGAATGTCACTGATAAATAATATTGCAAAATATGAGCACAGAGTTTTTATTCAGTAACAGTGAATAGTAAAAGAAATATAAGCCAACAATAAGTATTCTATTCTTAACTCCCACTCCTTTTTTAGTATTAATAGTGAATAAATAATACTATTTTGGAGAACAAACAATTTCAACACATTCCTGACGTTGGGCAGTACAACACGCCAATTTTCAAAATCGTAGGAAAACTAAAAAATTCCAGTCACAAAGGCAACCTCGCAATTGATATTGCTGGATTTCACCATACATAATTATTTTTTTCCAATTTAAAAAGATCCAGCATCAGCTATCACTGATAATAAATTTAGCCAGGATCCTTGTATATTCTTGCTTCTCATGAAGAGTAGGTCCATGGGAAAGTTTTGTGAACTGTCAAAATAAAAGAAAATCTATCAACCAGCACATTTCATAGGCAGGTAACAGTAATATTGAATGTTAGAGAATGTTGGAGAAGATACCTACCTTAAACTCTATAAGATGAAAGCGAAATAAGTTCCAAGTAATGTGCTCTTCAAGTCACCATACTTATAAGTTCAAAATGAAGATATGAATACGCAAAGGATACTCTCAAAGCAGGATGATTCAAAGTATCGTAGATAATTCCAAATCTCAATACAAACTCCTTTCAATAACTGCTTACACGAACGAAACAATTACCGGGCTAATACTGGGCAATCTATCGCCGGACCTCGAAACTGGTACTGCGGTCCTGATGGTTCCTTCCAAGCCGCCACTGGCAACTCATAGGTACTATTCCTACCAATGACCTAATAGGGGTTCGACTGAATTATTTGCGGTCAACATATGGTCACATTCTAAACACACTGTTTATTGCTGCTTATTTTTCGAAAAAAGGACACCAGATAATCCAAGAATCAGAAAAGCTCAATTATCTGCTTACATATAAGCACTATATCAAGACGGTCTGAGTATAAACAATACAATACTTAGATATGTGTAGGTAAACAAAAATATAGATTTGATAGTATGTCAGCGATTCGTGAGGTATTCTACCGAGTATTTCGAACAACCGGCAATAGTGGTGGGGTTTCACCTATTCAGAGCCGATTTCATAATGAACTCAAAGTATCATTCAGTTCAAATAGTTGTTAGACTGTGACAAGCTGCTCAATTCTAGTAGTCACAGTCTATCAGCTATCCAAACTGAATGCTACTTTAAGCTTATCCTGAAATTGAGCCTCATTCATAAAAAGTGACAGTTGAGGTTGTTTTCCTTTTTATAACGTAATTTGGAAATAATTTCGAAAAAATCTCACGGAATTTAAACAGACTCCGTCCGTTAAGATTTTCTAACGGTAGGCGGCCATTCAAATATTGTTCAAATATTTTAGCATAATGTTGAGATTTTTCTGTAGAATCACGAGTTAAGTGGTTTGTTCTTTCCTCGGAATCAAAATGTAATCTTTCTGCGGGATTACGAAAAGTCTTGAATGACACACGGTCGATACGCAAATAACGGATTCGGTTGCTATAATCCTCGGCTGCGCCTCGGAATACAATCTTCAACCTCATCCATTATTTGCTACATATCGGTCTTGTAACGTTAATAACTATTACGATTCCATATTTCATACTCATACTGAGATAGGTATTTGTGCTTATGTCGTCCAACAGAGGCGTAAGTTTCAAAAAGTAATACATGGTTTACATAATTTATTACGTTTTACGCTGTGGAGTTTAATTCGTTTATTAATCAGAACAGATAATGAGATAACGAATGCAATAAACGCAGAAGGTATTTCATTTACCTCCTCCAATTATTCAGATTTTTTATCACTTTTTCACAATGTGCGACATTTCTCGGAAACGGTGGGTACGAATGCGGACGTATATATCATCCAAGGATACAGTAATAATTTGTCCGATAATTTGAATATTTGTTTCATGGTTGAAAAAGAGATAATATTTCTTTATAAGTATTGATCGAATTGTTTGATTATGTGGAGGAAAACCGTTTCTGAGATACTCATCTAATATTCTGTATAAGTGTAGAAGGATAGAACTATAGAAAAATATTGTTTCTTTGTTTTGATATTTCGATCGAGATATACAAAGAAATCAAATCTTTTACGAGCTGACAGATAATCTCTTCAATGAGCAAACACCTTGCTATATACCCGATTGAATTCATATGTACCGCATGTATGAATAACCCGTTTGGTAATATTACCTTGCCCCTGACGACTATGAGGGGCAAACTGCATCATACAGGTTATCCTTTTTCCGATCCTAAGCATGGATATAATAATAAAACTCCCACATAAGCACTCGCAGAATGCACCCAAAGAAAGGCATGGCCTGTGCGAGTAGACGACGGCTATTATTAGAGACTTAGAAAATATGAAATATTTGGTTTCTGTTTTTCATGATAGCGTACCTATGTTTCTGATGTCACTTGAACATTTCGATGAAAAACGCAGTACAAATCAATGTTGACTTTCGGTTATTTGTTTTCTTGAAATATAAAATAAATGCAAGGTTATAAAGGGGGAGAGTTTACCTGTCAACTAAGAACTAACGAAATATCTCGTTGATCAGCAGAAAAAAAATTGTAAACATGGAAAGGGTAAATTTAAGAATAAATTCAATTTGGTGTCTAGAAAACAGTTCAGTATTAGAACAGAAAATATCTGTAAGATTATTTATAAAGTAGTTGATGATGAACACCCAACGTTGTGTATCTTCCTAGATCTATCCAAGGCATTTGAAAAAGTACATCATGTTCTCTCAGAAGCGTTGGAGAGAAAGAGGATGAAGAGGATTTCTCACAAGTTCTCCACTAGCTATTCATGCTACTGAAAACAAATTGTACAAATTTACCAAACTCATGGCAGTAAGAAGCATATTTTTTGTGGAATTCCTGAGGGTACCGTGGTAGGTCCAATTTTGTTCATACTATATTTTAACGAACTCCTGTTCTCCGATACAGGTGGTAGAATAAAAAGTTTTGCTGACGATACAGTAATATTTCACAGAGACACCAAATGCACCATTCTCATATCAGAGTACGACATGGTGAAAATTATCAAAATATGAATTTATATTGAATATAAAATTTTCACAAGTCTCGTAACAAAATATATGCCCTACACATGCAATAAAAATGGACTTCTCGAATTCGAAATAATGGCGATTTTATTGAAATACATTCAGTTCATATGATGAAATATTTGGGTATATTATTTGATCAACACCTTAGATAGGATTAGCACATAACGAACATCATCAATTCTGTCAAAAGTACGCTTTTCAGATTGATAAATTTCAGAAATATATTGGAAATTTTTCATATGAAAATGTTATACTACGCCCTCAATGAATACACATTTCAATAAGGAATCCTGAGGTGAGGTGGTGCTCTCGATGTCCATCTCAAAAAACCTCACCGGTTGATCGTGAAAGTATTAAAAAAAGTACGAAATTACCCAAAAAAAATATATTATTTGACATAAGGAAAGTAAATTTCTATAACTTATTAATTCATCACAACAAAAAAGAAAATTTAAACCGCGGTAACCCAACAGAAAACAAGGCCAGCAAGGAGAAATATCGGCTAAATACGTCATTTTTGTACTCATATAAAAAAATATTTAGATGAGCCCCTGAAGAAAGAAAACATGTTGAATTATATCACCAGTCTCAAGAAAAAATTCGAAAGAAAATATTTACATAACTTGCAGAGACAATATTTCCAGTTTTTTTTTCAATTCACATCAAACAACTGTATATGTTCATGTATGTTCATAGATGTATAATTTGTTTTAACGAATTACCCAGGTTTTCGGAGAAAACCCCTCAAAAGCAGAGATTGTGCGAGCAAGGGGGATTGTATATATAGATATGCGGGTACAGTTCGATTATTTTATCTTTACCCATGCGTCATCAATTTATGATCGAAGAAATCACACACCCTCTATCGAACATCTCTTTCTATCAACCGCTTTGAGCGAATCAAAATTTGTTAACATTTGTCTTCTAAACTAAGAATTATGGTATTGTGATGATCGATTAAAACTCAAAACAGTGAAATGAGATAGCCATAAAACCGTTAGTGTTTTACATTTCAACTGAACTTGCCATCCATCAATTGCGTCATTGTTTTCTGTCATTGGGGCATTGTTTGTCGCCAGTTGTACTTTGTTTTGCAGTCGAATATAATATAAAAAGTGATTTTTCAAAGCTAAACGTATCTTAGAATCATCACTTCAAAAGTAAGTACAATACAATGTGTTCTATTCACAAATACTCTTTAAAATTTCTAACCTCACAATTGACATTTGTGACTATAATCCCGTACTGCCGGGATATTCTCACAAGAGATATTCATAGTGTGAAAATCCTAATAAGAGAAAAAAAAAACATTACCTAAAAACATTCACAATATATTTGAACTCTTTTTTAGATTATGCCTGCAACTAATTCACAAGCACAACAATTTATATTGAAAGGGAAAGCGAATGATGGACCTTTTTTACCACTTTCATCTGTTCAAGAGGTAACAATTTAAACCACAAAAGAAGTGTCATAACTTTTCTTTACTGTATTTTAGAGATTTGCAGATGCAATTAAAGTATCTCGAAAAACGGTGTACATCAAAATAAAAGAAAATATACCCATTCCATCAACACACACTGAATCACTCCTTATGAAAAATGGTATTTACAAGAAAAGCTCCTTTGTGATATGGTTATTAAACCCATTATTATAAACATTGGTGACAGTTCTGAATCTGAAAGTGATTAAATATATTAATTTTGTTTTTCCTTTCATAACTGGAAATAGTTCTACATGCTCACAATACATAAATAAATGTATGAATACATTTTTTGTTAATTATGTGTTGAGTATTTCATTACCAAATATATTTCAACTGGTGTATTTTGACTTCTCAGATTTTCATTTATTTATCATTATACCTTGCATCCATGCACGAATAAGTAACAGAAAAAGTTTGAATACCTAAAGCCCGTGTCTCACTCTCAAATAGTTTGGTCAAACTACCTCCAAGTGACGTCATTTCTAGTGGTTTGCATAAAGTTTTGTGAAATAAACCGATAGAAATTACGTCACTTTGGAGCAGTTTGAACAAATTATTTGTCCGTGAGCCACGTGCTTTAGTCTAGAAGATTCCTTTTCTGAGTTTTAGTCATGTTTGAATGGAAACTCATTTTTTGATATCAAAGTATGCAACGGTTTTGGAAATATTGCACTTCAACCTAGTTTTCTGAACAACTTTTTTCGTTGTTATATCTACAGAAATTGCATAAATGTGGATGAAATTAGGATTTGATGGATATGTGTCAAACGGCTGCGGAGGTCTGGATAAAACAACTTCCTTATATGAGTTTGACTGAAATTAGATTACAGTAGGGAGGTCAAAAGTTTCTAGTAAACTCACTGGGCAAATGAGAAAATTCCATGAACATATCTTTGCCTCCATGTTTTATTATCCTATCAAACCTGGTATCACTGGATTCATAGTAATTGGAATACACCGTGTGCTAGGAACCCCACTTTAAAAGGTAAGACCTTGTTAATCCTTGGCTCGTACAATTTTTGACTACTAAAGGCTGCGGTTCGTAAGGGGACGACAGCTGGTTAACGGAAAAAACAGTTTTAATCAGATTCATTCCTTTCGCTTTTGTTTCTCCAGCAATATTTTTGAAATTTGGAACATGGAGTATGCTCACTGGACGGCACTTTTTGACATATTTGTAAAAAAGGAAAGGAGAAAAGGGGGTGTACCCATAAGTGTGTCACACGGTATCCTGTTGGAACTAAAAAAAAAACTCTCATTGTCTGGTGGTTCGCCAATTCCATGAATTTGAAAATTTTAATTTAGTAATTCATTATCCTATCCTATCTTGTTACCTACACGTTGTAATTTTATCGGGATATTAGACACGGCGTTCTACATTTGACTAAAACGTCTCAACTTATTTCATATGCATAACATTGATGACGCACGGGTAAAGATAAAATAATCGAACTCTATATCGATTTGGTGAATTATTATCGGCATATAGCATTCCCAATATTGCGGCAACTGCGGTTGATATACTGACACTGTCACCTGAATTATGCTCGAGAAATATATTTTGTAAGGAGGAGAACAGTAGTCCAATTTAATACTTGATTCTCTTCACCAAACAATCAACCAAACGTATTGGGAATGCTATATTTCGATACTATTCTATGTATATATGAGTATAAATCACAATAATAGAAAAGACTGAATTTCTACTTTTCACCCAGTTATTTCATTTGATATGTTATTTCAATTGATATGTGATTTCTATATGTTCTCTATATTTCTTCAGGAAATGAATTATGAAGTTATAATTAATGAGTGACGTTCATCAAAAAATCTCCTTTTTTCATACTAACATGATTCATTGTACATAATAATTATGCTCATAGTTCAGGAAGGTACACTACAATACTTCCCCTAAAGAAAAAAAATTAAAGAAAGAAAACGAAAACTAATTGATTGCAAATCTAACTATTTTAGGGGATACTCCTTTTGTTGTTTGCACTGGAGATTCTTGAAAGATATATATCGGGTTGGTTCAATCGATGCTCACAGTAATGAGTGAGTTATTTCTCTTGTACTGTATGATTTTATTGAAGCGGCGTTCTACCTTTCACGGGCCCCCATATGGGGGTGATCATTAGCTGCTTTCCAATTGCCAGTGAACCGCACCTGACTTAATAAATAGGGTTTGATTGGAACATGATTTATCGTCATATGTCAGATCACTTCAGTAGCTACATTCAGTATTGCACCTGGCAATCAAAGTTGTCTTGAGACTCCTGTGGAATCGTTCCACCATACCATGACTTTTAGGATGATGGGTGGACGTGTGAATTTTGTGTGCACCTGGAAACTACGCAAGTTCTTTGCAAATTCTAGATTCAATTTGAGTTCCTTGATCAGTAGTTACTATATTTGACACATCAAACTAACATATATAATTTTGAAAGAATGTTTTGGAGACGGTATATGCTGATATATTTTTTATGGTATTTCTACTAGCTATCTAGTGAAATGATCAACGATGGTCAAAATATATCGGTATCCATCTGATATTGGCAAAGGTCCTACAAAATCTCAATGGATGTGTTCGAATCGACATTCAGGAATTTTAAAATTTTCTTAATGAGATCTGGTATGTTTACAAATTTTTGAAAATTAACAGTTTAGACACGTTTTTTTTCTGTGGACAAAAATATTTACTCACAATGAGCTCTTTTACGAAGGCGTAGAAGGACAACCTATTGATAAAAAAAATATTTTTGCTAATTCTGAGATATTAAGTCAGAATTTCGACTTGTTCTCAGAATTGTTAAAAAAGTGTTGATGTCGTAAAGTTTTCTTACACCAAATTTCTTTGTTCAGTAGTAGAATTTCTATTTTACTCAAAGTGAATTTCGATTTTGAATTGGGTTGACTTAAATGCTGTAATTCCTTATCGTTCTGTTGTGCTTTCATAAGCTGGTCGATATCTCATCTGGAATAAAATTTGTCAATGGTTGATACGGAAATTTGATTGTCAATTCGAAATAAAGTATCAGCTACAACGTCCAATTTACCTTATATGTGTTTGATATTATTGGTGAAATGAGCTATATATTCCATAAGACGAATTTTATTTTTTCTATATAGAACTTCTTTCAGTTGTAGATGTAAGTTATGTAGTCAGGGGTAAGTGATCTATCAAAATTGTGAAATTTCTACCCTCTAGAGTATATCTGAAATGTTTGCTGCACAATGGAGAATCGTTGTTCTGTATCGTTGAATTTTTTGATAAAAATGATAAAGGTTTTAGAATGTTATCATTCAATTGTTCTAGAGTAGCACCGATTGCTATATTTGAGGCATCTACTATTACGAATAATTTAGCATTTTCTACTGGATGTGCTAGAAAATCAGCATCAGCTAAAATTCTTTTAAATGCTTAGAAACTATATTCACATTCTTCTGACCAGGTTGGTATATATTTTTTGTTTTGATTCTGGAGTGATTTGATCAAACAATAAATTGGTATGAGAATTTTAGCAGCATCAGGAAGAAAGCGATGGTAATAACTAATCATACATTGTTTCAAATTTTGGGCTCTTGAAAATTCTCCAATAACTTGTACTCTTTCTTCAGATGGTGAAATACCTTCACAAGGAATTGAAGGACTCAAGAATGGTTTCTTGGATATACCGAATTCACATTTCATTGGTTTCAAATTAATTCGGAAAAAATCTTATCCATCAAATACCAATTTCAAATTTTCATAGTGTTTGACCTCATTTTTGCTTGCTATCAAAACATGACCGAGATAAATAAAAAGAAAATCAACATCCTGGAGAACTTCATTCGAAAAACGTTGGAAATTTTGTTCGTCAATCCAAATGGCGTTCTGATAAATTGAAATATTCGGAATGGTGTGGTTTTTGAATCTTCTCTTCTGCTGTTGGTATTTGATGAGAGAATTGAATTATCTTCTCAACGATGTGGCACATGACCCCCCATGCAATTTTTTTAGTTAGTGTTCCCCCCGCGCCATCTATCGAGCAATCACAATATGTTTTATTTCGAAAAGTAGTGTCGGTGAAGCCATCCAAATGTTTTTTTATGTTCGTACGTCAAACCGTTCAAAAGATAAAATGGGGGACTATGTAAAGCCGCACTGTATGTGTTAAAGAAAACAATTAGACAAAAAATACAAGGTAAGGTAGCAAAGTTTTTTATGTTCGAGTTGGCCTACTTTTCAGTTTTTTCTTTAATCAAAATAACGTTGACACGTCGGGCATAAATTCCACCATTTCTTGACCACACATATTTACTACCGTTTAGCCTCTCGCAGAAGTTGACTTGATTTACTGGTTAGGTTCTCAGGAGTAAAACCACGAGTGATTGAATTTTCGCGATAAATCTGTCGATTTATTTCTGAACGAAACTGAATTGTTTCGTTAAAACACCACGTGTCTGCAGGACGAGTGGTGTTTTCTCAAAACAATTCAGTTTAGTTCAGAAATGAAAGACAGACTTATGAGATGAATTCAATCACGAGTTGAATTTTATTAGACTATTTCGCGAATAAAGTTTCTTCATTAATATAAATACGAACAATGTATAACAGTCATATACAAATTATTAAAATCGTCAATAATATAATGTTTCGTTTCATAATTTCATTTGAATTTGCACCGAAGCGACTCATTTTGACACAATCAGGTACAATTAATATTGATAGAACTGTCAATCTTTGTTTGCCATGGTTACATCGTTAAAAATACCGAAGCTGATCCTCCAATTAGAATCGAAAGATAGCTGTATCGCGATAACACGAGTTGTCTTTGATTTGCGATTGGTCAGATTATTTGAGAATTTTTAGATGAGTGAAATAGTCATTTAAATATATACTTGAATCTTTCAGGTACTTTCTAGCCGTCATAATTTCAGTTCATTTCAATGGAGAAACGAATTCCACAACAATTGTTCTGGGTTTCGCTTCATCTCCATCAGTTTTTCCAATTCTGAAGAGATTGTTGATTTCCCAAGAAGCACATTCAATTTTCACAGCACCATTAAACACAGCAAGTACCTTATGAAGTAGGTTTTCTTGTTGTTCTTCCTTGATTTTAAACATTCTAATTTTATTTGCTGTGTGCTTTTGATCGATTACATCTATTTTGTCAAGGATAATACCAACTTTCTTATTATTAGATTGGACTTCTGTTTCCAGAGATGAGTCGTGTTATTACTTCTTTCAATTCCTCATCAATATTATCAATATTTTGGATAAGCTTTTATTTTCAGTACCAACTTATTAATTATGAACTCTACGCGCAACAAGAACATTTTTGAATATCTGAAGCACTTGCATCACTGACTGCACCACTGAAATAAAAAAGAATTGTAAGAAACGAAAAGTCTGGAAAACCAATGGTATAGTTCAGTCGATGAATACTGTAGATAAAATGTTCCAAGAGACACTCAAGAATTCCACTGATGAGATCTTGAAAAAAAAAGCTATAAGCACTACAGGAATAAACTTAATACTTTGATAAAAAACGCCAAAATAAATTACTTTCAAACTCAAATTTCGCACAATTCATCAGATAACAGAAAACTGTGGGAAACAGTGAGCCAAATCTGTAAAAAAAAGGTCGCGATAAAAATTACCCAAATAAATATAAATGGACAACAAACAGAGAATAAGTTTCAAATTGCTGACAACAAACACTACAAAATCATGGGCAAAGCTCTCGCAAATAAAATTCTACGAGATCCATCCTATCAAGGGCCAAAACAAAATCAGAAAGCAGCGGATTCAATGTTTCTTCTCATAACGGATCGCAATGAAGTAAAAACTACCATACAATCTCTGAAGAATAAAAAATCAGTAGGAATAGAAGGTATGAAAGCAGAGCTACTTAAACAAATTTTTCCCAATAACAACCTCAAATGTTATAATAAGAGAATGTCCCACATAACAAGCTATGCTTAGGTGGCTTCTCTTATTTATGAACTTGTAAATATCTAATTGAATTGAATAAACTCTACTCTACTCTACTCTACTCTACTCATAACCACATAAAGCATATTATAAAAAAATTGCAGTTCTTAATATATCGCTTCAAAGTATTGAGAGATATATTACATGAAAACTTATTAAAAATATTGTATGTACTCTGCTCTGATTCAATCTCATATTTCGTATGGAATTGCAACATGGGGATCAGCTGGCAGGTCAATAATGAACAACCTAAACATAACTCAAAAACGCTTGATAAAGATTATTTTCAAATTTAAACACACCTTCTGTTCAGACACCCTTTACAAAGAAATGGGAGTGTTCGATCCCGTGCAACAATATATCTATAACAGCTTAAGTAGGAAACATAAGTCAAGACATGAACTACAAAAAATGGACCATGATTATCAAACTCGATACAGGGGACTTACCTTCAAAGTACCTTTCATGAACAAAGCCTTAGGACAAAAGTGTCACGAGTATGTTAGTCTTAAGTTGTACAATACTCTACCTTCAGCACTGAAAAATTAATCGAATGTAAATGCATTCAAAAGACAATTGAAAACTTATATTTCATCCAAATCACGTTCTGATTTACATAATATGTTATATTCATAGATATATTCAACCCAAAAATTTTTTTTTGTACACCCTCTATATATCATTATCATGCAGATATACTCATTTACTATAGTAACCACTTTAGTTTATTTTATGATTAACTTTATATTATCTCTCTGCTATTTCCAACTTACAATCAAACAAAAAATGTATTTTAGACATTTCTCATTGTCGTTTGTTTTTCAATCACATACAAGCTATGCTTAAGTGATGGAACTTGTACAATGTGAAATTCGTGAACGTTTAATTATCATCACTCTGTAAAATATAATAATAATATAATACCTAACGAGATATTTATTTTTGAGATGTGTGAGGTCCACTGAGATTTTATTCTATTTTATTATGTGATATATTTATAAACTTTGATGTATTTTAACATACATTTCTTTATTTATATTTTTTCGGAACAAGTATTAACTTACCGAGTATTTTTCTTCGCCATGTTACTTTTGTATTTATCCCAAATCTATTTATTATAACTATTTAAATACTGCTTCATTGTTCATGTTATTAATGTTTTTCGTATGAAATTGTTCTATCGTTTTATTTAATGTACTTTGTAATTTGTATGAACAAAATTTATTATTAAAAATTATTATAGTGCTTTCATCTAATACACTAGATGTACTTCTTGTTTTACTCATTTTATCTTTTTATCAAGGTCCACTGGCAAATACTAACTGGCAACAGTGTGAAGAAATATATGGGATTACCTCGTAAAAGTTCTTCAAACAACAAGTTTTTATTCATATGTCAAAGCCTGTGACTGTTATGATTCTCTCACAGACACAAAAGGGTAATTTCTTTGCAAAAAATACCACTTAAAATTTTTGAAATGATAAAGCTCACTGGCACGATGTTTACTCCTGCATTGCTTGCTACAACATCAAGTACGGTGTATGTTCATCGAACGTTTGTTGATGATATTCATGAATATCAAATGGTTGAATGTTGATGAATTCTTTCAGTTAGTTTATAGCAAGCATTTTTCTAAATCCTAGGAGTCTATGAGTTACCTCATTCAAAACTGAAGCAATTTTCTCCCAAACAGTATCTGACATGTTTATGAAAGTCTATTTATATGCTGCTGTATATCAATAATTACAGTAGACAAAAACATATTCTGGAACGTGAATCGTAAACAATGGCAAACTTGAGTGACTATGATTCATAAACAAAATCTTAATGGAATAATGTCTTGGAATAGTAATGTATTTCATTTTGTTATTTTGTTCGTCCTGATTGATTCGATAATATCGTCTATGATGAAGTCACTGGTATTGGGTCGACATTTTTCATTTCAACCAGTTCCTGAGAGCCAAACAATTAACATTTCAAACTCCAAAATTTGATACAAAATAAGCCACTATCTACTAAGCGGATGGTTTCGATTAGTTATTAAATTTCATCATTGATAAATCTTTTCGAATATTCATCATGTAATTGAGCGTACCTGGCAGAAGGCCATGAAAACATAAAATGAAAATAGATTACAAATAATCAGCAATTCGCAACTTTCCCATACCAAACATCAAACAGGAAATAATCTAACAGCCCCATATGACTGCCGAATCACATCAGCCCAACGCCTGGCCAATTTTTACTACAAGAAACTACTATAAAATACTTTTTATAACAACCATCAAATATTAATAGAAATAGGTCACTATCATTAGTTTCACGGTTTTGCCGATCATCAGTGCAGACCTGGGGGTCTATTCTCGATCATCTCACAATCGATATCCAGGTAAATATAATTCTTGTGGATTCTTAATCAAACATGATAATGTATTCATCAATATCTGCTCCTAACTTCGTAGAAATTTTGAAATATTGTCAAAATGTTCGTGATTTTGTAATGGTCCTGTAGGTGCGCATCATCCTTTACTATTTACTCAGCAATTTGCTGTTGTTGGGTTGACTTTCTATAGTTGTGAATTCCTGTGATAAATTAAACAATACCTACGAGCAACAAACAGAAACTCTGATAAAGAAGCTATCGTCTTAATTCTAATTTTATGAGTACGAGTCCTAAACAGCCTTTGCATTATTAATAATAATAAGTTTATTCGCAATATCAATTCGAACCGAGGGGGAAACCGCTAAGGAAATTGTGTACGCTAATTCCTCTAATACCCAAGTAATTCCCTAGTAATACCCAACTAATGCCACTAATGCCATTAATGCCCAACTAATTCCTCTAATACCCGAGTACCTCTAATACACCAGTAATACCTGTAATTCCCGACTAATACCTGAATAATACCAATTAATGCAATAAAGTTTTTATTGCAGTAGTTCTAATTCAACGTGCTGTCATCATGATAAACATAAACGTTCAAACCCACTACATATTTAGCAGATATTCTGTGAGATTGGCCATTAGTTTTAAACAGCTACATATTTTATATTATTATGTATTAATGTTAGCAGTCAGAGTTGAAAAAACAATGCCTTCCCGAGAATAACTCCGTAATCAAAACCGATCCGCTGTGTTCTAAACCGTCTACCTGCATAGAGCAAAGTGTCTGTACTATGACCACACCTGATAACATACGCGCTCATGGCTACAGTGATTTTGACTTTTATAATGCAACTGTGGTTATATAAACGTCATGCGTCAGTCAAAATTCAATTCTCACAATCACAGAACAGAAAGTTTTAAAATGAGTAACATTAATGGAAAACTAGATGATGGTGATGAAATCAATAGTAATAATTATTTATATAAATTGCGTATTTCATTTTCCATCACCAAGTGCCGCACCTAAATAAATATTTTTTTTTTTGCTTTTTGCACGAACGTAGGAAAAATGTTGTATGCAACTCGTGCAAAAAATGTTTATTACACTCGACGTGTTGTCCAACTCGGCCTAATGGCCTCGTCGGACAATTTCACGTCGAGTGCAATAAACACTTACTTTTTGCACTTGTTGCATAAATAACTAACTATTGTTAGAAGTCCGGAATTTTATTATTTCATGCCATTATAATGCACCAACCAATATGTTTATTATTCCTTCACAACGAAACAATACTCATTTCATATTTTGTAATCGCAAAGTAGTTTATGTAATGTATTTTTTTTATGATACGACCGTTAGAGAGTATTATACTACGGCCTTCCAGCCGACACCACAGGGGGCCTAACTTTTTTATTTTTAGAGTTAGACCCATAGTTACTGAGAACGAAATCCTGATCTGGAAAAAATACGCATTTTTCAAAAAAGTCTGTCGTCTGCCTGTCTGTATGTCTGCCTGTCTGTCTGTCTGTCCGTCGTGCCCAGAAACCGCCTTATATCTCCGGAACCGTTGGAGATTGAAAGATGAAATTCTGATGATGCCAATAACAAAAATAAAACGTATCTCGAAAATTGAAAATTTTCGCGATCGGAAAAATTTCAGGGCTATTTTCGGAAGTCAGACTTTCGTTTTTTTGAACAAATTTTTTTCTGAGAGACGTGTTTTTGTGCTCTTCAAAAGCCCATAGTATTTGGTGGAAATCGAAAAATTAATAACGATTTCCTGTCCGATTTTCCGAATAAAATGGGTTTTTTAGAAAATTCATTGCGGCTAAACCGATAAAGAAAATGAGAATTCGGAAACGGCAATCGATAGAGCTTGAAACGGAAAAAAAATGTCAAAGAATCCGTTTTATTTTTTAAACGCTCGGAAAATTATGAAAAACCGATTTTTCCGAAAATCGAGGTGCTCATTTTGGAAAATATCGAAGAATTGGAAAACGACTGCAACAAATTTTACAAGATACCTTTTCTGATCGCTTTTCAATAATACAAGTGTTTCAACATTTCTTCCATAAAATAAATAGTGCAGGAAATAATCCAAAAAAACGGAAAAATCAATATATCTCCCGAACTAAGAAAAATTTTGCTTCTTCGAATTCATAAACAGCTCGGGAAAAAAATTAAATTTCAAAAAAATCGGAGATTTTTTTTATAAAAGCACCTAATACTCGAAAACTAAAAGAGATATTGGATAATTTCATTTAAATAAATGGATTGTACTCGTTTAGATGTACCCGGAATGAGATTTTGTTTTTTTTCAAATCCGAAAAAAAATTTTTTGGAAAAATTAAAAATAGTTATCTCCAAAACCAATGCAGATTTTCAAATATTACATTCCACCTTTTTTGATCGCCTTTCAACGTTCTACAGAAAGTTTCAATCAATTTTTTGTCTAGTACCTATCGATAGTCCGGTAAAAAACAGAAAAATTAGTTATCACCAAAACTCGAAAACTAAAGGAGACAACGAAAAAAAAAATATGAACACTTTCATTGTACTCGATCTGATGAAGAAAAAAATCATAATTTTTTTTTTATTTCCAAAAATTTTCAAAAAACACCAAAATCTTGAAAACCGAAATAGATGTCGAAAAAATGTATACTTTGAGTTTCATTGTTCTTCATTAGATCTACAAAAAATGTCAATGACTTTTTTGTCTAATACGAAATTTTATAAAAATAATTAAAATTATGGACCTAACGAAATACTTTATGAAAACATTTTCATGGAACTTGCATAGGTGAACAAAAAATGTAAATATTTTTTTCTCTAATACTGATAGTAGGAAATAATACGTTTATGAAAATTTTGGAAATGAAATTATTTCTTATAAAAACAACAAAATCTCTAAAATCTTCAAAATCATACACGTGACAAAAAACTTAATACAAACATTTTCATGAAACTTGCATGGGTGAACAAAAAATTTCAATGATTTTCCTCTCTAATACCGATAGTTTGGGAAATATTACGAAAATTATGAAAATTCTGGACATGGAATTATTTCTCACAAAAATCTCAAAAACTTGAAAATTTTGAAAACAATACACTCGACAGAAAACTTTATATGAAGATTTTCGTATTACTGGAATAATTAAACAAAAAATATTAATGAGTTTTTTCTCTAGTTCCGATAGTTTAGGAAATAATACGAAAATTATCAATATTTTAGCATATCAACCACAAGGCCTCGAGGCACCTCAACTTCCGAGCTATAGTTGAATCCACGTAGGTCGTATTATCAAAAAGTTAATGTAAAAAGTAAAAATAATTATAGTTCAAACACATGCCCAAAGATCAACTCCTATATGCCCATTAAGCACCTCAACTTCCTTGCTATAGGTGGATCCGAGCACTCACTTTTATACTAGGATTTTCTATTTAATTTTTCAAGACACAGGTGTATTGGTAGTAATTTGGAAATCCTTAACACAAATCTGAAGGAACTCAGGGCCAAGTTTGTCCCCTAAGAAATCTTTCCGGAAAAATGTATGTTTCCATCGCTGCTGGCATGCAGTGTATATGACGTAGGATGGTCCCTTTTGTGCAGTGAGTTCATTTCTAGTGTATCTGTCGATCCCGTAAATTTCATGATTCTTCGTCAAAAACTACGGGATGTGAGGGTGTTTCCATGAGTAGTGAAACACACTGTATATTTGGCTAAGAAATGATCACTTAGGTGCTTTATTGATTATAAGGAATCGCACGATGAAAGGTAAGACCTTGTTAATCCTTGGCTCGCACAAATTTCGAATTTTGAGGGCTGTTGTTCGTAGAAGGAGGACAGCTGGTTAATGGAAAAAATAATTTTTGAAACAACTTTCTATTAGGAGAGTTGAGAGGCGAGTAATTAAATTTATGCCGGAACTGAATTAATCCAAAATGAAATGATCAAGAAACATATACATTTTTCCTCTGGTAAACATTTTTCCACATTGACATTTTTCCTCTGCATTTGAGTCAAAACACGTTGTTACCTTGATGACTACTACACTGACTACAATTATCTTTCTGCTCCCAATCCTGTTCTGATCTTAGGTTTTTGACAATGACTAAAGCTTCAAAATATACTCTTTGTAGATGAAATTTTCATACACCAGCTGAATTCAAGATCGAAGTGAATTTATTGAGTTGGCCCAACATATAAAAAATACTTCGTTGTCGTAGTTATTCTCAGTCATACATTTATAGCTTCATTGTGAGTTCATGAGTCTAAACTTTTTCTCTAATTCCCATGTAATACCCGAGTAATACCACTAATTTCCGACTAATGCCCACCAATACCCAAAAGATTTCAAGTAATACCTCTAATTCCCGAGTAATGCTCAGTAATACCCAATAATTTTCAATACAAGTAATTCCCGACTAATACCCAACTAATGCCACTAATACCCAAGGCATGTACACCAAAATTCCCTAGCGGTTTCCCCCTCGATTCGAAGAATGGCAGGTTCAGACAGAATTTTACAAATTAACATGGATAAGTCGCAGAAGTTTGTAACAGTTATGAACTGATATATTACTTGTGCGCGACTATGGGTATGAATTATATGTAGATTATCACATGAATGAATTAATCATAAAGGGATAACATGAAGCTAGGGAATAGTAAAAATTATTAATTAAATTTGTATTAAGAGATATGATATGAAGCCTAAATAATTCTTAACATCAAACGCCACATTAACACCTATATAGATGAAATACACTGATAACTCTTATAAAATATGAAGTTAACATGTAAAAATATTATATAATTAATATCAAATCAAATTTATAACGTTAACGAAGACAATTTTTGGAATAACATTCATTCTTGAAATTTTTTATTTATATAGTTACAGAATAAAATAAACATAAAATATAAAATAAATCTATACTGCAGAGAATATAAAGAATAGTTAATAATAATAACAACTACTGTAGTTTATTAACAGTGTTGTTGAATACCTTTTTCAGTTATTCTGGTTGACAATGTTATGAAATAATAATCTTTTCGTTTCTAGAATCCACTTTTTAACCTTTCTTTTGAAACTGAACTTTTTATTTATATCATCTCTTATGTTATCTGGTATTGTATTGTACAATCGTGGACCGAGGTAAGTTGCATTTCGTTGACCTACAGTTTTATTGCAGATAGGTACAATCATAGTGTTATTTTTCTTTCTTGTGTGATGGTTATGATTCGAAGGCTGTAGAACGATATTTCCTTTTTATATATTTTTTAAGAAGTCTCTTATATCAAGGAATTTAGATTCCCTGAACAAATCGTCGCTTGGATGAGTGCGGGCCATATGATATATAGTTTTAATGATGTATTTTTGAACAACATTCAGTTTTTTAAGGTGAGTATCATTTACTCTATCCCATCCCACTATACCGTACTGAAATTGCGATTCAACCAAGGCATAATATAATATTCTTAAATTTTCAGTTGCTAGAAAATCTTTGAGGTATATGAATCTGTATAACAAACCCCTTAATTTTTTAAACACATTTTTTATTTGCAGGTCTCACTTGAGATGACTATCTATTACAATGCCAAGATATTTTATTAATTCATCTTCCGGTATTTCATAGTTATCTCCTATTTTGAGTGGTCCCATATTCGGAAATAATAAATGATATCTCCAATACCGACCGAGTCCTTTTTGGCTGATACTTTAAATTTTCCTAAGAATGTGGATAAGAAATATGACGAACACTTGCTGAAATCAAATCAGAACTGCTTGGTGCAAACACCAAAATATGTCTGCTTAAGGTCGAAAACACCAACTTGAAAAGAGATATCCAGCCTCTGGGCTGCAAATTGTGCCAAAAAATGTTGCTTTCATGATATCGAACGAGTTACACCTCAAAATTACAAATCTCCTCATTTGTGGAAAAAAATAATGAGAGAATCCCAAAAATAGAGCTACTTTCATACTCAAGAGTGAAAATATATTTGTAACAAACGATTTGAGCCATGGGTATCAGATTGTTCATAAACCCTTAACAGGTAAAGTGCCGTCGTGTTTAAAAATTTCACTTCCCTTTTGGCCTTGGAGTTTCAAGGACACCAGCAAAACTTCCATCACGGGATTGCCATTGTGAGTCCAATATGGCGTCTCGACTGACTTGATAATTCATGTTCGCGGCGCGAGTTGACAGCGACGGATTTATTCTTTACGCATAATAGCAAGTTACAATGCAGTCGTACGAGAAAGAACATTTTTTGGCAAAAATAAACATTTATTTTAATTTGAATTACCAATAATATAATCCATGTGAGTCTGGCTTGAACTCTCAGAAGCACAGGCCAAGTACATTTTCTAGCCGAGCCGAAAACGTTTCCGTGTATTTTAAATGGATACGAGTAGCCATTGTGGAGCTACACCCTATGTTATGACGGACCAACATGTGAGTCCATGTCGGCTTCACGCGACCCATATACCTTTTTTTTTGTGTGATTGGCACTTAACCATTTAAAAAACCCCTCTTAACCTTTGCCATTGTCGGAAATTATCTTGAGGATGCAGTCAAAATACTGAGCTGGTTATTCAACGAATACTTTTTGTATAGTCGATCTTTCGAGAATGTTTATTCCCTTTATCTAAATAAATTTTGTGAATAGATAAATGAAAAATAGTCAAAGTAGAGATGAAACATGAATAGTCGTTTTCATAATGGAAAAAAAATCCAAATCCTGGTTGGAAATTACTGGACCTAATTTGATATTTTGTTGGTAACTAAATGAAGCACATGCTCTGTGGAGGGCTTGACCCAAAGAGAGAGAACTGACGTTTGAAAATTGACATTAGAAGGAACGACTGGGGACAAGGTTGATAAGTGTCAAACCGACAGTATGACCAACCAAAATAGTTTTGGAGAATTTGATACCCCACGTATTGTTGCCATCCATAACTTACATAGAGGTGATAAATTGAGAAGTCAAGCACTCCGCTAATACTCAAATTACCCACTGTTGGGGGAACCTGGAGAAAAAAATGTCAATTTCAAAATGTGATTATAACTATCACTGGGATTGCTTAGATCTGTTATTCTTTTGCTCATAGTATAGGTATCACCCTTGATAATAGTTGTTTAAGTAAGAAGGAATGTAAAGACGTTAACTTTCGAGGTGGGCGAACACGAGCCGAGGCAAAGCCGAGGCTTGTCGCTTGCCGAGGATGTTAACATTCCTTGTTACTTATTACGTTTTTCCCGCTGCTTGTTGACATTTCTCAAAATTTGCCTGGATTGAAGTTTGCTTTCTTACACTTCCTTCATGATTATTCATTTCGCTATTTCATTCTAAGTTGCTTTTGTGTGTAACTAAGTCACAGAATAAACAGACATCAATAATATTCAAAAATTCTCATAACCTAAAAATTGATATAAATGAAGCTGAATACATTACTTGTCAAGGTCAAATTCATTATTACCCTAGGCAAGTAAATGACACTATTTACATTTCGCTGTCGAAATGAATTAGTAAACGAATGATATACATTTACCTGTTTTGTTGCTAAACATGTATGAACTAGGTATTTCCAGTGTTGGCAGCCGGAAAATAACATTACTTCGAGAACTCTGATTATCATTTTCTGATTATAGTTCATCATATATGTTTATTAGTGATTACGTATCCAGCAAGTGCACACTACACATGTTGCTTTATTAACAGAGAGATATTGCAGTCCATAACAACATTATGCAGTAATAAAGTTGTCCTTATTTTGACATATACGCACGCGCAATGTAAATCTTCATTGAAATAAGGCCGGCCTTTACTAGTTGACGGTTGAGGCCAGAATTAAAGTTCCTTTATTTCCACTTCGAATAAGATCGTGGATACGACATAACTCATGCCTGATAATTATATGATTTTTTCAACAAAAATCGATATCGAAGATCCGTTTGGCCATTCTATCATCACAATAATTGTATCTAAGGCTAAAATAAATTATGTGGAAAGAAAAATCAGAGAAACTAGATGTGATTCATAGGTTTTGAATTACGAACGGTTGTTCTGTTTTTAATAACAGAATAGTGCCAGTCACTATTAAAATGAAGTTGCTTTGGATACTGCCTGGCGCTATCGCTATATCTCTCTAATAGTGCAATCACTTTCACGCGATGTTATGCGTCTTGACTTTTTAGATGTTTGACCAGTATTATGTCGCGTCACATGTCTGACAAGGATTTATATATTCAATATTGGACCTTTCTAATCTTTCGATGTTTTGATTTTGATAAACAGAGTATTAGTGGTGGTAACGATTCGTCGTGCAAACTTTATAATTCCAATTTCGAACACGTTTAGGAGCTTTGGTGTTAGAGATCGAGAATATTATAATGAGCTGTTTGTTCACATCTGTTTTTTTTGTTCATACGGTTGGTATTCCCCTTGATCAAGAACATTTCCATGAGAAGTCTTCTTTCATAATTATTATCAGTACAGATTACTTCAACTTGGTTATGATTACATATTTACTAGTGATTACGTGTTCAGCAAATGCACAGGTTGTTTTTCCAATATTGCAATCAATTTTATGCGACATTGAGCGTCCTGAGAAATTACTAGATGTTTGTCCAATATACGTTTTGTCACATGTCTGACAAGGAATTCTATACACACTAGAATTTTGTTATGCTTTCATTGATGTTTTAATTTTGGAAAACAGACTACTTGTAGTGGTATCGATTCGTTGAGCAAACTTTATATTTCTACTCTTAAACACGTTAAGAAGCTTTGGTGTCAAAAACTAATAATATGGTAAGGAACTGAAAAGAGAATTGGTATTGTGAGCCATCTCTTCACTAGTATCATTATTATTCGAATAATTTATCTGAGGATTAATCTTGTTGAAGGAATCATTGATATCAAGATTTTTTATATCGGTTCTGCTCAGAGAGGAGAAAATGTATAATAATTTATTTAAAAGTTTATAGTGACAAAAATTTTCAAGAAGAATGCCATTTAATTCGTTTATGCAGTCAGTTTTGAAACTCAAATGTGTCAAATTGATGACTAGAATTAAATTGATTCAGTTACCTTCTGTTACCTTCTTCCTCAGCTGTGAATTGTAGTTGTTCATTCAAGCTGTTGAACAGTGTTAACGCTTCTTCAGTTCTACCGTGAGGATAATGAATAATCGAATCATCCACGAAGGCAACTTCAATAAAATTTACAAGAATAGGATATATAGGTGATCCCATAGGGTTCGCAAAAGTTTGTATATAGAAAGTGTCATTGAAGACAAGAAAATGAGAGTCAAAAATTTATTCTGAAATATGTTCAAAGTCTTAACCAAACACAATGGATTGGTCTGTTTCGAAAAATCAGAGTAGAAGCATTTGCTCAAAATTTATTCATACCACCCATTGTCTCTATCAAGAATGCAGTTGGCACTTTCAGATCCCAAGAAAATAATTAAATAAAAATTAGTGATTTTTAACTTGAACGCCCTGTATTTCAAAATCTATCCATCAACGAACTTAGCGATTCTGCACGTTCAATCAGTACATCGAATATTACAATATACTGAAAATTCAGACAATTTTACCGAGAACCATTTTACCTATAGAAAGTGCGGGGTCCTTTCTTATAGTTTCTTGCAACTTACCTGGCAAGCTTTCATTTCCTGTAGAGACTTCATTGCTTAGGCCACTTTGACATTTACTTTTCAATATTTGATTGGTGTGTGGCATCCACGTTACGTTTAATTCAGGAATGTCAACGATATAGGTACATTTATTTTTTTATATAACCTAAGATCCATGTACATTTGTTTGGTACACAGTAATCTTTCGTTATAACTTTGTCTCTTACCATGAATTTCCTATCCTTTATTCCCCAAAATTGTTTTTGTTGGCTTTTTTGCCTCTTAACCACCCTTTCCTGGATTCCTTGCTGTCTTTTAGGAGTGACAGCACAAAATCGTGTACGTAAATCTATACCGAATATTAGCAATGCTGGAAATGCACCAGAGTAGTACTATGTGGAGTATTGCGAGAGTCAAAAAAAAATATATTCAAAGCTCGATTGATATCCATTACTTATTTTCACCCAAGGAGTTTTTCAAAGCATTTTTATATTTTTCACAACATTTTCAGCTCCGATCGACTGTAGAAAATGAGGTGCTTAAGTTATATGATTAATATTATATTCATCAAAAAAATCTTGAAATTCTCTGCTAATAAAACTACTTGCATTATCTGAAACTAGTGTTTCCGGTAAACCAAATCTGGCGAAGGTAGAATGTAAAGCACATAAAGTAAAATGTGATGTAACCTTTGCGGTAGGAAAAACCTCACACTTGGAATGAGCGTCTAAAATTATTGAAAGTTGTTTATCCAAGGATGGTCCCATATAGTCAATATGAACGCGCGAATAATCTTTTTCTGGTCATTTCCAAGGATGTAAGTCTGTTTTTGGAGGACTGGCTTTATTTACAGAACAATCTTCACATTATGCTGCTAATTCTTCGATATCTTCATTGATTCCTGGCCAAAAGAAAAATGATCTTGCTATGTTCTTCATTTTTACCATACCTGAATGAGTCATGTGTAATTGAGAGAGTGAACTACCTCTCAATGATATTGAAATAATCCTGTTATTCCACATCAAAACATCATTTTCAATGGTAAGCACATTTCGTTATTTGAAGAAATCTTTAAATTCTGGATAATTTTTTTAATCATTTGGCCAACTAGTATTCTCAAAATTAATTATATTTCGCAAAGTTTCATCTTCTAATGTTACTTTTTTGATGAAATCAAAATCAGTTGAAATAATTTCGATGTCAAAAAAATTATTCAAGTAATTTATATCAACTGTTTCCCATATTTCACGATCATTTGAAATTGGTAGTCGTAAAAGAAAATCAGCTTTATTCTGTTCGGATCTGATATATTCAACTTTATATGAATAATTGATTACAGCCCAGCAGCGTAGACGATTTACAGAAAATTGGGGTATACCTTTTCTCAGATTGAAAATCGCGAGCAGTGGCTTATTATCGCGCACTAACGTGAAATCGCGACCATACAGGTACTGATTAAATTAGCATAATGCGAAAGTGATAGCTATTCCTTTTCTCTCAACTTGAGAGTAATTTTTCCTGCGGCAGACAGTGATCTAGAAGCGAATGCTATCGATTTTTCATCATTATTAGGTAAAACAAGTGATAAGATTGCCCCCACCCCATAAGGGCTCGCATCCGTTGTCAACTTTAACTCAACTTCAGGGTTGTAATGTATAATCACGTTGGCTGACATCAAAATATTCTTAAACTTATAGAAAACCAACGTACAACTCTCAGTCCAATTCCATCTCACATCTTTCAATAAAAGATTAAATAAAGGATTCAAGAAGGTTGCTAAATTTGGAACAAATTTTCATTATAGTTAATCATCCCTAGAACAGACTGCAATTGTTTTATATTAGTAGGGACTGGAGCTTTTTGAATAGCCCTAATTTTTTCAGGGAATGTAGATAGCCCTTCTCTACTGATTACATAACCTAAATAGCTAACCTTATCTTGAAGAAAACTACATTTTTCAGGTCTCACTTTCGATCCAACGATTTTCGATCTGTCTTAAAGTTTTTACAATCTTGAGAAATGTTCATTATGATTTTTACCGCATATTAATATGTCGTCGAGAAAACAAACGCACCCTTCAATATTTTGTGTTATCGATTACATGATTTTTTGGAATTTTGCAGGAGCTAAAGCTACTCCGTACGGTAATCTTTGATATTGAACCAGACCTTTTTGGGGAAAAATCATGACTAGAACCTTAGATTTTTCATCTAGAGCAATTTGGGCATATACCTGAGACAAATGAGAGAAAATGACACCACCATGCACACTTGCAAACAACTCCTCAATACGCGGAAGAGGAAACTGGTCAATTTCCAGTACAGGGTTGAGTGTAGTCTTAAAATCACCGCATATCCTGACTGCTCCCGATTTTTTGAAAACTGAAACTATAGGCGTTGCCCATGGTGATTAATCTACTGGTTTAATTATCTCTAACATTTGCAAATTATCTAGTTCCGCTTCTACCTTAGCCCTGATGAATTTTGGAGTGACACTTTCTTCTTTTATATAATTTCAATGAAACTGTACCTTTGGTGAAAGTGACTAATCCTGGAGAAAAAACTGTATCATATTTCGCAATAAGTGAATCAATATTGTTAATGCTCTGAGTGAAATAAATTTGATTCACTTCTAGCTTAAACAAAGTCATGAAGTCTCTATCCAAAATGGGAGACCCTCCATTACGAATAAAAAAAATATTGATATCATTTTCATATTGATTATACAATATCTTAAAGATGCCCAGAGTTTACATTTGTTCGCCTGTATAAACATTTAAAGTTTTATTTGGATTATTTAATTTATAATATGATAATTTTTATTCCAGAAATTTTCAGAAATCGCACAAATGCTCGCCCTGGTATTAAGTTGAAAAGCAAAATGTTTATTATTAATAAATATATCAATTGAAAATGGGTTTACTACGACGTTTTTCTTAAAACAAAAGAGAAAAAAAGTCCTCAGTCTTCACAAAGTATTGAACATAGTGTTGCCTAGAAGTATTGCCTCTGGAACTATTTTTCTTCTTTGTACAAACTGGAGCTAAATGACCTTTGACCTTGCAGACTTTACAAACATGATTTATATAACGACACCCTTGTGTTGGATGATTTTTTCTACCAGAACACGCACATTTTACAATAGAACTCGCACTTGTAACCTGTAAATGTTGCTCAGGTGATGATGACGTAAGCTTCTGACCTTGCTTCCTCGAAGTGACGTGGTAAAATCCAGATTCTACCTTGACCACAGGTTGCTATGACCTAGCAGTATTTTGTTCTGTCGCTGCCATCTCCGTTACCGCTGTTTCAATAGCTTCGGAAAACGTTCATTTAATTTTCTCTTTGAAAAGCCTGGAGTACATTGGACCCTTTTCAAAACCCACTATGATACGATTCTGTAACATCATGTCAATAACAGCATCGTCAAATTCACAGTTTGCATTCTCCTGTGGATTTTTGAAAGCAACAAAAAATCTTGAACAAACAACAAATGTAGATTCCGACTATTTGAAGTATTTATTGAACAGTTCTGTCAGTTCTTTGTAATTTTTGTCTTCTGGTAGACTTGGCAGACACAAATTATAAATGAGCTTATAGGCATCTTCATCAAGAGAATTCAACAGAATTGCACTCTTATTTTTGTCTTCGGTAACGTTGTTTCTATATAAAATAATATAATATAAAAATATCTATCCAGTCGAAGATTATGTATCACCCAGTCACTAGTTTGAGCACTGAATTGTCTTATTTGTTAATAATATGATGGATTCAAAGTTTTCACTTTTTACACACGCAAAAAAACGAAATTTCAATACCTCTTCAAGTTGATTCTTGAACGTAATATGACGTAATGGACATAAAATACTGTAATAATTATTCCAGTCAACTTTATTCTAATTTGGAAAATGAATACTGACTGTTTGTCACAAAGTAAGTGTCGATTCTCGTTCAACATAAATCCCCTACTCGCAACTGCGAGACATAAAAAACATTCTAAGAAACGACTTTCAGTGGCGTACTCGAAAGCATAATTTGAGACACTAATATCAACTAATATGAATCATAATAAAATATACCTCACTCAGAAACTGAACAGAATGCATTTTGGAGTCAACATTCGATATCTGCATGAGGCGTGTACCATAGCCATGCATAGTCGCGTCCGTATGTACGTCTGTCTGTAAACATAACTGAGAAAAATGCGAAACTGAATAGCTGTAGGAGCCTCGCACTCTCCACAGCTTTGACGTGGGGTTTTTGCTGAACGGGTTCCAACTAGGTGACAGAGTTTGGGTCCGTCTGTTCAGTGCCGAATACGAGACCGAGTTCATTGGCTGCTCGGGTTGCTGCCTCGAAGAGAAATGCTCCAATCCCTGCTTTTTCATGATCATGACCAAGCAGAGAAGGGGATCTGAACTCCTGATGTCTTTACAGGCTCCAATCAGTACCATTCTGTTGTGTAAACACCTCAAACTCAAAAAACAACGGCCTTCCTGTTGTCTGAGGAAGTATAACCATGTCAAATGAGTAAAATAATAGTTGACCAAAAATACGGGGGAGGAACCCCAAAAAAAGTTGATTTGAATTATATGATATTAAAAAAAAATAATTAGAGTTGAAGATCATTCAATTCCCCACAAGAATGATTCCTAGTAATTCCTTAAAAAATGCGCCAGTTTTCTCAGAAAACGTGATAGAAACGCCGACATTAAATTTCATGCTCGTGTTTACCCGCCGCTGCAAGTTCCGGCGGTGTCGAACGTTAAATGTGTCATAACTTTTGCTAAAAATGATCACATAATGAAAAATTGAAGTTTATTTTGGTTGTGAAGACTTCTACTATTTCATGAAAATATAACATGTTGGTATCCGAGTTTATTATTAAGAAATTTTATAGTGAAAGATACCAATTAAGATTATAATAGATCCAGCTGCTATTGTTCATCTGAAAGTGAGTAGAAAGTTATTGTTGAGCAAACAAGACCTCAAAAATTCTTAGAGTAGATTGAAGTTGTATTGATTGAAGTGGTCCTGTTGAAGTTACTTGTAAATAGTAAATGAAACCGCAGACTTTTACTTCTGTAGGTATAATATTCAATGATATAAAGATGATTGTTAAGGAGACGTTTACTATAATATATTTAACAGTCACTTTGACACTTGTTTATTACGAAACTATGTACTAATTTTTTTTTATCTCAACATTTCCTTAAAAAAAACACTATTCCCAACATTTTTCGAAGTTCTTCAAAACGTATACGACCTAAAGGTTTGGTCATTAAATCAGCCACTTGGTTATGTCCACCTACATGTTCAATTCTTATTGAACCTTCTTAATTCTTTCCACGTACAAAGTGGAATCGCACCGCTATATGTTTGGAACGCTTGTGGAATTCCGGATTTTTGGCCAATTTTATAGCGCTCATATTATCCATATATAGTGTAGGTGTATAGTTGAGCTTCATTATTTCTCCAAATAGTCTTCTGAGACAAATAATTTTCCTAGCACCCTCACTAGCAGCAACATATTCAGCTTCCAGTTTTGATAGTACAACACTATTTTTGGCTCATCCATGTTATAGCAGCACCTGAATTCTGGCATACTACCCCACTTCTTGATCGTCGTGTTTTCGTATCACCAGCGTAGTCTGCATCACTATAGGCTTTCATGTGAATTCCAATCAGAAACTTTCGGATTATGTTTGATAAATATATTAGACTGCCACACTGAGAATGGTTCGTACTGTCTCATACTGAACAACAGGATTGAATGTTTCATCGTAATCTATTCCGGGGAGTTGTGAGTAACCTTTTGCAACTAATCTCGCCTTAGAACGATCTATCGATCCGGTAGATTTCGTCTTTATTCTGAAGACCCATTTACTTTGAATTACTCTCTTTCCAGGTGGCAAATTCACAAGATACCAGGCATTATTCTCATGCAACGAAGCTATTTCATCATCCATGGCCAAGCGCCATTGTTCTGCCTCTTCTGATGATATAGCTGACATATATGAATTTGGAATATTGTACTCAGCATGCTCAGAAATAAAAATGAAATCTCGATAGGTCCTCAACGTTACCTTCACATTTACTAGCAGTTCCTTCATGCTCAATTTCTCTAACAACTTCCTCTTTACTTGTTTCGTCTGAAATGACATATCTTCAGTATTGTTATATGCTCATTTCTCTTGTGTACTGGCAACACTATTAACAGGAAATTCAACTGGCAGATTCACAATTTCAAGGCAATTCCCAGCACTCGTTTCCCCAGAAGTGGACTCATCAATCAAATCTGGCCTTTTTCGTATCACTTCCACATTGTCAAAAATTACATCGTGGCTCAAAACGACTTTGTTTTCTCTTGGAAGCCATACTCTATATCCATCTTTTTCATGACAGTAACCAACAAAATATCCAGGGGTACTCTTTTTGTCCCACTTCTTTCTGCATTTCTTTGGAACATGCACATAGCATTTTGTGCCGAAGACTCGTAGGTTGTCAATACCAACTACTTCTTTATCAAACCAGAGTTCAAAAGGAGTTTTGTTCTTAACTGGAGTGAGGCCTGTTCTGTTCAAGATATACGATGAAGTATTAACTGCTTCTTCCCACAGCTTAACTGGCAAATTTTTGGCATGAATCAGTGACCTGGCACTTTCAACCAATGTTTGATTTTCTCGTTCTGATACACCGTGTTGTTCAGGTGTGTAAGGCATTGCAATACGAAAATGTATACCTTTCGACTGCAAAATGGATCGAACATTTCTGTAGTCGAATTCTTTGCCTCCATCACTCAGGAATTCTTTTATCGTATGTTCAGCTACGCTGCTTTCTTCCAGAAATACTTTTAAACATTCAGGAATTTTCGATTTTTGACTTCAAGAAAAATATTCATCGATATTTAGAGTATTCAGCTTTGAAACACAAGAAATATCGAGCTCCTTCAATTGATTCTTCCTGCTTAGGCCCGCATATATCAGCTGTTATCTGTATATCAGGTTTATTCGGTCTTATTTTGAAACTAGCTCTGTGTTACTTACACCCTTCGCAAAATTCTTCATTAGCTTCTACATTAATTTAATATTGTTTAAGGTTTTTCTTGACATTACTATTGGTTTGGTGACACAATCGCTCATGCCAAAGTTGCAAAGTTTCCTCCTTCGACGCAGCAAACACCTCGGCAACGATATCAGGTATATAAACTCGCATGTTCAGGTCATAAAGCCTTTTTGGATTTCTGTTACCAGTCAACCGGATAATTCCTCCTTTCGAAATCGTGCAGCCATAACGACTAGCCTTGAAATTGAAACCTCTATCCATAATCTCTGGAACATACCATACACTTTCTAAATGGTTATGATACCATCGTCCATTGACTTTCATTTCCAAATTTATAATACCTTTTCCATATGCATGAATGATTTTACTATCGCCAACTTGAATTTCTTTTGCTACAGTGAAGGATTCGTAGGTCAGGAAATACTTTTTATGTTTCGTCATATGGACCGATGAATCCGAATCAGCAAGCCATACCTCGGTATTTCGATCAAAATTCCCAGAAATGAAAGCTTCACCATTTGATCCAGCATGTTTCCTGACATTTCTAGATGATTTCATCATTTGATGATTTGATTTCCACTTTGGAGAGGATTTTGCGAAATGTCCTACATCGTGGCACCTGAAACACTTTCTCTCGTGCTTTTCACTCTTTTTATCGAAGAACTTTTTCCCAGGGTTAGCAAAAAGTGTAGATGTGTCACTAAACTTGGTTTGAAAACGCATTTTGATGAGCCTGAGTCGTTCAATCAATAAGTTAACAGTGCGATCATTAATTGAAACTGATTCCCACACGCTGTTGAACTCAAAATATTCAGCAGGCAATTTCGACATTATTCTGCTCATCAGCAATAAATCAAGCAACTCGGTCTTGGCCAATCTTTTCAATCCATCGTTGAGTTCATGGAAATTTCGTTGAAGTCTGGCTATATATGTGGCGATATTTTCAGACTGTATTTTCTCTCTGCTAAAAAACTGTTCCATCAGCCTACCTACCCGCTGTCCGGAACTTTGCTCGTACACAGACAACAGTTTATCCCATATCTCCTTAGAAATACCAGCTGTTGCAGTAAGCTCTATATTTGCATTGTTCATACAACTAACCAAGATGAGTTGAGCTAGAGCATCAGCTTTGTTGTAAAGTTTTGACTTTGCTTCATGCTCTTTTCATATTTCAGAAGTACCTCCCAATTCCAGGACGGGATGGGTGAAAACTCCCGTTATCCATTCATGTTCATCATGGTGCATCAACAGCAATTCAACTTGTCGTCTCCATTTAGTCCAATTAGAAGCATCCTCCAGTTTTTCGATTTGGGTTTTAAAATCCATATCTATACACTGACAGTCGTGGACATACAAATTTAAAATATAAAAATTTCAGTTATTGGCGGTCTGGGCCCATAATCTGTTGAAATTACTGGTGGTGGTGGGATTATTTGATTTGATAACTATGTCATGAAAATATTCTCTCCTCGGAGATTAACAGATTATTTGTTATTTGAAGAATAATAATTGGATTTTTTGGTATTTCATTTCAAAAAATTACTTTCTATTATATCATTAGAAAGGAATGGTTATGCTGAATAGTAAAGGCAAGAAAAAGTTGTATGTTCCTATTTAATTTATGGACCTACAGAGTACTGTTTTTTTCCCAATTTTTCCAATATTTCTTTTGTCGGCTTTTTATAACGCCGACGAATGAAAATAAAATATCACAGTAGTAGCAACTGTTATCAAGTGACGTATGGTTTCCATAGCCAACTTTTCAATTTTTGGCTTTCATTTTGCTTCCACGGCCTACTCGGTGAATTTCAATAATAATTTTTTTCTGATCTAGTTTCTGGTTAGATACCAACTTGTGATATGTCATTAGAAAGGGAATTGAATGCTGAATAAAGCGAAAAGAAAAATAAATAGGGTTTCCATTTAAAATAAGAAACTTGATGTTACTTCCGGTCAGACCGGAAGTTAACTTCGACATGTCAATATGCTCAAATTCTAGCTCTTATGTCATTATATCGACGCTCCAAATTTCACAAACCTACTTCATACAATAACTGAGATATTCCGTAGGCAATACTTCCGTAGCCACCCAGTATATTCTTTGGATCACGTGATTTGGTATATCAAGTGCACTAGTTATATGTGCCATGTGGCCACTTGACAGAATGTAATTTTATAGTGTGACTCAAGAATACACGAGACTAATATTAAGAAAAATTTCAGAAATATCATGTATAGAGAAAACAGATCGGTTAATTTTCCTGATATCTCCTAATTTTACAGAAGATAGATCATATGAACTTTTGTCGAAAAAACAAGAATTTTTGTATCTATAATTTTCGTTTAACATAAAAAAACAATATCATTACCTTCCAATTTATGTTTCAAGTGCCAATAAATTTTATTCAAATCTGTTCAAAGAGAGCCTTTTTCAATAATTTAAAGAACTCTCCCCGTTCGCATCAATCAATGTGTTAATACTGATGGCGGTTAAGGTGTAAACTTCTTATGCCTATATCGTTATTTCAGTGAGTACGGACTAACCCGGTATTTTAAACAAATTCTGCATATCCATAATCTGAGAGCACTCGGAGCATCGAGAAAATGTTGGGTCATTTTGTCAGGAATCAATTTCAAATATGCTTCAAAACAATAAGAAATGATCTTTCACCATCTTCATCCTCAAACAAAAACCAGACATAGCAAAATTCTGTATTTGATGCATAAGTTCATATCTCTTCTATGAAATGAAAAAAAAAATCTTAAAAGTCAACCCATCAGTTTTTTTATACAGGGTATTTGTGTAATTTCTGGTGATATTGGTTTCGTTTATTCTTGAGTCACACTGTATATTAGTCAAAATTCACGTTTTTTCAAGTCGTTTCATGGTCGTTTCATCGGTAATCTGAATTGATTGAATCACATAATCCGAAGCGAATATAACGGAGACACATCAATCCCCTTTGTATATAAAATGAATTTTCATATATTATGAGTTCACCCGTTCTTATCAAATATATCCAATAAAGAAACATCAATTTTCATACGGACTGGTAAGATTTCAACACATTCGATTATAGTTTAGTGGTATTCGAAACATAAATTGGAAGGTAATAAATAATATTGATTTTTTTTATGTAACGAAAACTATGCATAGAAAAATTCTGTATTTTCCACAAAAGTATGATATATCCTCGGTGAAATGAGATGAAATCAGGAAAATCAACCAATCCGTTTTCTTTATGCATACTATTTCTCTAAGTTGTCTTAATATTAGTCTCGTGTATACTTGAGTCACACTATAAAATTCATAATTTACGTTTTGTGAAGTGGCCTCATGGCACATATAACTGGTGCACTGAATTTATTAAATCACGTAATCCAAAGAACATATAAAAGAGACTACATTCCATCTCCTCTACAATATATGAAAATAATAAATGTTTTTTTTTTTTAATTCAGCTGATCTTATCGGATATAGCCAACATAGAAACTTCAATTTTCGTACGATCCGACATTGATGCTTCATTCTGAAATAATATTCATTTTTTGTTACTTGAAAAATGTCACGATTAACCTTGTATATTGCTTTTAAAAACACAGTGTTGCACAGGCCATGTATTATACTGTGGTGTAGATGAAAAGCCTACTAATAATTTTGAGTTATTACCTCCTATAAAGTTCAGTTAATAGTGGCCGGAAAGCGACATTTTACAACTTCAACACTCTGTATCTCGTAAACTATACGAAGAATTTTTGTGTAACCACGGAAACTTCTGTTCAGGAGCCTGAGTTCAAAAACATATTGAAATTTTGGATAATTTGACCGAAACACTTTTTCCGTAAGAAGTGTGCGTAGACCTTTGTCTGTGGTTATTGGACTATTTGGGAAGTGTCAAAATCAGGAAAAAATTATTATCGGCAAATGTTATCGTCGTTTAGGTCCATCCAAAATTTCCAGAAACTAAAAGTTACATCATATACTGAAACTACAACATACTGAATTACTTGAAAATATCAGACAAAGTCTGATGGCTTCAGGAGAGAGACAGAATTTCAGTAAAAACCACTTATTCTCTCCTCAATTCAGACAGATATCTGACAGAAAACAACTACTTCCCTGACTAATATCACAACTGTCTTCTTACGAAACGCTGTATCCACCACAGAGAATCATTTCAAGTATCAGTGAATTGCGTGGCATGACCAAGGACGTCGACGACTGTAAAAGTTGTAGGACCTACCTTACACTGAAGAGAGGCAATACACCTCGAATCTAGTATGTAAGTGGTCAAGTCCTTGATCATGTCAGGCAGGATTCTGCTACTTGATACAGAAAGTATTTGTGGCTGTCTCCTGGATTCTAGGGAGAACGCTGCACAGATATATGTCAGATTAATTTAATTAATGCCAGGAAAGTAGTTGTTTTCTGTCAGATATCTGCTTGAATTAAGGAGCGAATAAGGGGTTTTTACTGAAATACTGAATTACATTGTCGACAAATGTAACTCTATTTTTTTTATTTTGTTATGGATCTTCCAGGTTTCCAGAGAGAGAAACCCCTCAGGAGCTTGTGCGAGCAGGGAATATATCCGTGACAGATGGCCGTGCTAGGCTTTGAACCCACGACCTCACGCTTGTAAGGCGAGCGCTCTACCACACGACCAACGCGGCCTATTTATCAAAATTCATCCATTATTAAAATGAAGTGACTTCAAAAATTCACTACCTCAAGTCAGAAATATTATGCAACTAAATCGTCCGAATGGACCCAAAATAAGGTTTCAAATTCCTAATGTGCCAGTCACCTGCTGGATCACCGTTCTCATACTCTAGAGAATGAACCAAATGAGCAACCTTTTTCGTACAACAACACACAACAAATATTTTTGTGCTAATTTGGCACTAAATTTGACTGCAGCTTCTGATAGAACTTTATCACCGACCGCAAATGAACAATCCCTCTTTCTCAAATTGTAAACTGATCATTTCTCTGATAAGCTTTATGAAACTTTTCTTTAATTTCAGCAAAAATTTCACCTACATTATCAGTCTGGTCACTCCAAATTCAAACACCACATGCATAAAATCGGACTTGCACAAGATGCAGAGTGCCGTCTATGCATGGAGGAGGATGAAACGGCTAAACACATTTTATGTAGATGCAACGCAGCGGTCAGATCCAGATTTTCAACATTTGGCAACACAACAGTGAGGCCAGTAATTTTGTTAAGAGATTGGATATACAGGGAGAAATATAACCATAGGGTGAGCCACAATAGGCCATTGGCCGCAGTGGAGAGCCTGATATGAGCCCACTCGTTCAAACCTAATCTTTCCCAACCTTCATAATCAGTCCTATCAAATTCACACTGGGCTGCATACCACGCTGTAAACCAAATTTTCACTTTATATGAATCGATAAGTGCTTCAAATATTTTTGCTGCAAAATAAGTAGCACTGTATAATCAATTGGGGAGTTCCTTACACCAAAGATATAAACAAGGTGTATTCCGAAAACCACTCTACAACTAGAAGTAAGTAGATGAAATCACGTGAAGATCTAGGAAAAGGTCCCCGCATGAGTTCAATTACTGAAATTTGAATGGAAAATCTGACTTGCCCTTCACATCCCTTCAAAGCCATACGTAGAGTGTGAATTAATTTTTGTGATTTACAAATTTCGCAAGAAAGGACATAGTAAGTGAGTAAGTAAGTAATTCATTCACAGATATTCACAATAATAGTATTTCAATTACATACTTTTTACATTTATGTTTACAGTTACAAGTTGATGTTCTCAACTTTACTCTCCAATACTTATTCGTAATCAATGTATACTGAAATTAAAATGAGGGAGAAGCCACCTAAGCCAGGATTTTGTTGTGGATCTATCTCCCGCAAACAAACTTCAGTTGAAAGTTGAGTAAAGAAAAGAAGTATAGAGAGTTTTGTTCAAACATGCTTAAGATTAACTAAAATATAATAACTTTGAGGAGAGGAAAAAAGCAGGCAATATTTTTTTTTTTTATTTTCCTGATTATCAATTATTTTCAGTAATGATTCCTGATGAGAAATTACAAATTGTTTTATTTCTTTTTTTGTTTCTTCTTGCCGATTAAATGTTTCATGTTAGAAGGAAGCCGATTAAATAATTTGGGTCCGTGGTTGGTGATGAATTTTTGGTTATGTGTTAACCTACAGGGAGGGACATTAATCACTTGACATGCTGTTCTGCGAATATTATACGGATGTGAAACATAGTCATAAGGGGCATTCATAACCCATAAAATGGATTGATATATACAGTGTGGTCCAACGAAAACTTAACACCTCGATTTTCCGGCTTTAAAATGTAAATGTGGAAAATCGCTCGGACCCGTCAATTTTTAATACGAGGGGGAACAACTTTTCCGCTGTTTTCATCCCCGTAACTTCAACCACCTAACGGGGGTGAGCACAACCCCTTGATTTTGAATAGGGATGCGGGGTGTTGCGATACCTCATTTTGAAGATCTCATCGTGTACTATCTGACCGTAAAATTTCGCTCCAAAATATCCATCGATAACGAAAGGACAGGTAAAGTAGTGGAAGAGTACGTACTTTTGTGATTACTTTATTAAATGCTCGAAATGGGCACCATCCACTTCCATGCAGTAATATAAGTTTTGCTGAAAACGTTCACGTACATTACTCAAGATTTCTGGTGTAATTTGACGGCATTCATTAATGATCCGAGTTCGCAAATCATCCAGTGACTCAGGCTGGGTAGCGTAAATCTTGGATTTCAGGTGACCCCATATAAAAAAGTCCAGTGGAGCCAGATCAGGTGATCTGGGTGGCCACTCAATATGTCCCCTTCTTCCAATCCAGGCGTGAGGAAAATTGTCATCTAAGAACTGACGCACCCGTTGAACAAAGTGAGGTGGTGCGCCATCTTGTTGGAAAATGATCGTTTGATGGTCTTCTGCATTCTCCAATACTTGCATGAGGGCTGGATAAATAGCGTTCTCCAATAGATCGAGATAAATTTGGCCTGTGAGATTACCGGGTATAAAAAAAGGGCCGATTATGTGATTTCCATATATACCCACCCAAACACTTAATTTTTGGGGGCGCTGTGTATACACCTCACGAAATAATCTTGGATTTTCATCTGACCAATACCGACAGTTATGCCGGTTTACAATGCCGTTAAGGTAAAATGAACACTCGTCAGAAAAACAGATATCGAACATGTAGTTTTGATTGCCGTTAATTATTTCACTGATCACTTCACAGAACTGGAGTCGGCGATCGGGATCATCCTCATTCAGTTCCTGAACCAATCGTATCTTATAAGGATGGAATTTATGTTGTTTCAGGATTCTCATGATTGTTGTGCGTGAAACACCAGATACATCGGACAATTTCCTAGTACTAACGATCGGATCCATTGCTATATGACCTAAGACAGCCACGTCCCTCGCTTCGTCTCTTTCATGCACCCTCTTTTTGTTTCCAACTGAACCAGTAGCGTCAAATTTGGCAACCAGTTGCACAACGTAAGCAGCGGATACATTTCTTCCAGGATGTCGTTCGTTAAATAAAGCCGCTGTTGTGCGCGCAGAGTCGTTATTTCGGAAAAATAATTTTATCATTTCCATCCTTTCTTCTACGGAATACACCATTTTAATTCCACTACCAATTTACAATCGCTTTGACACACTTGTACCGTTCTTAAACATTCACGATAGACTAAGGTACAAAAACAAGGTCCGTCTACTTTTTTTGACAAAAAATTAACGACTCAATACCTTTGAAATGCGTCGGATACGAATACTATTCTCGAGATAAATTCCATATTGCCTCTTTCACTATTTTCGCTGTTATTTCATTATTGATGGATATTTTGAAGTGAAATTTTACGGTCAGATAGTACACGATAAGATCTTCAAAATGAGGTATCGCAACACCCCGCATCCCTATTCACAATCAAGGGGTTGTGCTCACCCCCGTTAGGGGGTTGAATTTACGGGGATGAAAACAGCGGAAAAGTTGTTCCCCCTCGTATTAGAAATTGACGGGTCCGAGCGATTTTCCACATTTTCATTTTAAAGCCGGAAAATCGAGGTGTTAAGTTTTCGTTGGACCACACTGTATATAATGTTCTCAAAGAGAGAACTTCCGATTTTTTATAAATCTCTATCGTGGAGAAACGTTTATTTTTTTTCAGTAAGATTTTCAACAGTATATTTTGTAATGTTTCCAAATTGTACAAAGACGTTTTAAAAGTACCACCCCATACAACTAGACAATAACGTAATGTAGATTCTGCCAGTGCATTATACACGATCAGCAAATTTTTTGTATTTAATATATTTCTGAGTAGATAGAATTCGTAAATGAGTTTTCTCAACCTTTCAACTGTGTAGCTTATGTGCTCGTTCCAACGCAAATGTTGGTCGACTATCACACCTAGATATTTTGTCGATTGTGTTTTACGGATTGTTAGACAAGAGCAATACTAAAATTTTGACAATCGTATTTGTGAAGCTGTAGTTCATCTTTGCAAGTTGGTCTTTGGCAATAGATGAGAAAGTGATAAATTTGGTTTTTTCTGTATTCACACTCAGCTGGCTGCTGCTGAGCCAGTTATATATCGTTTGCATTCCAATCTCAGTGTTTTCGTAGGTTTCAGACCAAGTGTTCCCAGTAAAGATAACTGCCGTATCATCTGCTTACGAAACTAGTTTACCGTGAAAATTTGCTACAGAAAAAATATTGTTAATGTATAGTAGAAATAAAACCGGTCCCAACACTGTTCCCTCTGGTACGCCCATTTGTATTGGTAATGGATCACTGAACGTGTCTTTTATTTTAACAATCTGCATTCTGTCAGTTAAGTAATCTTTTAGCAAATTAAATATATTTCCTCTGATACCAAGCAGCTCCAACCGTTGAAATAAAATTGTATGGTTCACGGTATCAAATGCCTTTACTAGGTCTAAAAATACCGTCTGACATTTATTATGCCTCTGAAAAGAGTCGAATATTTTATTTGTTAACTCAAATACTGCATCTTCTGTTGATAGTTTTGTTCTAAACCCGAATTGTGATTTTGAGATTATGTTATTATTATCACAACAATTCATTATTCTGTTTTTAATGCACTTTTCGAATATCTTGGCAAAATTATTAATAATCGTTATGGCTCTGTAATTTGTGGATTGTCTTTTGTTTTTTTACCTTGTGTAAATATGGGAATTGTAATTGAGTTTTGAAATGCTGTCGGTATTCTACCCTTTGTGAGTATTAGATTTAGAATGTGGCATAATGGATCTACAAGGAATTCGTGGTATTTTTTTATGAAGTAAACCGTTGTTTTGTCTGAACCCGAAGATGTATTATTCTTCAGAGTATTTATATTGGATATGAGTTCATTTTTTGAGATGGGATGATGATAGAAATCTCTAATAACTTCAGATCGTTGTGATTTTGGAACAAATACTTTCCACTCATTTTCATCAGATTGAACTGGAATCTTGGATGGAATATATTCATACAAAAGATTATCGATAACTTTCCATTGGGGAAATGTGGATCGATTAAAACATAATTTCTGTGTGAAATATATCAATTATCAGTTTTCTCAACTAATATTTCTATTGAGTGTACCTCTGGAACATGATCAGGTGAATCTTTAAGAGGAATGCGAGAAAGGTTATTTGGGTCTAGATTTGGGAACCTTTTTGGTACCACAAGGATCTTTCAAACTATTTATCCACAAAATATTTCTATGATCTGTAAAAACTTCGGAAACAGTTCCTTCGATGTAAGGACATACGTTGTCGATTGAAAATATCAAACCAAGTATTTTTTTCTGTAACTGTATGATTGCAGTCAGCACCAGACAGAGATAAAGAAGCGTAGGTAACTACCCTTTCTTGTCCATCTAACTCCGGTGTCAACACACCTCATATGCCATAGTCACTTGCATCACACTGTAGAGTAAACGGTTAATGAAAATTGGGTGAAGTTAGTGTAGGGCAAGGAACAAGTGTACTTTTAACAGATTTTAACTTAGAGTACCAGACTATTAAAAGGACTCTGAGAAGGTTCCACAACAGTAAACTCAATCACTTAATCTAGCTCAGTTTTTGATATACTCAACATGCATAGTTACAATGAATATTGTTTTACTCGAGAAGGTTTTGCATCACCTATATCAAGCGTTGACTTTATTTTATCAGCATAATCCAGAATAATTTCACTGCCTACTTCATTAAATGACTCAACATGTTGACTTGACATTTTTCATTAGGTGATCATTCTGAAAAATCAGATAAATCTAAATTCTGAGTATTGACAAGGTCACAAGAAACTACTTATACAAAAAGATTCGTACCTACACTACGAACCTTCCAACTTTCATCCTTGAAATCAATTTTAATTTCGAACTAACTACAGAAATCACAAACAAAAAAAAGGAACAATCTATACAGATATCACTTACACCAACAGGTGAATCTTCCATGCCTTGAACCGATCGTTTAGTACCATCAACAGTTGATACATATTTTATGATATTTGTTTATGTTGGTATTGACATTATATTTCCCCAAAAATTTTGAAAATTTCTTGATACTAATTGTGACATTGTCAGGTAACATTTTGATCAAGAATTTTAACAGAAATGTAAAAGTCTATAGTCATAAGATTTTTGAATAAAAAAGAGGTGAAACATTATTATTACTAAATGATTACATATTCGTAAATGAGGTTAGACAACCAGCTATATCGATATGTATGCTGCTCACTGAAATAGATCACATACAGGCTGAATTCTATCTCAAGCGATACCAAAAATTCAACAGCAAAAATTTACATGCCACAAGGTCCTCTGATATAACTCCCGCATCAGTTTTTATGTCAGAAACTATAATATTGTTTTCCTTAGATCTCCTTCATAATCTTTCAATGTTGTTTGTGATTGTATCGTTGTCTTTTTCTAACGTGCTGATGCGTCGACTTTACTTCTCTAATTTCAAAGTTATTGTCACTGCTTCAATTAACGATTTTATTTCCTGCCTATTTTGTCTTATCTCTTCCAATATGTTTTCATTGGTGATTAACATTATCAATGATAGCGACAGGTGATATTATTTATTACATTTATATGGTTTCCTGCATGAATACTGTTTGCTGATAGTGGCCGCTCACAACAAAAAATGCAAAATGATTATTTCTTGAGGATGTTGAGGATCAATTTCACATTTCTCATTGTTGACTATTCACCTATTAAAGGACACAGTGAAATATTTACAAAAATACTCTCATTACCTTTGATTCCAGTCTATTCAAGTGATGCTAACTCTCATTCACTACATAAATATAAAGTTTCATATTATAAACATATCAGAATTCATGAAATTAGGAATATCTCGCTGTTGACTGCTATAACAAAAGTAGTAAATAAATTCATCCTGAACAGATTTAACAAACCAGGCTCAACCGTAGAGGTATCCCAGACTTATCAAAGGGAGAAATGGGGGCTACAGAAAGAACAAAACTACATTATGGTCCTGCTTGACATTCAAAGAGATGGCAACTAAACATATCGTCAGTACACTCGACTCATATCTAATTGATAGGACAGAGCATAACATTTCACGAAATCCACCAACATGAAGATCTTTGCGGAATTCAAGGTAAGGAACAAACTGATGGTCAAAATTACTTTCTTAAGGTACTATAATACATTAATGCTTTCTTGTTTTGTATTTTATAATTATTTATTATTATTATTATTAATTTTTCAGACTCTTTTTGCAAACCTGATACTCTACCTTTCCTTGGTGGAGCATATCTTTGCCTCTCAGTGGGGTTCTCTTGGTACCAGGTGGCTCTTGATGACGTATGATGAATAATTCAGCAGAACAATTCAATGAATTCAAACAATAATTAAATTAATGTTGAAGTTAAGCAAACCTTATAAATATAATCATATATGTCATATGATCAGACCTCCCTGAATCAATAACCTGGCTTGGCATGTTTTGCCAATCGTGTAAACGAGTAAGAACTTTTTCAAATCGCATATTGTGCTTGATGATGTTTTTTCCGCAAACCAAAGTGTCATCGAGGAAAACGACGGATCCCTCAAATCCCTGAAATTTTGCGAATGCGCACGCAACGCCATACGGCAAACGCTGATACTGTGTAACATCATTATTTTCCACTATCAGCTTCTCAGAGTTTTAGTTATAAAATTAAATTCGATTTATATTTATTAGACTGATGCTTGAATTTGCCTACCTTAATAAAGTCTAATTGTCATTGAAACATTATTTCTTCCGTAGTGTGTTCACTTTGGATATATTTACAGCCATTTCGCATCTTTCATTATCTATACTTCCTCCAATTATTTGTATCTTCAGCGCTGTCTATTGTCAGCTGTTCAGTTCAGTGACTGTCGCTGGGGCATAGATCACTTTTCCAGGTAGATACGACTCCTGTGTGATGTATCGGTGGAAATGACCTTCAAAGGCCATCGGTGACATGAATTTGGAAAGACTCCATATCGTGATGATAGTTATCTGTCTGGACGAATTCCCGAGTATTAGATAATGTTAGGTAATAAAATTTTGTTCGAAACATTATAGAATCCTTTGTTGACATTTGGACACTTCGAGGAATGAAGTTACCTGGCAACTCCGCTAAGGTTCTTGATATCGGTCTTACCCAGACGGCACCCAATATTCCTGGAATATGCCTACAACATCCTATTTTCCAACACATATTGCAATATTCCTGGAATATTCCATGAATATTTATTTGATCTCAAACACATTGAGAATATTCCTGGAATATATTTCCACTCATATCCATAAAATATTCTCCTTGAATATTGCTGGTATATTCAAAAGGCATATCAAGCAGAAACGTAAGTTTTTGAATATTCTGGGAATATTCCAAAGGCATTTCAATTTGAAGGAACTTTTTGTTAGAAAAATATCAAATGTTTCTCGAATATGTATTTAATAAAAACTGAAAAATCACATGCATTTAAAAAAACTTTTCAAGTTTCGTAGCCACATAAAGCATTCAATTGGTTAGTTTATGAAGTAGTACATTTGAAGTGGAATTTCATCCAATCAAATGTTTCGGTTATCTGCGCTCGAAGCGAGATTGACAAATCAAAGCTGATTGGCACGCAAGAATTCCTATTCACAACACTCTATTTTAATTGCGCCTTGTGGTGTGCAATGTAATTTTAGGTTATGTTGAGGATCAACTTGGTTATCAAGTCCACTTTGGTTAAATTAGATCATGTTCCCTTCTTTTATGGCTTAAAAATGAAAAAAGAAGGGACCATGACCTAACCTAACCAAACTACCTTGCTAACCAAGTTGAATACTTACCATCGATTCAAATATAATGCCTTGGCCAGGATAGTTCTGATTGGTTCATGCGAATTGCCTATTAGGAAGTGTTGTGGAAAGGAATTCTTGCGAATGGCACTGCGATCAGTTTATGGATATTTGACATTGTCATTTGTCAATCGTCAAGTATCAACATCGTATATGAAATTTGTTAAGATAATGATTTTAGTGGAAGTGAAAGCCCTCGTATTGGTGGAAGTGTTGTAGTTTGTAGTGCTGTCGAGAGTATTACTACATATTACAGAATAAGTTGCTAGAAAATATCTGCAGTTGAAATCACCAACGACTCCTGGTAAGATAATTCGGAATTTAACTCATTCTCCGAATCTCCTTATCAAAAGTTCCAAAATCTTTTCTGTTTTTAGTTTTCATTCGTTAGTATAACAAATAATATATTTTTCCAGGTATTAATTTGCAACTAGCCAGCTCGTCTCAGTTTGTAACAGTATCAAAGTGGACTAAGAAAAGGAAGTGAACAGTATTTCGGATCTGTTGAACTCAAGAATCTATTTCACCACAGCAAAACAAAAATGTTTATCCTGTAAAAGTAAGTAAATCTCTAAAAAGTATATTTATGCATTTTTTCATTGAACTTTCCTTTGTTTTCAGAGATTCTACTGAAAGTCCTCTATGAGACTTCTGAATATTTTTAAAGGAAGGGCCACACAAAATGCAGAAATGATAAGGACTAAAAGAAATTCTAAGAAAGGAAATAATATCCAAGATATCTCAGTCTTACATAATAGAGTTGATGGAGTAGGATGGAAAACTTACTTACAAAAACATGGTATTTGTTACTTCCTTCACAATTACTTTGATGAGTGCTTGTTGTTAAATTGTTGTTATTAGTGCACTATAACTGAGAAGATGTAATAATTTTAATTGTAGATGACAAAGCTTCTTCATGTTGGACGCATCAGTGTATTAGGAGATATATGCCTCAGTTAGTTGACGATGATGTTTTAAGACACCTTTAGCTAGGTTGGGGGAAATGGAAGAAAAAAATTATCTAATGTAGACATGGCTACTTTGATAAAAGGTAAAAATATACCACAGAGATGATGTCAATTTGAATTAAAATTTACCTTTACTTAATTTATACTATGTTATACATATTCAAAAAACGTTTTTTCTCAATGTTGACCAACTGTTCTAGAATATTTAATATTTTTTGTAATAAGAGACAATGTATATAAAAATTAGACACTTGGTCATTACTTCAATTTAATTAAATTTTAGACTAACCTTACCATAGTGTTTTAACAATATTTAAATGTCAAATTCATTATCTATTCACTTACTTCATTTTCAACTATTCCCCCTTTATAAAATATCACTTCTATTCAATATATATGTTGCAAATATCAATCAACATGCTTAATTATCAAAATAAATATAATTCATCAATTTTTTTCTACACTATATTAATAGTATTTTTAGGGGTATGTATGTATATCCCACTCACTTAGCAATTTACTGAGAAGTCGAAGAAGAACATACCATTTTCCTGATCTAAGTAAGTTACTGAGAGTTGCAACACTAAGTAAATTATTGTACAACAAGGTTTATTTTCTCCTGATTGTTTTTTTTAGGATTAAGAAAGACAAAGATTCTGAAGAACTGAAAAGTGTAATGAGACCGATTTGAGTAATTTGTGTAAGTGTCAATGCAGATGTGAATTTCCAAAGGTCTTGATAATTGCCAAGATAGTGTATCAGAATACATATGTATGTTGTATTTGTTGTTTTTGCAATAAAGAATTTTTTTTTTTTTAATTTTTTATTCTTACTCAAAAATATGCTCTGCATTCATCTTCAAGAAGCATATAAAAATATATTTCGGGCATACTTTTATGGTAAGAAAACATATATATAGCATGTGCCATGAATATGTTTTGGATATTCCTGGAATATGCATATCACATGCTTTGCAGGATATGGAATATTCCTGGCATATGCAGTGGAAGATTATGGCATATTCCTGGAACATATTTCATGGTGACCTTGAATATCCATGGAATATGCATAGTACATGTTTTGGAGGATATGGCATATCTCTGGAATATGCCAATATTCCGGTGAAATATGCCTAGGATTCATGCAATATGATTGTGCCGTCTGGGTAATAAATAAGAAGAAAAAGTCTCTTCTGTCTACTGTGGAAATTATATGTGCAAAGAAAGTGATGGACGTTTTCAGTTGAATATTGATTATTGATTTCTATAATCATCTAGTTAATGGGATTATACTTTCAACTGAATTATTGTTTTCCGTATTTTGTCACGTTGGTGATTTGATGGGAAGGTGGTTAATTTTTGGAAAACACCCAATAGGGGACTATAACCTCACCTTCTAGCATTCTAGCATTATCCTTTAAGCCTTTGGCAATTCAGTTTATTTTGAAGGCATAATTTTGGAAAAGCGTGTAAATCAAGCCTGACGTCGTTGACCCTTTGACTAGGACTATAATATGAAATAACATCTGTAGAGGAGACTTCTAACAGGATTTTTTCCGCAGTTAGCACCAGGCCGTCCTAGACAAAGGTATGAGGTCTAGTCAAGTTGGTATCAGAGGGTCTTTTGTCTCGGTGTACTTATTGTCATCCCAGAGTACCAGCCGTCTGGGGGGAAACTCATCTTGGTGTCAGCGTACTTATACGTTAGACTGAGGAGCTCATCTTGGTGTCAGCGTACTTATCGTTAGACGGATGAACTCATCTTGGTGTTAGCATACTTATCGTTAGACTGGAGAACTCGATATTATATACCTTTTTAATAATTACTCTGAAATTATGTAAACGCTACAGATAAGGCTTTATTTAATATTCTAGCCTGAAGGGGTGTATTGAATATTTTTTTGTTATAATTCACCTTGATATTGTCTTTGGTACTTTCTGATAAGCCTTCAGCTACTTTGACTTTTATGTGGTCGTAAAACCCTTGACACCTCATATAATATTATATGACTCCAATCATGAGCTGATTATAATTTAAGAGTGTGGCATTTGCCTAAATTACTATTCTTGTTATATGGGAATTGGTAAAATTATCTAAACAGGGGGCTCAGCATTCATATGACACGCGCCCGCATTTTTTTAATATCACATGACATTTTATTTTGTTCAACCCACTCCCCCCTTCATTGGAGCTTAGCCGCGAGTTTACCCTGTCACTCTAACAGCTTTTGAACACTTGTCAAAAGCGTATGTGGTGATCTTGCCTACTATCTTACTTTAATTGTATGACGGTTGCAACTGAAACAAACCCTCATGGGTAGATATCGTAACTAATTCTTTTGACTTATCATCCAAACGTATTTGCGCATAAGCTTGAGAAAGGTCTAATTTGGAAAATTTCGCGCCACCCTGTAGTCTAGAAATTAAATCGTCTATCCTTGGAAGTGGGAATTGGTCAATTTCGAGAACAGGATTTATCGTTATTTTGAAATCGCCGCATATTCAAACTGATCCATACTTTTTTTTACGGGAACAATAGGTGTTTCCCAAGGTGATTAATCTACAGGTTTCAAAATTCCTATATCTACCAATCTATTCAATTCTGCGTCAGCTTTATTTCTTATGCCATTAGGTAAAGATGTGACAAGAAAAAACTTTGGAGAAGTTTCAGCGTTACTGTTCCTTTAGAAAATGTACCGAGTTCGGGCGCGAAAAGTCACTGTATTATTTTATAATTTTTTCAACACTAATATGAGTATCGGAGTAATTGACCGAAATCGTGATATTCACTTTGAAAAGGTTCATAAAAATCACGTCCCAGTTTCGGAATTGCCCCATGCTTGATAACAAAAATAAGTGAGAAACGTCAGTGCAAAAAAAAACTTTCGTTTGAAAAACACCTAATTTTATCGCCATTAAAAAAATGCAGAACTTTTTCTGATGGAATTAATGGATAATTTTTGAAGTTAATCAAATGAAAGTGTTCTGAAACCGCTAAAATAGTCGCTCCAACTCGAGTCCAATTGAAAAGAATATTCATTACCATCTATCATGACGTTGATATAATAAGGCTCATTAGTTACCGAATAGTTTGAAAAACATTCATCTTAATTCACTTTTAGAAAATTTTGAAAATCCCCTAAGTTATTTTTATAATTTTGTTTTCTTGGACAAACTGGTGCCAGATGCCCTTTCATTTTGCACAAATTACACGAAAACTCGGATAACGACACTTGATTGTGGGGTGGTTACTCCTTCCACAAACTACACATTTTTTATTTGCACTTGCACCTCTACTTGTTGATGGTTGATTCTGCGCAGGATACGTATTCTGACGTTTGTTCCTGTGTGACGCGTGATTAACACCTGGTTCAACCTTGATCGCTGGTCCCTCCAATAAGGTTATTTGTTTGGCCGCCATCTTGCATGAAGCTATGTGGATGGCTTTATTAAATTTACAATCTTTTCTTTCTTCAAAGAGCCTGTCTTGGACCGCTCCCTTCTCAAAACCAATCACGAAACGATCCCTCAGGAGCATATCTAGTACATTCGCATCGAACTCACAGCATGAGGTGAAACTTTTTACCCTCGCAGCCCATTCCGCAGAACTTTCTTGTGGAGATTTTGTTGCATTGTAGATTTTATATGGGTAGGCAAACACAGATTCACTGGCTTTGAAATGGTCGTTGAACAATTTTACCAAGTCTACATATTCATTTTCTTCTGGTTTGGCTGGCAGAGAAAGATTGTAGATTAATTTGTATGCCTCCTCATTAAGAGCATTCAATAATATAGCACGTTCCTTAGTGATTTCAATTATACTATTTACTGTGAAATAGTTAACCAGTCTACGAATAAATATAGTTCAATCACTATTATCAGAATCAAAGTCTCTGATGTGTCCCAAAATCGCCATTTTATCAGATTTGGTGACAACTTAATCACTTTATCGCTCGTTGCCAATGTTGTTTTGAGGGTATTATTATTAAAAATACTCAATTTCCCCAATAATAATTATAGTACGAAGTGCTTGCTGTGTATATACGAAATTTTACTGATAGATTGTCGACCCATTGTACTATAAAAACAGGCGACCAATATAAAAAGAATCCATCAATAAATAGTACATATAGTGAAGCGAAAAAACAACAATTTTAAGCTGAATACACTACACTATCATTAACGTAAACGATGAACTAATGGACGAAGTCTCCGAAGAAAAACTGAAAGAAAGGCAAACTCATTTATAAACCGTCATGTCGCAATTTCAGAAAAAAAATCAGGAAGCCCGAAATAACAGATGCCCGATATACGCGAGGGACATGTAAAAGACAAGGAGCCTCACCATCTACTACAAGAAATAACAAAACACAGGAATCTGAAACCACTACAGCTCAAAATCAGTAAAGGTCGGGCAGCCATGGACCAGCTACTTCAAATAGTAGACAATATATTTTTCGACATGTTACTGATCCAGAAACTCAACAACATACAAAAACAATTTACCGACAAGTATAGTTTATGGGGAGGCAACGAGACAAATTGATAGAAGAGATCGTATAACGTACACTGATGAACCGAATTGTCATCAAAAATTACAGAACAGGACAACTTATTCATGCAACAGATGGCAAAGAGACAATACAATACACAACTGGACAGTTCACAGTGAAGAAACACTTAGCGATCATAGATACACCACCTAAACTACAGGAGAGAAAACAAGTAACCTCACAGCCCCGCCAGTGAGCTACAAGCCAAAAAAGACTGACTGGCAGAAATTCAAACATATTATCAGACAACATTGACAGAACACCGACGACTCAATCGAGGTAATGGCCTACAACATACAGAAAACCACCGTTTGTAAGGGCGACGGCAACAGCAAATCCAGCGAAGAAACCACGAGGTCTTCTTCTACCAATTCTCCCCTTTCGACGGCGATGATGACCAGACTCGCAAAGACATAATTAGAGAATTACAGATCTACGACAAAGAACTACTAGAAGAGATATTTTTCTTCAAATGGATACCTAAGAAAAATAATACCTGAGGCCTATTTCGCTGCTGCCACTTTGGGAGAACTCTTGGACGAGCCACTTACAAACATACTCACATTCCATTTACAGACAACACACAAAAGAGACAGAAGACAATTTGGATTTAGGATACCACATTCAACAACAGACGCTACACAGTACATCATCACAACCATATAACACAATAAAAGGCAATAACTGAATACACACATGGTCACGCTAGATATTAGTAACGCCTTCAACACCGCAGGGACTCCGAACATTCAGCACACCATTCAACACAAACATATTCCTAACATTACACAATGTTGCACTAACTTTTCAACAGACAGGAATATCACCTCTGGACAAGCATCCATGAAAATAAAACTGGTTACAGGTCCAATTTGTCTTGAAAATATTTATATCGTCTCGAAAAATCATGGATGCTTTCTTATAACTTGAGTTTTTACTGTTTTCAGTTTGATGAAGGTTATGTGCTAATAAACTTTTGCATGGCTAATAATAAATAGTAAATAGTCCGGTCTATCAAAATCTTTCCAAGTATTTGGACACGAATGCGAATGCTACGATGACCATCGTAGGGCAACTTTTCATGTTTTTTTATTAACATAACTTCCTAATTCCCGACCTCATGGAACTTGGTCGAGGGCTGAATCTGAATCTCCATATTGTAATTTACCCTTTGTCGGAACTGCTCTGGGCCCGAAAATCTACCGACACTTTTTTGTAATTCGAGTTTATTGTGCACCTCTCAATTACAATCAATAACAAATTCAGAATTAGCCCAGGTATTTATCCATTCAAAAATAAAATATGATAAATATAAAAAGAAACCAGAAGCAACAAAATTTCTGTTTATTTAAAAAAAAACATAAGCCAATTTTTTCCCTGCTTTCCCATTGGCGCTTCTGTGGGTTATTTTGAAAACTGGTACTACTTGAAGTATTAAACCACGCCAATTGGCCATACCCGTATAAGGACGGAACGGCCTGCTTGATTTAGTGACCTTAATTCACCTGTAGTGAAATCTCCCTCTAGTGGTCGGTAGCTGAACTTAGTCACCCTTGAAATTGGCGAAAATGCAGTAAATTGCGTACCTACAGACATGATCAATACTGTAAACAATATTTGAAAACAAGACAATTTTTCCAGACTTTGTTCTGATGCATTCTCATGAAGTCACGTGATGACATTTATTAGCTCTTTCATAATTCGAAAATTAATTTTATAATATATAGTAATACAATATGAAGGAACCGCAAAATTGGTTGATTTTGAGATTTTATTTTTGGGTTCTTATTCAGATTTCAGAGTTATCAACAGTCAAAAGGCCTATACTGATCCTTCATCTTCATCTGTAACAAATTTGAATCCGATGACTTCAACGGTTCATTAGTTACACTTAAAGACCGGAATCATTGTATGTGGATAAAAATGATTCCTTGCAACTCCCACCTGTAAATGTACTGCAAGAGTTCTACGACCACTTAAAAAAATCACAATTCAGTGGTACATCACACTCGACATTTTTATAACGTTTCATATAAAATAACTAGCATCATCAGTGACAACAATTTTTAATTATGGTCCTGTCGTTGGTTTGTTTGTGAATTCCATAGAATCTAACACTTCAATATAAAAATTATCAGTGACGTTTTGAATGAATGTATGTATGAAAATTGTATTTATACTATAAAAATTCATAAAAGATTTCTGCAGTTTCAGAGACGAACGATAGCAATTTACCCCAGAAATAAACTTACTCAAGAGGAGAAGAAATCAAACAAACAGAAAAACAATTTATTTCATAATGAATTTGTGGAAGAAAATAAAACCAATACAGAAAGAATTCTACATAAAATGCTCGAATTGACGACCTCTTTGTTGAATGCACATAAGTTGTCTGTCCATACAATTTCTCTGGCAAATTTCTAGCATGATGGTTGTAATGCTATTACATGCATCTCTTATTTTCTGTTTGAGATGGTCGATATCAGTACTAGTGTCGAAAAAACTTTATCCTTTATGTATCCTCAGACAAAAAATCCAAAGGAGTAAGGTCTGGGGATCGAGCTGGCCAGGCAATTAGTCCATTGTTTCCAATCCCCTTTGTTGGGAATATTGCATCTAAATGTTTCCTTACTATTGCTGCATTATGGGGAAGGGCACCGTGTTGTTGAAAATATTGTATTTCACGGCGGGTGCTTAATGGCAATTCATCTAAGTAGCCATCAAACTCATTGGATAAAAAATTTAAATACATTTCACCATTCAAATGCTCATAGTGAAAGAAAGGACCTAGTATGTTTGTTCCCAAAATTCCCAACCAAACATTTATTCCGAACCTCTCCTGGAAATTGGTTCTTCTATGTAAATGTTCATTCGTATTATTCCACCTATAATGGATGTTTCTGTTAAACCAACCATTGTTGGTGAATTTTGATTCGTCCGTCCATATTATTTTTTTACAAATATTTCGAACTTCCCTATTTCTACGTCTGAACCATTTCGCAAATCGTATTCTTCTTCCGTAATCCCTTTCATTAAGGTGATGAACTTTGCGTATCCTGTAGCATTTGTATTTGTTCTTTTTCAAAACATTTCTGGTAGATTTTACAGATATCCCAAGTTCGTGGGCAATTTTTCGTAAAGAACGATCTTGATTAGAAATATTTTTGTAACTGACCACCTAGATTAAAAAAAAATACGTTATTTTTCACTTTTTAGTCTTTATAAGGTAATATTTGCTTACCCGAAACATTTATTTGGTTCCTTATACTTCCAGTAGCAAAACATTTTCTAGTTTTATTTCTGTCAAATGCACCACAGTCTCTCAAATTTCTTTCTAATCGTCTAAACATTTGAATGTTTGGAATGCGACGATTCGGGTATAGCTCACCATACATATTTCTTGCCAAAAGAGGATTTCTATTTGATTTTGCATAAGTAAATAGCATACCAGTCCTTTCGTCATTCGAATACATTTTTAATATGTAACCGAGTGCTTGAATGTCTGACAGTTCTTAACAGATATCAACAACTCATTTATTTTTACTGCCATAGAAATCAAGCAAAGCCTACGTGTTTAAATATGGTAAAAGAAGTGAGATGCTATTTAGTTGTACCAAATTAGACAACACTTGTATTTTGATGAAAAACTGATATTTTCATTACTTCCAGGTTTGAGAATTATGAAAATAATCCGTGTAAAAATTGATACAGGAGAAATCATCCTTGAATCAAGGATTACTGTAATACAAAAATCTCCAAAAAGGAAAAATACGAATTTTCGTTGTGTTGGAGTATCGTCCTATCGAAAGTATTGGGTAATGACTGAAGTATCCTAATAGTTGAATGAGTTTTGAAGAAATCAAAACAATTTACAAAAGAACTAACGATAGGACCGTAATTAAAAATTGATGATGCCAGTTATTTTATATGAAACGTTATAAAAATGTCAAGTGTGATATACCACTGAATTGTGATTTCATCGCTTTATCAATATTTGTGATGAAATAGACAGGTCCGTATTTGAAAAAAAAAGTTGATGGTGGCCGTGTTGACACGAAACGTTTAATTAAAAATGTATCATTAAGAAGTTCTATTACATTTTGAATACAATAAAACTTTCCTCTTTCATTTTTTTTATATTTTCTGAAATAACCATTCTATTCGTAAAAAACCGAAAACAGCATTTTTAGTTTTACCTGTATAAGTCGGGAAGGGTGAGAGTCCCCGTAGATTTTCTCTGACCAATGTACTGCTCACCACAATAGTTACCTTTTTTCCCATTTAATCGTCTTTGTATCTATTTCGATTTAGAATATAGCAATGTTACCACATGATAAAAGAAACGGCCTTTATAGTGCAATATGCTAATATATAACTGTGTGTCTAAGCACTATAATATAGTATCCTAAGAATAACAATAATGTCATTACTATAAAAATATTTTACTGTTTACAGTTCAAATTGTTGACATTCATTATTTGAAATAGTAAACCATAAATTTTTGTTTTTGATATACTAGTATATTCTCCAGATTTCTCTCAGTGCATGTATGTGACTGTGCGTATCGCATGGCCACAGTGGACCAACGAACTCTATTAGTGATTCACATAAAAAACAAACTCATAGGTAAAGCTACACAACTGATAATTTCTAGGAACCCTGTAACCTATCATGAAATTGGACATTTGCTCACTTTATATTTTGGCGATGCTCGTGATCATACTTCATTAATTCACGACATGCAGCATATTAAACAATTACCTAGTGAATCACCCTTGACATTTTTCAACCGACCACAAGTTCATAAGGCCAAAATTCATTCGTGTATTAAACAATCTGGTCTTATTGTAGAACAGAAGACCGCACAATGTGGACTCATAGTAACTTTGACATTAAATACGCTCTTAACTGGACTCGAACCACGGATAGGTCAAATAATACGCGCTTCCAACCCTGCAGACCTTCTCATAGCCCATATTAGAGTTGGGAGAGAAATGCAACTTTCCTATTTTTGATATAAAAAATCCGAAAAACCCAAACAACCACGTCCCCAACAAATAGTAAGGAGAAATCAGCAACCTGCATTTCAAAGAACCTGCCACTCATGCGGCCGTCTAGGTCATACTTCCACCGAATGTCGAATGAGACAACAAAGAATGCAACCCCAAAATTTTTCGCAAAACTTTAATAAGAATTTTTCAATACAACCAAGTTTCCAACCCAATCATAATTTCACGAGACAACAGAATTCTCAACCCAACTATCAATACAACAAACCCCAAACGAACCAAACCCAATTTCAACCCCATTCTAGACCGCAATTCCAGAACAACCAAAGTCAATATCGACCATCAGTAATACAACGGAAGACAAACTTTTCGGAACGCCCTACCCAACAAAGAGCTCACTTCGTGACTATTATCCCAGTGGGTATGAGTACGACTACTATACAGATAGTAATCAATATTACCAAACCGATACACTGGAACAAACACAGCCCCTAGAATACCATTCAACATACCAGGATTTTCTGTCACTTCCGAATACAAATCATGCACCGAATCAGTTCCAGACGAGCAGCAACCAATCAGCCGATCCCGTATCAGAAATTCAAAGCCAAATCCAGTCATTGAAAATTCAAGATTACCATCCGGACCTCAACTTTCCAGAACAGAGTTTCATATGAGTTATCTGTTCTCCGTAAATTCGAAGAACTTTTACTATATCAAAGACGCTTCGAATACTTTGAGAATTCTCATCGACACTGGCGCAGGCATATCAATTTTCAAACCCAAAACATGTGAAAAATATCCTTACAGATTCCCTGAAAATGTCACTATGCAAGGCATTACTGATCAGAAAATAATTGTCAATGAATCCATCTTGATTGATTTTAAGCAAAAAGACCCACACAAGGTCTACATTTATAATTTAGATATTGATTTTGATGGTCTGCTTGGACCTGACTTTTTAGAACATTATAACTGTATAATAGATTTGAAAATCAAACAAACTTCAAAACGGTTCCATAGTTCAAAGTTCCGGAAGAAAATCAATTAGATCCCAATTATTTTAAAAAACCAAACCAAATTAAAATTGAACCTCGTATGGAACGAATTTTCAAATTGAGTTGTGATCTCAAAAAACACTGACGCTATACTGTTAGCGGACGAAAAAGAAAGAGTTAGACTTCCTAACGCCTTGGTAAAAATTGACGGAAATGATACATTCTATACTTCAATTATAAATACAAATGCTATACCCAAATTGATCGACTTTATAAATTAGAACCCATTCCATCTGAAGAAACAATTTTAATTATCAACCTTACATATCCCCAAAACACGTTCCCAGTAGATCGAATCCAAGAGATTATAAAAATCAGCTGAGAACAAACCATTTAAATGAGGAAGAGGATTAGTTTGATAACTTATTTATGTCTTCAGTACGGAGATATTTTTTTATTTAGAAGGAGATAATCTCACATTTACCAACGGATAAAACATAGTATCGAAACAAAGGATGCTAGACCACTTTTTACTAAATCTTACAGGTACCCACAGGTACACAAAGAGGAAGTAAAAACTCAAATCTCCAAAATGTTAAATCAGGGCATTATTCAGCCATAGATTTCACCTTGGTCGTCACCTGTTTGGGTTGTACCCAAAAAACTAGACGCCTCGGGAAAGCAAAAATGGAGAGTGGTCATCGACTACAGAAAACTGAACGAGTTGACTGTAGACGATAAATATCCATTGTCAAATATTTCGGACCTCTTAGATCAGCTTGGAAAATACTTTACCACACTCGATCTGGCGTCGGGATTTCATCGGATTGAAATTCAACCAACAGACGTCCAAAAAACAGCATTTTCCGTAGACAATGGCCACTATGAATTTGATCGTATGCCATTTGAATTGAAGAATGCTCCACCAACATTCCAACGAGTAATGGACGATGTCTTGTCTACATGGATGACATCATAGTGTATTTCCCCACTATCCATGAATACATAGCGAGACTCACCGAAATGTTCAAAAGACTCCGAAAAGCAAACTTAAAGATCCAGCCCGATAAGTGCGAATTCCTGAGAAAGGAAGTTGCCTATCTTGGACATGTAATCACCCAGGAAGAAGTGAGACCAAACCCTTCAAAGAGAGAATGTATCCAAAACTTCCCTCAACCACGAACACAAAAAGAAATAAAATCCTTTTTAGACTTAGCAGGTTACTACGGACGATTCATATATAATTTTGCCAAAACTTCAAAATCCATTACGAGATTATTACAGAAAGACACCCCTTTCAACTCTGACACAGAATGAAAACGATCATTCCATGAATTGGGGAACGCACTTACATCCAGTCCAATACTCATTTACCCAAACTCCGAGGAACCATTCCTATTAACAACACATGCAAGTGCCTTTGCCATTGGTGCCATATTGTCACAAGGACCTATTGGCAAAGATCTCCTAATAGACTATGCGTCCAGAATCCTCTGTAACGCCCATACCTTTTTGGAATGAAGTTTAAATTAGTTACCGATCAATAAAAGACCCCGAAAGTAGATTTGCAAGTTGGCGACTCAAATTCGAAGAGTATGATTACGAGATAGAATACAAGCATAGCAAAATAAATAAAAATGCCGATGCTCTATCCCGTATTAAAGTCAACCACTTCAAGGAATGTGCGAATTTCCAGAAGAAAATTTCTATTCTCACATCTTACACTGACGAAAATGAAGAACTGGAGAATCCTGATGGAACCGAAACCGAATCCGAAGTGAAACGAGACGAAAATCAAGATAAACACCTAGAAGAAGAACAAGAAGAGAACCCCGGAGGAAAACCCGAGATTCCCATAAAAACCATTCAACAAGAATACGAGACCTTCATGAACCTTCACGAAACCAAATCGTTGATAGACTATTCTAAAGAACAATTCGATTCGGTTTTTTTGACAAAATAAATTAGACGCGTTGCATTATGAAATTATTGTAACGATTTCGAGACCGGCCTCGAGACCGGCCCTGATCATCCAATTAACTCGAAATGTAAACATTGTTCTCCGCTGACAAACACATACATCACGTGGAAGAATCGCGAACCTTCCAACGAAGATTCTGGGGACATCTAAGAAGTCGCCCTAAAGGCTCGAATGGTCAAGAATTGTAAACACGAGTATATAAGCCACTGGGTATTAGATGGCGAGATAGTCAGAGACAGTCACAGAGAGTACCCAATATAGTTCGAGAGTTCGCGGATAGAGACTGACACAGTGAAGATAAATAGAAATAGTAACTGTGATATAATGTAGTGTTTAAGACATGTGTGAATAAATTATAAAAATTAGTTTAGTGCAGTTTTACTATATTTGGTGTCAGAATCGGATGTTTAAAATAAATAAGTGTTAAAGTGTTTACCGCGTTGAAAAAATGATAGACATTTATCGCGCCTAATAGACTAGTGACCCGTTGAACAGTTAAGTGTTTGCAGGACAGTTTTGCGCGTCGCGGGAAAAGAAAACTTATTGTGTGAAATAAATAATAGACTGATATCTTGGTGAAAAAGACACTGAATAACAAAATGGAAGGAACGAGGGTGCCGAGTTCTGAAATACGGAAGTTTTACGTGAAGCCGCCCTAGTTCGACGGAGAAATTCCTTGGGAAAATTACCACCTACAGTTTGAAGCAGCGGCCAAAGCAAATGGTTGGAATGCAGGAGAAAAAGCTGTTGCACTAATACTGGCATTAAGTGGTGAAGCAACGAATATCTTACATACCCCCACCGAGCGAGAACTAGAGGACTATGATAAGCTGGTGAAACATCTGGAATTACGGTATGGCCAGATTCGCCTGAAATACGTGTACCATCTACAGTTTAAAAATTGAAACCAGAAAGAGTGCGAATCCTTACAGGAATTCGAAGCTGATATTGCACGCTTAGTTTGCCTGGCATAGCGATTAGCAGTTTATGCATTCTTGGATGGACTTCGCGATCAAGAAATCAGGCAAGCATTGATATAAGCACGTTCAATTGATCTCGTAGACGCACTGATACGCGCTTTGGAATTTGAGGGTGCGAAACAATACTGCAAAAGCCAGAACAACATCCGAATGGCTGAGGAAAACCCACAGGAGCCCGCTAATATCGAGGCTGTAGTGAGAAAAGTGCTGAAGGACGTTATGCCTGAAAGAAGACGGATACGATGCCAAAATTGTGGCCACACGCGTAAATGTCCAACATTGAAAAAATCGACACCAACGATGAAGGTCAATAAGGGGCAATCGTCAGCCCGTATACAACAAGCCCCAGTAAACAATGCATTTGTCGCTGTACTTCAAAGACAAGACAAAGAGGTCTTCGTAGACGGTCTCATTAACAACGAGCCTCGCACTATGCTCCTTGATACGGGTGCGACTAGGACGATTCTTGGGCCTACATTTGCCAAAACACCGGCAAGAATTGAATCATCGAACTGGAAGCTAAGCACAGCAACAGGAGAGCCGGCAACTGTATATGGTGAACTTCCGACTGAATTGACTTTGGGCAGTACTAAACTGAAACACCGGGCACTAGTAGCGGATGTTGAGGATGATGCAATCATAGTGATGGACATCATGAAATCCAGAGGGTTCGAGTTGAATTCCAGAGACGGCGTCCTACGGGTGAATGGAGAAGAGTTGGTGCTTCACGGGAGAAGTGAAGAAATGATTCGTGTTCTGCTGGCTGATGATGTGAGCGTACCGGAGAGGGTTGAAACCATTTTGGATGGGGGTGCGAGCAGCGGAAACGTGGTGATGTTCGAGCCGAAACTCCATGATGAGAAAATTGGACGAGGAATTGCACTAGGAAAAACCTTATTGCGTGCTGATAAATTTGTGCCAGTGAGGGTAATGAATGTCAATTATTACCCGGTAACCTTCAGGTTTGTGGCATTTCACAGTTATGCTATTCGGGCTCTGCAACGCTCCAGCCACATTTGAAAGATTGATGGAGACGGTTCTGAAGGGACTCTCATGGAAAACGTGTCTGGTGTATCTTGACAACAGTATTGTGGTTGGCAGATCGTTCAACGACCATGTGAAAAACTTGGAGGAGGTATTCCAGCGACTGAGAAGCTTCGGACTGAAATTGAGCTCCAAAAAATGTCATCTGTTCCAGAAAAAAGTACGATATCTCGGCCACGTTGTCTCTGGGAAAGGAGTGGCAGTAGATGAGCAGAAAATCAAAGCTGTTAAGGAATGGCCCGTTCCGAAAGACATTAACCAGCTTCGAAGTTTTCTTGGCTTGTGCACTTACTCTCGCCGATACGTGCTAGGATTTACTAACATCGCAAAATCACTGACCAGGCTCACGGAAGGACAAAGAAAGTTCCAGTGGTCAGATGAATGCCAAGATTCGTTCAGGAAGTTGAAAGGAGCTTTGATCATTGCACCAATCCTGAGCTACCCCCTTCCGGACGGGAAATTCATTTTGGACACCGACGCCAGTAACGTGGGACTTGGAGCTGTCCTGTCTCAGATCCAAGAAGGACAAGAGAAGGTCATCGGTTACTTCAGCAAGACCCTCAGTAAACCGGAGCGGAACTACTGTGTCACCAGGCTAGAAAATGGTTGGCCGTTGTCAAAGGAGTAGAGCACTTCTACAAATACGTGTATGGGAGAAGATTTCTACTGAGAACTGACCATGCAGCTCTCAAATGGCTCCTACAGTTAAAGAATCCCGAGGGTCAAGTGGAACGTTGGATCCAGAGGCTCCAAGAATTCGAATTTGACATCGAACATCGAGCGGAGACCAGCCTTAAGAATGCGGATGCCCTATCGCGAAGACCATGCCCAGAAGACTGCCGACGAGCAGAGGAGAAAGAGTCGACGCTGTCTAGAACTACGACGGTGGATGATAGCTGGGAGGACAACAAGATCCAGAAAGACCAAGAGAAAGATCCAGATCTTGGTTTGGTCGTCAGCTGGAAGAAGAATGATCGAAGACCGTCGTGGCAAGAAATAGCCAGTTGTTCTCCAGTCGACAAGTCTTATTGGTCCCAATAGAACTCCCTTACCTTGGACAATGGAGTCCTGAAACGTGTGTTGGAGTCGGAGGATGGCGGGGAGGAAAGGCGTCAGATAGTAGTTCCCAGGAGCAGGAGACAAGAAGTACTTCGAGAAATCTATGATGGAGTCAAAGGAGGACATCTGGGAGTGACGAAGACCCTCCAGAAAGTTGGGCAACGGTTTTACTGTGTCAATTGTCAAACTGACGTCAAAGACTGGTGCAGAAAATGTGCTGTATGCGCTGCCAGCAATGAGCCTCGAACGTGACCTAAGGCCCCGATGCGCCATTACAATGTGGGCAGCCCATTTGAAAGGATCGCCATCGACATCACTGGCCCGTTTCCCTAATCTGATCACGGGAATAAGTACATCCTTGTGGCGATGGACTACTTCAGCAAGTGGGCCGAAGCCTATGCCCTGCCCAACCAAGAGTCCATTTTTCATTGGAGACTTTGAGGGTTCCTTCTTCGTGGAAGAAAACTCCTATTGAATTATTAACTTGTTCAATGATGAATTGGGAATTGACTGTGAATGACAGCATGAGTGCCCTGAAAGATATTAATCATCGTGAAAGGGTTTCTGTCGATCAAAATTGACGTTAGTTTTATTTCGAGTTTTTCAGTATGCTAACATAGCGGAATTTGGGTAGATTTCTATTATTTTAAAAAGTCCATTGAATTTATTCTCAAGTTTAATTTGAAATTTGAGACTCTTTCATATATACTTTATCTCCTAATTTATAATCGAGGACAGTATCGGACACTGTTCGATCGAATCTAATTTTTGCTTTCTCTTTCTGTCTGTCTGTCTGTCTTGGCTCTAGCAGCCTTGTAATAAAATGACATTTTGTTATTTAAGTCCCTAACATATTTGGAAATAGATCTTTTCGATTGTAGACCTTTTCTGCAGGTCTGCTAGCTGTATGTCCAAATACCAATTCTTGTCTTATTTTTGTATTATTGTAACATATGACAGCATAGGGTAAGACATTTAGTAGATGTTCTTCAGGGTTTCCGCTTTATGGGCACGCATCATTTCGGCAAATGTGGCGTGGAATCGTTCTATAGATCCATTGGACTGGGGGTGGTTAACACTGGAATATGTTATTTTGATGTCATATAGGGTACAAAGGTCTTTTATGATTTGACTAGTAAATTCTCGACAATAGTCGCAATGGATTCTTGAAGGTGTTCAAAAATGTTGGAAATAAAGAAGAATGGTGTTAACAACTGATCTTGAAGTTTTAACCTCGAGTGCATAGACTTAGGCAAATTTTGTTAACTCGTCTTTTATTGTTAGTACATAATATTTAGTTGGAACTTCAAATATGTCAACATTAATACGCTCGAAACAAGTTTTTGGTGTTTCATTAATGACCAGGGGTGTACTAAGGTTTTTTCGGCAAATTCTTATTTTTTGACAAAATTTTCAACGTCTTTTACAAGACCTTGCCAATAATATTTCTCTATAACTCGTCTAACCGTTTCGTTGATGCCACGGTGTTAGTTAGTTTTTCCTAGATGACATTGATATAAGATTATAGGAATTTGGTCTGCATCGGGGGTTGTTATGTTTTGACATACTTTCAGTTTAATGTCTTTATCTGCAAATATGAATGGGAATATTTCCAAAATGGCTAGGTCCAGATTATTCTCAATCAAATACATTTCCTGTGGGTTGAACTCATCTTGGAATGAGTAAATCATGTAAAACATAGTTTGTACTACCGTTGTAGGGCCGTGAGGGAAAGAAATGATAAAGTACTTCCTATTCTTGACTGATTTACTAGCAAGTATATTAATTTTTTTGTGACGAAAATCGAGATTTTCTTCGAAAAAATCTTTGATAATTTCATAATGCAACGTGTCTAATTTATTTTGCCAAAAAAACTAACAATATTTTTGTGATGTTTATCGAGAAGTTGAGAATTATCGAATTGTTCTTTACATTGGATTACCAGATCCACCATTTTTCACAATATCAGATTCATTACAACTAAAGTATAGAGAAATATTTGCAGACACTGGAGTTTAGGAAGAAGGACCAAACGTGGCCTAATAAATGGTGTTGGCAAGTTTTAGGAAACTATCACAGGAAATCTTGATGTATCTGATGGTGAATATTTCACAGATTGCAGAAATAAAATCAGCCAAGATGAACATCAAATTGAAAACCTTCTGAAAAATCAAATTTCGGTCACCACTTCCGTTATCAAGAGTTTTAATTCATTTATTCAGAAAATACATGTTGACGAGGAAACCAGGATATTAAATAAATTGAATAAACACTAATGGATATGTCAGATACATTGGCATATTATGAAGCAGAAGTAAAAGCCCTCGAAATATGTGAATCACTCTTGGAAAGTTATTTTTTTCTTGAAAACGCCAACGATGTCATTACAAATGCGATCACTTTCTATCGCTTAGAAATTATTCACAATTTAATTATAACTTCAAAAGATTTGGTCTATTAATATCACAAACAATTAGTAAAAATAAATTGCCTTCACCGACAAATCTTGGAAATAGTGCTCAATATTTTGAACTTATTGAACTACAGGCTTTCCAAACAGATCATAAAGTAGTATTTGTTTTGAAAATGCCACTAGTGGAGCATGAAACATAATCCCATTAACACTTGTATTTATTACCGATTTTGGATATTCGAACAGGACTTCATCATAATTTAGTAGCATTTAAAAAATTTATTGTGCGTGATGATGATTCAATGGTGTCCATTTCCCTTCGGAATTTAGACAATTGTAAAGTGATTCAACGCAATGTGAGAATTCGTTTCGAAGTGCTTCCATACCCAACTGACAATAACGCCATTTGCGAAGCTCAACTTCTTAGGTAAGTTTTGGAAATTCCCAAATTCTGTCAATGGACATTGATTTACGCGAAGGACTACAATGTGCAATAAATCTCAAAAATGTATGTTTGATTTTTATATCTGATCCACTACTAGTTACGATCAAATGTATCAACAGAGAAGTGATTATCAAAATCATAGACTCCAATTCTATCCTGAGACTTAAGCCTGAATGCAATGCTTACATAGGAAATACCAGAATTTATTCGAAACACTTTGTCGATGAACTCAAAAATATCACCTATGAAAATCATGTAGTTCAAATCCCATACCAGTGTTGTGAACACCTACCGGAGAAATCAAAGCTTCCTATACTGAAGCCGCTTAAAGTAGGCAAAATAAATACTGAGGAGCTTAGTATTGCTGAACATAAACTGAATCAATACTCGGACGATTTAGATAGACTGATCAATGAACCCTTCGTAAACAAACATATTTCCTGGTTTACGTATTTCACGATCACCTTCATCGTCTTTGCAATCATTTGGCATTCTTATACTAAATGTCGCTGCAGGAAATCAAATAGAATTGCTTCGTCAACCGACGATCAACCACCTAGACCACCAAGAATATCATTGAGAACCCTTACAAGATTCATCCCTAGAAGACCAAGTGTCCGATTAGAAGAACCCACTGAAGAGGACATCTAATTGACATCGAATCGTAACAAATCATTTGCTTGATAAATGTTGCTGCAAAGCACCAACTTTTCTTTGAAAAGGGGAGTTGTTATATTGTAATTATGCCTCAATCAACACAGTAACTTTATCGGGTCACCTTGCGATAACGACTTCCATTAATATGAGACCCGGAATCAGCAGAAGAGGTACTTTTGTTTACTTCAAGTTTACTACTAGGGGTATAAATAGGCCCTGCGAGGTCAAACATAGTTAGTTGATTTAGAAGTTTCAACCAAGTAGTTGTGTTTTTATTGTAATAAACTTATTGAAAGTAATTGTGTTGTGTTGTGTTGAAGTAATCAGTTGATTTTGAAAGTTCGAATATAACATGTTTTATCAAAATTTATGCTATGGAGTTTGATTGATTTATTTATTATTATAGATAATGAGATAACGAATTCAGTAAGTGCAGAAGGTATTTCATTTACCTTTTCCAGAAGATGACAAGGTCATCGTTTATCTGAGTCGCTCACAAAGCAGGAAAATCTAAGACCTTACTTGGAAGGGGTGCCATTCAGGGTTGTGATAGACCACTATAGTCTATTTTGGCTGCAGACTCTTGGGATCCGAACGGCACATTAGCGTGCTGGGCTGTGAAGCTCCAGCAGTACAGCTTTAAAGTGGTACACCGCAAGGGAAAAGATGAGGATAGAAGGTATTAGTTGATGGAAGACATGGTACAAAAAAGCCCTTCGTAATTTGGCTGTTGGAGAGAATCTGGTGGTAAGTAGTGGAAGCATGTTCTTCCGGATTACCCAAAATTGACCCCTGTCGTCGACTCACATCGGTACATACAGGCGTTTACAAGACGTATGCTGGAATATGCGAGAAGTACATAAAGTGGTTCAAGGTGGCCCAGTGGATCAAATGGTCTCACACCCCAAGGCTTCTAGGCCGTGGGAGATGATCTCGATGGATCTAATGAAAACTTCTCCGCAGTCAAAACGAGAAAATTAGTCGTGACGGATTATCTCACTAGATTTTCGCTTCTTTTTCTTTCAGGAGAGCTACTGCCAATGCAATAATTTGCAAAGTGGAGAGCGATGTATTTTTGTTGTTCGGGGTACCTTAAATCATCATTTCTGATAATGGGGCTCAGTTTCGTAGTGGAGAGTTTATGAAATTCGCAGGAAGATATCAAAGCCATAAAAAAAATTTTACCAACTACCATCCTAGAGCAAACCCAACTGAAAGAGTAAATTGAACTCTCAAGATGCTGCTAGCTATGTATGTACCGGACATTCACCGATCCTGGGATGAGCATTTTGATAAGATTGCTTGTTTAATTCGCACTTCCAAAAACGAAACGACCAAAGTTACTCCGTATTTTGCAAACTTAGTGCACAACATGGGGTTATCTGGATCTGATAACTCAAGGAAGAAAGAAATAGTTTTGCAGGATGGATCTGAAGCGGGTAGTACAAGTAGGAATGAATCTTCCAGGGAAATGTTCCAAGACGTTTGGAAAGAGCAGCAACTAAAAACTGCCATCGCTATAACCTTCGCCGCCATGTTGAATATCTTCCCAATTCTGTTGTTTGGAGAAAGAATTATGTGTTGTCAGATGCAGCAGAATATTTTTCGCGTAAATCAATCAAATTTATGTTGGCCCTTACTACATTAAGGGGCGTATATCTCCATTAACCTGAGTTGAAGGATGGTAATGGGAATTTGAAGGGGGTGCGGCATGTGAAAGATTTGAAGCTAACTCTGGACAATCCCAGTGCCCAGGATTATTAGAAATGTTAATTAGGTTAAATAGTAAGGGAGGATTTGTAACGTTCAAATTTGAATGTTAACTGAAATGTAATTTGCATAACCGTTGCCCACCCTGTAAGAACTAATTGTTGGTTTGTAATATTCGCAGTACCGCTTCACCTATCCTGAATGAGTTTCTCCTCCAAATGATCCAAAATATCACAAAAACATAACACTCGATTTAGAACAAACTCCTCATTCATTCCAAAACCTGAGAAGAACATATAACACCGGTGTTTCGTGTACCTAGGACCCCAACTATATAATACTGTTTCCCCCGAAATAAGGCAGCTGAATTCTCTTAAATTGTTTAAAAATAAAATAAAATAATGGATATTTACTGTACCTCGATTGATGATTCACCAGTATGTCGATACAAAAAATACATACTACCTGTAAGCAAATATTATTAATTTATTAAAATATATATGTGTAAATGTCTTAGTATATAGTGAAATTATTAGTTTTATCTTTGTCAACCCTGAAAAAGCCACATTCAAGGATGTCCTTTTGTGTCCAACCTCTCTATTTATTCCCTATTTTGTGTTAATACATTTTGTGAATGAATATTATTATTATTATCATTATTATATTAATCACATAAATATGAACGAACCCGGATGTCCATGAATATGGCATCAGAATAACATACACCTGAATGTACTTCTTAGGTATATCAAGCTTCGGTACTTGAGTACTTGAGCTCTCTGAATGAAGGTAATTTCAATAAGTGAAAAGTCGATTCAGATGGCAAATGTTCTTCGATGAATCCAGATATATATTATAAGACTTGTTAATGTCGATCATGAACTTTATAGACCTCTTAGCATGCCACCGTAAACACCGATACCAGACTCATTCAGATTTTATACCGAATACTTTAGCAGATAATATATCAAGGTTTTACTACACAATACATATATTAACTTCAACTTCGAATTAAATTTTATGTTTCCATGCATATAAATTCAGCTTATTAATTTTATCAGGAATGAATAGTATACATTTTAATATCAGAAACATATGCATTGAATATAATAAATGGATTTGTAGGTCGTTGATCGTACCTGTTATTGAGTAATATATTACAAATACGAAATATTTCATTGAATTCAGAAGTGAAAATTGATAACATGTCTTGAAAATGACCAATTTCCAAATGTTTATAATCATGTATGTGAACGTCGACCGCGACGCCAGTGGGGTTTCGCATTACGGGTCCTGCCAATGACTAAGGATGACTAATTAGGTTAATCATCCGATCACGCAGAGGTTTGACTAGACACAAATAATAATTTGGAGCAACTAGTGCAAGTGTTAGCAGATACATTGAAGGAAATCAAGGATCAATCGTCTCAAAAAAATGCGTCATCCTCCACCATCAATATACCAACGTTCAATCCCCAATAAGATGATGATGGAGCGGAAAAATGGTGCGAAGAAATGGACAAATTGGGAAGAATGTTCAACTGGTCAGAATACGAATTGTTAGTACTGAGTGCCAGTGGACTAATGGGGACCGCTTTGGAATGGTATTCGACGTGGAAACCAATTGAAAAATCATGGGAAATTTTCAATACTCGATATCCATGTCAAAACTGCAGCTTTCAATAGTAAGGTTGAGTCTATCAGTGAGCTGTTAACCTTACTGAATGATTATAATAACTATAGTGTACAGAAAAAAGGCAATATCCATTCAAGTTCAGTATTAGTAAGAAGATTTGTTTCAATTGTAACCAAAATGGCCATATTAAACGCAATTGTCCAAAACTGCGTAACTTTAATCAAGTGAAACTTGAAGGCTTCAATCAAATTTCGAAGTTAGAAACTCGGAAAACAGATTTAGTTGGTAATTATTGTGAGAAATCGGTCTATAAGGCTGTTCGAAAACGAAGGAACCAACCTTCTACCTCGAGAATAAACCACTTTTCAATTAACTTAGATATAAATTTTTGTATTGGCTTCAAAATACAAGGTGTTAACGTAAAATGCTTGGTCGATACAGGAGCAGAGTGTAGTTTGTTGTTTAGATCTTTAGCGGATAGACTCCACTGCAATTTAGAACCTACCTACATGGTATTGAGATGTATTGGAAACCACGCAATCATTGCCGATCACAGAGCCTTTTTGTTGATAGAGAATGATGGAACGGCTTTTGAAATGTTATTTTATGTTGTCGATAAGAATGTAATAAGTTTATCTGAACGTGACAAAGTTAAATCAATCATAGAAAATTTATTGAAAAATGGAATAATCCGTGAAAGTACTTCTCCCTTCGCAAGTCCAATTATTTTAGTGCACAAAAAGGATAGTAGCAGTCGTCTTTGTTTAGATTATCGGGCTTCAAATGAAATTACAAACAAAGACAGGTTTCCTCTTTCTCTTATACAAGACCAACTTGATTTACTTGAGAAAAATAAATATTTCACAGCTTCATCAGATTCCAGTAGCTGAGAATTCTATTGAAAAAACGGCATTTGTTACACCCGACGGGCATTATGAATACTTGCGTGTACCATTCGCACTCCCAAATGCTCCGGCAGTATTCCAGTGTGCAATTTCGAACGCCTTAGGTAACCTCGAAAACAAAGATGCCCTGATATACCTGAACGACGAACTCATACTGTCAAAAAATGTCAAGGAAGGTCTGGAAAAATTGGATCGAATTCTGGTTGCTTTAACCGACGCGGGTTTTTCTCTCAATATTAAAAAATGTCGTTTCATAGAAACAAAGTTTGAGTACTTAGGCCAGGAAATATCGGGAAATGGAATACGTCCAGGCAAAGAGAAAGTAGAAGCACTTCAACATGATCCCGACCCCCAGAATGTTAAACAAGTCAGACAACATATGGGGCTAGCAAGTTACTTCAGGAAATGCATCCCTGAATTTGCAGCGCGTACCGCAAGTATATCGAAATTGACAAAACATAATGTAAAGTTTGTTTGGGGAGAGGATCAGAACGAATCAAAACAATAGTTTGCGCTTTCTTGAGCAGTAGTCCTTCGTTGACAGTATTCGACCCTAATCCCCCTACAGAGCTTTATACGGACGCAAGTTCGTTGGGCTTTGGGGCAATATTGTTTCAAAAACACGAACACCAGTTAAAAGTGATTTCTTATTTCTTGGATCGAACATCCCCCGAAGAATCAAAATATCATTTGTACTAGCTCGAAACATTAGCTGTTTCTCTTGTAGTTAAACATTTCAGAGTATACTTACTTGGTATATCCTTCAGAGTAATATCGGACTGCAACTCCTTAAAACTCACTCAAACTAAAAAGGAATCACTTCTGAGGAAAGAAAAATAGTGGTTATATTTACAAGCTTTCAATTTCGTTATAGAGTATCGTGAAGGGAAATATGTACCTCATGTCGATTACTTGAGTGGAAATCCGGTTGTGGAAAATCAATGTAAAGATTCAAGTAAGATAGTAAACGCCATTTTTGGTTGAAAATTAGTTGAAAATGGTCCAGTCTAATGACGCCGACACAAATAATATCAAACAAAAACTCTTAGAATATTTTCCAAAATGTCATAATACTTTTGCGCCCATTGGGCGCTATCACCATGTCCCTTTTATAACAATAATAAATAAACCCTTATTGCCGAACAGATATACATACAATTCTAGGACAACAAATTAATTATCAACTGTAACATAATTATTTTTCCACTATCAGCTACTCAGAGTTTTAGTTATAAAATTGAATTCGATTTATATTTATAAGTCTGATGCTTGAATTTGCCTTCCCTAATAAAATCAAATTGTCATTGAAACATTATTTCTTCCGTAGTTTGTTTGCTTTGGATATATCTACAGTCATTTCGCATCTTTCATTATCTATACTCCCTCCAATTATTTTTATTTTCAGCGCTGTTTATTGTCAGAGAACAGCTGTTCAGTTCAGTGACTGTCGCTGGGGCATAGATCACTTTTCCAGGTAGATACGACTTCTCTGTGATGTATCGGTGGAAATGACCTTCAAAGACCGTCGGTGACATGAATTTAGAAAGACTCCATATCGTGATAATAGTTATCTGTCTGGATGAATTCCCGTATGTTTGAGTATTAGATAATGTTAGGTAATGAAATTTTGCACGGAACATTTTAGAATCCTGACATTTGGACACTTCGTGGAATGAAGTTACTTGGCAACTCCGCTAAGGTTCTTGATATCGGTCTTAATAAAAAAAAAGGAAAAGTCTCTTTCGTCTCTATCATATGTGGAAATGATGGACATTTTCAGTTGAATATTGATTATTGATTTCTGAAATCATCCAGTTAATGGGATTATTCTTTCAACTGAATTATTGTTTTCCGTATTTTGTCACGTTGGTGATTTGATAGGAAGCTGATTAATTTTTGGAAAACATACCCAATTATAACCTCACTTTCTAACCACATATTCTTCGGGTAAGCAGAACCCCTAACTTTATCCTTTGAGCCTTTAGCAATTCGGTTTATTTTGTAGGCCTAATTTTTGGAAAAGCGTGTAAATCAAGCCTGACGTCGTTGACCCTTTGACTAGGACTATGATATGAAATATCATCTGTAGAGGAGCCTTCTAACAGGATCTTTCTCGCAGTTAGCACCAGGCCGTCCTAGACAAAGGTATGAGGTCTAGTCAAGTTGGTATCAGACAGTCAATGATTTCATTTTAGGGTCTTTTGTCTCGGTGTACTTATCGTCATCCCAGAGCACTAGCCGTCTGGGGGGAAACTCATCTTGGTGTCAGCATACTTAAACGTTAGACTGAGGAGCTTATCTTGGTGTTAACATACTTATTGTTAGACTGGAGAACTCATCTTTCATTCTGGTGTCACTGCCCTGAAGGCTGAACCGTACCTAGCACCTTCACTACTGGTATCCATCCACCTGGTAGATTCCACCGTAAATGCCTGGCTGAAACCAATCTGGTGTGGCACGCAAGTTAACCAGTTCACTCGATATTATATAACTTTCAATAATTTAATTGAGCCTTGGGCTATTCTACAGTTCATATTATATAATATTTTTTGATATAATTCACCTTGGTAGTGTCTTTGGTACTTCCTAATAAGCCTTCAGCTACTTTGACTTTTATGTGATCGTAAAACCCTTGTCACCTTATATAATATTATATGACTCCAATCATAAGCTGATTATTATTTGAGTGTGTGGCATTTGCCTAAATTATTACTATTCGTGTTACATGGGAATTTGTTGAAATTATCTACACAGCTCAGCATTCATATGACTGGCGCCCGCATTCTCTTTTAATATCACATGACATTTTGTTTTGTTCAACCCACTCCCCTCTTCAATGGAGCTTAGCCGCGAGTCTACCCTGTCACTCTAACAGCTATTGGACACTTGTCAAAAGCGTAAGTGATGATCTTGCCTACTAGATTACTTTAATTGTATGACGGTGGCACTACAAACTTTTCTTTTCAGGTATTCTTAAATTAATTAAATCTAAATATTTCATCTTTTCAGGTTAGCATAGTATGTAAAATTTTGGAAGTGAGTATTAAATTCCGTTATGAAACTATTGAAAATATCTCAGTCTGATCCAACTTCATTAAAGTTTGAGCACATAATATAAATAGGACACTTGGTTAAGAGTTTAGTTCTTAGAGCGGTCAGTTGGAATATTAACTTTTGTCTAGTAATCAATCTCGGAATATTGAAATGAATGCATTGCATTGGTTAATTTTTTTTTGTTGAAATTGTTATATCCGTCTACCGGTTGCACCCCTACGTGCAACCCTCAAAAGTCAGAGACTTGTGCGAGCTAGGGGAAGACGTAGCCCTTACCTTTTAATACGTGTGATGCCATGCACGAGACCGGTGGCAATGCTGAGATTCGAACTCACGCTCTCTGGCTTATGAGGCGAAGACTCAACCTGCACACCACCGCGGCTCATAGTAGAATTGAGTTCACTAAATTGTGTATGAGTTTATACAAAAAAAATAAGACTATTTACTCTCCGACGTTTTTCAAGCGAATCCATATTGAAACGAGTCAATAACAATTGATAATCGTAAGCGCGTTCAGGATAAAAACCATATGTTCTGAAATTGAGATATTTCAAAAAACGTTTCTGTGCAGTCTCCAGTAATAACTTGTTGTAATTATAAATAGGGTACCTATTGGGGAATGCTCATTGTGGTGTTTTTTTGTTAATTCCACTCATTATTATTAATATTATTATTATTATTCCAATTGCACAGATCGACATATCGGGTCAATGGAAGAGATTTTGGAGTGTCGCGACGGCGCGCGGCGCAGGAATGCACCCTGCCAAAAGGTACAAACTGACCAGTAGAGAAAAATGCTCGATTGGCTACGCACTCGGTTGTTGTTGTTGATAGACAGATGGATGGATGGATGGATGGATGGATGGATGGATGGATGGATGGATGGATGGATGGATGGATGGATGGATGGATGGATGGATGGATGGATGGATGGATGGATGGATGGATGGATGGATGGATGGATGGATGGATGGATGGATGGATGGATGGATGGATGGATGGATGGATGGATGGATGGATGGATGGATGGATGGATGGATGGATGGATGGATGGATGGATGGATGGATGGATGGATGGATGGATGGATGGATGGATGGATGGATGGATGGATGGATGGATGGATGGATGGATGGATGGATGGATGGATGGATGGATGGATGGATGGATGGATGGATGGATGGATGGATGGATGGATGGATGGATGGATGGATGGATGGATGGATGGATGGATGGATGGATGGATGGATGGATGGATGGATGGATGGATGGATGGATGGATGGATGGATGGATGGATGGATGGATGGATGGATGGATGGATGGATGGATGGATGGATGGATGGATGGATGGATGGATGGATGGATGGATGGATGGATGGATGGATGGATGGATGGATGGATGGATGGATGGATGGATGGATGGATGGATGGATGGATGGATGGATGGATGGATGGATGGATGGATGGATGGATGGATGGATGGATGGATGGATGGATGGATGGATGGATGGATGGATGGATGGATGGATGGATGGATGGATGGATGGATGGATGGATGGATGGATGGATGGATGGATGGATGGATGGATGGATGGATGGATGGATGGATGGATGGAAGGATGGACGGATGGACGGATGGACGGAAGGACGGACGGACGGACGGACGGACGGACGGACGGACGGACGGACGGACGGACGGACGGAAGGAGGGATGGATGGATGGATGGATGGATGGATGGATGGATGGATGGATGGATGGATGGATGGATGGATGGATGGATGGATGGATGGATGGATGGATGAATGGATGGATGGATGGATGGATGGAGAACTGTTCTCTCGAAGTAGTAGGCAGATTGAGACCTTAGAGAGAACCAGTGACGAGACATGGGGAGTAGGCAGATTGAGACCCCGACGTCAAGTCACAAAAACCTAACGTAATTATACCTGAGGAGTAGGCAGATTGAGACCTCAGCGTAGAATTACGCTTCAACCATTTATTAATTTTCTTTCTTTTTCAGTTCTTGAAAATGGCTCCAAAATCGGAGTCGAAACGTCGAATTTCAACAAATTCTAGACGCGGTTCAACCCGAACTTTTAGTTTTCATATATATATATATATATATATATATATATATATATATATACCGGGTGGCTACGGAAGTATTGCCTAAGGAATATCTCAGTTATTGTATGAAGTAGGTTTGTGAAATTTGGGGCGTCGATATAATGACATAAGAGCTAGAATTTGAGCATATTGACATGTCGAAGTTAACCTCCGTTCTGACCGGAAGTAACATCAACTTTCTTATTTTAAAAGAAAACCCTATTTTTTTTCTTTTCGCTTTATTCAGCATTCAATTCCCTTTCCAATGACATATCACAAGTTGGTATCTAACCAGAAACTAGATCAGAAAAAAATTATTATTGAAATTCACCGAGTAGGCCGTGGAAGCAAAATGAAAGCCAAAAATTGAAAAGTTGGCTATGGAAACCATACGTCACTTGATAACAGTTGCTACTACTGTGATATTTTATTTTCATTCGTCGGCGTTATAAAAAGCCGCCAAAAAGATATTGGAAAAATTGGGAAAAAACAATACTCTGTAGGTCCATAACTTAAATAGGAACATACAACTTTTTCTTGCCTGTACTATTCAGCATAACCATTCCTCTCTAATGATATAATAGAAATTAATTTTTTGAAATGAATTACCAAAAATCCAATTATTATTATTCAAATAACAAAAAAACATATTTATCGAAAAAAAAAAATATTCAAATTGATAGGATTGAAGATAAAATAAATTCAAAACAAATGTTCGAAATGCATTCCCTCAGCGTCAATACATTTATTGACTCTGGTGATATTTTCATGTAAAACGTTTCTCAACATTTGGGGCGTGATATCTTGGAAAGCTCTAAGAATTTTTACTTCTAGCTCATGTAGAGTTGTAGGCTGTGTGGAATACACCCTATTTCTAAGATGCCTCCATAGAAAAAAGTCGCACGGAGTAAGATCAGGTGACCTTGGTGGCCACCTGACTAGACCATGGGTTGTTATTAGTCTCTCTTGAAAGCGATTTTGAAGATAATTTCTCGCTATTCTTGAATTATGCGGAGGGGCGCCATCTTGCTGGAAGTACATTCTCTCAGTTATTTCCGCTGGTAGGTTGTTAATGAATTCCGAAATTTCATTCGTTAAAAAATTAAAGTATCTCTCTCCGGTTAGTTGGCCTTGAAAAAGAATGGGGCCAACAATATGAGTTCCAACTATTCCTGCCCAAACATTCACACCAAATCTCTCCTGGAAGCCACCTTGTCGAAACCGGTGCTCCTTTTCTATCGCCCAGTACCTGAAACAAAAGACCGTTCACACTTTTAGCACTTTACACTTCGACTATCGACAATAATCCAAATAAAGTACAGTACCTATCTTGTATTATTCCTGTTAAATAATCCATTGTTGGTAAATCTTGACTCGTCCGTAAACAAGATATAATAGTTAAATAGGTGATTCTCAGCATTTTGTCGAAGAAACCAATTACAATAATCCAGGCGCCTTTCACCGTCATTTTCATACAAATGTTGATGTAACTGATACTTGAAGGATTTAAATCGATGTTTTTTCAAAATTTTCCTTGCAGAGTCCTTACTTATAGCTAATTCGGCGCCAATCTGCCTTGAGGAAAATGTGCTATCATATTGTACTAAAGCTAATACATTAATTTCAGTTTCCTCATTAATAACAAATGCTTCTTGGTCTTCGTGAACATCAGGCTCAGTTCTTAATTTTTCTTCAAGCCACTGGAAATACCTTCTTGACGGTTGCTGCCTCCCTGGATATCGCTCTAAATACAATCGTTCAGCAGCATAAGAATTTTTTAAACATTCACCATAAATGAGAAGCATGTCAATTTGTTCGGTTCGTGAATAACGGGTCATTTTTTCAATATTCCACTACCTGATTTCGATTTCCAAACCCTTTTAAAATGGCAGAATCAAAAACACTACTTCGAACGTCAAAATAATATGGATAGCAGCGTTCGTGAGAGCTCTCGTTTCTTTTTTGTTTCATTCCAAAATACATCTTAATCAGCCTACTTGGTAATATTTTGGTTCGAATGATTATTGCAATGGAATGATTATTCTGAATAGCACAAACATCGTCCATAGGTAGATATTAGAATATCTATGGACGATGGCACAGACCAAGTACGTTTATGTTCCTATTTAACCTAGAACCTACAGGATATAATTTATCATTCCACATTATTTTTAATGTTATTTTTGCGTATGGCGATAATCTGTTTTGTTATTTGAAGAATAATAATTGGATTTTTTGGTATTTCATTTCAAAAAATTACTTTCTATTATATAATTAGAAAGGAATGGTTATGCTGAATAGTACAGGCAAGAAAAAGTTGAATGTTCCTATTTAAGTTATGGACCTACAGAGTATTGTTTTTTTCCCAATTTTTCCAATATTTTTTTGGCGGCTTTTTATAACGCCGATGAATGAAAATAAAATATCACAGTAGTAGCAACTGTTATCAATTGACGTATGGTTTCCATAGCCAACTTTTCAATTTTTGGCTTTCATTTTGCTTCCACGGCCTACTCGGTGAATTTCAATAATAATTTTTTTCTGATCTAGTTTCTGGTTAGATACCAACTTGTGATATGTCATTAGAAAGGGAATTGAATGCTGAATAAAGCAAAAAGAAAAAAAAATAGGGTTTCCATTTAAAATAAGAAAGTTGATGTTACTTCCGGTCAGACCGGAAGTTAACTTCGACATGGCAATATGCTCAAATTCTAGCTCTTATGTCATTATATCGACGCTCCAAATTTCACAAACCTACTTCATACAATAACTGAGATATTCCGTAGGCAATACTTCCGTAGCCACCCGGTATTGTAATGAAAATGAATGTGTGTGAAGAATTCTAGAGTGCCCTAAGTTGAGGTGACATTTGTTATGATGAATATGTTATCAATAATTACAATAAAAATAATAATAGTTTGAATATATTAATAATATAAGTGATAGTATTAGTGATTGTTGATAATAATAAACTGTATTATTATTTTCGTGATTTTTAGTAGTTGTAGAATTCGTAGAAAAATAATTGTATTGAATTCGAATTTTCATTTTATAGTTTTTCTTTAGTGAAAGTAGTTTGATTGATAGTAGCAATAGTAGTAGTTAGAAATTTGTTCCCTTTTATTCATATTTATAATCAGTGGTTTGTAGACTGTAAATAAAGTATTTTATTCAAATAATATTTCAGAACGCCCTTACAAATACTTACTCTTTGCTTTTAGATATTACCTCTCGTTCTTTTCAGGTGCTCCAGCTGCTCTCTTGGTACGCCACATGAGAAACTCTCAATCTCAAGGTAGAATTCAGGAAAAGGATGTCAAGAGTGATATATAATAATAATATGTAATTTACCTTGGAAATAAAGAAAGATATGAATTCAACTCAAATATTGTTCATTATATTCTCAATAGTCAAATTTTTTTTTAATGTAATAACTCTCATAATTATCAGTAGATTTCTTAAATTCTTATTTTACCTGTCCCTACGAAAACTACCTAACTTGCTAAATATGTGAACTTAACAAAGTCATGTAAATTTCAAACATTAGAGGAACGGCACCGTCACCGTTTTAATAGACACTTGCCATTCATATGGTTCCTCAAACGGAAATGTCTCTAACCTTAAATTACAAGTAAACAGAAGAGTTCGTGTGTTGAAATGAAAATGATTGATAAAATAAGACTAATAAAGTTCTCAAAAAGGAATAGTTTCGTGCACTGATACGCAGAAATTGTCTTAGTGATCTAACTGGTTATGAAGAAAAGTTCGGAAAGAAAGGAAAGTTCGAACTCGTGCACTGGATTGCTTGTTGAATTTTGGATTTATATAAGGATCAAATACCTTTCTGGTTCTGGTAGATTCCAGCTTCTCCTATTTGGCTTGCAGGTTGGATTTCTTACCAAACGTTTGTCAAGGTAAGTTGTTTTCAGTTTCAGTACTTCCTAATTTGGTATATTAAGTGTTTCTGTGGAGATTTAATTGGAATTTTGATGTAATTTTTCTCTGCTTTCTCCAAAATCGACCTCCGCTTCCTTTTTTGTTGATAACTTTCCTCACTTTTTTTCCGTTCCCAGGCCGGTTTTTTTCGATTTTCACAAACACTCTCGATCACTTATGGTTGTGAGTCACTGATTTTTATTGATTTCTTATAATTAATTAACCTATTTACAATTATTTCTATATAGTACATTTTTATTTTATTTCTACTAAAATTTAATTGAGTTTTTACATTTTTATACATGATATTTATTTCCTCTTTAGTTGCTGATATGACCTTTTTCTTGACTTTAAGTTTCCTCGTTCTTTTTCTAAACTCTACCTGTGATTGGCTGTGTGACAGTTTCATATACAAGATGTTTCTTGTTCAGAGTGTTCCGTTTACTTGGCTCGTAATCTTATGATTTGAGAATAACTCTTTATTTTGCAAGGTTTCTGAAGGATTTTTTTTAATTAAAAGTGTGACATTTTGAACTGGCAGAGGTTATATCTTTTTGAATCTTTATATCTTTATTTTTATTTTTATTTTTATTTCTATTAAGTCCAATATTTTTAAATTTCTATCTACTACTCTTATATTCTATTTTCATGACAATATAGATATATATATATCCGTGGACAGCTCTCGGAATTGAAACGAAAATACTCTATTCACTTTAGATTCTGCTTGCGTTCCTCATAACGCACGAAAAACTTGATTGAGTCTTGGGTTGGACAGAACAAATAAACATTTGTCTTCCTGTCAATGTTGTAGGTAAACATCTACATTTGGATTCCATGGCTCGTGTCGAATTAAGTTTCAAACCAGTGACTGTAGATGTCACAAGTTACTCTTCATTTATTCTCTCTTTGCCTTATGGTACTAATTCAGAGTGCATTCGTTTCAACTTCGAGAGACTTCATAAAGTCGTGCTGATGAGTTGGTAACAACGAAACAGCGCTGTCCACGGATCGTGAGCTCTCGGAATTGAAACGAAAACACTCTATTCACTTTATATTCTGCTTGCGTTCCTCATAACGCACGAGAAACTTTATTGAGTCTTGGGTTGGACAGAACAAATAAACATTTGTCTGCCTGTCAATGTTGTAGGTAAACATCTACCTTTGGATTCCATGGCTCGTGTCGAATTAAGTTTCAAACTAGTGACTGTAGATGTCACAAGTTACTCTTCATTTATACTCTCTTTGCCTTATGGTACTAATTCAGGGTGCATTCGTTTCAACTTCGAGAGATCTCATAAAGCCGTGCTGATGAGTTGGTAACAACGAAACAGCGCTGTCCACGGATCGTGAGCTCTCGGAATTGAAACGAAAATACTCTATTCACTTATATATATATATATATATATATATATATATATATATATATATATATATATATATATATATATATATTAAAAACACAAAAACAATTTCCACCGAGAAAACTCTGCAAACCAGGATAATCCGAGAAGCCCTTGAGATAGAGAAGCGCCCCAATTGCCTCAACACTCGCGACGACGGACGTAGACTTCCCAATACCTAGAAGCCTCTCATTGCACGCATAAACTCATTTCCCACCAACCCAGTTCCCGCACACAGCTCACTTAGCGCCAACCAAGTTCCCGCACACAGCTCATCTAGCGCCAATTCAGTTCCCGCCCATAGTTCACCTCACGCCAATACATTGCACACGGCCACTACAGACACGTCCACTATAAATACAGTTCCTCAACCCACAATTCCTCAGTTCTCTCGAAGGAGTAGGCAGATTGAGACCTTAGAGAGAACCAGTGACGAGACATGGGGAGTAGGCAGATTGAGACCCCGACGTCAAGTCACAAAAACCTAACGTAATTATACCTGAGGAGTAGGCAGATTGAGACCTCAGCGTAGAATTACGTTTTAACCTTTCATTAATTTTCTTTCTATTTCAGTTCTTGAAAATGGCTCCAAAATCGGAGCCGAAACGTCGAATTTCAACAAATTCTAGACGCGGTTCAACCCGAACATTTAGTTTTCAAATATCTGACCGCGGAAACCTATCTGAACACATTTCACGCCTCTACGGGGGGGATATTCTCCATCTCACGAAAAACTATTCATCACTCCTTATCCGAAGATCCAAACTCCTGTGCGACCTCACGTTCCTCAAATCATGCAGAGACCACAGAGTCATTCCCAAAGCCTTCCGGTTGAAACATCATGATACCTCATCGTCAGCCCAGCGTATTCTCAATAAAGCCAGCCAAGCACTCATTCGAAAAACACTTCACGACATCAGACGTAATTTGGACATCACCAACACCTCACTCTACAAATGTTTTGGCAAATTATCCACCGTAGATATCCATCCAGTCATCTGGGACACTTTGACCAGGATATCTCAAGACAAAGCAGATCACATCAGCAATAAGAAAACAGAAACACAGAAAAACAAACTTTGTGCATTGTTAACGAATACCATCATACCCTTGGTCCCAGCTGCATCACCTGTATTAGTACACAACTTCTCCGACACACCACTAGATCAAACTAGCCTTGCACTACTATCAAGAGGATTCAATTATTCCATCACACCAAACAGAATCCCAACAGAAACCATCATTACACAAATAGAAAGCGCTATAACCCATCTACCAGAAAACACAGCTGAAGAAACCAGACAAGATATTGCCACCACACTTAGGAGAGCAAAACTCCCTCCATCCAACATAACACCTGCCGAAAAACATTGCCTCAGAAACCTCCACAACAACCCTGACATAATCATTCTCCCAGCAGACAAAGGCAACGCCACCGTAGTTCTGAATACCTCAGATTATGTAGACAAAATGAGCACACTGTTAAACTCATCCGAGTATCAGATCACCCAACGAGACCCGACAACCTACCTCGAAAAGAAGACCAAAAATCTGATCAATGATTCTAAACTACCAGCCGAAACCAAGAAAGCCACTATCCCTAGAGAGAAGTCATCACGCACCCCTCGTATCTACGGACTACCAAAAATTCACAAGCCTGATATCCCACTCCGACCTATTGTCAGTGCCTTTGGATCACCAACCCAGAACCTGGCCAAGTATCTGGCGAGTACTCTTCAGCCACGAGCAGAAGAAGCTTCATCTTACGTGAAAAATTCATTCCACTTCTTAGACCTTCTCAAATCCTATAGAATCCAGAACACCGATATCCTAGTGAGCTTCGATGTTGTCTCCCTCTTCACAAACATTCCCCTAACGGACACGCTAGAAATCCTTAAAACTAAACACAGAATTCCAAAAGACACCCTGGACCTCATCAGTCACTGTATGAACAACACGTACTTCCTCTTCCAAGGAACTTACTACAAACAAGTGAAAGGTGCTCCCATGGGTTCCCCTCTTTCTCCAGTCCTTGCAAACCTTTTCATGGAAGACTTCGAAACTAGGGCTGTAGAAGCATTTGACCACAAGCCTACTTGCTGGTTCAGATACGTTGACGACATTTTCGTCATATGGCCTCATGGTTACGAAATCTCAAACACGTTTTTAGATCACATAAACGATATCCATCCCAACATGAAATTCACAATGGAGACCGAAATGAACAACTCCCTAGCTTTCCTGGACGTTCTCATCACGAAATCCAACAACTCTTTCACCCACACAGTACACAGGAAACAGACCCACACCAACCGATACCTACACGCAAACTCTCATCACCATCCAGCACAAACAAACTCCGTATTGAACTCCCTGATATACAGATCAATTCAGCTTACCGACAACCAGAATAGACCACAAGAGCTGGACAAACTGAAATCAGCCTTACTCCAAAATGGTTACAACAATTCGCTAATCGACAAGTCTATCCGCCATCAACTGACCCGTCCTCCAAAAACGAACGATCCACTAGAGAGTATTCAGCCACATAAAGCTTTCCTACCATACATCAAAGGTGTGACAGACAAAATCAGTAATATCTTGAGAAAACACGAGATAAAAACAATATTCACGGCCAACAACCAAATATCCAAATTCCTCAGATCTCCCAAGGACACAATACCAAACGATTCTCAAGGTATATATGAAATACCATGTTCAGACTGCCCGAGAACTTATATTGACCAGACTAACAGACGAGTAAATTCCAGAGTCTACGAACACGAACTTGCTGTGCGTCAGGCATCTTCCACTTCCGCACTTTATAAACATCGAGAAGACACAGGTCACAAAATAGACTTCAAAAACACAAAAACAATTTCCACCGAGAAAACTCTGCAAACCAGGATCATCCGAGAAGCCCTTGAGATAGAGAAGCGCCCCAATTGCCTCAACACTCGCGACGACGGACGTAGACTTCCCAATACCTGGAAGCCTCTCATTGCACGCATAAACTCATTTCCCACCAACCCAGTTCCCGCACACAGCTCATCTAGCGCCAATTCAGTTCCCGCCCATAGTTCACCTCGCGCCCATACATTGCACACGGCCATTACAGCCACGTCCACTATAAATACAGTTCCTCAACCCACAATTCCTCAGTTCTCTCGAAGGAGTAGGCAGATTGAGACCTTAGAGAGAACCAGTGACGAGACATGGGGGGTAAGCAGATTGAGACCCCGACGTCAAGTCACAAAAACCTAACGTAATTATACCTGAGGAGTAGGCAGATTGAGACCTCAGCGTAGAATTACGTATTATCCTTTCATTAATTTTCTTTCTATTTCAGTTCTTGAAAATGGCTCCAAAATCGGAGCCGAAACGTCGAATTTCAACAAATTCTAGACGCGGTTCAACCCGAACATTTAGTTTTCAAATATCTGACCGCGGAAACCTATCTGAACATATATATATATATATATATATATATATATATATATATATATATATATATATATATATATATATATATATTGAAGTGAATAGAGTATTTTCGTTTCAATTCCGAGAGCTCACGATCCGTGGACAGCGCTGTTTCGTTGTTACCAACTCATCAGCACGGCTTTATGAGGTCTCTCGAAGTTGAAACGAATGCACCCTGAATTAGTACCATAAGGCAAAGAGAGTATAAATAAAGAGTAACTTGTGACATCTACAGTCACTAGTTTGAGACTTAATTCGACACGAGCCATGGAAACCTAAGGTAGATGTTTACCTACAACACTGACAGGCAGACAAATGTTTATTTGATCTGTCCAACCCAAGACTCAATCAAGTTTCTCGTGCGTTATGAGGAACGCAAGCAGAATCTAACACATTTTCAAAGATACATCTTCCCTCAATACCAGGAAGGACATAGAGAAGGACCTAATGTTATATATACATACTTATACTTACTTCACCTCAACAAACATAATCAATTCATCAACTAAATAAAGAATATTAACAAACAAATTCCCAATGCCAAAAAGTCCCTTTTGTCTTTTACATTTAAAAATAAAAATTTAAGTTGGTATCACGATTGCAGTTGGTAACACTGATTGTAAATGCCAACTGACAAACCTATCAATGTCACAATTCAAAATTTATTTTTTACAGTTTTCCGCCATTTAATGAAGATATGTCAACTTGAATCCTCATGGTAGGAAATTTTCACAAAAATTTTTCAATTTTTATAATGACTTAGTATAATGTGTTCCTGTACTCACACAATTTTATTATTTACATTTTTAATATGTTACAAATCATAAGGAAAAGTGTTTATGTTTAATGCATCCGGCTTCGTTACAACCTCACTTTTCGTAAGTACTTGGAAATCCTTTTTTCCCTTTACTGATTGTAATAGTCAATTCTTCTTTTGTTCACCAGTGTTCCTGATGAAGAGAAAAATAATTCTCGAAAGCTCGAACGGAAATAAAGAGTTCACACAATTAAAGTGTCTCCGACTGCAATACCTGACAACTCCCTTTGTCGTTCCTTCCTCAATTTCCAGACCTACCGAGATCAGAGAACTCAAGTCCGTGATTCCTCTCCCAGCGAACGCCATTTCTATGTGTGGTAACATTTTTCCACGAATAAAGTTCACTCGAGACTCTTCTCTAGGTTTTCTGCGCCAGTTTACCAAACAGGTTTTCCATGTACGCCACATAGACGACTACAGACTCCGTAGAACCTTGGGTTCTACGCTTGAGGGTATCCCAAATTCGTTCTTCGTAATTTCTTGGTAGGAAACTTACACGTGCTTCATGCAAAAACTGATCGTAATCGTTAATTTTACTTCTTGCAAACCGAAACCACACCGATGCATCGCCATCTAATAGTTCAGATACCGAATCAAACATCAGCTTCTTGGAGACATACCGGGAAATTCTCATTTCTTCCAGCTTCTCGATGAAATCCGTTACACTAGAAGTGCCATTAAATTTTAAACCCCAACGGCTAACGTCAACAAACTTTGTTGATGAAAGACCAAAACGGTCTGAATTAGGTGGGCAGTAAGTAGCAAGTGGTCCCATACCAAATTGTTGGTTAGAATTGTGTGCCAACCCCATGGGGTTGAACCCAGGAATGTGGTTAACTGCAGTCGAGTTCTGTGGCAATGTGTTGAATGTAGCACATTGAGTATTGAATGGACTAGCAGTAGTACCTGAACCAACCACATGAGAAAATGTATTCATTTTTGGTAAGCCCGTCTGAGGGGGAACGTACTGACGAAGAGTGATATTTTTCACCTTTTCCACCAATTCAGAAGCCATAGTGACGGTTCTAGGTTTTGGCTAGAGATTTGATTTGCTAGCGTCATCGGGGTTAACCTTTGAACTTGTCTTTTGACAGAATTCTATCAGATCCTTATCGACAACCACCGGTTCAGTGTTAGCTGGTGGGACCTGTTCCGCCCCACTACGTGTTGACGAAGACTCAGGTACCAATAGAATGGGTTCATCCAATATCGAAACATTATCCAAGTGGACTGGTTGATCCAACAGTTCGGAAACATTTTGGTTCCCTACTTTCACATTACGAGTTCTAGCATACACCTCTTCCAAGGCGAGTCGTTCCTCCTCGACTGCTGCCAATAGCCTATATTTTTCCGTTTCGATCTCAGCTGTGGGCGGTCTAATTCTGGTCAAACGACCCTGAATGTGACGGAGTCGAGTCCCGATACGTTTGTAATCGTTTGCTAGGTTTTCAGGATTAATATCTTGAATACTGCCTATTAATTCTTCCAATTTGAAACTACAAACTGTAATATCATTGGTTGGATCGCAACTCATAGTATCTGGGCTAACATAACCCTCATGCTCACGTATCAGAGCCTGTCTCAATAAGGAGCGCTTTACTTGTACCGTCCCATTTCCTAAACTTGCACCACGAATCAACAATTCGTAAGTGAGTTCATCTCCCAGTAGTCTGTTGACATCCATTTTAGCCCGAAAAATTAGAAAGAAAAAAAATTATAGTAGCTAACGAATTTACGAAATTAAACCACCCTGTATACTCACCAACTTAAATTTTGAGAAGAAACGACCAAGAAAACAGTATTCGATTTTTTATTTCCTTTAAAGCTTCGTTAAAGTCTCACGAAAATCTCCCCCCTTCCTCGAAACAAAAAAAAATCGAATCTACAACGATCTACCCTGTCTGCTTAACATCCAAACCAAATTCAAAACATGTAGACAAGGAAATACCAGAGTAGTTATCTTTCCGCACGCCCTGTATAGTATGGCAATCAAAAAAAATTATAATATACCGTAACTTATCAATCAAATCCAGAAATAATTGATTTCCAGCAACACCCTGTATATTTGGTTGTATAAATAAGAACCGCAAATGATCAACACCACCCTGTGTACTTTTTAATCGACGAAGATACCGCAAAATTCAATATATTTTCTTCTCTATCACCAGAGCAACTATCAATTGAAAATTTGTAAAGTGGTATTTTGTTCTAGTGAACAAAAAAAAATAAATAAATAAAAATTGCACTAAAAGAGGGCAATAAAATTATATGTATCTATAATAATCTATATGCCAATCTTTCAAACTTCTTAGCAGTTATGTTTTTGTTCTCATCAAAATGATAAATGTTAATTCACCAGATATAATTACTGCGAATAATTCATAAATTTATTTTGTAAACAAGTTTGAGAAAAATTATTGTGACTGGCCCTGTACCGACAGAACCACAATGTGATGCTTTCTACCCTAAACAGAAGAAAAAAGTCTAAGGAAAACTAGAAACATAGATACCTATATATTATAGTACTACCAAGTAATCGTATGCACTGCGGCAGCTTACAAAAATCACCCTGTATGACAAGCAATGCTACCCTCAGTCAGCACTATATATCTATAGTGTGTAATGAAAAATACGGGTTATTTCTTAACTTGACTGTAAAATTATAGCCACAACATATTTGAAGTTGTTAAAAAAAAATTCAATTACTATAAAGTCACACAGTAACTCAACCCTATTCACCCTGTAACCAACTGAAATAGAAAAAAAAAATTAATTGGGCGCCATTTTGTTACGGTGATCGATTCCTTGAGGAGGAAAGATGTTAAAAGTGATCTTTGGTGGGTAACAAAAGATTTATAGTGCCTTACCTAACCTATTAAGGCCAGACACTTGGCTAGCTCAGTGGGCGGTGGGGTGGGTAAGATTGGTCACTAAATGAAAAGTGGATTGTTCAGTAAAAAAAATATAATTTCAAGTATTCCTTATAAAGGAGAAAACACCCGGTTGACCTTCGTCATGTTCGGAAGATACCCTTATAAAACAAATGAAATGCTACCAATACATGAGTGTTCTGGTGCTAATTACCACCTGTAACGTCACCTTAAATATATCAATGAGTTATACCCTACCGAGGTGATCACCGCAGTTCACAAAAGGGGTTGGTATGCTCAAGGATCTTAAATGTGTGCTTTGAGACTTCCTAAAGCGCAGCCTGGAGGTTTTCGATCTGGATGCCTGAAGAGCTAAATTATATGTTTGAGGGCTCAGAAGACAGGTGCCTGAAGGGCTAAACTATAGACCTAAGGGCTCAAAGTACAAGTGCCTGAAGGGCTAAACTATAGACCTAAGGGCTCAAAGTACAAGTACAAGGCTTAACTATATGTCTAAGGGCTCGAACTACAGGTGCCTGAAGGGCTTAACTATATGTGCAGTAAAATAGGTTGATCGGAAAAAGGTATAATAGTTGCTTGTTCCACACTGTGCATATACTATACTTGGCAGTGTCGTCCAGAACGACTCGTAGTGAAAAGGATTCTCGGAATGCCCCTCCGATGGCTGTGTTAGTTCTTTTCAAGGGAGTAGCCTATCCTGTACACACCCTGAAGGAAGGATCCGCTGTTCTGATTACTTGTAGGTGTTTACAAATCGGTCCTTGACAGTGGGCGAAGCACCCTGTCTCAAAATCTTATACCAAAAGTGATATCCCTAAATATCCTCTCCGGACAATAGCCCCTCCAAAGAAGTCTGATGTTGGATGGACTTAAAGTGAATGATCGTATGATCGACGTGAGTGATAATCCCCTCAAAGGGTTTTGGACGAATCCAACTCAATATCATTGGCAATAATTCTTCCAATAATCCCACCTTTCCTAGTGGAGAGAGAAATAACTATAATCTCAAATGAACAATATGGCCGATTGGAACTCACGTATCATGCCGACTGCCAAGCCAGGCCAGGTGTCTTAGGGCCCCTTTTTTTCTTTTTACCTCCTCCTCTGTCATCAACCGGAAACAACGAAGTCCGACAAATCCCCGGGAACTGATTTTCGCCCTTACCCATTACCAAAAATAGAGTCAGCAATTGTATTAACTCGCAAATTGGATTAAATCGCAGAGAAGCCATTATTCAGCTCGACGGATGTGCATCATCAAGAAGGAGGCATCATGCGCCTGCGTCAGACATTGTCAACTCGCTCATATCGTCCGTTGCCAAACCACAACAGCACTCAATGTAATTGAGTGGTTTTCCGACGACTCACGAATACTTCCGAACAAATTCAATAATTTCTCCCAACGATAAAACTACACGCTGATGATAATAACGTCCCAACTAACTTGATTACACCTAACAGAAATTCTACCGGTTCTAAACACAATTAAATCATAACTCATGACTAAAACGCGTGTGACCAATAATCATAGTTTCAGCTGTCAGGGTTTGCAACACTACCGAGGTCACCCGTCGACGAAGTGTGCGTTCGGAGTAGATCGTATCTTCTTAGCTCTCACTGCCATGAACACGGAACTGACTACACGAAGTGGTCAGTGGAAAATAAGCAAGCAGATTTGTAACGACCGAACACACCATCTGTCGATCGGTCCGACACACGACAAGAAGAAGAATTCCATTTAACCTTGTTGACATTTCGAAATATGGGTCACTAAAAGGGTTAGATTAGACAAACAAACAATGAGTTTCGAACATTAGGGCTTATGCACCATATTTCAATCGGATTTCAACAAGTGGTTAGTATTTATTATCAGCTGTTTTGATATATCACAAATGTCAGTGTCCGTCCTTCCAGGTATAATTGAGAATTTCAGCAGGTCGCTCATTCCTTAGGGTCTAACTATAAGAGACGTTATGTGCGGGCCAGGCCTGGTTCGAAAGTATAGAAATTGCAATCTGTCTAGTACTCGAGCAGTCACATACCAGAATTAAAAGTTGTATTCGAGTGTTTCGAAGGATAGCATACAAATTGTTCGAATCTTATTGAATTTTTGGTATCATCTTGCGGAGATAAAATCGTCCCATAACAAACTGGATTTCCTTTTTTCAATGTTTTAATATTGACATTATTTACAAAAAGGATATGAAACTTTAATGGCTTCTAAATGATACATGCGAGCGCTTTCGATAGCTGTTTGTGCCATCATCTTCATGGCTCTACTCCAAGATGATACCAAAAATTCAATAAGATTCGAAGAATTTGTATGCTAACCTTCGAAACACTCGAATACAACTTTTAATTCTGGTATGTGACTGCTCGAGTACTAGACAGATTGCAATTTCTATACTTTCGTACCAGGCCTGGCCCGCACATAACGTCCCTTATAGTTAGGCCCTAAGGAATGAACGACCTGCTGAAATTGTCAATTATACCTGGAAGGACAGACACTGACATTTGTGATATATCAAAACAGCTGATAATACTAACCACTTGTTGAAATAATAATAATAAATCGACTTTATTCATCAAAAACCAGAAAAAATGGAGTTTGGTGAATAGGTGGAGTATCAGCAGAAGCTGTTTTTCAACTCAACCTTTACAACAATTACAAAAGTGGATAATGCTAATGCTAATCATCACCAGTCAATGTTCATACATTATATCACCAATAATTTAAATCTAGGTTGATAATGGATTAATAGTTTTCAATGCTGAAACGTGATGTTGAAAAAAGAAAAATTCTTAATAAAATCAGATCAGAGCTCGTGTCAAGATGAGTTAATGAGGTAGTTGGACATCTTATTTCTGTCAATTTTTGATTAGACGTAGTTCCATTTTCTTTTTAAAGTTAAGCAAATTGTAAGACCTAAACTCACTGGGTAGTGAATTGTAATATTTTGGTGCGATATACGAGAAGCTTCTGGTGAATATTGAAGTGCGATGTTTGGGAATAACGAGGATATTATTGTTACGTGTTGATGCTGGAAAATGATACCAGTCTGTTAAAGAGATAATCAGGTTTACGGGAAATCAGAACTTTGTGTACATTTGTTAATAAGTGCAAATGTCTGAGTTTATCTAGTATCAACCATCCGGATTGTTTCATTTTTGTCGATATGTGATCAAACTTACGAATTCCATAACAGAGGCGAAGACAAGAATTCTGTAAGCGCTGCACACGATCGGCATCAGATTGTAACAAGGCGGGACCATAAACACAGTCACCATATGAAACTTTTGAAAAAATCAGGGATTCACAAAGTTTCATTTTGAGTTTTGTGGAAAGAATGTCTTCATTTGGGTATAACTGTCGTAACGTGTTATAAGCACTTTGACATAAGTAACTAACATGCCTGGTAAATCTCAGTTCAGGATCGAAGTATAGTCCTAAATTTTTGCTCTCATTAGCTATAGGAAGTATATTGTCACCAATATACACCTCAAATGATTCCAGGGCAGATTCTCTCATTTTCTGTGACCCAAATAACAAGACTAATGATTTTTTTGGGTTCAGTTTCAGCTTATGAGCTGATGAAATATCAGATATTGACTGAAGGTCGTTGTTGATAGTATTCTGAGCTTCTTGTAGGTTACCACAATGAAATGAGAAATATATTTGAGTATCATCTGCGTAATGGTGTACAGTAGATTTGATAATAGAACGGTGGAAGTCAGAAATATATATACTGAAAAGAAGTGGACCCAATATGGATCCCTGAGGTACACCTTTAGTCACCAGTAGAGACTTTGACAACTCACTGTCGATATTAACGCTTTGACTGCGGCCATCTAGGTAATTCTGTATCAAGCGAACTGCGCTATTCGAAAATCCAAAGAAGTTGAGTTTATTACAGAGTATTTCATGGTCCAAGGTGTCGAAAGCTTTACTGTAGTCGAGCAAAACTAGACATGTTAGTTTGCCGTCATCTGTGGCTCTGAAAATATCATCTGTAATCGCTAAAAGAGTAGTAGTAGTACTGTGTTGCGTTCGGAAACCTGATTGAACAGAAGTTATTATGTTATGCTCGTACACATATGAATAGATCTGATCTTTCATTGCCATTTCTGCGACCTTAGATAGAGATGGGAGGATGCTGATGGGTCGGAGGTCAGAAAAATCTGTGGGAATGTTGCATTTTGGTAGAGGAATGACCCAGGCATGTTTACATTCTTCGGGAAATACACCTTCCACCAAAATGGTATTTACAATATGAGTGATATGATTTAAAAGATGGTCAACAATCAAATGAATCATGCGAATGGAGATGTTGTCAGACCCAGTGGCATTAGTTTTGATTTTATAAATATATTCTTTCACCAATTCACTGGTAATGTTACAGAAGTTGAAACTATTTTCGTTTTGGGTTCTATTGTATACTTCAAGAAGCGACAACTGTGCTTTCGAAGGGTCCTGCTGGGAAATATTGTTAAAATGATAGTTAATGCGATCTTTGTCTTTCAGATTGATCGGTATTTCAGAATTGTTTTTGTGTCTCAGTAAGCCAAGTGATCGTAGGGCATTCCATGTAGATTTAGAATTTTTCTGAGGAAGAATATGGTCCAAGTATGCCTTCTTTTCACGTCGTATTGCACCCGTAGTGTAATTTCTCAGATCTCTATAGAATTGAAAATCCACCGTAGACTGAGATTTTTTATATTTATTGAAGGCTCGATCTCTGAGTTTGATCATTTCTTTTATAGTGAAAGTGAGCCATGGAGCAGGGGATCTAGTTACCCTTTTCGTCTTGAGAGGAGCGTGTTTATCAAAAAGATCCTTGAGGTGGAGATGAAAAAAGGAAAGCATATCGTTAACATTATTCAAATCGTAGATAACATTCCATTGAATGTTTCTCAAGTCGTCACAGAATGACTCATAGTTGAATTCCTGATAGTCCCGGAAGGTTATCATTCTTACCTTGTTTTCTACTATACAATTTTGAATTTCACAAGATACAGCTAAGTGATCGGATATACCGTGGACATCGGAGATATCAACAGAAGTAACTTGTTCCTCATCCGACACTATCAAAATATCCAACAATGTCTGACTATTGTTAGTTATTCGTGTTGGGTTTTTGTACCAGTTGCTTAACATTGTAGGAGGATAAGAAATTGTTGAATAGTGTACAACGTCTATCGTTTTTGAGCAAATCAATGTTCAAATCACCCGCTGCAAGAAAAAAGTCACACGTTGGCAATAGATTAGAAATACTTTCATCAAGTTCACACAGACAGAGTGGTATACTTCAATCCGGTGGACGGTATAACACCCCAAAAATGGAAAGTTTTCCTCTGATAGTGGTTGAGATCCAAAGCTGCTCAAGATTTGCACTTATTTGTGAAGCAATATGTTTGAATGGAATAGTTCGTCTAACAAAAAAGGCGACACCTCCGCCTGTTCCAGTTCTATCAACTCTAATCAAACTATGGGAATTAATATTTATAGTATTCGAGTCTATGTTCGTGTTTAACCAAGTCTCAGTCAATCCGACGATGTCGATGCTCTCCGCCGAAATATAATCGACTAGTTCGCTATACCCAGCGAAAATAGATCTAACATTCAGGTGTAAGAATTTCATTTCCGACTGTAAATAAAATAATAACCACAAAAATTAATAAATCAAGGTAAACAAATTTAAGGATTACTATACGGTTTTGAATTAGTTCAGGTGATTCAATGAAAATATATGAAATCTATTATTAAGTATGTGTTCCTATTACAATATAACATCAACCATGTAAATAATAAAAATAATTAAGTAAAATAGGTAGAGTTTTTTAACGGGTGGACACAGTTCTGGATCTCAGCGTTTTTTTGGGGAAGTTTTCTTCGGGAGACGAGAGTTCCTTTCTTTTCTGGCTGTTGGTAGGGTTGAGGTACGCTTTCAAATAATTTGGATATGCCTCAATATCGTCAAGGGATATTGAGTCGTTATCAATGACCAGCTGATTGTTACGAATGGTGGCCTTTACACCCAACTTCTTCGCGTTGTTCAAGTGGCCTCTCAGAGCCTTATGGATTATATGATCCTTTGGACTGAGGTCGTTGGCTACGAAGATCTCAGTCCCTTTGAGCTTGTGAGAGTTTTTGAAGATTTCAACCTTTTTGAAGTATGAAATCAGTTCTATTTTCAGGATTCGCTTATTATTTTTGTTGATGAAGGAATATTCGTTATTGAGATCAGAAATACTCAATTCAATTGCCAATTTTTGGCTCAAAGAAGTTAAATTTTCGGAAATATCTGTTGAATCTAATCCGAATACGACTATATTATTTTTACGTAGTTTGCGGTCCAGCAGCTCGACGTGGTTGGTCAACTTCTTATTTTCTTCCTCCAACAGCGTGATTTTGCTTTTGACGCCCACAAAATCGTCCTTGATTTCGGCCAGAGTTTCGTTCGACTTATCGATTTTTTTGTCTATATTGACGAGAAGGGTGAATACTTCTTCCAGGGTCTTAACTTCTTGATTCGATGACATATTATTATTTGTATTCAACAATGAAGATATTTTGAACTAAGCACCCGAGCTAATATCACTCTTTCACCCACGTTTTGTCTCCTGAAGTATTGTATTTCTTTATTAATTTATTTTTCTTAAGTACGATGTTTCTTTGCGCAGTACTTTCACTTCACAGGAATGAACGATAATTTACTAATTTCGCTTTCTGTTATACAACGGCTCACTTTCTCGACTCACCCAAAATACTAGTTGTGCAGCTTCCTTTTACTCAGCTTTGCCAGAAAATTTGAAATTTCTGCGATTACTGGTACCAGATTATTAAGGCAATATTCACGAGCAAAACAATCCACTGTTCGTTTCACTTTAAAATTTTTCTAACCGATTGAAATATGGTGCATAAGCCCTGATGTTCGAAACTCATTGTTTGTTTGTCTAATTTAACCCTTTTAGTGACCCATATTTCGAAATGTCAACAAGGTTAAATGGAATTCTTCTTCTTGTCGTGTGTCGGACCGATCGACAGATGGTGTGTTCGGTCGTTACAAATCTGCTTGCTTATTTTCCACTGACAACTTCGTGTAGTCAGTTCCGTGTTCATGGCAGTGAGAGCTAAGAAGATACGATCTACTCCGAACGCACACTTCGTCGACGGGTGACCTCAGTAGTGTTGCAAACCTTGACATCTGAAACTATGATTATTGGTCACACGCGTTTCAGTCATGGGTTATGATTTAATTGAGTTTAGAACCGGTAGAATTTCTGTTAGGTGTAATCAAGTTAGTTGGGACGTTATTATCATCAGCGTGTAGTTTTATCGTTGGGAGAAATTATTGAATTTGTTCGGAAGTATTCGTGAGTCGTCGGAAAACCACTCAATTACATTAAGTGCTGTTGTGGTTTGGCAACGGAGGATATGAGCGAGTTGACAATGTCTGACGCAGGCGCATGAAGCCTCTTTCTTGATGATGCACATCCGTCGAGCTGAATAATGGCTTCTCTGCGATTTAATCCAATTTGCGAGTTGATACAATTGCTGACTCTATATTTGGTAATGGGTAAGGGCGAAAATCAGTTCCCGGGGATTTGTCGGACTTCGTTGTTTCCGGTTGATGACAGAGGAGGGGGTACAAAGAAAAAAAGGGGTCCTAGAGACACCTGGCCTGACCTGGCAGTCGGCATGATACGTGAGTTCCAATCGGCCATATTGTTCATTTGAGATTATAGTTATTTCTCTCTCTACTAGGAAAGGTGGGATTATTGGAAGAATTATTGCCAATGGTATTGAGTTGGATTCGTCCAAAACCCTTTGAAGGAATTATAACTCACGTCGATCATACGATCATTCACTTCAAGTCCATCCAACATCAGACTTCTTTGGAGCGGCTATTGTCCGGAGAGGATATTTAGGGATTTCACTTTTGGTACAAGATTTTGAGACAGGGTGCTTCGCCCACTGTCAAGGACCGATTTGTTAACACCTACAAGTAATCAGAACAGCGGTTCCTTCCTTCAGGATAGGCTACTCCCTTGAAAAGAACTAACACAGCCATCGAAGGGACATCCCGAGAATCCTTTTCACTACGAGTCGTTCTGGACGACACTGCCAAGTATAGTATATGCACAGTGTGGAACAAGCAACTATTATACCTTTTTCCGATCAACCTATTTTACTGCACATATAGTTAAGCCCTTCAGGCACCTGTAGTTCGAGCCCTTAGACATATAGTTAAGCGCTTCAGGCACTTGTACTTTGAGCCCTTAGATCTATAGATAGTAAGATCCTTGAGCATACCAACCCCTTTTGTGAACTGCGGTGATCACCTCGGTAGGGTATAACTCATTGATATATTCAAGGTGACGTTACAGGTGGTAATTAACACCAGAACATTCATGTATTGGTAGCATTTCATTTGTTTTATAAGGGTATCTTCCGAACATGACGAAGGTCAACCGGGTGTTTTCTCCTTTATAAGGAATACTTGAAATTATATTTTTTTTACTGAACAATCCACTTTTCATTTAGTGACCAACCTTACCCACCCCACCGCCCACTGAGCTAGGCAAGTGTCTGGCCTTAATAGGTTAGGTAAGGCACTATAAATCTTTTGTTACCCACCAAAGATCACTTTTAACATCTTTCCTCCTCAAGGAATCGATCACCGTAACAAAATGGCGCCCAAATAATTTTTTTTTTCTATTTCAGTCGGTTACAGGGTGAATAGGGTTGAGTTACTGTGTGTTTTTTTAACAACTTCAAATATGTTGTGGCTATAATTTTACAGTCAAGTTAAGAAATATCCCGTATTTTTCATTACACAGTACATATATATAGTGCTGACTGAGGGTAGCATTGCTTGTCATACAGGGTGATTTTTTTAAGCTGCCGCAGTGCATACGATTACTTGGTAGTACTATAATATATAGGTATCTATGTTTCTAGTTTTCTTTAGACTTTTTTCTTCTGTTTAGGGTAGAAAGCATCACATTGTGGTTCTGTCGGTACAAGGCGAATCACAATAATTTTTCTTAAACTTGTTTACAAATTAAATTTATGAATTATTCGCAGTAATTATATCTGGTGAAATATCATTTATCATTTTGATGAGAACAAAAACATAACTGCTCAGATGTTTGAAAGATTGGCATATAGATTATTATAGATACATATAATTTTATTACCCTCTTACTAGTGCAAATTTTTTTATTTATTTTCTTTGTTCACTAGAACAAAATACCACTTAAAAAATTTTCAATTGATAGTTGCTCTGGTGATAGAGAAGAAAATATATTGAATTTTGCGGTATCTTCGTCGACTAAAAATTACACAGGGTGGTGTTGATCATTTGCGGTTCTTATTTATACAACCAAATATACAGGGTGTTGCTGGAAATCAATTATTTCTGGATTTGATTGATAAGTTACGGTATATTATAATTTTTTTTTGATTGCCATACTATACAGGGCGTGCGGAAAGATAACTACTCTGGTATTTCCTTATCTACATATTTTGCATTTGGTTTGGATGTCAAGCAGACAGGGTAGATCATTGTAGATTCGATTTTTTTGTTTCGAGGAAGCGGGGAGATTTTCGTGAGACTTTAACGAAGCTTTAAAGGAAAAAAAAATCGAATACTGTTTTGTTGGTCGTTTCTTCTGAAAATTTCAGTTGGTGAGTATACAGGGTGGTTTAATTTCGTAAATTCGTTTGCTACTATATTTTTTTTGTTTCTTTCTAATTTTTTGGGCTAAAATGGATGTCAACAGACTACTGGGAGATGAACTCACTTACGAATTGTTGATTCGTGGTGCAAGTTTAGGAAACGGGACGGTACAAGAAAAGCGCTCCTTATTGAGACAGGCTCTGATACGTGAACATGAGGGTTATGTTAGCCCAGATACTATGAGTTGCGATCCAACCAATGATGTTACAGTTTGTAGTTTCAAATTGGAAGAATTAATAGGCAGTATTCAAGATATTAATCCTGAAAACCTAGCAAAAGATTACAAACGTATCGGGACTCGACTCCGTCACATTTAGGGTCGTTTGATCAGAATTAGACCGCCCACAGCTGGGATCGAAACGGAAAAATATAGGCTATTGGCAGCAGTCGAGGAGGCACGACTCGCCTTGGAAGAGGTGTATGCTAGAACTCGTAATGTGAAAGTAGGGAACCAAAATGTTTCCGAACTGTTGGATCAACCAGTCCACTTGGATAATGTTTCGATATTGGATGAACCCATTCTGTTGGTACCTGAGTCTTCGTCAACACGTAGTGGGGCGGAACAGGTCCCACCAGCTGACACTGAACCGGTGGTTGTCGATAAGGATCTGATAGAATTCTGTCAACAGACAAGTTCAAAGGTTAATTCCGATGACGCTAGCAAATCAAATCTCGAGCCAAAACCTAGAACCGTCACTATGGCTTCTGATTTGGTGGGAAGGGTGGAAAATATCACTCTTCGTCAGTACGTTCCCCCAAACTTTACAGTGAATAACTCTCAGACGGGCTTACCAAAAATGAATACATTTTCTCAAGTGGTTGGTTTAGGTACTACTGCTAGTCCATTCAATACTCAATGTGCTACATTCAACACATTGCCACAGAACTCGACTGCAGTTAACCACATTCCTGGGTTCAACCCCATGGGGTTGGCACACAATTCTAACCAACAATTTGGTATAGGGCCACTTGCTACTTATTGCCCACCTAATTCAGACCGTTTTGGTCTTTCATCAACAAAGTTTGTTGACGTTAGCCGTTGGGGTTTGAAATTTAATGGCACTTCTAGTGTTACGGATTTCATCGAGAAGCTGGAAGAAATAAGATTTCCCGGAATGACTCCAAGAAGCAGATGTTTGATTCGGTATCTGAACTATTAGATGGCGATGCATCGGTGTGGTTTCGGTTTGCAAGAAGTAAAATTCACGATTACGATCAGTTTTCGCATGAAGCACGTGTAAGTTTCCTACCAAGAAATTACGAAGAACGAATTTGGGATACCCTCAAGCGTAGAACCCAAGGTTCTACGGAGTCTGTAATCGTCTATGTGGCGTACATGGAAAACTTGTTTGGTAAACTGGCACGAAAACCTAGAGAAGAGTCTCGAGTGAACTTTATTCGTGGAAAAATTTTACCACACATACAAATGGCGTTCGCTGGGAGGTTAATCACGGACTTGGGTTCTCTGATCTCGGTAGGTCGGGAAATTGAGGAAGTGAGTCTGAGTGCGCAGGAATATAAGGCACCGATGACCATGCCTCGATATTCCGTGGCCTGGTCTGGAATACCAACGAGTAAACCACTCGAGGGTGTCCGCGATTGAGTCACGTCCGGAGCAACCAGTTGTTCGGAATGAGGACTACGTTCCCGCTGCCGGTGGTCCACAGGGTGATAAGTCTGGGCAGCCAAATTCTACGTCATTACGGTGTTGGAATTGCGGCCAAGTCGGACATTTACGCGCCGCGTGTAGACAGGCATCACGGAAGCATTGCTTCCAATGTGGAGCCCAAGGAGTGACAATCAGGACCTGTGCGAATTGTTCGTGAATCGGACAGAGGAGTCACTAATTGGTCGCCTAGTGTGCTCTAATCGCCCAACTTCAGCGACCACTTTTGCCGACAATCTCCATCCTGTCTTGAACTACATCATGTCCGATTGTGAGGGAGACAATCGACCGTATCTTGAAGTCGGTGTACTGGGGTTGAAATTTAAAGCACTGTTGGATAGTGGCTGTAATAAAACCGTAATTGGTGGACTTGGTTAGTATACTTTACAAAACATGGGACTCAAAATCATGGAAACTAATGTTAAGTCGTGTGCGGTAGCGAACGATCAACTTTGCAACGTGATAGGCGTCACAAGCGTTCCCTTTAGTTTGAAAGGAAGGGTTCGAACACTGGAGGTATTGGTAATACCAGAAATTTCCCATACCATAATTCTCGGTGTAGATTTTTGGTTGGCAATGAACATCATTCCTGACTTGCGACGTGGATGCTGGGAATTTGATGAGTCGACTTCGTAAGTAGGTTCGGTAAGCAGTGTGGTCTCAAAGGAGATTCTGACTGCCGAACAGCAGACTTGCTTAGACAAGACCATTAGAGAATATTTCATCTTACAAGCAAGGTTGCACTAGTACAGTTCACCATAAAATAGTTACTTCATCGGAGCCAATTAAGCAAAGAGCATACCGCGTCTCACCCGCGATGCAGCTTCACATTGACAACGCTGTGAAAGACATGTTAGAAAACGATGTGATTGAACCTTCGGAATCCGCATGGTCTAGCCCGGTTTTGTTAGTCCCGAAAAATAATGGGGAATATCGTTTCTGCGTTGATTATCGACAGTTGAACCGTGTAACGAAAAAGGACGCGTATCTGCTACCATTTATATCAACTATTCTGGACAAGTTGAGAAATGCCAAATCCCTCAGTTCCATTGACATCAAATCCGCCTATTGGCAAGTTCCGATTTCACCCGAATCTCGGGAATATACGGCATTTACGATTCCAGGACGTGGGTTGTATCATTTCAAGCGTATGCCATTCGGTTTATGCAATGCGCCAGCTACGTTCCAGCGTATGATCGATAAAATATTAGGAGCCGATCTCGAACCTAATATGTTCGTGTATTTGGACGATGTCATCTTGGTTACGCAAGATTTTGAAACTCATATGAATTTGATTCGCGAAGTTTTCAAGCGATTTCGAAAATCTGGATTAACCGTGTCTAAGGAGAAATGCTTCTTCTGTAGGCCCGAGTTGCATTACCTGGGATATGTGGTCGACCGTCAAGGCCTTCACGTAGATCCTGTCAAAGTATCTGCTATTCTCGATATTCCTCCACCTAAGAACACGACCGAGATTCGACGTCTCGTAGGTGTTGCATCGTGGTATCGCCGGTTCATACCGAATTTTTCAACTTTGATAGCGCCTATGACGGCTTTGTTGTCGAAGAACAGGAAATGGCTCTGGACGGATGAATGTCAGAAATCATTCATGGGAGTTAAGGACGCCTTAGTCTCGGCTCCAATATTGACATGTCCAAGCTTTGGTATTCCGTTTATTGTTCAAGCGGACGCTTCCGCGTACGGTATAGGCGGCGTTTTATCTCAGAACCTGGATGATGGCGAACATGTGATATGTTATGTCAGTAGGTCCCTTACTCGCCAAGAGCGAAATTACAGCACAACGGAGCGTGAATGTCTTGCAGCTCTGTACACTATTGAGAAGCTTCGTGCCTACCTCGAAGGCTACAAATTCACGTTACTAACCGACCACCACAGTTTGGTATGGCTTCACAACTTACGCGAACCAACAGGCCGGTTGGCGCGTTGGGCGTTCGATTTCGACATAGTGCATCGAAAAGGAAAGGACCATGTTGTCCCTGACGCCTTATCGCGAGCAGTTCCTGAGGTATCTTCGATAGAGACTACCCCGACGACTATTCAAGATCCTTGGTATAACCGTATGACTTCACGAGTGCGTGAAAATCCATTGAAGTTCCCGCAATGGCGATTAGTAGCTGACAAGTTGTACAAGTACGTTAATTGTAAGTATCCGACCTTAAGGGATACTAGTGACTTTTGGAAATTAGTGGTACCGAAAGAAAACCGCAAGGAAATAATCAGTCAACATCATGATAGTACTGTTGCCTGTCATTCCGGTGTCTTTAAAACGTTTGAGCATCTTGAAAATCGATTCTATTGGCCAAAGATGCGAATTGATGTCGCGACCTATGTTAGGAAATGTCCGGTATGCCTCACCTGAAAACCTGTTTTGAAAGCACCTCCTGGAGTCATGGGTAAGCCTCCAGATGTACAAGTTCCTTGGCAGATGATTAGTGTAGACCTATTTGGCCCACTTCCACGTTCCTCTCAAGGCTACAAATTTATTAACGTCGTTACCGACACCTTCAGTAAATTTTCATTATTTTTCCCACTGCGCACGGCCACAGCAACTGCGGTAACACGTATAACGGAAGAGCAAATCTTTCTGGTTTTTGGATGCCCGCAATTTTTACTTTGCGATAATGGGGTTCAGTTTCGCTAGAATCTGTTTCAGAATTTGTAAGACGTATAATGTCTCGATCAGATTCACCCCCCTTTATCATGCTCAAGCCAATCCGGTCGAAAGGGTCAATCAGGTTCTCAAGACTATGTTGTCCTGCTATTTTGAGGATATCCACAAGAAATGGGACACACTGCTTCCTAAAGTGGGATGCGCAATTAGAACGGCTGTACATGAGACGACTGGTCTTACACCTTTCTTCGCGAATTTTGGTCGTGAACATGTACCTACCGGCGACGGATATCGGAAACACGAAATTGATTCGGAAGACACACCTACCCCTAGTAGAGCTGCTATTGTCGAGGAATACTCAAACATCTTTCGGGACATAAGTCGACGGTTGAAATTGGCCCATTCTCATTCTGCGGTGCGGTACAACTTACGTCGACGGCCAGAATCTTTTTCAGTTGGCACGCGCGTATTTCGAAAGAACTATGTCCTATCGGATGCGGCCCAAAATTTCACGTTCAAGTTTGCACAGAAATTTGTTGGTCCGTTCATTATGAAACGTAAGATTTCACCAATCACGTATGAGTTAGTTGACACGAATGGCAAGTCTAAGGGTACTTGGCATGTGAAGGACTTGAAAGCCCATCCACCAGATGTGGAACCCGAGAGTTCAGGAATGGATTCTGACGAATAATCGACCACTCATAGGGACTTGGATACCGAAAAATTTTGTCTGTGATGTCTTGTTAGAGGTTGGCGGGTTCTCCAGCTAGCTTGGAGCCTTGTTCTAAGTCGTTTCGAAAGTGGTAGATATGCAATTTTGGAGGTCTCGTTCTCGTTGTTTCGGTTTCAAGTATATGGGGGCATTCCCTTATGGGGGATTAGAACTATCACTTTCGTTTCTTTTCCGTAGGGAAATACCACCGACGTGGATTATAGATTGGCTACTCGAACAGAGGTTGCCCTTGTTGGTGAAGCCGGCATTATGTCGTTCTTGTGTAATTGGGGTGAAGAATGGTCATCCCTGGCGTATGCCTGAAGCGACTTGGACTTGGTACGGTCCCCATCCAGTGGCTGGAAATGCATTTGGTGTCCTTATGTGTGAGTGTATTTTCAGGTCCATAACAGTAACATCACTGTTCGGTTGGTAGTCGTTATTACAGGAAGAGCATTGGTTTCAACTATCTTTGATGCATCCTGTAGTGACTACTCCATAATAGTATCACAACATTGTGTTCTGTTGTGCGCGGCCGAAAGTACCATTGGTTTTATTATTGAGAATTTGTATTTTCCGGCCCATGACAGTATCCTATTTGATCTGTTTGAGGTAGTACTTCGGGAAGAACATTGGGTTTCATTATCTTCGATGTCTTCTTGTTAGTGCCCTCGGGATGAGTGTGCGATTTTGAGTTGGAATCTCGACTAGTTTGATTGAGGTTCGTAATAGCTGAGTCAGCTGGTGTTGTCGATCGGTACGGGTCGTGGGTTTTTTTTTGTTTTTTTATCTATCCTTCTATTCTCCTTAGCATTCTGATCAGAGATGGGAATGTTGGTTAGTCATATTTTGGTTGGTTCTTTATAGTTGACCTATGGTAGTAGATCACCTCCCACCCTAATTTTTTTATTTTTGTTGGGAGGGCGATTGCCCCGATACGTTTTATAGGTTGTGGAATAACCACTGCAGTTCTCAGTCTGATCCCTCGGGTACGTTGGTTCTGTAGAGATCACTATCGGAGAAATCGTTCTTTCGTTCCTGTTAACGTTATCCAACCATAAAGCTTCCATTGTATTGGAGGAACTGCATTACTGTTAAAGTCTGTACAACGTCAATGGATACTTCATACACTAAATCTAGATTCACATACCTACGCGATTATCTGGTTAATTCCTTTCTTACTATTATAAGATTCGTAAATGGTATCGTGGCCTAACTGATGTCGTGCGGATTATATCTGTCATGATGTGGGTGGCAAATAAGTCCTGAGCCATCTTGATGTAAAATCAGGTTTCAGTCTTTCGTTTTGTTTTTTTTTTATTTTAGTTATGGGATGTTTCCACTCAGTACCTCTTCCAGGACTGGGTGAGTATTGTGAAAACTTAAAACAAAATTTTTGCGCTGACAATATGCAATATTATTATTGGGATGGCAGCTCCCGGATGCTGGACAATTGGAGTGTGGGATCTCGTTTGAGGGTCGTTTTGGTCGTTAGGTTGTACTTCTGGGATGTCTGGAGCAACAACGTCACCCAAAACACGAGACTTCTCCTGCGGAAATTGAGTTGTGCAATTTTAAGTATGTGGAGTTCTTTCCACCACAACTCCACCACGTTGGGTGTTCTGGAGGTTTCGGTTGTGCGACTGGACGGCAGGGACGGTTCATGGGCGGGATCCATACACAACAATTTGACGTGGGCGAGGACAACAAACTTGAGGCGATTTGTTATCATGCGTTTCAAGCCTTGTGAATTTTCTTTGCTTGCGAGTACAACAAACTTAAGGCGATTTGTTGTCATGCGTTTCAAGCCTTGTGAATTTTCTTTGCTTGAGAGTACAACAAACTTAACGTGATTTGTTGTCATCCGTTTCAAGCCTTGTGAATTTTTTTTGCTTGCGAGTACAACAAACTTCAGGCGATTTGTTGTCATGCGTTTCAAGCCTTACTTGTTAAAATATTTCGGGGTTCAGTAATTTGATATTTTTTTTTTGTAATTATAAGCCACAGGTATACCATTACTCAGAAGAGATTTACGGGTAAATCTCTTGTGAGTTGAGGGGGAGTTGTTACGGGACGATTTTATCTCCGCAAGATGATACCAAAAATTCAATAAGATTCGAACAATTTGTATTCGAAACACTCGAATACAACTTTTAATTCTGGTATGTGACTGCTCGAGTACTAGACAGATTGCAATTTCTATACTTTCGTACCAGGCCTGGCCCGCACATAACGTCCCTTATAGTTAGACGCTAAGGAATTAGCGACCTGCTGAAATTCTCAATTATACCTGGAAGGACGGACACTGACATTTGTGATATATCAAAACAGCTGATAATAAATACTAACCACTTGTTGAAATCCGATTGAAATATGGTGCATAAGCCCTAATGTTCGAAACTCATTGTTTGTTTGTCTAATCTAACCCTTTTAGTTACCCATATTTCGAAATGTCAACAAGGTTAAATGGAATTCTTCTTCTTGTCGTGTGTCGGACCGATCGACAGATGGTGTGATCGGTCGTTACAAATCTGCTTGCTTATTTTCCACTGACATCTTCGTGTAGTCAGTTCCGCGTTCATGGCAGTGAGAGCTAAGAAGATACGATCTACTACGAACGCACACTTCGTCGACGGGTGACCTCGGTAGTGTTGCAAACCTTGACATCTGAAACTATGATTAGTGGTCACACGCGTTTTAGTCATGGGTAATGATTTAATTGAGTTTAGAACCGGTAGAATTTCTGTTAGGTGTAATCAAGTTAGTTGGGACGTTATTATCATCAGCGTGTAGTTTTATCGTTGGGAGAAATTATTGAATTTGTTCGGAAGTATTAGTGAGTCGTCGGAAAACCACTCAATTACATTAAGTGCTGTTGTGGTTTGGCAACGGAGGATATGAGCGAGTTGACAATGTCTGACGCAGGCGCATGAAGCCTCCTTCTTGATGATGCACATCCGTCGAGCTGAATATTGGCTTCTCTGCAATTTAATCCAATTTGCGAGTTAATACAATTGCTGACTCTATTTTTGGTAATGGGTAAGGGCGAGAATCAGTTCCCGGGGATTTGTCGGACTTCGTTGTTTCCGGTTGATGACAGAGGAGGAGGTACAAAGAAAAAAAGGGGTCCTAGAGACACCTGGCCTGACCTGGCAGTCGGCATGATACGTGAGTTCCAATCGGCCATATTGTTCATTTGAGATTATAGTTATTTCTCTCTCCACTAGGAAAGGTGGGATTATTGGAAGAATTATTGCCAATGGTATTGAGTTGGATTCGTCCAAAACCCTTTGAGGGGATTATCACTCACGTCGATCATACGATCATTCACTTCAAGTCCATCCAACATCAGACTTCTTTGGAGGGGCTATTGTCCGGAGAGGATATTTAGGGATATCACTTCTGGTACAAGATTTTGAGACAGCGTGCTTCGCCCACTGTCAAGGACCGATTTGTTAACACCTACAAGTAATCAGAACAGCGGTTCCTTCCTTCAGGGTGTGTACAGGATAGGCTACTCCCTTGAAAAGAACTAACACAGCCATCGAAGGGGCATCCTGAGAATCCTTTTCACTACGAGTCGTTCTGGATGACACTGCCAAGTATAGTATATGCACAGTGTGGAACAAGCAACTATTATACCTTTTTCCGATCAACCTATTTTACTGCACATATATTTAAGCCCTTCAGGCACCTTTACTTCGAGCCCTTAGACATATAGTTAAACCCTTCAGGCACTTGTACTTTGAGCCCTTAGGTCTATAGTTTAGCCCTTCAGGCACTTGTACTTTGAGCCCTTAGGTCTATAGTTTAGCCCTTCAGGCACCTGTCTTCTGAGCCCTCAAACATATAATTTAGCCCTTTAGGCATCCAGATCGAAAACCTCCAGGCTGCGCTTCAGGAAGTCTCAAAGCACACATTTAAGATCCTTGAGCATACCAACCCCTTTTGTGAACTGCGGTGATCATCGGTAGGGTATAACTCATTGATATATTTAAGGTGACGTTACAGGTGGTAATTAACACCTGAACATTTATGTATTGGTAGCATTTCATTTGTTTTATAAGGGTATCTTCCGAACCTGACGAAGGTCAACCAGGTGTTTTCTCCTTTATAAGGAATACTTGAAATTATATTTTTTTTTACTGAACAATCCACTTTTCATTTAGTGACCAACCTTACTCACCCCACCGCCCACTGAGCTAGCCAACTTTCAGGTACCCAAGTACCATTAAATACCGCAGTGCAACCAACATCAGATCGCCTTTTGAGATCAAGGAGTAGGCAGATAGAAGAGACCTTGTTACCTCATCAGACCACGACTCGAGGATATATATATATATATATATATATATATATATATATATATATATATATATATATATATATATATATATATACAGTGAGGACCAAAAGTCCGTCGTCCCCCCTGTAACTTCTTTATTCTACATATTACAAAAAAATGTTAAAAACATAAGTTGTAGGGTTTCATTCGATGTCTTTAATGGTTTGAGTTTCATTCATACAGAGTGTCTCAAAAAAGCACGGTGACTTAGAAGTTAATTTTTTTAAATGGGACACCCTGTATTTCATTGCATTATTACATTCTACGTTGAATTCTGAACAAGTTTGATGAATGGTTTTCTATCAAAAAAGTTAATAGTTTTGGACTTATGAACACTTAATAAATAAATAATTATTTCGACTACTTTTGCACCAGTTCACGAATAAATTAATGAGGTAGGCTATGCACGCTAGGCGCGTTTATTTTATCCATGACAACGAAAAAAATCTCTTATCTGTTTTTGCCAAATGTCATTGACATTTTGTAGGTTTTCAAAACTTTGTTTCAAACGGTTTTCAATTTCTCTTGTTGATTAATATGGCTCGTTCAGTAGCAGACAAAGTTGAAGCCGTTATCATATTTGGTGAAGCTAACCGAAATTACCACGCTGCTATTCGCATTTTCAATGAACGGTTTCCAGAACGTCCGATGTGTCGAAAATATCTGCAGAAATTGGTGGCAAAATTTAACCAAACTGGCACCGTGAAAGATGCTCCGAGATCTGGAAGGCCGAAAATAATTACGGAAGATGTTGAAATTCAAGTACTAGCCGAAATGGAAAATAACCCACAACAATCAACTAAGCAAGTAGCTGAGACATGTGATGTTTCTAAAACATCAGTAAAGAGGGTTTTAAAACAAAATAAATTCCATCCTTACAAAATAAAAATTTTGCACCAATTGGTTGAAGATGATCCCGACCGGCGACTTTAATTTTGCGAGACCATGGCAGAAAGAATTGTTGCAAATCGACTTTATTTGCAACACATCTGCTTTAGTGATGAAAGCACTTTTTACCTAAATGGAAATGTGAATACCCAGAATTGTAGATATTGTAGTGATGAGAATCCCCATGAATTCCGCGAGGGGCATACTCAATTTCCCCAGAAAATTAATGTTTGGGCTGGTATTTTAGGTAACCACATTGTAGGTCCCATATTCTTGGAAGAAAATTTAAATGGTCCCAGATACCTCCAAATGCTGCAAGACACAATAAGTCCCAGTATCGATGAGATCGTTGCGCAAAACCCACATGAATTTTACTTGGATGTAACATTTCAGCAAGATGGAGCGCCACCACACTATTTTCGGGAGGTGAGAAATTACTTAGATTGAAGGTATCCAGGTAGGTGGATTGGACGTCGAGGTACAACAGAGTGGTCAGCTCGCTCACCGGACCTCTCACCGCTTGATTTCTTTCTCTGGGGCTATGTGAAATCCGTAGTTTTTAAGACAGTTTGTGGGTCGTTAGATGAACTGCGCCGTCGAATTATTGAAGTGTGTTCAGAAATAACACCTCAAACCTTCATTAATGTTAGGGAAGAGTTTACAACCCGACTATTTATGTGTCAAGAAATGCATGGTGGACATGTCGAACATCTTTTGAAATAGATAAAAACTCACCGTTTTTAGTTATAAATTAAAATATGTCTTCAGTTTTTAATGATTCTTGATCTGTATTTATGGACTACCTTATTTGTTAATAAAATGTTTCAACTTCATTTGTACTAGTCTTTCGTGAGATTCAACAACTCTAACAATTGTAAAATGGTACGACGAGGTAAGTTACACATGGTGCCATCAGCAGTTTGCAACATTGGATAGCTTTCAAAAAGTTAGGATAGGAAAGTGGAATACATTGTGATCCATTTGTTACGATTTTCTCATTGAACTGGCGCAAAAGTAGTCGAAATAATTATTTACAAGTGTTCATAAGTCCAAAACTATCAACTTTTTTGATAGAAAACTATTTATCAAACTTTTTCAGAATTCAACGTAGAATGTGATAATGCAATGAAATACAGGGTGTCCCATTTAAAAAAATTAACTTCTAAGTCACCGTGCTTTTTTGAGACACTCTGTATGAATGAAACTTAAACCATTAAATAGATTGAATGAAACCCTACAACTTATGTATTGAACAATTTTTTGTAATATGGAAAATGAAGAAGTTACGGGGGGGGCGACGGACTTTTGGTACTCACTGTATATATATATATATACCCGAACTTTTAGTTTTCAAATATATAGCTATATATATATATCTATCTATATCTATATATTTGAAAACTAAAAGTTCGGGTTGAACCGCGTCTAGAATTTGTTGAAATTCGACGTTTCGGCTCCGATTTTGGAGCCATTTTCAAGAACTGAAAAAGAAAGAAAATTAATAAATGGTTGAAACGTAATTCTACGCTGAGGTCTCAATCTGCCTACTCCTTAGGTATAATTACATTAGGTTTTTGTGACTTGACGTCGGGGTCTCAATCTGCCTACTCCCCATGTCTTGTCACTGCCTACTCCTTCGAGAGAACTGAGGAATTGTGGGTTGAGGAACTGTATTTATAGTAGACGTGGCTGTAATGGCCGTGTGCAATGTATTGGCGCGAGGTGAACTATGGGCGGGAACTGAGTTGGCGCTAGATGAGCTGTGTGCGGGAACTTGGTTGGCGCTAAGTGAGCTGTGTGCGGGAACTGGGTTGGTGGGAAATGAGTTGATGCGTGCAATGAGAGGCTTCCAGGTATTGGGAAGTCTACGTCCGTCGTCGCGAGTGTTGAGGCAATTGGGGCGCTTCTCTATCTCAAGGGCTTCTCGGATGATCCTGGTTTGCAGAGTTTTCTCGGTGGAAATTGTTTTTGTGTTTTTGAAGTCTATTTTGTGACCTGTGTCTTCTCGATGTTTATAAAGTGCGGAAGTGGAAGATGCCTGACGCACAGCAAGTTCGTGTTCGTAGACTCTGGAAGTTACTCGTCTGTTAGTCTGGCCAATATAACTTCTCGGGCAGCCTGAACATGGTATTTCATATATACCTTGAGAATCGTTTGGTATTGTGTCCTTGGGAGATCTGAGGAATTTGAATATTTGGTTGTTGGCCGTGAATATTGTTTTTATCTCGTGTTTTCTCAAGATATTACTGATTTTGTCTGTCACACCTTTGATGTATGGTAGGAAAGCTTTGTGTGGCTGAATACTCTCTAGTGGATCATTTGTTTTTGGAGGACGGGTCAGTTGATGGCGGATAGACTTGTCGATTAGCGAATTGTTGTAACCATTTTGAAGTAAGGCTGATTTTAGTTTGTCCAGCTCTTGTGGTCTATTCTGGTTGTCGGTAAGCTGAATTGATCTGTATATCAGGGAGTTCAATACGGAGTTTGTTTGTGCTGGATGGTGATGAGAGTTTGCGTGTAGGTATCGGTTGGTGTGGGTCTGTTTCCTGTGTACTGTGTGGGTGAAAGAGTTATTGGATTTCGTGATGAGAACGAGGGAGTTGTTCATTTCGGTCTCCATTGTAAATTTCATGTTGGGATGGATATCGTTTAGGTGATCTAAGAACGTGTTTAAGATTTCGTAACCATGAGGCCATATGACGAAAATGTCGTCAACGTATCTGAACCAGCAAGTAGGCTTGTGGTCAAATGCTTCTACAGCCTTGGTTTCGAAGTCTTCCATGAAAAGGTTTGCAAGGACTGGAGAAAGGGGGGAACCCATGGGAGCACCTTTCACTTGTTTGTAGTAAGTTCCTTGGAAGAGGAAGTACGTGTTGTTCATACAGTGACTGATGAGGTCCAGGATGTCTTTTGGAATTCTGTGTTTCGTTTTAAGGATTTCTAGCGTGTCCGTTAGGGGAATATTTGTGAAGAGGGAGACAACATCGAAGCTCACTAGGATATCTGTGTTCTGGATTCTATAGAATTTGAGAAGGTCTAAGAAGTGGAATGAATTTTTCACGTAGGATGAAGCTTCTTCTGCTCGTGGCTGAAGAGTACTCGCTAGATACTTGGCGAGGTTCTGGGTTGGTGATCCAAAGGCACTGACCATAGGTCGGAGTGGGATATCAGGCTTGTGTATTTTTGGTAGTCCGTAGATACGAGGGGTGCGTGATGACTTCTCTCTAGGGATAGTGGCTTTCTAGGTTTCGGCTGGTAGTTTAGAATTATTGATCAGATTTTTGGTCTTCTTTTCGAGGTAGGTTGTCGGGTCTCGTTGGGTGATCTGATACTCGGATGAGTTTAATAGTGTACTCATTTTGTCTACATAATCTGAGGTATTCAGAACTACTGTGGCGTTGCCTTTGTCTGCTGGGAGAATGATTATGTCAGGGTTGTTGTGGAGGTTTCTGAGGCAATGTTTTTCAGCAGGTGTTATGTTGGATGGAGGGAGTTTCGCTCTCCTAAGTGTGGTGGCAATATCTTGTCTAGTTTCTTCAGCTGTGTTTTCTGGAAATACCATGTTCAGACTGCCCGAGAAGTTATATTGGCCAGACTAACAGACGAGTAACTTCCAGAGTCTACGAACACGAACTTGCTGTGCGTCAGGCATCTTCCACTTCCGCACTTTATAAACATCGAGAAGACACAGGTCACAAAATAGACTTCAAAAACACAAAAACAATTTCCACCGAGAAAACTCTGCAAACCAGGATCATCCGAGAAGCCCTTGAGATAGAGAAGCGCCCCAATTGCCTCAACACTCGCGACGACGGACGTAGACTTCCCAATACCTGGAAGCCTCTCATTGCACGCATCAACTCATTTCCCACCAACCCAGTTCCCGCACACAGCTCACTTAGCGCCAACCAAGTTCCCGCACACAGCTCATCTAGCGCCAACTCAGTTCCCGCCCATAGTTCACCTCGCGCCAATACATTGCACACGGCCATTACAGCCACGTCTACTATAAATACAGTTCCTCAACCCACAATTCCTCAGTTCTCTCGAAGGAGTAGGCAGTGACGAGACATGGGGAGTAGGCAGATTGAGACCCCGACGTCAAGTCACAAAAACCTAACGTAATTATACCTGAGGAGTAGGCAGATTGAGACCTCAGCGTAGAATTACGTTTCAACCATTTATTAATTTTCTTTCTTTTTCAGTTCTTGAAAATGGCTCCAAAATCGGAGCCGAAACGTCGAATTTCAACAAATTCTAGAAGCGGTTCAACCCGAACTTTTAGTTTTCAAATATCTGACCGCGGAAACCTATCTGAACATATATATATATATATATATATATATATATAAATATATATATATATATATATATATATATTTGTAACTCGACGTTTCGGCTCCTGCTTTGGAGCCATTTTCAAGAGAGTGACTTCGAGGTCTCTATCTGCCTACTCCTCGAGTCGTGGACTGTTGAGGTAACAAGGTCTCTATCTGCCTACTCCTTGATCTCAAAAGGCGATCTGATGTTGGTTGCACTGCGGTATTTAATGGTACTTGGGTACCTGAAAGTGGGCGTGTCTTGCGGGTTTTCTCGTTCGTCCTACCTGTGTCTGCCTGATGTTGATTGTTTTGGATTGGGATAATTAATTGTTGTAGTTTGGTGATTACGGTAGGAAGAAGCGGTTTCCAAATGGGGTTCAATTTACGGCTATCATCTTTAATATTCAGGCAATCAGGACGTTTTTCGATTTCGATGGCTTCTCTGATGAATCTGGAGGTTCTGGAACGTACTGGGCGATGGTTCTGGTTTTCTCAAAATCTATGGGGTGACCTCTTTGGATGAAATCAAGGGCTAATGCGGAGCTGGTGTCTCGGTTTCTAACGGAAAGGGAGTGTTGATAAGATCGGAAGTGGATCTGTTTTGAAGTTTCTCCTATAAATGACTATATATTTATACATATATATATAGTGGTAAGTATTCGTGACTGGCAGTAATATAGAAGTTGAATTTCCGTGGGGATGCAGTCAGGTGAAGGGCTATTTTAAGTAAACTCTTTGAAATTCGTCAAGCTTTCGGCTATGTTTATTGCCTTCCTCAGGACGACTAAAATCATAATCAGTAACATTCTGAAAATTGTAAAGTATTTGGGTACTTACTAACATGAGATTCAATAGAATTCATACATATAAGAATCATAAAAAATAATAACGTGACAGTGACATTATATAAATATAGAAATCAAGTTGGAAAATTTTGAATATTGAGTGTTATATCGTTATTAGATTTGAATTTTAATAAATACGTATAAATTTGACTAAGATTTTTCAAATCGATTCTTTTATTCATAGACTGACTGTTAGAATTTAAATGAACCATTTCCAAGAAAACTCTTTTGGTTTCATTATTCTCAGTATCTCAGTTTCGTGTTGTTATAGTCCATTTGATGGTCTTTTTGATTGGGGTGTTCTGAAAGTGCACATGAGTTAACGTTTCATGTACAATCACTTTTATGGGAGATATATATATATATATATATATATATATATATATATATATATACATATATATATATATATATATATATATATATATATATATATATATATATATATATATATATATATTTTTTTTTTGAAGGAGGTTAGCTCGACTGGCTAAGTTAAGGAACGACAAAGGGAGTTGTCAGGTATTGCAGTCGGAGACACTTTAATTGTGTGAACTCTTTATTTCAGTTCAAGCTTTCGAGAATTATTTTTCTCTTCATCAGGAACACTGGTGAACAAAAGAAGAATTGACTATAACAATCAGTGAAGGGAAAAAGGATTTCCAAGTACTTACGAAAAGTGAGGTTGTAACGAAGCCGGTTGCATTAAACATAAACACTTTTCCTTATGAGTTGTGACATATTAAAAATGTAAATAATAAAATTGTGTGAGTACAGGAACACATTATACTAAGTCATTATAAAAATTGAAAAATTTTTGTGAAAATTTCCTACCACGAGGATTCAAGTTCACATGTCTTCATAAAAAGGCGGAAAAATGTAAAAAATACATTTTGAATTGTGACATTGACATTGATAGGTTTGACATTTGGCATTTACAATCAGTGCTACCAACTGCAATCGTGATACCAACTTAAATTTTTAGTTTTAAATGTAAAAGACAAAAGGGACTTTTTGGCATTGGGAATTTGTTTGTTAATATTCTTCATTTAGTTAATGAATTGATTATGTTTGTTGAGGTGAAGTAAGTATGTATATATAACATTAAGTCCTTCTATGTCCTTCCTGGTATTGAGGGAAGATGTATCTTCGAAAATGTGAGCCATTTCTAGGAACTGTCTTTTTTGGAGACTGTTCGAACTATCTAATATTTTCACTTCATCATATAAGAAATTGTGGTCCGATTCTATGGTGTGTTTTGCTAAAGTGCAAACTTTTTTATTAGTTCTGATATCACTTTTATGTGAGGTGATTCGGTCTTTAAGTAACCTTTTTGTTTGACCAATGTACGTTTTACTACATTAATTACAGGGTATAGAATATACTACATTTGACATGTGTGTCACTTTGATTTTGTCTTTAAGTTTTGAGAAAAGATTTTTAATGATTAAAGTATTTTTGAAAGCTAATTTAATATGTGTAAATTGGTTGAAAATATTCTTGAGTTGGATTGATAAATTGCCCAGGTGTGGCAGAGAAAAGTAATGAGTAGGAATGTCAATTGCAGGCCTGTTGTCCACCTGAACTGAATTGGTGGATGATCTGCTGAGTATTAAGTTATGAATGAGTTTTTTTGGATAACCGCTATTAATAAAAAGTTGTGATAATTTTTTTAAATTCTGTATTCGCACGGTGGAGTGAGAAGTTTTACTCACTCTATCTTTCATTGCTAGAACCAAATTAATTTTTTGTTTCTTCTGATGGAAAGATTCGTAATGTAGGAATCTTCCTGATGAACCAGGTTTCGTGTACCATGATGTGATGATGGTATTATCATCCCTTCTGATCAGCTTTGTATCTAAGAAGGGTACACTGTGATTGATGTCCTCTTTTTCGATGGTGAATTGTAAAATTTCGTCATAGCCGTTGAAGACACGAAGTGTTTCTTCTACTCCATCATGCGGAATACTTAACGGAATAATGTCGTCAACATATTTTTTAAGAAAGGGAATTTTAAATGACAATTTATTTAAACAAGAAACTACTAGATCGTCCATCACATACTGTGCAAGGATTGGAGAAACCGGGCTGCCCATTGGCATTCCTAGAGTTTGTTTATAACAGTTCTCTGAAAATGAGAAAACTGTGGTATCAAAGAGAAATTCCAATAGTTTGAAAAAATTATTTAAGTTAATGTTGCACTTTGTGCCAATATTGTTCCAGTGATTTTGTATGCTGTTTTTTGCAAGATTAAGAGAAATGTTGTTGAATAATGCTTTGACGTCCAGACTGATTATGATATATCTTTCTGGTAATTGAAATTCATTGATAAATTCACAAAATTGAAAGGAGTCTTTAATGTAATATTCATTTTCTTTTATATATATATATATATATATATATATATATATATATATATATATATATATATATATATATATATATATATATATATATATACCCTGTATATATATATATATATATATATGAGTAGGAATGTCAATTAATTTATACAGGGTATATATATACATATATATATATATATATAGTCCGATAAAAAACATAAAGGCAGCAATTTTGTCATTACTGAAAAAATAAATGGAATTATCGATCATGTCTCTATGAATCAAACCCCGATTGTTTTAAAAGCAGTGCGAACAAATCCACTTCCCACAGAATCTGAGATTACTGTTTATCAATCTGGTACTAACAATCTATCAAACGTAGAACAGAGCAACTCCAATCCAAACCACAATACTTTTTTAGACCAGACAGATTTTCAGAAAACAGGCACATAATCCTAGTCTTTACACTCAATGTCCAATCGATTAGAAACAAAGTTGATGATTTGTATATCCTCCTTGAAAGCCAAAATTTTCCTCATGTTGTATTACTTACTGAACATTGGTTACATCAAGGAGAACCTATACACATTCCTAATTACATCATGATATCTAATTTTAGTAGAAGTGAATTCAACTGTGGTGGAACAATGATTCTGGTTAAATATTTAGTTTATTTGACTTGAAACTCACCAATGTCAAAAAATATGATGACCTTATAGTGCAAAAGCAATTCGAATTCAACTTAGCTCACTCTAATATAGCGAATCTATTTGTGTTATGTATATACAGATCGCCTAACACAAATGGTCTCATATTTCTTGAAAATCTAGAATTACTTTTACTTAAACTACCCTTCTTCTCTCTCTTTTAACTTATGTATGCACACAAATAGTCCTACCAGGATAAAACCAAGTTCTGAAACCAAAATCGATTATGTGTGCACTAACCTAAGTAAAGGAGATGTTATCTGATCAGTTCTATCATCATGCATTTCTGATCACGAAGCTATCTGCTGTGAAGTAAAGGTTATGTATAGAAGTGTATCCAATAGGTTGACATATGGTAGATTATTCAGTGAAAGCAATTATAAAACTTTTTATAAAAACTATCTTGATGCCAAATGGAATACGGTATAATATGCTGATGACCCCTTCCTTTCTTTTTATAACATATTATCCTATAGCTTTGAAATTTCCTTTCCTATGCAAAAAATAAAAATATAAAATAGAACTAAAAAAGTATGGCTGACTTAAGGAATTCGCAATTCCGCTAAGAATCTGAGAAGTCTTCATTATATGAAAAAACACAGTAGTAATAATCCTTTATTGAATCAATATTGCGTCAATCATAGAAAAATTCACAGAAATGGCATTGAAGCTGCAAAAAGAATGTATTATCATAATCGAATTTCGGCAAGTAAAAACAAAACCAAGGAAACCTGGCTTATTGCAAATGATCTTCGTGGTGAAAATATTGGATCATACAATATTACCTTGGATCCTAACATTCTTAATGAATATTATTGCACCATCGCTGAGAGACTGTCAGAAAATATTGATGCGGCACCGGATCCACTCCATTATTTGAGTGAAATCCATATCACAGAACCATTTGTACTGTATCCAACGAATTTGACGGAGCTCATAGATACAATTGAACAAGTTAAAAATAAATCCTTCTGCGGAATTGATAATATTTCAATAAATATTCTTGAAAACATGCCCATCTTCTCTCTTGAATTGTTGGTTCAGCTCATTCATGACTCTTTCGCAAAGGGATTCTACCCAAACTTTCTCAAAGCAAGTCTTGTCATCCCTCTTCATAAGGATGTTAATACAACGGATCCCTCTTATTTTCGATCGATTTCTCTCATTCCGACCTTTGCAAAATTTATAGAAAAACTAGTTAAAACTAGATTAAGGGATTTTATCAATGTCCACATTATCAATCCTCAGCAATATCGATTTCAGCCACATAAAATGCTGTCTCCTCCTTCCTGAGAGAACTATACTGCAAACTGAATCAGAGGGAAGTTTGCGCGGCGGTATTTTGCGACCTTTCAAAAGCTTTTGATTGTGTAAACCACCAAATCCTGCTGCGAAAACTCCAACACTGTGGGTTCAGAAATCTTAGCCTTAGCTGGATGGAATCCTATCTGGGGGAGCGTACCCAAATTGTGAGTACCACAAGGTTCTGTATTAGGGCCTATCTTGTTTCTACTTTATTTCAATGATATAGCTAATCTAAAGATTGACGGTAAATTTAATATTTTTGTGGACGACACAACAATCTTCTGGCATGATAGTGAAGTAAAGAACCTGCACGGTTTTCTCGGTGGAAAAAACTCTGCAAACCAGGATCATCCAAGAAGCCCTTGAGATAGAGAAGCGCCCCAATTGCCTCAACACTCGCGACGACGGATGTAGACTTCCCAATACCTGGAAGCCTCTCATTGCACGCATAAACTCATTTCCCACCAACCCAGTTCCCGCACACAGCTCACTTAGCGCCAACCAAGTTCCCGCACACAGCTCATCTAGCGCCAATTCAGTTACAGCCACGTCCACTATAAATACAGTTCCTCAACCCACAATTCCTCAGTTCTCTCGAAGGAGTAGGCAGATTGAGACCTTAGAGAGAACCAGTGACGAGACATGGGGACATGGGCAGATTGAGACCCCGACGTCAAGTCACAAAAACCTAACGTAATTATACCTGAGGAGTAGGCAGATTGAGACCTCAGCGCAGAATTACGTTTCAACCTTTTATTAATTTTCTTTCTTTTTCAGTTCTTCAAAATGGCTCCAAAATCGGAGCCGAAACGTCGAATTTCAACAAATTCTAGACGCTTCAACCCGAACTTTTAGTTTTCAAATATCTGACCGCGGAAACCTATCTGAACATATATATATATACCTGGTTCATCAGGAAGATTCCTACATTACGAATCTTTCCATCAGAAGAAACAAAAAATTAATTTGGTTCTAGCAATGAAAGATAGAGTGAGTAAAACTTCTCACTCCACCGTGCGAATACAGAATTTAAAAAAATTATCACAACTTTTTATTAATAGCGGTTATCCAAAAAAACTCATTCATAACTTAATACTCAGCAGATCATCCACCAATTCAGTTCAGGTGGACAACAGGCCTGCAAATTGACATTCCTACTCATATATATATATATATATACAGGGTATATATATACATATATATATATATATATATATATATATATATATATATATATATATATATATATATATGTATATATATACCCTGTATATATATATATATATATACAGGGTATATATACATATATATATATATATATATATATATATATATATATATATATATATATATATATACCCTGTATATATATATATATATATATATATATATATATATATAAAGAAGGAACATTTTATTGGACTAAGCCCTCTAGTGAAAATGCAACCGTAGACACGTGTTTCGATCTTAAGGATCTCATCAGTACGGTGAAAGCAAGTGTAAGGATGTGCAACACTTGATTGCAGGTGAAACAACAAACGAACGGAGTCAACAAACAGGAAGCCAACCGCACATTTGTGGCTTCAGTCGGAACACCTCGTGTTTACAAGGCAAGAAACGACGTCGCCACGGAGGCAGCTATAGCTACCTGCGTGACATCCGAGTCCAGGAATATAAATGAAACAGGGATATGCTCTCGAGGGAAATTGTGAATAACAAGAAGGAACATTTTATTGGACTAAGCCCTCTAGTGAAAATGCAACCGTAGACACGTGTTTCGATCTTAAGGATCTCATCAGTACGGTGAAAGCAAGTGTAAGGATGTGCAACACTTGATTGCAGGTGAAACAACAAACGAACGGAGTCAACAAACAGGAAGCCAACCGCACATTTGTGGCTTCAGTCGGAACACCTCGTGTTTACAAGGCAAGAAACGACGTCGCCACGGAGGCAGCTATAGCTACCTGCGTGACATCCGAGTCCAGGAATATAAATGAAACAGGGATATGCTCTCGAGGGAAATTGTGAATAACAAGAAGGAACATTTTATTGGACTAAGCCCTCTAGTGAAAATGCAACCGTAGACACGTGTTTCGATCTTAAGGATCTCATCAGTACGGTGAAAGCAAGTGTAAGGATGTGCAACACTTGATTGCAGGTGAAACAACAAACGAACGGAGTCAACAAACAGGAAGCCAACCGCACATTTGTAGGAATGTCAATTTGCAGGCCTGTTGTCCACCTGAACTGAATTGGTGGATGATCTGCTGAGTATTAAGTTATGAATGAGTTTTTTTGGATAACCGCTATTAATAAAAAGTTGTGATAATTTTTTTAAATTCTGTATTCGCACGGTGGAGTGAGAAGTTTTACTCACTCTATCTTTCATTGCTAGAACCAAATTAATTTTTTGTTTCTTCTGATGGAAAGATTCGTAATGTAGGAATCTTCCTGATGAACCAGGTATATATATATATGTTCAGATAGGTTTCCGCGGTCAGATATTTGAAAACTAAAAGTTCGGGTTGAAGCGTCTAGAATTTGTTGAAATTCGACGTTTCGGCTCCGATTTTGGAGCCATTTTGAAGAACTGAAAAAGAAAGAAAATTAATAAAAGGTTGAAACGTAATTCTGCGCTGAGGTCTCAATCTGCCTACTCCTCAGGTATAATTACGTTAGGTTTTTGTGACTTGACGTCGGGGTCTCAATCTGCCCATGTCCCCATGTCTCGTCACTGGTTCTCTCTAAGGTCTCAATCTGCCTACTCCTTCGAGAGAACTGAGGAATTGTGGGTTGAGGAACTGTATTTATAGTGGACGTGGCTGTAACTGAATTGGCGCTAGATGAGCTGTGTGCGGGAACTTGGTTGGCGCTAAGTGAGCTGTGTGCGGGAACTGGGTTGGTGGGAAATGAGTTTATGCGTGCAATGAGAGGCTTCCAGGTATTGGGAAGTCTACATCCGTCGTCGCGAGTGTTGAGGCAATTGGGGCGCTTCTCTATCTCAAGGGCTTCTTGGATGATCCTGGTTTGCAGAGTTTTTTCCACCGAGAAAACCGTGCAGGTTCTTTACTTCACTATCATGCCAGAAGATTGTTGTGTCGTCCACAAAAATATTAAATTTACCGTCAATCTTTAGATTAGCTATATCATTGAAATAAAGTAGAAACAAGATAGGCCCTAATACAGAACCTTGTGGTACTCACAATTTGGGTACGCTCCCCCAGATAGGATTCCATCCAGCTAAGGCTAAGATTTCTGAACCCACAGTGTTGGAGTTTTCGCAGCAGGATTTGGTGGTTTACACAATCAAAAGCTTTTGAAAGGTCGCAAAATACCGCCGCGCAAACTTCCCTCTGATTCAGTTTGCAGTATAGTTCTCTCAGGAAGGAGGAGACAGCATTTTATGTGGCTGAAATCGATATTGCTGAGGATTGATAATGTGGACATTGATAAAATCCCTTAATCTAGTTTTAACTAGTTTTTCTATAAATTTTGCAAAGGTCGGAATGAGAGAAATCGATCGAAAATAAGAGGGATCCGTTGTATTAACATCCTTATGAAGAGGGATGACAAGACTTGCTTTGAGAAAGTTTGGGTAGAATCCCTTTGCGAAAGAGTCATGAATGAGCTGAACCAACAATTCAAGAGAGAAGATGGGCATGTTTTCAAGAATATTTATTGAAATATTATCAATTCCGCAGAAGGATTTATTTTTAACTTGTTCAATTGTATCTATGAGCTCCGTCAAATTCGTTGGATACAGTACAAATGGTTCTGTGATATGGATTTCACTCAAATAATGGAGTGGATCCGGTGCCGCATCAATATTTTCTGACAGTCTCTCAGCGATGGTGCAATAATATTCATTAAGAATGTTAGGATCCAAGGTAATATTGTATGATCCAATATTTTCACCACGAAGATCATTTGCAATAAGCCAGGTTTCCTTGGTTTTGTTTTTACTTGCCGAAATTCGATTATGATAATACATTCTTTTTGCAGCTTCAATGCCATTTCTGTGAATTTTTCTATGATTGACGCAATATTGATTCAATAAAGGATTATTACTACTGTGTTTTTTCATATAATGAAGACTTCTCAGATTCTTAGCGGAATTGCGAATTCCTTAAGTCAGCCATACTTTTTTAGTTCTATTTTATATTTTTATTTTTTGCATAGGAAAGGAAATTTCAAAGCTATAGGATAATATGTTATAAAAAGAAAGGAAGGGGTCATCAGCATATTATACCGTATTCCATTTGGCATCAAGATAGTTTTTATAAAAAGTTTTATAATTGCTTTCACTGAATAATCTACCATATGTCAACCTATTGGATACACTTCTATACATAACCTTTACTTCACAGCAGATAGCTTCGTGATCAGAAATGCATGATGATAGAACTGATCAGATAACATCTCCTTTACTTAGGTTAGTGCACACATAATCGATTTTGGTTTCAGAACTTGGTTTTATCCTGGTAGGACTATTTGTGTGCATACATAAGTTAAAAGAGAGAGAAGAAGGGTAGTTTAAGTAAAAGTAATTCTAGATTTTCAAGAAATATGAGACCATTTGTGTTAGGCGATCTGTATATACATAACACAAATAGATTCGCTATATTAGAGTGAGCTAAGTTGAATTCGAATTGCTTTTGCACTATAAGGTCATCATATTTTTTGACATTGGTGAGTTTCAAGTCAAATAAACTAAATATTTAACCAGAATCATTGTTCCACCACAGTTGAATTCACTTCTACTAAAATTAGATATCATGATGTAATTAGGAATGTGTATAGGTTCTCCTTGATGTAACCAATGTTCAGTAAGTAATACAACATGAGGAAAATGTTGGCTTTCAAGGAGGATATACAAATCATCAACTTTGTTTCTAATCGATTGGACATTGAGTGTAAAGACTAGGATTATGTGCCTGTTTTCTGAAAATCTGTCTGGTCTAAAAAAGTATTGTGGTTTGGATTGGAGTTGCTCTGTTCTACGTTTGATAGATTGTTAGTACCAGATTGATAAACAGTAATCTCAGATTCTGTGGGAAGTGGATTTGTTCGCACTGCTTTTAAAACAATCGGGGTTTGATTCATAGAGACATGATCGATAATTCCATTTATTTTTTCAGTAATGACAAAATTGCTGCCTTTATGTTTTTTATCGGACTTAAAATGTATGGAACAACTTCTATTTTTGCCGTTTAAATAAATTCACTTTGTTGAAAATAATTCTTTGATGTTTTTGTCAAAAAATGTATTGCGTTCTGATATGATAATTAAATTTTGGAACTTGCCAAGACCCAGAATGTAGTTTAAAAACTCATGCAAGGCTTTACTATTACTAATATTGCTTGTGTTGAACGGCAAGCGAATAGGAGTATCAGCTTGGATGGCCTTCAAGAGTTGCAATTTGATTTGATCATGCGGAAAGATTCGCTTTACTTTGAGTTCAATATTTGTAATGTCCAACGTAACTTCCGTCTTTGGTGTTAGTGCTCCAGTGGTCTCCTCTATTTTGAAGCAGTTGCTATCGTCTGCAGCTCGTACTAATCGGATGGTATGTTTGCCATAGGAAACACATTGATAATCGTTGAAAATATTCAAAAAATGCTTGATGGGTATGAGCATGTTGAATGATAGATCAGTGGTGCTAATAACCCCAGCGTGTTTGGGAAAAGTCCAACTCGAATTGGCCAAGTGCTTGATATCTTCGTCGGTGTAGGTGAGAAAGCCTCTGACAGTACTAACAGTTTCAATTTCACGAACCGTCTCCAATTCCTTACCGCTTTGTTCATAACTAGCAGATTGAAACATGAAAGCACCAGCATTTTTTATGAATGTTACACGACCATCTCCTTTGGTTTTCACAACTTTTCCACTGATGAATATACAAAGCATCGTAAGCGTCAGATTGATTTATATTGATTTCAATGACATCATTGTTGCGAAAGGACTTGACATATGGGTAGTAAAAGATAACTTCAATGCGTTTATGTATAACCGTGGCGCGCTCATGTTTTTCATCACATCATGGAAGTCGTTCAAGACAAGACACTGCCTATTGAAAATTTAGATTTTTTTAATGGAGACCTCAATAGCAGTATGATTGGGAAGCACGGTAAATAATCACCGAGTTCGTTTCGTGCAATTATTTGTGAAGTGGTAGTGAACTTGTAACACTGTTATTCCACCAAAATGGAGCCAAATTCGAAAACATCTACGTTTATTCAAAATCTTTGTACCAACCCAAATATCAAGCGGTTCAAGAAATTCAGGGAAAAGTTAAGGGGTTGGGCTATTATCCCTTCAGGGAAAATGAGGATATCATAAGCCCTCACGAAGCCAAATCAAATTCCATATTCATTTTCGATGATGTTGCATGCGATGGTCAACAGAAAACTCGAGAATATTACTATTTATGCAGACACCGAAATATTGATGCTGCATACCTTTGTCAGACATATTCAAAAACTCCCATTGATACGAGACAATTGTAATATGATTATGCTTTTCAAGCAGGATGAAATGAATTTGAAACATCTATTCGATGAACACGTTTCCCCAGATATGTTGTTCGATGAATTCAAGACAATATGTGAAGAATTCTGGCGGCACATCGATATGGAACCGTTGTGATCATGAAAGATTTTGATATAAATGCTGGACGTTATCGTCAAGGATTCGACAAATATATAAGTATGCAGAGGGATGGATGTATCCCACAGTTATCATCATGAAACCGTTGAGCAAAGAAGTTAATGTTATTCGAAAGACTAAAATCAACAAAATTGCAAAAGCTAATCAAAAAAATATTTGGCTTTGAAATTGCACAGATCCGAAGAAGATGAGTCGTTGCAAAAATTCTTCAAACCTGTATCTGTTCCAATGAGAAAAATAGCAGAAATGCCGCCGCCGCCGCCATCTGCTAATGTCCCAATGAAAAGTGAGGCAAAATCTAAATTCGAACAAGAGAAACTGAAAGACCGTGAAACGTCTCCATTCGAATTCCTCGAAACGACTCCGTTCCAATCCCTCGAACATGTTGCAGGTCGCTAACAAATTATGTATATTTTTATAACTGTTGATGTCTATGTGTACCCTTTAAAATGCATGTATGTTTGTATTAGTATATACTTTCATTTCATCTTAATTTAATGTGACTTTGTCAACATATTTTAATGTGTTTTTGTATAAATTGTTTTCTGGCCTGCTATAATTATAAAGAAATGTATGAAAAATAGTTAAATAAATACTACTACTACTACTACAGATGATGATGATGATACCTTTATCGTAGGCATACAAGAGGAACAAGATGAGAGAGATGAATTAACAAGTTTTACAGGAATAATTTCGATCAATATCCTATAATGGCTCAACCGTACAATATAAAACGTTGGAGCAATGACAAACAAATCGATAAAGTATACGGCCCTGTATATGATGGTGTATCTTCAAAATGGTTCCTTGGTAATAAAGTGGATACATTAAAATGGGTGGATATCAGTGGAAAGGAACACCTGGTATATATGAACTCATATTTTTAAATACATCTGAAAACTATAATAATGAAGATATGCAGGCATACAAATCAATTGTAGATTTGTTGGACATTCACATAAACTTCCTAGGCTATCCGAAAGGTACTCGGAAATACAAGTATACCGACATAATTAAACCGATGTATCCTACAGGAAATAATCTACGTAAAATATTGACACATACCGCTTTACCTAAAACACCCGACCCTGCAGCAAAAGGTAGCGGTTTGTCTAAAACACCTATTGCAATGACATTCAACACCAAACCAATGGAGTTTGTTTATTGGGATGACCCCCAAAGAACTATGCGAACGTCTCAAATTATTGATATTTTCTCGGGATGCTGAAAATACTTCACATGACAATGAGATTATTGCCATTTCAAGTGAACTCAAAGAGGCAATTATAATTCTATAAGATGACATGCATACATTCACATTTTCAAAATGGTTATCGATAAGTTTGGACGTAGCGACAGCAACACCGGTGATAAAGAGCGAAAATTACCTACGTCCTCTGGAGGCGGTTTGCTGCACACTCCAGATGAAAACATTGATTTTGATAATTTGAAATTGAGTAATGTAAACAGCCCTACCAATAATAATGATGCTGCCAATAAAATATATGTGGATGAAATCGATAGAAAAATTCCTGCAACTATACAACATCAAGGTGAACAACACCATTCGGAAATTGTTCAACTGAGTGACAAAATTGCAAAGATGCAACATGAAATTGAAAATGAATTGATTGCAACAAAAAATAATCTGGAAAATAAAACTCAAACAATTGCAAGTAATTTTATTCAAATAAGGCAATTAAGTGAGGTACCCTCTCATGAAACAAGGTAATTTTTCGAAAAATTCAACCAACAAAACAAAATTGATATTGAAAATATTGGTGGAGATTTGTTGAAAAAAGTTTCTGAAATAACCGATTCGATTCATTCACACAATTTAAAATGGGATATTAGGCACAAGGAAATGATGCTAACCTAGAATGAGTTAAAACAGTTTCAAATCGATGTTTCACAGCAAATCACCAAAATAAAATCAGATATAGCGAATGTAAAATCTGATGTCGAGGAGATTAATGAAATACAAGATGTAGCGTATGGATCACCATAATAAAATAGTATGTTTCACAGTTTCGTCATCACATATGTGTGATGGCTTCCAAAGACAAGATTCAACTTGTTCGTGAACTGCACAAACCAATTAGAAAAATTATCCTCGACGTCGCACCATTATTAAAGGCTTAGATGATTTATGGCAAATGGACTTGGCTGAAATGAGACCGTACGCCCATCAAAATCGTAATTTCAAACTCATTGTAGTCGTTATAGATTGTTTCTCGAAGTTCGTGTGGACTCGCCCGCTGAAAACGAAAACTACTGAGGAAATTACTAAAACGTTTGCAGATATTTTGGCACACACGAAACGATGCCCAAAAAATCTACAAACCGATCAGGAAACGGAATTTTACAACAATAAATTCCAGGGTTTGATGAAAAAACATGAGATAAATCACTACAATACGTACAGCATCCTCAAAGCCTCTATGGCCGAACGGATCATAAGGACTGTGAAGGAAAGATTGTACAAGTATTTCAGTTTGAACGGCACCTACAAATGGCTGAATATATTACCTGAAATCACAAAATCTTACAATGATACACGTCATTCAAAGACGGGTATGAAACCTTCGGAAATTGATAGAACCAATGGAAAAGAAATTCTCAAATCAACATACACCCACTTGAAATTAGCTGGACCGAGAAATTTCAAAGTCGGCGATGTTGTGCGAATTAGTAAGGCAAAGCACGTTTTCTAAAAGGGTAACACACCCAATTGGACTATGGAATTATTCAAAATCATCAATGTCAATATTACCAACCCCGCCACCTTCATGCTGGTAGATATGCAAGGTGCTCCTATCAAGGGTGCTTTTTATGCGGAGGAATTACAAAAAACTGCAAATCCAGATATATATCTCGTGGAAAAAGTTCTGATGAAAAAAGGCACAAAAATGTACGTTAAATGGCTTGGTTAGAATAACAAACATAACAGTTGGATCGAAAACGTTAATTTTGTATACAATATTATGGAAAACAAACACAAATCATATAATTCCGAGGTGTCTTTCAAATATTTTTTCGCAGTCATAAAACATGCAACAAAAATTTAAAAATTGACCACGTGATCTGAAGCTATAAACGAAAACGAAAATGTCTCAAGATAGTGGTTACATCAGCGAAGTTGAAATAATGTGTGGTAGTAATGAAGAAGATTACGACGAAACTCTAAATGCCATCGACAGACCATTGGAGCAATACGAAATGGCAGCTCGGAACGAACATCAGTTGATGTTGATGGTATTTCCCATGCCATCCTACGAAACTAGATGTGGTCTAAGTCCATCCAGAGATTTTAGCCCATACATAATTTTGAAGTAACAGTTCTCCATTCGTTCCATCAATTTTGCTTCTTTTGAATCGGTAACCCTCATTGACATCCTGCAAAAAATCAAGGAAAATTTCTTTGAATCACAAATCGATGACTATGTAGACGAATATGATCCAATCACAACACGTTGTGGCGATTACATTTACATCACACAGTACATCGAAATTTATACCAAACAAATATGGAGCTGTGTCAACAAGATGTAAACGATATTCTCAATATACACATTGGGGTGCTGTCTGACCGTATCGCTATGCTGGATGCCCTAAACTTTTGTGAATATTATAGAGGTGTTTTTGGCAATATTTAATCATGGTTACGTGATAATAAAACTAATTTAAGTTTGGAAGAAATTATAGAAGGTTCTTGTCAAGCCTCATGTTCAGATAGTATGTTGGCTAATGGTCTACGTGAATACTTATTTTATTATAAACAAAAATTTGTGTATGATTTGTGTACCATAAAAAGGTAATGAAAGTAAAACATGCATGTTTTTGAAATATCTAATATTGTCATTCCGATGTACAACGGTTTAATAAATATGAGTTCGGTGTTTTTCAATTCGACAGCAACTAGGTCTGCATCGAAAACGATTCGACTCTGAAATCGGGGACTAGATATTAAATTTTTAGCGCCATAACGGCCGTTCCACGAATTGACAAGTTTGATCACCCTGTGTAACCGGATGTTCTCCATTGTTTTGCCAAAAACGGCATTATTCAATGATTCGTATAAAGTTTTTTCAAAGGAGCTGGTGGCTGCAGCCCTCAGACGGGTATTCAACTCGATGTAAGGACGCAGCCACGCAGATTGTTTAAATTTCAAAACACGATGAATTTTGGTCAAAATCAAACCATTTTTCAAGGCTTGCTTCAAATTACGATAGCGTAAAATATATTTGTCTTTATTATACAGGGTACTTATGAATTTTTTTTGCTTGGAATTTGGTGGTGCATGATGCTCTGGACGAAATGGAAAATCTTTATGCAAATCTTGTAATCTCTCAGGATACTCCAAATCAACTTCTAATATGTACCCTTCCGAGGCATTGTCGGCATTCTTAGTTACATCTTTAAAAACTCTGACATTGCCCAACCATATAAATTATTAACATCAAAATAAGAAAGATATTTCGAAAGTTTTTCGGGATCGTATGCTTCCATATATTTATTATTTGCTTCCGAATATCTATTCGAACAAACCGAAATTCCGCCCCTTACCCCCTTTTCCACAAACATAATCATGTCAATGTCTTTTAAAATTTGTAATTTACATTTTTTATACTTCAACATGGCATCCCACGTGAATCCGAGAATAGTATAATACCAGCTGGGGTCTAACCCGTAAGTTGCCATGCTCTTTGACAGAAATTCTCAAAATCGTCTGCCAATAATAAAATATCTGTTTTCAAATTTAGGTCCGCATACGACCCCAAATTTGTAACTTTGAAAGACTCCCAAACATTTTGTACGTGAGCATATTTCTCATCACTTATTATAAATTCATCGTTTAATTAATTATAGAATTATGTTCGTGATGGTAACCCGGTGGCGTTCAATTTTTTCATGTTATCTACATAATCATATGGAAATATTCCCTTTTTGGCGAGAAGAGTGAATTTCTCATCATCTAAATGAATAAATATTTTTTTTTAATTTCCAAATTATTTACTCCTAATGTAGATGCTAATTCATCCAACGACGTTCCCATGAATTGAAAAGAATCTATAAATCGGAATTTAGTTTTAGTTTTAGCATAGTGCTGCGTAAAGGAAGTGTATTTTTCTTTATTCGAAGGAAGTATGCTCACAACCCTCTTTTTGCAATATCTCTTATGATGAAGTGGCTGTCATATCCCAGAAGATTATGAAAAGCTATAGGTACTACAAATAATTTTCAAAAATTGACGTTACAAGGGGCTTGGTGCGCCCACCCCCGAAACACCCCCGTAAAATGATCGTGGTCGTGTACGATAACATCTTTGGGGGTTTTTTAATTTTTGATTCAACAAATTTTGCAATATCGGACAACTCATCAGCAAACCATTGCATATAATTTTCACCCCAATAACTCTTGAAATGAGAAAGGCTATCGTCATACGAATATTTTAGGTAGTAACCTGTACTGAACGCTTCATGCTTTTGATATTTCATAGTTTTATCTTAAATCTTTTCATTACATTTTCTCAACATTGACATGAAATCAGCATACATATAAACGGGCATTTTTGTTTATGAACATAATTTCGAAATTTCACATAGTGGTATGTAGGGAAAAGAATTTTGCAGTCATTTGACTTTTCGCAATGTGTAGTATGGTCATTAAACTTCTGCTGGCTTGAAAAATAATTGATGCATCGATCACATAAGAATTTTTCACTCTTACTTTTACTCAATTGACTAGTTACCAAACGAGACATAACTTTAATCCAACAGTAATGGAATTTAATTTCAGTCTCGTCATCGTCAATGGAAGGAGTCTCGTAATCGTTCAATTTTGGGAAATATTTGTTTTGAATCAATAATAAATTAACATGTCTGTCCCGTTTCGTTTTCGTAAGTCTGACAGGTACTACCACATGAAATGATTTATGCTTTGCTTGATTCATTTCTAAACTATAAACATTGACGGAAATATCATTTAATTTTTCGAATTTGGAAATTTGTTGTAACTTCATTGGAGCGTCTAGCCTTGTAGTATTCAAAACTGTAGAATAATTCGGATATTTTGACACCCTTTCTGTATGTTTTGCTACAGGATATAAGGCGCTAACAATACTCAAATAAAAGCACATTTCGTCATTGTTTTGTACATTGATGTATGCTTGCTTCCTTGCGATTTGTTTTGGCGGTGGAATGAAAGATGAACCGTTGCTATTTCAAGCAAAAGAATTTTACTCAACGCCCAACCAGAGTCACGTCCTGAAATTCATCGAGTTTATTCAAAATAACATCCACATCATTTTCATTGTACTAAGCAGTCAAGTCCGTACCTGAATCGATAACTTCATTTGGGGAGCTACAATACTTTCGATTAACAATTTCCACATCTTTTGATTTTTTAATGAAATCCCCCGACAATGTTGAATTAACTTTGAGACGTGTCATTTGTTTTAAAGTTTTGAAAATCTCACGTTTGAATAGGAAAAGAGCATCATCCAAAAAATTTTTACCATCTTTATGAGACAAATTGATAATTACCCCCGTTGTTAATCTACAATTGAAAATATTGTTAACAGTCTGCCACTTTACCCTGAAGCTTCGCCGCTTCAAACCTGAGGCAACATATTTATTATTCATCAATTTAATCATCAATCTAAAACGTTTCAAATCCCCAATTTTTGTAATTATTTTCTTTTTTTCCCCAACCGAAAATTTAATTTTTTTCATAGCTAGAACGCATTTCCTCACATGTTTATTTATGAATTTTATAGCCTGTTTTGTAATATCATCAGAATAAATATTTTTAATAAGTGTAAGGTATTTATCGATTGTTGAAATTGCATTTGGAAAATCAGTTATTTATTTATTTATTTGTTAGTAGAACTCAGCGATAATGGAATTATTGGTGTGATGGTTCTAGAGTCAGTTCTGGAAGGTGTTGAGATGACTCTGGAAGCTGCTGATATTTTGAAGCTGGTTCTGGAAACTGGGATGATTCTTGAGATATCTCTGGAAGCTAGTTTTGGAGGTTGTTGAGATGACTCTGGACTGGCGTCCTACCAAATAATGCACACGTTGATGATGTATTGTTCTGAAATAAATTCGATTTTCAATAAAAACATACACCAAAATATATTTTTTTCAATAGGACAAGGTATTGACTTGTTCAATGTCTTTCATGAAATGTTGGTACAAAATAAGCGCGATAAATTGAAAAAAATCAACCATCATTCAAAACGAATTTTTAAACCAGGAAAACAATATTGTATGGAAACACACTCTTCACGTATTAAATGAAGGAAAAAAAAAATACTAACCTTAATTTTCTACAATTTCAAAAGATGCAGCTGAAATTAGCTTTCCCCGTATTCACCAAACCTTCGAAAATAATTGAATATTTCCCACAAGAGAATTCTTCCACGTAAGGACGATATCCCTCCGTTGCTCTTTGCGGTAAGAATGTTACTCGGTCCCCCAAATCCAACAGCACTACCTCGCCAAATTTCCTTCTGACGATTTTTGCACGCGATATCTTCTGCGGCGTCCCCACTGGCAACTATGCTAATTTGGTGGTTGGCTTCCTCTCCACAACTGAAGTTACGTTTAATTTTTGTAGAGAAGAGAAAAACGAAAATGCAATAAACCAAACGTAAAAACGTGAAAATAACTTCATCTGAAAAAACATTTATTCAATTGAATTCATCTGAAAAGCCCAAACTAAAAACATTCAAAAACCGAACCTGAAAACATTTATTCCAATTTAACTGAAAAACAATTTCATCACCTAATAGAAAATGCATGAAAAACTTACTTTGTTTCTAGAGATAGATGAACAAACACAAAACGAAAAATAACTGACGATATCTAACTGCTCAGATTAGTCAACTGCTTCAAAACATTCTTCTTTTCTACGAAATATTTAATGTCTTTCTTTAACTCTTGGACACGTCTAGAATAATCTTCAACCTTCTGTCTGTTCAATGGCAATAACATATTTTCCAAAAATATATTTACCTAACCCTCTCCTCACCCACCTGATAATGAATACCAAAAAATAAACAGAAACAAACTGATATTACACGCAGCAGTCACGTTTATTTCTCTTAAATTATGCATTTTGAAACACCCCGTATACTTTCCCCATTGGAATCGCACCTTCAAACGTTACACCCACGTTACCTCGCAATTTTTCACATTTATCCCAACATCATTATTATTATTATCACATTTTTATTCCATTCACAATCATTATCCTTTTTAATATTCAAGCACTCGAAGCCAGCTTGCGGTAGATATCACCGACTCGACTTCGCCGGCTTGCGGTAGATAACAGATAACACCGACTCGATGAACGCAGCGAACGAAGAGGTCAGGTGAAGGTGGATTCGTACCCACTTAGATCATCTACTACCCTTTACCATACAGGGGGACACATTATTGCACAATATTGCACCCCCAGAGCATGTAACCATCATTTTCAAATATTGTTTCGCATTATCAGATGCTCCATGATGAGCAGATTTCAACAAAGTATAATACATATGGTCTGAAGCTTATAGTTCGGGAGCTACAAATCATTTGAGTAGAAAACGGGCCAACCTGAACAACTTTTGAAAAAATGATTTTCAGGAAAAATAGAAAAAACACCTCACACAGTAGTATACAAGGAAGCACATTTTGACATAATCAAATTTGATGCCGTATGTTCAATGATAATCATCCAGAAAGAAATGAACCACACAAATACGTTTCAGAATTTTTTAACAAATTTATTGAAACTGGATCTGTTAACAATAAAACGCATAACCGTTTAGGAGTTGTCAACGATTAAGCTATTTCCATTGCAGTTTTATGGCACGTTGGACTAATGAAAAATACGCAATCTGAGTTATCTCGAAATTCAGGAATCAGTCGTACAAATGTTTTCAGAATACTTCATAAGTACAAATTTCATCCATATAAGATTAGACTAGTTCATGAATTGAATGAATATGATTTCGATAGACGTACCGAGTTTTGTAAAAGTCTCTCTGAACGGATCAACTTGCATTAGAATTTCTTGTATAAAATTTGTTTTTGTGGAATCTTTGAAATGAAATACTGTAATTCCACTCAATATTTTTATTTCCAATTAGGCAAATCAGTTTTTCAGATGAAAGTACGTTTAGTTTGAGTGGGACCTTTTAGACGATGTGAGTGCACGTCTCTGATTGGGTTCATTTCCCTGCCTCCTCCGTGTTAAGCAGGGGGACTTGATGATTTATGTGTAAGACATCAGGCTATCTGAAAAAATTCGACGAGTTCGAATATATTATGCCAGAGAGGTATCAACAATGTGAAAGAATACGGGGTACCCTTCTCTCTCAGCGTTTCCAAAATAAAAGGCAAACAATTGTCAGAAAACAACTACTTCCCTGGCTAATACTACGACGGACATTGAACTACATCTGACAAATATTTGTGCAACGTTCTTCCAAGAAGACCCAATTGCAACATTGGAATAACGTTGCACAAATATTTGTCAGATGTAGTTCAATGTCCGTCGTAGTATTAGCCAGGGAAGTAGTTGTTTTCTGACAATTGTTTGCCTTTTATTTTCCAATTGGTGGAAACGCTGAGAGATATAACGGGTTTATTTCTATTTTACCTTTCAGCTTCTTTAAGTTATAAATATTTTTCTAAATTCATCCAGTATCAGCGGTTCCCTAAAATAATAGAAATATTTTACTATTATACTTCAACAAGCAACTTTCATAACCTACCTTTTAGGCAGCTAAAGGAGAGGGGTCCCTAGATCGCTCGTGGATTGACAGGTTCTGCTTTAAGTGGGAAAATATGACCATTTCATACCCCTCAATCCTCATAGACTCATGTTTGGTATTGTTCAAATTTGTTTATTTTGATGTCAACAATTTGCTAACCTCTTGAACTGTCACACTTCATATTTTCTTCTTCTACTCCATGATTTATAGAACAGATATCTTCTTCTGTTTCCACTTCAACTTATGGGATCTCATATTCCATGAGAGAAATAACCTTCTGCTGCTTTGGTGGAGAATACTCCAACTTCAGACTGTACTCCTTTTCTGGAATTCGGTGATCTGTGGTCCAACCTTGCCAATTTACACCTCCCAAGCAACAAGAAAAACTAACATAAAAAACTCAAGAATTGACTCGATTATATTCAGAAAAAAATATATTTATTTTCCATGTGCATGGAATTGAAACGTACGCTTTTGCGGATTCTTATGATGAGATTTCAAGAATAATTGCAAGAAAAAATAAAGTTACAGCTTTTCATATTTTGTGGATTCAGTTTTCTTCGATATCCTGAATTTCTACCTCTTCGGCTAACCGTTGCAAAATCACTCCACTCCACATCATCACAGGTATGTTTCAAAACCCTGAAAAATATTCAGTAGTTTATTAATCTCTATAAACAACGCTTCCTACCTACTTCACATGTCTGAAATCGATACTTCTCCACAGGCCTTCTTTTTATAAGTCTACCTCTCCGACTACTATTATTATTATCGGATTTCTTCTGTTCCTGTACTGCTCAGTGACACCACTCATCTCAAGACACTGTACGAATCATTTCGACCAGTCATATCACGAGTGACTCCACGAAGCCCTACTCTCAGTGGTCCTGGCCTAGCACCTGCACAATACCAACGAGGACTACACCAGATAAGCCTTACATTTAATAATATTAGGATTTTATTTGATTAGTTCCTTATATTGAATATTGCACCTTATCGCTCTACACCTAGTTGCTTTCACTGATAGATGAGCTTCGCCTAAGCATTTATAGTGGTATAGATTGATCTGAAACAAAAGATAATACCTGAATAAATGTACAACATTTGTAGTGCATATCGTATTTAATGTGAAATACTTACTTTATTTGCATGCTATGTAGCCTCTCAGCATACGTATGTGGGGGGTATTATATATACATCAGCAACCGTATATTGCTGACTATGTTCTATTTCTATAAAAGTATTCACTTCACCATTTGAATGCATGCGTACTGCTTTCGTTGTCATAATTTCTATTTACCATATTTAATACTATTTACCAAATATTTAAGGTTATTCTATTTACCACTTGTGTCACGTAACAATCTGGCCAACGTTGAAAAACATTACATAATTGAGTACATCCACCGTTATTCTATCCACCCCATCTCTACTTGAGCTTTGGGATTGAAAACATAAATATCAAGGTTAGTCAGTGACGAGGTTGGCTTATTTCCATTTCTAGGAAATTTGCGATCGTCGAGCCTAACAGACAGAAGGGTATCCCGTATTCTTTCACAGGCTGTCTGGAGCAACTATTGTCGAGTTTTCTTTGATCTCCCGGAAAAGCAACAAAAAAAAACGGGGTTGGGGATAAGGGACACAACGAACAATGAACCGAAGCATTGATATTGGAGGTTTCAGATAAATTCATACCTTCCTTTTGAAATTAGAAAATTCACGATCCCAAACCATTAAACAAACAACTGAAATACTATTCGGATACATACTAAATTATCCACTTCTTTGCGTCTATTCTATTTTTCCATATGACCGTTTATGATAATTACTAGAAGTAACAAAAGAATCAACCTCCAGTAAGAAGAACGTGTAAAAATATTGTGTTGTCATATGTAAACTTTTTTTTTCATTTCATATTATTAATCAATATGCCCAGCTTGTGATACTTTTACCTGTCCATACAACTCTCATATTTTGTTTTTTTACGTTTTTCCAGTTTGCTTACTGCTCCTCTTTTCCAACCTAGTCAGTAATACATGGAAACTTCTGGTCTCAGTTGGGTTCCAGGACGTGAACACCTGACCTGACATTTTAAAAAGAAACGCAAAAATTTGTGAAAAATAAATGATATGCCAAATATTGTTCGTACATTTCAATGATTCATTTGAATTTGAAACTTGAAATACTACTCAAATCTCCACTATCCTATAATAAAATAAATTTATCATTTCCAAATTTTTTCCATAGATTTCAACCTTAGCGCCTCTATTATTCTTTATTGATATTTACTAATAATAGTCTACTCACGCTAAGAAATTGTTCTCCAAATGGCATTGATTTATTAATATAGTTGGCCTTTAAAACAGACAACTAACTTTCTTTTTTCTTGAAAACCTAATAATGAGATGTAAATAGATCAAAAATCATTCCTGTCATACACCACAACTTTCTTATCATGGACTCAGCCAGGTCATAATTCAGGTTGGCAATCAGAACGGGTAGACAAAATCACCACGTAATCAAAATAGTTTTTTTCAGGCGTCCGGTCAGTTTCAATCCAGCAGTATTCTTCGAATTCCTTATTCTAAACTCTCTCACATTCATTTCTCAAGTTGGCAATTAGAATGGGCCGGTTTCATTCTAGCAATATTTTTCGACTTCCTTTATGAACTTTGAGAGTTTCTTATTCTAGTTCGACAAGCAAAAAGAAAGAAGAAAAATTACCGCATGATCGAAATAATCTTTCCGGACGTTTACAGTAGGTTCTATTCCACCAATATTCCTCAACTTTCTCATGAGGAACTCTGCCACTTTCATATTCAAGAATAGCAATCAGAATGGGTAGAGAATGATTAGCACATTATCCAGATATTCTTTCTATAATCTAGCTATTTTCATCAATTCCCTCAACTACCAGTATCATATTTCGGTTGGCAATCAGAAAGGAAGAAAAAAACCTGCAGGGAATAATTCTTCCGGGAGTTCAGTATCGGTTTCAGCAATATTTCTCAACTTCTTCATTATGGACTCTGCCAGTTTCATATTTCAGCATCAAAATATGTATTTTGACATTTTCCTCAACTTCCTCATCAAGATCTCTGCTAGTTTCATATTCCATTTTATGGCCATCAGAATGGAAAAAGACAGGAACCACATGATCAAGGGTCCAGTGCTGGATCCATTTCAACAACATTTATCAACTCTCATAATGAACTCTGTCAGTTTCATATATCGTGATGATGATCAGAATGAGTAGAGAAAAATGATCACCAGTTTCAGAGATATGTGGGCAATAATAATGAATATTATCATTCAGTATCCTCAAAGCTGACAAATTGACAACAGTTGACCCGCTTCATAATTTGAGTACGGTAAAATCTCTTGGTGTTTGTATGATACCGATTTGAGTGAGACAACCAATCTGCGAAGTTACTCTTACAATTGCCTGATGAATCTCTTCGAGCTTTAGAATTAGCGATAAACATATCGTTCACCACTGGTGTATTTCCATCTAGTTTAGAATTTAAGAATTGGCAGTTGTGAGCATTTTTTTATGGGTACTACTTCGTTTTGAGGAAGTTTTTGATAATTGTTGGAAAATATAGTTGCTGCAATTACATGAGAAGCCCAATTTTTAGCTGTATCTTACATCGAACCTTCCTCTCGTGAATGTTGACGCCGTTCGTCAGTTGTGATGATTTGAGTTTGATGTTCATGGCCAACTTTGTTCGATTGAACAATCAACTGTATCTCCGCCATTTTTTAACCGATTTTCAATTATGAAGAACAGTTTTATCACAAACTGCGTGTTCTTCCGGATAATGAAAAAAAAGTACAGGGTGTCATTTGAAAAAAAAAATATTGGGGTTACTTCCGGTTAAACCGGAAGTGGTGAATTTTTGATAATGTGGTCAAAATATGCGTAGGTATTTGAGTATTATATCGACGCACCAAATTTGAAACCTGTATCTTTAAAACTATAGAAAAATTGGGGGCCGTACCTCACCTCGTGGTCACCCGGTATGGTCGCCGATTAAACTCGATTGATAGAAAATTATAAATATTCGGAAGCTTCATTGATATACGGAGTTAAATGTATGGTGATTTTCTCAGTTGGTATGAGAGTTATTACAAAAACGTTTCTATGCGATTCAAATGGTATTTCTCTCTTCATATATTGATGGATTTAAATATTTTTTCGATGTGCTGTTTAGTGGGGGAATGACGGCTTCAGAAATATTTCGTCATATTTATATCCTTAGAGAGCTTGTTTTTTTCTCATTCCAGCGGTACTAACATAATTCTCTCGATAGATAGAGTGTGTTTCGTATTTTTGTGCCCACCTCTGTGGTTAACTTACCAATTGCTTGATTTTTTTAAATTTTCTTTTAGTAAAGAAATGTAGCTAATTGGATATTCTTAGCGATATGAGAGATTGAACCTGACAGTGATGTACGTAGGTATGACTTTCCCAGGTGCTTAATTTCCAAAAAAAAAACAAGTTTTTCGTCTATTGAAAAAATTTACTGGAATAATTATTTTCAGAACCCCTGACAAAGCTTCGCTGTGTGTTTTTGATTTTCCTTATCCCTGTCACGTACTACACTCGAGAAGTGGACATTGTTCGATGTTGTAGAATGTTCGTTAGGTGCTAGAATACACTTCGCATGCTTAGGTGTCTGAAAATCTCCTTTTCTCGTTTTCACGTCGACGGTGTTTGATTGCAGTGTTACAAAATATTCATGCAGTATCAAAAAATATATTTCTTGGGTAACATAGCGCTTATTTCCGAAAGTGAGGATTCTTTGGGAATCACCTATCTCTTCTTGCTTCTATATGTCTAAGGAGCCTACTGGTTGTATGGTATTGAAAGTCAGCTTCTGTCGTCTCGGGTGCGAGTTCCTCTGATCTCCTCTTTGCAGTTGGGTAAGGGCTCAATCTCATCCATTGGTCATCTATGAGATTAATGGATGGCATCCGTTCATTGCAGTGCACCTGTGAGATATAATACCTGTAATGAAACTCTTTGTAGTAATCCGGCTAGAATAAGAAACGAATTAATGAAAACTTTTAGGTAAAATAGTCAAATTGCTATATTACTTTTTTGACTTGTTTGACAATTATCTCATCTTTTTTTTCAAACATGAACAAAACAATAATAAATTATATACTAGGTGACTAAAAATTAATCAGCTTCTCGACATTCTCCTCCCCGTAATTGAAGTTATCAACTTTAATTACTCCTTTCTGTTGCTACATCTAATGCACAGATTTTGATGACTGGACGACGAAGTGTTCCACTTCTGGTCTTTACGTCTGCTACTCTGACGATTCCGCCCTTTCCATTATACTTCAACAAGCAACTTTCATAACCTACCTTTTAGGCAGCTACAGGAGAGGGATCCCTAGATCGCTCGTGGATTAACAGGTTCTGCTTTAAGTAGGGAAATATGACCATTTCATACCCCTCAATCCTCATAGACTCATGTTTGGTATTGTTCAAATTTGTTTATTTTGATGTCAACAATTTGCTAACCTCTTGAACTGTCACACTTCATATTTTCTTCTTCTACTCCTTGATTTATAGAACAGATATCTTCTTCTATTTCCACTTCAATTTATGGGATCTCATATTCCATGAGAGAAATATCACCTTCTGCTTCTTTGGTGGAGAATACTCCAACTTCAGACTGTACTCCTTTTCTGGAATTCGGTGATCTGTGGTCCAACCTTGCCAATTTACGCCTCCCAAGCAACAAGAAAAACTAACATAAAAAACTCAAGAATTGACTCGGTTATGTTCAGAAAAAAATATATTTTTTTTCCATGTGCATGAAATTGAAACGTACGCTTTTGCAGATTCTTATGATGAGATTTCAAGAATAATTGCAAGAAAAAATAAAGTTACAGCTTTTCATATTTTGTGGATTCAGTTTTCTTCGATATCCTGAATTTCTACCTCTTCGGCTAACCGTAGCAAAATCACTCCACTCCACATCATCACAGGTATGTTTCAAAACCCTGAAAAATATTCAGTAGTTTATTAATCTCTATAAACAACACTTCCTACCTACTTCACATGTCTGAAATCGATTCTTCTCCACAGGCCTTCTTTTTATAAGTCCTACCTCTCCGACTACTATTATTATTATCGGATTTCTTCTGTTCCTGTACTACTCAGTGACACCACCCATCTCAAGACACTGTACGAATCATTTCGACCAGTCATATCACGAGTGACTCCACGAAGCCCTACTCTCAGTGGTCCTGGCCTAGCACCTGCACAATACCAACGAGGACTACACCAGATAAGCCTGTAATGAAACTCTTTGTAGTAATCCGGCTAGAATAAGAAAAGAAATAATGAAAACTTTTAGGTAAAATAGTCAAATTGCTATATATATATATATTTTGACTTGTTTGACAATTATCTCATCTTATTTTTTAAACATGAACAAAACAATAATAAATTATATACTAGGTGACTAAAAATTAATCAGCTTCTCGACATTCTCCTCCCCGTAATTGAAGTTATCAACTTCAATTACTCCTTTCTGTTGCTACATGAATCCTTCTGTTTGCCTTCTAGAAACCCATTAGAATGTACTAGAATCATTAAAGTTTATTCGAGGACTTAGTATGGAATGTTCTGTTGAAAGTTCTATAGCTTCTAGAATAATGTTATCCTATAAATACGATGAGATTTCGCAAGTTTGGGAAGTTTTTGAGTTTTGTTTACTTTTTAACATTTGACTGTTGTAATGTTACCAAGTGAAGTTTGAAGTATTTATTTGAACTGCAAAGTGTCAAACAGTGTTGTCAGTTGTATTATTTGTTCTGTGACAATGAAGGCGAGTTTATAAGTAAGTGTACCACTTATTAAACCTGAAAAACGCAACATTTGGTGGCAGCGGTGGGATAAGTGGTACTGAAGAAAGAAGAGTGGAGCAGATTCACAGTATTTGATGGTGAATACTCGAGCACAGAATTACGACGAGATGGCGACGTTAGACATAATTCAGTTTTTGAAGGAACAAGAAGCGAAAAGAAAACTGGAACAAGAAGAGCTTCTCAAACAATTTGAAATACACAGAAAAGAAGATCAAAACAAACAAGAAGGGCTTTTTCAACAATTTGAACTGCGCAGAAAACAAGAGCAAGAGGATCAAGAAGCTAAAAGAAAACAAGAGCAAGAGGAACAAGAAGCTAAAAGAAGACAAGAACAAGAGGAGCAAGAGGCGCGGTAAGTCCAACGGTTACAACAGCAGCATGTCGATCTCCTGCAACAGTTTAGTCACAGCCAACAGTACTTCCACAATGAAATCACCGAAAAAGTCCAGGAAGTCAGAGGAAGAGTCCAGGGGGTCGAAATTGAACTGTCCAAAATGAATGAACGGGTGGCACAAGAAGTAAACAAGAAATTCAACGAAGAAGTGGATAGGATCAAGGAGAGGATAGAACCAATACACCTTCCACACAAGCGGGCACCCTCTGAGGAATTTTCTCCCACCAGTGAAAGACAATTTTCACTGACATATCCAAGGCCTGCTCAAGCAAAAATTTTGAAGCCTCCAACATTTGATGGGCAATCTTCGTGGTCTATGTATCGACGTCAATTTGAGGCGGCAGCAGAAAAGGCCACTTCACTAGTCCTGTGTCTGCGAGGCCAAGCGTTAGAGATATTGCAGAATATCTCCGAGAATAAGCAGAAGGAGTATTCTAGAATCGTGGAAGCTTTAGAGATAAGATATGGGCAGCAGTATCTTAAACAAGTGTTCCAGAGTCAGCTAAAGAGTCGATCCCAAAAACCAAACGAATCACTGCAGGAATATGGAGCAGATGTGGAGCGACTCATTAATTTGGCCTATCCACAAGCACCGGAAGAGTTCATAGAACAAATTGGAGTGCAAACCTTCATCGACGGCCTAAAAGATCCTGACATGCAGCAAGCCCTTCGACTAGGACGTCTTCAGACCATAAGCGGGGTACCAATAGCATCATTGGAGTTCGAAGCGGCTAAAAATGCATCAAGAAATACGAGATCCAAGTTACGAGAAGTCAAATTCATCGAAGATTCTTCTACGAGCGAGGCGCTGTTGAATAAGTTATTGGACTCCATATCGGCATTGGGTAAACAAATGACTTCTGGAGAAAATAAAAGGAGGCGCTGCTATAGCTGCGGAAAAACTGGTCATCTACAAAGAAGCTGCTGGGAAAGATCAAGGTCCGGAAGTCCAATGAGGGTAAGGACGACATCTACAAGCAATGAAGCGAGATTGAGATCCCCAAGCCCAAGAAAGGAACAACGTGGTCGTTTTATCAGAGGAGGCTACAGGAGGTCACCCACGCCAGAAGGGAGACCTCGAACACCTGAAAGAAGATTCTCTCTCAACCAGGAAAACGAGAATTAGTCGGCACTAGGGGGCGTGTGTCGACTTTCAGTATTCAAAGCCCCAAGATTCCTATCTCGACGTTGAAGAGAAATGGACAAATTCTAATAGTCCAAGGCCAATTAGAAGATCGAAGATGCACCTTCACTATAGATACAGGAGCTTCCAGAATAGTTGTTCGTCCAGACCTCATACAAAAATCTGTAAAGCCGATAAAGAGGAATATGGTTTTGGAAACAGCTACGGGACAAACCTCACCAATCATTGGAGAGACGCTTGTACGCATTCAGATAGGCCCCATTACCATGGAACATTTTATGTTGGTTACAGACATAAAGGATGAATGTGTTTTGGGTCTAGATATCATGGAGAAGAACGACTTCATCCTTAATGTCAGAAAGAAAATCTTCCTGAGTAGATACGAAGAAAAACTCCAACCAATGAAGATTTATGTTGAGGAAGACATCCATATTCGGAAAAACTCCTAAACCATTTTTATGGCCAGACTGGAAGGTGAATCTGGGGATTTGAGCACTGGAATAATTGAAAACGATGATTACCGTAACGATGGACTTCTAATTGCCCGATGTCTTGTTAACACGGAACAACAAATTCCTGTCAGGGTTGCCAATACTACAGATATCAAAGTTTTTCTGAGGAAAAACGACCAATTGGGCATCTGCAAACCCGTCACTCGAGTCATCAATTGTGAAAACCAAACTCGAACACTTCGAAGAAAAACTACCAACATCGATCAGAGAACAATCGACAAAATGATGGAATCCACGGAACACCCATCTCTGGAAGAAAAACAGAAGGTCAAAGAGTTTCTCGATAGTCATGGAGACATTTTCTCGACAGAAACTTTAACGGGACGTACCAATCTAGTCCAACACCGAATCAACACCTGCGACGCCCAAGCAATCCGACAAGCTCCAAGAAGACTACCATTTGCCAAACAGAGAGAGGTAGTCAACATGATCAACGACATGCTGAAGGATGACGTAATTGAAGAATCCACAAGCCCGTGGTCCTCACCGGTAGTCTTAGTAACTAAAAAGGATGGATCAACCCGATTTTGCGTGGACTATCGACGATTGAATGACGTCACCATGAAGGACAGCTATCCATTGCCAAGAATCGATGACACGCTCAACACACTTATCTGGTTCAAAATGGTTTTCAACGTTGGATTTGAAAATCGGTTACTGGCAAGTGGAAGTCCATCCCGATGACAGAGACAAGACAGCATTCTCTGCCGGACACGGGCTGTACCAATTCAAAGTTCTTCCGTTTGGATTATGTAACGCTCCTGCCACCTTTGAACGACTTATGGAACTAGTACTAAGGGGTTTGACATGGAAAACCTGCCTTGTCTACTTGGATGACGTTATGGTAATGGGAAAGACGTTTGACGAACATTTGAAAAATTTGGAAGAAGTATTTTTGAGGTTAGAAAACGCTAACCTACAGCTCAATCCAAAAAAATGCTGTTTCTTTAAAAAGGAAGTTAATTTCTTAGGCCATGTCATCTCGGCCGAAGGAATCAAGACCGACCTTGCGAAAATCGAGGCTGTTAGGAGTTGGCCACGTCCCAGAGACAAACACGAAGTAAGAAGTTTCTTGGGACTATGCACTTACTATCGAAAATTCGTACAGGATTTTGGAAAAATCGCCAAGCCACTCCATCGCTTGACTGAGAACAACGTTCAGTTTGATTGGAGTTCTGATTGTCAGCAGTTATTCACTGAACTGAAGAAGAAATTAACAACTGCACCTATTTTAGCTTATCCACAAGAGAAAGGCACTTTCATTTTGGATTGTGATGCGTCTCAGCATGGTATTGGATCTGTTTTATCTCAGGAACAGGATGGCGAAGAGAAAGTTATAGCCTACTATAGTAAAACTCTGGGCAGAGCCGAAAAGAACTACTGTGTTACGAGAAAGGAACTTTTACCGATAGTCAAAGCCATTGAACATTTCCACACCTACCTGATCACAGTGCTCTGCAGTGGATAATGAACTTCAAGAAGCCTGAGGGTCAGGTTGCCAGATGGATAGAAAGACTCCAACAATATGACTTCAAAAATCATAGGGGCAGGAAACACAGCAATGCAGACACCTTATCAAGACGTCCATGCTTGGAGCAGGAATGCCGGTATTGTCAGAAACTTGAAAACAAAGAGGCCAACTTCTACAATGAAGAGCAGTGCAAGGAAATTTTGCAAGCCACTACCGTGAGAGTCGAGTCCGAAGAATCTGATTTATGGACAACAGAAGAAATGAGGTAAAGTCAGAAGAAAGATAACAATCTGAAGTTAGTCCAAACTGGCTAAGAAATGGAGTAAGACCCGAGTGGCAGGAAGTATCCAAGTTTGGTGCAGTTGCCAAAGGATACTGGGCTCAGTGGGATTCCCTATGTCCTCGTGATGGCCTATTGCATCGCAGATGGGAGAGCCCAGATGGAGCAACCGTGGTGTACCAACTGGTGCTGCCAAAGGTTCATGCCTAAGATGTGCTTGAACAACTTCATAGTAGTCGTGCAGGTGGACACTTCGGAATCAAGAGGACCCTAGCTAGAGTTCGAGATCGATTCTATTGGGTGAATTTCCGTCGAGATGTTGAAAAATGGTGTAAGAGATGTGATCTATGTTCTTCAAAGAAGGGACCGAAATCCAGAAGTCGAGGAAAAAGTGGCCCAGTATCTTTCTGGTGAACCATTCGAAAGAGTAGCAGTTGACATTCTGGGGCCGTTTCCTGTTACTGAGCATGGAAATAAATACTTGATGGTAGCCATGGACTATTTCTCCAAATGGCCCGAAGTTGTGCCCATTCGAAACCAGGAGGCAAAGACAGTTGCAAAGGCCTTCCTAGAAAATGTGATAGCCAGACATGGAGTTCCGCTAGAATTACATTCAGATCAAGGAAGAAACTTCGAATCCGAGTTATGGCAGGAAATGATGAACATTTTAGGCGTGAAGAAAACTCGCACAACAGCCTTACATCCACAATCAGATGGAATGGTTGAACGACACAATAAAACCATCAGCCAGTATCTGTCGATGTTCATCTCCAAGAATCAGAAGGATTGGGATGAGATGGTGCCACTATTTCTCCTATCCTATCGAAGTGCACAGCATGAGTCCACCAGATATACCCCTTCAATGTTAATCACTGGGAGAGAAATGCCAATCGATCTGAAAGCATTGCGAGAAGGACTGGATCGAGTGCATGAATTCTGCAGACATCGTCTTCAAATCACCAGTGACAAAATGAAGAAGAGATTTGACAGGAATACTCCAGGGACTATGTTTGAGCCAGGTGATGCTGTTTGGCTGTACCAACCTCAAAGAAAGAAAGGACTATGTCCCAAGCTACAGAGGAACTGGACAGGCCCTTATGTCGTCGTAAAGAAAATCAACGATTTGGTGTACCGCATCCAGCTTACCCCAAGGAGCAAACCCAAAGTTGTTCACGTGGAGAGGTTAGCAGAATACCGAGGCCACGACCCTCCAAATTGGTTCCAGCGAGACAATCAAGATGGAGATGATGTTATCCGGGACGGAATAACCTAGAAGAGGAGGCAGTGTTACGAACCTGGTAGTAGATAGAAAAATCATGAAACCTTCTATTTACCTTCTAGAAACTCATTAGAATGTACTAGAATCATTAAAGTTTATTCGAGAACTTAGTATGGAATGTTCTGTTGAAAGTTCTGTAGCTTCTAGAATAATGTTATCCTATAAATACGATCAGATTTGCCAAGTTTGGGAAGTTTTTGAGTTTTGTTTACTTTTTAACATTTGACTGTTGTAACGTTACCAAGTGAAGTTTGAAGTATTTATTTGAACTGCAAAGTGTCAAACAGTGTTGTCAGTTGTATTATTTGTTCTGTGACAATGAAGGTGAGTTTATAAGTAAGTGTACCACTTATTGAACCTGAAAAACGCAACAATATACTCTGGTGGAAACTTATGAATCAAAACTTGTTTGAGACTTCTTTATCGACTGGATCAGTCTTTCCCAAGTTCCTCCCATATTGGGTCTAAGTGGGTGTGGAGAAATGCCATACCGTGTTTCGTAGCGTACAAGTTCTCATGATTTCATCTTGATTTATTTCTTCCAACTTTTCCTTCAGGTCTCTTTCGGCTCCTTTGAAGTTGCTACCATTATCTGAAAATATCTCCGAAGGGAATCCTCTCCTACATCCGAACTGTCGATACACATTTGAAAAACCCCAATGTGAACTGCTCGCGTCGCCATACACGTAAAGATTAGTCCATATCTTTTTTCGTGGGATCTTTTCACTGAAACTAAAATTGTGCCAAAATAGTAAATTCCTGTTTTTAAAAATGGTCTAAGTGTTGGTTTAAGTCTGCATGAAGGTAATTTTCCCATCAATGGAATTTCTGGTTTACTGTTTATAATTTTGCATTGGTAACAATTTCTCCAAATTTGTTTGACTGCTGGTCTTAGTCCCAAAATCCAAAATTTCTGTTTCAAGTTATTCATAACTGTTTCTTTTCCATGGTGATTCACCTTTTCGTGACCATTGAATATCAGCAATTTGGTAATTACATTTTTGGAATCCAAAGTTATAGGTCTTTTTGTGAACTCACTTAATAATAACGAATTTCCCAGTCTTCCCCCCAGTCGAATAATCTTTCCATCCAGTATACAGTTGCATCTGTATAATCTACTCGATTTTAATATAGATTTTTCATTCTGAAGAGAACACAATTCGTCCATGAAGTTTTCCTGTTGAATTCTTCTATATAATAATGATCATGCTTCCTCAACTTCGTTTAGTAAGAGCTGTGTTCTTATTTTGTTTCTCGACTTGCAGTTCCGCAAAAATCTTAGAATCCATGCCGTAGATCTTACTAGTTTGCTCCATTCATAATATCTTTTTTGGTCAGGAAGGGCTTCTGATAATAATCCTTCGTCATGTCTTGTAATAACAACTACAAATTCTTTTCTAGTTTCAGATTTCTCAAAGTTTTCATCAACAATTTTGACAATATGATTCGTCCATGTCCACGTGGGGTCCAGGAGAAAATTTGGTCCACTCAACCACCTGGAAGTTTCAGAAAATTCAATTCTTTGTTTCCTTTTTGTGGCTTCGTCTGAAACGTTCTCTTTTGATGGTACATATAACCAATTCTTTGCATCAGTGAGCTCCTGAATTTCTCCTACACGATGTGCTACGCAAACTTTGAATCTACGTGATTCGGAACATATCCAGTACAAGACAGTTTTCGAGTCGCTCCAATAAAACAAATAATCTATTTTTATTTCCAATTCTGAACTTAAGAAGATTTCTAATTTTGCCACCCAATCAGCGCTGCCTGAATTTCCAATCTTGGAATAGAGAGTTGCTTCAATGGTGATACCTTACATTTAGAATATAAAAATAAATATAACCTAATTTTCGTCGCAGATAAGAGACTGCTGAATAAGAATTTTCTGAGACATCACAAAATATGTGAATTTCTGATGAACTTTCTTCAGAGGGTTTCATTGAAAAATATTTTCTTGGTATTCCACATTTTCCAATGTTTTTGAAATCTCCAAGCCAGATTTTCCATCTAGTGTTTATTGAATCTTGAATTTCATCATCCCATCCTATACGCATCCTTCAAATATCCTGCAATAATATCTTCCCATGAATGGTGAAATTACCTATAAAACCCAAGGGATCAAAAAGTGACATTATAACTTTCAGAACTTCTCTCTTTGTCGATCGTCGTTTCAGTTCCAGAATATCTGCATCAACCTCATGAAATTTCGTTTCAAAAATGAAAACATCTTCTTTAGGGTTCCACCATAAGCCTAATATTCTCTCTGAATTCATTTCATCATCAAGTTTGAGGTTTTTGCATTGATAAGCAATCAACTCTGGGCTGATATTATCCAAAACATGTTGATTATTACATATCCAATTGCAAATGGTGAAACCTCGATCACTGTGAATTTTGATAATTTCATTTAACATTTTAATTGACTCCTCTTCATCCAACCATTCCAAAATGAGAAAGGTATCATATTTTAGGGTTTTCTCCTTCTTCAGTTTCTTCACATACCCTTTTCCAATATATTCTCCAAGTACCTCGGTCTCTTCATAGCATTTGTTTTGCTCTCTGGAAGTTCAATTTTTTCTTTTTTCCACAGTAAACCGATTTCGAAACTGTTTTCTTCGACTCTTTTAGTTGTTTTCTCCATTATCTCACAAGCTATTTGATCTTCTCTTGAAGTAGTGAAGTTTATGTTCATTTCAATCGCCATGTTTCCCAGTTTCCATTGTTCCTTTACTAGATCGTGAAGTAAATTAAGATCATCTTTTTCACCCCCATAAATATGACAAGTAAACTTCATATACTAATGTATTTTTGATATTGCCATGCAAAGTTTTACTGACAACTGGTCCGTCCCAAGGCCCTCCTATAATTTTACGAATCATGTGCAGGGGCCAGTTGCCCTGTCCTATAAGAATAGCTGGCTTTGCATTCAAATTATCAATATGTGGGTAATTTTGAGAAATTCTTTCAATGTCAATATTTTGAGTGGGAAGAGATAAGCCTTTCATGGTTTTAACAAGACGCAAAAAAAATTGGAACCTTCATTAATACCCCGTATATTCAGTGTGACAATTTTTTAATCATCCTATATATCTACGTCACTATTTGTCCACGATATACAGATTGTTTTTGAAGGTCCAGTCAGTTCTAACTCTTTTGCAATCTCATCATCCAAATGTCCACTATTATGTGGTAGAAAAAGTTGTGTATCATTATTTAATTCATCACTTGGAGTTTTTTCTTTACTTTTAGAAAACTCCCTGTGAAACAAAGGATTGTGCACTTTTTTACAACCATTGATTTGACAAGTTCTCTTTCTAGCACATTTTTTGATTCTGTGATTGGAATACAAGCAATAAAAACCAACAAACGCTTTTTATTTACAAAATCCCATCTTATTCTACCTTGTTTCGCCTCATATTTTGAAGTTGACGGGAATGGATCCTGTAACTGACACATATCATCGGCCAAGTTCTCCAACCATTCTTGAAATTTAACCAATTTCAATTAACTTTGGAGCATATCGTTTGATTTCCTTGTCCACTCTATTCTCAATATCATGGGTAATATGTCCATCAAATCTTGGTTCAAGGTTTGCATGGTGTTGACTAGATTTCCCACAAAGATTTTCTGTAATGTTTTTATAACTTTATTAATATGTTTTGGAAGAATTAGCAATTATTGAAAAATTTCTCGGGCTTTACCTCTCAAACATTTCTGCAGTCTTGACTGGTTCTCTTCATGAGTATATCCACACATTCTTGTTGTATTGTTGTACTGACATATAAAATTTGGCCAATCAAGAGGATCACCATTTAATATTGGTAAATCTTTAGGTATTGATTGTCGCATGCGACAAAATATCCCCATCTTTTTCCCATGCACATTCGAAAAAGGCGATGGAATTATTTTGTCGCATGCGATAAATGGTAATAGACATTTGAGAATTGGGCCCCTGGTTATCATTTCATTGAGAAAAATATCATTCGAACAGGTTTTACCTGTATTTGAGGTGTAATTGTCAGTTTGACAATACTCCACGTTGAGACTGCTGTCCAAATTCTTTACGTTCAGCTCGTAGACGGAAGCATCCTACATCATCTGGATGCTGGAGAGACGTATACCTACCTAAGTAGCTACTGTTAAAAGCTCTCTCCGCGGCAAGTATCAGCACAAACTCCGACAGATCTGGTCTTCAGAACTGTCGGGGAAGAACAAAGTTGCTGCAACTAATATGCTTGCCGTTCCGATTCTACTTCACACCTTTGGAGTAATGAAATGGACTCAGGAAGAGCTGCGACAACTCGACGTAAAAACTCGCAAAATGATGCATCTCCATAGAAGCTTGCATCCTAAATCGTCTGTTCCATGGTTATACTTCCCCAGACAACGGGGAGGCCGTGGACTTTTGAGTTTGGAGTGTCTACATAACAGAATGGTACTGGATGGAGCCTGTAAAGTCATCAGGAGTTCAAATCCCCTTTTCTGCTTGGAATGTGATCATGAAAAAGCAGGGATTGGAGCATTTCTTTTCAAGGCAGCATCCTGTGCAGCCGATGAACTCGGTCTCATATTCGACACTGAACGGACGAACCCAAACTCTGTCACCGAGTTGGAACCCGTTCAGCAAAAAGCCCACGTGAAAGCTGCGGAGTGTGACAGGCTCCTACAGCTACATAGGTATAAGCCAATGCATGGGGTCTCCTTCAAGAACATTGAAGACCTAGGCTTATCCAGAGACCTGATCTTCTCATTTCTCAGGTCAAGTGGGCTGAAGTTAGAGACCGAGGGAATCATAATGGCCTGCCAGGATGGTGTATACGAGACACCGGTGTTGCCTTATGCTCCGGGGGAAATTGAGTCCATGGTGGAGAATGAGAAGTGCCGAATCTATTGGAACTATTCATTCCCCACCCTCAGGCAAATACAAGCCAATAAGCCTGATGTAGTACTCCTCGACCATCAAAGTAGGACGATTTTCGTCATTGAGTTTTCAGCTACTGGCGAAACGAACATCGTCTGAAAAGAGGAAGAAATACGGACTGAATATCGAGATCTTCTCTTTGAACTCCGCAGGCTTTACCCAAACCATTCTGTCAAGATGGTGGTTCTGATAATAGGGGTCCTTGGTGGAATGATGGATACACTGCTCTCGAACTTAAAAATCATACCGGCTTGCCGTGACATAGCAGAAATCCTAGCCGGCAAATGCAGAAGGCCGTAATTCTTGGTTCACTCCGCCTACAGGGCACATGATTCTCGGACCCAGTAATTACTTACCCCATGGACGTGGGGAGTGTTTACTGGGGTTAATGACACACCAGCGCGCCATCCAGAAGTGTCGGGGCTCCGGAGACAGGGCATGACTGGGTTATTCCTAGCGGATAAAAAAAATAATAATAATAATAAGAGTTTTGGGTATATAAGAAATTACGACAAAAGGTGAAGTTCAAAAACTACAGTGGGACAACGTAGTTTTTGTTCTACCACTTAACCTCCGCAGCTTGTTATTAAACCAGCAAAAATACAAATTATATATACTTAAGAACAAGAGTCTACCAGTATACAGAGAAAAAAAAACGATGCTGCATGGATAACAATAATATTATTCGATATTATTAAACATATTCAGTGTTACTTCCAGTTATACCTTCAGAAGCCATTTGTTATATCAGTTTTGATTATTAAATAATTCAGATGTCAATTTTTTGCGAAAACTGCCGACTGTCAAGTCCTTCAAATTAGAAGGCAGTTGATTGTAGACGTTACAAATTTGATACGTAAATGACCTTTTGAAAAATTCGTGGACGTGCATTGGAGTAGTTAATAGTCCCTTGTATCTGACATTCAGATTGTGCACATATAAAGGTTAACCTTTTTGACTAAGGTAACTAGAAGAACATTCGTGTTGTCTTCCACGACTATAATTCGTTTAGTAGTGATTTAGTTCCTCTCTATCATCTCCTATTGTGGTGTCGAAACAGTATTCCTTCAGATAATGGGTAGCCGACGACCCCAAGTAGGCTCAGTAAGCTTCCTTCGTTTTCCTTCATTGTGATTTCTGGCGTATAGTCCATGAACTGAATTTTGATAGTTTGTTTTCTTGGTAGGTGCGTTGTTCATCGGCAGGTCCCAGCAGCATCCACCATTCCTTCTTGTGTTGATGAGGCTGTTAAGTAGTGCCGTTCATCGTTATTCCCCCAATATCCTGACCGCAGATGATTCGTCTCTGTGAATCGCTTTAACGTACACTGCTTCACTTTTGATAAAGTAGTGCCTATTCCCAGGCAGTCTGCTACATCCCGTATGGAAACCGCGGTATTTCTGCATTTTTGTCGTGACAGGATGATAGTTGTCACCTGAATCTTGAAATATTACATAAAATTCCTTCAGATTACCCTATATCAAACCGGGTATTTACTAGTTTTATTTGGCTTCAAGTCTTAACTTCAGTTATACCGGGTGCCCGTATTTCGAGCTCCACCATGGGGATCTCAGTAAATTATAAGACATACGAGGTCGGTAAAATTAGGCCAAAGTTGGGCGTTTTCATGCTGAACAATTATCTGAGAGGAAATTTGATGTGTCATTTTTAATTTTAAAATAATTGGAAAAAACGGAAATTTATAATTTTCGTTTTTATTTTTTCAAGCGAAAACCAAAACAACTAGACGTTTTGAACTAGAACGTTCTTGAGGCACTTCTTTACAAGGAATCTAAATCTATCATCGTATTTTCCAAGGCGTTCTTGATGCCAGAGTTACAACAATCAACTTTGGTTTTTCTTATGAGCGCCATATTGGATTTTTGTCTTTTTATTCTGATTACAACGATGTATCACACAATATGATGGAATCTTACATGCTGATCAAAATTAGGAAAAAATCATTTTTGCGAAGAGTGCTTGGAAAGAATGCCAACAATTTTGTTTAACAATCTAAATTTTGACAGTTCAGTTAAATATTCAAGCAAAACTTTTGAATTCTTTCAAGTTCTAATGCCATTTTCAAATGAAGAAAAGCGTGATAAGCTTCAGATTTATTTCGCCTCGCATCTAAATAACGCAAATAACGTCCGAAACGTATCTTCAGCGGTATCCAGAGAGAGAGAGAGCAACTAGCACAGAAGTATTTTCTATTGCTCCATAGAAATTTAGCCGATTACGGTTCATTTGTAAAGCCTAGACGAAGGTACAACGATAGAGAGAATGTATATGAGATAGCAGTTTTGCAAGCGGTGAGTGAAATAGAAAAAAAAATTACCTAGAATTTGAATCTTTTTCCTTCAGGTTCTAGATAATCGGCCCGTTTCCACACGGGAAGTTGCAACAAATCTTGGCATATCGCATCAAGTGGTGTGGAGGATACTGAAGAAACACAAATATCGTCCATTCAAAATTTACATCACCCAAGTTCTCCATCCCGGAGATGCTGGTCGACGGGTAGATTTTTGTAGATTCGTAATGAACCAGTTGGAGCAAAATCCAAATTTTTTACGTAATGTAATATTCTCGGATGAATGCAAATTCACAAACATGGGCATGTTCAATCGACACAATGAACACATTTGGTCCATTGAAAATCCACATGGACATCAAAAACGGCGGCCGCAAGTACGCGGTAAATGTATGGGTTGGTTTATTGGACGACACAATAATTGGCCCATACCTTTATGAAGAAAATCTGAATGCCGATCGTTAATTTAAATTTTTTGAGGACCTTCCTCACGGATTACGTTGATAACAACATTCGTCTCAACCGGCTGAATACCCTCTGGTTCCAGCAAGATGGCGCACCGCCGCATAACGCTAGAAGAGTTGCTGAGTGTTTGTCAGAAATGATTCCCGGTGAGGTTATTTCGAACAACGTCACGTTATGGGGAACTATGAAAGATTTAGTATTCAAAACCGTACCCATCGATACTGACGAACTGAGAAGAACCATAATCACCACTATTAGGACTAATATAAGAAGACGAGACATATCGCGAGCTATTCAGAATCTGAGGAAACGAGTAGAATTGTGTTTAGAAGTCAAAGGTGGAGTATTCGAGCATCTTTTATAACTTTGTTTTTGTTTTGTTTTGCGAACAATAAACTTCTAACTTATCATGTCGTTCCTAATTCAAAATCTCAGTTTTTAAGTACAGCTTAATGGAAATGTGAACGTTCCAGATCTAAATTCAATTTTACTATCAAGATTTAGTTTGTTAAACAAAATTGTTGGCGTTCTTTCCAAAGCACTCTTCGCAAAAACGATTTTTTCCTAAAGATTCTATCATATTGTGTGATACATCGTTGTAATATACTTTTTAAAAAGGCAAAAATCCAATATGGCGCTCATAAGAAAAACCAACGTTGACTGTTGTAACTCTGGCATCAAGAACGCTTTGGAAAATACGATGATAGAATTAGATTCCTTGTAAAGAAGTGCCTCAAGAACGTTCTAAACGTCTAGTTTTTTTGGTTTTCGCTTAAAAAAATAAAAACGAAAATTACAAATTTCTGTTTTTTTCCAATAATTTAAAAACTGAAAGTGACACATCAAATTTTCTTCTAGATAATTGTTCAGCATGAAAACGCCCAACTTTGGCCTAATTTAACCGACCTCGTATCTCTTATAATAACTGAGATCCCCATGGTGGAGCTTGAAATACGGGCACCCTGTATACTACAACCGCCGATTTCCTTGACCTTAAGTCCTTCTTAGTGGAAACCATAACTGCAACAACAGAGTAATTAGATATCCAGCCTAAACAATCAACTAGGCAGAGCAGTACCCCTTACTATTCCTCCACTCATACTTCACTCATTCTCACCCACTTCTCCTGATTTGATAAGTCACGGGCTTCTTTTATTCCATGACTCGATATGGTCCATAACATTTTTTAACCAATTTTTCTGAAACACTCTCTTATCTGCCATGTTCTTTAGCATTACTTGGTCCTCTACAACGAAACCCTGTTCACATGCCTTCTGGTTGATTGGACTTGTTCAATCTCTTTGCATTCTTTTTCTCGTTATTCTCAGACACCTCAATGTATACCCTCCTGATTCATTCCACAAATTCGGGTATGTAATTTTTGTCGAAGTCATATCTTACCCTTCCTGATCTTATAAATCCATCTACAGGAAATACATGGTCTTTCCCGTGGAGTAAAAAAAAGGGTATATCCTGTGTAGTTGTGTGTGCTTTCCCTATAGGATATTGTCTCGTTGTCTCATCGAGAGAGACATTTTCATAGACCCTCCTGAAATGAATATTGAGACAGACAGAAGAACGTAAATGAACTTTTCAGCTGTAGGTTTTCCGGGTTTTCCAACATCTGAAAAGTGACTACGCCACCAAAATCAGTAAGTCGCCCCGGAGCGCCACGGCAAATAATAATAATAGCCTTCCTTCGCCCGCACAGGCTATGCCTTTGGATACACTCAACAAGTGTTTATGAGGGAGTATTATTATTATTATTTTTATTACTAACAGCCACGTTGATAACCTCACACACTCGAATGTAAATAAATGACCCTATTCGCCTTCTTAGACATAGAGGGGGCATTCGACAACACCCCTCACAAGCAATAAATAGGGCCCTAACGAACAAAGGAGTGGACAGAACCACATCCAGATGGATGTGCCAAATGTTGGCTACAAGAACTGCTGAATCGGATCAGCACAAACAAGGGATTCTCACAAGGAGGGGTACTATCTGATGAGGAGTCTCGTAGTAGACGAACTACTCGGAACACTAACCGGAATACGGCGATGGATGTACACTATGATAATAGACCTATGATCGCCTACGGAGCAGTAGTGTTGTATGGCAGAATCGAACTCGCCATAACAAAGAAAATCCTGGAGAAACTGCAAAGACTAGCATGTTTTTGTAGAACAGGAGCAATGGGGTCGGCTTCATCAGCAGCAATAAAGGTAATTCTGGACCTCACTCCTCTCCATATCTTGGTGAGAACTGCTTGGGGAGCAAACCTCAGGGACAGCACACAACGTAAGGGGCTCAACCCCCACCGAAAGTGTACAGCTTGCCAATCTCCCAACTGACGAAATTGCCAGGAAATTTTGTTTTCGAGATTTTTTTTCGAATGGAATTGAATATCAAGAGTGGATGGAGCATGGAATCCATTTGAGCACTGGGAAAGAATACCATAACAAGGTACACGGACTGGTCCAAAACTCCAGATGGAACTAGAGCAGGAGTCTTTGCAGCCATCAAAGCGTTGAGCTCGTATAACATCAACTCAAAGATGGTCTGGGAATGCTTAGACAAACTAAATGATCTATGCAGAAACAACAAGGTGATCCTTCTCTGGGTGCCGGGACACGTAGGAGTAGAGGGCAATGAACAAGCAGATACCCTGGCACAAAAAGGGGCATCAACGCCACTGATCGGGCTAGAACCATTCGGCGGACTTGGAAAATCTCACCCGCAAGAAGAACTCAATGAAACTGAAGAAGCAATGAGAGCAACATACTGGCAAAGACTTCCAGGGCTAAGGCAGGCCAAAGATCTCGGCAATTTCAATCGAGTAAGATTTACCTCAGCAAAACTAGTCTGAAGACAATCACGGTATTTCTGCAGACTCAAAGAACACCTAAGAAAGCTAGGCTTGGAGGAGGACAGCACCTGCAGATTCCGTGGGGAACATTCAGAAACACCACATGGAGTGTTATGCTGTACATCACAAAAGATTGAATATACTGGGATCACACCTGCTGACTGTGGGAGAAATATTACGTATAGACCCCCTCAAAATCCTTAAATTCCTCAAGGAATTGCGGCTTGAGGGGTGCTGTCAACGAGAACACCTTGAAATAGCAGGAGAAGATGAATAGATCTTATTAGGTCGCAGCGCATCAGTCACCATCCACACTTACCGATACCATTACCATTATTACCTCACACATCGCCAACTGACAGCTAGTGCAGAAATAAGATTGAATGATAATAGTCGAGTTGATGTTAATTATGATGAATTAGAAGCCGAGAGAAAGTCAACAAAAAAATCAGTACCGAAATGGATAATGATTGCGGACTTGGAAATTACAACACCATTATCGTTTCCCAGCTCTGACTATTACAGATACAAAGAATTAACAATGGTTGAAATATTTGAAAAATTCACTGATGTTGAGTTTATTGAGCATAGTGAAAAAACTCGTGATTATGCTTCGTTTCTGAACTACCCGGATCCCAACATAATAGGCGATGAAATCAAATGCTTCATAGCCATTCTGTATGTTAGTGGTTACAATGATCTGCCGTCAAAACGACAGTATTGGATTTCAGGGGAGGATTTGAAAAATGTGGCTGTATCTGATTCCATGTGCCGAGGTAGATTTATGCAGCTTTGCCGCTTTTTGCTTTTGCCGGATAATACGAAACCAAGCCAACAAGATAAGGCATGGAAATTACGCCCAATAATGAAAAGGTTTCATGATCATTGCACGAGAGTATGAAGAAGAAGCTAGGAAGAAAAATTTACCGATTGTTTTTGGTTACTCAAACCGAGAGTGGTAAATTCGCAGTTGTGTTATCAAAATGAGCGATGTATTCAATCACTATCATGGTGACATATCAAACATGAGACTGGTAACTTAAACGGGAAAAAAATTGAGAGTGATTGCCTCATGTCCTGGTCATCCGGTATAGTGTCATTTCTTGCTGTTATTATGTCTGAAGTCATTGGGCAGATATGGTGAAATTAACTTAAGTAGCTGATATTTTCAATATAATTTTCCGTATTTTTCAGTGCATATCAGTCTCTTCGTCGAAGCTATCACTAATAGTAATTAATATTCGTTATTTATTCAATTTAAGTGGAGCTTATCTACTGCCAATGAATGCCGGAGAACTTGTTGGAAAGATTATCTGAAAAAAATTATTTAACGAGTATTCAGTGGTTTTTATTACTTCGACATGACCAAAATAATTTTTCTACTTCTCGTGACGATATGTCAGATTCATAACTTGGGTGAGTGCAAAAAAAGTAATAGAAAATTTAATACAATCTTGAAATAGTCAGAACCAAACTTCAGTACGATGTTATTCCAAATCATCGACATATTTTCAATATTCTCCATATATTGGGTGGTAAAATTCCTTAAACTGCTGTTATATACAGGTTGTTCCGTAATGACACTGCCAAACAGGAAAAAAGTATTTCATATTAGATATAGTGTGTAAAGAAAAGTATCAAGAATGCATAAAGTCATTTCTGAATTCCTAGTTGTTGAAAATGGTGTTCCGCAGAGCTCGATTTTTGGTCCATTACTTTTTATTCTGTATATACATGATTTTCACACTCTGCATCTGGTGTCAGGGACCTCTATACCCATCTCGCGACTGCGGTAGATTTCAGCCTACTCGACCTGAGAAATGCAGAGGTCAGGTTTCTGGATTAGCCGAAGTCTTAAATGTTCTTGAAGAATATCTCATGCATCGGCCTATCCTTATGTAGCTGTTGAAGGCTCTCACTCTCCACAAATTTAACGTGAGAATTTTGCTAAACGGGATCCAACTCGGTGACAGAGTTTGGGTTCATCCATTCAGTGTCGATACGAGGCCGAGTTCATCGGTGGTGGGTACATGGAAATTCTTTCCACCAATAGTTGTTGATGCCATCAGGGCCTAGAGCAGAAGAGTTTTTCGGGCCTTTGAGGGCCCGTCGAACTTCTTCCGGGGTTGTTGGATTGTGCAGTTCATTGAGCTCAGGCTGACGAAGCTTTCTGCAGAAGGCTTCAAACTGCGCTAGGGTTGGAGTGTCTACGTTGAGTGGTTGCAAAAATTCACAAATGCCCTTCCAAAAGGTTTATACCCTATCAGCCGCCGGCGGGTTATCCATAACACGTGGAGGCTCTTGAAATAGGCGAGAAGGTTTATTGCGGAACTTTATGTTTTCCGCGATACTTTTCCACTTAGTCCGACACACCCTGGATACGAGACTTGTGTTGTCTTGCCGACTTGATCTTAGCTTCCATCTTGTGAATGCGTCGCCATGCCTCCAAATCAAAGGGGTGGTATCCCTCCTCTTCGCTTGGGACAGGGCCTGAGCTGTGTCATACACGGTAGAGTTAATCTGCCAGATGTCAGCATCTTCTGAAAGGACATCGTGAATCCCAGCATCCACCCGTGCCCGTTGTTGTGGCTTTAGGGGCTTGATGTTATGAAGCGCCCTGCGGTTTCTGATGCTTCTTGTTGGTGGTATGATGAGGGCCTCCTCTACAGCCAGATCGACACGTGGCATATCTGCCACTTCTGCCACTGCGTTAACCGGCTAAGGAGGGGCTTAGACATAGCCTCGAACCCGAAGGTGGGATACATAATCAACTAAATTTTTTGCGGAAATGGCAGCAAGCTCTGGGTGTACTTCACACCACAGAGCATGCATTCCCGCCACGTATCCTCTTCGGGCGGGCTCACTCTATAGCAATGCGGAAGACTATCCCTTAGTTCATCCGTCCAATCAAAGCGTTCGTTGTGGTCATTATTAAGTGGAAATCTATCGTTTTGCGCCCCACCACCTTGCCTATGACCCCTAATCTGAGAGTGTCGGATGTAGCACCAAGGTGTTAGCCTAGTATACCCATAGCCGACACCAGAGAGAAAAATTATTCCCTCCAGGGTGCGCCTTGGCTGCCGGTTCGGTTTTGCACGAGTTGCTGAGGAAAGTGGTGTCGCAACTCACCAAGGCCTTAGGTGGCGGTTGGCCCTCCCTGCTCATTATTATTATTATTATATTATTTTGATGAAATGTTGATAAAGGTACTAGCAAGATGAAATTGGACATATTGATTCAATAATACTTTCAGAAACAGGGGCTATCGAAACGGTGACAGATTATAATATTCCAAATTCCAATGTTTATATCAATGAATCGAATATCAATAAAAGTATTAAAGATTCCTGCTAGAAATGGTTTTATTGAGGATAATTCTAAATAAGAATAAAAACAGATTAAAAGTTTCCTTGATGATATAGGTAAATATAAACCTCCACGTCACAACTGCAAATTGAATTTAACACATATTTCAGCAATTTTGGAGAGCATGGATTTGTTTCCTTCATGAATATATTGACAAGAGTAAACAAATAGTATATTAAAGTATAAGTGGATAAATAGGTCTTTCAAACACGCGCGATTTTTAGAACACGACAGCTCTGCAGGAGTGTTCGAAATAGAGCAAGTGTTTGAAAGACCAGTTATCCACGCATAGTTTACGCAATTTTTTTTTATTGGTACGACTACAGTTCTCAGAACAATTTTTTGTCTACAATGTAGAGCAACAAATTCAATGTCTGGGTGTATTTTAATAACCAATTCAACGGCATTCTCAAATCTAAAGTCCGTTGTGTGTTAAAATCGAAAACGTATCAGATAATATTTGTTTTCCATTACATTAGTAGACTTGTACAAATAATTTAAGAAAAATGTTTGACAATGATAAGAAACATCATTTACAAACAATCCGGTACATAGTGGAATAAGTACTCGTCCATGCATGCTTGTTTTTTAACGATATGTATTCAACAGACGGAAAAAATGTAGACGAGAAGAAAATTTCAGTAATCGTAATTTTATTATCAATGTGGCAACAGAAATAAATGGGTTGAATGGAATCCTACGGTTTCAACAAAATAAAGAGAATATGAACTTCATATAACTCATGAATCATCAAGAAAAATTTTCAATAACCATTGATTTTGTTCTTTCAAATATCTATTGCATCAACATTTTTATGAAAACGATGCTGAATTGAACGAAGTCCAAATTATTGAATTTTCACACCTATCTTGATGGTAAACTATAGATTATGTATCCAAACCAGAAAGTACTCAGGGTAAAAAAGTAAATATCTGCACCTTTTTTTTAAAACATTATAAAAAATATGGAATATTATCTTCAACTCCTAGACTAATGTGGAATTTTTCAAATATTTGTATTTTAAAAAATATCGAAAAAATGTATGAAGTTACGAGTTATTAACTTCTTTGGTTTGAAGTCAGAAGTGTAAAATTCTGTTGATGATACTGGAATATTCTGTTGAATTACATTACAGTAGATCAAACTGGTATTTTTACTGCAAAACATGAAAATAAGAACTAATAATGTAAAATGGTTGAATTCGTGATGTGAAATCAGTATACCTTTCGTTGCCATAAAAATGAGAAAAGCAAAAATAAATATGCAACTTTTCAACAAAGATTGATAGTATAGTATAGTATAGATTGAATAGTAAAGCAGAATCGCAACTAATACCGCAAAAATCTAGAGAAGCCTATAACAAAAAATATGACAAGTTTGTACACTGGATGGAAGTGCAAAAGTTGATTGAAATAGATGAACAAGTTTTGCTTGCTTACCTTCAGAAAATGTCGGAGCAGTACAAGGCGTCGACTATGTGGGCTATCCATTCAAAATTATAATGTATGTTGAGGATAAACAAAGGAGTCGATATAAAATCATTTGTAAAAGTGCATGCATTCATGAAGGCAATTGGTAGGAATAACGTAGCCAAGAAGGCATATATATTCAATGAAGATGATTTGCGAAAGTTTTTCATAGATGCACCAGACATTACCTATCTATTTTTAAAAGTGGTTGCCATTTTCGGTAATTTTGGATCTTGTAGAAGATGTGAGTTATGCGATTTGCGCTTACATGATATCAAAGAAGAAGGAAGTGTTTTGGTTACTACTATCCGACCGTCCAAGACAGTGAAGGCTCGACGTATTACTGTAACCGACAATGAAGCAATTAGTTATGTGCGTTTAGTAAAGCAGTATTTATCATTGCGTCCACAAAATGTGAGTACAGACCGAGTTTTCCTACGATATGATAAGAGGAAGTATACCAATCAAGTGGTTGGTATTAATACATTTGGATCATGTCCCTTGCAAATTGCCCGTTATCTTAAATTGGATGATCCTGAGAAATACACGGGACATGCTTTTCGACGCACGTCCGCTACCATTATGGCAAATAGTGGCATGACAATAGATCAAATCCAACAAGTAGGATGGAAATCGGCAGCTATGGCGAGTGGTTACGTTGAAGAGAGCATTAGCAATAAGAAGAATGTTTCACACATTATAGGGAGTGCCATTAATGGAAGTTCAACCTCATTGAGTTCTCAGAATATTAACAGTATCAATTTAAATACCATTTCCCCCGATTTGAAAAATCGAAATATTAATATATCAAACAATACTAACTGTACTTTCCATTTTCATTTATAAAGTTAAAATTTTTGTATAATGCTTGAGTAAAGGTTGTTTTGATTAGATTAGACTGCTGTCAGATCATTCATCAAAAATTGTCATCTAGACTTCTTGTTTCTCGAGTTGTTGATGTTGCCATGGTAATTTAAAAAAACGTGCGTTTTTGAAAGTTCGATTAAACACGCATAGGCGTGCTTGAAATGGCTGAAATGGGGCACCAATAAAAAAAAATCTGTAAGTATAAAAGACCACTTTTTCTGAGAAACAAGCTGTTCAAGAAATTCACAAAAATTGTGCTAATGGTAATAAATATCGACTTATCCGATCATTTTGCGACAGCTATCGGCATCGAGATAATAAGCAGTAATAAAAACAAATTACCAATATCATGATTCTCATAGAAACTGAAATCATTTATAAAAACAATGATTTTCTAAACAATGAAGACATACAGGAAGCTTAGGACATATTTGATTGCAAAACACAGAACTGCATTGACAAAGAACGAACCATACAAACAATCTTTCTCATCAAAAAAAATTGAACCGTCGATACTATAGAACACAGAGATTCTCTGAACAAACGGTTATTGAATAATTATCCCGAAGAAAATAACTAAAACCGCTCGTTCATTTCAGCCTTCTCACTGCAAGTATTTTGCTAGCAACTCGAATTGCTAGCAAAAGTCTACATCATACTTCGTACATTGTAGCAATAATAGCCGTTTTCGATTGGTGGTTGGTTCCGACAGCGGTTGACATAAAAATTACAGCGTTTTTGACAGCGGTTTACTTTCTGGTACTGTTGATGACGTCATGGTGAATAAAGAAACGAATGTGTTGGTTATCGGTTGCCAAAAATCAAATACCTTTCGCGAAAGAAACAACTACAATTCAGATAAAGAAAGAGGGTATACCACAACATTGAACTTATTCGTAGAGCTGGTTGTGTTCCAGTGTTACTCGTGACGTCATTAGTGATGAATCGAAAACGGTTGGTTAGTCTGCGGTTAACCAAAATGTGATACCAGAGCGAATCAAAAGCGGCTATTGTCTCAATTAATGACAAGCTTGGTTTTGACATTTGTGTGGTTAAGGTTTAATATTTTGTATTTTTGAAATTATTACAAAATATATTTGATGAAAACTGAGGCTGTAATAATAATAACATTGACTGCTGCTATGGCGACATATATTAAAAGAAGGATTGAACGTGAACAAGTGATTCACATTCACAAATGCACCGCTACCAAAGTAAATTTTACGGTTTTGGCTAAAAATCTTTTATATATACCAAATTATAGAATTGTTCCTATAATTTTATCAGCCTTCTTGTTGCAGTCGAAAGTCTGAAGAGCATGCGCAGTACTCACAAGAAAAAGGCTGACAATGGAATTGCTAGCAAAAGGCTGAAATGTACGAGCGGTTTAACAATACAGACAATACAGAATTAGACTGACCAACTACTAGAAATTAATAGTATGAGCAAAAATATCTGAAGTGAACGGAAACACTAAAAAAGTTGATAGATGAGGCTTCAAATAATACTCGCACTAAAGAAAATTGAAAGATATACCCGTAAAAGTTTATTATGAAAAAATGATACCAGGGAATATTAAAAAACATATCTTCAATAAGCATTTTGTAAGTATCAGTACATACAAGGCTGCAATAAAAAGTGAATTAATTACCTAGACAACTTTTAAGTGCTACTTCAGCTATATCTTCTATATGTATAACTTCACTTACTGAATAAGAAATCATTGAAAATTTATCAATCTTGGAAAATGATGTCTCTCCTTGTCCAGATGGAATTTCAGCAAGAATCATAAAAGAAAACTATACTAACTCGATGAAACTCCTGGCACATCATATACATTTAAAATTCAAAAGTGGTATACTCTCTTGACAATGGAAAAAGAGTTTAGTGATCCCTGTATATATCTAGTAAGTATAAAGAAACTACAAAAACTACCATCCTATTCCAGTGATAAATTTGAACAGGAAGATAGACTTATTTTAATGAGCATTCAATAATATCACGGAGTCCTCCGATCAAGTAACACAACCTATATGAGTAATACTTGAATAGAACTGAAGATAACATCTTTTCATAATGTTATCCCTCAAATCATGACATTATTGCCATGCCGCAATTTTTTAAGAATACAATAAGCACGTCAGCTAGATTTTGATATCTGTCGGATATATCCATGGCAACGAAAACCCAAAAATACTGTCTTGTTTGTTTTCGTCTTTGGCTTACTGGAGTGTTTTTTCGTGAATAAAGGGCAAATTCTGAGTTAATTTTTGTTAAACTACCGTTATTTTTTATTATTAAGCAATGGTGAAGCATTGTGAAATGTGTAAAAGACCATTTGGAGCTGAAAATCAAAATAGGTCATTTCATAGGTAAGCTACCAGTGTCGTAACTATCGAGAAAGGGAAACCAAATTGGAAAAGAGAAAAATGAATGAATCATGAAAAAACATGTCAATCAGAGCATCGGCTGTTCTCAAAATCCTGTGGAGAATATTCCATCATAATTTCAGGTTTCCATTCCATATCGGGTTTCCATTATTTATATTTTATTAAACCTCAATATTTCTGTTAACAACGCACTACACTGCCGTTGGGGGAAGATGTCCCTTACACGCAAATTTTAATGCTTGTGCGACGAGTTACTCATCTAGGTTGTGTTATTTGATCGGAGACGGAGTCAATTTGAATTTCCAAAAAATATTGGTCCAGAAAATGCCGCATTGGAATTGAGCAAGCAGATAATTCCTCACCTTGAGGGCTCAAAAAATGTATGGCTGTTTTCTTCGACCTGGCAAAGGCTGGGTTACCAAATTAACTGAAATCATTTGAAAACGCGTAAATTCACAGCAGATGAGAAATTGAGAAGTGGAAAATGTTGTTCTGGGTCTCATTTTAGATAAAGTTTTATTGTTTATGAACGTATATGTAGATTTATTCTTTTTAACATGTTCAATCTACTCGGCTCGAGTTATCAACCAATAAACAATTTTTTTCTTCTTCCCTCCTGTATATGGAACTCACCAACACAAATAAGGACTTTCAACCACTGGGTGAAGTTAGTGCCCCAGTACTCCCGCTGCATACAAAATCTATTAGCTCCAAGAGAAATGATTACCATGTATTCTCAGTTTAATAACGTCTTCAGCAGCTTGGAGATGACATTTTTCATCCACTATAGGATCTTATGATCGATTATTGAAAAAACTGAAATGATGTTGGTAAACATTGAGTATGGAAGCAACATATTATATCAGTGCGAAAAATTTCTTACTGATGATATGAACTGGAACTCTGGAGAAAACAAATGTGTAGGAGAGTAGGAGAGTCTTGAACTCAAATAATTACGAATTCTATACGTAGCTACAAAAATAACAAATCAAAATAACTCAATAATATGGAACCTAAAAAAGACAATCATGAACAATAACAAGAATTGTAATAAATGATGAAAATTCTTATACTTTAACAAAAAAACATAAATTATTCCGTGGAAGCCTCTAGTTGATTGACAAATATTGCAAAAAGTGATACCCAACAAACGATTATTTCTATAGTCTGGTTCCTAAATTGAGATAGTGACTCCTCGGTTGTACGGTTCATAATTCATATAAAGCAGGTCAAAAAATAAAACAGAAATAAGCTAGGTAGGTACTTTGGCTTCAAATCACGTTTCACTTTGCCACTTTCGTACATCCCCTCCGCACTTTTACATCCCGTAAAAACTAAAAAATGTACGATGAGTCACTACCTACAATTTAGGAACTAGACTGTAATTTGGGTAGCAACGAAGGATATAAGAAAAATCAACACTACGAGAGTCGCTCTCAACTTTCATTTTCATTTGGTGCATTTGCAGAAATTCATCGTTGTCAAAGGCGCTCATTTATTTCGGCATCAGACAGCTATCCTCATTATCAGTATTCGTAGTTAATACATATATGACCAAAGACTATATAATGACAGGGACCTCGAACCCAACCATCAACTTAATTTCCATTTCCGATGGAAAAATTACCATACCTCCTTGATATTTTTCAAATTATTATTTTAATTAAAAAAAATTACATTTTTCATTAATTTTTTTATTGCGAAGCACTACTTTCTTATGGAACGACGTTTTAATTTTTCCATGCTTGAGACTGAACACACTCATGGAACAAGAAATTAGTATCTTGTTCCATGAGTGTGTTCGGTCTATTTATATTAACAGTTCCATGCAGGAACGTATCCAACTTAACAAGTTAACCTTGAAATGGATTATTGCTCTTTCAAGCCGTATAAGTGCCGTATTGAAAATATTGTTTTTCAGATGAAATTATAATTAATTGTAATGACAACAATTTCAGAGACATTTCAGTTTTTGTATTTTAATATGTGTACGTTAATTGTACACATCAATTTACATTGTATGTTGCACACAACCTCAGTGATACTGTTAGTAGTTCTAGAATCAACTGATTAGACAATTTTCACTGTATTTCAACAATATTGTATCATTTTCCCTTATGTAGATGATAAAAATTGTCGAAATATTGGATACGAGTATATAAACTTCCTGTAAGCTGATTTTGATGTATTGGGTGAAACCCTCAAATTGTTAAGCCACCACCGACACGTGTTTCAGACTGTTGGTAATCTTTAGAGTGGTGTAGCCAATTAATTATAGTCGTACTCGTTTCTTGGCAAAGACAAACATTTGATTTCGAACTGCCAACCAAAATAATAAATCACTAAACATATTTCATCGTTTGCAGGAGGAGAAATTGAAAGAAAAAGGAAAGATATTGAAGGATCTGGTTCAATTCAAGGCTCATTTGATGACACGTCCATTCTGAATGATCTACTGAACTTGCCCATCAAATTACCTAGGAAAGTTCTAACGTTTACATCTACCATTGGGAAGAATATCTTATCACTTGATCGAAGAGCGTTGGAAATTCCCATTTCAGGAAGTCGAGCACTGGTCAACCACGTAGGAAATATTTTTGAGTCAATAATTACCCGCATCGTCAATCTGATTTTAGAAATACATTCAATAAACGCGGATTTGGTGGCTGGTGTTATCAGAGGAATACAAGGTATTTATTGATACAATAAGACACAAAGTTCTCATACATATTCTGTGCTCCTAATTTCTCATGGCTACTTTAGATGTTACATTGCCATTCTACAAAATGTGTAACTCTTTTTCTATTGGGTTTTAAGTTTGGATTGTCTCTGCTCTGAAATCAAATTCTGCAACTTCAGCTGGTATGCACCGTCAAGCGATTGAATTATTGGCTCTGAGACGTCAGCAGAATTGTACATAACTTTTGAGGCGACGAAAATCAGCTCAGGGTATGCTCAACTTGCCAGGGTATCTACGAGTCAGATAGATTGACCAATCACTAGAAGACCTAAGTAATTGCAGACTTCAATTGCACCACGTGACGATATGATCATCGGTTACTAATTACACTCAGATACTTTCCGAAATATAAATAAAACGACACTAAGAGATGAATTATAAATGAAACTTTTATAAATCACACATTTCAATTGATTAATAGATTACAATGACAGCTTATATTTGGCAATTCAAGAACAAAAGTCGAGATTTCAACCCTAACATAACAGGTAATAAGAGCTGTAGATTCTTCGAGTTTTCCTACAGCAGTAAGTCGCTTCGAAGCTCAACGACAACCAATAATAGCAACTATTCTTTACCTGCACAGGCTATGCCAATGGGTACACTCTACTAATGTTTAGGAGAAAATATTTTTGTTATCATTATTAATAAATCGGATTAATGACACCACTCTCAGAAGTTTTGGGAATGCAGGTAATTTTTCAACCGAAGATCTCGAAATGGAAAAAAAAGCAAGTAGAAATGATGAAAATAGTGACTGTACCTATCAGTGGAATACCCGATTTGGTCAACTTCCTGGACCATGGAAAGTTATTTTGAAAACGTAAATTTTCATAGATTAAAGGGATGTCAATTAATTACTTGTTCTGTATGATTTTGTAATCACTTTAACTTACCCTTGCTGTTATTCAGTTGTATTGAATCTATTGAATTCATTAATTTCAAACACCAGACATTGCACAGACCACTATACAACTGGCGCCCAACGTATTTTGCCGTTTGAAGAATTTTGGTGATTTCACCAACATTGAATATCATTATTTTCAAAAGAAGTGCAATCAAACGGACAAGGATTTACTCTAACTCGTCCGATTTTCAGTAGTCAGCGACGACTTAGTCTGATTACACATTGCTTGAAGTAGGATCTGTGAATCGGGAATATTTGCATGTGCCATGTGAACGATTTTTTCAGAAACATTATCATATATTCGTTGATTATTTATATCATACAAACGCAATAAAGTACAAAAAGATTTACTTGAAGATAGTACTATCGGACATTCATCAGTGCCCCTTCCAGTTACATTTTCATCAGAACAGTTCATGAACTTGATAAAAGAAATACGCGAAAGTACTCACGTAGACTCGCGAAATATGTATTTCAAATAACGAATAAAGTACTCAATAATTTATTAGATAAGTTCATAGTTCAGCAATTACATCAAGACTGAATAAATTCTCATTTTCATTCTCAAGGTGATAAGTATAACGTTGACAACTAATAAAATGCAAGGTATATGATTCTGCTGAGTCGGTGCTTCCTGGATGGTTGAATGTACGGAGCGGACGGTGACCGGTACGTAACTCCTCCCTCCTAAGCTGAAGTTTTGGTTGGGACAAACAAAACTTCTGAAGACTGCAAGGGTTGTGTGGCTTCTTTGGTCCTTCCTTTGGATTTCCTGAACTTTTTCAGGCTGAATACTATGGTCCCTATGATGATGATTACGTATAATGGGATCGTCCATGGGTGATGATTGGAATACTTTGGGTTCTCAATCACCAGCGGTTGAAGTCTGCTTCCTTGTAGTTGCACATCGTGTAGTCGATCCAGTGAAATGTCATCCAATTGAAGTTGGCTTTTTTCCATGGACCGCTTGTGTATTTTGATATGGGGAAGGAACAGTGTCTTTCCTGTGGATTTCCCCTTTTCGTTAGTGTATCCCTGGCCGGTGGTTAGGATGCTGCACTGGTACGGAATTTCGATGAGAAATGAACCCTTGAGCATCACAAAGTCAGTTTCGTCACAGCGAGTTTGAACTTTCTCTTCGTGGGGAAAAATTGCGATATAACTCGATTCGCTAACTTCTTCAATTATGGGCTTGTTTACAACTATGTTAGCCATTGTGCCTTCGGCTTTGTTGTATTTTACTTGAAGAATTGAGAAAATGCAATCACTTTTTTGGATACCATCAATCAGGTAGTTATTCTGACATAGGTAGTTTGGATTCAGGTGACGACATGGTCTGGAGTCGTATTGGAACAGGTCGTTACTCATTGTGAAAAAGGTATTTTTGGGAATAATTGTTGTGGAGTTCTGTGTGGGTATTGAATAGAGGTGGTAGTGGATGAAAATGTCAGGGTGAACTAAGGGGATATGCAGTGCAAAAACTAGTTTGCCATTTGAAAAATATGCATCTTCTGGAGTTATATCAAATTGTTTATAGGTATCTCTAGTATCTGAGTAAACTAACTGATCTTTAGAGTGATGTTCCAGAAGAGAATTGAATATTAATTTCATGTCATCGATAGATATTATGCTATGATGTAAGGTACCAAGTTTAGCAAATTATATGGCATTTTCAATACTTGTGAGAATTGAAAGCAATGTATCCAAATTAAATTTCATTTGCGTGTATGTGTCTACAATTGTCAGAAAATATGTACTATTGTTATTGAGTTCTTCTATACTTTCCTTCATGACATTTTGATTATAAACCATGAGTGAAAATGTTTCATTATTATTCTTTGAAATTTCGTGTGTTAATGATATTTGTTGATTTAGGGAACTAACAATTTGTTTTTGATTGTCTTGCAATTTTTCAATAGCTACATCATAGCGTTCAGCATCTTGTTGATCTAAGTTACCAGAAATGTACTTAATAATATTACCGGAACCGTTGACTAGTCCTCTTTTTTTTCTATTCGATAAAGGATAGACTGATCGAAATTTTTCTTTCACTGATTTCATTTGATAATCAATGTTGTTCAGTATATTCGTGTACAGAAGTTAAATACGTAGAATTGAGGTTATGACTTGCCAAAGATGATTTTAGAATATTATAATTTTGGGCTAATGTTACTTTAATTTTTGCTGTCCCCAACCGAAAGGGCAAGATTCCTGGGTTGTCCTTTAAGTTAGTTATCCGTACGTCGATTATCGTCAGAAGCAGGAGGGTCCTGTAACAAATTTTTTTTTGTGATTGCAGCTCTAGGTTTCTTGAAAATGTTTTTGTGGTAGGTATTACGATTGGTTTTTAATTTAAGTCCCTCATCGATTATGACAGTTTCTTTAATAAATGGAGGGTTAAATTTTTTTCCGCGTGTTTTGACATCGTGTCGATAAACTTCATCTTTTTCAGAGTAATTCGCTGTATGTGGTCGAAAATCTTAAGTATTTTTTGTTTATGTTCTTGTATATAATTGTTCAAAATTTTGTATCGAGGTGTCCACCCACAATATCGATTGGTTTTTGTTTCGTCAAGGAGTGTATGGAGTGATTGTATTCAAAAATAGTATAGGGCATTAGGCTGGTTACTTCTGCACGGGGGTTTTCCAGTTTTAAACCCTCAGATGCTCGAGTAAAGTTGAATGAAGCCTTTCTACAGGGGCATTGATAGTGGATCTTTTTGGGGATACAAGGTGAAGGTTAATTTTGTGAAGTTTTATGAATTCTGTTAATGTAGAGTTTTTGAATTCTGTTCCACTATCAGCTACGATTTTCAGGGGTAATCCATGAAACGACATGAATAGAGATGGCATTTGCCGCTGTTAGAGGAAGAGCCTGAATGATAGTTAAAAATTTTTGGTTGTTGGCCTGGAAAACCTCGATATGTACTACTTCGAAGGGTTTTCTAGGTGTTGGTGTTATTTATGTAATTTTTAACATCGTTAGCACAATTTGGCCAATAGTATTTTCGTTTAATTTGTTGCAAGGTTTCCTGAATGGCTCGATGATTTGTTTTAGTCTCATGATTGTATTCTAAAAGTTCTTTTTGCCTGTATAGGTCTGTGATGTCTTCAAGTTTGCATTTTATCAATTTGAACGATGAATTTCTGAAAGTTTGCGTCATAAAGTTACTGAGATTTTCGTACAGTTTATTTGAGTCGTCGTCATTGAAAAAAAATGCGTATGTATTTTTAGGTTGTCCAAAGTCTTTGAAAAATGTTATAATTGGGGATAAGTCATTGTCTACAATGTAAATGTTCCATAAATTTTTCTTGTTTGGTTCCCATAAACATTTTCTTGTTAGTTTTTCTTGGCAATGCTAATTTTGATATGTGAATTTGATTTTGAAATACGTTGATTGGATATTCACTTGCATTTATTTCCTGTACAGGGTCCTCGACATGCGTGTGTACTGTTTCGTTATTTTCTTCGTTTGGAGTTGGCATGTTTTCTTGAACTGCTGCTTCTTCTTCGTTTGGGGTTGACGTGATTTCTTGAACTACTGCTTGTTCTTCATTATTTTTTTCGTTTGGGGTTGACGTGATTTCTTGAACTACTGCTTGTTCTTCATTATTTTCTTCGTTTGGGGTTGACACGATTTTTTACAGTTCTGCTTCTTCCTTGCTTGAACTTGATGTTTCAGTTTCCAGTTCGATTTCGTCTTCATTTGGGGTTTCGTCTAGATTATTGAATAATGATGAGGTGTCAGGGTCTAGTATACGAGTTTGTTTTTTATTGAACTTTTTCATATATTGGAGGAATGGCGAGGTTTCTTCTATGTCTTCTGAGCTGGCCTTCGAAGTGTTTGGTTGTGGCTCTACTTCATTGGCATGGATTTCAATTATCGATAGGGCGTCCGCATTGGTGTTTTTCTTACCCTTTTTATATCGAATTTCATAGTCGAATTCTTCTAATTTCAGCTTCCATCGGACTAGTCTCGAGTTTGGCTCCTTTAGGGACATCAACCATTGTAGTGGTTTGTGATCTGTCAAAATGATGATTTTTCTACCGAGAAGATACGGTCGAAAATATTTTATTGCCCATACTATCGCTAAGAGCTCTTTTTCGATAGTACTATAATTTTGTTCAGCATCGTTTAACGTTCTCGATGCATAGGCAATAGGGCGGTCAGAGCCAATAGGACCTTGTGATAAATCAGATCCAATTGCCGAATTTGAAGCGTCCGTAGTCAGGTTGAATGGTTTGTTGAAGTCTGGGTACTGTAATATCGGGTCATTTGTCAATAAGGTTTTGCAGTGGTCAAAAGCTATAAGAAAGGTGGAGTCGTGTTTTATTTCAGCGCCTTTTTTCAGACAGTTTGTGAATGGTTTCGTGATTTTCGCGAAATCTTTGATAAATTTTTGATAGTACCCTAAAAGTCCCAGAAATCCCTTTATCTGTTTCGTAGTTTTTGGAATAGAACAGTGCATTATTACTTTAATTTTGTCCAGATTTGGTTTAACGTCCTCTGATGTTACGATATGTCCGAGAAAAGCAACTTCCTTCTTGAGAAATTCTGATTTATCAATCTGAATTTTCAAATTTGTTTCGCGAAGCCTTTGGAACACTCTTTTCAGATTGACGATGTGTTCCTGTAAAGATGTTGAGTATACAATGATATCATCCATGTATTCCAGGCATATTTCATTTTGTAGCCCTTTCAAAATGTCATCCATAACTTTACTTAGGGTAGCTGGAGCATTCTTCAAGCCGAATGGAACCCTGAGGTACTCATAGTGACCATTTTCGACATCGTTTTTGGAGCCATCTCTATCTGATGGAAACCGCTAGCCAAATCTAGGGTAAAAAAATATTGACACCTCCCTAGCTTATCTAGGATGTCACTAATGTTTGGCAGGGGATAGCGATCGTCGATGGTTTTTTCGTTCACCTTACGGTAATCGACAACGATCCTCCATTTTTTCTTTTCACTGGCAGCTGCTTTTTTTAGTACCACCCATATAGGTGATGACCAGGGTGAATTACTGGGGAGGATGATGTTTTGCTCTAGCATGGAATTTATTTGTTTGGCTACTTCCGCTTTATGAATGAAGGGATACTTGTATGATTTGGAATAAACAGGGATTTCGTCTTTAGTCTTGATTGTGTTAAAGAATTTAAATTGTTAAAATTGTTATATCCGTCAACCGGTTGCACCCCTATGTGCAACCCTCAGAAGTCAGAGACTTGTCGAGCTAGGGGAAGACGTAGCCCTTTCCTTTTAATACGTGTGATGCCATGCATGAGACCGGTGGCAATGCTGAGATTCGAACTCACGCTCTCTGGCTTATGAGGCGAGGACTCAACCCGCACACCACCGCGGCGTTTAACTTGATTGGTAAATGTCAGTTTTTCCCCTTCATAATGAAAAATGTCAGAGTATTTTGGCATAAGTTCTTTGGCGTGTCTGTTCTTCTTGATTCATATGCTCTGTACGAATGAGCTTACGAATATCGTGGTTGTTTGTGGGTAAGATGTCAATGTCTGCATGGTAAAGTTCAAAGTTTTGAGTTGAAAATGGTTGTGTTGTAAGAGGTTCAAATAATTGAATTTCACAATTATAATCACTCGTATTTTCTAACTCCACCCACGCGTATCCATTATTAGCTGTAGTTAGTGTTTCTTTTTCAAACAATCGTTTATTTTTATTGGGGGCACAATAATATCATCCTTCGATTGACTTACAGGCATTTTAATTTTTGTTAGTGTATTGGACTCTAGTTGGACATAAAATAATGGTCTTTTTTTCGTTTCATAGTATTGAATGTAATTCTGCGAAGATGGGGTATACAAAATTGAATTAGAAAAATCAATTTGAGCGTTTAATTATTTGAGTATATCTAGTCCTATTAATCCATTAAAGTATTGGTGAAATTTAAACAAATGAAATTTTAGATTTTTTTTTAAATTAAACTCTTCAAAAGATGGAATGTTTGCACAGTAATCACGCTGTGATTGTTGAAAAACTGATGTGACTGTAAAAGGTTCTTTAAAAATACTTTCTGGGTAAAATTTGTTTGCAATTTCGGGATTAAGAAAAGATTTTGTTGCTCCTGTGTCTATTGCAAGTTTAATGGGTGGATTTTCAATTTGTATGTACGGGAGTTCTGTTTTATCGTAAATAGAATTCAGTTCAATTATGTTTCTTCTTGGTAGGCCCTCATCTCGTGAAAATTTTGTTGTGTCTCGTCTTAGTAATCAAATTGTTGTGTTTCTTATGGGTAAAGTTCATCAAATGTTTCGTAATTTTGGTCATGTTCTATATTATAAAGTTCTTCGGAGACGAAGTTACGTCTCTGTGGGTTAGATTGGGAATAGTTTCGGGGTTTCGCTCAGCTGCCATATAAAAAAGGAAAAAGTTCAATTGAATATGATATATGGACTTTTGTGTAGAAAAATTAGAAAAAGAATTTCTCGTTAGGATTTTTTAACTTTCACAGATTTTCTGATACGTATCAAACAAATTGAACAATCTCTGAAACAGATTACCTCTGTTGAAGACAGACATCAGAATTCTGATGCTCAAGATTATTCGTCAAAAAATAATCATAAATCAAGGCCAAAGTGTAACTATTGCAAACATTTTGGACATTTGCGTGATGATTGTAGGAAATTACAGAGAAGGGACAATCAGCGAGAACAAAGGTCTCCAAGTCCAAATCTCTATACTACACCAACTAGTGAGATTCCATCTGAAAATACAAGTCAGATTGTATGTTATGGTTCTGATTCTCCTGGGGTCACTAGATCCAAATGTGCAAAATGTAAAAATCGTTCAAATAATTCCGTAAGCACTAAAAATTATGGAAATACATTAAATACCACTACCTTATCTGGAACAACTTTCTATGAAATCACTGTCTCAAAACTGGATGACAGTCAACCTTTCAAACCTCGCCTTGTCATTTAGAATGATGGTGTACAAGGAACTGGATTTGTTGATTGTGGTGCCCAAGTCAGCATATCTGAAAACTCTTTATAAAACTTATTGAAGGAAAAAGAGTACGGTTTTTTTAAATTTGTTACGAAAGTATCGTATGCTGATGAAAGGATACACGATGAGGAGGTCTTGAAAACTAATGGGATAGTTTATATTTAAGGAAAGAAAATTCCTTCGGAATTCATGATTTTGCCGAATGAACAACATAATAAAACTCTACTAGGTATTGATTTTTTAGTGAAAGCTAAAATTGTTCTCAATATACCAGATCGCTGTTGGTTTTTTTAGGATCTCCATGGGCATTTCCTACCTTTATAGTTCCCAAAAATAATGATAGCTTTCGTTTTGCATCGACTATAGTAAGTTGAATGCAATCACCCATAAAGACTCATATCCTATGCCTAGGATTGATGAGTTATTTCAGACTGCGAAAAAGACTCCTTTTATGTCCACAATCGACCATCAGTCTGGATACCACCAGGTATCAGTTAGTGCCGAGGATCGGGATAAAACTTGTTTTGTCACGCCTTTTGGAACATTTCGCTTTATATGCATGCCTTTCGGGCTTAAAAACGCCCCGTCTACGTTTGTCAGACTCATAGACAGATTTCGCGCGGGGCTTGGTCATATATCTAGACGAAATTCTCGTATTATCAGAAACATTTGAAAAACATAAAGACGATGTGCAATCTGTTTTTGCTCGACTTAAATTATTCAAATTGCGTGCTCGCAGGGAAAAGTGGGTATTCAGAAAGTGTGTTAAATATCTCGGTCACTTAATCACTCCGAACGGCATCGGCACGGATCCAGAGAAGATTGCTGCTATCGAAAACATGTCACCGCCTACTTGTGTACGTCAAGTACAGAGTTTTGTTCGAACGTGTTCCTGGTATAGGAAATGTGTCCCCAGTTTTGCAGAGAAGAGCAGACCTTTGACGAACTTGCTTAAAAAGAATTGTAAAATCAAGTTTGGAGAGGAAGAGCTGAAAGCATTTGAGACCTTGAAGAAATGTCTGGTGTCAAGTCTAATTTTAATCCGAGCTGATTTTACACAACCTTATATTTCACGAACAGACACCAGCAATTATGCGCTGGGAGCTGTTTTGAACCAGGGGGAGGGACAAATGGAACGACCGATTGAATATGCCAGTCGGATGTTGATATCAGCAGAACGGAATTACTCAACTACAGAGAGTGAAGCTCTCTGCATCGTTTGGGTTGTGGAGAAATTCCGCACCTACATAGAATGAGCAGAAGTCACAATTGCGTCCGATCATCAACCAGTACAATGGTTATTCTCTTTGAAAACACCTTCAAGTCGATTAGCAAGATGGGCTCTACATATTCAAGTACTCCATATGAAGATAACACACCCGGAAAAATGAATGGTATTGCTGATACCCTTTCTGTTCACATCCCGATGATGCATCAGGTTGTAGTATATGCTTCACTTCAGTCGACATGCCAAATTTAAATGTGGGGAACCTACGTGCTGAACAAAATCAAGATTCAGATTTGGTTAAAATTATCGATGCTCTAGAAGGTTCTGATTCATTGGAATTCATAAGATGGTCTGATCGAGATGATCGTAGGTCAAATGGAATAATAATCATCAGCACCGTGATGCTGACAAAGAAAACATACAATCAGTAATCCCATGTCACTGTCGTCAAAATATTATGAAACAGTACCATGATTCTAGTACTGCTGGATACTATGGAGTAGACCGAACTCATCAGAAAATATCCGAAAAATATTTCTTCATTGGTATGAGGAAATATATTGCCGATTACGTCAAAAACTGTATCGACTGCCAGCGGCATGAAATCTCCAATCTCAAACCAGCTGGTCTACTACAAACTCCGGTACCAGCTGTTACCTCCAAACGTACGAAGGAACATACACTTGACCTATATTGGCTATAATCGAGTGGGTATTTGCGGCTACACTCAATGGAGATGGGTAGGGTTTTTTGATTTTAATATTAGTGGGCGCCAGGTAAATTAACCCACAAACACCCGAAGATGTGTCAATATCACCAACTTACCAAATGATACAAAACAAAAAGTGCTTACGAATGATATATTAAATATAACTCAATAATATCTCAACAACGATCAAGTTCAATAGCTCCAGTAGATATTCTGGAAAATCTCCAACTCTGAAAGTAAGTCATGAACTAATAATCTTAAGAGCAGTCTGATAAGAAAACTAGCAAACAAGCAATCAAGCAATAGCGTTAAATAAGCGGTATTAAGTATTAATCATTTTATCGTCTTAGCTATCATATTTTATCTATGGTCATTAATGACGATACTCTAAACAGTAGCAAAAAAAACATATATGGGATCTAATACAAGCCGCCAATTACTATTTTCCTTCAAGCAGCCAGAAATCAAAATGCACCAAATTTGAGATATTGCGTCGCGAGAGATAAAGCGCATGCGCACTGTATATACCACCACCAGGGAAAATTTGCATTTAATTTCAGCTTCACAAATATAACCAAATAAATAGTAGCAAAGAACAAATAGCAATCAAGCGGTAAGGCAAAATAATGCAAGTAATAATAAAAAAATCAGATAATAGACTTGCGTGAATCCCACGATGGATGTAATCGATGACGAGGAAATCAATCCGGAATGCCTCCCAGTACCATTGATCTCGATTGGGACATCCAGTGTAAAAGATATCCAGTATGAATGAACACCTAGTATGACTTGACACCCAGTATAATTGGATTTCCAGGGTCAATGGACACCCACTGCTATGATGGATTCTTCTTATGAGTATCCAAGTTGTTCGGAAATCCTGGATTGAAATCCCGTAAATAAATCCCTAGGGAATGAAATTACCCATTAATAAAAATCGGAGTAAGTCTCCATCCCCAGATTATGATGAACATTAAGTTTCATCAATAAAGAAACAAGTTGTTTCTACCAACCCCTAATATTTAGAAAATCTTTAAAGAAATCTTAGAATATTTTCTGACCACCCATGTATATTGAATACAATTTTGTGCGTAAACCCTTGTTTTAAAACCCACTTATAGGTATCATCATTATCTATAATAATTATTATATAAATATAATTTACAAGAGAGAATTTTTTACATCACCCTATATATAACAAAATCTAAAATAAATGTTGAAATCCATATTATAGGAACAACAGTATTTCCAAAATGCATTTAAGAAAAATTCTGAACAATCTTTCCAATAGTAAGTACATTTTATGTACATAACGGGACAACCGTTAAAATCGGACACATATTACACCTCAACAATTTTGTAATGACATGAAGATTACATTATTATCAAGATATAATGAATCATCATTCATATGCCTACTTAGACATTTGGTAATAGTGTAAACTAATGAATATTAATATTATTTTCTTAAAATTGTCCTGATATTTCGGAATTAGTGGATCAGTTTCCTTCTGAGGAAACCTATCGAATTCTCCTTGATAGAACATTTTTGAACAGCTAACTGGTTCCAAAATGGTTCAAAAATAATATGTAAATAAACGAACACTGTTACAATAACACAGTTTTCCAGAACAAGGAATTTCTAATAATACGTTTACTGAAATCCTGAAGTAAATGTCATTTCATAGCAGTCTTTTGAAACATAGATTTTTGTTCTGGGAAACCAGTGAACACACAAAAATATATAAGATATATCTTACCCTGACCAAGGGGTTTATTTCAATTGGTATCTAGGAGTTCTAGGGCTAGAAAATACTACGGTATAGTATGTATTGTTGGAACTATACAGGGTGTCTTGTAACTAGCCTCACTCAACCTAGTAAAGAAAAAAAAAATAGATTCGACATAGACACAATATTTGCACTGTAATAATAATTATTCCAGTTTTTGATATCATAAATTGATATAGAAACATACCTTTTATGGGATATTATCCAATTTATGATGAGCCCACTGACTGATGAAAAAAATATAACCACTGTCAAATCCTCTCAAGAGTTTAGTTATGAATCATATTCCAAAATATTCCCATAATCGAACAGAACGATTCAAAACTGTATAAAAGTGAATTGCAAAACAGATCCTCCACTAGAGATGATTTAGATAATCAAAAATTTTTGCATTCACAAGTGGTTCGACTTCACCCTACCAAGATCAGCAACCAAAAGGGCTCAGATCACGAAATTGCGCGACTGACAAACAATGTGTCAAACAAACTTATACTTTCTGGCAATAGACGGCGCCACCATAGGTATTTTCCATACCGATAATGCCTGTATATTTAATTTTAACACATAACTTAAACAAATAACGTATATTTGAACAAATGAACCGTTACATATCAATCAATAATCATTTGTACCAAATGAAAGATTATTTCCTCAACACCTAAGCAATGGTGATGACACCGTCTTGTTGGACGCTCGCACATCAACACCGATATTTCCACGAAACAGAATTTTTCTACGCTAAATTATCGTCCGTGACGACTGTGACATGGGACTGCCAATTAACGTTGAACAGCTGATAACTGCTCTACGTTAACCTATACTCGACAATCAATCTTTGTTTATATTTTGATATTCGAACTTCAGTAAACCAAAACGCCTTAAACAATGAGTTACGAACTACTTTATTGTCAACGATGGAGAAAATACAAGGTGAGTAGGTATTTTATAGCTGAATATGAAAGACAAACTGTTTAGAGCTGTATGTTAATGTATGAATTTGGACACTGTTCAATATCTTAATCTTCATTTGTTTTGTAGAACTAGCCGATGTAAGAGAGCAAGTGCATCCAGCAACGATGGAGCTAATGTACAAGGCTACCGAATAGTATATTTCTCAGTTGAAACGAGACAACAGTACAAAAGTAAGTAAACATATTTTCACTAAGAAGTAAAATACCAACAAATTTATTTTGTTTCAGAAATTGGTCGAGAAGAACCAAGAGCGGGCTCAGGAACCAAATTCATTTTACTATAAATTATCATAAGATGTATTATTATAAATAATGAATAAATGAAGTGGAGTATACAGGGCGAGTAGTTTTTAATCAAAGATTTGACGTTAGTTGAAAAGTAGTAAACTCGGTGGATTTAATCGGTCAATATAGTGATAGATAATTGTTTAACCGAACAATATACCGTAGGTTCAAATTTGAACGTAACACAACTCAACGTTTAAAGATTATTGCCAACGAATTATTCGGCCCACTTCCCGAAACTCCTTCTAATAACAAATGGATCTTGATTGTGGAAAATATTGCTTCCAAGTGGGATGAACTTTTCGCTTTGAAAGATGCCACATCTGAATCTTGTGCGAAAATATTAATAGAAATTTTTCTTCGATATGGTACACCTAGACGAATGATATCAGATAAAGGTGTGCAGTTCATCAGTCACGTGATACACAAAAGTAGATATACAATACCGAAGAGTGTCACAGAATCGGCATTGCTCCACACGGTGAATCTCTCGATGACCGCGTCCATCGAGTTCTTGCCGTTGGTGGAGGGTTGGTGCTGAAGAAGATGACGTGTTCGCCGAAGAATTTCGGGGTGGGGGGCTTCAAAACGTTTCACCCTAAGTGGCGCGCATTTTTTTTTGCAAAAAAACATGGCGGCGATGCAGCGGAAGACAAAAAAACATGGCGGCGATGGAGCAGAAGGGGCGGCGATGGAGCGGAAGGCAAAAAACATGGCGGCGATGGAGCGGAATGCAAAAAACATGGCGGCGATGGAGCGGAAGGCAAAAAAACATGGCGCGATGGCGGAAGTTATGAAAAAACTTCTTTCCCTCACGTGATTCGCTGAGAGCAATTGGCTGGAAGAGAAAGAAAACATGGCCGCCGCCGCCACCTTAATTGACAAAACAAAAAAAATAAATATGAAAAATGCCTCTACTGTCTTAGAACACACACACACACAACAGAAAATTATGATGGACGACTTATTATTAATTCACTCGCTCTCGAATGAAATTCCAAAAGAAAAAAAATACGTCTCCGCGCGCTGTAGTCGTAAACAGCGATAAGTGCCACATCTGGTATTTACTCTCTCTCCAATGAAATTCTAAGAAATACGATTTGGCCTTGGACTTGTTTACTGTCTGCTCTCTCAAGCTGAACGAAATTCTTAGTAAACACGACGATGATCCATTTTTGACCTTGAATTTGTTTTTCAGATTTATCTCACACATCCGGTATCTGTTTACGCTGCTCGAACTAAATTGACCTTGGAGTTGTTTACTATTTTTGCGCAATTTGGGTTTTCCCCAGATCGACCGTTGCATACCTACATTTGCAGCGTGGGTTACGCGAACTCGGCGTGGAGGTGGACGGCGTGGGTCACGTGACACAGAGAGTTAATACGTACGTTCACAGCGAGCCTGCGTCATTTCATTATCTGCGTTCGAAGCAACAACAAGGGCCTCTCTGCCGCTCATCTGTCTCTCGCTTTTTTTCTGTACAAGTGCATTGTTTTATTGTGAGTGCCATTTAATTCGTGATTTGCAAAGGTCAGTAGTAGTAGTAGTTATTCTTTTTTATTTTTTGCGATTGTTTCAAGTGTGCCTATTTCTTTCGATTCACTTTTTGTAGTGTTTCTTTTTCAAAAAAATTCAGAAAATTTCATTTGTCAAATTTGTATTTCGTCTCATACAGAGTGTCTCTCTCATAAAACGTCATATTTTATTTGTTTTGCATACAGTGTGTGTGGATTGCATTTTTATCATAAATCCTTCTCATACAGGGTGTCTCTCACAAAGTTCCATTTGCTATATACAGTGTGATTGGAATATTTTATTTTTATCATATTTATTTCTCATACACGGGGTGAATCATAAAAATCATTTTTCATTTTGAGTGAGTGAGTGAGAGTTATAATACAGCGTGTATGAATTTTTTTTCATTTTTCAAATGATTTCGCAGATGTCTCATCTTCTCGACGAAATTAACAAGATTTCGTTGACTTGCAGGAAGAACCTGCGGAAGTTGTCTGAGCTACCGAAGGACGAACCCCATCTGATCCTCGGCGCTGAAGCGAAAACAACCAAATTTGGAGAGTCCATCCTAGTGGAGTTGGAGGAGTGTAAAGTATTCCTGCCAAATCGAGTGACTGGTGCATTCAAACCCATCCTCGACAAATTAACCGAGTCCCAGCATATGCTCATCTACAGGGGCGAGCAGAAAATTGCCAATCAAAATCATCCGCAGCAACTGTTTGAGATCGCTAAAGCCTGAAGACGCTGACGACGCCGCCGTTGGAAACAAAGAGTGAGTTTCTTGTATTTTCATTTGACATTTTCTTGAAATTTTGTGTGTCTGTTGAATAATCATCATCATGTCATCTGACGCTATTGTTGCACACAGTATGGAGATGGTAGCCAAGTTGCGTAAGGTCAAAAAAATCCTCAAAAAGGGTTGTACTGATGAAGAACGCAAACATTGGCTGGCCCATTGCAAGTATACCGCCCGCCTGATCAATAGTGCGATCGCGGCAGTGGATTGCATAGGCTCTCTGAGAAAATTACAAACTTTATGCGGACACTTGAAAATTATACGAAATTCAATCAAAAAGTCAGGTCAACAACAGCCAGGCGTCGACGTGGTGGTGGGAGAGGGAGTCAAATCAAAATTAACATCTCGAGTAAAGTGGGAGGACTTGAAATCGGCATTTTCTTCGCGTTTACGCACCGGAACAATTATAAATTTGAAACATAAAGATATTGGACAATTTTTTGGTGATGCATTCATTCTATTCAAAAGCAGAATTCAAAATTTATTGAAAAAACATCCAAGCATCAAAGTCAATGCGACATTTTGTGGTAAATTCGTGAAAAATTCCTTGAATCAAGAACAAATAATAAGCGACTATAAATATTTCAACACTAAAAACGTTGTTATCGATAGGGGTACAACTTTGAAAAAGTGGTTCCTAGAAAATGTCATCGATCAAATTCAAAACAAACTGTCGGAAATCGCGGACAAACAAAGTGGCTGGTGTCTTCAGAAAATTGTTAGTTTGGAAATCAATACGAATAAATCGGACGTGGGAAACGGTTCGTCTTTCATCGAGCTGCCAAAATCTATTGCGAATAAAAAAGCTTGCATTAATTTGAAAAATGAAGATGATGCGTGTTTCGCTTGGGCCGTCGTTTCGGCCTTGTACCCTGTTGAATCGGGTAAAAATCCATATAGAATTTCATCATACCCTCACTAGTCAAATGTACTGAACTTGGATGGAATCGACTTCCTATGAAATTAAAACAAATTACCAAATTTGAGCGATTGAACAACATATCTGTGAATGTGTACACCTTGGAATTGATTCAGCCGCAGGCGAACAAGGAGGCATTTTTCGTTACTGTTCCGAGCCGACTCACGAAACAAAAATTAGACAAACATGTCAATCTTCTCATTCAAAATGAATATCACCCGAAATTAAATGATTACGAGGCACCACCACTGGAAATCGCCGAAGTCGATGATGCCGTCGGCGATGACATAAAATTCCATTATGTTTGGATACAGGATTTATCTCGCCTACTCAGTTGCCAACTCAGTAAAAATGAACATAAAACATTCATTTGCGACAGGTGTTTGAATTATTTTACGAGTAAGGAGAAACTCGGCAGTCATACTGTTGATTGTCAAAAATTAAACGAGAGCAAAATTTCATTTCCTTCGTATGATCATGTAGAATTTCGGGATTTTGTACATAAAGAAATAGTGACCTTTGTAATTTACGCGGATTTTGAGTCGATTTTGGAACAGCTTAATGACGAAGAATGCAACTCACATACGACAAATTACCAAAAACACATTCCTTTCAGCGCTGGATTTCATTTCAAGTGTGCATATGACGATACTTTGTCATTTTATGATAGTCATCGGGGCCTCGACCCGATGGATTGGTTTGCGGAGAGAATGGGGGCCATAGCCAAATTTGTGGAAGCCAAAACTTTGGATATCGTCCCCATAATCGTCTCACTTCCAGATAGAGCGACAAAATTGTAACAGATCATAATCACTACACGGGAGCGTTCCGTGGATATGCGCATGCGCATTGCAATTTGAACTTCAAAAAGTCGTTCGTTGTGCCAATCATTTTCCACAATTTATCCGGATACGACAGTCATTTTATTATTCGAGATATAGCAAAAATAGGTCGAGTCAGCCTGTTGCCTGTCAACAAAGAAAAATACATTTCATCCACCCTGTACGACGGCAACACTGACATTGAATTTCGATTCATTGACTCTTTTCGCTTCATGGGCATGAGCTTGGAGCATTTGGTGCAAACACTGACCATCCATGACTTGAAGATATCAAGGCGCGAATTTGCATATTTCGATGCCGACCGGTACGAGTTACTCACTCGAAAAGGGGTATTCCCATACGATTTCATCGATTCGATGGAGAAATTGGAATGCCCAAGTTTGCCGGCGCGCGATCAGTTCTACAACAAGTTGAACGATTGTGGCATCACCGATGCCGAATACGAGCATGCGCAGAACATGTGGCGGTCGTTCAACTTGACAACACTGGGCGAGTACTCTGACCTATACATGAAAACCGACATATTGCTCTTGGCGGATATTTTCGAAAATTTTCGAAATATCGGTCATGAGACGTATGGGCTGGATCCTGCGTGGTATTACACCCTCCCGGGATATACGAGGTCCTGTATGTTGAAGTACACCCAGTGCAAATTGCAGATACTGAAAGACGTCGACATGCTTCTCTTTGTCGAGCAAGGAATTCGTGGCGGCATCAGTCAGTGCTGCAACAGATTCTCCTCGGCCAATAACAAGCACATGGGTGAAAGGTATGACGCCTCCAAACCGTCGACCTATATGCTATATCTCGACGTGAATAATCTGTACGGTTGGGCCATGATGGAATATCTTCCGTACGACGACTTTAAATGGCTCGAAAATGCAGCCGATTTCGATGTGTCGAAGTCGATTTGGAGTTCCCCGAACATCTGCATGACAAACACAAAGATTTACCATTGTGTGCCGAGCACCGTACACCGCCAGGCTCGAAATTACCAAAATTGATGACCACGCTGTACAACAAGGAAAAATATGTTGTGCACTACAGGGTGTTGAAACAAGCACTCAAACACGGCCTTGTACTCAGGAAAATCCACAAGGTGTTGCAATTCAATCAGTCGGCGTGGCTGCGTCCCTACATTGAATTAAATACGGAATTACGCTCTCAACCAAATACTACTTTTGGCAAAAATAACTACAAACTAGCTAATAACGCAGTGTTCGGGAAAACCATGGAAAACATACGGAAGCACCGTGTGGTGAAAATGGTCTCCAAGTTGGGGGGACGATATGGCGCAAAAAATCTGATTGCCAGTCTTAATTTCAGGAGTCGCACCATTTTCGACGAGAGCCTCGTTGCTATCGAGATGGCAAAGACGGATTTGTTATTCAATAAGCCCTTGTACATAGGAATGTCGATTCTCGATATTTCCAATGTATGCGTGTACGATTTCCATTGCGGCTTTATGATGGAAAAGTACACGCACGATCAGTGCAAATTGATGTATACGGATACTGATTCGCTCATTTATGAAATTAAGTGCGATGATATTTATCGGGATTTGATTAGCAGTCACATTGAAAAATTCGATACGAGCGACTCCCCAAGCGACAACCCATTTAACATCCCCCTCGAAAATAAAAAAGTACCCGGCTTGATGAAGGACGAAGTCAATGGTCGTATCATGACAGATTCGATCAAAGTTGTACACCTTCATGATACAAGGTGGAAAAACTGTAAAAAAATCCAAAGGGGTCAAATACAGCGTTGTCGAAAATCACATCACTTTTGAAGAATATGTGGAAAATCAATGTGGAAAAAATAACTTTGCAACGCTGTATTCGATCCTTTCCACACAAAGTTTTTAGTGTGGAGCAAACAAAGATCGCTCTCAACCCCCCCGACGACAAGCGCTGTTTGATTGTCAGCTCTCATGACACTCTGCCGTGGGGTCATTACAGTCAGTTACATATCTAATAGACTTTAAATGTTTTTTCAGGGAGCACATACCCACACACGCACACACACATACCACCACCATGGTAGACACTTTGAAAAATTTATGCTGTCTGCGAGTAGTCAGATGTACATCATCAATAGTTGAATTCATCGAGGCCTCACCTCTACCATGGACGCTCACTGATCGAATTTTGAAAGTGTTTGCCGATGAAAAATGGGTACAAATCTATAAGCAGGCTCAGAGCGTCAAACGAAATTTCAATGATTTGAGTCACTTAGAGTACACGAGAGAAATCAGCTTTGAAGATAGGTGTGAAGCTCTCAAAAATCAAGACTGGGAGGGTCATTTGCACGAAGACCAATATTGTGTGTGTTCACTTTGAAAACGAGCAGCCAATGCTACTGTGACCTACATCTGCGTGGTGGTGGTGAGCCCTACGGATTAGATCTCACATATAAACGCTTCATAGGCTCAGGGGATGAGGATTCAGAATTCGATGAATGAGACTGCCACACACACAGACTCACACAAAATTTCAAGAAAAATGTTAAATGAAAATGCAAGAAATTGTGCTCTTGTTTGTTTCTTTCCACACACACACACTACATTATATATTATTAATCAAATAATAGTCGATTATGTTTCATATTTATGATTGAATAAAATCAATATGTAATCCGTGTCTGGATATTATTATATTTTGTTTCACCCTTCCAATCTCCCATTCAAAATCCCACATATTTTTAGAGATCACTTTTGCATCAAAAAAAGTGTCACTTTTTCATGCAAAAAAGTGTCACTTTTTCATGCAAAAAAGTAACACTTTTATTGACATGGTGGAAAAAGCTGACTGAAAGCTGAGTGATTCACTGAAAATGCTTCACTCAGCTTTTACCACCAATAAAGGTGTCACTTTTTTTCATTCAAAAATACATGTATTCATATGGGAAAATGGCAATTTTTTTGATCAAAAAAATTACCGAAAATGGACATGGTGGAAAAAGCTGAGTGAATGCTGAGTGAAAGCTGAGTGAAAGCTGAGTGGAAGCTGAATGACTCAAAATTCACTGAAAATGCTTCACTGAAATACTTCCACCATGTCAATTTTGGGTGTTTTTTTTATCGAAAAAAGTGACACTTTTTGCATAAAAAAAGAGCACGTTTTAGCACCAAAATTGGAAGAATAATTCAATCAAAAATGTGATACTTTTTTACATAAAAATTGTCATGTTTTTTTAAGCAAAAAAATGGGGAAGGGTATTTTCGAGTAGCAAAATTAAAAAATCAAAAATATTCCAAGATATATATATTTTCATAAATGTATTGATGAGTGATCTACAAACTATGCATGTGTCGCACCTGATGGCGCACTGTGAGCAGCACGCCAATTGTCTACATGGCATAAACAATACATTTAGTTCATTCACAAGACATACACGACACATCATCACCGTGTTCTGTGAGTCTATGTTTATGACATCTGTGGTCACTTTGCTGCTCATGTCACCTTTCACTTCCGTCGGTGGTGGTGGTGGTAGCGGTGTCATCCATGTGTCATCTGTCACTCTGCTAATGACATCTGACACTCTTGGTTCTGGAGGGACATCAGCGCCATCTGTCGTCGGTCTGCGTCTGTGCTCAGAGTAATAACTACGAACGAAATCACAATGGGGGCTCCATCGACGATGGTCAGCCATAGGATCGTCATTGGGCAGCCATCTGAACCCCTCTACTTGAAACGAAAGACATGCAACTACATCTTCCGAACTGGTATACGTAAAGCCTGCTTCGGCTAACTTACTTGCAGGAAATGTCGAAGTCCAGCTTCGATACGAGTCGAGTCTTGTTTCGTACTGCTGCATCTCTCTCTCTCTCTCTCTCTCTCTCTCTCTCTCGGCATACACACAGACACACTGCACACTGCATACTGAATGAAAACGCCAACTCTGCTCTCAATATATACATTTATTTCGTTTCGTAATCAAACATTACTTTATCCGGCAAATAGCATAGGTATTCACGAAAACATAGATGTTTATCACCTTTTGATGATATAGTACACAAGTTTATAGCCTCATCAAATGACAAACCATTGTTTTTAGCTAGAGTTTTTGCACTGCTTATTAAATCGTGAAAATATTGACTAAAGTTCATATTCAATAGATATTCAAATCTTGTCGCCATCACAGTAGCATCTAGATGTAGGATTTCTTGAACATCCGCTTCCGTTAGGTAGAAATAGGTGTCATTCTCCGAGCAAAACTTATGCCGCATTGCAAGCTCAAAACGTCGGTGTTGCAAAACTCGTAGGTGACGTTGCACGCGAAGAAACGTTCCGCTTTGATAGCCTCCTTGTACATGTCACATATTCAATCTAAATCTGCCATTCGATCTGCCCACTCTCGGTCAGATGATGATCATGATAATGATGATGATGAAGCTGACGCCGCCGACGTCACTGACGCCGACTCGTAACCGGAGGACTCTTCAGAAGACTCGACAACGACGTTGTTCACTGCACCAAACATGTTGACTGACTAATCTCTCTGCACCGTTTGGCCATGGAGAGTCCCCGATTCGTCATTGTGGCCTTCCAAATAAATCGGATTGGCAATGCAGCTCGAGATGCGTCCTATTTCGATCACATCGACATCAGCGACATACGCCTAACCATGAACAGCGATACTTACCCGCATGAACGTATGCACTTGGAATTCAACAGAAACAACTTTGTCGAAGCCCATCGAGCCTACACGGAATTCTATCCCAGCTATGCCAAATGTCCGAAGAAGCGCCCTCTACTCGATTACGGAGCATTCAAAAGCAGAGCGACCGTTTTCGTAATAGATTGTTCCCGCAGAGCGGAATTCATGAAATCCTCCACTTTCGATGTCAAACTTGACATCGAGGCCAGAGTCAGATTTCCCGCCAATACTTGAGCCTATTGCATCATCATTCACGACTGTATGCTGGAACACTTGCCCTTGAGCGAGATTGTACGCCGTCTGTCATAAAAAAAAATAGTGACATACAGTAGTAACAGTAAGTAGTGGGGGAATCCACTCTTTGTTTGTGTGTATGCATGTAATGCAGGCATCGACAGGTCGAGGGCGTCAGTTGTGAGCCAAACGTTCAGTTGTTCAGTCGGTGTTTATTAATCTCGCTCTCTCTCTCTCAGTTAATCAAAGCAGTGAATCAGTTCAACAATCATCAAACAAACAAAAACGCAACAAGATGAAACTCGTAGCCTGTGACATTCAGGGTTTCACTGTGGGCGGTGAATTCCAACCCAAAGAGCTTGCCATCACCGACGGGCATCGCACAAACCACTTTTTATTCAAATCCGTAGTGCCATTCCATGACCTGAGCGAAGCAGATAAACGGCAAGTACGATATTTGGAGAGAAATATCCACGGCATTCCATACTCTGATGGCTATGTCGAATTCAACGAGATCCAGGAAGTGCTGCGCCCCATCATCGAGGCTGATGTGGTTTACGTGAAGGGTAATCAAAAATTCGATTTTTTGCTGAAGTGTGTGCTCGATCTGCCTAAGAGACCACACATCGTCGATATTGCGGCTACTACAAGTACAGTCGTCACAACGCCTCCACCGACACTCGAGAAGCAAAGCCCGCTCTGTTTTAATCATATAGCATCCGGAGAAATAGAAGTGCATTGTGCCGTGAGACACTGTTTCGATATCTGGCATTGGATATCGTCACACCTGATATGGTGAGGCCCCACGGCGATCACGACGACGACCACGATACTCCTATCAATCGGCACTTGCAAAATTTGCGCGAGCTCAAGGCGCACATAGCAGAGTACGAGCACAAGCTGTGTATTTTCAAACGCTTCCAAAATATGCAAATTAACGATGGTAAATGGATGGGGCAGCAGCAGCAGCAGCAGCAGCATTCACCGATCCACCACGTTCCGCCGACGTCGCCGCCAGTACCAAGTTCATGACGTCAGCCACACCAAGACAAGAGAAAAACACACATGAAATATTATTATTATTCATATTGTATTATTATTATTATTATGTATTAATAGATGTATAAAACCAATTTTTCTCGATTTATTTTGCGGATCAAATGAATGAGAGAGAGAGAGAGAGAAAGAAATACGAGTCATGTACATTGAGCAATGGTGTATGTGTGTGTGTTCCTCTCAGTGTATATATTTGAGTGACATATACGCTGTTTCTCAGTGTACATTGAGTTGTCGTCACGATGACAACAAATTATGTAATTCTAGCAGCCGTTCTGTCGAACGTACTGTATATTAGCCCGCCATATGAGTACGGTGAGGTATTGGTATCGTTCAGTTTGAGAGAGCAGACAGTAAACAAGTCCAAGGCCAAATCGTATTTCTTAGAATTTCATTGGAGAGAGAGTAAACACCAGATGTGGCTCTTATCGCTGTTTACGACTACAGCGCGCGGAGACGTATTTTTTTTCTTTTGGAATTTTATTCGAGAGCGAGTGAATTAATAATAAGTCGTCCATCATAATTTTCTGTTGGGTGTGTGACTTCTAAGACAGTAGAGACATTTTTCATATTTAATTTTTTTGTTTTATCAATTAAGGTGGTGGCGGCGGCCATGTTTTTTTCTCTTCCAGCCAATTGCTCTCAGCGAATCACGTGAGGGAAAGAAGATTTTTCATAACTTCCGCCATCGCGTCATGTTTTTTTGCCTTCCGCTCCATCGCCGCCATGTTTTTTGCGTTCCGCTCCATCGCGCCATGTTTTTTTGCCTTCCGCTCCATCGCCGCCATGTTTTTTGCGTTCCGCTCCATCGCGCCATGTTTTTTGCCTTCCGCTCCATCGCCGCCATGTTTTTTTGCCTTCCGCTGCATCGCCGCCATGTTTTTTTGCAAAAAAGACGCGCGCCACTCAGGGTGAAACGTTTTGAAGCCCCCCACCCCGAAACTCTTCGGCGAAAACGTCATCTTCTTCAGCACCAACCCTCTACCAACGGCAAGAACTCGATAGACGCGGCCATCGAGAGATTCACCGTGTGGAGCAATGCCGATTCTGTGACACTCTTCGGTCACAGAATCGGCATTGTATATCTACTCACAAAATCACATATTGCTTTGGGATAAACGCTTCTTCCATACCCCTATACCATGCCGAAAGTAATCCCGTCGAATGGAAGAACCGTGAGTTGAAAACACAGTCAGCGATTTGTGTTCAAAATAATCATAATTCCTGCGATGTCCACATCTCAAGCATTCGCTTTGCTATGAATTCAACTGTGACCGATTCTACACAGAAAACTCCTGCCTTCTTAACATTCGGCCGAGAACTTCGAGCACCTTATGATATGTGACAAGTTGTTGATGCAGAAAATTTTGTTCCTAGAATCACTCCTTATCTAAAGGAAATGTCAGGTGCTCTGTATGAAGAACATTAAATCATAAACAGAAACAAGATAAACAGAAATTGCTAGTTGACAATAGAAGGAGAAATATATATTTCAGTTTGGGAGACAATGTATTAGTGAGAACACATACCAAAAGTTCTTCGGAGAAAAACTACTGCAACAAATTTGCCACGAAACGTGATGGCCCTACATGTCATTTCCAAGATTGTCACGCCAAATTCTTATAAAATTTCCAAAATTGGAGAACATCCCGTAATACTTGGAAAGTTTCGTGCTTCAGATATTTTTCCTTTCCATTCCTCTGAGGATATTATACAATCTATTCTAGTGGATCCAAAAAGAAAGCGAGGGAGGCCAATATACAAAGATAGATCCCGAACTGCCCACGGAGTCCTTAGTGTAGTCCAGAGGGGGAGAGTGTAGCAAGATAGTTCCTGTCCTATCAGTGGAATACCCGATTTGGACAACTTCCTGGACCATGGAAAGTTATTTTGAAAACATAAATTTTGATACTTGAAAGAGATATCAATTAATTACTTGTTCTGTCTGATTTTGTAATCACTTTAACCTACTCTTGCTGTTATTCAGTTGTATTGAATCTATTAAATTCATTAATTTCAAACACCAGGCATTGCACTCTGTAAGAACCCTATACATGACCCATTGACAATATTTATTGTAAATCCTTAATTTCTTCAAACGGTTGGATTTTTTATTCTGTAGACATTCTAAATGTCCACAAACACACCAAAGTTATAAATGAGTAGTTACTATATTTTCAGTTAAGTGAAATATTCTGTTCAATTTCATGACCCTATATGTTACGTTTATTTGCTACAAGTTCTGATGTTCACATTTCCTGCATTCTGTGGGCCAAAATTTCCTTCATTTTGTGGGCCGAGATTATAATTTCCATCAGACTTGTTGACACTGTTTTGAATCAAACTAAATGTGTATTGGAAATTTTTATTTTTCATACTTAAAATCAACAATATAATACATATGAAAAACACTCTAATAAAAGTTATGAGGAATTGCTGTGAAAACCGGCACTCTTTTTCAGGGCGAGTTGGCTGGATAGTGAATAGCTCGCTATGGGTAAATTTCTAATGATTACTTTTTCCCACTTACTCAAATTCCCCAATTGTTCTGTTATATATTTTTTGTCATCGTAAATTTCAATTTTTATTGAATTTTCGGATTATCCTGCAAACATATTCGAGTTCGCGTCTGTATTTCTCAAATGCCATCTTGCTTTTATTACCCGCATGTAGTTATTAGTTATTTTTTCACCATTTTTTTTCTCTCACCATCTACAAATGTTCACCTAAATCGTTCAATGATGTACTGAATGTCTAAAACATGGTGTTTGGAAAATAAAAAACCGAAAAACGAATAACAGTACGCAAAACGGTATGAAACGTTCACAAAAGCGCTTGAATGCGAAAATGGGAACCGACACGAAAAAACGTACTTAACGCATATTGTCACAGGCCTAATTCAATCATTTTCTTAGTCTCCAATGAAAGTTGTACCGAATTATTGATACTATTTGGTACAATTCTCAACTTGATATGTTACTTGACTCATATATCTAGTACTTATTGGCAAAAATATATCTTTAGTTTAGACAAATGTAAAAGAGTAACAAGGAACGCAATTATATTATTGTCGAGGTTGCGGTGGTATGTAATTAAACTAAAAGTCCGAATTTCTACGTTCAGAGTTTGCCTCGGCCAGCCATGCATTTGGCACCGACCTCGCAGATTCATAATTCTCCAAGTTTTCCATAGTTAGGAGAACTATGTAGCAGACTGAATACGAGAAAAATTTAATTAACTAAATTAATGCTAAGACAAATCCCTATTTCCCTAATTTAACTTATAGTTATATAAGTTATTTTGACAGTCCAGAAATCCTTAGAGATAGATACTTCTAATCGAATAATTTACCAAGAGCACCACGATGGCTACTGCACGGCTACTTGGTAGTCCCTACGATCCCTGAGCCCTATTCGACACTTAGCAATAATCGTTAATAAACTGAGTTAGAAAGGACTTTCATTCCCGTGTTTTCTCACGGGAGAAAAAGTAACGTTTACTGCCTCAGTAAAGCGATAGGCCGCTGTTGGGCATATATTGAGTTTTTGCCTAATGTAAATAAACAGGTCCAGTGGTACTTCACTGGTCTGAGAGGAACTTGACGAGTGCCAGGTTGAAAAGAACCTTGTACGGCATCCACAAGGGTTTGGCTTTATCAGTTGTTACCGAAGGTAACGGCCTAGCTAGACAGAAACTGGGAGAAAATATTTATCAGTAAATAAATATTCAATAGAAAACGATCACCAATAAAATATATAAACAATCAGCAGTCAATAAAAAGTCAAGAAGAGTTTGTCGAAAATTCTCCAAGAGGTGGAAGGGATACAAGGGTTGTTAAGTAAACCCTTTACTTAAATTTCCTTTTTCTTTTCGATCCTTGTTTATGGTAGATCTGAAAAGATCTGTTCAGCTTTGTGTCAGAACGAATCTTTTTAAAGGGATTTGTGTTTTTGTTCTTCGTAATCCCTTCAAAAGACTATGGTTCCTGGTAACTCGAAATATTTACTGTAGATCGGATGTTCTGGCAACAATTTCTAGAATGTTCTCCAATATTCTTCTCTTCTAAAATGGTTCCCGTCGTTTCGGCAATAGTTATAATAAACGAATTCTTTTAATAATTTGTTCTCACAAGAACAAGAGATATTATATCGTTTTGAAAAAGAACAAAAAATTTCGCAAAGTTGAAGTTATGGAAACTAGTTTGCAGACTAGCCGAAACTGGTCACTTAGCTGTACTCGAAAAATTTATCCTAATTGAATTTACGAAAACGTGTCTGCGCAATGCGCAGAAGGCTCAAAACTGTCATTTGAGACGTTGTTTCATGGCAACGGCCATTTTAATTGGTTGGGACTCCGCGAGGACGCTAACTGCGCATGCGCTTAACGCTCACTGAAATTTTGTAAATTTTGTAAATTTATGAACTTTTTGTATATAGGATTAGCGGTCTAGTGTAAGGTTATGTCGATGATTCGGCGCGGCAGCACTATAATTTATAGTCGAGCCGGCCGGGCGTCGAGCGTCGAACGAATTTTTGCCAATTGTTGACATTATAATACCAAATAATCGAGAGAGATGCAATCCTGTTTTCTTCTCTTGTAACCCCACTCGATTCTTCAACTGACTACATCACTATGCCAGTTCGAACGACAATTGGATTTCGCTTCGAGCTATTCGATGATGAATTGTAATGCTTTTCCAACATTTAGCAAGCTATTCTTCACGCTCTTATTAAATCATAAAACAAATTCTTTCCGATACTGTATTTGACAAATTTTGTTTTTCAAAACAACTTTTTTTTCAATATAAATGAAACAATGAATATATTTAGTGGGTGACTCGAATATAATCAGCTTTCTGACAGTCTCCTTCCCGTAATTGAATTTATTGAATTGTACTACTCTTCCCTTTTGCTACATTCAATACATAAATTCTGCTAACTAAACGACGGGTGTTCCAGTTATTTTCTCAAAATCTGCAACTCACACGATTCCATCCTTTCACCAGGGTAGACTGCTGTAATTTTCCCACGTGGCCAAGAATTTCGGGATCCATCTAGGTCAGCAACCAGTACTACTTAGCCAACTTCTATATTTTCTCTAGGTGTTAGCCATTTTTCCCTTCGCACCAGGGTAGGTAAATATTCTTGCAACCATCATATCCAAGAAGATCTGATAATCATTATGCTGTTCTCCATTTTGTTGATGTAAATAGACCTCTTTCATTTATTTTCATCGGAATCAGGTCCTATCAAGAAATGATTGGGTGTCAACGCTTCAGGATCTTCATGGTCTAGCGATACGTATGACAAAGGTCTACTGTTGATTATATCGTCCACTTCTGTCAGTAACGTTTTCAGAATATACTTTGGTGGGAACTTCTGTACCAAAACAGGTTTGAGACTCTTCTTGATAGACTGGATCAGTCTCTCCCAAACTCCTCCTATATTGGGTGAAAGTGGGGGACAAAATTGCCATAATTTGTTCTGTAAAGTTCAAGTTCTCATGATTCAATTCTTCCAACTATTGCTTCAGTTTCCGTTTGGCTCCTTTAAAATTGATCTCATGTACTGAAAATATCGATACACATTCAAAAATCCTTCAATAGATAAATTGTGCCATTTCAATGTGCACTACTCGCGTCGCCATACAAGTGAAGATCACTTCAATTTTTTTTTTGTGAGATCTCTTTACCAAGACTGAAATTGGTCCAAAAGAATCGATTCCTGTTTTTGAGAACGGTCTAAGTGTTGGTTTGGATCTGTATGGTAATTGTCCCATCAACGACATTTCTGGTTTATTGTTTCTAATTTTGTATCGGTTACAATTCCTCCACATTTGTTCGACTGCTGGTCTCGTTACCAAAATCCAAAATTTCTGTTTCAAGTTATTCATAACTGTTTCTTTTCCATGATCTAACCAGTAAACAGTTGCATTTGTCTACTCGATTTTGATGAAGATTTTTCATTCTGTAACGACACAATTCGTCAATGAAGTTTTCCTGTTAAACTCTTCTATATGTTTCCTCAACTTCGTTTAATGGGAGCTCTGTTTTCATTTTGTCTTGATTTGGAGTTGTGCAGGAATCTCAGAATTCAAGCCGTATATATCTCACTGGTTAGTTCCAGTTGGAGAATTTTTTTGGGGTAAGTAAGGGCTTCTGATAATAACTCTTCGTCGTGTCTTATGATAACAGCTACAAATTCTCTTCTAGTTTCAGATTTTTCGGAGATTTGTAGCCATTTTACTTTCCATAAAAAGGAAAAGGTTACTGTCCTGTCAGCTATGGTAGTCGGTGATGCATGTGAAACATGTAAAGTGAAATAGGGGCTACCGGGTCTAAAAAAATAGTACTCAGGATCTCGTCTGGTCCGAGAAATCAAGACCGTATGAATAGTTGGAATTTCAAAAAAATATCAAATAAAACACATGTGATCAATTTTCAGTTCATCACCTTGTAATGAAATGTATGTACTTGTGAAACACTTAAAGTAAAACACTACCTTGTTTTAAACCCCGTATATTCAAAAAAGTACCTTAAATTTTTACAATTTATACACATTTGTGAAATTCTCATCTAGAAACAATTTGTTGTTTGTTCTGAATATAGTTACCATAGGTACTATTCATATATATGGTTTTACTGCACTTCATGGGTGGTAATATCACAAAATTATTAGTAGGTAAGTTTTTTATTTACACCACAGTATTACACTTGGCCGAATCAACATTATGTTTTTAAAGCATTTTTAAAAACAATATAAGACAATAAAATTAGAGACATGTATGAAACAAAAGGATCGGTTAATTTTCACGATTCTTTCCCATTATACAGAGGATAATATATCATATATGAAGTTTTCTGGCAAAAATACAGAATTTTCTATGCATAGATTTCATTTAACATAAAGAACAATATTATTACCTCTCAATTTATGTTTCTGATACCAATAAAGTTTATTCGAATCTGCTGAAATCTTCGATTACGAAAATGGGATACGTCAAAGAGAGCCTTTCTCGATAATTTAGGTGTGAAAACTCCCCCCGTATTACTGTTTTTATCAGTATGTGTCCATGGTGTAAAATTCATATGCCCATATCGTTAGTTATTTCATTGAGAACGAGCTGGACCCGTATTTTGAACAAACTTCCCATACAACAACAATTTTAACAACAAAAAAAATATCCATAACCTGAGAACACTCGCAGCAAGAAGAAAATGTGTCAGGAGTCAATTCCAAATAAGTTTCAATAATTAACGACCTTTCAGCATCTTCATCCTCAAACAAAAAACCAGACATAGAAAAATTCTGTATTCAATACATAAGTTCATATAATGTTATTATATTAAAATCATCCATTAAGAGTGCTTCAGGGTTCATACAATAATCTATAAAACACACCAGGGTAACCACCCTCCCAACAAAAAAAAATTGAGGGGGGCAGTTAGGGTCAATTGGGGTAATAGTAAACAAGGGGTAATTGTAAACAAGCCAATAACTTTTAAATTTGGCGGGTTAGAGTTTCCTTTCAAACAGTGCAAGATAATTTACCCGAATCAGAACTCCAAGATGCCACCATAGTAGTTGAAACTGCAGAGAAAAATCCCAAAGACCTTTCTCCCAATGCTATTATTAGTCTATTCTCCCAGAAACTGAATAAATGTGTTGAAAATTCTTCAAAGCCATCGGGTAGTGCTGGGAATAAAAAAGTTATTCCGCGATTAAAACAATCTAGATATGGAGAAGTTTGAACGACAACAGAAGTTATGACCAAGCTCAAAGAAGCCGAAGAGAAAAAGAAAGTTAAGCAGATTAAAGGAAAGCGTGTAACTAGCTATTCCAAGAAACCCGAAGACGATAATTCTAAACAGAGGAATATATCAAAAACAACGAAGAAGAAACCAAAGAAACATATTATTTCATCTGATAGTGAAGAAAGTGTTGCTAGCTCAATTCATTTGACTATTGATTACTCTGATGACGATATGCTCCCACTTAGCTCATTTGTTCAACCAAACCCTGTTGATTGTGAAGAAGTCAAATGGGAAGACATTAAAACATATATATTTCTTCTTATGAAATTTTCTGGAGGAGCTAGAAAAGCGACTCATTACAAATATGTCTGTGTAGTGAAAGGAAAAGAAGACGAAGATGGCGAAATTGCTATTGTGGGATTGCGAGCGCTCAATACAGCCTGCTGTGATTTTTACATAAATGAGATTGTGGAATCTCATACAAATAGACATGGTTGTAGCCATTCTTCCTCAGCCTGAAATTGAGTTCGAAAAACGAAAATTGATTTATTCTTTTCCTGGAACAATAGATGTCTTCGAGAAACCATAATAATTATGTATATGATATATGTATATGTATGATTTTATAAATTTATTGTGTATTAGAAAATCGTTTGTATTTCGCTCTCAATAAAAAATGACATTATAGGAAAGTAGCTTTATTGTTCACATATTTTTTATCATGGGGCAAACGTAAACAACCAAATTACGACTTGAACTGATGCAAATGAGTTTAACTGTGATCATTTGTTCAATATTACCCTACCTATTTGAATGCAGGAGTCAATACAGAATAGTTATTTCGTTAACATTTACCTCGAATTTTGTTTACAATCTCCCCAATTTTCTCAAAAACGAAAAAAAATCCGGGGAATTGTAAACATTGAATTTCTTTTTTGAAATGAATTTAATAATGTTCACAATTGAAATTCAGGTAGAATATACCATAGAGTATATCCTTATTTAAAATGAGCACTTTATATTAAATACTTTCCAATTCACGATTGGAGGAAACTTACTTTATCAACACTGTTTACAATTCCCCCGATTAACCCTATCTACTACCATGTGTCAACCATAAAGATTCAGCCAAAATACGACACACTAACAGTCCCAATCAGGATGCAAAGGAAGATGAAGAGAGAAGATGAACTAAGGAAAAAAATAATAACCACCCATACGGATCAACGAAACCACAGCCCCGTAGTCCTAACTAACCTCAATCGAACTGACCGAAATCCTTACTCACAATTGAATACTTGAAGGATGTACCTACACAGAGGGTACTCACTATGGGGGTCCTGAAATATAATAAAAACCAATGTTATTCCAGAAGTACAATATCGCTGTCACGACTCTGAAAATACATTATTTTATAACATTAAATGTACTCTCGGTCACTCACAACAAAACATCAAGGGGCGGTACTAGTATATAGGGGTCTTACTGTAGAAGGCATCAAAGATCAGAAAATCCAGTACCATCTCAGCAAATCCAACTACCAACCATACAGGTAATTTTCTGCCATGGACCTGAAAATAAATAATTACATCAAATTCATTTGCAGCCACTGGATGGGGACCGTACCAACTCCAACTAGCTTTAGGCATGCGCCAGGAATAAATGTAATAAATTCAGAACTTTGGAATGAAAATAGATACAAACATGCGGTTTTCAGATTAATGATTTAATTTGGTGACATAACAATTTCAAAAAAAAAACAGAAGTAAGGGTTGGGTGAGTGGTGTGAAGAGAGTAAATTATTCGGAAACTTCAATATTCATCCAAACATGGATACGAAAAGGCGGTTTTCGAATTTATGTTTGAGGAATGTCGAGCTCATGTTGTATTGAATCGTGAGAGATTTCTTGAAGGACATCGGGTTGAGGAATTGGATTGTAAATTGATGGGAAAGAAACCTTGTAATAAATAATGAGGCATTGCTAGAAATGGAAAGGTTGCAAAAGCGATAATTACACATCCTGCATTTTGTTTCTTACGAAAAAGTAAAAATTAAAATTAAATATATTTTTTTCTGAGTTAAACGACTTTGTTAAGAAATTGCACTAACAAGTGAAAAACAATTTGCAGATCTCTGTTTACTACAGTTTAGATTCAACAACGTCATTGATGGCACATTATATATTTTTATATTCGATATAAAATAGAGGCTCATTCGATGGGTATCTTCAATAATCGCGCCGCGATTTCATATCAAAGTTGGAAATACATAATGTGTCATTAATGCTATTGTTGAATCTAGACTGTAGTGAACAGATATCTAACCAATAATTTTTACTTTTTAGTGCAGTTTCCAAATAAAAGCGTTAAAATAAGAATATTTTTCAAATAATAATAATAATACTCCCTCATAAACACTCGTTGAGTGTACCTAATGACATAGCCTGTGCGGGTAGAGGACGGCTATTATTATTATCATTTACCATGGCGATATATTCACTTTTCAGCTGTAGGAAACCCCTGAAAACTTACAGCACCACCTCGGGTGGTCGGTGTGCACTCCAAGCTAGCACCAGACGGGATTGGCATCTAGACAATTCACAATAAACTTGCTTTTCAACAAGGCATGCGTTCGCCTATCGATCCGATACAAACTATTAGAGAAAAAATTATCTTGTAACTACATCGGGCTCGAACCGACTAACGCTATGCTGGAGTTTCGAACGGCCTGTGCATTAGACCGCTAAGCCACCGACATTCAATAATTTTTCAAAATGAAACAATATACATACAGTTCGATTATTATAACTCTACCCATGCGTCATCAATTTATGATGGAAGAAATCACACACCCTCTATCGAACATCTCTTTCTAACAACCACTATGAGCGAATCAAAGTTCGTTAACATTTGTCTTCTAAGCTAAGAATTATGGTATGGTGATGATCGATTATAACTCAGAATAGTGAAAATAGATAGCCACAAAACCGACAGTCTTTTACATTTCAACAAAACTTGCCAAACATTGTATTGGCTAGCGTATACCATCAATTGCGTCATTGTTTTCTGTCATTGGGGTATTATTTGTCGCCCGATTTACTTTGTTTTACAGTCGAATATATTATAAAAACAGTTTTTTTCAAAGCTGAACGTCTCTTGGAATCATTACTTTCAAAGTAAGTACAATACAATGTATTTTATTCATAAATAATCTTCAAAATTTTTAACCTCACAATTGACATTTCTGACTATAATTCCGTACTACCGGGATATTGACAACACAATTATTCATTGTGTGGAAACCCTATTGAGAGAAAAAAACATTACCTTAATCTATAAATACAGGTCAAAAACATTCATAATATATTTTAATTCTTTTTTAGATTATTCCTGGAACTATTCTACACTCACAAGCACAACAATTTGTGTTGAACTTGTGCGAGTATTTTGAAAGGGAAAGAGCGAATGGTGAACCTTGTTTACCACTTTTATCTGTTCAAGAGGTAACAATTAAAACCACAAAAGAAATGTCATAACTTTTCTTTACTGTATTTTAGAGAGTTGCAGATGCACTCAAATTATCTCGAAAAACGGTGTACAAGATCAAAATAAGAAACGAAAATAAACCCATTCCATCAACTCCAGGAAAAAGTAGACGTCGTCTCAAAAAAAACAGCTGATTTACCTGAAGGACAGAAAATGGCAGTATGAAATACTTTGTACGATATGTATGAAGAAAGTGAGTATACCTCCTTATTACCTGGTGAGGGAAATGAAGATAATATTGATTGTTTATTCGATGGACGTGATACTGACTAGTGAGAAAAATTTCTGAACAAATGTTACCGCCCCATTTTCATCAATCACAACTTCATCAGGAAAGTCATTGGATTTATGTATATTAGTTGAAAAGTCAAACTTTATTGTCACATCTAGTTTTCTTTTTAATTTGAAAGTTCACGTCGTTTGAATTTTGACATATACCTATATTTATTTGAATTTTTTTCTTCCAGAAAAACATGTTACCCTTCAATCCTTGAACGATGAACTGAAAAATAAGGAGATTGTTTCGATGTACAAATCATCTTTGAATGTTTTACTGACAGAGCTGGGATTTAAAAAAATGATAATCGAAGATCTTCGAATGAAAAGACTCACAAAGAGCATATTTTTTACGTAAATACCATGAAAACCGAAAAAGTTTATATCCACGAGAAGTGATTTTTTAGATGAAACATGGATTTATTCTAGAGGAAATAAAATCAAGTCTTGGCAGGATGATAATGTCAAAAGTGTACACAATCCCGAAGGATTTATTGTTGTGCATGCTGGTTCTGCAAAAGTGTTTGTTCCAGAAGCCAGTTTATTGTTCTGTTCGAAATCTTTGATTCTAGATTATTATGGAGAAATGAATAGTACAATGTTCGCCAAGTGGATCACTTCACAGTTAATTCCCAGTTTGGAATTGATAATAATGCACAATGCACCATACCACAGTGAAATTTTGAATAAACAGCCTACCACTTCTTCAAGAAAATCGGAAATTGTTTGTTGGCTACAGTAAAATAATATTGATTTTGATGAGAAATTAACAAAACCAGAGTTATTGCAATTGGCTAAGATGAACCGAAAGGAAAACATATATATTATACATGAACTGGTACGAGAACATGGGCATGAAGTATTAAGATTACCACCTATCACCCAGACTTAAATGCTATTGAATTAATTTAGGCTAATTGTAAACATACTACAACAATCATATTGGCAGAGATGGCTACAGTGATGAAAAAGTATTGGGTATGTGGAATGAAGCATTAGAGAAGTGCAACACTGAATCCTGGGCAAAATGTGAAAACTACACCGAATCGCTCATTAAAAAATGGTATGAACGAGAAATGCTCCTTTGTGATATGGTTATTGAACCCATTATTATAAACATTGGTGACAGTTCTGAATCAGAAAGTCATTAAATATATTAATTTTGTTTTTACTTTCATAAATGGTACATAGTTTACATGCTCGCATTACATAAATAAATGTATGAATACATTTTTTGTTAATCATGTGTTGAGTATTTCATTACCAAATATATTTCAACTGGTGTTTTTTATTTCTTACATATTCATTTATTTATCATTATGCAGTGGGTCCTTCCATCCATGCACGAATAGGTAATTGAAAAAGTTTGAATACCTAATTCTAGAAGATTCCTTTTGTGAGTTTTAGGGCCAGTGTTATAGGTTCCAGTTAATTCCAGATCAACTAACTAATGGTTCAGAATGGAACTATAACAGTATTATTTAACGGAAATCTTTCACATTCTAAACTATGAGTTCATCTGGATAAATACTGGAACCTATAAAACTGGCCCTTAGTCATGTACATAAGAACAATTTCTTGCTGACAAACACAGTTGAATTATGAAATATAATAATAAATTAATAACATGTAATATCACAGCTACAAAATATTTAAAATTCTAAAGTACTAAAATACGAAAATATAGCCTAGACTAAAAGCAGTGCAGGCGTGTACATTAGGTGTTTAAATAATGAATAATCATGGCTAAAAAAAGACATGTTATCAAATATTTAGTGAAACATTAGAATGTGTCGTCATAAAACTGTCATGTTTGAATGGAAACTCATTTTTTGATATCCCCGTATGCAAAGGTTTCGAAAATATTGCACTCCAACCTAGTTTTTTCAACAACTTTTTTCGTTTACTATTACCTAAAGAACTTGCATTGATGTGGATAAAATTAGGATGTGATGGATTTGTGTCAAACGACTGCGGAGGTAAGGATAAATCAACTTCCTTATATGAGTGTGACTGAAATTAGAAAACAGTAGGGAGGTCAAAAGTTGCTAGTAATCTCACTGCCTTCATGTTTTATTATCCTATCAAACCTGGTGACACTGGATTCGTGATAATTGGAAAACACCGTGTACTAGGAATCGCACTACTGAGGGCTACCATTCGTGAGGGGACGACAGCTGGTTAACGGAAAAAACAATTTTAAAGATTCATTCCTTTTTGCCTTTGTATCTCCAGCAATATTTTTTAAATTTGTAACATTGAATATGCTCACTGAACGACACTTTTTGACATATTTGGAAAATAAAGAAAAAAAGGAAAGGAGAAAAGGAGGGTGTACCCATGAGTGTGTCACGCGGTATATTCTGTTGGAACTAAAAAAACACTCTCATTGTCGGTGGTTCGCCATTTCCATGAATTTGAAAATGTTAATTCAGTAATTCATTATCCTATCTTATTACCTATACGTTGTAATTTACGAATATTAGCCACGGAATTCTACATTGAGACGTCGTTTGGCTTAAACGTCTCGACTTATTTCATATGCATAACTTGATGACGCACGGGTAAACTTATAATAATAATAATAATAATAATTTGTCTTTATTCATATTGCCAGATATAACATTCATTTGTTATAATTAAATAAGTAATTAATTCACAATTGACAATATGTAAGGGCGGGATTCAGTCGCCCCTATCCGGAGATAATGGTGACTGCTCTTCCATCCAACCCGTAACAACATCATAACGTATGTTCCTAGTCTATCCAGAACAGAATTAAATGAAATACAGTGACGACAAAATTATACAATCAATCAAGTTGACTTGAAAAATGAACTTGATGTTCAGGACTAACCTAGGAAATTTGTAAACAAACAAAAAATATAAAAATATAGACTAAATGATAAATGAAACTGGAACTGATGACTGGAACACCAGAAGAATAAAGTTAGAATTAAAAAGAAACATTAGCTCAAATGAATGTCAATTGAAAGCAAAAGAGTTTTAATGGAGGCAACTAGGGAGGGAAATCATCTGAAAAAAAAAGTATTGGAACCATTTGGTACATATCAGAAAATTTCATAATAATTTATCTAACTTACTCTCGAGCAACATTTTTTCAGCGAATTCTTGAATTTGGATTTATTCATGATTTTCATTGAGTCAGGTATAGCGTTATACATTTTTGTAGCATTATACACAAATGATCGTTGGTAGAGTGATGTACGGTGCCTTGGAGGGTTGAGACGGTATTTATATCTAGTGTTGATTGTGTGAACATTCTCTCTGAACTGTAGCTTTTCAAATAAATATACTGGGGATTGAAATTGTATTAAGTTATGAGTGAAACAACACAAATGTAAAATCCATCTTTGCTTCATCGTCAACCATCCGGACTCTTTAATTTTATGCGAAATGGAATTGCGTTTTCTCACTCCGTAAATTAGTCTGGCACAAGCGTTTTGCACAAGTTGAATGCGATTTTTATCATGATTTGTTAGGCATGAATAATACACTATGTCAGCGAAATTGAAGTGGCTCAAGACTAGAGTTTCACATAGTATTTGTTTTGTCCTGAAGTCTAGAAGTTTCGAAATATTATAAATTAGTTTGAGATTGCAATAAGCCGTCCTCATGGTTTTTGTTACATGCTCACTGAACCTTAACTCGGAGTCCATTATTAAGCCTAAATTTCTTGCAGATTAAGTGATTTCGAGTGGTTTCAAATCAACTGTAATATTCATGTAGTTGAAGTCGATAGTTTTTGTTCCCAAAATTCAACAATTTGGATTTTGACGGGTTAATGATCAAACAGTGGTGTTTCGATGCAACTGATAAATTCTCAAGCTTCTTGTAAATTGTCATAACTAAAGGAATAATAAATTTGCGTATCATCCGCATAATAGTGAGAATTGCAATGTGATAAATGAGTCGACAAGTTAGTTGTATACATCATAAATAGTAAAGGGGCTAGGATTGAACCTTGAGGAACTCCAATACTGAGATTTAGCGGGGCTGAATACCGGTCACGAATTTAAACAAACTGGATGCGATTAGAGAGATAATTATTCATCATGAGCACTATTAGTAAAACCATTATAGTGTAATATTGCTAATAAGAGTTCGTGATTGATGCGATCAAACGCATTTGAATAATCTAATAAGACAAGTGTAGTCAAACGATTTTCATCAATGGCAGAGAACAAGTCGTCCGTAACGTTAAGCAGCGCGGAAGAGCAACTGCAATGGGGCCGGAAACCTGACTGATTGACCGGTAAAAGTTTATGTATTTCTAAGTACTCCCTAATTTGTGTATTCATTATTTTTTCTAGAATTTTTGAGAGCATAGGTAGGATGCTGATTGGTCTTAGATCTTTCAGATTTTTTGGACTGCTAATTTTTGGAAGAGGAAGAACATGAGCTACTTTCCAGCAATCTGGAAAAGTTGAAGTTTCTATACAAAAGTTAACAATATGTGTAATGTACAAAATGATACGAGGGCAACAAAGTAAAATCATCTTCAAATTTATATTGTAAGGACCAGTTGCATTGGATTTTATTTCAAAGAGATGTTTTTTCACAGTTTCTTCATCAACAGGGTTGAAGTAAAATGTGTCTGACCCTGACTTGACATTATTGTCGTAGAATATCTTTGCTTTTTCATCTGGAATATTGTTCTCCTGGGTAGTCCCTACAAAATGTTTGTTGATGACATCCGCATCAGAAAGTTCGATAGGCAAGTCGTACCTGTTTTGCTTTGAACCAATATTTAAACTCTTGAGAGTTTTCCATAATGATTTATTTCCCCTATCTTCCCTTACAATTTTTGAAAAATAAGACTTTTTTTGATGTTCTACCGCTGAATTGCAAAAGTTTCTCATTTGTTTATAATATAGCCAATCTCGCTCATTTTTCGATTTTTTTAATTTTGCTAGTGCCTTTTCCTTTTGCCTTAATATTTCTTTAAGATCAGGAGAGAGCCATGGCGCAAATTTCTTTGTGATTCGAGCATTTATTATTGGAGCGTGTTTATTGAAATGATTCAGTAGTAAGTCATTGAAAATTCTGATTTTTTCATTTACATCGTTTATATAAAAAATTTGATCAAAATCAACCTTTTTCAGGTCTGATTCAAAAGCGTCGTGGTTTATTATTTTAAAATCTCTATAGGTGCAAAATATAGGTTCAGAATTACCAATATTGAATTTTATTTTACAGCTGACAAAACTGTGATCAGATAAATTCTAACGTCAAATGTTTTACATTCCGTAATCTTCACATGTTCTGAGCTTAAAAATAAATCTATCAGAGTTGCACTGTTGGCACCTACCCTAGTCGGTTCAATCACATTTTGACATAAACCAAAACATTCAATTATAGAGTTGAGGCTTTTGAAATTATTCGAAGTAGAATTTAAAAAATCTATATTGAAATCACCTCCGCAGAAAACGTTATCAAATCTTGTGACATTGTCTAATATTTCTTCCAGTGATGTAAGAAATTCCGCTACTGGTGATTGTGGTGCTCTATACAAAACTCCAACGCAGTTCGTTGAATTACTGTTCGAGAAAGAGATCCAAACTTGCTCCGTATCATTTTGTAATTCCGGGAAACTCAGTAACTGTTAATCGAAGTCTTGATATATATAAGGACACCGCCACCCCTTCCCACGACTCTATCTCGTCTGTACATCCTATAACCTTCCAAGCTCAACAGCGCATTATCTATACCTGCATGAAGCCAAGTTTCAGTAATCAGCAAAATGTCATATTTTAGGTAACCCAAGTATTCGCTGAAAGTCAAGAATTTTGGAAAAATTTATCTGATATTGCAAACACCAATATTTAATTCAGTAATCGATCGTTAAAAAAAAATCATTATCACATAGAGGGAAAAGTATGTACTTAGTATAATAATCGAACTGTACGTAAACATTTCATATGGTAGAACAAGTTGTATTTGTGATTGGTTAACCAGAAAAAAAAATACTGAAAATTCAATTACTTTCAAAATACTTTCTTGATTCCTGCAGACCAGCTGCATTTCTTGTCCATTCCCGATTCACCTGCAGTCTTTTGTGAAAGTGCTTGTGTATGAGGCCCCAAAGAATACGGTTATTTTTGCCATTAGTTATTACTTATTAACAATTCGTAAAATGTGTCAGACATGATGTACACACAAATGAGCTGACCGGTATAGACAATATCAAATATTTTGATCTGCTGTACCGCCTCCAAAACGCTTGAGCAATGCTCGCCGCGCGGTAGTAGCTACAGAGGACAAACCAATAACGCAGTGTCCTACGTGAGCGGGCAACACGCAGCCGTCGCGGCTGGCGAGGCCTGCATAGCCGGCGCCGCGATATCGAAGCGATGATGATTACTAACTGGCATAGACTGACGCGACAGGTGAAAATATCAAATATTTTGACCACACTGCTCAAGCGTTATTAAGGCGGCACTGTAGTCAAAATATTTGATATTTCCACCTTCGCCACTTCAGTCTCTGCCGGTCGGCTTACTTTGGTGTAGGTACATCATGTGACACATTTCACGAATTGTTATATATTAATGTCAAAAATATCTACATTCTTGAATTGCAGCAGGTGTGCAGGAAACGAGAAAGTATTTTGAAATTAATTTAATTCTTTCGTAATTTGTATCTTTTTTTCGGTTGACCAACTACGAATACAACCTGAAATTACAGGGAGGTATACTACCGGGTGTCTGTTATATATGTATAGATGAAACCCCTCGAATTGAAATAAGAGGGAAATTTATTCCCAGGTGGCTGTGATAATGATTGTCGCTACAGCTTGAATCGACATTTAGGGAAATTCCTTCCCGGGATATTTTATCGTTGTCAAAGTAGATATCAAAAAACTTCATATTCAGCTTTCATTTTCCAACAGTGTATCTCGTGACTTAGGGTAGATGAGAGGTGGTCGTGTATGTCAGTAGAGCTTCAACCAGAGTGCCGTTGAACAGTTAATAAATTTTCGATTGAAGTGAAAATAAACATTTTTTATTTCATTGAGTGTTCTATTTGATGGAACGGATCAATCAATAATTTCTTTCCCGTCGTGAATAGCACTTTGTGAAGGTTGCATCTGAAAATAATAAGTACCCTGGTTCGAGTCCAACAAAGGCAAGTGAATTCTGCATTTCTGGTCACAGTGTTGCTGTCCATACCATAACGATCAGTGGAGTATTTTTGTCTTCACTGTTACTGCCTGGAGCACATCACACCGAAAAGTGCTCCCAGCGTCAAAGTGGCCAGTAACACTGAATTTACAAACGCGATCCTCATACAGTGTGTCCCACTTTGAGCAGCACCACCTCCGTATTTTCTTATTCGACGATCAATTTCAAAATAAATTTTTTGCAACATGTAGTACTCAATGAGATCTACATTTCTGATTATTCGTTCATCCCATTTCACTTTAACACGGCCAACTATGATCTATTGAAAATGCAGAAAATCAGTTAGTAATATCAGGTATTTTTTGAGCGGAAAACTAATAGTATAAACACGTTGAGAACTCTCTGAAACACATGTGTTCAAATTTTCACGGCGGTGTCGTATATAGGGTGATTTTATTGAGAATAATTATCCCATGAACAAAAATAATAAGAAAAGAATAGTATAATATCATGAATATATTCTAATACCCCTTGAAAATCTGCTCAGTATTTTTTCTGCACATTTCATACACAGGGTGTTGTTTGAAATAAGAATGAATTATTTTTGAAGCCCCATTATTCTGATATTCATGGATACTTGAATAAAATTTTGTACTTTTCTGTTTTTCCCATACAATTTGGTAGTTTCTATGATTATATTTTGATTATTGAAAGGAAATAATGAAAAATCGGGAACCAACTGAATTTGTTTTAATAATAATTCTTCAAATGAACAACAATTATCAAATCCTGAATTATAAGTTATACATTTGTTATAATTATTTTTCATACATTGAGAATTCCTCTTCAGTTACTAGGATTTAATTATTTTTCAAGTTAAATTATCATAAAATGTATGGATACTTCAATCGAATGTTTATGTTTTCTACTTTCTCTTTAGAAATATACAAGAGTCCAATTGAGTTCGGTTTTCATTATTTGTAAGATGGCAATAAATATCGTGATGTCAAGTTTTACTGATGCTTTATCAAAGAAAGGTACCGATCTAATAACTATGTTTCCGCTTCTGCAGAATGCCCAGAGAGTTCATAAACTGATGATCAGGACTGCTGTGGAAACACAACCCTTCATTATAATGTATATCTTTCTCCAACTCTCTCACTCAGGTCTCCTAACTAAAATGCTAATAGCTTTTAGGAAATACCCTCAAGATGGCTATGGAAGTAATGCGATATTCACATTTTCAAATATTTTGACAGATAACGATTGTTGTTTAATGTCTAGGTTTTCATTATAACTATTTGTGCAGCAATGCCTATGCTTAAGGAGAGAATAGAGATTATTAAAATTATTGGTGATAATACCAGGTCATCAAGAGAAGCAGCTATTGAATTTATGGGCCGTGATGGTTATGATGGTAGAGCGCTTGTCTCTTAACCTAAGGGTCATGGGTTCGATTCCCAGCATGGTCATCGGTCTCGTGCATGGCATCACACGTTAAAAGGTAAGGGCTGCGTCTTCCCTAGCTCGGACAAGTCTTTCGAAGACTTTTGAGGGTTGTACTCTTAAGAGTGTGCAGCTGGTTGACGGAAATAACAATTTTTAACAATTTTAATTCAATCGAAGGCATCAAGATCGGGATGCCAATAATCACACTACGGTGAGTCGGATAAGTAGATTATTCAACAGCTCGGGAACTGTGCTGAATTCAACAAGAAGGGGGCGCGGGAGACGAGAAAATGACGATAGAAATATTTCAGATTATTTCAATCACAATCCCACAAGTAGTCTTAGACAATGCTCTCTCGATATCGGCCTACCAAAATAAAAAATTTGGAGGCATTTGAAAAATTAAAAGGTCATTCCATTTAAACCGAAATTCCTCCACACTCTTGAGGATGGCGACAATATCAAAAGACTGGAATATTGCCTTTGGTGCCAAGGGGAATTTATGAACAATCAACATTTTCTGAATATCATTTTATTCACGGACGAGGCAACTTTCACGACAAACGGTGTAGTTTCCTCTCAAAATTCCCGTTATTGGAGCACCGAAAACCCCCACTAGGTGATTGAATGTAAGCGGCAATATTCACAGAAAATCAACGTGTGGTGTGGTATTTTAGGGAAAAAAATTATTGGACCATTTATTTTTGAAGGCAACGTAAATTCACAAATATATGTCAATTTCTTAAATAATCAATTATGGAATGGATTGGAAAACATTCCGATTGAGCTACGACGGAATATATACTTTCAGTTAGATGGTGCAAGCATTCATAATGCTAGAGAAGTACGCGCTTGGTTGGACACCAAGTTCAGAAGAAAATGGATAGGTCGCAATAGTCCACTTATTCACTGGCCAGCAAGGTCCCTAGACCTGACCCCACTTGATTTCTTCTTGTGGGGTACCTTGAAGCAAAACGTGTATAAGTCTAGGCCTAGAAGTAGAGCAGAACTACAAGAAAGGATTTTGGAAGCATGTCATGGCATTACCTCTAATATTTTGAAGAAGGTGGCTATAAACAACAGGAGAAGAATTCTAAAATGTATAGACAATAATGGAGGATTAATAGAGAATACTAAAATATAAAAAAAAATAACTAAGTGTATTCATAAGTTTTCATTTGCTTTTGTTCTGAAGTATTAATTGTAATAAATTTCATTTGCTTCACGATTTTTATAATTTATTTTCAATAATCAAAATATAATCATAGAAACTAGCAAATTGTATAGGAAAAGCAGAAAAGATCAAAATTTGATTCAAGTGTCCATGAATTCCAGAATAATTGAACTTAAAAAATAATTCAAACAACACCCTGTGCATGATATGTGCAGAAAAAATACTGAACAGGGTATATGAATATATTCATGATATTATATTATTTTTTTTTTAATTATTTTTGTTCATGGGATAATTATTCTCAATAAAAACTCCCTATATACGACACCGTCGTAAAAATTTGAACACATGTGTTTCAGAGAGCTCCCAACGTGTTCATAATATTAGTTTTCCGCTAAAAAAATCCCTGATATTACTTACTGATTTTTTGCATTTTCAATTGATCATAGTTGGCCGTGTTGAAACGTAATGAGATGAATGACTAATCGGAGTTGTAGATCACATTGAGTACTACATTTTGAAAAAAAAAAAAATTAAATCGGTAGACGAATAAGAAAATACGGAGGTGGTGCTGCTCAAAGTGGGACACACTGTATATTTTTACTCCTATTGATTGATGCAGTTCTCAAACAGACCTAAATTTCATTTCATTCATTGATTAGCATTTCGAAAATTTTCAAAAATGTATCTCACATTAAGTATAAAATTGATTTTTAGGATTTATTGCATGGATTGTGACTCGGATAGTGAGCCTTAATATTTTTGGGCTCAAAACTGGAGAAAGTATTGTCGGTTTTATTTCTGAAAGGATTGGCAGCTTGATTGGAAGTATTTTGAAAATCATCGTGTGGATACTGATACAAATCAACAAAATAGTGCAAGGAGGAGTTAAGTTGTTTCACTTCAGAGATATACTAAACTTACCAGTGGTGAAACAAATTGTCAGTCTCTACTCTGACATAGGAAAAAAAGTAGTACGATTCATTTATTCACAATTCCTCAAAATCGGCAAATTCATCGATATGCTCATTTACAAGAATCGAGATTTCTTTTATCCAATTTTCAAGAAGATCCTCAATATTTTTTTGAGCTTCACTAATTTTATCAACCAGCTCGCCGACGAAGGAGGAAATGAAGGTTAGTAATATGTTTTATTGATTCTATAATTTTCACAGCTTTCTAAAAGTTACACAAAGAATTTATGAAAACAAATTAAATCATTTTATTGTTATATGAATATCAGTAATTGCAATTCATATATCTTATTCATCTCTGATAACAAAAAACAAGGGTATATAAACTGTCTTGATCATTCATGACATTTTTGTCACTATATAAGTATAGTAGTTTTAAAAGACATGTTCACAATGCAAAGCGAAGCTTTTCATAAGTTACATTTATGTAAAGGCGATTTGTGCATTCAAAATAGGGCTTCGTGAGACCAAGATCAGTCTTGGTCTTGGTCTCGAAAAATAAATATTGTCTTGGTCTTGGAATCGGTCTTGATGTTTTAAGACCAAGACCAAGACGAAACTGGCTAAATCTTGGACTTGGTATTGATAGTCTTGGTGTTGGATCAAAATGCATCTGAAATTTCAATAAATCAATTTTGAATTGTCAACAGTTTATATGCACGTAATAGGTATTTCGTATTCCTCAACCTATGACAAATGTCAATTTGTACAACTACAGTAAGCGAAATATTTTTTTCATTTCACATTCCGACTACCGGCAGGCCAGAAAAAAGGTTCAGAAGGGTCGGAATATTGATTAGGTTTCTATTGACTATTTTAAAGGATTATTGCGTGGTGAGCAGTGAGGTGCGGTTGCGGCAGAGGGGTGGAATCGAAATTCCGAGGAAATACTTATCAACCACTCTGACCTTACAACATACACCTATTTGTTTTAAAACTGCAATACTTAATTTGAAAAATTCATTTTCGATTTTGAATGAACAAAAATCATAAACCTACCATATGAAAAATAAATATTCGAAATAAACTGCCATAACCCATAACATTTTCCATCAGATTTTTCTTAATATTGAGTAGATTTAAGTTCATTATTTTTTTTTTCGATACCAAGATCAATACTCTTTGGGGAGAGTCTTGGTCTCGAAAATCACGTCTTGGTCTTGTATCAAGACCAAGACCAGACCAAGACTAGTCCCTAAGTCTCGCGAAGCCCTAATTCAAAATCTTAGTTCTTCTTGAAACTATTGTTCAATATACTATATTTATCCTAAAACGCCTTATATTCTGATGAGTTCCCTTTAAGCTTGAAATTAAACTTCACCTGATTTATCTCTGACTCTTTGGACTGTAGAGCTACTCAATGACTGTACTGTCACAAAGCATGAAGTCCTCGAAACCGATTATTTCTTAGAAGGTTGCTTGTAGAGCATTCAATATAATTTAAAGAAGGCACAACGCTGTAATCATTTCGATTTTTTGTTAAAAGGGTTGTTATAACCAAAAACAATGTGGTTGACTGTGGGGCATCAATTGTCTGTGTGCTCAAGGCTCACTAATTCTTGTATCTGGAGCTACTTCTCCGAAATCATGGAAAGTTCATGCTTTTCGCGCGAAGGAGTTCTTAATTTCAATTGATGTGGTTTGGTGTAAGTGGAATCCCATTGAGCAAAGTAGTATTCAGTCAATATTGCAATAATCTTAAAGTTACTAAACTCACTTTCATCATACTGTAAAATATCGGCAACTCCTGAAACGGACTTTTACTACCATAATGAATATAATATTGCATAATCAATAGTTCCCGTAAAGTGGCATGATTTTTCTTAGAGCTAGCAAATAAGCTGTCTGATGGATAGGGTAGCTCGCGACTAAACTCTAGTGGAGGCGAGAGTGAGTCATTAAAACAAATTGTAATGAAATGTTAAAAGTGCAGGACGCTAGCTATATGAATGCCAAGCTCACCATCTGGATTTTATACTGAGTTCCATATAACAGGAACAGTATCAATACAATACTTACCACACAATGAAAACCGAAATAAAATTTAGAGAGGTATAAATAGAAAAGTGTACAGAATATTGATTACACTTTATATCTCACTGTTTGTACATACATCAAGTATCCATTTGGATTTCCCACAAGTTATGGAAATAAAAGTGATGTTTATAAGAATAATAATAATAATAAACGCTTTTATTGGTAGAAACAGAGAAACAAACATTTACATATCAATATACAAATCTACCAAAAGGCAGAGTAAGCTTCTGTCTGAGCCATAAGGATGGTGGTATTACAGGTACAGTTCAATAACCAAGTCTGAAAATTATTAACAGAGAATCTCTAACAGTCTATAAATAGTCGCACAATGTCAGAAGAAGTAGTAACCTGGTAAATGGAAACACTAATACGAACAAGTGGCATCAAAAATTATGATAAAATCACTGAGTATTTAGATGAATAACTAAAACTGGTTTGAGATGTATGTCGAGTTGAGAAGTACCTACCTGGTACTAACAATACCAGCCAAATGGAAAACTAAATCACTACAAAATGTATATTGAATCACATTATTGTTGTTCAGTTTGCTCAATTTCACGAATTATTTATGTGTTTTAATGAACACTCTGCTTCAGGTATAAACAGAATATTCAGCCTTAGAAAAAGTATTGCCGGATAATTGACAAGCACAAAATATCACCAAGTTATAATAAGTAATCAACCTAAAATTGATCGTTAGTTCCCAGCACCCGTGCTTGCGAAGCCAGCGACAGAAACAGTATTTTAATAGCAAAATTACTCAGTTACTAGAATGTCTGTTACTCTGTCTGTCGTGTGTTCGTACGTCAATTCTCCTAGTTCTTACCCTTGTAGGTTGAGCAGTGGAGAGGTAGGCCAGAAAATAATACGGATAGTTCCAGGGTGATACTGATGGAATCTGAAGGATTTTGTGATTTTTGCTGATAGAAATATATTAACAAACTTCTTGTTTACTTTTATTTCAACAACTATACATAGATACACTGTAACTAAGAAACATCAGAGAAAATAACGAACATCACAACAAGAAAAAACATTCTTCAAGTTCAAAATCCAACAACCCCTCTTGAACTTGATCATTCAATCAGTCCCATCGGTTTCTTGTGATATTCTAATTTACAACGGAACAATGGTTTTGTTAGAGCATCAGCAACCATCAAATCAGTAGATCCGAATTGTATATTGATGTCCTTGGATTCTAAATGTTCTCTCAGGAAATGATATTTGACATCTATATGTTCGTTTTTTTTCGGTATCCAGTAATTCCCGCCAAATCGACTGCTCCTTTGTTGTCGCAAAATATCGTAGTCGGTTGATCTACTGAGCTAGGATCTTTTCGCGAACTGACGTAACCACATAGCTTCTTGACAAGTTGAAGCTAGCACCATATATTTAGCCTCCGTAGTAGAAAGGGCAACAGTATTCTGCTTTTTACTGAACCAAGAAATAGACCCACTATGGAAAATGAAAACTGTTCCACTTATTGAATATCTGTCGTTGACTTCATTGGACCAATCTGCATCGCTGAATCCCTGAATCTGAGAATTTTTATTCTTATCGAATTCAATTCTTGTTGCAATGGTTGCTTTCATATATCGGAAAATCCTCTTCAATGCTGTCCAATGTGATTTATTGTGATTTTTGTTAAACCTGCTCATAAGAGCTACAACATATGCAATATCGGGTCTTGTCGCTTGACTTGTATAAAAATGACCCAATTGCTTCTTGGTACGGAACATCATTGTCAAACACATCATAGTCTGAATTTTCAGACGTAAACTTTTGATTCGGGTCCATTGGTGTAGAAACTCCATGGCATTCGTTCATGTTGCATTTTTTCAACATATCTTGAACATACGTTGACTGATCTACCCAAAGTTTTCCTGCCTTTTTATCTCGTTCGATTCTCAGCCCCGGAAAATGCTTCACTTCTCCCAAATATTTCATACGAAAATTTGTATTCAATTCATTTTTGACAAATGTCAATGAAGTTTCGGAATTTGTCAAAATAATGATATCAAATACGTCGCCAAAATCAGAATTTGTTTTTGGTAATTTTTGTAGTAAACACATCTTTCTGCTTCAGATTGTTTCAACCCGATGGATTTCAGGGTTTTACTTAGTTTCATATTCCAGGCTCTTCCACTTTGCTTCAATCCATACATAGCTTTTTTCAAATTCCATAGCTTTTTTTCTTCTCCATCCTGAATCAGTTCTTTAGAGGGTCTGACATAAATTTCCTCTTCGAGCTCACCATGTAAATATGCTGTCACATCCATCTGATGCATATCCAAATCATATTTCACTGCTAGTGCAAAAATAAATCTGATCGATGTATATCGTACAACCGGGGAGTAAGTCTCGTTAAAATCGACTCCTTCAACTTGTCTCCAACCTCTCACAACAAATCTCGCTTTATACTTTTCAATTTCTCCTGATGCATTTCGTTTTACCCTGAAAACCCATTTGGTGTCCAAAATTTTTCTGTTGGCAGGCTGATCGATAACTATCCACGTTCGATTTTCCAGGAGAGCTTGGATTTCGTCTTGTATTGCTTTCAGCCACAAATGTTTATCATTTCGGTGTTCGATTTCTTCATAACTCCTAGGATCATCGGTGGAAAGATCTGCAACAGCTAGGTAAGTCACAAAATCTTCTATCTGAGTTGGTTTTGTTAGTCTAGAAGACCGTCGAAGATTTGATACTGCTTCTCTTGGCATAGTTCTATCTGCTTCTTCTTCCTCTTCTATTCGGCTGTCCACATAGACATTTTCTTCGACTTGAAAATTATCATTCTTCGCACATAATGGATAGAAGAATTGGTCAGGTCTTTCAGGATGTGATTTACCAACGAAGGTATTTTTTTCATAAAAATCACGTCTCGAAAGACAATGATTTTATGTGTCACAGGATCTATCAATCGATATCGTTTCGTGTGTTCGCTAAATGTGATGAATGTGAGGTTATGTCTCAAATGAGCACAGCTGACCCAATGAGTACGCGAAAAATTTGTAAATTCTGCAAGAAAAAAGTAGTTTTATCGTTGGATTGTAGTGTCTATAGGACCAGCTTTCACCCCAGTTGTGGAATATAGGCGGGAGCTGCGAACAGCGAAAATAAAGTTATTTGCTGAACAAGGCGAGAAAAAAGTGAGGTTAGAGCCATGGATGAAAAACAAATGAAGAGCCTACTAGAAAAATCCTTTGCCCACCACTTTGTTCCATTTAAGAACTCTGTTGAAAAAGAATTGGGTGATCTAAAAAAATTTATGCAATTCTTATCAGACAGCTTCGAAGACCAAAAATCTCAGTTCGAAAGAACGCTTGGAGACGTCAAACAGCTTACTTAAACAGGTAACGAAAGATCAGACGAAAGAGTGGAAACATTGGAGTAAATACTAGACCAAATGGAGCAGAGAGAAAAGGAGAGAAATATAGTTGTATCTGGAATACCAAAACAAAACAAAGATCTAAGTGAAACAATGAAGAAGGTGATTGGATCCCTACAAGTGACTATAAAAGACGGAGATGTGCAGGAAATATATAGACTGAATAATACAACAGAAGATTCACCAATACCTCTTAAATTAAAAACAAAAATGATAAAAAAATAAATTACCAACAAAAATTAGGGAAGTAAAGGGAATTAAATTAAATGAATGCGGTCTAACTGGAGGACGAGGAAACATACTTGAATGAAGACCTAACAAAACAGAACCAACTGCTATTTAAAAAGGTGAGAGAAATAAGAAAGAAAAAAATAATATCATAGAGCATATGTCTCAAATGGCAAAATGCTTCAATCTGTTTTTTCTTTTTTTTTTTTCATATGTTATTTTAGCTGAAAATAATAAAGACAAGTTATTATTATTATTATTATTATAATATCTCAGGAAACAAGAAACCGATAGACCGCTGAGAATTAGAAGTGAGCTAGATCTGGATTAGGAAAAACAAAAATAATGATAATAATAATAAAAAAATCATCATATACAGCGGTACATGACTGTCGGACAACTAAAGGAGGGGGAACAAGCGTATATGTAAGAGATGGAATAAACTATGTACTAAACACTAAAGACAAAATATCTGCAGACGATTGTAACATAGTCTCTATTTACTTACCTCAAGAAAAACTAACAATATATTCAGTGAAAATATTAGACAAAGTCTGATGGCTTCAGGAGAGAGACAGAAATTTTCTCCTTAGTTTAGGCAGATATCTGACAGAAAACAACTACTTTCCTGGCTAATACCACGGCGGACGTTGAATTAAATCTGACAGATATCTGTGCATCGTTCTTTCTAGAATCTGGAAGACAGCCACTGTCTCTCTCCTGAAGCCATCAGACTTTGTCTAATATTTTCAAACAAACTCAACCCCGAGTAACTTTGGAGTGCTTTAGAGGGAAGTAGTTGTTTTCTGTCAAATATTTGTCTAATCTAAGGAGAAAATGAGGGTTTTTTACTGAAACACAGTGCTCAGAAATAGAAACAGGACACCTAGAAACTTCGTTCGAACTTGAGCAGTTGGTACTTTTGATTGCCTGAACCGATTTGAATGTTCTTTACAGATAATGAGAGTGCTTTTTATTGGCTTTTGAGTGTTTGGGCCGAATTTTGACTATTTTTACCCTCGCAAAACTTACAGGGTGATATATTGGATTGTGAAAATTTGTCTAAAAATCATTGAACCCCCGTTTACGCCAAATAATTTTTTTTTCATTTTATTCGAACATGAAATTTCATTCATTTTCATGCTATTCTGGGATAGAAAATCAATAGCTGCACTGGGATTAGAAATATCGATGTTTTAAGAATAGTATGGATCTTTACGAAATATTCGACAAAGGTTCATTAATGACCTTCGAATGGTCGAAACTAATTTAAACTGTAATAACAACGTCGTTAAGGTTCAAAATCGCTTACCTGTCATCATGGGATCATGTTCAATAGAAAAACTGATTTAGTCATATTGATAGGTGAAAGTATGAATGCTGAACGGTACAGAGATATAGGTGTGTGAGAGATATTGTGGTCCTCATGCTCAAAATGTCGGTCCCAATTTTCTGTTAGTTGATGACAATGCTGACCCCCATCGTGCCGGAATCGTGAATGACGCTTTGAGGGAGCACAATATTGATAGAATTTATTGGCCCATGGTGTCTCCAGACATGAATCCCATCAAACATGTTAAGAGCAGAATGAAACTGAGGCTGAAAGAAAAAGAAGGTGAGTTTTTGAATGTTGAGGAACTAATGAGGTTTGTTTCAATTTCAATGAATGGTGACATCTAATCCTTCTCTTTGGAAACCAATGAAATAATAATAATAATAATCCGCAAATGAAAATCAATCAACCGAAAAAATATTCACAAAAAAAGTGAGAATATGTGTGTATTTCTTTAGAGTCAAAGAGATTGGAAGATTTTTTGTGGAATTTACAGTTGTTATAACACCCTGTAGGTTTTTCAGAATATCGATGTAATGAACACCAATCAAAAAAGTCCACAGAATTTATGAAGTATGTTCTAATCGGTTCAGAAATGGAAGAGCTGAAGTTGTTTGTAATTGGTCAGGTGTAAAATGCTGTTTTCTTAAAACATCAATATTTCTAATTACAGTGCACCTATTCCATTTTTTTTTCAGAAAATCATAGAAATGCATTGAATTTTATGTTCGAATAGTTGGGAATGAAAAAAAAAATTTTGGCCTAAACGAGGGTTGCATGATCTTCAGTCGAATTTGCACAAACCAATATACTCTCATTATCTGCAAAGAATATTTAAATCGGTTCAGGCAATCAAAAGTACCAACTGCTCAAGTTCGAACGAAATTTCTAGGTGTCACATTTCTATTTTTGAGCACTGTATATTCAGTCTATCCACCACCAAAAAACAAATGCAATGCCTTCTTACCAGAAATAGACCAACTATTTGAACAGCGAATAGAACAATGCATTTTTGTAGGGGATATGAACCTGGAACTGCTAAAAAGCTCACAAACCTCTAACGATTATAAACAAATTATTGCAATGAACGGATTCCATGTACAAAATACAGTCAATCAAAAAAAAGCCACCCGAACCACGAACAATAATAGTGCGTCTATATTAGATCACGTAATTACAAACAAGAATATAATATGCACTATGCAGTTAGAAGATCACAATGTATCAGACCACAAAATTATACATACAGACATTAAAAAAATCAGGATAAAGAATATCAAACAAGAAATCACAAAAACCTATCTCGATAAAACAGCATTGTAAAGATAACGAAGGAAGAACAAAATAAAAATGAAGTAAACACATTTGAACAACTTATGCAACTAATAAACGAAACAAAGGAATTATGTACAAAAAAAAACAAAATAAAAATACAGAATAACAACACCTGGATAACAAATGAATATATACAAAAGATGAAACAAAGAGACAAACTTTATGTAAAATGGAAAAAAATACAAAATGAGATTACGGGAAGGGAGTTCAAACATGCAAAAAATGAGTTGAATAAATTAAGAATAAAATTACAGAAAATACATGCAGAAACAAAATTTATAGGGACACAAGGCGACAGCAGAAAAACTTGGAAAATAATCAACGAACTATGTAGTAAAAACTCCAAGAAAAATAAAGAAATATATAAAATTGTTGACCAAGATGGAAAACAACTTGAAAATGGCAAAGAAATTGCAGAAAAAATTAATCAACACTTTGCATCAATTGGGCATACATTAGCATCAAAAATAACACAAACTCTTGGAATGAAGTACAAAGAAGAAGAAGTGGAACAGAGTATAACCTTAAAGAAGACTGACCTGACGGAAGTGAAGGAAACAATAAAAGATATGAAAAACCACTCTGCACCAGGAACGGATGGAATGACAAAGAAATACATAGAAATACTCATAGACATTATAGGACCAAAATTAGTTCAACTAATAAATAATGTAACAGAAAATGGCTGTTTCCCAGAAGAACTTAAATTATCGAAAATAATAATTATCGAAAAAGGTGAACATGACAACGTAAATAACTATAAACCAATATCACTGTTAAGCATAGTCAGCAAACTACTAGAAAAAATAATAAAAAATAGACTCGTAAATTTTATAGACACGACATTCAAATTTGATAAAAGTCAGTATGGATTTCAAAAACGGAGTAGCACACTTGGAGCGACGGTAGATTTACTGGAATACATCACAAGCGAGCTCAATGAGAACAGATATATGGTAACAGTGTTTATTGACTTACAAGGGTCAGTCCTGGGCCCACTTCAATACCTATTACATGTACTAAAATATGCAGGGTTAAGAGTAAAGTACTACAAATACTGCGATGATACAGGTCTTATTTTCTCAGGAGTAAATAAAATCGAACTTGAACAAAACATAAACAGTGATCTTGAAAGGTACTATCAGTGGCTGTGCTACAATAAATTAACTATAAATGTGGAGAAGTCTGTTTACATGGTGCTACATCAAGTGGGGAAAAAACAGATAAATCCTAAAATAAAAATAAATGACTGTGTACTGAAAAAAGTTAAACAATAAAAATATCTAGGCCTTATAGTGACTGAAAATTCAACATGGATTATCCTTATAGACAGTATCCTAAAAAAAGGAGCCCCAATGCTGGGTGCAATACGACCCTGCAACCATATGCTAAGCAGAAATGCTAGTTATCTCATATATAATAGCTTTATTGAACCCCATATAAGATATCTTATACCATGCTATGGAAATGCTAGTGTTGAAGTGACAAACAAACTGCAGAGACTACAAAATAAAGCAATAAAAATCATATTTGCAAAAACTATAATACATCAAATGACACTTTATATAAAGAATACCCATTTCTCAAACTAGATAAACTAAAAAACTTTGAACAAACTTAACTTATTAATAAAATATAGAATAACTTAATTAAAACCAATGTGCAACTAAAACAAAATAAAGACTATCATAATTATAACCTACGAACCAAAGAAAGACTCAGAAATAACTTTGCAAGGACAAAAAAAGGACAGGATTCTCCTATTTATCGAAGTATATGTACATGTAATACTGTACCAGAGATAGTCTTTGAAGGATGTGAGAAAGTTGTGTACCATAACCTCAAGAAATTTTTTCAGTATTGTAAAAAACTAAATCAAATTTATTGTTATTGAATCTGTTACTATACATGAAAAACTAAGGCCTCGGTGCCAGATTTATTGTAATCTCATTAGAGGTCAGAAATAAAATGTTTCAAAAATATACATAAAAATATCCAACAATAATATATTCTTTCGATTTAGGATCCCATTTACGCCTTTTTTCCTGTGATATATGAACCATGGCTTTGCATCCAAAAACTCTGAGATGCTTCAAGTCTGGCTTCTTTCCTGACCAAACTTCTTCAGGAGTATGTTTTGGTATCTCTTTCGATGGTGATCTATTTAGAAGATAAACAGCGGTGGAGACTGCCTTGGCCCAAAACTCGGTAGGTAGATCGGCTCCGATAATCATGCTTCTTGCTTTTCCGGTGAATGTTCTCTTCATCCTTTCGGCTAACCCATTTTGCTCAGGTGTATATAGAACAGAAAATGGCCACATTAGCCGTTTTTCCACGCGAGTGCATATATCTAGATGCACTTAGGCTTGCGCGGTCACGGAGGACGTAGCGTAGCAGAATTTCTCGCGCTGATATACTCGTCGGCGAGGATTTTGGAGTGATTATTTCACACTTTCAAAGGGCCCCCATAAACTCATCCTGCACTGATTCATCCATAGAAACTTGAGTGGTTTGCTAAAAAATCAACATCACTGTTTTATTCATTGTTATTATGGAAAGTGTATAATATGGGCTTAATGCCCCGATGCCCATTGGGCTAACATCAAATATCCCTATCCTAGAAATACCTTAGCTCAACAGTACGAAAACGCATAAACACAGCAACTGAAATGCTGTCATTCTACGCTGGAACTAAATATGTACATAAAATGTTAGAAAAGGATATACAGTGCTTCTCAAAAGTTCCCTCCCAACGATTATACATAAACAAGTGAAATTTGGAAACTGAATATTAAAGGTTGTAAACTTCCCTACTAGATACTGATTTTTAAATCTGTAATTAATATCATACTGAATGGAATCTAAATTTTAATGTTCACTAATGAGCCATTAACACGTTTTCGATATCTTTCAAAAGAGGTGTTACTTGCCGTAGGGTTCCATTCAAAATGATTGGTCACAATGGCCTTGTGACATCAGTTTTTGACGATATCGTCATTTATAATATTCAGTTTCCAAATTTTACTTGTTTATGTATAATCGTTCTAAAGATATGAGGGGAAAGGGGACTTTTGAGAAGCACTGGGTTTAACTCAAAGTTGAGTGGTGGAATTGTCGAATATTGAAAAGCAGGTTCCTATACCTTGGGCAGGGCTTACTTGTTTGTCAAAGGTTCTTCTAGAACTTCACTGATTTTCTTCTTCGTCAGACGAAGATTGGGGGAGACTTAGGGTCCAAGTTTTTTTGATCACGGTGAGGAGCTGGGGCGATCCTAAATCATCCAAGTGAATTATGAATTCACCCCTGCATAACACAATATAGCTCCTTTTCTACAAGGCTTTACCCAAGTTCTACCAAAGTTTCTCTTTTCCTATTTTGAATTTTCACCAAAACCTACTGTCCAGGCACAAATTTTATGGGTTGGGGGTTGTCACGGATTGGGAAATATTTCCTTTGATACGAAGTAGTCGCCTGCAGAAGTAGAATACTCGGAGACATGCCGGTAGCTGCATTATGTCTATCGCCCGTTGGTGATGTACTACGAACAGCTTCAGTTCCATTCAGTGGGGTTCACATAATATTTCGAACTTTCTACAACGGAACTGACTATCGCTATCCACAACAATCATCATCATCGGTGTTTCGATGTTTCGTTATTCCAAAATTTATAGTTCCCTACCGATTAGCACATAGTAGGGTAGAACACTGGATAACTCAGTGGAAGAGGGAGGTTTGCGTTGTATAGATGTCGGATTGGGCAATCTTGATAAGTAGACATTTGGAAATAAATCCGCTTGGATGAAATTCGCACTTTCGTCTAAATCCACAAAAGCAAGTATTTTCCGTAGATCGTAACAAGGATTCTAGGTAGCTATCTACCGTATTGTCCAGTAGCATTCGATGATTAATTCTGACTTGAAAAGTCAATATCTCAAAATCTAGCGCTTATCCCTACTTATCCAATTGTGCGAGCTAGTTCGGGAACTCCAGTAGATCACCATCTACTTTTTTCAACTCTTTGCATTGGTTTCACACTCTTCATAGTTAACTTTCTTGTGAGGTTCTTCATCAAATGGCATAAATCTTCTCGCAGACCGGTACAAAAAATGGATGAAAATAAAGCAAAGACAAGGAAATGAATAAATATGTTCTTGAGATTCCTCCTGGGGAGTCGTCATAATCATCTCATGGCAAAAGTATTAGCTGTATAATACAGAAACTTAATGATTCAGATGAAGAGTCAGAAATGTAAACAAATAATTATATAAGCATGGTTAATAATTGCAATTTTTCTTTCTTAATGAACAGAATATTTTTATTTTATCGTTTTTGTTGTTTCATGATCAATAGATGTACATATTACTTAAAGATATGGTAACTGATATTTTCGATTACGAACTTGTGCTGATTTGTCGATATACACCTGAACGTGGCAACACAACTTCCCCTCTGAAAAATGCTGAGAATATTATTGTTGTTGTTATAATGAGTTTATAGTTATCCCCATGAGAGGGATGGTTATATGAAAGCATTTTTACGAATTAATAGATGCTGATAATATAATTCTGCTACAATGAGTTTATAGGTACCCTATGGAACGGATGTTATAAAAATATTGGTCTAAATGAAAGATGCTGAGGATATAGGGATGCCCTCGTTATGAGTGTATCTTGGTTATATTCCCAAAATATAGATAGAGATTGTCTATGGAGTATCAGATATTGCATGTAGGGGAAGAATTTTAAACAATGTACATTCACTTCATCAGCCCATTTAAATATAATTTTGAATCATATCTACCAAAACTTGTGAAGAAATGATGTGTTTCGGATATCAATGCAGATTTTTATTTTACAACCTGTCCATATAGATACCTTTTATCTTTTATTCAATACTTTTAAGAGATATTGTAGTAAGAATACTTACTGCAAATTCATTTGATTTTATGTAAATCACCACACCCGAAAGGCACAGACATGGTCACAAATGAGAACCACTACAACTTCAAAGCTGAAGACATTAGTCATACAGAGTGAACATCAACACCCTAGAACCTGAACAGTTTGTCAGTGGTGATAACCAGCCAACCTGAGACCAACCAAGCAGATAATGAAGAAAATTACCTGCAGGCTGAATCAATCCGTTTCAAATCAAAGCTCTGGTCCTGCAATCCACGAGTCCACAAAGCATATGTAATTATCCGCAAGCCCGGAGGAGTTCAGTAATACTACTCTTGGGTTACCTTACCATAAATTCAAATCGACTCGTTCGGAAAGGAACAAACCCAAACAGTCTGAGAGAATGTGGTAATAGTCAGGCAATCATCGAATATTGTGATGACTATTCAAAACATTCAAAACAAATTGAATTAAATCACAAAACTACGTGTGTGATGTTTGACTATTCCCTTCCAATATTTCAAAATACGAAGACAACGCAGCAATCCAAGCAACAATATGTTCGACAACAGCTAAGTAATGCGAGCCGTTTTCACGCTTTGAAGAAAAATTAAACAATCTAGTCACCTGATACGTGACAGAAGCTGATGAGTCATTTCGAACAGAGCGACTTGTGCATAGACTTTCAATCTATCACAGATCTCTCTTGTGCTTAAGTCAACTATAATCTGTGCCGTGAACTTGAACTAAAATGATGAGTGAGTCAATAAGGGCCGCGGTGGTGTGCGGGTTGAGTCCTCGCCCCATAAGCCAGAGAGCGTGAGTTCGAATCTCAGCATTGCCACCGGTCTCGTGCATGGCATCACACGTATTAAAAGGTAAGGGCTACGTCTTCCCCTAGCTCCCACATGTCTCTGACTTTTGAGGGTTGCGCGTAGGGGTGCAACCGGTTGACGGATATAACAAAAAATTTATAACAATCGCATTAGATATTCCTAAACATTGAATATCTTACTACTTTATATATAGATACAGGCCATTTTTAAATGAGGCAAAAACCAATAAATTTTCATGATATCACAACCTAACTTGAGGTCAGAGATCCATGGGAGCAGAAATGAGCAAACAATCACCAAATTAGTTGCTTCTCGTTTCCTCCGAACCCTTCTCGCTAGTAGCATCTATTCCAGAGCGTAACCAATAAGCTACCCTGAAGAATTTCTGTTCATCCTGTTTAATGAGAATATAACTCTATTCAGTCCCATACATATTTCAGAAAGCAAGGTGATTATATCCAACCAGCATTGTTTACAATAATATAACCTGCATTTTGCCTCAACAGACAGATGTATGTCAATGTCAGTCTGCTGTGCTCTTCATATGGCTACGTTCATAAACTTACTATGAGAGTATAGTGAGAGTACGGTCACGTGATTAGAAGTATATGTCAATCATTACTTCTGCATAGTCGTGCAAAGTGTCAACGACACTGTTGATAATGGTGATTCATGAAATTGAGGTTGTGTTTGGTCTTGTTTGAGACTTGAGAAATTCACAAAGCTCTCTATTTACTGATACAAAATATTGAAATTCTCTATTAGGTTTTCCAGAAGTGAAATATTGTTCATTACACTTTGAAGCATTCCTTTATTTTAAAGAATGAAAGTATCTCTGCCAATTGATACTACATGAAAATCCATATCGTGGGAATATAATCGCTAAATTGTCGAAACTTCCGTATTTTTTTATTTTCACTTTAAGAACACGAGGAAACGGGAACATACAAACAATATCAAACACAAACTATAAAAAAAGTTCCTTGCCTTTATTATTTCTGTCAGAGTATATCACTACTCTTTTCGAATGCAGAGTAAGTAGAGTTTACTCGAAGTAAGTTTCTGAACGATTGTCAATGCATACTCCATACAGCTAGAGTAAGTTTACGAACGGTTCGGAGTAAGCAGTCCTTACTCTGAGTAAGTTTATGAACGCAGCCCATAACATTTGTACATTTGACACAAAAAACTAGAGTCTTATCAGTTGCACATTTTCCGAAAAGATAAGAGATTTTATCCATGCGCTTTCGAGGATTTTCTTGGGAAATTTGGTGAAGACTCAGTGAGTTTGGTAATTTTTCTTCAAGGAAGAATCTTCTCAAGCACTTTTGTGGATTTGATTATTACTGAGTTTCATCACAGCATCAATAATCGATATACCACAATTTTATAGCATATTATACCTATACGAACCTTCGTTGCTCATGCTTGCCTATTGCTTCTTTTATTTTCCTGAGTACATGATACTCGGAAGAACTTATTCTTGACTTCCCTATTTCAAGCCTCTTCGCTCTTCGTCCTTCCCTCTCTTACATTGTTATTCTTGTTTCTACTTCCTGTGTCTTGAGAGACCTAACTTTGATTGACTGGAAGCAGCCCATCTGTAGCTAGCGCATGATCCACCTACTACCTGCACGACTTCTGCAGGCGCAGCTTACATTCGGGGTACCTAGCCGAGTGCTACTGGATCACCATCACCAGAAGTCTATCCTCTCTCCAACAGGACCCTTCAGGAGGAGTCCGGAGCCCTAGGACATACTGAGCTTTCTAGCTTGCTCGCTACAGCTAACTGATAGTTCTAAGCGTACCTCTTGCTAGTTTGGTTTGCATACTACCCTACAATTGATTATAATTACACAACTCTCTCTACTAGTGTTCCATTCCACTTACTGCATGGCTTAAGGGTCATGATAGGTTTATTTCACACTGCTTGCTGACTTTTTGCTTATTTGCTATTTTGTATTCTGTGTTAAATTTAATTACCATAGCTGACAGCTCTACCTATTGGTTTATACATTTGCATGCTTGCCGTGTAAACTATTAGTTTTTAAACACTGCTTCGTTAAAATCATCTGTGAACCAGATATAATTATACTTGTGGAATTGCCGCTCTCTCCGAACAGGAAGTCTCTTACGACTGTGTTATCATACTGGTAGGTTCATTGTTTCCCTCTGTCCTCATTTGTTGTAGTATTTGATTTGCAATTTGTGTAACCAACAAAACATAACCAAAGAATATCTACATACTGAACAAGAAGCGACAGTAGCTATAGAGGGGGAAAACCGTTTTCTAGTGCGCAGGTTTACTGGCAAAATGGCGTTGTAGCAACAGCTGATTCTTTGTTGACAATGTCAAATCAATAGATAATATTATTTACATACAGAAAACCTTTCATGTATTGATTGTAATTGATGTGTAAAACTCGTGAATAATTTATGTATTCAAAAAATAAGAAGACCTGGTCATTCCTGTCTTGTACTACCAAAAACGATGGGAGAAGTAGCTTCTTTCAATTCCAGAAAAATTTTTCAATGTAGGTTAGAAATCTTCGATATTCCAGAAACTATCATGGACAAATCTCGTTTTGTATTTTAGATGCCATGATTGATTGAATCTCTGTAGCCATCAGAAGTTGTCTAATACAGTAAGGACGGTAAAGATGGTAATTTGAGAGTGTGAGCCAAACACTTCACACAACACATATGTTCCTAAATGACCTACAAAAGAGTTTGCAACCTCACACAGTGCCAATTCAGTACGTTGCTAATGTTCCGGCAGATACGGTTACCCATGAGTAGGTAAAAATTGAAATATCAAATTTGAAACATGAGTTACTAAATGAACTTTTAGTTTTAGGTCAGAGATTCATACGAGTTCTTCGAATATCAATGAATATTTTGAATATATCAATTCTAAGCTTGAGCCAACTTTTCTGATGGGGGTAGATGTGTCACGTAGTCCAATAACCAAGTCAGAATCAAATAAGAAACTACTTTTTAATGAAATAATTTTCCCAGCATTAATTTATTTTTCATTCCTGAGGTTGTAACATACTGAAGTAAAAATGCACTGAACTAATTTTTCTAATTCATTTAAACACTTCTTAAACAATTAAGGCGCATTTATCGGATTCATAATGCACAATTTAATGCATAAGCATAATTTTAAAATACAATTTATAACATTTCAATACTACAGATTCATATGAAACCATTTAGGAATTATAAATTATGAAACGGGTAAATGGTTTCATATTGAAATGTTATAAGTTGTATTTAAAAATTATGCTTATGCATTAAATTGTGCATTATGAATCCGATAAATCCGCCTTTATTCGACTAAAACATAGACTTCACTATTTCAATTTATGTCTACTGTGGCTACCTATCTGCGAACTCTCGAACTGTATTTGCAACTCTCTGTCATTATATCTACTACTCTGCCATCTGCTATCCATTGTTGGCAATTTTTGGGCCTGAAATTGATATACCAACAGATTACAAAGATATGCAATATTTTTGTCTGGATATAATTATGATATTGAATATATTTATACGATCAGACAATAATTTAGAAGACATGTTATCCTTATTGCCAAAGAGTGATGAAGAGAATGTCGAGGAAAATTACTATTCTTATTTGAATATTCTAACTTATGATTCTACCTGGCATATCGATAAAAAAATTATCAAAAATGAGACGGAAAATGATCCAATTTTTAGAGAAGTGTTAAATTTCACTCATGAAGGCTGGCCAAATGAACATTCAGTAGATTTCAAACCTTTTTTTATTCGAAAAGATCAGTTAACAATAGAAGAAGGTCTACTTATGTGGGGTCGTAGACTTATTATACCATCCAGTTGTAGAAAAATTATTTTGGAATAAATTTATTCTACATACATGGAAGTTGTGAAGTGTAAGTCTTTGGCAAGATGTAATGTCTGGTGGCCTGGATCTGATGATGATATAGAAAAATTTTGTAAATTTTGTTTGTCTTGTTTGAAACACAGAAACGACCAACCAAAGGCTGGGAAAAGATTCCTTGGGAAAGGATTCATGTATATTTTTTTGGTCCCATTAATGTTAAATTGTTTCTATTAGTAGTCGATTCTTTTTCTAATTGGACTGAAGTGTGTTACATGACAAACATTACATCGGGACAAACTGTCTTCAAATTGCGAGAGTTTTTTTCGTGATGGGGTTTGTGCAAAATATTAGTTTCTGATAATGCAAGGACGTTTACATCCGCATACTTCAAAAATTTCATTATGAATGATGGGATTAAACATATTTTGTCAGTTCCGTATCATCCACAGACTAACGGACAAGCAGAAGTTTGTGTGAGAACTGTTCAATCTCATTTGATGACGTCTTTAGAAGATCGTGGAAAAATCAATATTTTTCTTGCTTTGACAAAATTTCTACTTTTTTATAGAAATTCAGTTCATGCCACGACAGGTCGAACAACAGCAAAACTATTTCTTGGTCGTAATTTGCGTATGAAACTTGATATTATCAGACCAGAGATAAGCGATTATAATAATATGAATGAAATGAGGATGAGAGAAAGGAGAAATGAATGTGTGTGAATCCAAGAAAAGGAGGAAGGACTGTTGATATCTCGCTGAATGACAAGGTTTTGGCACGTGATTATCGTAGGGATAAACCAGCTTGGATACCTGCCACAATTATAAAAAACATGGTAATAGAAACTTTTCAGTAAAAACTAACGATGGTATAATATGGAAAAGACATCTAGATCAGATACTGAAAAATAAAAGAACTCTAGCAATAATTCTGATGATTACCTTGATTATGCTCCAAAGAAATTTGGGAAATACCTGTAGGAGCTGATAATAATATTATGGAAACAGATCGCGATATTCGTGGAACAACATCTACATCGGATATTTCATGTTTTCGTTCAGTTGAAGAGGTGGTTTCAGAAAGATCAATTTCACGATCAATAAGGTTGAGAAAAACTCCAGATTGGTTTGAACCGTAGTTCAAAATTAGTGAGGAAAGAATGATATATTTATTTATATAAAACATCGTTCTGTATATAATTAGTGCCACAAAGTGTTCGGATAGGGCATCAAATCTAAACAACCAGTTCAGGTAGACTCACTGTATTTATTAAATAAATTCACTTTCACACTTGTAGAAGGACAACTAATGACTGACTGAAAATAAAATAACTCATTCGTCATTCGTCATTCGAGTGCAGATGTGATGCATGTCTGTAACGTTTCCATTACATAAATATATTAGAAAATATAATAATATACAATACAGGGTCATTCCTATTTAATGTTTTATTGGCAAACCCAACACTCCCAATCAAAAAAAATTAAATTGAAATCCTAATCCTCTGCAAACCAATGGCCAATCTTATTTCTGCGAACTTTGGTCCAGCAAGTTGTTCATCTGTTGGGATATATTTGAGTATTATTGTCTTTTGCGCAATCTGTTCTCGTGAGAAATGATATTTGATGTCAATGTGCTTTGATCTCTGATGATCAGTCGGGTTGTTTGCCAAGCATATGCAACCATTGTTGTCCTCCAATATAAGAATAGGTTTCAAAAAAACAAGATTAATACTATTCAGAAGTGATTTTAACCAGATAGCTTCTCTTACTGCATCAAAGAGGGCCATATATTCAGCTTCAGTGGATGAAGCGGCAACTGTATTTTGTTTTCTAGTATTCCACGATATTGTACAATTATCAAATACTTTAAACAAGTATCCTGTTGTACTTTTTCTATCAGTTTCGTTGTTGCCCCAGTCAGAATCTACATAGCCAACAACCAGATTGACATAATCGCACTTAGAATATGTTAATTTAATATTAATTGTACCTTTTATGTATCTCAATACTTTTTCAGACATTTCCAAAGTTCATGATTATTTTTACTTTGATATCTACTTAAAAAATTAATTGCCAAGCACAAATTTGGACGAGTACATAGCATTGCATACATGAGTTGACCTATTAAATTTCTACATGGTGCATCATTATTTTCATCAATATTCAATAAATCGTAATTTAATTTAGTTTCCAAAGGTGTATTCACCTTTTTGCAATCATTCATGTTATACTTGATCAAAATTGATTTCAAGTAAGAACTTTGATCTAAACTAATTTTGTTATCATGTCTCTCAATTTTTATTCCTAAAAATATCTTTATGTTCGATAAGTCTACCATACGAAAATTGTTCATCAGATATTGCTTGAATCCGTTCATTATATTTATGTCTTTTGTAGCTATTAATAAATCATCTACATATATAACACCATATATATTTTCATTTATATTGCCGTTATCTAATATATAAAGACAACGATCTACTTGGGAATTTTTGAAATCCTTTTCTTTTAGAATATGGTCGAAACTTAGGCACTAATGTCCAAGTTTCAATATATGATAGTGAATCAAGTTCAACTTTTATAGCCTCCTCCCACTGATTTCTGTCTTTCTTTTCTCTCATTTCACTATAAGTTTTAGGCAAATTTGAATCCAAATATTTTGCTGACAACATGATATTATAATCATTGTCATAAAGCATTTCATTATAGGAATGAGTTGGAAGATTCTTGATTCTTTCACTTCTTCTAACTTCAGGATTATTAATATGTTCTTTCACTTCAGTGAATTTTGGGTCACACTCGGTTACTAATTTTTCTGAGTCGGTATTAGATTTATTAGTTTTGAGAGGAATTTCATCGTCCAACCTTTTATTTGGCCTAGAGGTACTGAAATTTAATTCGTCCACTATAACGTCACGTGCGACGAAAAACTTTTCAGACTGCACATTCCACAATTTGTAACCGTTTGGTTCGTATCCAACCAGTATAGCTTTAAATGATTTCTCATCAAATTTATGTTTTCTGGTTTTGTTATGGACATAGGCAGTAGAACCAAACACCTTCAAATGATGTATTTTCGGTTTTTTATTATGCCACAGTTCGTATGGCGTTTTATTTATTTGCAGTGCTTTGGTAGGAGACATATTGATTAAATAGGTTGCTGTAAGTACAGCTTCTCCCAAGAATGATTTGTTCATATCGGTGGCAGTAACCATTGTCCGAGCTTTTTGTGTTATAGAACGATTCATTCGCTCTGCAACGCCATTTTGCTGTGGTGTATGTGGAACTATAAGGTGGTACGTAATTCCCTTTTGAACGCAAAATTCTCGATAGATATTCTCCACCGTTATCACAATAAAGATTGACTATTTTTAAATTGAAATGCGTTTCACTTTTAGCCACATAATCTTTAAATGCGTGCAACACATCTGATTTGAAAGTAATTAGATATGTAACTGTATAATGAGTATAGCCATCAATAAAAACTACGAAATAATTTTTATTATCTATTTTAGGTGGTGTTATAGGGCCACATACATCTGTATGAATTATGAATAATGGTCTTCCATTACTAGGTTTTTGTTTTACCTTTGAAACTGGTAGTCTTGCTTGTCGTCCATATATGCAAGATTCACACATCATTTCCGTTGGTTTTATTTGATCAATATGAGTGATATTTTCGATCATTTGGTAATTCTTTAATTGTTCGACTTTTGCTCTACTGATATGGCCGAGACGTTCATGCCATATTTTATAATCATTTCTACTACTCATATTTATCAAGTTAGGGAGATTTGATGTGTATTTCATAATTTTTAAAATCACTTTTACGAGACCATTTGAATGCTCACCTGTTAATATGACGTAGTCGTTAGATAATACCTTCACACCGTCATTGTCGAAAATGACAGTCATCCCTGCTACTTGAATGCGAGATACTGACAGCAAGTTATATGGAACATCTGGGGAATAAAGTACATTCTCCAGATTTCCGTCAACTCCTAGGTTGGTCGTCACTTGGATGGTACCCCTTCCGGTAGCTGCTATTGAAGTTCCATTCTTCGCAACACTAATTTCCAAGGGCGTCCGTAGCCATGAATATGTTGTAAAAACATCTAGTCGATTCACAATGTGATCTGTTACACCGGAGTCCAAGAGGAAAATAATTTCACCAGATTTTTTATTGTTCATGCCACTCGTGTTTCCAGCCATGAAAATGAAGCCGCCTTTATTGTCTTCAAATGTTTGAATAGCTTGGATTGGACGTTCATGTCGTCTTTCTAGCATCCTCTTATGGTGGTAACAATCCTTTTTCAAGTGGTTTCTTCTCCCACAATGATCACAGATTATATGTGAGACCTGATGTGGTGATTTGTAGTGTGGCTTCTTCATTCTTGTATTTCCGGTTACTTTATACTTCTTTTGTTTCTTGAATCTGACACTGGAGTTTCCCGGGATTGGTTGATTTCCCATATGCAGTACTTTCAATTATGTGCTAATATCAGTTCTTCTCAATTCAACTTCATGATCCAACAGTCTTGTTTTCACAAAAGCGATATTTGGGTTATCTTCTATAAGGGTCTGGAGGGCTGTTATGACTCCATCATATGTGGAAGGAATAGTCAGCAATAGATGAGACACCTTATCCATTTCATCTAATTTGGCTCCAGCGGAAGTGAGTTCGGTTACAATTTCATCGAAACGAATGAAATGTTGTGATAGACACTTCTTGTAGTTTCAAACTCAATAATTGTTTCCTCAGAGCCAGTTGAGTTGCAAGACTTCTTCGTTCATAAATGGCATCCAGGCTTTTTAGAATGTCTTTGGCAGAATGTTCTTCTCTTGCGAAGCTCAGAAATGAATCACTCAAGTATTCAACTATTGTCCTCCTTTCTATAAAATTTTTCTTGCTGCACTCTTCATCTTGGTTCTCAGTCTCCTGATTTATCACATCCCAAACTTGTAGTTCAGCAAGAAGTGATTTCACACGGAACTTCCAGACACTGTAACGTTCTCCATTGAATGGTTGAATGTTTCGTTTAATAGTTTTGGATTCCATATTATTTACTTGAATCAAATTTCACAACGAAAGCTCACTTTTGATTTTGTTTCACGTACACTGTGTCCATAACCTGTTAGGATAGGGCATCAAATCAAAACAACCAGTTCAGGTAGACTCACTGTATTTATTAAATAAATTCACTTTCACACTTGTAGAAGGACAACTAATGACTGACTAAAAATAAAATAACTCATTCATCATTCGTCATTCGTCATTCGAGTGCAGATGTGATTCATGTCTGTAACGTTTCCATTACATAAATACAGTGTGTTTCACTTCTCATGGAAACACCCTCGTATCTTTTGTAATTTTTGACGAAATATCATGAACTTCTCAGGATCGATTGATACACTAGAGATGAACTTTCTGCACGAAATGGGTCATTATACGTGATATACACTGCTCGCCAGCATCGATGAAACCACCCGTTTTTCCGGAAAGTAATATTAGGGAGTAAAATTGGCCCAAAATTCCTTCGGATTCGTGTTCAGGATCCCCAAATTACTACTAATACACTTGTCTCCTGAAAAAATTTCAGTTTTGAAAAATTCAATTTTTTTTTTTCAAATACTCCACTGATGATGACCCCTTTCGTGCAGAGAGGTCATCTCTAGTGTATCTATCGATCCTGGAAATGTCATGGTTCTACGTCAAAAATTACGGAAGATACGGGGGCGTTTCCATGAGAAGTGAAACAAATTTGAAATTTTCAGGACTAAAATTTTTTCAAGAGACAGGTGTAGTAGCAGTAATTCGAGGATCCTAAACACGAATCCGAAGAAATTTTTGGCCAATTTTGCCCCCTAATATAAGTTTCTGGAAAAATGTGTGGTTCCATCGCTGTTTTCGTGCAGTGTATATCACATAGGATGACACCTTTCCTGCAGCGAGTTCATTTTTATTAAATCTATCGATCCTGAAAATTTCATGGTTCTACGTTGAAAATTACGGAAGATACGGGGGTATTTCCATGAGAAGTGAAACACACTGTATATTAGAAAATATAATATACAGGGTTATTCCTATTTGATGTTTTATTGACAAACCCAACACAAAGAGAGTTGCTATAGAGAATATTTATTGATTATGAATAATGTAATTGTTTTTGAAAAATAAAGAGTTATTTGTTCGAGTTACAATTCTGTTATTAAAAGAACCTATACAAATATATATTATACGCATTTAGAGTTCTCGATCAATCGAGTCTATCCGGCGACTTCTTAGATGTCCCCAGAAACTTCGATTAGAGAGTTCGCTTTTCTTCCACACGTGACTCATGTGTTTGCGAGCTCAAGAATGTTTACACTTGGGATGCACATACCTATAATGAGGTGAATGCGTATTGAGATGATCAGGGCCGGTCTCGAGGCTGGTCTCCCCTTCTTGAAGACGTTTCATCTCGAAACGTCATTCTTGGAGTGTGAAGATATCTGCAAGATTCTCCATATCTGCACCTAGACGTTCGATGGAAGTAGCACTCCCCAGTCTTCAAGTTGGGTCGAGCAAGATGATTGCAGCACACCAGAATCTTGACGCCGCTGGATCTGAATACTGTCTCCAACATGCTCCTTATACTGTTCAGTCCAGCCCATCAATCCCACAGGCCAATTTTGGGATTGCCAGGTCCACAAGATTCTCGTCCAGCATCGTATCCAGACATCTTCATAAGACGGTTTATCACGGGAGTGCTTCTTGGTAACCAGATAGAAGATGTTTCTCTGGTCCTTCCTCAGCTGTTACACTCCTCTAACTTCCGGATTCTGTTCCCGCAGTTCCTGGAGTCGACCAAACTTCCTGGAGAATAATACGGCTATGCCTCTGGAAATTTGGAGATCTCCTGCCACACAGTGAGATAACGCGTAGTCAGCAGACACCTTGTAAAAGTCTCGTGGCTCCTCTCGGGTTACCCCATGTTGAATTTCTATCCGTTTAAGTACAAGGACATGAACCTCTGAAACGTCATTTCATCCTCCGGTGGTCTGACGATGCGTACTTGATTTCCTCATGGTTGCTTATATATTCGGTAGATGAGGTCTTTTATTCTTTCATGATCTTATATGGACCTTCTCACGAGTTCCGAAGTTGGAGTGATAGTCCACGGCGACGTTTAGGGTTGTACAGCCAGACAAGGTCACCTAACTGATATCTGCCAGCATCGGCCTTGATGTCGTAGTTCTCCTTCATTCTGGCACTCTGGATGTTCGAACGAACTCGTTCATGAATGTCGTCCATCCTCTGTCGTAGTTTGCTGACGTAGTCATCTCCCGCAGTGCCTTGTCCTGGTGGTGTCCCAAACTTCAGGTCACATGGAAGTCGCAGCTCTCGTCCCATAATAACAACAGCAGGGGTTTGGCCGGTTGACTCGTGAACTGCGGAACGATAAGCCATCAGGAACAAATGGACAAACTGGTCCCATTCCTTCTGGTGGTCAGAGACTATCTTGGACAGGTGACGGTTTATCGTCATATTCATCCGCTCCACCATTCCATCTGACTGTGGATGTAGAGCTGTGGTTCTCGTCTTTCGGATGTTTAGCATCTGACAAATCTCCTGGTACAGGTTTGATTAGAAATTCCTGCATTGATTCGAATGCAGCTCCAACGGAATGCCGAATCGACAAATCCACTCCTTCACCAAGACGTCGGCAACGGTGATGGCTTCTTGGTTGGGCAGGGCATAGGCTTCGGCCCACTTGCTGAAGTAGTCCATCGCCACAAGGATGTACTTATTCCCGTGACCAGATTGGGGAAACGGGCCAGCGATGTCAATGGCGATCCTTTCAAATGGGCTGCCCACATTGTACTGGCGCATCGGAGCCTTAGGTCTTGTTCGAGACCCATTGCTGGCAGCGCATACAGCACATTTTCTGCACCAGTCTCTGACGTCAGTTTGGCAGTCGGTCCAGTGAAACTGTTGCCTCAGTTTCTGGAGGGTCTCCGTCACTCCCAGATGTCCTCCGCTGACCTCATCATGAATTTCTCGGAGCACTTTCTGTCCCCTGCTCCTGGATATTACTTTCTGACGTCTGTCTTCTCCACCATCCTCAGATTCCAGCACACGTTTCAAGACTCCATTGTCCAGGGTGAGAGAGTTCCATTGGGCCCAGTGAAATTTAACGACTGGAGAACAGCTGGCTATATACTGCCACGACGGTCTTCATAAGAGGTCTTTCTGGATCTTGTTGTCATTCGAGTTATCATCCACCACCGTAGTTTTACAAAGCGTCGACTCCTCCTCCTCTGCTCGTCGACAGTACGAACAGTCTTCTGGGTATGGTCTTCGACATAGGGCATCCGTATTCTTATGGCTGGTCCCCACTCGATGTTCGATCTCAAAGTCGAATTCCTGGAGCTTCTCAATCCAGCGTGCCACTTAACCCTCTGGATTCTTAAACTTTAGGAGCCATTTGATAGCTGCATGGTCAGTTCTCAGTAGGAATCTTCGTTCATACTTGTAGAAGTGCTCTACTCACTTAACCACAGCCAACAGCTCCCGCCTGGTGACACAGTAATTGCATTCTGGTTTACTCAAGGTTTTGCTGAAGTAACCGATGACCTTCTCCTGTCCTTCTTGGATCTGAAACAGGACAGTTCAAAGTCCCACGTTACTTGCGGCTGTGCCCAATATGAATTTTCCATTTGGAAGGGGGTAGCTCAGGATTGGTGCGTTAATCAAAGCTCCTTTCAGCTTCCTGAACGAATCTTGGCATTCCTCTGACCACTGGAACTTTGTTTGTCCTGCTGTGAGCCTGGACAGTGGTTTAGCGATGTTAGCAAACCCGAGCACATAACGGCGATAGTAAGTGTACAAGCCAAGAAAACTTCGAAGCTTGTGTATGTCTTTCGGAACGGGCCATTCTTTAACAGCTTTGATGTTCTGCTCATCAACTGCTACGTCCTTTCCCAGAGACAACGTGGCCGAGGTATCGTACTTCCTTCTGGAACAGATGGAATTTGGAGGTTCCTAGTCGTTGAAATAGCTCCTCCAAGTTTTTCACGTGGTCGTTGAACGATCTGCCGACCACAATAATGTCGTCGAGATAAACCAGACAGGTCTTCCATGATAATCCTTTCAAAACCGTCTCCATAAATCTTTCGAACGTGGCTGGAGCATTGCAGAGGCCGAATGGCATAACTTTAAACTGCCACAATCCTGAGCCTGAAGGCTGTCTTTTCTCGATCTTCCTGGGCCAGTTCTACTTACCAGTATTCCCTCTTCAGGTCAAGGCTCGAGAAAATCCCGCCAGCGTGTCCAGCGTGTCGTCTATCTTTGGGAGAGGGTAACTGTCCTTTTTCGTCACACAAAATCGGGTTGAACCATTCTTCTCCTTTACCAGTACTACTGGAGAGGACCAAGAACTGTTGGATGGCTCGATGACTTCGTCAACAACAACAACTGATTGTCGGATTGGTCGAGCATTTCCAGTGTCAATTTTTTGCTGAATCACCTTTGTTCTCTGCTTCTGCCTACTCCGGTATCGAAGATGTCCTGATACTTCTTGACTAGTTCCCCCAGTTTGGGCTTTTGTGCTGGCCCCATGTCCTTGGACGGATAGCAACCAACTTCTCCAATTCTTCTGGCATATTACTGGCTTGTCTAACAGTTCCTCGTACACTCCTCATCACAGTGAAAATTGACGAGCAGTGCCCCAAAATTGTTCCCTTCTTCAATGTCACCGGGTAATAATTGACATTCATTACCCTTACTGGCAAAAATTTATCAGCACGCAACAAGGTTTTTCCTAGTACAATTCCTCGTTCAATTTTCTCATCATTGAGCTTGGGCTTGGTGTCGATTTTTTCAACGTTGGGCATAACTCCCTTCAGCACTTTTCTCATGACAGCTTCAATATAAGCGGGCTCCTGTGGGTCTTTCACAGCCATTCGGATGTTGTTCTGGCTTTCGCAGTATTGTTTCGCATCCTCGAAGTCCAAAGCCCGTGTCAGTGATCAATTGGAGGTGCTAATATCAATCCTTGCCTGATTTCTTGACCGAGAAGTCCATCCAAGAATTCATAATCCGCTAATCGTTGCATTACGTTATTCTGTGTGGCTGGGTATGCAAGGCGAACTAAGCGTGCAATATCAACTTTGAATTCCTGTAAGGATTCGCCATCTTTCTTGCTTTGGTTTTTCAATTGTAAATGGTATACGTATTCCAGGCGAATCTGACAATACCGTAATTCCAGATGTTTCACCAGCTTATCATATTCCTCTAGTTCTTGGGAGGTGAGGGTTTGTAGAATATTCGCGACTTCACCGCGTAATGCCAGTATTACTGCAACAGCTTTTTTCCCTGCATTCCAACCATTTGCTTTGGCCGCAACTTTAAACTGTTGGTGGTAATTTTCCCAAGGAATTTCTCCGTCGAACTGAGGCGGCTCCACGTTAAACTTCCGTATTTCAGAACTGGGCACCTTCGTTTCTTCAATTTTTCTTTCAGTGTCTTTTCAACCAAGATATCAGTCTATTATTTATTTCACACAATGAGTTTTCAGTTTATTTTTCTGCGACACGCAAAACTATCAGTTTTTAACACGACGAACACTTTAACACTTATTTATTTTAAACATCCTACTTCAGACAACAAATGTATTAAACTAATTTTTCTAGTTCATTTAAACCTACGTAAACAATTATTCGACTAAAACATAGACTTCACTAACTTCAAATTTATTTCTACTGTCGCTGTCTGTCTGCGAACTCTGGAAATGTATCTGCTACTCGCTGTGACTCCCTATCGCCCTCTGCTATCCAGCGGCTTATATACTCGCATTTACAGTTCTCGATCAATTGAGTCTATCCGGCGACTTCTTAGATTTCCCTAAAAATTTCGGTTAAAAAGTTCGCATTTCTTCCACGCGTGACTCATGTGTTTGCGAGCTCAGGAATGTTTACACTTGGGGTGTGCATACTTAATGAGGTGAATGCGTAATGAGATGATCAGGGCCGGTCTCGAAATCATTACAATACTAACATTCATATGATGATCACCCAGTACATAAGAAATAAGGATTGCTACATCGACTTTGAAATTCAACAAATAATTGAAAAATAATAATTTGCATTTCAATACCGTCTCGTGTCTATTCCAATATCAGCACTTCCTCAAAGTCTCAACTCATACGTCGGTGAATGGCAATCCGGTGTAATGTTTCTATGATGCATCGGTCATCACCACCTAGGTCGAAGTACCTTGCTGACTTGCAAATGTCAGCACAAACAAACCGATGAATAGGAAATGTTTTCTACTATAAAGTTGAAAGACACTAGAGAATCGAGTCAGTTCAGACGTAGTTTAGATAAGCTCAGATCTTGTTTTGATCATTATTCGAAAGATATTATTTTAATGGTGCATCTCGAGGCACTTCTGTCCTCAGGGATATTTTTGTTGTAAGTAAAATTTTTCTGGGTACAACCGTAACACTTAAATTTTGTCTAACTTATTTTGTCACTTTTTAATCTTATTTTTGTCCACGTCAATTATGCTCGTTCCACTTTTGATTTGATAAATGCAATTATTTCAAATTGAATGAATTCTTTCATCTCTTAATGCAGGTTGATCTGATTCAAACTTCTCGTAGCCAAGCAAAACTAGTCACAGGGTGCCCCAGTGCTTATAAATTTATATGGGCAATAAGGGTACGCGTGACAAAATAAAAATATATGCAAAACAACTGGACCTTGAGGTACAATGAATATTTTAAAGAAAAATGTGTCATTTTGTCATATATTTGAAAAACTGTTTTTTGGGATACATCATGAAAAGGCCTAGGAAACTGAACCTTGAGTCACACTGCAAGTATAATTCATATGATATCCATGGAAATATTGTGTTGACAACTATTCCTTGAACTATACCATAATATCTGAAAAATATCCGAAATTCCTGCTGTATGAATAATATCTTGAAAATTGTTCTTTGAGGTACACCAAAAAAAATGTTTGTTGTCTTTATCCATAGTTTGTTTAGAACTGTTCCTTGGAATACACCAGGTTCTGCCAAAAACCGCATTATTAATGCCGGAACATCTCGTTCGCAAGCTCATTTACTTCTCTGGAAGTGAGTCTTACAGCTATCAAATCGTTCACATACACAATCTATGTATCAAATGAAAGGTGTTTGTGGTATACAGCTTAATCTAAGAATATTTCATGATCTTTCAGGTATTCATATTCACTGCATCAAAAAGTTTCTATATCTATCAATGAAATTTTGTTTTGACTTCAAGTTTTGGTGTTTTTTGTTAAATAGTAATTTTTTTTAAGGTGTATTGATGGATTTGAAGAAAATCGACCGTGTCACATATGTAAACATAAAAATATATCTTAAAATCCATATTAGTTCGAAGCTAGTTAGCTGTCTACAGATCAACCATGAAATATTTTAGGAAAATTACCATTATTGAAGCTCTTCTCGAAACGATGTCTTGAGTGAACTTGAACACTCCAACTTTCTCAGCGATGCTCGTTATGCATAAAATATTTTATTTCCTCTTAAGTTTATAGATGTGGGAAGATATTTTTCCACAATTTTTCGATAATATTCAGAACTTTCAAAATAAATAATTCCTCACAAGAAATGTTCTAGATAAGTTATAATCAAACAGGATATATTTTTTTATTGAAAATATCCTCTTCATTTCCTTAAAAATACATCAGGTGACAAAATTGTGGAAATTGTGTAAATAATATTCTGAAACTATATTGAAATATTTCATCAGTTTTTCTTTATTCAGAGTGTCAATACAATCATCTTTAGTCTACAGTCTGTGTGTTTAACCCAAGAACACAATATATACATATGCACTATATTTGGGCTGTTCAATAATCTATACATATATTTATTCAGAGAAGCTAACAATTGCAACTGGTGGGCATTAGATTCCAAACAATTGAATTCACCTGCTCAAATAAATTTATTAGGAAACTCATTGAATTCATAGAATGTATCATTGCTGAAAAAATAAATATTTCCATTCATGAATCTGAAAGCACTTGTAATGACTTTTGATGGTAAACCTGGAAACTTTTCGCTGATCAAGCCATATTTCATTCCTCTACAATCATCAAGTTCTGCATACATAGTATTCAACCCTAATGGGGGGTTGCTCGATAATTCACAGAGAATGGACTGTATTTAAATAAATTTTTCATGTGTGCTGAAAATTGAACGTCAATAACGAATAACGGAAAACAACGCAGAAAAATTCTTACATCATCAAATTTGCGCCTTATAGATAGACAACACACTTCTCTGGTGAATTTTCATTGAATATTAACATACCGCCACCTTAAAATGTATGTTAAAGACAGGCATTACAGAAACTATAAAAAAGGACAAAAAAAATTTAAATTCTTTCAATAAGTACATGAACATTTGCACAGGCATTGAGAAACATTGATTTGGCATTTATTAATTAATAGATAGAGGGCATAACTTTACCAGAGGCCTCTTGAGAACACCTCCAAAGGTCTGTACATCCGCGACACGAGAAATATCATCGTCTCCCAGGTATAATTTAGATATACGACCCAATCGCTATTGAGTGGGTGGTATTTGTTCATCTTTGATAACCACTAATACACCAATTTCAGCGGGTCGTAACCCATCAGAATTTGTCCACTTATTGTGCTGATGCAAAGTGTGGAGATATTCCTTTCCCCATCTATTCCAAAACGCTCGACACAGATTTTGCAAAAGGGACCACCTGACAAGCATCGGGTTCCACGATGGCAGTCAAGGGCTCCAGAGTCAAAAAATGTCCAGGAGTTATGGCCAATCAATCATTTAGATCTGAACTCATTGGGCTCAAGGGGCGCGAATTCAAAAACGATTCAATCTTGACAAATGAAACTTCACAGATTTGATCCCGGCCTCCTACAGTCCTCCCATATGGGCCGCAGAGACAGGATTGAAATGAAAAGTGATTTGTTCCTTGGAAGTAGCATCTTGCGTTTGTTTCAGTATATTAGAAGCGCCAAGGAAGTTTGTTCCATTGTCACAAAATATACTGACACATCTTCCCCGTCTAGCAACAAACCGTTGAAGGGCACATAAAAAAGGGCTAGTGGACAAATCAGATGCTAGTTCCAAGTGCACTGCTTTCGTAGCCATACAAATGAAGATACATGAATAAACCTTACAAGACTTTGACGATATCTATTCATGGTGACATAGAAAGGTCCACCAAAATCAACACCAGCATTGAAAAAGGGTTTAACTTCGGAAATTCTCGAAAGTGGTAAATTTACCATTTTTAGGTTTATGTTTCCAATACTGAACACACTTTGACAAAACAGATCGAATTGCTCTATTAGGAGATAAGATCCAGCATGAAAAAATTGTTTATGATAAAATTCTATCAGTAAATTTGTGTATCGACTATTTCGAGGGAGAACAGCAGGATATTTTTATTGTGACTCAAGCGACCACCAACCCTCAAAATACCATTTTCATCAATGAAAGCATTGAGCTTTCAAAAAGGTAACAAGTTGAGTGTGTTTTAACAGAACTTGAGAAGCCTCAAACAATTCTGCAGTGCTCAAAGTGCCATACCTCTTGTCAGTGGAAGGTTTACGGTCAAAAATGGAAATGGAACCAGCATGATGTTGAAACCCTGTCTTGGATATAGGCCACTCGATTAGCGATGAATGTTTTCCACCTATGGGGTGATGACTTTATCCAACCTAAAGTAATGGTCGAGTCTGTCGATGCATAAATTCTATCGAAATTCCGACCTGGTAATTAGGTGGCCGTAGGTAAGCGTGGCCATTGTCGTTCGTATTCTTCTAGAATTGACCTGTTGTTAATTAATGTTTTCCACACATTCCTAATTTCTACGCTAGGTTGACTGAAAGCGTTGTTTGCTTGGATGTAGAGGGACTCTTTGAATTTACGTTTGAACCAGTTTTCTTCTTTGTCTAAGATGTCGGCATCTTTCCACAGTATGCGGTGGTGTTGTCATTGCGTGTTCTGCGACTCCCGACTTCGACGTTTCTCCTCGTTGAGTCCAGCGTTTGTGTTCATCTACCCTAACGTTGAGCGGTCTTTTGGTCTTTCCGATATAACGGCGTCCGCATTCGCAGGGTATTTGGTAAATGCCATTTTTCGAATTTTCGTACGGACTGTCAGGCTTAGTTTTCGTTAGAAGGCTTCTCAATGTGTTCCCGGATCTGAAACAGCTTCTGACGTTATATCTATTCCCGATTCTCCTTAATTTCTCTGAAACGCCTCTGATGTTTGACAGGAGGACAACGTGGCTTGGTTGTTGGTTGTTGATCCTTGTTTTTCTTGTTACCTTGTTTGAAAACATCTTCCAGGATTTTGTCTGGGTACCCGTTTTGTTTCATGTCTCTCATTATAGAGTTCAGTGTCTAATTATTCTTTGTTGCTGCATATGTTCCTTGCTCTTTCCACGAGAGTTTTCACGATGCCTTTTTTGGTCGACGTCGAGTGGTTTGAATCGAAGCCCAGGTACTGTCCGGTGTGGGTTTTCTTTCTGTAGATCGATGTTTGTATGGAGCCTCCAACTTTCTCGACTCTGACATCCAGGAACGGAAGGACGCCGTTGTCCTCCGTTTCCATGATGAATTTAATGGTCTTTCTGATTTTACTGATGTCTTCTAAAAAGTTTTCGAGGTGATGGTCTCCGTAATCACATATTATAAATGTATCATCAACGTACCTTAGCCAAAGTTTAGGCTTGTGTTTGACTTTTTTTATGGCCAGACTTTTGAACCATTCCATGTATGCGTTGGCAATTACCGGTGATAATGGGGAGTCCGTCAATTTGAAAGTAGAGGTGATCTTTTTTCTGAAAGTAGGAGTTGCGAAGGCACATTTCTAGCAATACCATTATAGCATGAACAGAAAGATTGGTCCTTTCATTCAGTTGGTCATCCTCTTTGAGTCTCTTTTTAAGTATCTCCAACGATTCTGCTATAGGTACATTTGTGTAGATGTTTTTTAAATCAAAGCTGACAAGGCGGTCTTCCGGTTGTAGATCCACTTTCTTTATGATGTCGACGAAGTCCCTCGAATTCTCTACGTGGGAGTTGCTCTTTCCTTGTAGTGGCTTCAAAATCTGGAGCTGGTTATTGGTCTTAACGGAATACCTGGCTTGTGAATCTTTGGGAGTCCGTATAGGTGGGGTGGTTTGCTGAAGTGAGGTGTAAGTTGTGTCCTTTGATCGTCGGGTATATCCAACTTGTACATTCTTAGTGTGGTGTATATCTTCCTCTTAATCGAAGATGTAGGGTCTTTTTGTGCCGCTTTGTAATTACATTTCTGAATGACGTCCTACCTTTTCGTCGTATGTTTTGGTGTCCATTATAACCGTGGCGTTACCTTTGTCTGCAGGTAGGATTTTTATAGATGAATCTTCATGCAGAGCTTTTAACGCTTTTCGTTCTCCCGGGCTGATATTATTTCTGGGGTTCTTTTCCTTCTCCAGTACTTCTTTCACCTTCCATTTATATTCCTCTGCTTTTTTGGGTTCCATTCTGTTACAGGAGAGTTCGATGGAGCTCACAATGTATACAAGGGGTACTGTCTTGGGCATGACGGCGAAGTTCAAGCCTTTTCTTAGGAGGGTCTCCTCAACTTCGGTGAGTGGCCTTGGGGGAATGTTGACTATGGTCTTTTCTCTCCTGCTGCTGCTTGCTTGGTCTACTGGTTTCATGCCAACCAATTTCGTCCATTTCCTTTGATGTTTAACCTCTTGTGCTTCTCGTAACTTCTCTTCTTCTTTCAAGGTGTGTCGTCTAATTTCCTCAAATTCGATGTCGCGTCCTGTCGAAGATTTTTTTTCTTCCACCGGTGAAAACTGATTTGTGATTTGACCAGGGCGTGGCTCTCTAATATTTCATTAGCCCGTTTTTTGGGGATAGGTGGTTTTAATCCAAGGCCGGTGGGGATGATGTTGTGATTTCTGGCCCTCAGTAGGAATTGAATGTGTGCTTCTAACGTTTGTTTAAAAGCTTCAGACTAAAACTTTCAAACAAACGTTAGAAACCCGGTACGGACCCGGTATTAACGACATATTCAGAGGATATGAGAGAACAATGAAGAAACTCAGCAGAGAAAAACATTAAATTCCTACTGAGAGCTAGAAACAACAAAATCATCGCCATTGGCCTTAGATTAAAACCACCTATCCATGGGAAACGGGCTAATGAAATATTAGAGAGAGCCATCCACGCCCTGGTCAAATCACAAATCAGTTTTCACCGGTGGAAGAAGGAAACTCTTCGCCAAGACGCGACATCGAGATTTGAGGAAATTAGACGACACACCTTGGAAGAAGACAATGTACCCATTTTCACGAAGATAGACAAAACCATAATGAAGTTACGAGAAGCACAAGAGGTTAAACATCAAAGGAAGTGGACGAAATTGGTTGGCATGAAACCAGTAGACCAAGCAAACAGCAGCAGGGGAGAAAACATCATAGTCAACATATCCACAAGTTGAGAAGACCCTCCTAAGAAAAGGCTTGAACTTCGCCATCATGTCCAAGACAATACCCATTGTACACATTGTGAGCTCCATCGAACTCTCTTGCAACAGAATGGAACCCGAAAAAGCAGAGGAATACAAATGGAAGGTGAAAGAATTACTGGAGAAGGACAAGAAACCCAGAAATAATATCAGCCCGGGAGAACGAAATGCGTTTTAATCTCTGCAAGAAGATTCATCCATAAAAATCCTACCTGCAGACAAAGGCAACGCCACGGTTATAATGGACACCAAAACATGCGACGAAAAGGTAGAGGACGTCATTCAGAAAGGCAATTACAAAGCGGTACAAAAAGACCCCACATCTTCGATTAAGAGGAAGATATACACCACACTAAGAAAGTACAAGTCGGACATACCCGACAATCAAAGGACACAACTCACACCTCACTTCAGCAAACCACCCCACCTATACGGACTCCCAAAGATTCACAAGATTCACAAGGTATTCCGTTAAGACCAATAACCAGCTCCAGAAACTTCCCTACTTACAACTTAGCCAAATACCTTCTTCCGATTTTGAAGCCACTACAAGGAAAGAGCAACTCCCACGTAGAGAATTCCAAGGACTTCGTCGACAACATAAAGAAAGTGGATCTACAACCGGAAGACCGATTTGTCAGCTTTGATGTAGAAAACCTCTACACAAATGTACCTATAGCAGAATCGTTGGAGATACTTAAAAAGAGACTCGAAGAGGATGACCAACTGCATGAAAGGACCAACCTTCCTGTTCATGCTATAATGGAATTGCTAGAAATCTGCCTCCGCAACTACTACTTTCAGGAAAATGATAGCCTCTACTTTCAAATTGACCGACTCCCCACGGGCTCCCCATTATCACCGGTAATTGCCAACGCATACATGAAATGGTTCGAAAGTCTGGCCATAAAAAATTCCAAACACAAGCCTGAACTTTGGCTACGGTACGTTGATGATACATTTTTAATATGGGATCAAGGAGACCATCACATCAAAAACTTTTTAGAAGACATCAATAAAAACAAAAAAACCATTAAATTCACCATGGAAACGGAGGACAACGGCGTCCTTCCGTTCCTGGATGTCAAAGTCGAGAGAGTTGGAGGCTCCATACAATCATCGATGTACAGAAAGGAAACCCACAGCGGACAATAGCTGGGCTTCGATTCAAACCACTCGACATCGACCAAAAAAGGCATCGTGAAAACTCTCGTAGAAAGGGCAAGGGACATATGTAGTAACAAAGAAAAACTAGACACTGAACTCACCTATATAAAAAGAGACATGAAACAAAACGGGTACCCAGACAAAGTCCTGGAAGGAGTTCTTAAACAAGGCACCAAGAAAAACAAGGATCAACAACCAAGCCACGTTGTCCTCCTGCCATACATCACCATGGAAACGGAGAACAACGGCGTCCTTCCGTTCCTGGATGTCAAAGTCGAGAGAGTTGGAGGCTCCATACAATCATCGATCTACAGAAAGGAAACCCACACCGGACAATAGCTGGTCTTCGATTCAAACCACTCGACAGCGACCAAAAAAGGCATCGTGAAAGCTCTCGTGGAAAGGGCAAGGGACATATGTAGTAACAAAGAAAAACTAGACACTGAACTCACCTATATAAAAAGAGACATGAAACAAAACGGTTATCCAGACAAACTCCTGGAAGGAGTTCTTAAACAAGGCACCAAGAAAAACAAGGATCAACAACCAAGCCACGTTGTCCTCCTGCTATACATAACCATGGAAACGGAGAACAACGGCGTCCTTCCGTTTCTGGATGTCAGAGTCGAGAGAGTTGGAGGCTCCATACAATCATCGATATACAGAAAGGAAACCCACACCGGACAATACCTGGGCTTCGATTCAAACCACTCGACATCGACCAAAAAAGGCATCGTGAAAACTCTCGTAGAAAGGGCAAGGAACATATGCAGCAACAAAGAAAAACTAGACACAGAACTCACTTATATAAAGAGAGACATGAAACAAAACGGGTACCCAGACAAACTCCTGGAAGATGTTCTTAAACAAGGCACCAAGAAAAACAAGGATCAACAACCAAGCCACGTTGTCCTCCTGCCATACATCAGAGGCGTATCAGAAAAACTAAGGAGAAACAGGAATAGGTATAACGTCAGAAGCTGTTTCAGATCAGGGAACATATTGTGAAGCCTTCTAACCAAAACTAAGCCAGACAATCCGTAAGAAAAATCGAAAAATTGCGTTTACCAAATACCATGCGAATGTGGACGCAGTTATATCGGAGAGACCAAAAGACTGCTCAACGTTAGGGTAGATGAACACAAACGCTGGACTGGACGAGGAGAGACGTCAAAATCGGGAGTCGCAGAACACGCATGGACAGAACACCACCGCATCCTGTGGAAAGATGCCGACATCTTAGACAAGGAAGAAAACTACATCCTAGCAAACAACTGGATGAGATACTTGTTGAAAAATTAATGGGGGGGCAAGAAATCCAATGGGAGCGAAGACTTTAGTTAACTGCGATAAAATATTACGTTTGGTACATGGCATATCTAAAGCTTGTACAGAAAATGAAAAATTATCAGAATGGGGGTTCTATTCCAACCCCAGAACCTTCAATATTGACTGAGAAATGCAGTCATTAAAAGGTAGAGGTTTTCTACCAAGATGCGTGTCTGAACATCCAGACAAAAGAAATTGTTTATCACTTGACCACTTACGGAGTTCAAATTCCCCCTTCTCAAGTAATAATATCAGCTGAGATTGAAGTATATGAGCATCTTCAATAGAATTACATCTAGTGACAATATCTTAAACATATGTATATGTTTGGATAACGACTTCTTCTTCTCTTCTCTTCTTTTATCATCTCATCCGGAGAAAATCTCCAAACTATTGTTTGATAATCACGAAACAAAACAAAGGCATGGAGCCTGAAGCGCAGCAAAATATTGAAAATATCTCTCCGCAACTTACGACCAACGTACAAGTGGTCATTGAAAGATAACTGATTTGGCAAATTAGCTAAAGCATTGAAAATCACTCCGAGTTTCGTAGAAACAGGTTGCATATGTTTTAGATCCAGATATTCCTGCATAAAATCGCATTAATCTTTATGTAACCCAGGTTGCCTGATGAGTCTTATTTCCAGCTATAAGAACCGACTCACAGCCAATGAACGCCAAGCCAAGAAAGCGAGGCAATGCTCCACGAAAAGGAAGTGTAACTGAATATCTTCCAGATGGATCACGATTGTAAGTCTCGTTGAAAATTTATCACATCAGGAACTGATTCAACATGCCAAAAATTTTTAATTGAATTTTCCAACGGTGACTCACTAATTGTAATACAAAGAAGTGATGTGATAGACTCAGAGTGGAAAATATCAATTTTTCCCATGAGGATATAACCAAAAATTGTATTCAGTGCATCAGGTTCTCCAGTTTCACCTGTCACTTTACCGTTCAATAAAATATGAGAATATACGTCAGCTCCCAATAACAAATCAATATTGCCTGGACCATGGACTTGTGGATCAGCTAACTTCAAGTTTTTGATGTGAGACCACTTATAAAAAACGACCGAATTATTTAGTAACTTTCCACATATTTCGGATAAAATCACACAGTCGATGTTGAAAATTGGTTCAAGCTGGCCTACAGGGTGTAAAGACAGTGTTACACTATCATAATTTACGACTGTCTACACAGATCCAATAACTTTTATATTCATCAAAACATTCGACTTTTTCAATGCCAAACGCTGCGCACACTTTTTCGAAACAAAAGAACTCATACTTCCCGAATCTAGCAGGGCTCGCAACTTTTGGTATGCTCCCTGACTATACAGAACTTCAACTTTAATAGTAGATAACTAAACACTACTAGTCTTTTTGCAGACAAAACCAGCCATATTGGTTGTAGAGTTCAAAACTTCGTTATTATTGTTAGACAAAGTTTGACTTTTATATGGAAGGCCTATTATCTGTATCTGTCGATGGTTTCGAATCAGAATACCCATTATATTGAGATTTAAATTTGATATTTAACAAATTATGATGAGACAATCCACAATGTCTACAAACAGACGTTACCTTACAACTTTTCAAATCATTCGTGTCGCTTAAGCATTGAAAAAAAATATAATTTTTTACAAAAGTTGAATCTTTCAAATGGAGTTATATTCATAATAGGAGAACAAGAATACAAGTGATGACCTTCTTTACATAAAGAACATTTCACAGAATCTATGTTTGCAAACAGAGAAAATTTGTTGGTTCTAGATGCGAAGCTGTATTATTCTGAAAATTTGATTTTTTTGATTGGATTGTATTTCCATTACCAGAGGAACACAAAAAATTCAAATAATCTAATGCCACACAATGCTCTGTTAAAAGATCTTTGAGTTTTTCGTATGTAGGAATTTCAGTTGAACCATGTTGCAATTCAAACCTTTTTTTTTGTATCGTCGTCTAGACTACTCTAAAGAAGACTCAATCTCATGTACTCAATACTTGCTAGGAATGAGGAAAGTAACTTGCTTGTGCTTTTTTTCTTCTTGGTGGCTTTTTCCCGATCTGTTCGCTATGTTGCACCCTTTGTCATTCTTTTCAAATTAATTGTTGATACTGTATTTTTTTTCAGTATTTTATTCAATGGAAGTCCTAAAAAAATATTTGAATGATAGATACCATTGAAGTTTGTTGTCATCACATGTGAAATGATCAGAGCAAATTCTAGAAGTCCCAACTTTGAACATGTCTGCTCTTTCACAGCGATGTATCCTTTCTTTGCAAACGGTGGAAGACACAAAAAATCTCTTTCATTTAGGATATAATATATTACGTTGGATCACATTCTTTTGAGTTTCTTGATTGTTCTCACATTGTCAGCACATATTTTTCCAGGCATGATCTGAATTCAAAAAATATGAATTAACACAATTGTTACACTGCCCAAGGAATTGTCAACCAATGAGTTTTTCACCTCAAATATATTCATTAAATCCAAAAATAGTCAAATAAATAAGTGCCTTTCACGAAGTTGGATTCAAAACGCACTCCAACAGCCGATTTAATTTTCACTTATTCACGACAAACGAAGATATTTACGGCACTGGAAAACCATTGACCGGAAAGTCAAATCATTCACCAAACAAAATCACTAAAAAAAGACGGAAACATTTTACCAACAGGAAGAAAAACCGCTTTAAAAAAGTACAAAAATACACGGGCTCTTATGGCAGACGACTACTTCTGCAGGCCAGGTGACGTCACTAACGTCAAATGTCGCGCTGAAAGGACCCCGCACGGAATACATGGGATTTTGGTTGATTGCGGAATTCAATGAAACTCGAGTATGTTGTAGATCACGATCTGTCGGTAACACTTTAAATGGACCATGATCGAATCGTATGATTAGTTTCGGAGAAACAGGGTGATTTTGAAAGATGTTACGAAAACACAAAATGAAAGTAATGTATAATTTTCGTTTCTCTCGTTCGATTTCGTTTTATGTTATTCGTTCGATGGATGGTAAATATGATTTTATACGATGACTGAAGCGCTTATGTACAGTCAAATAAACCTTTATTTCCTACACATTGTTGTAATTCTTAAAAATGGACTGAGTTATTATAAAAAATTGAACTGCTTTTATTCAATCTTTATTTTTATGACATCCCAATGACATGTTGATTATAAATTTCTACATCAACTGTTCTAATATATAAGGTGAATTAAACTGTTATATCCTGGGTCATAAATAAAAGTTCATATACGCCTTAACATGTCGGCTGCCTTGAAAGAACAGCTTTCAAAACGAAACAAAAAAAAATATTGAAAATAAACTACTGAACTGGTAATACACACACTCTGTTCAGTGAACGTCTCAAAACTCCGTCTCTAACTTTGACATCGATAACTCTGACGACGCCATCTTTGCCTGGATGAAGTGCTGTAACTCTGCCCAATCGCCAATCCAATGTTGGAGCATTGTACTGTTTCTGCTTCCACTTCACGCCACTTCTAGCCCAAAAATGTTGCACCATATATTGCAACTTCTGAAATCTATCCAAACGGTTTTCGGCAACATCTAGTAAACTGGGTTGAGGAAGAACAGACATGTTCCTCCCAGTCAGGAAATGGGATGGTGTTAGTGGAGTTAAATCTTCTGGATCAGAAGACAATGGACTAAGTGGTCGAGAATTCAGGACACCCTCAATCTGAACCAAAACTGTATTGAAATCTTCAAAAGTAAGAGATTGATTTCCGATAACGCGTTTAATATGATACTTTGAACTTTTAATGCCTGACTCCCAGATTCCCCCGAAAGTTGGAGAATTTGCTGGAATAAAATGCCATTTGATACCTTCATCTATAAGATTATTGGCTATAGCTTTTGATTCGGATGCTAAAAACGATGAAATTTTGGAAAGTTCATTATTTACACCAACAAAATTCGAACCATTATCAGTGTGAATATTGGAAGGTCTTCCTCTTCTATTTATGAACCTTTTTAATGTAGCTAAAAAGGCATTTGTTGTCAATTTAGATACTAATTCGAGGTGTACGGCTTTCGTACTCATACAGATAAACAAGCAAATATATGACTTCAAAACCTTAGCACCTCGAGTTTTTCTGTCTGTTAATAAGAAGGGTCCCCCATAATCAATTCCAACATTAAAGAATGGAAAATAATTTGTCTCTCTAACATCAGGTAAATTCACCCATAAGATAATCTAAGCTCTTAGGCTTGGCCTTGAAACAAATTACACACTTCCGTATTATATCCTTACATTGACTGCGACCAGAAATAGGCCAAAATTTTTGTCGAAGTGAATACAATAAATTTTGCACTCCACAATGCAAACATCTTTCGTGCTCATGTTTTAATATAAGGTAAAATGATTGGATGTTTTGCTTCAAATGATAGTTTAGACTTTTCAATCCTACCACCTACTAAAATCAATCCATTGAGTAGAAATGGATTAAGGGAAAGAATTTTACTTTTCTTGTTCAGTGGTTTTCCACTGGAAAGATTTGTATAATCATATGGAAAACATTCCATTAGAGCATATTTTATCAACATAGTCAGTGCCTTCTCCATTCCACAAGGAGTCAAAGCACCAAAATGCCTATCATTCAACGGTATTTTTGAATTCATTATGAATCTGTTTACGCATGATAATATCCTTTGAATTTTCCTCAAGGATGAAAATTTGTTAACGATATTGAAAACATCAGAAGAAAGCAAAGTAGTATGAGTAAAAGATTTTTGTTATGGAATATCATTTTCAAACAATTCAAAATTATTATCTCGCAGGTCCCAAAATGAAATATCAATAAAAAACCAATCGGGTCCATGCCACCATATTTTGGATTCACATATATCTTTAGGAGTGATAACTCTTGTTAATAAGTCAGCAGGATTTTCATGCGAATTCACATGATGCCAATCTTGTGTATTTGTTAGAGTTTGTATTTCTCCCACTCTATTGGCTACAAAAGTTTTTCATGTACTCGATAATTCTTTAATCCAAGCCAATGTCATTGTCGAATCTGACCATAAATAAACGTGTTCAAATTCTATTTCGAAGGAATCTAATGTGTTCTTCACTAAATTAGCCAACAACAGTGCTCCACATAATTCTAATTTAGGAAGACTTATTTGTTTCAGTGGTGCCACTCGTGATTTTGCACATATTAAATGGGTACTGAATTGATCATCAGAACTGATGCAACGGATATAGATATGCATATGAAGCATGATATGCATTTTCTGAGGAATCCGAGAAACCATACAATTCTATTGATTTATATCCAGACATTAAAACATGGCGGGGAACGTTGAGGTTATTCAAAAAAGGCAAATGGACTTGAAATGTAGTCCATTTTGCTACAATATTATCGGGAATTTGATCATCCCATGATATTTTTAATTTCCATAACTCTTGTATCAATAATTTGCCAATTATTATTACTTGACACAATAACCCAACATATCAAACATTTGAGAAATTCTAGATATAATTGAACGTTTTGTAAGAGACACGTCATTAATAGTAATAGAATATTGAATTGTATCCGAATTAGATTTCCAATAAATACCAAGTGTCTTACAGTTCTCGTTGTCACCAATATGCAAAACACCAACGTCTAAATCAATTTTCACTTGAAATTCATTCAGAAGTTGCTTGTCATTGCATAACCATTTACGTGAATCAAATCCAGGGCTAGAAAGTACCTTCGAGACTTCCCTTTGGATTCGAATTACACCTACCGTAGTATCTGCCCCGCCCAAAAGATCATCTACATAAAAAGATTCTCTTATAACCTTACTTATATCAGGTGTTTCAGAGGATATATCATCGGCCAACTGGAATAAACACTTGACGGATAAATAAGGTGCAGAAGTAGTACCATACGTAACAGTATTAAGTCGAAAACATTTCAACCGTTCATTCGGACTAGACCGCCAAAATATTTTTTGATATTTTCTTTCGTTTTCATTAATTAATATCTGCCTGTACATTTTTGAAACATCTGCCGAAATAATATATTTGTATACTACTGGACTTTAATACTGCATGGTGAGGCAAATAATAACCACAAGAACGATCTTCCACCCTTTCTTGGATCTCAGACATGTGATTTAAATTCTCATACTCACACATGAACTTGTTATATTCACTTCTTAGGCTAGAATCCTTCTGCAATTTTCGTTCCAATGAGTAAAATCTTTTGAGTGCTATTTCTCGAGAATTCCCTAAAAACTTAACTGATTCTTTGAAGAGAATACTCACAATAAATCTTCCATTGGAATCACGGTGAGTTGTTTTAGCAAAATAATTTTCGAGGTAATTATCTGATTCTGACAATTTGTTATAACCACCATTCACTTCTTCCAACTGCCAAAACCTAGTTATATTTTCATCCAGTGAATTAGAATTGAGTACATTCAAATTTTCCAGATAAACATTTTTTAAATTGACATATAAGTTGCCAGCAATAATCCAGCCTAGTTTTGTGTTTTGTAAAATAGGCAAGTTATAACCAAGATTACATTGACCATAACATAATATAGACCAGAATACATTAGATCCTAATAGTAAATCAATATCTGCGGGTACATTGAAAACTGGATCAGCAAGATCAATATCTGGTGAAATTTCTAAAATATTCTTGTCGAAAGCTAGAAAAGGCAGTTTTTCTGTGATTCGTGGCAAAATTAAACAGTTGATATCCATTCGAAAATTGCTGTGACATGACTCTATTAATGCTTTTGCCTGAGTATCAATATTAGTTAGTCTTTCCTACACCTTGGACTATATGATTTATTTTTGAAGTTGGCAATTTCAGTTCTTTTGATAGAATATGTGTGAGAAAATTACTTTCTGAGCCACTGTCTAATAATGCTCGACATTTAACTACTTTATCGCCAAATCCAATTTTAACAATAGCTGTAGACAATAAAATCTGTGAAATTATTGGTGGCCCAACGGGGCCTTTTGAAATTTGACTACTAGTTGTCATTTCATTTGAATATTCTGAAAATGAATCTGAAGTATTTTCCTTTGATGTTTTCGCAGTCGAAATCACATTATTCTCTGTATGTAACAGGGAATTGTGAGGTTCATTACATATTTTACAATGATTCCATTGACAGTCGATTGTTTTATGTGATGGTTTTAAACAAACAGAGATTTAATTTCTGTGCCTCTGTTTTTCTTTCTGATACTGGTAACGTCAAAAATTCAACACATTGGTATATAGCATGAGCCCTCTTGCAAAAATAGCACTGAAACTAGTTAGTTGATAAAAATGATTTAGACTGTTTTTTGTAGTCTGCATTACCTACAGTTTTACCCCTTTCAGATCTAGTGATTTCTAATTTTTCAAGTACCTCACTTTTTAACTTAAGGAACTTGTTCAAATCATTCATTGTTGGCAACTCTCCTGAGTGCGCATACAATTCCCAGTCTCGTCGTGTAACTGAATCGAACTTATTGGTAACCAAGTAAATGATGAGTCTATCCCACGCATCTGTGTTCTCTCCCAAGGCGCTGAGATATCTTAAATGTCTCGACACCTCATCGAACAATTTCCTTAACTCACAATGTGATTCATTTTGTAAGTTAGGCAATTGAAAAAGATCATGAATATGATTATGAACAATCAGTTTTTTGTTTTCAAATCGATCTACTAACAACTGCCAAGCTATCTTGTAATTATTAGCTGAAACATCAATAGCCTTGATTATTTGGGACACTTCTTTCTCCAATGATTAACGCAAATAATAAAATTTCTCAATTTCTGATAATGACCGATTTTTGTCTACGCTTTGAACGCATCTCGAAAATCTAACCAACTACTATAATCACCATTGAATGTGGGTAATTTGATAGTTGGTAATTTAATTCGAGAATTTGACACTGAACTGTGTTCATTCGAACTAATATCGATGTTAGGTGTTGGAAACTGCATTTGGTTGGACACTGAATTATGTTCTCTTACATCGATCTGAGTTTTTGAATTAATATTTTGATCGACTGATCGCACTAAAATTGCATCAAGCTTTTCAAAATTATGTTGATTGTTTCATTAAAATTATCAATGAGTTTTTTGATTTCAGCACTTAATGTAAAATAAAGACCTTCAAAGTTGTCACGTTCTTCTGTGTCAATTTCATTAGAATATATTTGTTCTAATTGATTTTGCACATCATTAAATTGATCTAATATCGGTTCAAACTTCTCGAGTCTATGACCTAATTGTATAATACTTGATTCGTCTAGAGGCTGATTGTCGGGCAGACTGAAAGATTGAACTACCTTTCGAAGTCTTGTAATATGACCTTTGAATTTTGCCCGCTTTGCCATCAATGATTCTGACATTTCAATACAAATTATGATTCAAATCAGACAGATACCTGAATTTCGACTGAATATATCCAAAAACTGTATCCTGCTGATATTCTGCAACTGCAACTCCACTTCCGTGCTGGAAATCAATATTCCGTGCGGCTCGTTTGACCAATGTTGTAATTCTTAAAAATGGACTGTAGTTTGAAGTTTTTATAAAGAATTGAACTGCTTCTTTTCAATCTTTATTTTTATGACATCCCATTGACATGTTGTTTATAAATTTCTACATCAACTGTTCTGATATATAAGGTGAATTAAACTGTTATATCCTGGGTCATAAATAAAAGTTCATATACGCCTTAACACACATGACAGGCTCACTGAACTCATTACAAATGCAAAAATTATATCAACTCAAATACAAAATTACAATGACATAATGTGTTGACTAACATAACAATTCATTCATAATAATCATCCCTTCACGCCTGAAGTGAAGTTCGATCGTAATTATGCTAGATGTTCAGTTCTGTATGCATACGCCCAGACAGCACTAGATATTCCATGAATAATCCTAGAACATTCTTTTTGGAATATTGAAATATTCTAGGAATATACTAGGATATTCTAGGATATTGGAGGAATATTCCCTGAACATGCTAATGGAAATCCCTCAGATAATCGTAGAATATCTAGAATATTTTTGGGATATTCCACGGATATTCCATACAAAATATTTCTATAATATTACCAATGAATATCCTCAGAATATTTGGATATTCCAAGATTATCCAAGGAATACAAATGAAGAATAATCATAGAATATTCTTATTGAATAATCAATGAGTATTCTTTGAATATATGGTATGATCCAGGAATATTACTGTAATATTCCCACAGTTACCATTTCGAATAATCGATTAGAAAAAATTCAATGGGTATAATCCTCAAATTATAGAGCAACCATAGGCACATGTTCAAGACTGTTGGTCATCAGTACAGTGCGAAGATGTGCAACACTTCTGACTTCGTAAAAAGTGTTAAACATCTTTGCACTTGGCTACACCGTACTCATGATGACCAACAGTCTGAAACACGTGTCTACAGTTGCTCTACAATTTGAGGGTTACATATAGTTCAGGAAGAAAAGTTCATCTCTACAAAGGTACAATTGTTTTATTTTTAAATTTCAACAGGGTGTGATATCTAATTTTGAAATAAGAAAAAAATCAAATCCTATTTACTCGTTCATTTCTGGGACATCCGTCAAGGCTGCTAAATTGAGAACACTGAAAAAAAAAATTATTGTGCGATTTGATATTTGGTATGTTTTTAAATAAAATATATGTGCATTTGTAGGTTTAATGTGTAGAATTCGAAACTGTAAACAATGCCTTTCAAATCTCAAAATGAATGGGTGGTTGTTCATTTATAAAGGTTTTAAATTGACTCTTAAAATAAGTCTTCAGTAAATATATTGTAACTGAAAAATATGAGGAAAATATTTTGGTCTTCGAATTTTACTAGGAACCATAATCTATCAATAATAGAGAAATATACAAGTTTGTATCTTCTATACATACTTACTAATTTCTTTCAATCGGTCAGAGGATTTTGCGAGGTAACAGAACCACCACTTCAATGTCCTTCAGATATGTTCTATTGTGGCAGCGTTGAAATCTAGAAATGAAAAATTCATTGATAGTATGTGATTCACTGAGACTAATATTTTCTTGATAATCTAATTCAAATATATTAAAAACATGTAGAGTTTATTCTATTTATATGAGATCGAATAATGGTACGAAGCAGAACCTAAATCTATACCTACTACTGATATTATCATTTTCAATTTGCTTTTCTGAATGGCGTTCGTCAAAGTCTTCTGAATCATTCTGACACAAGAGTTCTTGGAAATTAAATGAAAATGATACAATAATTAACAGCTACAATGTTAGGCCAGATCGATGAGACATAACCTAAAAATTAAAGCGTATATAATTATTATTCCCAATATTAATTATCATCAGAATGTAATGAATGCTTTCAAACTTTGTTGATAACATCTCATGCACAGAAATTATTAGACATGAATTCAGATGGTTTCTATCATCGAAGAAAAAAAAATTCCTATTTTATTACCATCCATTTCATTCTGATGAAAAGTATCATTCAAAAACTACTTAGTTTACTTACGTTTTATATGATAACACTACACACATCACTAATTAAAAAAAAAAGTTCAAATACTCAATAAAACAAATTGAAATGAATAATGAAACCAAAAACCTGAAACTTCCCAGACGACACTTGTTGAAGTTGAAATGCACGGAATATCTTATACCATGAGCGCTGTGTGATTGGTCACTGTAATGGCGGGAAGTTCAAATAACAAGGCATCAGCTGCATGCAAACCGAGTTGAAATGTATAAGTCATTAGTCATTCTCTGTCAAATGCTAAGTACTTGTCAAAATAGAGATTATGCCATAGAGAAAAGAAAATCATTTATGAATCAAGCATCAGCGCGCTAGTATAGAAACATTAATAATCTTTGGTCCAAATATGGAAACGTCTTGTATAGAATAATCTACGAATATTCCATGCATAACATTCCCTGCATGTACTATAAAGAATATACAATAAGTAATATTCCAGAAATATTCAACTAAGAATATTCACATCGAAATATTCCTGGTATATTCTTCCAAGAATGTTTTTGAAATATTCTACTTTGTATGTTCCTTGAATGTGCCAGGGTATATAGATATTCTAGGAATATTCCATGATTATTCGGAATATATATATCCTATCTAAGACATCTGAGGAATACACCATGCTGTCTGGGCGTAGTAAAAACTATGTCTTCTGCCAATCGATTGATAAAATTAAGTGAACGCTGTCATCCTTTTGAAATACTTGGTGCTTTCAAGGGTGCTGGCATGTTATGACTCTGCTGTGTATTTTTTGTACTTTCATTGTTACCCTGTGTCAGTGCACCGACAGGAGTACGCGGCTTATATCTTTTGATACCAAGTCGCTTTGCAATTATGCCACAATGTTCAGTTCTCAATATCACTCTGTATATATACGTAGTCCGCTGTTTGGAGTACCTGATGCCACCGCTTTAAAGAAAATTCCAATCTCCTCCCGACTCCCCTGACTCCGCGCCCGCTCACTCTCACAGGCACCGTTGTACCTCATTTCTTTAAGTTATTGTTTTGTGTTGTGTTTATGTACCTACTTGGGATTATTATGTTAACCTGGAATTATGGGAGGGAAGGGAGGGATCTAGCATAATTATTACGATCGAACTTCACTTCAGGTAATTTCGTTTGATCGTTAAATTATGTTACATGTTCAGTTCTCAATATCACTCTTTTTAATATATACCTAGTTGTATAAAGTGTACATAAACACATCGCAAAGATTGATGGCATTCCTTATCCTATAAATATGTTTATGAATAGAACTAATCTCTCTGTGGTTAAAATTTATTCAGTTTGAAGAAATACAGCAAATCAAAAAAGAAGAAACGAATTTGTAAAACATTTCCATGATTAATGTTCAGCCACTGAAGATGAAAACTGGCTACTATTATTTATTATTGTCTCTGAAACATGGTCTCGCTTTGGAGTGGTCTATTGTAGAATTTCGCAAACACTGACGATCCTGACGACCACCCTGCAGTTTCTGCTGATGGTTGACAAACCCTGTCTGAATGCTGCCGAACAGGCTGAGTGCCTTGTAGAATGGGGCTTGAATAAAGAGACATCAATTCCAGCTGTTTTCATTAAATCCTTCCCCCATCTACTTAGGATTTGCTTAGTGGCTACTTTATAGGGAGCTTTGCTCGTTAGGAACAAGAAGTCTTGATCATCCTTCCTGAAAGAGCTGATTGTTGCGATATATGTCTCCAATGTGGTTGCCACACAAATCTTCACGTTTTCCTTGAAATTTGTAGGCAAGGCTGTTTTTTGTTAAAGGCCGTCGTCTTGACCGGGTACTGAATAAAAATTTGCAGCTTTTCTTCATTTTCAGAAAGCTTTCATCAGAGAAATAGTTTGTAGTTTCCAGTGACCAACAAAAGGAGGATGACTAATTTCTGAGAGAGATTTCTTAGACCTAGTGGATCAGGCAATTTGCTAAAGATTCCCTTCATGAATCTCTTTAATAAAGGGTTATGGCCTATATCTTCTGTCATAATTAGTGAAAGTGCCGCTCTGTGCGAGTTGAATGAACCAAATTACCCGCCTTCAATAGGTCGTTGAGGAAGCTGATGACATATGTGACGCTGCGTCATATGTTGAAATATTGTTTTGTGTGCAAAATTTCCACCATAATTTGTAGGTGACGTTGTATTGACTCGGCTATGGATGGCTATTATGGTCCCAGTTGCCTCCCTTCCCTTCCTTATAAATGCCTGGCCGATAATGGATGTTGGACCCTGAAAGGGGAAGACAGTAAATTATGAGAGGGGTCTAGTTTCAGCCATTGTGTTACTGACAGTTTCTCAAACAAAGAGTACCAAGGCTGTGTAGGCCCTCCGCTTTATCTTGGATAATTTTTTGCAGCATCCTTAAGATAACTGCGAACGGAGGAAAGGCGTAAAAATTTAGGTTTGACCACGAAAAGGTAAAAGAGTCTGCCCCAAGCGCCCCTGAATCTTTCTGCCAAGAAAAGTATTTTTTGCACTCATTGTTGCAAATAAGTCGATGTCAGGGTGGCCAAGCGTGTTCGTGATAAGTTCGAAATGGTTTTTCGACAAGGGCCATTCTGTCTCTTCTCTGAGAATTCTCGATTCTTTGTCGGCTTGCATGCCAGTTATCTTGGGAAGCAATGTAAGAAGCGGAAATCCAAATATTTCGCTTCTCGTATCATTGCCAAATCTCTCTAGTTAATTTGTACAATGAAGAGTATTTTATACTGCCCATTCTGTTAATGTTCGAAATGACCGTGGTGTTATTGCATCTTTTTAAGATATTACAATCATGCCTATCTGAAGCAAAGCACTGAAGCCCGTACAACACCGCTTTCAGTTCAAACATATTGATATGTTGCGTTTTTTCTAAAGCTGACCAGAATCCGTGAGTCTTGTCCTCATTATAACATGCTCCCCATCCAGACAACGAAGCATCCGTAAAAATGGTCATTTCATAGTTTACCGCCCTTAAGAAATTTCTGGATGTCACCACGTTCTTTTCCCACCAAGATAAATCATCGTCGATGGTTTCGGACGAGGCCATGGAGGCACTGTAATTTTGATTATTCCTTCCCAACGCGAGGTGTTTGACCCTTTCAGAAGCTTTGGTATAGAGCCAGCCATACTTGATTGCTGGACACGAAGAAATTAGTGTTCCTATAAATTTCGCAAAGACTCTTATGGTACATGATAATAATAAACAGCTTTATTCCATTGATTATTTTTTTTTACATAATAGAATATTTACTTAAGAATTTTGATGAGTAGAAAAGGCGGAGTTCAGTACATTCCCACGTGGAAATGTCCTAGTCTTCCACTCAACCTTGGGAAAAAAAGTAAAAGAAAAAAAGAGGCAGTTATTTGGAGGGATAGAGATAGACGACGCTGCAGCTGCTATACCAATTCACAGATTCAGTTTAAATGACAAAGTGCGATTTAAATTTCCTTTTGAATGATGAAACAGGGCAATTTTTGAGGTAGGAAGGCAAGGAGTTGTAGAGTTCAGCTATACAATAAGAAAAACTACGTTTATATATACCACGTTTATGTGTAGGTGGTATAAATACATTTTTAAATCTAATATTGATGTTGTGTACATCTGTGCGAAAACTTATTTTCCTGTAGAGGTATGATGGCTTTTTGCTCATAATTACTTTATGATAGAGAACACCACAGTGTAATTGCCTACGCTGCTGCATATTTAACCATCCCGTTTCATGAAATTTTTGACTGATATGTTGATTTACGTATTCCTTAAGAAAACCACAGACATGCATTTTGGACTTTTTGTATTCTACCAGCACATTCCACAGTGAGGTACGGTCCATACACTACATCACAATAGTTAAATATGGATACTATAATTGAATCAGATAGCATAACTTTTAATTTTGAATCTAATATATGCCTAGAGTTATAAAAAAAATTCAGCTTCATAAAAGCGTTTCCTACACATGTATTTATATGTTTATCAAATCGCAGTGAAGAGACAAAAAGAACACCTAATATTTTACTATCCTCTTTGACTGGAATTGGTACATAATTAACATTAATATCAATAATATTTTTGAGTTCGTTAGCACTTTGTTTAGGTCCAAAAATCAGTGCAGTAGATTTGTTTGGATTGAGATACAGTGAGTGATCAGAAGACATTTCAGAAATAGACCTAAGATCTGTATTAATTTGCTGACACCCTACTTCGAAATCACCTGGCATGAAAGAGCAAGTAAGTTGCATGTCATAAGCATGAATTTGCGCTGTACAGTTATTAAGAGCATTTTGAAAAAATGCTGTATACACAGAGAAGAGAACATGGCCCAGTACGGATCCCTGTGGTACCCCTTGTTGTGTATTTCTTACTTCAGAAGTTTGATTGTTCAAGATAACCCGCTGTCTGCGATCTGTTAGATACGATTGAAAAAATTTAACTGAGTTTACGCTCAATCCAATATAATCTAAAATTTTCAGAAGTATGTTGTGATTTAGAGTGTCAAAAGCTTTAGAGTAATCTAGTAATGTTAAAACACTAATACGTCCCATATCTGTATTTCTAATAATTTAATCTGTTACATTAAGAAGCGGAATTGCGCAACTGTACCCTGCTCTAAAGCCCGACTGTACTTCTGGAAGAATTTTGTTATCTTCCAAATACTCTACTAATTGACTTTTTATAGCTTTTTCCAACAACTGAGACAACACAGGTAAGATACTGATAGGCCTGAGATCTTTGAGAGTTTTAGGCGAAACAACTTTGGGTAATGGGATGACATTTGCAAGATTCCAATCGTGAGGGAAGACAGAGTGTGATATACAGAAATTTACTATACTGCCGTCCTAAGCAAAAAAGCCGTATTTACAAAAAATGCGAATATAGAGATATTGGTTTCTATAGTCTTGAAACACTATAAATTTAACTTTCTCCAAAGAAAAAATTACGTGAACTAAATTTAAATATCCAAAGTTAATCAATCGTTTTGTCTTAAGTACACAATTTTAAGACTTTTCGTAGTTAAGATGGTCGAAACTACAGATTCTCAGCTCCAGAGTTTTTGCAGATACGGCTTTTTTGCTTAGGACGGCAGTATATGGGTGATGATGGGAATAATGAATGGACAACAAAAAATAATGAAGTTAACATTAAAATCGTTTGAACCAACTGCAGTGGTTTTAATGTCGACTAAAAATGTTCTTACTGTATCTTCAGGAACTATACTGATATTAAAATCCTGCATCAATAAGCGGCCCTCGTAGTATTTACTTACATCTTTATCTCCACTTTTGGGTATGGAATCCACAAAATAATTATTTATGTTATCAACATTAGAAATACTCACTGGCAAAAAAGTAGATTTCTTAGAACTGAAATATTTAGAGTTTTCAACGCTATCCACATAATTTTTTATCTTTTCTCAATTCGCTAGCTAGATATGCCTTCTTTTCACGAGCAACAGTACTTGTAGTTAAGTTACGCAATCCTATATAACTAGTCCAATCCGCAGCAGATTTGGTTCTCTTAAATTTTGTTAGAGCTTTATTTCTCAATTCTATCAAATATTTGACATTATGAGTTATCCAAGGCTTGAATGGTTTTTTGTAGATGAATACCCTAAGGACCAGTTTATCAATGCCGTGTTAGTGTACTTTGACTCCCGGTTAAATTTGACTCGTGGTTAGAATGAATATGACATTTGCTAAATGAAGGAATGAACTCACATTCTAACCATGAGTTAAATTTAGCTCGAAGTTAAAGTACATTGAAAAACCGGTCCTAAGTGGAGCATGCAAGTTTAGTAGTGATTTAATATTTTGATTGAAGAAGGACACTTTGCTATCAATGTCTTCGATGTCATAAATGTTACGCCACGGAATACTCAGGAGTTCAGCATACAGTTGATCTAAATTAATATTTTTAAAGTCACGGTAAACCGATGGGATAGCTTGTTTGATCTCAGAAACCATATTTAAACCAATTAGAATAGCTTCATGATCTGATATATCTGGAACTGAAAGTGTTCCATAATCAGAGAAATTTAAATGATCTGAAATGATGATTAAATCCAACAAAGACGTAGTTGGTTCAGTTACAGTTCGATTATTATATCTTTACCCGTGCATCATCATCACAATACCATAATTCTTAGCTTAGCAGACAAATTTAGACGAATTTTGAATCGTTCATAGCGGTTGTTAGAAAGAGATGTTCGATAGAGGATGTGTGATTTCTTCGATCATAAATTGATGACGCATGGGTAAAGATACAATAATCGAACTGTATTCGAGCGGGTTTATCCATAATTTGTTTGAGCCCTACACTATTCAGCAGATCTAAGAATTTCTGAGAATAAAAATCATCTTCAAATAGATTTATGTTAAAATCACCCATGCATATTACACTATCACAGGATGGCACAATTTCAAAGAGTCGATTTTCAAGATGACTGATAAATGTGTTAGTATTTGTATTCGTTGGTTTATAAACACAGCCCATGGCAATACATTTATTTATCAGTTCTACGTTAATCAAAACATCTTCAATATCATTCAAGTTATTCACGGTGTTATAAAATAAGTTATTTCTAATGTATATACATACTCCACCACCCCTGCCACATCTATTTCTACGTATAAGATTATACCCATCAACTTGTATGTCAGAATCACTTATCTCAGGTGTTAGCCAAGTTTCGCTGACCATATACGCACTGCAATTTGTATTAAATACAATTTCTAAAAAATGTAAGAAGTGTGCAGGCAAGGACCTCGCATTAATATGCAAAATCTTAAAACATTTTCCATAAAAAAAACAGTGGTATGAACTTATTTATCAAGACAAAATCATAAAATTATTTCAGATGAAATCAGAGAACAAAAACTGATATGATCTGTAAAGTAGCTAGTATAGCAACCTTAGGGAGAGAGGGAGAAAGAGGAAGAGCGCAGAAGAAACAACTATGGAAAATCAATGTGGCAAACAACAAGGCAATAGAAAAAGTTGTCGTCTATCGGCTCCAAATTTACCTAAATACAAAGAGAAATTTGGCAAAGAAGAACCTATCGGTTCAGGTTTAAATAAATATGCAGTTACAGAGAAAATCCGAAAACAGAGAATAACCAATAAAAATTACAGAAATCCTACAAATTGTGACTAAGCAGTGCCCTATAGTTTAACATAACTTAAGCAGAAACAAATCGTATAAGATGCTGAAATCAAATTTCAAATTACAACTAAAAATAAATCTGAAGAATAAGATGAACTTAAATTTGCACAGGATACAGTACCTTAATTTCTGCTCATAAATCTCAACATATCACACAGCACAGAACTTTGATGTTTACATACGAGAAACTGCAAAGATATAGTGCCACTGGCAAACATATTTGTAGGGCCCTTGTATTTTTTAAATATAAAGGTGGCTTGTGGTTTTCAAATTATCATTGTTTGAGGATTTTCACACATTAATTAATGTTTAAAGTCGAAAACGTAGGGTTCTTTAAGGATTCTATTGAATGAATGACGTACATAACTTCCTAATAGGATATTTTCAAGTACTTTTTTGAGTACCCCGATATAGTAAAATACTGTGTTTGTATCATAATAGTATTGCTTTTTCAAATTGTAAACATTACCCAGCCATATCTCGAAATTAAATTAGAAAATATCTCAATAATACTAAGTGGAGTAAACAACGTTGAAATTGGATGTTTTGAGTTCCCCCGTTAAGCTAAATACTGTTTTGGATCATAATAGTATGGCATTTCCAAAGGCATGACATATTTTAGACAAAATCACGTGAATAAATCAGAAATAATCAAAATTTGTGTAAATTACTTTCATTTTGTGTTTTCGTAACATCTTTCAAATTCGCCCTGTTTCTCCGAAACTAATCATACGATTTGATTATGGTCCATTCAAAGTATTACCAACAGATCGTGATCTACAACATACCCGAGTTTCATTGAATTCCGCAATCAACCAAAATCCCATGTATTCCTTGCGGGGTCCTTTGTCCAATGTACGGAGATATGAAGTGGGTCATCCTTTGTAGTTCATAGTCGTTGAGCTGAGTGTTGTCCTGTCTCACTTGGTGTCACGTAAGGCGGTCTATATCAGATTCATTTTGGTTGCGCGGTAGCACAGAATATGTCAGCTAAACACAAAATTCAAGGTGGGGATGTAGACACAAATATGGAGGCAAGTAAACTTACTTGTGTTTACTTATCTACGGTGGTCTGGGTATTTGATTTCACATGCTTTTGTCAATCCTAGATGTTGTTGTAGATGGTGTTGTTGGAGTTGTAGTTGTCGTAGTTGTTGTAGATGGCGTTGTTGTAGGTGGTCGAGCCGATGGCTGTCCATGCAATTATTGTATACCTCTGATAGTATCTTTGAACAACACGGAAGAACCGGTACTAAATGCATACATTATAGAGTTTTTATCTAAAGAATGTTCTGATGCCAATGCGTGTCCCATTTTATGAATAAGGGTTGCCAAAAAAGAATTATCATCAGACCAGTCTACATCCTTATTCAAATGTATTTCTTTCCATAAATGGTTCCCACTGAATGGGTGAGAAGCTTGTCCTAATATTTTTTGTCCGAAGTCCATGTCAAAAGATAAACACTGTTCACCACCCACACATCTTATCATATGATTTTGATTTTTGGAAGAAGATAAAAATATCTGGATCTTTTAGTGAGTACGCGAATAATAGATTTGTCACATTGGCCGAAGTGTCGAATGATGTTGTGATATATTTTATTTGCTTGAGAAAAAACCATTTCAGATTATGAGGTAATCTTGGAACTTTTACTGTTTTGAAGTTAGCTACTTGATGGTCTACTACACCACAGTAGGGTCTGCTAATGAATTCTGCAAAATCTTTCGTTACACACCATTTGTTATGAAAAGTTGACATCTTTAAGTTTTTTCTATTTGCTGAAATAATATATTTTTGAATTTGCGTTGATTCATACTGTTTAATTGATTCACTTTTTGACATTTTGTGACATGTAATGTAATTGAATTTTGAAGTGACAAGTTACATTTTGTAAAAGATAATTCAATATAATTTGAAGGTTTTCTAGTATATTTACTGCAACCTCATCCAAAGAAGTTCTTTTAAAGCGGCCAATACACACACGGGACTCGGGACAGTTTTACCCATACGTAATTGAACCGTTCAGGTAATCACGAGCGTCTATGTGTTAATCCCGAAAAAAATTATTCCGAACGGCTACTCCCGAGCGGATCAATCGAGAGTTGATATTTGGCGGTTATTCACGACGAGATTACCCGAACGGATGGCTTTCCAGCGCGTGTGTGAGCAGCGGCAGCCGACTTGTTTTGGGATACCTCGTGCTGCTAGTTTTTAGTATTGTGTATAAACAGATTGGTTTGATTATTACAATTATGGATACTCGCCAATGGAGTAAAGATTTTTTTTTTGAATTTTTGGAAATATATCGCTCACATCCATGTTTATGGAAAATAAAAAGTAAAGAGTACTCAAATCGTGATATGAAGCAAAAAGCATATACTTTGCTCATCGAAAAGTTACGTGAAGTTGATATTAACGCCAACAAAGATATGATAGTAAAGAAAATTGACTCATTCAGAGGATCCTTCAGAAATGAATTTATAAAAATGGAAGATTCTAAGAAATCAAGGGCGGGGAAAGAAGATATTTACAAACCCAAGTTATGGTATTTTGAACATTTAAAATTTTTGCAAGACCAGGAGATGCCAAGAAGGAGTATTTCAAGCATGGGACAGTCAGATGAAGAATCTTTATCTCAGGTTTATATGCAAACACTTTGTTTCTTTTTGTTTTTTCTTTATTTTCAACGCTACATTTTGTTGAACCTACTTAACTTTTTGGACAAAATGTATAAAAATGAAACAAACAAAAATTCTATCTTTGTATTTAATTGAAATACAATCAAACAAAAATATTTTGCTATGGAACAGCCCCCTCTTGGTTGAAGTATCTGGAAAATTGATCTCTTGTTTCTTTGCTATCGAGTGCTGGATTTCTGTTCATTCCTTTTTGCAACCCCGCTGGTTCAGTGGAAAGTTTTTCCCTGCAGTATTAATCTCCTGTTTCAATATTTTCCAAATTTAAGCAGTCAATTGAAGATTACGTCTTTGGACATTTTCGTCTCAAAAAGTTTTGCAGATAACAACAAGCCATGACAACCAAGTAAATATCTTCTAATTTATTGTTAATGGGTCCATGAAATATTCTAAAATACGATACCAGAATACCAAAGGCATTTTCTATAACACGCCGTGCACGACATATCCTGAAGTTGTAAATTCTACGAGTTCATTTTGGGCAAATGGTTTTAAAAAATCTGGTCTCAAAGCAAATGCGTCATCATCTATGAACACATAGGGTAGCTTTTCTTTTCTCTTAATGGACTTAATATGACACAGACAAAAACATTGCTTGTATTAAATCTAAAAGAAAAAATGATTTGTCACAATGTAGAATGTGAAATTAAAAGTAATTTATATTTTAGGCTGAAATGTCTCAAGATGGCAATAATTTGAAGAATTTCGATTTAGAAGTAGAGTCTCCAGCTACAAGCTGCAGTATCTCAGTCAGTGGAACAGAAACACCTGTAACCACTACTTTTACTTCTGGGATAAAACGCTGCAAAAAACGGCAAGATACAGCTACGACCAAATACTGAAGAAAGTTTCGGTACAGTTAGATAAACCAGAAAACTAACAGGATGAATTTTCTATTATGGGCACAAATATAAGTAATAAATTGAGAAAATTGCCAGCTGAAACAGTTATCGTAGTGGATAAACTTATCACAGACATACTGTTTGAAGCACAGTTGGGAAATATTCACCGGTGTCCCAACATGAATTTAACGGATTCCAGAACTGCAAACAGTCAACTTCATCTGATGCAACCGTCTTCTCGGGTAGCACAGTCAACTCTTGTAAACCCTATTTACGATCAGAGTGAAACTTTAGATCCTTTAGGATCATACTATGAGCAATTCTCGCCTATTACATGAAACTTCATAAATGTGTTGTTTAAATGTTTTGCTATAAAATAAAAAATATGTATTTCATCCTACTTGTAGTTTTTTGAAAATTTTGACTTCTAATTGCTCAATTTTTTGTATACTAAATATTACACGTATCCTCATACAATCTCGGAACCCTTTTATTATTGCTCTGCAGGTTTCGGGGATTATTTTTCCCAGAGCTTGGGGCGATATAATTGTGGAAAATTTCAAGTCTTCGTAACTTCTTCCAGTCGCCAAAAACCTCAGAGTTGCAATCAGACGTTCATGCGGAGAGGCTCTAGCTTTAACTCATTTAGGAGATTTATATGAGAATATTTACTTCTTTTCAACAACCATTCTTTGAGCCATCTTGAACGTTGTCTTTTATATTTTTTCTTTTGTAGTACCAATGTAATTCCAAGTAAACACAAAACACGTTTCGATACCATATTGATTCTTCTTTGTATATGAAATACAAAACAAGTACGCTTACACGATTATAATGAAACTCATTTTTCTGAGATGGCGGATTTTACGGTTCGACAAGAACTGTGCCGTAACCACGTACGATTAAAACTGTCTAGTGATTCCCGAACGTGTGTGGGCTATGACGGAGTTGGTGAAAGCTGTCTGGTAATCACGTACGGGTAAAACTGTCCCGAATCCCGTGTGTGTATTGGCCGCTTAACTGACATATTCAATCACCGGGTAGGTGCATCTCGAATATTTAACATTTGGCTACCGTGACAGGACCTCTGACTATGGATAAGGTGGAAAAAGTACTTGCGGTTCAAAGGAGTTTATTTGACCGTGTTTTCGATGGAATTATGTTATTATTCGCAAATCCTGATTAAGATAAGGTAGAAATACAACAGATATTTGAAATCCTGAAGGATTTGCACAAGCAACTTTTGGGCTACCTCACTGCTCTGCAAAATACTATAAAGTGAAGCTGTTGGCTGATAATATTTCGAATTAAGATTTTGTTGCGGACAGTGCTTCTCAGTATTCCAGCAACGCCAAAAGAAATCTCAAGTTACCCACCACTGAATTCAAGAAGTTTGGTAGTGACATTGAAGACTGGCTTCCCTTCTGGGGTCAATTCAAACGAATCGATGATGATGATGACATTGCTCCAGAGGACAAATTTCAATATTTGATTGAAGCGACCATTCCAAACTCAAGATCTCGTCAGCTGGTGGAAAGTTACCCACTGAGTGCGGAAAATTACCCCAAAGCAATTGAAAGCCTCAAGAGCAGGTTTAGAAGAAAAGATCTTCTGGTGGAGTTGATGGCATTTGTCCGGAAAGAGTTAGAAAACGAGGAGAGAATTAATTTGGCTGTATCAGGGTTCGATATGAACAGCAAATCAAAAAAGAATATTGATTCAATGAAAACCCACGTTTTGCCGACAACTTCTGGTTTAATAAATAATAAGATGCAAAAGAAATTTAATTTTTGCAGCGGAGCCCACTCTAGTGAGACTTGTACAGATGCCAAAAAGTTAACTTTGTCTGAACGCAAAAAAAAGCTTTCTGATAGAGGCTGTTGTTATCAATGCCTAAAATATGGTCACATTTCCAGAAAATGAAGTGTTAATGTAGTAGTACCGTATGTAATGGTATACATTTTGCTATAATGTTTTCCAAAAGTGAAGACACAGTCTCGGAGCCTGCTGAATCAGTACAAACAAATGTGGAAAACAACTTATCTAATAGTTCGTATTCTGAAGTTTGTCTGCAAACACTAGTTGTCAATTTAAATGGTGCCAATAAATCCAGAACAGCTCGTGTAATAATTGACACTAGTTCTCAGAAGTCTTATGTCACAAAATATGCAGCTATACAGATGAGTTACGAATGCTTGAGGCAAGAAGAGATCATCCACGTCTTATTTGGTGGCTCTGGAACGAACGCTTTGAAAAACAACTGCTATCGTATAAGATTGAGTAGTCTGAAGAATGAATATCATTGCAATTTCGAAGCATTACATCAACCTCTGATATGTACCAATATAGCAATCAGTTGGTATTGACATCTCTGATATTCGAGAAGGACCCATTGATATTCTTATTGGAGCAGATATCGCTAGTAAACTATTCACTGTAAATCGTTATCAGTTAGAAAATGGTCTTGTAGCTCTAGAAACTTATCTGGGGTGGACATTAATGGGCAAAGTTGATGACTACAGCAAAAGAAAACCTGAAAAAACTGAAACATTGATTGCCATGTCTGTTTTCAATAAATGAATGCATATCTGATTTGTGGAATTTAGATGTCCTTGGAATATCTGATCCTGTACAGAAAAGGACCCAAAAAAGAAATCGATGAAAGCGTCATGAATCATTTTCGGAATTCTGTTCGGAGAAACGAAGATGGCACATACGAAGTATGTATGCCTTGGATTGAAGATCACACACCTTTGCCGACTAATTATGAAATAGCTTCAAAAAGACTTGTTTCTTTGGTAAAGAAGCTCGATTCAGATGGTTTGCGTGATGAATACAACGACGTGTTCAGAGAATGGTTGCATGAGGATATTATCGAAAATGTTCAAGAAATATGCCCAGAAAGAGAAGGACATTATCTACCCCATCGACATGTAGTGAAAGAAAACATTGCAACTGCAAAAATACGACCAGTTTTCGATGCCTCTGCTAGAGAGAAAAATCAGCCATCTCTCAATCGATGTCTGGAAAATGGAATAAATTTAATCGAGTTGATACCGTCTTTACTGATCAGATTTCGCCTATCAAAAATTGGGATTATATCAGATATAAGAAAAGCTTTCTTGCAAATCAGTTTGAATATTCAAAATAATGAAACAAAATCCAAAATAATTCATCTACTCAACAGTTTTTATGTAGATAACTGTGTAACGAGTGTGAACACTAAGGAAGAACTGTAAAATTTCATTGAAATTTCCACAGACTTATTTGCCTCTGCCCAGTTTGATCCAAGAGGGTGGGAACACAAAGTTTTCGACAAGTCTCCAGTAACTACGACTGTTTCTCCAGTATTGGGACTTTATTGGAATAAAAATCGGATACTCTGCAGTTGAATTCAGATTGGTTTCAAGAATTCTATACCGAAATAATTACCAAGAGAGTGATTTTATCAACAGCCCATAGAGTCTTCGATCCAATTGGTTTTTCATGTCCGGTTTCCCTTTGTCCCAAATTATTGTTACAGCAGACTTGGGAGTCTAAGATTGTATGGGACACACAGGTACCAGGAGTCAAAGAAAGTTTTTTGAATTGGATAGCTGATATTTCAATTCTTATGAACCTGAAAATCCCTAGATGGTTGCTCAATTCATCAGATGGAAGAATTCATTGTAGTTTACATGTATTCTGTGATGCCAGTCAGCATGCCTACGCCGCAGCTATCTTTTTGAGATCTGAAACATGTCATGGCGTACATGTACAACTTGTCCAAGCTAAATTCCGAGTTTCTCCAGTGAAACAATTGACTATTCCTCGACTTGAGTTGTTAGCAGCTACAATAGATGCCAGATTATCTCAAACAATTACTGAAACTATTGACCAGGCTCTGCTAGTTTATTGGTGGTCCGATTCGACAACAGTCTTATCATGGATAAAAGATGACAAAAATTGAAAACTTTTCGTCTGGAACCGCGTGAAGGAAATTCGAAGCTTGACCAATGAAAACGCTTGGTTTCATGTTCCTGGAGATCTCAATCCAGCCGATCTACCTTCCCGTGGCTGCTCACCGAAACGACTGATTGATTCAAAATGGTGGGAGGGGCCTCGATGGCTGAAAGAATCTCCAAAGAAATAATAAATAGAAATAAATTCTGAAATGGGAAAACGAACTTCCTCTTCGAATTTATCTTCGAAACTAGATTGTTCTTGGTATCATGAACAAATTTCTAAATATGAAAAAATTGTACGAGTTTTTGGTTGGATGAAAAGATTTCTCTCGAACTGTCGATGTCATCAAAAAGATGAGAGATTGATTGGGGAACAATTATCTGTTGCAGAAATCCACGAAGCTGAGCAATGTATCATTACATTGATGCAGAATGAATCTTTTGATGGACTTGACGATCCTAAGTTAAAAAGTGTATGTTCCTTTATTGACGATGATGGTATATCATCAGGGTGACAACGAAAATATCTGAACGAAATGATTCCACTGATTTTCGCTATCCAATTGTTTTGCCATCCAAGCATCCTGTGGTTAGTGAACTCATATTTGATGAACACCGGAAAGCTTCACATGTCGGTGTTCAATGTTTACTCAGTTTACTGAGAGAAAGGTTTTGGATACTAAAAGGAAGGAGAACTTTGAGATCTGTCATCTCTAGATGCACAATTTGCCGAAGATTCAATGCAAAACATGTGGAAGTACCGCCTGTACCACTACCTTTAAACAGAGTTCGACAAGCTCATATATTCGAAGTAATTGGTGTGGATTTAGCCGGTCCTCTATTTATTCGAACTGGAGCAAAGGAATGCATATGTCCGTATACTTGTGCTATTTATCGAGCTGCGCATCTGGAACTATTGTCTTCACTTTCAACGGATGTTTTTCTACAATCATTTAGACGATTTGTAGCAAGGAGGGGAAGACCATCGACTGTCTACAGCGATAACGGCACAAATTTTATTGGTGCTGCGAATGAATTCGCCAAATTGGATTGGAAAATGATAAGATCTTTCAGTAATGCGGAGAGAATAGAGTGGAAGTTCAATCCTCTAACAGCTGCCTGGTGGGGTGTTTGGTGGGAGAGAATGATTGGAATTATCAAAGATCTTTTGGGAAAAGCATCTCTTTTATATGAAGAATTATCTACCATTTTGTGTGACTGCGAATCGATACTAAATTCAAGACCTTTAACGTATACACACGATAATCTCAGAGACCTCATTCTATCAACTCCTGCGATGTTTTTGCGAGAAATTCCAGAATCTGGAGTTCCTGACTTAGATGCCGTGGAAAGTTCAGATTTTATGAGATTTCATGAGATTTGAGATATCGCATGAAACTGAAAGAAGATCTTCGTAGGAGATTCAGAAATGAATATTTGGGACAACTGAAATTGTCATCCAAAAAATACAATGCGAAAGCGATTAAATAGGTGATGTCGTTCTAATAGGCAATTTGAAACGGATAGACTGGCCTTTAGCTCATATTGTACTGATTCCTGGACGAGATGATAAAGTACGACTAGAAAAATTGAAAACTGACAAAAGATCAATATTGAGACCGCTTCAAAGAGTATACCGTCTAGAACTGAACTGTGCTGTAGGATCTATCAAAGTATTATTAGTAGGTACTGGTGCGTTCTCCAAATACCCCAAAATTCTGAGATGTTTCATAACCTCATTATCAACATTAACAACACTAGAGCACAGTTATAGGCAAATACAAAGCCTGAACATTGAAATAAAGTACACTTCAAATTGATGGACGGGGTTTATATAGAAAAAACACATTTGTAATTTTTTTTAATTCTTCATCAAGACATACATTTTTCATAATGAGACATCATTATTATTACTATTTCGTGGTTCTGTGAAACCATCATCCTATGCTGTCGTTGGCATTGTCTCCACGATTATAATGTCAAATTTCTTGATCAATCTCAAATTTATCCTAATTCTGTCGAATTTCATTTTCAGTATATTTTTATTTTCCAAAGAATTTTTTCAGTTGACTTTCAGTATTCGTGGCAGGGCTAGAATGCATTTTTGTACTAATCAACTTGCTCTCCATATCCGATAATAACAGTGGTGATTTCTTTGACATTCGTTATATCGTTATCAAGATGGCATCTATGATGTTAGTCAGTTGATATTGGTTCAAAACTTGACTATCACCATGATTATGTAAACACAGTCAGTAACACCGATCCCATACTTGTTATCATGCGTAGAGTTGGCTACATCTAACACCTGTCTGGGTCTACTGAAATGTGAAAAATTAATCGTAACATGAAATGAAATGAAAAAAGCACAATAATTTCAATTCATTTTTAATTTTTCAAAAGATATTGAAATCTATAGAATCGAACCACGTTTTCTGAGTTCATGAATAATCACGTAATATTCTTCATCTTCTTTAGATAGGTATCTCTGATAATCTTAGGATCATTTCGATGTTTGTATATATCTATTGAGTAGAACGAACGATTCGTCTTAATATGGGTTATATCAGATTTGTTGGTAGAACGAAATAATATTTTAATATTTCCACGAGTTGTTGGCTTTCACATGCTGTTTTGAGATAGATTTTTTTTTATGTAGAATAGATGATTTGAAAATATTTTTGTAGGCTGCCAAGTCTTTTGCATTGCATGTCAAGGTAGTCATTTCAGTAATAAACGTAGTAGCCCTTCCGTTAAAACAAAATTTCTGTCATGTACAACCAATTTGTCGTTTTCCTATGCCACAGAAGTTCAGCCTGTTCCTTCCACGATATATTCTAAAACACTATATATGTTTTTCTGTTACCCACATCCCTAAATCTGAAGACTAATATTACAACCGACAATACTCCGACCCAATCTGCTTACGCTTCAAACAAAAAGCTCATGACACGTAGCGCTTTAAAACATACGAACCGCTATCATATACCTATTTCAGGATTTCAATGTCAACTGATAATTACTTCCAACATGATAATTGAATTTTCTATCCGTGGTTATCCCATAACTAATAACAAAATAGTCATGTTTTCACAGTTTCTCTCTCTCTCTTGAAGAATGTGAAATATCAACTTCAATTTATATTTGAAAGTAATAATCTTTGGAACACTGTTGACAAATACTGGTAATTGCCCTTCATTGACTGTCGTGAAGGGCATTGCGTTTTCATTCTGTTTTATTATATTCATGACGAGATCAATTCGAGATCACACATATTGCTATGAATTTCACTCCATTCGAAACGTTTACATGCAAAACATTATTCATTGATGCAGTCAAAGGTGTGAAATTTGTTTTCAATAACGGAGACATATTCTACGGTATGTTAGGTTGGATTATTCGTAACAGATATTTCGTTTGCGGCAAATTCCGATTGAACAATTTGATCTGAATAGTTTAACTATCCAACTGCTCCACCACATTTTTTTTTCTTCATAGAATCGAATATCTCAACTCAATTCTTTTACATTTCTCTCAAAGTCCTCTAGTTTACGTCTGTGTTCTCTGGATGTCATTGTATTATTATTCATGTTCACCAAGTGAATGCAACTAACCAAAATCGAAATGGAATACGAAAACGAAATCAAAAATCAGATTAACATACGCAAAACAGTCAAAACGTTCACATACATGCTTGGAACGCATGTAATACGTACGCAAAATGGAATAATCGACCTGAAAAAATGTAACACACGCTGTCACCATCGAAATTCAATCATTTTTCTGATCTTCCATGAAAGTTTTTTTCATTTTAGTACCCGCACACCGTTGTACCTTCAATAATAACGAAGTTAGCCTTCTATGGCCTTTTGGCTTTGGAAAATATGTTCCTTAAACAAATATGTTTCTTGACATCGAGACGAACTCATAGATGCCAAAATTATAGAAATTGGACGACTGGAAGTGGAAACAGAAAGTAGCTATCCTACTGCAGATTTGGACTATTTTCGATGTGACAATTCGAATTCACGATTAGTTTTCTTTTATCTCAATTTTTACAAACCAAAAGAGTCTATTCATCGATGAATCGTGAAGATCCAAAACTTTGTTGATTCGTATATTTACCAATAATTGAATCGAAAACGTACTCTACATATATTTCTCAATGATGTAAGGATCGCACGTTAAAACGTTAGACTCCCGTTGAATCGACATGTTTTTTTCTTATATTATGTATTTCGATCACTATTGGGAAGGCTAGACTTTTTTTCTCATGTGCTGTATTTTGAAGCACCCTGTATACGTTCCCCTTTGAAATCGCACGTTGGAACGCGGAACGCGAGCCCCCGTCAAACCACTATGTTTTTTGTATGCTATATTTTAAGGCACCCTGTATAAGTTCCTCATGTAGATCGCACGTTGAAACGCTAGACCCCCGTTAAACAACTATGTTTGTTTCTTTATTTTGAGACACTCTGTATTGGGATCACACGTTAAACTACCAAGTTATATTTCTTAAATGAAGTATTTTGAGACACTTTGTATACGTTTCACATTAAGATCGTACGTTGGAACGCTAGACCCCTGCTATGTCACCATTTTTTCCTCTTGAACGATATATTTTGAGACACCATGTATATGTTCCTCATTGGGATCACACGTTGAAACTATGCTGTATTTTGAGGCACCCTGTATACGTTCCTCATTGAGATCGTACGTTGATTTCAATGAACCTATCACAGATGAATCAAAGTACGATAAAAACACAATAGCAAACGAAATTTTGATGCGGAAATTATAACTTGAGCAGATATGACCTTTTCAAATTCCAAAAAAGATATTGTGGAACTTCACCATAGGAACGCCAGAGGACTAAATGTTCCTCTTTTCCTCTCTCAGAAACACACTTATAACACAATTCATTCAGCTACTTTCACTAGTTTTTACAGAGATAACTTTCAATAGGTAATTCGAAAAAAGGTATAAATATTTTTATATGAATTCTTTTGTGAACAAACGTCAAACTTTAATCACAAAACATCATATAAGATTATGGTGTCTGTACTTCAGTACTCACACAGCGTTGCAAAATGAATTGACAATAATCAGACTTGACAATTATACATGATTTTCAAGAAGATGGACAAAGGAAAATGGGCAAACTTGGACCCAGAAAACATTTCAGAAAAACACTTAATTTTTTGCAAAGTCGAAACTGAGCATTTTCCAACACTGAGAGAAATGTATGGTGGTTATTACCAGAAGTATGGTAATATTTACAAAAACTTCTGGTACTATATGTGACAGCAATACAATATGGTAAAGTTTAAAAAAATTATATTTTGACCATTTATGGTATACTAGTATTCTTATCACCATTAAAATATTTGTACCATAGTCCTAACAATACATTATATTATGAATTTCACAATACTCGGACAGTTAGTTGATCGGAATGTTATTTTATCAATAAATATATCTTGTATATAAATATGAAGATAATTGATTGTTACATTAAGAAATTTTTTTTGTAATCATAAAACTTTATTATGATAACATCTATTATACATAAATCGTGGAATAAAGTATAATGGTACGGTAAAAAAACCTCCCAGTCTTCTAAAATAGCCTCCATCGATGTATATTTATGTAGGTATCCAAAAAAACTGCAGACGTACTTACAATGGAGGAGCGAGACAGGACCAGTTGCACCTCAAACCACATTAATTATAAACTTATTTTAGCACTACAAGGCAATTTACACCGCAACGAAATATTTTTGTGGTTAACTGAAATCTGAACTGATTGAAAGCTGAGAGCTGTTGTTGCCTGTTGCATACTGACTACGACTACTGCTACTGCTGCGTAATTTCTCGGTTTCTCCCTCACCCTCAAACACTTCGACGGAAAGACTGTCAATGTGTAGGTCTCAAGTAGCAACCGACAACCAATCACAATGCAGGCGACATAATGTGAAGGTTATAATAACATCCACGTGATTTGTACCGTTCATCTAGTTTTTTATGCATTACAATATGATGCTTATTTGCATTCCATGTATCATAAAGTTTAGGAGAATTGTATAATAATAATTAGCATATTTTATACCTAACCATTTTACGATAAAATATTGTAATTCTATATAGTGCAATATGCTAATATATAACTGTGTGTCTAAGTACTATACTGCGTCCTAAGCAAAAAAGCCGTATCTCCAAAAAATCTGAAGCTGAGAATCTGTAGTTTCGACCATCTCAAGTACGGAAAGTCTTAAACTTGTGTACTGAAGGCAAAATGATTGATTAACTTTGGCTGTTTAAATCTAGTTTATGTAATTTTACAGAAACTAATATCTCCATACTCATATTTTTTGGAAATACGGCTTTTTTGCTTAGGACGGCAGTATAAACAACAATAATTTCATTACTATAAAAATATTTTACTGTTTACAGTTCAAATTGTTGCCAAACATAATTTGAAATAGTAAACCATAAAATATTTTTTTTAATATACTAGTATATTCTCCAGATTTCTCTCACTGAAATATTGGGATTAGCCAATCTTTGGGTATTGATTGATTAAAGACCAATTAGAGATTTCTTAACCCATAGCTGTGGATTGTGCAAGTTTTTGTAGATAAGTTGTTTTAGATGCCTTCTTTAAAAATCCAGAAAAACTAGGTGGTCCCGGTGTAATTTTCGAAATTTGTGAGATCAAATTTGGGAAACGCAAATATCATCAAGGCCATAGAGTTGAAGAACAATGGTTTTTTTTATGGTTTTGAGCGTGGTACTATAAAAGTGTTTATGGTAGCCGGTAGACATGCTTCTACCAATAATAGAGAAATCGATTGAGAAAGGGACAAACATCGATTCTCATTACTGAAAATTATATGATTGCAATTACTCTCGAGAAGGCTATGAAAACTTGACTGAGAACTACTCAATTAATTTTGAAGACCAGGAAACAGGGGTACACACCAACCCCATTGAATCGTCTTGGAGACGGTAACAATTTCAAATGGACGGAAAAAAGGAAATATTCAAACAAATCTTGCGCGTTATATATTTTATAAAAGATGTGTCCAACAAAATACCCATAGAATGGAAGAATTTTTCAGGTTGACAAGTAAACTATAGGTATAATGCTAAAAATGCCATCAAAGATCCTAATACCTTACATGTAACTGATAAAGCAGATACCTCCTGTAGGTATAATTCCCAAGATAAACTTAAACATTGAATGTTGATTGTAACATATTTTCTTGCTCATGATAATCTTGAGATTTTATCGTATTAACTTTAAAACCATCTATAATTAAGCAATTCTTGAATATTTTACAACAGGTTGTGGATTTTTTAAATTCTCTCTTTGGAAGGAAAACTATTCAAATGTTTGAAGTAGTGAAACAAATATGGGATCCAAGTAGATACCATGAATTGACTCACATTGAAGCGGTATGTTTTACTCTAGAAATCCACATCTGAGGCTTATTATTTAGGCAAATCAATATTTTTTGGTCTTTTGATAAAGACACTCCCCTTTTACTATCTTTTCCACACCATACTTTCAAACAATTATCCAAAAATTCCCCACAGAACTTCAAACTGCTGCAAAAAGTCCAGTAAGCAATTTGTTTTTTCTTATTTGTGGCAATACTTGAAAATCTGACCCTTAGCATCTATTGAATTATCTTTGAGACTTGCTAGCTTGCATTTTTCGAATAGAAGAATTTTCTACTTCATTACCAGTTTGTATACTTTTTTCTATATTATTATGAGAAACATTCCAATGCACTATATAGGTTCACATGGTTCATCTTTAATTTCAAAATTGGCAAACACATCTGCTTGGACTTTCTTTGCCCCAACATTCTCTCCTACAATATCGCTGTTGCCTCGTCCTCATCTACCTGGACATTTTCACCAAATGACTTTTATTCACTCCTGATGATATTTTCACTTCTCAGGTATTTCGAACATAATGGTGCGAAAGTTTAATTGGTGTTAATAGTTCAGATAGAAAAAAGTCGGAGGTTAATGAAACTTTAAGATGTTGTTCAGGGATGGTTGATTAACATTTTCTCAAAAAGTAGGGGGGGGGGGGAAACTGCAAATTTTTCGATCTTGGTGTGGTTTTTCCTCAATAACTTCTTTGCTTTACGTTCTACAGCAAAAACATCATTTTATTTTTTGTAGATCGTCAAATTCCCTATGTTGCCTCAAACATGTTTGTGTGTCAATTTGTTACCAAGATATGGCGCTTCGAAGAATAGGTTATTTTTCAAATTTCGCCACAAAATGCAGAATTCCACCTATTTCTTCTGTTATACAAGAATTATGATGAAATGTAGTTGCTATTATAATTCCTACTTGAAATTACCAACTTTAGATAACCCCACCCCTGCTTGCCCACCAGGTGTCAAGTCGTTCCTCCCAAGGACAAGAGAGTGTCGGACCGAGAGAAGTGTGTGATCAGCTACAGCAGTAAAAAGCTGGAAAACAATAGATGTTAGAACACTGCTCCTGTGGAACTGCGGAATGCAAACGATGAGCCAATATTCAACATAGAAGGCTGAAATATGTCTATTCTACCTGCGCCACCTAGATCTATTTGTTTTCGATTTTTGAGGTCATATTAGATCACTTTTCATTTTATTCTTTCAACATGACTCTATTTTTCATTAATTCCAAGAAGAAATCGAAATATAGTAATTATGGAAGGGTATAAGTACCTCAGTTAGAATAGTCAAATTAGGTAATAAGAAAATTAAAATTAGGGATTGGTAAAAATGGGACAGAGAGTGTTCAACCACTAAGAGTATATATAAGATTAAGTTAGATAAGTAACATTAGGAACCTTCAGCTCTTGAAGTGAATAACTTTGTTAGCGAAAGGAGCATCGAGTGTTAGTGACAGTTTTGGTTTTTGGGTAATTTTCTGAGATGGCGTCTACATCTCGTGGATCAGACTTGTGTTTTATTTGTAAAGGAGGAGTTGAAGCAGGTGAACTAACTGTAGTGAAAGCCAGAAGACTTGCCAGACTGTTGGAGTCCAGTATAAAAAGGAAACTTTCGGCAGATGAACAGTTTCTGCGTGAGTTGAGTGAAGTAAGAGTGCACAGTGCTTGCCAAACAAGGTACAACAATGAGAAATTAATTGCTGCGTTTGCACGTCGTGGATGTGACACATCCAAAGCTCCTTCTCCTGCACCTACCCAACGGTCACAAGTTGCGAAATTCGACTTCACCAATGCGTGTTTTCTTTGTGAGGAAGCTATCACTGATGATTTCAGAGCTAAACAGGCATAGTTGTCCTTGGAAAGGCGCAATGCTATAGTCAAAGTGACTCTACCCGAAATTTCTAATAGAATCATCGAAAAGGCGAGAATGCGTGGAGACGACTGGGGGAAGAAAATAGAAGAGCGCATTAGCCAGTTGCAGAATTTGGACACTGCAAGCTGTTACCATCCACCTAAGTCATCGCATAAAAGAGGATTCCGCCCATCGCCGAGTGTTGACGAAACCATGCAGGTGATATTTTCATACATCGACGAGAATAGTGATGAATGCCAGTTTTCCATTCAGCAGCTGATTGAGCTGATTGAGGAAGACCATACAGCAAAACTGTTAAAAATCGTCACTTCTTTTTTCTTCCTGTCCTGGGAACGGTAGGGGAACGGGGGGATATCGATACGAAAAGTAACTGATATCAACACCAAAATGATGTGAATAGGTATGGTTGGCTTTCATCAGAAGGTTAGCTATTGAGAATTAGGGTTGGGTGGGGGAAGGAGGATTGGGGTGTCCAGAGTTGGTGACTTCAACTAAGAACCATAATTACTACAACATTTCATCATAATTCGGTTATAACAGATGAAATAAGCTGTAATTTTGCATTTTTTGTCATTTCTTATCAAATTTTGAAACATGACCTTTTTTTTGACGTGCCATCTCGGTAGCGAACTCACATACATACGTTTCTTCAGTTAAGATTGTAAAAAAAAAAACGTAAAAAAAAAGCAATCGAGGAAAAACCGGAGAGAGGTCAAAAATTTTGCAGTTTTCCCCCCCCCCTACTTTTTTCGCACAGGGTCTTCGAGGTCTAAAACTTGAGAAAATGTTGATTAACCATCCCTGAAGAACCTCCTGAAGTTTCATTAACTTTCGACCTTTTTCCACCTAACCCCATCTTCTTCAACCTGTCGACTGAACTATAATGGCTGTCATCTTCTCTTCAGAGATGATATATCAAAGACTCTTCTGACTTCTGAAATTTAAAGGTAGATAATAGAATAATGTATCAAAATAAATCAGTGACTTACTTTTGAAATAGGATACGGATTTTCTACAGTTGGTCCATTTCCTCCTATATAATGAAGGGAACAAATATATGCACTAGGTACTTATTATTTATGTTCTTATTCATTCCGAAATTTTCCCTCCTACCGGATGAAAACAATCGCTTGCATTTTGGCAAATCAATCCACGGCTTTGGAAATTGAATAAAGAGCATACCATCTTTAGGATATCTGCTGTTTGACGAACACAATCAATGTGAAGTTTCACCGTTTTGACAAAAATGAAAATTATAACTGGACTTAACGATGAGATGCTTAACTGAATGAGATGAGATTGTCCACTTTCATTATAGTTGCTCATTAATCTCGTATCCCTCGTATCCAATAAAATCTATCAATAACCATAATATTGAATACACAAAGTGCAAAACAAACACTTGATCTGTGATCAAATCTGTAAAACTTTCAACTTTTGTCAGTGTTGTTAAGTTAATACACCGTCCATCTATGTACGGAAATCATTCCATTTACCAGCAATAATTTTTGTAATTAATTTCCACATGAACTATTGATATTTCTAATGTTATTTGATGATTCCATCGATTTCATCATTATTTGGCATGTCAAAAATCGTCCAAAATATGAATATTGGCACCAATGTATTATAAAAATGAGAAGATTCTGAAAATATTACTACCTTTGAATAGTCTATATGGGTAGAATCATGGGTTGTTCGGGTTGTTTTTTATTGTATTTATATGCCTATATAATGTTCATGGTGTGGAATTCAAAAATTTCTGGATATCTGCATATTCATAATATAATTTCAAATTCAGTGCTTGCATGTTTACATGTTATGCTTATGAGAATTATATTCCCGCCATTTGAATGTTCTTTCCATCTAGTGGCAATTTTTTGTACTTCCGAGTAGTATTAAGCCCAATTATTATTGTTCAGTGTGAATATAGATATAATTTGACATTTTCGAGGTCATAGGATTTTGACACACAAAAATCAAAGGTTCCAACAAAGCTGTCGTATCTGGTGAGGGTAGTATGTAATCTGTGCCAGTAGTGTGTAGGGGAGAATGATTTAATTTCAACACTTGAGAGAGAGGGGAGAGAGAGAGACAGAAAGAAATAAAAATTGACGAAAACGTTTGGACGGTATATGCAAAATGGATTTATAAGCTATTAGGAATAAAAATGCGTTCAGAGATTTCCGTAATATAATTAATAATTCAGTAGGTAGAAGATAGAAAATAAACTGTCAGCTGAGACAACTCTCAAAGAAGTAACATTTCAATAGCAGTAGGTACATAGGTCTTAATAAATCTGGTGTTTGTGAATTAATAAATATTATATGCAGAAGGCAAATAATTACGGACTCCATGTAAAGATAGGATTGAAATCTGGGAAGTACCTTGAACAAAAATAACATTACACGATATGAGTACATGTCTTTTTGAGTATATTCATCACCACAGGCACCCACTTGCTTTATTCGAATCGAGTGTGATGTGGTTTGTTTCAAATACAAATCATCATCTAGTGCTTGCTCGGATTACACTAACTGGTCAATATGGTATTGAAGTGGTTGTTCTAGAGCTAGAAACAACTTGAAAGTTTTCTAGTCGCCCCAGAGCTCTACTGTAAATAGACATGCTTTTACTCAGACATGCTATACCTTCCACTCATTGTATATGAGTGAGGGAGAGTCTCGGTACTGTGGATACTGGGTGATTCAAGAACCTTGAGATTGATCTTGAAAAACTGATTTGTTTTTTCTTAGGTGGATATGCAGAAATGAAAGAGTCCAATTCAGGAAAATGGACAGCTGATGATGGGTATCAAGGAAATGCCGGATCAAATTCAAATTCAAAAAGTCAAGAGTCATACCCAGAAAGCTGGATAGTCAACAGTTTGGGAGGTGATGAATCAAAATTTGAGGGAGTTGAATTGGGTTCAGGAAGTGCTGAATCAAAAAGTGACGTATTGAGTTCAGGTACTGGAATAAATTCAGATAGCAGTTCATCGGCAATTGGTACAAGTAGAGAACATTCTTCAACTGTGAGTAAATGGTGATATAACATCTTACAAATATAGTTTTCAGTCGAAATGAAATATAATTAAGTATGAGATATGACGTTCTGAGTGGAATCTCTATTACTCTATTCGTTTTAGAAATATTTGGGTGTACTTTGTGGAGGCCCTGAATCTATAGAAGTAAATGTATAAATGAAAATTGAATATTGTAAACTACAAAAATCTATGGGAATTCTAAAATGCTAAGTCGGAATCCTGTCTTAGTATTTCGGAATCAGCTAATTCTGAGATACTAATTGAAAATAAGCTAATTATGAGATATTAAGTCAGAATTTAGACTAGTATCTTTGACTTAGTATCTCGAAATTAGCTAAACTGAGATACTGAGTCGAAATTCTGACCCAACATCTCGGAATTAGCTAATTCAATGATATCAAGTCGGAATTCTGACTTTATAACCCAGAATGAGAAAAAAAATATATTTTAACAATAGGTAGCTCTTCTACGCCTTCGTATCAAGTACTTCAGGAGTATTGGGAATGGAAACTGTTTCTTTATGACTTCCACTATGAGAGGATCATTGCAATCCAATCCAAGTTGGTATGAGCAACGAATAGCTAAGAAGGCTTAAGCTGAGGTACCAACAGTATCTAAGGGATCTTTAGGACTGTCCTACCAAAAGATTTGCTGTAGTGATCTCTTTTCAGGGGTGATGAGGCACACCCTGTTCATTCTTTCAACATCTCGTGCTGAAACATAATTGTGTTCCCGATAGAGTAACAATAGTGAAAGTGAATCCGACTGAATTTTAGGTCCCACACTTTGAAGACGCATCAAAAACTAATCTGATTTTTATTGAAATGATATTATCTTTTTTTTATTTCAGATATAGCGCATTAACCTCGAAGGGTTATGAGCGCGGTACTAATACATTGTCCATTACATTGGTTGATTATATTTGATATTCACATTCATTATATATATTAATGACTTTGGAGGAAGCTTGAAAGATTTTAATAGTTCGTTTCGTCACTCAACGTTTTCATCAGATTTCCGGATATAGAATATGTCTTCCTCTGCTGGTAATAATTTGAACGCACTATGAGAACATGAGTGATGGTTACAGGTACTCCACAAGAGTCACATTGGGGCACCTCGCTACGGCTAATCAAGTGTTCTTGTGTGAACCTGCAATGTCCAATTCTTAGGCGTGTCAGCAAAACTTTATTCTTTCCACGGTGCAACTGAAGTTTCAGCACAAGCTAGTTTGCTTTGCGAAAGGGACTATTTTATCTGCCAAGCACTCGATAGACATGATTTGATATAGCTTTTGACATCACTTGCTACTATCACGCTAATTCCTGTCGAGGTTCCACATCGTGCCGCTCCTTGTGCTGCCTGATCCGCCGCTTCGTTGCCATCTATTCGTATGTGGGATGGTACCCAAACAAAGTGATCACCTTGCTTGATTCTATCAGTGAGACTAGTTCTCTTTGCATGAACTTATTGATGGGATGACTGCAATTTATATGTGTGAGGGATTTGATGGCGCTTAGAAAATGAGTAAGGAAGAGGAATTTTGTTTGGTTACTCTGGTTATTGGCGTAGACGAGTGCCTGGAATATAGCGAAAAATTCTGCTATATATAAGCTTGAATATTGTGACATTCTGAAAGTTTCGGTACAGAATTCACTTCGCTGCACCAACTCCATTAGCAGTTTTCGATGCATCGGTGTAGATATCGTATCCTCGGAAAGGCTGCATGACTGGGTGGGTATTACTTTTTTGGAATCGTGTAAGACTTGTACCATATTTTGGTTGGTGAAAAGTCCATGGGGGTGGTTTTGTAACGAGTGATGTTCATAATTCCGGGAGTCTAATTTGGTACTCTGCACAATATCTACTTATTCTGCAGTAAAGGGCTGGTTTGATCTTTGGTCGAGCATTAGTTATGTTTTAATAACGATTGGAGAAGATGTGATAGTCCGTGGGGTTATGTGGATTTGCAGCTACGGTGATTGCAGCTTTTATCTTTGGAAATACTATGATTGTTGAAAAAAATTGTTTTTTCCGTTAACCAGCTGTCATTCCAATACCATTCCCAGTCGAAACTTGTGCAAGCCAAGGATTAACAAGGTCTTACTTTTGAACATGCGATTTCTAGCACTTTCTCAGGCCACCAGAAAGATAACTTGAAATCGCTGGGATTGAACCAGCGACCGGCAAACCGAATGACTGAAAAGCATCAATTCTAACCACTCGGCTAACTTACCCGATGCGGCATATAATATGAAAACTTGGCCAATCTTCTATCCCAAGTAAGTCTCATTGATAACATGGTGATACCTAAGTGCATAATCTCGATTTTTGCCAAGTTTCATTTCAACTTGACAAATCCCATTGTTCAATCGTGTCTCATGAAATATCTAACAATACTTTCAAGAGATTGTTACAATGAATCTACCGTGTTCATCGCGATTTGTTTTTTCCGTCCGACCAAGTTTTGCTGTCGAGAAAATCTTTTATTTCCCAGATCAGCGCTACTTGTTGTTCTGAAGAATCAAATTTTGAATTATTGGAATGAGATATATCCACGTGTATGGTGCCTAAGCTGGTTTTCCATAGTGTGTGTCCGTAGTTCGAAAGCTTCATTTGACCGGTACAAAAAATATCATGAAAACACTGACCCAATCAGAATATCCAACTTGGTAATGGTAATGGTAAATATGGATGGTGACTGATGCGCTGCGAACTAATTATATCTATTGTGCCCCATCGACGACACGGACTTGGTCTAGATCACGCAAAAAAAGTTCGAAAAAAGGTATTCTTTTTGTACTTCGATGTTTGGATTCGATGTTCAAATTTATTTAATTTTCTTGCTTTGATGTTGTTCAAAACTGTCGTTTCAATTTATGCATTATTTACTTTATTACTTGCGAGGTACTGAATAATGATGTATGCTAAAAATATTGGTTAGTTTTATTAATTTCCTCTGGCAGAGAACTCATGTTGACTTCATATTAGTTTCAATAAATATGTCATGCACTCTCAATGTGTATTTTCAAAATATCCGTGGATTAAATACTAAATGCAATAATTTTTTAGGGCTAGTTCAGAGGATGAATTTGATATTATTATTGCTGTTGAAACGTGGTTACAGGGGGGATTTTATAATGGAGAAATTGTGGATGTCAATAAGTTTAGCTTAGTAAGGGCTGATCGTAATTTGGAATTAACTCAAAAATCAACAGGTGGCGGAGTTCTACTGGCTGTGAATAAAAGGTATAGAATACTGAGTTATAATAAGAATTCAACTGTTTTCGAGGCTGTTGCCGTAAAAATCAAGATTGGTAGTGGTAAGTGTACCTTCTGTGGCCTGTATGTACATTCCTCCCAGAAGCGCAGAAATTGTATACGAATCAGCTTTTGACTTTTTACAGCAGCAAATAGGTAACACTGACGAGAATGTATATATTTTCGGCGATTTTAATATTCGTGATATAACGAGGATCGAGCATGATCATAACGAATCAAGTAATATCTTGGATGTTTTCAATAATTTTATGGATTTTAATAGTTTTAAATTAGATAACGATATAAGAAATTTCCAAGAAAGACTGTTTCAGGAATACACTTGCGTTTCTCTTCATCATCACGTTTTGCTCTAGGGGAATTATTTGGTACAATCTGTTTTTCATTATTGAAACTATTCACTGATTTCATGGAATGCTTCTCTACATCATCTGAAATTTGTGTCTCAAATACGTCTTGTTCTAATTCTAACAACTGTAATTCATTCTCTAGCTTCTTCATTTCTATGGCTTGTTTTACTCTTGCTATCTTTAAAGCGTACTTTCGTCTCTGTATTTCAATACTACTTGCGCTGGAATGTCTTGAACACACTGATAAAATAGAAGAAGTTTCTTGTCTGTAGCCTACAGATAAAGGAACCTTGTCACGAGTTGAATGACTTTCGTCAGGTATTGTTCTCTTCATCTACTTCAATGGCTGCTCCTGTTCCTCCCAGTATACTTATTTTTGAGTGACTTTCTTTGTTTTGTTGTCTACTGAAAGATCGTCTGAATTACTATTCTTCATCATATTTGGACTTGTTTCTTTCCAAGAACTTATTCGATCGGCTAGAAGGACCAATATTTTGTCGTCTATTAATAAAAAAAACGTTTTACACTGACTGCATCAAAAAATTGTTCTTTCCATTGACCTCTATTCATAATTTCTCCGCAAATCTAATAAATAAAGTGTGAGTAAAAACTAGTGAGTAATTAAATGTAATCAAACTATAAACAACAATAGTTGAAAAACATGTTCCAAAATATAAAAGATACGAGGGCTGCAGTAAATTTCCACCATGTTTTACCCATGAAATAAGAGATCTTTTGAAAGAGAAGAAGAAATACAGGAGGTTAAGATGTGTGTGTCATTTTTATGAAGAAAAGTTTAAGGAATTGCGAAAAAATCTGAAAATTTTCATTAGGAAAGAGGAGAGTAGGTACAGTAAAAAAATAGAAGATGGTTTGAGCGAGGATATTAACCAGTTTTGGAACTATGTAAACAAGAAAAAAAGCAATGACACAAAATCCGGTACTTTTGTTTTTGACGGCAAGCCTATAACTGAAGAACATACTGCAGATGCATTTAGTTTTTCTCTTCTGTATTCAGTACTACTAGAGCTACATATAATTTGAATTCTTATTCCGACACCAGAATGGTAAATGATAATGCAATAAAAAAGTTGAAACCAAAAAAGTCAGCTGGTGTGGATGGTATGCCTCCATATGTGCTCAAAGCGTGTAGTGAATATTTGAAACGGCCGTTTATTCATAATTACAATCTCATAATGTCATCTGCTATATTTCCAACAAAATGGAAAACTGGTCTTGTGACTCCTATCTTTAAAGCTGGTGATAAAACTAATGTAGAAAACTATAGACCAGTTTCAATAGATTGTTTACTCCACTTTATATAACTATATCGAAAAATATATTACACCACAGCAGCACGGTTTTGTTTTCTATAGGTCTGTTAACACAAATCTTCTTACTTTCAAAAACTTTGCATACGAAACCTTGGAATCTAAGTCTCAGATGGACATAATTTACACTGATTTCCGAAAAACATTTGAAGTTGATCATGATGTATTATTGCAGAAGTTGAGTGGGTTTGGCTTATCTAATAGTATGTTGAGGTTAATTGAGAGCTATCTGACTATCGTATAGTACGATCATCATATTTGAGTTGAGTTCAAAATTGTATCGCTTGAGAATCGCCGCAATCTGTGCCTTTTGGTATATCTTTACAAAATTATCAATAACATAATAAACTCATCTGAACTGCTGGAACTGATCCGATTCAATGTCCCCCCTAGAAGAACCCGTTCATCTGTAATGTTCAACGTTCCCGTGACATTAACCTCTACGAGATCTCCTTTTGTGACCATGTTTCGCCTGGCAAACGAATTCAATGTTTTTATAGACTTAGAGTGGATATCCTCATTAAAAACATTTAGAAATTCAATATTAGAACACGTTCTTTCTCTATCAATATAAACTAGCCCAAAAATGTATTTACATATGTGTACCACTGAAGAATATTAATCATTATTTGTGTGTATTGAGAGTGCATCAATATTGATATTAATAATAGGTATCTATTTTTATAATCGAGAATTTATTTGTATTTAAATTAGTTTCTTAATTATCCATGTAATTAGATTGTTAAATCTGTATGGATGATGAATAAATAAATAAATCTTCTTCTTCTATTTCAAGATGTTCTCGTTTACAGCAGCCCCTCAAGCCCCAATTCCTTAAGGAATTTAAGGATTTTGACGGGGTCTATTCGTGGTATTTCTCCCACAGTCAGCTGGTGTGATCCCAGTATGTTCAATCTTTTGTGATGTACAGCATAACACTCCATCAATATATGTTCCCTACAGAATCTGCAGGTGAATTATTTCTAACGATTGGTCGAAGGACTTTTTAAATAAACTTTATTTGTATTAAGTTGACAAAAGACAGAAAATGAATGGTGAACAATTACATTTAAGGTATATAAATATCATCGGTTCAAAGTAACGTTGTGCTGAGTCGGCGGACTGGCTTCGGGGAACGGCCTGGGAACATGCATCCGTAATGTTATACCTCGTATGATATCTTGATATAACTGGTCTCCTCTAAGCTTAGCTTCCTTAGGTGTTCTTTGAATCTGCAGTTCCCCATAAGAAATCCCGTGATTGTCTTTAGACTAGTTTTGCTGAGGTTAATCAGTGTCTTCGATCTTGCTCGGTTGAAGTTGCCGAGGAGATCTTTGGCCTGCCTTAGCCCTGGAAGTCTTTGCCAGTATGTTACTCTCATTGCTTCTTCAGTTTTATTGAGTTCTTCTTGGAAGTGAGATTTTCCAAGTCCGCAGAATGATTCTGGCCCGATCAATCAGTGGCGTTGATGCCCCTTTTCGTGCCAGGATATCTGCTTGATCATTGCCCTCCACTCCAACTTACTGGGTATATGAAAATTTGTATCGGATATAGCTTCATGTTATGAGATATGTCTAAAGATTTACGGTCCAAAAATTGGGTAATGTACCTGTGAATTTGGTTAACCACAAACAATTCAATTTCAATGAGAATTCACGAGTATTTTATGCATAGGTGCAATTACCAAGCAATAGCAAAATATCGGAAATGGCGAATAACGGTGACGTTATTTTAACGGAAGTGATACAGCATAGGGCTGATTAGCTCCATCCCATTTGTCTGCTGTGTTTTCGTCAAGTGTAGCTATGACGAAAAATGTCAGTAGACTCCCCCATTGTCCAACTGACCCACCTATATTTTTCAAAGCCTATTGAACGGTTTGATACAATGTCTATTACTTTTCTAATAGTAGCTGACGATTCGTAAGTGACATTTTCTGAATTATAAATTGCTTATGTATATCTATCGAAAGGCTTTCATCGTTACGTTTGCGCAACGACTTTTAGCCTAGAACTCGAATAATGGAACTTCTGTATTTTGCTGATGTTTTCCCAAGTATGAATCTAATGGTTACCATCTCCATCAAATTTAGGTAAATCCGTCACAGGCAGTTTCACATTTTTTACTCTTATGTCACGAATAGGATGGAAAGAAACCAAAATGCCTTGGCTTTTGCGATACATGCGAAAAATATCCTCTCAAAGTATTCTCTTCCTGACATCTGTTTATCTGCGTTATCTATTTGCTCGATATCATTTTGAATGGTGTCAAAAAGTTCAATATTACTACTTGCACTTTCTAAACGATGTTTTAAGTCAAAAAGAATATCGGTGTCTGTTATATGTTTGGTGGGATTCCTTATTTCTAATCCACCGATGAATTTTTTATTGTTGACCATATTTTCTGTCTCCACCTGTCTCTCCCAACTTCCACCCATATGAGGACTTGCTGGGGGTAGAAACTTTTTGACAATGATTCAAATGTAAACTTTCCTGACTGAAAAACTGTCTTCAAATTATAACTTTCTTATTGACAACTATTTGTTTCTAATTTCAAACATCTCGTAATTTGTTTTAGTATACAGAGTAATCCGAATAAAAGTATAATAAATATCTAACAACCTTTTTTCCTCATATTTACCATTTAACGATTTTATCCTTGTCACAGAATGTTCAATGGTCAAAACATACCAAAATTCTGTGTATATTTGTGTGTTGAATGATGATTATGGCATAAAATTCATCATAAGAGATTAAAGCAATTATGCTAACGCGAAAAGGATCAGATCAAATCACCTGGAAGTATCTTTTCGTAGTGTAGAAGCACTACCGTATTTTCCTTTTTCATTTCATTTCATCCTTTTTCCAAATGCAGCATATCTATGTCAGATAGTTTCAAAAAGAAAGAAGCGAATTATACCAAAATCCTGAATATCTGTAAATCATTTAGTGTTTTGAGATTAAATACAGCAATGATTAAGTTTCGTAGAAAAGGGCATAAATATGCCTCTCCACTTACGGGTAATTTGGAATCAATAGGTACTACACTAGAGTCATTATACTCGTGCCACTGGTAGGTAAGGGTGTCTAAAGTGAGCCGTGTAGTGTCCACAGTCGGTCACTGCATAAAGGTTGTAGATACAAAAGACTACATTTTCCACTGCATAGTTTCTCATATCCAGTCCATCTACAGTAAAATCAATAATTTCACCTAGAATTATTTTTTTGAACAAAATCATTACAAATTAATCACTAGAATTTTAAGAAAAATATAACAAAAACTACTCAGCCGCTGGAGTAATCAAAAACCCAAATAATATCATAATTACAATTTCACTTAATAGAAGCAATGAGAATGATTGTGTCCAATTTGTAGTAGTGTCTCTTTGATGGACGACTACTCCTGCAGAGTACAGTAATTCTGATTTGCTCCCGGCAGATATTTCAATATGTCTGAAACGCACTTTTTAAAGTAATTCGCCTTTTTGAATAATATTCCACATCTGGCAGAACTAACTAGCCATGAAAGAGTTATTTTCCAAAAGTTGTAATACATCTTGATAATCCCCAACATTGTTTATTTAAATTCAACAGAATGAGTTCCATAATAATTTTCAATGTTAAAAATCTTGAATATTCCAGCGGCACCATCAATTTCTTGAAGAGTGGGCTCATGTAAGTCAATGAGAATAATATGTATTGTCACAAATAGTAAAACATATCATTTATGGAAAATATTTATATGATACATTGGCTTTAGAAGGCTTGAGCCCCTATGCATTTCACCACTGTGTACGCCAGTGCACCAAAGACTGTTTTTGATTATTTCTTGAGAAATTTGATAAAATCGTCATTTCGATTATTCGAAAGATCTTGTTTAATGTGTCTGCTAAAAACTAATTGAAATTATTTTCAAGGGAAATGGAAGATTTTCACTCAATGAGTTATTAGAAGGTGAGAATTGGCTGGACTCCGGTTCATCTACTGAAAGTGTTGCTGCATGAGGAAGGTACTTGCACGAAGAAGATACCTGAGAATACCTATCAATTAGATATTGAATAAACGTTTAGAACAATATACAAGACTATAATTGATATCCATTTTTTCATAATGGTGACTTTATTTTTTCATATAGGGTATGACTAAATAATATGTCTGATTCTGATTCCCATAAGAATTGTTATCCTCCGCTCTTTTTGTTTTAGTCAATTATACATAGATTATCATGCTTCAGGAGTCACTTAAATGATTGAACTTTTATTTTTCCATGATAAAAACGAATGTGTCAGTAAAAATGTGCAATTTAATATTCAAAATTCAATGAATTGGAATCGGTTGAATATAGCCATAGTAACAGAAGTTTTATTTTACAACCGCCTATTTAAAAAAAATATTTGATAAAAATTAATGATCATTGATAACAGCAAATTGGACCGTTCAGATTTCAAAACGTGCCAGCATCATTTTGCGCTACACATGTGTTATTAAAAAAATACAATAAAAAATGATCGGTATTATCTGTCTGTGTTTAATAACATGTATGTTATTGTAGTGAAAATAAACCAAACTGATTTTGCTAATTAATTTAAAACCCTTGTCGGAAACAATACCTTAATTTATATCACAGTCACTATTTCAATTTATCCTCACTGTCTGCGGACTCTCTAACTATATCTGCAACGCAACTCTGTGACTCTGCCCGCCATCTCATGTCGAGCGTCTTGTATACTTACCCAAAAGCAGATTTTTTTTACAGTTTAGCTTTAGCCGGGGAAGTAGTTGTTTTATGTTTAATAATACAGAAAAACCTTTTTTTTATCGTAGGGTATTTTCATTCGAAAAAAAAAATTTCAATTGTCATTTGAGAATGTTATTTTGGTCAGTGGAAAATGGCGACTAAAGTTTATCTTCCAGTCGCAGATGATTCCACATCTGACTTCATGAACATCCTCTTCATATTTTCAATGGAATCAAAATGCCATACCCATTACATGTTTATGTCGAAAAAATTTTCGAGGTGACATCGCACAAGAAATATTTTCATTTTTTCCATCGTCGTTGAGTGATTTTGCTTTTGAAGAGTATGAATCTCAATTCTTCCGAACTCCCTGATTATCTTTGGAGTACAGAAAAACTGGATGGTGGGAGACCAATGATTTCAATTCATGAAAAATTCTCAAAAAACTATAATTTACAACATATTTCAAAATTGAACTCTCTAATTGTACATCTTCGAATTTAAAATAATAATCTTTACATTCTTTAAAAAAAAATTGTTTAAAATTGTTTTTTTCCGTTAACCAGCTTTCATCTCCCTACGAAGAAGTCGAAACTTGTTCGTGCTAAGGATTAACGAGGTCTTACCTTTTAACGAGCGATTCCTATCTACAGAATCCCAAACTATGACCTTCAAATATTGTTTGATAACTTTGATAACTTGAAAATTTGGTGAAGTGAATATCGGTAAACGCAAAGATTATAGTTGCAGATGATTTCAATATTAATTATATATACCAAGAATCACCAAGTACTATGCAATTGTGTCATCTTCTTTCCTTATTTAAATTGACAGTGATGGTGAGCGAACCATCCAAAATAACCCGGCAATCGAGTACTGTCCTAGATTAGGTATGTATGTCAGAACTTCAGTCACGAAACTAGTTAATTCGTAACTCCTGTAGGTTTTTCAGACCACGAAGCAATTTTGACTTCTAGTAGCGATTGAAAAAAAGGGGATATTAAAATTAGAGAGGATGTACAGTCAGAAAAACTTTGCATGCTTCAACTATTTTTGTAAGTCGGTCAATTGGTGAGAGGTATTATCCTTTCCAGAACCATTAAACTCCATCCAGCTTCAACTAGAGGATGGATTCAACCAATATTATCAGTTAAGAAAAATTAGGGAAACAAAAACTAAGCCGGATGACCCCTGGAATCCAAATATCTGCAAATAAATTACGATCCCTGAAAGTGAATGAAAAAATTACAGATAGCCATTTTTTCACAACATACTACTCTAATTACAAAACAGCTCGGAGAGCTCAAAAACAAAAAAAGTGAAATGTTGAGCGCTTAGGTACGGAGTTAGCGGGAAGTTGCAGGGATTGATTTTACGGTCTACCGTTTTCCTAATTTTTTTTTGTCAGATTAGGCGAATCCCTCTAGATAATCGTCAGCTTAGGAGACAGCACATCTAGAACATAAAGATGAACCATATATATCTTAATCTGTCACGCTTGAGTATTTCAAAATGGTGATTTTTTTCTTCATACTATAATTATGGCCGCGAGTTTGCGTCACATCGAAATCGTCAGATTATTGCATGGGAACTTTTTTTTAGGTTCACTCAACACCCCCTAAGAAAATCTGACGCGCTGTATACATTTTTTTGTAATTTTCAACCCTCACCTACGACCACTCCATCATGCAAACGATCAGATTAACATACGTACATTATTAAAAATACGTAGGGCATTGGCAATATCTGACGCGCTCGAGTATGTCCATGCAATATTTTTTTTTACAAATTTGAAAATCTATAGCCGCTTCTCCCACCGATGAAGAGGTATACATTACATAATTTTTTTTTCTTCTTATCATCTAAGCTTTGCTACCCAATAGGTCTCTATGACGCTCAAGTAAATCCACATTTAGCATCGTGGGCTCCCCTACTATAAAGAGTATTCTTTATTTTTGTGAAACCAAACGCTGAATTTCTCTCTGCGTTTACATTACTTACGCATGAGTGTGCGCATGTTAACGCACATGTGCGCACGCATGTGTACCTGTACATGTCTGCGCACATGCAAAAAATTGTTTCCGTGATTCTATCACGATCTTTAAATTCTGCCAGTCTGCATTTATATGGAAACATTTTGAGTACCAACATTTCATATAAGCAGTTAATGTAGGTAATGATAAAAAAATTTGGTATATCTACTCATTTTCCATAACTCATTCTCTGAAATATCTCATATGATAGTGAATTGAATATTTCTGGAATCAAATTGGCAACAGCGCAAATTTTGCTTTGCTGGTACAAGAGAGCTGTCATTTGCCATTCAAAATTATGGCGTGTCTATTGAATACAGGTGTTTAATATTTTTTCAATTCTTGAGGATTACTTTACTCATAAATTGCTACAACTATATGTTTGAAGTATTTTCGGCTCAACACAGTGTGTTTCAACCAAAAAGTTACATACGATGAAATTATGTTTTTGTTTTGAAAATTATTAGCAACATACTTTTAAAAAAAATGTGAAAATGACTTCTCCGCGGTAAAATTTCAATGAATATTTAATTTTTTTATGTCCCTGACATCTGTGGATATTTCGTATAAATTCGACATTCACCCATATTTCCTACTTTTTCCGATACTACAATAACAATCCTTCCGTTAGGCGCTGCTTTTTTACAAATATTTTTAAAATCCCCGGTGTTATGATATTGAGTTTCAGCGTATTCTTCAAACAGCATGTTCTAAAAAGTTTCTGAGAAGGAAGAAACGGATGCGCATGTAATTATTTTGTTATCATTTTGTTATCATCATAAAACCTCAAAAGGGTGGGGCGTGTACCGGCAGATACAGCGCGACAATGCATGTTACAACCTGATTCATTTTAGTTTATTCTGTCTGTTTTGTTACTTTTCGGTATGAGTAAAACAAAATTATTTGATTTTTCTAAATCGGAAGATGTTGAAGAACTACATCGTCTAATGTTTGAAGATGATGAAAGCAATCTAGATGTAGATATTGAAGAATTTGAGGAATCTGATGAGTCAGATTCTGAAGACCAAGATGACACAAGGTCTAAAGATTCAGAAACCGATCATGAGATCAGTGATAATGAAGACTTTGAGGAATCACAACAAGAAGACGATAATTTTTTATGAAACTCAAAATAAGTATTGGGAAATTTGTTATAGGTGAAGATGGCACACAGTGGAAGAAAGAACCTTTTCCTGGTTCAAAAACTCGTCCTCATAACATTTTGATGAGGTTACCGGGTGTAGTAGGACAGGCTGCTAGAAACGCAAAAATAGAACTGAATTGTTGGAATTTGTTCTTCAGTGAAGATATTCTCAATTTATTAATGCAGTATACAAATCAGCACATCGAAAACGTTCGCGAAAGATTTGCCAGAGAAAGTGACTGCAAACCAACAAACCTTGCAGAAATAAAGGCGTTTTTGGGCCTACTTTATTTGTTAGATGTATTTAGGAGAGGCCATCAACGACTCAGTGATTTTTGGGCTACTGACGGTTTGGGAATGGATATTTTTCGAATGTCAATGTCTGATAAGCAATTTAGATTTCTTATTAGATGTTTGAGGTTTGATGACAGAAATACAAGAGAACTACGGCGTGAGACTGATAAATTAGCAGCAATTAGAGATACGTTTACAATGTTCATAGAAAATTGCAAGAAAAATTACCATTTGGGCCAAAATGTGACCATCGATTAAATGCTTCCTGGTTTTCGTGGAAGGTGTGCATTTTGGCAGTATATACGATCCAAACCAAATAAATATGGCATCAAACTTTATTGTTTGTGTGATGCAAAATTATACTATACGGCAAATATGGAGATATATTGTGGACAGCAACCAGAAGGACCTTTTTTGAAACCAAATTCGGCAGACGCAATTGTTATGAGATTGGCTGAACCAATTTTTGCATCTGGTCGAAATATTACGGACAATTGGTTCACTAGTGTCCACTTAGTACGGAAACTGGCAAAAAAGAAATTGTCATATATGTTCGAACAATAAGAAAAAATAAGAGACAACTACCGCCTTGTTTTGTGTCTCCAAAAAATCGGCTTTGTTTTGACAGCATTTTTGGATACACAAAAAATGAAACCCTTGTTTCATATGTTCCAAAAAAAGGGGAAACTGTTGTTCTGCTTTCCAGCATGCATGTTGGTTCGAAAATTGTTTCGAATGATAACGAGAAGAAGCCGGAAATAATATTATTTTATAATGAAACAAAATCCGGAGTAGACGTTGTCGACAAGCTTTGTGCCACATATAACGTCGGTAGATCGACAAGAAGATGGCCAATTGTAATTTTTTATCATTTGATGAATGTGGCTGGAATCAATTCAAGAGTAATTTTTTTGGCTAATTAAAATGAATTTTGTCAAAGAAGAAACTTCATAAAAAATTTGGCACTGAATTTAGTGGAAGACCAACTAAAAATTAGAGCACAAATTATAAGCCTGCCAAGAGAGATACAGACAATGTTTCCGGAAAAATTCACATATTTGACAATAAAACGTTAATATTTATTATCGTAGGTTGCAATGGTTATCGCAATTAGAGAATTAGAGAATTATGGAAGCTAAAAGTGAGTGACATAGAAGACCTACATTCAACTCTAATAATAAAATTACAGGACACAAAAACAAAAGTTCCGAGAAGTTTCATAATTACCGGACCCTTTTATAACCTTTGCAAAAAATATATTTCTTTGCGTCCTTCTAATCTTTCTGAAAATCGTTTCTTTTTAAATTCAAAAAGGAAGATGTACACGTCAAGTGGTAGGAATAAACAAATTTGGTAAAATGCCCCAAGAAATAGCAACATTTTTAAATTTACCGAACCCAAACTTGTATACAGGGCACACATTCCGGCGGACATCGGCAACCATGTTAGCAGACGCAGGAGCTGATCTGTTAACACTGAAACGCCATGGTGGCTGGCGGTCAAATAGCGTAGCCGAAGGTTATGTTGATGACTCTTTGCACTCCAAAATGAACATTTCAAATAAAATAATGCATTCAGTTAACCCACAAATGTCAAATATAGTGTCAACAAATATGAACCAGATATCACATCCTTCATTATCATCATCATTTTCGCCTTCAACTTCTGTTAAAATTGTAGAAAATTTCGTGAGTAATGCACGTTCAATGTCTACATCTAATTTGAATATTACAGAAAATGTCTCCAAAACTAACTCTCCCAGAATTTTAATTCAAAATTGTTCCAATTTTACAGTGAATTATAACTATGAATAAATACTTTTTTTAATCATACCAAGAATTAATTTTTGTGTGATTTTTTTGGAATTTGTTTCTCAGTTATTACCATTAACAACTAATAGTTAATAATTAACTTAAATATATGTAATTAATTATTATAATAAATATTTGTTTGGAAATAAACTTAATTATACTATAAAACGGAATTAATAGTCAACGACGTTCAGTTCAGAAAAAACAAGAATGAGAGCGGCTTAAAATCCTCTTCCTCTTCCCTTGCTTCTCTTGGGCATCATAAAGCTAAGAATGAGTCACTGACATTTCATTCCATCTTTAAAGTATAGTATTATTTTTAGCAAAAAGGGTGTTGTAGAAAAAGTATAGTGTGTAACACGAGCAGAAATGCAATTTCTCACTCGTTTGAATTGCAGCACTCGCTTGCGCTCGTGCCGCAACTTTTTCAAACTCGTGAGAAATTTGCACTTTTCTGCACTTGTTGCACAATATACTATTCCCGTACGGTTTAGTTTTGAGGCATGAAGTTGCTCCGAGAAAGTGGGCATTCTTGAACGATTTCAGAAAAAATACTTTCCCTTATCGTAAACGATCCGGGAAAACTTTTGACGGCTTGTATACATTTTAGACAGTAAATGAATGCACGCAAACAATGAGTATAATTCCTTAATTTTTGATAATGCTGATTGCGATTTCAGAAAAAATGAGTAGTATGTGTACCTAGTAGTAAAAGCACATTCCCAGACTTCAATGCTTGTTGGCCTCGGCTTATCGCCTCGGCCAACAATTTACATTGTCGTCCGGGAATGTATTGCTTTTACTATTAGATACACAATATACTATTGTTATCTTCACAAATAACCACATTTTCGCAATTCGTAATAATTTTCTTCAAATTGCGGTGGTATTGATAGTCATGTGATATATGTCAAAATTAGGTTTTCCATTATTCAGGAAACGATCTCCTACAACGTATTTTTTGTAACTCTGATAATAATTTGTTTTTCATATGATGCAATCGTTATGTCACTTCTCATGGAAACACCCTCCGAAATTTTTGACGGAGAATTATGAAGTTCACAGAATCGATAGATACACTTAAAATGTACTCATTATACAAAAGGGGTCATTCTACGGATATACACCTCACGCCAGTAGCGACAGAACCACCCCTTTTTTCCTGAAATTATTTCAAATTAGTGTTCAGGATCCTCAAATCACTATTAATAAACCTGTCTTCTGAAAAATTCTAATTTGTTTTACTTCGCATGGTAACGCCCTAGTATCATCCGTAAGATTCGACGTAAAACCATGGAATTATCAGTATTGATAAATACACTAGAAAGAAACTTACTGCATAAAATGGGTCATCCTACGTGATATAACCTGCACGACTTAAATACTCTGAACGTCGAAGACTGTTTTTAAAAAGTTTTATTTTCAAAATTGGAAAAGACAGAAAACATAAAAGTACTTCTGAACAACGTGAATAGTTCGTCAAGACTGAGTAAAATAGATTATAATTACTACACGTTTTGCGTTTCCGCAAAGTTCATTGAAACGGACAAAAGTCTGTGTCAGCATCTCGTCGGTGCTCCGGTACTGGGAATACAGGGTGGATCAGGTGTATAACTCCTCCATCGCCAAATGGAAGCATATTTCAAGGACTGAAAAATGCTGCAGCGTTCTCATGGGGTTGGTTATCTGTTGGCCCTGCCGGATTTGGTCTTTGTTTGTTACGAATGAATTGGAAGCTGTAGTAGGCAGCTCCAAAAATAATTGTAATGTAGATAGGGATGATCCAGTGGGTGGTTGACGAATTTTCTTTATAAACAGTGTGGATCGGTCCTAGGTTGTGCTGTTGCTTCTGAAGTTCGTGGATCTTGTCCAAAGGGATGTTCTTGATGATGATTTCGGATACGTTCTCCCTGGGTGGACTATGTGGTACAATGATTTCTGGAAGGAACATTGGTTGTCCATGACTGACGGTTTTTTCGTTGATAAATTTGCATTCATCGGTTTCGAATCGGCAGCCGGTGGGTAGCTCAATCAAATAGTTTCCCAGAAGTGTTGTAAAATCACTTCGTTTGCAGGTGGTTTGGATTTTGGTATGGTTGGGAAGTATCGCAATATAGTGTGACTCATCGATCTGCTCTATTAAATTGGTTGAGGTCCTTACTGGTGTCTGCTGGCAGGTGACGTAGGTGGACGACAATTGGAGTAGTCGGAATACACAGTCTGGTTGTCTCAGACCGTCAATAAGGTTGTTATTTGGACAATAGTAGTTTGGTCGCAGTTCCATACATGGCATTGATGTGTATTGGTAGAAGTTCTCGTTCATTATCAGATAGGTACTGGGTGGAACAATCATAGTTGAATTGGCGGTAGGGATGGAATAGAGATGATATAGAAGGAAGGTTTCTGGATGGACAATAGGAAAGTGGAGCACAAAAACAATCTTATTATTTGAATGGTATGCTTCAATTTCTAATAGCTCATAATATCTATGAGTGAATTTTGGATCGTTTGGAAAAATCAATTGATTTGGATGATAGTAACTCAAAATTGTTTCAACTATAGACTGAAGTTCATCAATTTTCAATATACTACTATGTGTTGTTTTGAGTCTAGCGAATGTTACTGCGTTTTCAATATCCGTCAATAATTGCAAGATAATTTGGAGAGAAATATTGATTTGGTCCAGTACGTCTCTAATATGCCAATATTCATCGATATTTAAGATTAACTTGTTCAATTTGGTATTCAATTTGTTTAACGTAGAAGTTATCGCCTTCTGATTCTGATCAATTGTTGTGATTGTTCTATTGAAATTTTTGATTATTTCGGTGGTAAGAGATATTTCTTTGTTCAATTTTTTAACGATATTTTGTTGATTGGTTTGAAGATCATTAATTCCCTCGTCATAGTGAGCGGCATCATTTGCATCTAGATTTCCGGAAATACATTTTATAATCGATCCTAAACCGTCTACGAGACCTCTCTTTACTCGTCCATTTGGACTCAATGAATTGAATTTCTGTTCCGCGGAATTTATTTGAAACAAAAGTGTTCGATCAAGGTTTACAAGCTCGGACATATCGGAGATATTTTGTTTTTTATGAATGGTAGCTGTGATATTGTTGTAAAGATTTTTTATTGATTGAATTTGATGTTCGATAGGTTTTAGGTCGTAATAGTGGATGAAACTATGGGTTTTGATTTTTATTCTAGTCGTTCCTAGCTTGAACGTCAGAATCCCTGGGTTCTTGTTCAGGTTGGTTATTGTTACCTCCTGTGGTACTGCTGGTACCAGTAGGTGGCACCTGTAACAATTTTTTCTGATTAGCCTTTGGTCTTTTTAAATTTTGTTTGTGAAGGGCAATGACCTTAATATTTTTATTTCTGACAACTTTTCCTTTCGTAAATTTTGGTGACAGTTTGTTTCTTGTATTTGATTTTATTTTTCGATAAAGGTCGGTGTCTGGGGTATATTCTAAGGGTTCCTCTCGATTTCGATTATGTCTCTCAATCGTTTTCTCTTTGCGTTTTGTCATTTGTTCGTTTAGGTTTCTGCATATTTCTTTCGTCATTTCGCGATGTTCGTGAATGTAATTGTTCATAAGTTTTTCGTTGATGTCAATGTCAAATGGATCTTTGGTGTTCAAATGTCCGTTTATGATATCGATTGGTTTTTGTTTTGTCGATGTGTGAATCGAGTGATTGTACCCTAAAATAGCATAAGGCATTTGATTCAAAATATCGATATTATTCTTGTCTTTGGATCTAATAATTCGCAAGTGTTCGATTAGAGTTGAATGGAACCTTTCAATAGCACCGTTCGATTGGGAATTATTGACTGTTATGTAATGAATACTAATCTGATGTGTTTTAAAAAATTCTTTTACTACGGAATTTTTCAATTCCGATCCATTATCCATTATAACAAGAGTGGGGATACCGTGATGGGTGATGAAAATTAAAAATGCTTTCACGACTTCTAGTCCTGAAATTCCTGAAAGTGGGTATGCCTGAGCATATTTAGAAAATGTATCGATTATCGTTAAAAATTTCTGACCTTGTGCTTGGAAAGTATCGATATGTACTATCTCAAATGGTTTCGAAGGCGCGGGCGTTATCATAAGTTTTTGGTTTGGTGGATTCCTATCATATTTATTGATTTGACATATTTCGCATAAGTTTATATACTTGGTTACGTCATTCTTTAAGCCTGGCCAATAATATGACCTTTTGATTCTCGTTTCGGTTTCTACGATTCCGCGATGATTTGTCTTACCCTCATGATAGTTTTTTATTAATTCTGTCTGTCTGTCTTTTTCTGTAATGTCTTCTAGAACTGAATTACATTTTATCAATTTATATGCAGAGTTTTTGAAAGTCGTTTGTAAGGTAGTGATGATACGAGGAGTATACGTGTCGTTTTCGTATGTGAATTTTGGATCAATATAATTTTTGAAAAGATTGATTATATCATTTTCGAGGTTAGCGATCGATATTTGGGAAAGAATGCGTTTTTTTGTAGGGAATATTTGTTCTCTTTTTGGTTTTGTTGGTGAATGTAAGACGAATTTTATCATTAATTGATGATCATAGGTGTTGAGTGGTTTTTCGGAGGTTTTCATTTCCAGTATTGGTTCTTCATGGCTGGTGTGTATTGTATCTCCGTCTGTTTCTTCGTTTTCTTCGGCTGTGGCGGGTTCCTCAGAGGTGTGTTGTTGGTCCCTCACATCTGTCATTATTGGTGGGTCACTAACGTTTCCTGTGGTAGAGAGGTTGTCTTCATTATCATCAGATATCGATTTCCGATTGTTAGGTCCAGCTAATGATTGATTGAATTCATCTACGTATTGGAAAAATTCTTTTGTATTTATCTCGATACGGGAAAGTGCATCTGCGTTGGTGTTATTTTTTTCCTTTTTTGTACTCCACTTCATATTCGAACTCTTCAAGTTTCAGACGCCACCTCACTAGTCTCGAATTTGGTTCTTTGAGTGACATCATCCATTTTAGTGGTTTGTGGTCCGTTATTATCTTGAACTTACGGCCGTACAGGTATGGCCTGAAATATTTCGTAGCCCATACTATTGCCAACAACTCTTTCTCGATTGTGCTGTAATTTTGCTCTGATTGATTGAGTGTCCTCGAGGCGTACGCCACTGGTTTGTCTTTTCCGACGGGCCCCTGAGATAAAATGGCCCCAATGGCAACGTTACTTGCATCTGTGGTCAAATTAAAGTCTTTGGAGAAATCGGGGTACTGTAGAATGGGTTCGTTGGTCAATATGTTTTTACAATCTTCGAAACATTTTATGAATTGGGGGGTATGTTCGATTTTGGCATCTTTCTTCAGGTATAATGTTAGGGGTTTGGTGATGCGGGCGAAGTCCCTGATGAATTTTCGGTAGTATCCGAGTAGGCCAAGGAATCCTTTAATTTCTTTGGTTGTTCGTGGAATTGGATATTTCTTGATGGCGGCGATTTTGTCTGGATTTGGTCTGACTCCTTCTGGCATACGCAAGTACTCGTAGTGCCCATTCTCAACGTTGAAAGCCGTTTTCGGAATATCTTCAAAATTCATCTCTATCTGGTGGAATCCGCTAGCTAGGTCTAACGTAGTAAAATAGTTGCACTTTCCAAGTTTATCCAAGACATCCGTTATATTCGGAAGGGGATACCGATCGTCTATAGTTTTTTCGTTGACCTTCCTATAGTCGACGACTATTCTCCACTTCTTTTTTCCGGATGCGTCCTCCTTTTTGGGGACAATCCATATCGGTGATGACCATGGCGAATTGCTTGGACGAATAATACCTTGTTCTAGCATCGATTTGACTTGTCTTTCAACTTCGGGCTTGTGGACGAAAGGGTACCTATATGATTTTGTAAAAACCGGTATTTCATCTTTTGTCTTTATACAATGCTTGACTTGGTTGGTAAAGGTCAGTGGTCTGTTCTCTGAATGAAATATGTCGGAAAATTTTCTACATAACCGGAGTATTTCACGTTTTTCTTCGTCGTTCATATGAGAGGTTCGAATCAATTTGTCTATGTCAATTTTCGGAATGTCATTTTTTGGGGTCACATCAACATGATATATTTCGTAATTATTTTCTTCAAAATGTATTGATTTTATTGGATTCGATAAGGACAAAGTTATTTTTTGATTTGTTTTATTGGAAATTTCAGCTGAAGCTAGGCCATTTTCTGCTGTAGAAAGAGTTTCGGGAATTTCACAATTTTGGATATTTTGTTTCGGAATGATGACGTCACCGTTTTTACTGTCAACTGGGATTTTGGTAATCAATTTTGTATGAGGTTTGATACACACCTTGTAATTGATACTTTGAAGGGATGGTTGGTAGCGTATCGGAATAACGCAAGTAGGGGTGAATAATTTGGAATTGACAAAGTCGAGTTGGGCATTCAAAAGTTTCAAATTATCGAGTCCGATGAGACCATCAAAAATATTGTGAAAATTGAATAGGTAAAATTTGAGGCTATCATTTTTTTTGATTTCTGGGAATGCTGGGATCTCTGCACAGTAGTCGTGGGATGAGGTTTGAAAAATCGTAGATACTATAAACGGCTCGAAAAATATTTTATCGTGATAATATTTGGAGGCTATTTCGGGGTTGATAAAGGATTTCGTGGAACCAGTATCGATTAGAAGTTTCAAAGGGGGGTGATGAATTTGGATATAGGGAAGTTCTTTTTTGTCGGTCGACAAATGATACTCTATCACGTCTCTTCGTTTATTGTCTGGTCCTCTAGAAAATTTTCATGAGATTGTTCCTGGTACGTGTCGTCATAGTTTTCGTATTCAAAGTTCGTATGATTCTCTTCGCAATTGGGTTCTACTTGTTCATCAAAATGTTCAGTATTAAACAATTCTTCCGAAATTATATTGGGTCGTTGACCATTGTTTTGGAAAAAGTTATTAGGACTTTGTCTCCTATACTGAGGTGTCGTATTTCGGGTCGATATACTCATTGGTGTAGGTGTGTTTTGAGGAACATTCTGGGATGGTTTTCATGCATTTCGGGGTTTTCCGAAAACTTGGGTATTTGAAGGAAATCTTTGGGTAGGTGGGTTTGGGTGTCTTGGCAAATATATTGGCCCTCTTTGAAATTGGGGTTGTTGTGGTGAGGTAAAATTCATTTGTCTGTATTGTGGTGTCGGAAGTCGTTGAATAAAATTATTTTGAGGTTGTCGGTATGAAAATTGAGGATGATTGATCGGTTTTCTCACAGGCATATTTGTATGATTGGATTGGTTAGATTTTTGGAGGTATTTAATATTATCTTCTTCGATTATAAATTGTAAGGATTGAGCGAGCGATGTAGGCCTCATAGCACGTATAATTGGACCTAATGGATCTTTCAAACCTGCCAAAAATGTTTTGAGTGCCTGTTTTTTGAAGAATTGTCTCTTACTTTCACGCTGAGCAGCATCCTCTACATTGAGGTCGATATGATTACAAATTGTATTTAATAAATGCAAAACGTTTTCATGAAACTGAGAAGGTGATTCATTTGGCTTCTGCCTTAAGTTAACTAAGTCCTGATTCAAACAGTTTTCATCCCTTTGATCTTCAAAATTTTGGATCAAGGCTGATTTAATATCGGCCCAACTTTTGATACCATAGATGGCGACAACTTCTTCAGCCCTTCCTTCAAGTTTATTCATAATTCCGTTCAACAAAAGTGTGTTTTGAAAATTATTGACATTTACTGTGTCCCAATAATGAGTGAGAATCGATTCGGAGGAACTAATAAATCTATGAAGTTTATTTGGGTTTCCATCAAAATTTGGAATTATTGATAAATTCTTAATATCTAATGCTGGAGGAGCCATATTTAATTCTGTATTGGCAATTTTTAAATTATCAAATATTTCGACTAAATTTAATTCTAAATCTTCAGTGTTTTCGCAAAATGAAGCACGAGAAGAATTTGACTCTAAATCTTGAGTGTTTTCGCAAAAGGAATCACTGGATGAAGAGGAGTCTGACATGAACTAAAGAAAATCAACTTACAGCATCAGTATTGCGACGTCCGGAACCATGCGTACTCTTTCAGCTATCCTGACTGGATTCTTGGAAGACACGCTGTATATAGAGTTAGGATATTTCGTTTAAGAGTTGAAACTCACAGATTTTCCGCGATGGATATCCACAAAATTATCCTACCGACTGCGCCACTTAAATACTCTGAACGTCGAAGACTGTTTTTAAAAAGTTTTATTTTCAAAATTGGAAAAGACAGAAAACATAAAAGTACTTCTGAACAACGTGAATAGTTCGTCAAGACTGAGTAAAATAGATTATAATTACTACACGTTTTGCGTTTCCGCAAAGTTCATTGAAACGGACAAAAGTCTGTGTCAGCATCTCGTCGGTGCTCCGGTACTGGGAATACGGGGTGGATCAGGTGTATAACTCACGCCAGCAGCGATGGAACCACCCATTTTTTCGGACGGTAGAGGCAAAATTGACCCAAAATTCCTTTGGATTCGTATTCAGCATCCATAAATTACCGCTGAAACACTTGTTTACTGAAAAATTTTCGATCCTGAGAAATTTTAATTTGTTTCACTCCTCATGGAAAAATTTATTGATATATTAATTTTTTTTTTATAATGATAATATTTATTTCTATAAAAAAGTATTTACAAGTAGGTATTCACAAGTAAGTAAGCAAAATTCACAGTGATTTGTATAAAAATAAAAATAAAAATTTTATGTATCTTATCAACAATTTATTTTAAAATTTTATTGGCAAATAATAAAGGACAAGTCACTTAGTATAGCAGTCATGATTTTCAAAACACAAGATAAAAGATACATGTACACTATTAAATATCAAATCATTTAAACTATATAAATATATAGTCAGTAGACTGGTTTTAAAATTACATAACATATCAATATTCATGAAACAAACTAGCTATCATCAATGGGACATATTCACAAAAATTTTCCGTTTGTGAGCTGTTTGTAATGAAGCCATTGAATATCATCCTTCATTTTGTGGCAAATGACCACCTGCATACATGCATGTATCGAGGTTATTTCCTCTCATCAGTGCAAGGATAGGTCAGACAGCAATAGAGTCGTATTGTTCCACAAAACCAACGATAAGATTCAAATACGAATAAAGCGGTGTATAGCAATCACAGCACCAATTTCGAGGGAAAAACAAAACTTCACTACTTGCTGACTGCTATTCTACTTATTTCATGTATAACGGCGCCGCCATGGTTTCGAAGACACCGCTCAGGGACATAACCCTGAGGCCGTTAGGAAATACGGATTCCTTTCATTACTTTGGATTGTAAAAATCCTGTTTTGGTGTACCACGAAATTTCGTTTTTATACGTGTTGATTTTTTATTGATAAAATCTATCTCTTTTTGTCCGAGTCCCAACATAGCATTAGTAACTTAAAACCGTTTAGTAAGTGGTGTATTAAAATCAAGCTTGGGTTTTCTAGGGGCGGATTCTACCAACCTTCCACGAGTCTGGTTCTACGGCTATTAGGACACCTTTTTCGACTGTCAACCCAGTTGTTTGATTTATCCTGTTCTACGACTAGGACTACTTTTTGGTTGTCGAACAGAGCCAATACACATTAACGACGTATAAAGGTGGTGGACTGTAATGTATCACTCTGTATTTATATAGTCTGTCTGCAAAAACTGGCACGAACTTGGCCAGTGCTTTTCAATAATGCATCTTAACTATCGCTGCTGTAAAGGAATTTAGCAATATATAGGAACACGAATAAATCGTTTCATTTTGATTCCTTTGAGATCTTAAGTTTGGCGACGACGTAGGATTCTTTTTTTCAATAGAGTGACTGGCGTATCTTTAAGAAACATTTATCACAGTACTTCATCGCAAATAAAGTGGAAGATGCAAATACCAAACGTGCATTATTATTAAATAGTTGCCACGAAAACAGTTTAGACATGTTGGCGAGTTTGTTCCTACCGTCACAGCCTGAACAAAAAATGTATGAGGAATTGGTAACATTATCTCATACTCAATTTTCTTCGACACAGTTTTTCCAGAAAGGCAAAAATTGTATTGTGCTGTTAAATCTAAGGATGAAAGTGTTCAAGAATGGGCAACTTGCTTGTAAAAGTGGGAATTTAAATCGATTGAAATGAACACTTTACTGCGGGGCCGTTTCATAATGGGTTTCAAAAAAGGACCCATAATCAACCGACTATTTGGGGAAAAAGAAGATGGGCATTGAAATTGCATGTAATAAAGAAGCAAGTAATAAAGTTCGCGATATTTCCGGTCTGAAAATTAAACAAGAACCGGAAATTTTTCGATTTGGAACAAAAAAGCAGCAAAGTGGTACTGGTAACAAAAAGATTGGTGGCTACAACCGTTTTTCTGTAACTAACGATGGATTCAATCATTCGGACAGCCATTTTGATGGGCCATCCACCTCCAGTGGTCAAAGTTCTTCAACGATAGCTGAGTGTGGTATATGTAAGTACAGAAATGGTGTTTGTCATCTGTGCGGTATTAAAGGCCATTTGGCGTCAAAGTGTTAGAAAAACGCGAAAACACACCGTAAAAATAATAATAACAATTTCTTAAACTCTGCAACAATTGATCAACTTTTTATAATGAATACTAGAAATTTTTAACCGATTTCAATATATGTAAATGTAAATGGTAAAAGTATACAGTTTGAGTTGGATACCGGTGCCAGCTCATTTTAATTTCTAAAGAATTACGAGATAAATATTTCCCTGAGGTTGAAATTGTTTCTACTGATAAAGTATTTTCGACTTATACTGGAAATAAAATTTATCCTGATGGAAAAGTTCTTGTTGAGATTTTTTATAATAATATTACTGAACAAATATTTATGTATGTTATAAATAATAGAGGTCTTCCTCTGTTAGGAAGAGATTTCTTCAACAAGTTTAATTTTAGTATAAATAAATTGAATAAACTATACTGAATAAATTTTATGATGAGTTTCCATTAGTTTTCAGTGGTGAATTAGGGCTTTTCAATAAAGGACATATTTATTTGAAATTGAAGGAAAATACTCAACCCAAGTTTTTCAAAGCAAGAAATTTACCATTTTCTTTAAAAAATGCCATTGAAAAAGAAATAAATAGACTGGTAAAATTGAATATTTTGAGCCCTGTTGAATATAGTGAATATGGCACCCATGTAGATCCTGTACTTAAACGTAACGGCACAGTTCGTTTGTGTGGTGATTATAGTTTAACTTTGAATCCGAATTTGGAAATAGATAAATTTCCTCTTCGAAGAATCGAAGAATTATTTGTGAAACTACAGGGTGGTTAAATTTTCACTAAGCTCGATTTGTCGAATGCATATCAGCAAGTGTTACTTTCACCTTGTTTGAAGGTTTGGAGGGCGTTGCTTGTTTTCAAGATAACACGATCGGGTTTTCGATAGGAGGAACGCCTACGCGTCACATTCCTGGCTCGACGATATTTTCGGCTGTCGACTCAGTTTTCCGTTCCAGAGTTCCTAGCTTCGTTTTACGGTTACGACTACTTTTCGGCCGTCGAACGAAGGTTAGTCGCGAATAAAAATGGGTCCCTTTACGATATCAGCCCGTATTGCGAATACCTAGTACCTGAGGCCTGTGCACCAGACCATTCGGGACTAGAAAGTATGAGAGAAAGGAATAAGTAAAGTTACCAATACCTCCAAACCTCTCTACACCGTGTCTGTACAGTATAGTCCAATCAGGTACACATTGCCTTGGTAATAGTCCCCGACAAAGGCCCTGCAGAAGGTTCGCACTCCCGTTTGTACCTGTGATTTACCACCGAGACGAGCCCGTGTATTAGTATTCCGGCGAAAGTGGACTTCACATCTTGTTGTGTTTTGTTTCTTAGTATACAAATAAAATTTGGTGTTGTCTACCTAGCTCAGTTGTGATCTTTCATCCGTAAATCATAGAGCTTAAACTAAAGCAGCAAATGGAGTCTTAAAAAATAAAATTAGCTTAAAACGATAAATAAACGACATCCTGTATACAACGATTCGTTATGAAAGCGTGTAATAATACAAATTGCTCAACTATTATGTTAACTACAGTAATTTTTTTCTTTTAGTTAATTAAATATCAAAATATTTGGTGCAAAGTCCTTTCGATTTTGTGTTAACACCTAAAATTGCTCAAAATAATAGAGTATTGTAACGTGAAAATTCCCTTAACCTCTTACGGTCCACCGATCCAAATTTGGAATTTTGTAATTATTCCACGATAACTCGTTCCAATGTGGGAACTAATGATATAATACACAAATGTACTGTTTACGCCATCTATTGACATTTTGTTGAATGTTTGAAATTCGCCAGTCTAGTAAACAGCACATAACCTGACTTTGTTACATTTGGTGGTGATTGCTGCATAGTTTCAGTGAGTATTATAGCAAAATAAAATTATTGGGCTCATTGGGGGTACTATCAGATGACTATGAAGTAGTAAAACCAATTTTTTTCTGAAATTACTGTCTTTTATTGTCAATATTCCATTTGTTCCGTGGATGGAACATTGGTCATTTTCGTTAATTTTTCATTTGTTCCACGGCTGGAACATTGGTCATACAATTTTGAATTGAATATTCAAATATAACTCATTTATTGCAGAAGAACCAACTATGACTGATTTTCCCAGTGGAAGTGAAGACGAAAATTTGAGTGATTCGGATTATGACCCTGACTGTGACGAAAGAGCTACGAATCATGTAGATACTTCATCTGAAAGTGATCTCGAAGACGCGAGTGACGATGACGTCCCCTTGGCTGATCTTATACCTACAGTAAGAAACAGGTTAGACAAAGCAAAACTTAAATGGACCAATACCAAAGACAATGATAACCCTTCACATGTGCCAAGATTTGTCCCACCTGAATAGGAATACCCATTCATTATTTCCAAACTTATTTTTCAAATGACTTGTTGGATCATATAGTAGAGCAGAGCAATCTGTATTCAGTGCAGAATGACTCCAACAAACCTCTTCTACTGACAAGGGACGAGTTGGAAATATTTATTGGAACTATGGTTTACATGTCAATTTTTGGACTGCCAAGGCATAGATTATATTGGATGGCATCATGTAGTCGCCGATGTTTTATCAAGACACAGATGGGAAGACATAAAGAAGAACTTGCACTTCAATGATAATACACTTCTTCCCCAAAATAGAAACGATCCTAATCGTGATAAATTATTCAAAATCAGACCCGTAATTACTCACATTGAACATAAATTTATTGGCCACATCAAACCTCAAATGGTATGCGTTGACGAACAAATTGTACCATATAAAGGAAAATCTGCATTGAAACAATATAATCCGAAAAAACCCAACAAGTGGGGATAAAAGATATTTATATTATGTGACAGCAATGGACTTCTGCATGATTTTGAAATATATACGGGGAAAACTCTTCCATTACCTGGAAAAGAGGATATTGGAGCTAGTGGTAACATTGTCCTGCACCTAGCATCTTCAATACCTAAACACCAAAACCACTAACTCTTTTTTGATAATTGGTTCACTTCTCTGAATTTGATTACAACCCTTCATAAAGATGGAATACCAAGCTTAGGAACTGTTAGAAAAGATCGGCTTCCCGGATTATAGTTCAAAAGTGACAAGGACATGAAAAAGGAAGGTAGAGGCACCTATGAAGAATACACGAATGTTATAGATAATACCGAAATCCGAGCGGTGAAGTGGTTTGATAATAAAAGTGTGTGTTTAGTCAGCACATTTTGTGGATCCCGACCAACTGATAGAGTACAGCGATTTGATCGTGAAACTAAGACTAGAATAGAAATTTGCCGCCCATTTATGATAAAGCAATATAACAGCTTCATGGGAGGAATGGATTTGTTGGATGGGTTGATAGCTTACTACAGAATAAGTCTAAAAAGTAAAAAATGGTATCTAAAGATATTTTTTCACTTTACTGATCTAGTGATGGTCAATGCATGGTTGAGATACAGACAAGACTTGACCGAGCAAGGACTCCATAAGACTCCCTTGATTCACTGGGCTTCAGAGCAGAGGTAGCTGAGGGACTCTGCATGATGGGGAAGGATACAGAAAACATTAGGAAGAGAGGAAGGCCTAGTAGTAGTGGAAATATAGTAGAAAGAGAATATAAAATGAAGAAAAAGAATGCCACAAAACCGATTCCACAGTTCGACGTGCGCACTGATAAAGTGGTCCATTTTCCAATAGAAAAAGAAAAACGCCAAAGGTGTAAAACACCAAGATGTGGACTAAAAACTTCCACTTACTGCATTAAATGCCTGAACAAGGCAAGAAATTGTTTTGCAGAGTTTCATTATTGACCATTGTTCCATTTTTGGTACATTTGTTTTTTTTTGTTCAATAAAAAATTGGTTTCCATATACTCCCGACTACATCAATAACGATATTTTATCACTGAAATTCACAGTAAACATTTTTTGTTTACCTTGTAAGTGAATTCGGACCTTAAGACGTTAAAAAATATCGACTGATAAAACAAAATAAAATTTATATCTCAGCACAAATATTTTTATTTGCACATGAACTTTATCGTCCAAGAAGCTAAGTGACATACTCAGAATTTGAAATTTGATGTTTCCTTTCTTCTAATTCTTATTTGAAAACGTACTACTAGCGACTCTTGCGGATGTATGTATCGTTACTTCACACAGTTCAAACTGTGTAAACCTGTCAAAATTACTAATCATTCCGGAAACAACCACAAGGAGCTCTAGTGTTTGTGGGTAGTTACTCGTAAAATCGTGTTCAAATCGAAGGGCAATTTCAAAATTCAAAATTTCGGAAAAAATGGGATTTAATGAATTATTTTCATTGAATGTTATTTATGAGACCCAAATTGATGCAGAAAAGTAAAAAAAAAAAACGTGCGTGTTCCCTATTCAACCGAATGTTTGACATTAAGTGCTCGACATATTTTCTACATATTTATTACGCAGTTGTCATTGCTTACTTTTCACAGTTTGATAATGAGTGCCATTTGAATAATAACAATTTGCTTACAAAAGAAGAAAAAGTTGAGATTATTTTGTTGTGTGGTGAAAGTAATCCAACCAGACAAGTTGCGGACTTTCTTAATGCCAGAAATCCTAATCGTAATGTCAATCATACTACAGTAACACGTATTTTGAATAAATTCAAAAACAGGCAGTATTAACAACCATTTCAAAAAAACCTCTTACAGCTGGAAGAGTATCTACAGAAGTGGAAGTGGAAGTGGAAGTGGAAGTGTGTTTGACGGTTGTGGAAAATGGTGAGACATCAATAGAACAGATATCGACATCTCTTGATATACCCGTTACTACTGTACAAAAAAATTTTAAAAGAAATGAATTGAAAACCTTTTGAACCAAAATTCATAAACACTTTGAACGAAAGAGATTTTATTCCGAGATTTCAGTTTTCCGCATGGTATCAAGGAGAATTGGAAGAAAATTCACGTTTTCCTATAAATATTTTATTGTTGTTGAAATTGTTTTTTCCGTTAACCAGCTCTCATCCCCCTACGAACGACAACCCTCAAAAGTCGAAACTTGAGCGAGCTAAGGATAAACGTGCGATTCCGTGGAATGATGAATCAACATTTACAGCTGATGGAATGGTAATTTCACAGAACTGTAAAAACCTCATTGTACTATAGAGTGCAGAGACCAATATTTTTTTGTAAGGTAAATGTCTTATGTGGACTATTGAACAATGCTGGGATTGCCATATTATCGAACAGTAAAAAGTAAGCAATGACAATTGCCTAATGAATATGTAGCAAATATGTCAAGCACGTAATTTCAAACATTCGTTTGAATTCAAAGTCAGCTTAAAACAGTTGTTTTGGGTATGAAAACCTCCACAAAATAAATAATTTAATCAATTTGTGCTGAGATATTAATTTTATTTTGGTACTTCATCAGTCGATAGTATTGAACGTTATTTCCTTGTTACAATACTGTATTATTTTGAGCAATTTTAGGTATTAATACAAAATGAAAAGGACTTTGCACCAAAAATGTTTATATTTAATCAACTAATAGAAAAAAAATTCCGTAGTTAACATAATAGTTGGGCAATTTGTATTATTGACTCCATTTTGAAAATAATGGTGAAAACATGAAACCTCTCTTAGCTGGCCACGACTTCAAATCCAGATGTATTTTTCAATACTAAACAACTTTTCTAAATAACATTTTTTGATCTTTTCTAAAATGAGGGTACTTTACTTTTGACTCAAAATCAAGTTTTCCAATGCGCCTCCTATATTACGCATGTTTTGCTTTATTTTTTTGGTGCGTGTTTAGATTCATGGGATGCACAAACTTTTACTAAGAATAACTTTTTGTTGAAAAACCCATAATAAATAAGTTTCCCATATGGTGCGTACTTTGGGGATGACACTTTAGATTGGTGGATACCAACTTGAGGAGTGTAACGTTACCTACAACCCCACCACCACTCGCATCATTATAAGAGGGATGTCAAGAGAAGAACGGGGCATTATATTCATCGTTATGAGCAAATACAACGAACGAATTTGTAGTGTCGACACATGAATTTTCTATTCATTACTGTACAATTGTGTTTTGTATGTACTGTTTCACAAACATGACTATCGGTACAGAAAAATTGTTCCGGTATCTACTTTTCAAAAAGTAGATCATTTGTAGTGCACATGGAAAGAAATCACCTATGGAGATCACTCATGGAAACCGAAAAACAAAAACATACTCAACAAAAATCTATATTACCGTATATTCAATCTCTCCCCGATATTTCAGTGTCATCTCAAATACAAACACACAACCCTCATCAAGGTCAAACAGACAAAATTTTCAAAGTCTAAGATCATAGCTGTACAGTGGCAAACATGCATTAAACCTATTAGCTAAGTTTCCTTTTTTTCACAAATCGTACTTTCCACTTTTATATACTTTCCTATGAATTAAAATAACCAAATTTCACTTTAGTAAGAATTTTACAATATTCAGGAAAGTTATTCGTGAGAGTTCTGCAACGTTTTGGAAAGAGGGTCTAAAGAACCTGAAATGAATACGCTTGGAGCACTAACAGAGATCTTCCACAGAACAGAGAGAATAGTAGAATGTAAATGTCGATGTAGTCAAAAGTTTGGGTCTATTTGGGCTCAATGTGAATTCTTTGGCAAATGTCAGATGTCCTACACGACATAAGTAAAGTCTTAATTTAAAAGCAGCTGCAACCGTTGTACATGACTAAATCGCTGGAGAGATAGTCCATCCAGTATTCACTTGAAACATTATAAAAAGAAAAGATAAGAAAAAATATAAGTATCGTGAGCTTGTAGCAATTGATGCCATACGTGGGGGATGCACATAACATTTCCAGATAAACCACAACCTGGTATCAAATCAGAATATGCTTTATTATCAAAGAACACGGTTCTTATTGACGAAGCTAGTGAATATAATATAGTGAAAATGAATATGTATATAACTGAAATTAAAAATGGGTATGAACAGTTGTTGAGCTCACAATAATTAACGGACAAATAAAAATATGTATATAACATGTAGGTATATACACTGTCACATAATTTAAACCAAGCTGAAATTACAATTTTGTACAAGTCAAGCCAAAACAAACACTGACAATGTACAACCAACCACATAAACATATACATATAGTAAAATGAGTAAAAATATAATAAAATGAAAACGATTAGAGTGAATTTTCCTCTAAATTTACACAAAATACAACAGGCAACGTAACTGGTAGGAATAAAATGTAAAATTAGAAGTGAGAAGTTGACATGTGTTCCTAAAACAACTATGTGATTGTCGTCATTTGATAAGTCGATTCTAAAATTTTTTTTTTATTATTTCTACATTTCAAGCATTGGAAGTTGTCCAACAAATCACACCGCACGTATAATATAAAAAATACATTTTTTACAAGTTTACATTTAGTTCAAAATGAGTAAAACAAATTCTAAGATACTTCGAATTAGTTTCAGTGACTTCCAATCTCAACTTTTCATGGGTACCAGCCGAAAACATACAAAAAAATCCAAAATAAGATATTCTTTCGTATCAATGTAAAATAAAGTAAAGACACTTTCAAAAGCCTGCCGCGCAAAATTTTTAGTTGGAATATAAAAGCGACAAACTTTTGAAACTGTTGCTAACAGAGAGAGTCAAAGTCATACATCTAAAGAAATATTTTTTTAATTTCAAAGTGCACTTGAAAGAAGTATTGTTCTTGATTTTTTTTATTTTAATTATATTTAACAATTTTTAATCGTGAAGCAAAATCAATAGGAGTTGGTACCTTGATTTTATGAATTTTCACAAAAAATCATGATCTCCGACTTCACAATCCCCCAAGTACTGATTAATAATGTATTTTGTCACATGAACACTGAGAAATTTTCAAGTTGGGAGCATTAGAAGTGAGTGAAAATTCATTGCAAGGTTTGACTGATCAACTAACTGATATGTAAAGTTAATTAAAAGCTTGTAAATGAATAGATGCCGTTCTTCGATAAATATTAGGTTCATTTATAGGTCACTGATTTATTGCACTGATATTTTCACATGCAGAATACAAATCAAAGCCTTGTAAAAGTTCAAAGAGGTGTTATTTTCATTTTCATAATGAAACCTAACACACTTGTTTTTCCTTCTTTTCAGTCAATCAGTCCTCAAAAATAAACTCTAAAATAATACGATTTTACTTAAAACGTTTTATTTGTTTGTACGTAATTTTTTTGTTTGTCGATCGTCATTTTCATATAACAATGTTTCATATAGATATATTATTTTTGAATTTTACTATAGGTACTTTGTTTCAGTATTATTTACACATTAGATACTTACCTGATTTTAAGAACTTCCTGTCTAAGTAATTCCTAGGCTAGGAAATACCTGAATCCGATATTTACCTAAAGCGAATTTTATACCAACCTAAGTAATACATGGTTAAGGAATACCTAAATAAAACTTTGATTTGGAAAGTTTCCTACATATAATTAGTACCACTGTTTAATAATAACCTGTAACCGACTAGGTGTTTGATCATAAACTGACAAGTATATTGAAAAGAAGATAAATAACCCCAAATTTGATAGTGATTTCAGTTGTATTGGTTGTGTTGCCTTTATTATTGAGGTTTTTTGTGGTTTTTGAGTTTTTTTTTGCATTGGTTGAAATGAAAGAAAATAGAAATGCAAATTTTACGGAAGAAGAAAAACTGAAATTACTCAATTTATTGACCCAATGAAATTTTAAGCAAAAGACCGATTCCTCCCAGCGCTTAACTGCTTTTCATTCGCTGTGAAATTTTTTATAAAATCGTCTTTGACGTCACATATAGCCGCTGTTGCTTTTTTAATTACTCGGCAACATCTATACTTGTACCCACACCTGCTAAGTTCCCAACTTGCATCAAAACTTTCCGTATTTATCATAATAACGCAGTGTTATTAATAATTCATTTGTAGGGGCCCGGATTCATTTGAGAAAATAGTAATAGTAAAGGTCACCGAAAGTAAAACTTTCAAATTCAGCACCATCTTCAATTCTCTCTAAAATTTGTAAAGCCGTATTTTTGTGTAAACGAAAACGCAGAAAGAAATCAGTTTCATCCAATGTCTCAAAATCGTTGGTAAGCGGACAAATTACACGTTCGCGTGGCCCTTCGTTTTCAGTCTTTGATGAACTATCGAACCTTTAGAGACGTTCTACAAAACGTACTACTCGCACATTATTGAAATAATAACTAACAACAAATATTCTGCTATTTCGACGTGCTATCAGTCAAAACGACATCCAAACAATCCGAGGTTACGTATTTCCTAAATACTTTAGGCAGACCCAGCAAGCTATCCTAATGTGAAACCTCCTAGATCGACGCAACACTATTACTGCTTCAAGCTTTAGTCCGTGTAAGTTCACGTAAAAATTATAACTTTAAATTGTTTTGAAATATACATTTAAAACGAACCACGCTGAATAACTGTTGGTACAATGATTTTCAGGAAAAATAAAAAAACACGTCAACAATAGTATACAGAGGGACATATATTGACACATTTGATCTAACTTTCCCTATCGCACCCCAAGAGCATGTCTGAGCATGGTCTGAAGCTTATGCTTCGGGAACTACAAATTATTTGAGGTGAAAACGAGCCACCCTGAATAACTTTTGAAATAGTGATTTGCAGTAAAAATAAAAAACAGGTCAACAATTATACAGGAAGCCACATTTTGAAATATTCGTTCTAGAGACAAATATGGAAGCAATAAATCAAAAAAAGAGATTATTCGGTATTATTCGATTCTCCAACATATCCAAGTATTTCTCACCAGTCAAATTATCATGGATAAAAAAAGGTCCTATGATGTGGTCACCCAAAATTCATTTATTTTCTGAGATAATTGGGTATGAACTTGACGGTATAAATGAGGATTCGTATCACTCCAATATCGACAATTTTGCCGATTCACCTCTCCATTAAAACTAAACGAACTTTCATCCAAAAAACAAATTTTATATAAGAAATTCTGTTGCAAGTTGATCCGTTCAGTGAGACTTTCACAAAACTCGATTCGTCTGTCGAAATCATCTTCGTTCAATTCATGAACTATTCCAATCTTATATGGATGAAATTTGTACTTGTGAAGGATCCTGAAAACATATGTACGACTGATTCCTGATTCTCGAGATAACTTAATAAGAGATTGCATATTTTCCATTAGTCCAACGTGCCCTAAAACTGCAATAGAAATAGCTTCATCGTTGACAACTCCTGAACGGTTATGATTTTCATTGATAACAGATTCAGTATCCATAAATTTGTTCAATAATTCCAAAACGCATTTGCGTCGTACATTTCTTCCTGGATGATTATCATTGAACGTACGGACAGCAGCTCTAGCACTATTTCCATTCTGTTAGTACAAACTCAGTATTTCAATCCGTTCTCTTAAGAATTCACAAAAACAGAAACACCAATTGTAACTTCATCTGGTAGGTAATCGTTATTGTATAATGAGACACATTCAAAATGGAGAGAAAATCGAATTCAAACTCAACTGGGCAAAATAAGACTTTTTTAAATAAACCTACCTACGAATCCTAGGTAACAGATTGTATAGTAGTTAATTCAGGGTGCCTCGTTTTCAACTCAAATAATTTTTGGCTTCCAAACTATGAGCTTTAGACCATAATGCACTGAACTTTGTTGAAATCTGTTCAACATGGAACATCTGATAATGCAAAACAATATAGGGTGATCCATTAAAAAAAAATGGTGACATGATCTGGGGGTGCGATATGGATAGTTACATCAAATCTGATTGTCAAAATTTGCCCCACTGTGTATTAATGTTGAGGTGTTTTTTATTTTTCCTAAAAATCAATCATTGTTCCAAAAGTTATTCAGGTTATCTCGGTTTCTACTCAAATAATCTATAGCTCCCGAACTATAATCGTCAGATCATATGTATTATATTTTGTTGGAATCTGCTCATCATGGAGCATCTGATGATGCGAAACAATATTAAAAAAAATGGTTACATGCTCTGGGGGTGCGATTGGGGAACTAACATCAAATGTAAATATGTCAAAATGTGTCCCCTGTATACTATTGTTGACGTGTTCTTTTATTTTTCCTGAAAATCATTGTACTAAAAGTTATTCAGGGTGGCTCGTTTTAAATGGAATGCACTTTTTTTAACGGTAATTTAAAAGAAGACATTTATATGGCTCAACCTGAGGGATATGAAGATGGCAAGGGCGTCGATATGGGGGGAGTAATGGAAAATAATTCCGTCCCGTTCCTAGTTACCGTACATTTTCCATCCACCCTTATACAACATAATACTATTCCTAAACTAGCCTTTACCCCTCCCAAGAAAAAAATTGCGACGCCCTTTGAAGATGGTACAAATAGAGTTTGTAAACTTTTCAAAGCCCTTTATGGATTGAAGCAGGCATCACGCGAATTATATCTCTTGTTAACACAAAAAGCTTTTCAAAAACTATTTATTCGAATAGAGTGACAAATAATAATTATAAAATTTTAGTACTGGCTATTATAATTGATTCACAAGTACTTATATCAGAATCATTGCTGATGTCGGCAATCAATGAATGCTGTCGTCTTTGGATCATCGAACAATAACCTGCTGATGGATGGGGTTATCGAACTGTAACTCGCGTTTGGAACGAGAAATTCACGAATCTGTTGTTAAATTTCAAAATTACGATAGCAGATCCATGTGCTCTCGTGAGGAAAAACCTAAGGCCAATGTATATTGCTTTATATGTTGATGATGGGCTGGTAGCATCTTCAGATGAAACTGATATTTATCATTTGATGAATCACTTAGATAAGGAAATTTTACTACGGACAACGACATTTCAATACTTTCTTGGTTTAGAGATAGAACGAAAACAAGATCGGTCCATACATCTCCATCAAGCAAGTTACATCAACGAAATCCTGAATGAATTTGGTTTGTTAGACTCAAAACCTGCAACTGTACCTGTCAGTACCGGTGGTGAAGAAAACTCAATGTATAATGGAGATCTGTGTAGAATCCCTTACAGACAAGTTGTTGGAAGCCTTATTAACGTTGCTGTAGACACTAGACCAGACATATCTTACTCAGTGGGAAGTGTTAGTCAATTTTGGAATATCCCAATAAAAATCATTGGAATTCATTGAAAAGGATCTGAAGTATCTGAAAGGAACCGTTAATCTTGGTATTTTATATTCATCAAATGTGAATATGACTTTAAGAGGCTACAGTGATGCAGATTACGCATTAGACGATCAATCAGTGGATATGTTTTCCATCTGGGAAATACTCCAGTAACGTGGGGATCTCAGAAACAAAGTTTCGTATCTTTATCAACAACAGAGGCAGAGTATATAGCAGCTAGGCAAGCACTCAAAGAACTCATAAGGCTGAAGCTTCTATTTGAAAATACTTCAGAAGAATCTACTCCAAGGCCGATTCTATTTGTGGATAATCAAAGGGCCATAATAAGATTAGTTAAAAATCCCATATTTCACGAACGTAGCAAACATATTGATGTTCGTTTTCAATATATTCGTGGAAAATTTCAAGAAAATATATTTTCGTTGGAATATATTGCTACTGAACATCAAATTGCCAACATAGAGTGCTTCTCAAAAGTCCCCTCCGCCACTCTTATCTTTGGAGCGATTATATATAAACAACTGAAATTTGAATATTGAAGGATGAAAACTTCCCTACTAGTGATGATAGATGACAAAATCATCAAATATCATACTGAATGGAATTTAAATTTTAATGTTTACTAATGAGCCATTAAAACTGCCATAAATACAAACAAAATTAGTATTGTTGAATAGGTTTTTTCGATACCTTTTAAAAGAGATGTCGCTCGCCGTAGGGTTCCATTTAAAATTATTGGTCACAATGGCCTTGTGACGTCCTCTTGGACGATTTCGTCATCTATCATCACTAGTAGGGAAAACTGTGGAGTTGGCTTAGATTTTTATATTTTAATCTTTGTGTTTATATTTCTAGTGAGTCATTTGTTATTTGAGATACATTTCAAGAAGTTGTCACTGTTGCTCAATAAAAGTAAAATTTCAAAATTTCCTGATTCCTTCACGAGTTGAATACTACGTTTTATTCTGATTCAATTCTTTTCGTATAGCTGAAAAATTAATACGCCACCAAATCAATCAGTGAGTCGCCCTGGAGCTATTCTCGGCCCGCACAGGTTATGTGTGCAAAAACCTAAAACTACCGTATGAAAGTTGAAATTTTGTCGTTGGTTCTCCTGAGAGTATATCGCTTTCTAGAAAATCAGTTTTTGTAAGGAAGACAATTCACAAGGGATTATATTGACAATAGTTACATTCCTGTGACACCATGAATGAGAAAAAAAATTAACAATGAAATAAAACAGTTTTGTTTGATGACTTGCTGGTTATGAAACAAGTTTACCTTGCCGCTACCGTTGGCTCGTTATCCGAAGGTAAGCGATCACTTTTTCATCTTTATTGCATATTCTGAACGCCAAAACGTCTGTTTCTTCTCCTAGCATAGTTTTTACCGCACAAGATCTTTTTAAACGCGTGCCGGAACTCGGGATTGAAAATTGTATAAATAAGAGGATTAAGCATCGAATTGAAATAACCCAACCACAAACAAATTGATACGGAATAATTATTGAACAGATACGGGTTTATTGGTAATAATACCGCCATAATGAAAAATGGTAACCAACACAGCACAAACGCACCAGTTATTATTGCGAGTGTTTTGGCGGCTTTTCTTTCTCTCTTAGAGTCCATACCATCCCTAAATTTTCGTTTGATTGGGTGGTGTTGAGGTTGGTAAGTAGTACTGCATTCAGTAGTTGTTGGAAAATCAGCTTCCAGACCATTGGCGCAAGATGTTTTCTCAGGGCTACTGTTCGAAGAGGCGTTGGTGAATGCAGTTGTAGTTTCTGATATCGTTGGCAGCGGTCGACCTATCACAGTGACTACTGCTGCTGCTATGCCACCTGTGGAATAAAAGTAAATTAATTGGGCACTTTGGGTAGACAGGGTTGATGATGAATCGAATGATCATTTTATAATATTTGATACCCTAGTTTAGACTTGGCTTCTGACCTAGAGGTTCTCACGGATCAAATAAGCTCCCCTCAAATTTTTTCTCCTTACGGAATTATGCAATCAAATTTTATGAAATAATTCTCACATGCGGTATCCATTCATTACAGGGTGAAAAGTAAGTAACTGTGACATGTTTTGAAAATATCAAATTATCAGTATGTGTTAAGAGATGAAAGAGTTGCAGCATGAATTTATGTGAACCATCACGAGTACTATAGACATCCTTATTGTATCTTCCCAACCCAACCTTTCCAAATAGAACAATGGATGGCATCTATTTTGGTGCCAGTTTGAGTTCATGAATTTTTTCTATCATGACGTCGAAGGAGGGGGTTATCTTTTGAGTGATTCTAAGACGAAAAGTTCATATAAACATAGGTACGGTAATGTTTCGTTTTCAAGAAACATGGTGTCAAAATGTTCAAAACAAATCGTCGTTTTCGTATTATTATTATAATAATTATTGAATCAATTTTGATAAATATTTTTAGACTGGAATAGACTATTTATATGGAAAAAATAACAGTAACACCCCAGTTTTTGATGGTTTAGTAGTTGAAATGTTTTATTGTGTTATCCCAGCAACTTGCAATAAAGTAATTTTTATATTTTTTTTTTCAAAAACAAACCAAGATACGAAAAAAGTTCTAGATATAAAAAATTGTAATTCCAGTTGCTCAATGTGAAAAAAATACAAAAATTGTAAAGAATCAGTAGCGCACATTTTTATGTAAAAAGTATTGGTAACGGTATTTTTGATATAGTTAGGGCTAAATTATCCCTTCATGTCCCTTGATAATATTGCCAAATTTCAAAAAAATCGGTTGAAAGATTATGAAGATATTTACGAAAAGAATGATTTCTTTTAAACATTTTGACACCCTGTACCTTGAATACGAAGCATCACCGGACCTATGTTTATATACACTTTTAATCTTAAAATCATTCAAAGAATCATTCCTTCAAGTTTAGCCACGTACTCAAATAACACCCTAGACAATGTAATGCAGAGAAATTGCATTAACTCAAAACGTAAAACAGCAGAACGTACTTTTTCATCATTCACAAGGTCATAACGTACTCATAGAAACGATATCTGATTATATTCATAACGCATCTTACTTACTTCTATAGTCAACGTATCATAACGATACTGAGCAGAATTCGTATTGCACAGAACACGCACTCGATCATACACGTATCATATATAATACAAAATGTTTCAAAACCAGATCTACCTACTTGATCAAATTGTAACAGATGTGACGACTACGAAAGCAATTCCCAGCTTTCATAACTATAACTACTATCCATTTAGCTGAAATCGGTGAATGATATTATTGTTGATCATATTCAACACTCCAGGGTCTCGATTCTTGAATCGTTCGCCTTAAATTTGGAATCAAATAAAAGAGACAAACATACATATTTTATGTATATTGCTTTGAAACAGAAAATCGATCGTTCTACTCTATCACCGTATACAGAATACAGGCCCTGTTCTACTGTAGGCGTAGGTATATGGAGTGATAAATGGATGAAATCCAAGGTTATAGCTGTTGAAGTAGAATGCATCTTCGCTATTTCACCCACTATATTTATTTCATTCCAGTTTGTATGATGTAAGTCAGTTTTGATAGGTTGATAATGAATACAAAATATTTTGTCAATACTTGTGTCAGTTCTTTCATAAAGTTTTCTTCAAAAGTTATTCAACACGTCCACGAACATCAACAATAACAATAGCGTCTCTAAGGTTTTCGAAATCGTAAACTTGGGTAGAAATTAGTTGGAAAGTATTTTTCACTTTCAGTTATCATAAATATTATTTTTCAATTTTATTCAATTTTGCATTCAAATAAACGAATATGGTGAGCTTTCATTGTCGCATTTGACATTATTACTAGAAAAAAGATTTCTCCACGATCATCACAGAATTTGCTGATTCTGAATTGAAATTTGATTACAGAATGCTGAAATTCTCTCTCTTGAGATTGAAGAAATATTCTGCAACACCTCTACCCCCATGCAATTCGAATGTATTTACATTGTATCTCTTGTAATAGAATAATATTCTCACACTGGTTAGCAATAATAACATTAGCCTTGACGAAGTTGATTGTCACCGTAGTGGCACATTTCAGTAGTGGCAAAATTATTGCTGTCACGTTTTCATTCGAAAATATAAAAAGTATCATGAATTTATCGAGTGAATCAGATTCAGAGTGTGAAAATGCACCACCTGAAATTACAAAGAGTACAAATAATATACTGGAAAGTTTACTACCAAAAAAATCAAAGAATGAGTATGAAAAATATTACAAACCATTATATTAACGAGAGTCCGGATGGCTCAGATGGTCGCCCTCCACGCGACAGATACGCTAAAGTGATCCCAAGTGACAGTGACAACTCTTAGAAACAGTTAAATGCTAAAACTTCACCAGAAACAACAACTTCTTCGTCTGGCAGCCCGCCAGACAAGAAAAGTAAAGTCCAGGTCCCCACTCAGGAGTCAGAAAATATACAGGGTGAGTCAGTGGTAACTGCTGGGATGTGCCTGTCCATATTGCTGCAGACACCCAACCCCTCGGCGAAGATACCACAAAAATGGAAAGTGTGGCGAATAGTGACATAGCCGTTGGGAGAAGACGTTCTTCCAGGATAGTTGAGGTCCCATCCCAGATAGACATCACAAAGTCCCCCAAGAAACCGACGGCCACGAGCAGCACGCTGAATAACAATACTATTGAAATCGATGGCAACATCACCAGCCCCATCATAGCTGATCCTCCGGAAAAAGCGCAACAGGACACCGCTCCCACCACCGCATCACCACCTCCAACAACACCTATCAATTCCGATTCTTCGGGCAGTCCCCAAGTCGTCGAGGAAGCCGAAGGATCCATTGCTGAAAGTGGAGAAAATCAACCCTCCCCCACCTGAAGAGGCTAGGAAGACAGCAGCCCTCCTCCCACCATGATGCTGAAAAACTCAATCCCTACCCCCACCAAGCGGATGCAGCCCTCAGCGACTTAGCAAACAAATCTGAAATCGCAAAATACAGAAACGAAGAAGTCGTGAATAACGTCCACACTTCCCAAATCTGTTTGTCCAAAGACGCCAATAAAGCTGATGTTGCACTAAATCCCGTGCAACACACTTTCCAAAATACTTTCAGATCTGGGGAGACCGAAACGGTTCGCCACACATCCCATAACACTAAGTGTATCGGAAACTGTGGTGAACTAAAAAGTAACGGTGGCGAACCGAATGGAAAGTGAAGCGAAAGAGGACCCCAGGGCAGTTCGAAACACTTTCCAAAATACTCCAAACGATCCACTGGAAATATTCCGTAAGAATGGATAATCATTAGAAGCCAAGGACTTTCGCCACACTTTCCAAACGACTTTGAGTGAATGGGTTGGGTTATCTGCCTATGACAAATTTGATAAGCAGACAAACTTCGACAATGCGAGAGATAAGTTTCCGGCAGCGAAATTTCATCCTAACAAGTAGTTGCCACTTTCTTAACAGTTTTGTTTGGTGCTTTAGAAATTGTCCTGAGCGGTCGATTTCATTCTTGTACACATTTTTTGACACAGATCAAATAGCGATGCGAGGAATCGAAGCTTTCTGAACTGTTCCTGAGTTTGGATTCCATTGGAGAATATGAACCAATTCGAGGGTCAGGGCTATGAAATTTTTCATTGCTATACTTGAACTTCTTTGAGCTTGAAGCCCTGAGTGTTTATATCTGTCGAAATTTTTCATTCAGTTTGACGTCCGCCAATTCATCAAGATTTCTGTATGGGAAACCCCTTTCTCAATCCTGGCAAAATCTATCTGTATTGCAAATAAAACAAATCACTCTCTTTCGTGACATCCTACAATAGCATTTTCTGAAATTCAACCGTTTAAATCTACCCCTATGTTCTCTCTTATCCGACCGACATTTATTTCTATATATCATTCTCTCAAACAACTCTAAAAAATTATATATTATTATTATTCATGAAAATGTATTGAAAACGTATTTATTCATGTAATTGTTCGGGGACGGAAAATTCTGCATCGACAAATTTAAAAATCCTGAAAACAGATTTGTTGGCACACAGCTAACATAATTGCGTATACTTCAGAAAAGATCAGTGCATGATATATATTATTCCATTGTTTTTACTTCAAATACCCCTGGGGAGAGAATATTCGTATGACTTAGTTATCAACTCAAATAATTCCTTCAGGAAAAACTTCTACATAACAAATTCAAACGGAATATCACTTTTTTGGTAGAGAGAAAATTGTGGTATAAGCACTTGACAACACTCTTGTTCTTTGCCAGAATAATTCAATACCCTGTCACATTTCCACAGTACTTTTTGTAAAAGATAAGCAATAATAATTCCATAGGTACCACAGCATTCAATAATACTCCAATCCACAAGAATTTTTGATGTCTTGTCTGCTCTGAAATGAATTTCTACTCACTTTCAGACGGACAATCGCAGCTGGATCTATTAAAATCTCAATTAGTGTCTTTTACCATGAAAGTTTTCAACAATAAACTCAAATTTTCAGAGTAAGAACAAAAAACTTCACATGACAGTAGGGTTTGACATGTCTATAATAAGCCGGAAACCGGACTAAAGATATTACGCTCGCAGTTAATGATCTGAACTGACATCATACTGAGGAAACTGCTCCAAAAATGTGGCCATTGTTGGCTTAGATATTATGGCTCCATGATCCTGGACTATGTTGTATATATGGAATGAACAGATAAATTCATCTTCTTTCGTTTCGGATGGTCAGGGGTTTGTGAAAACCCCGTGGTTCGACAAAATTATCTATCGTTTAAGAAGAATGAGTTTTTGAACAGCCTCTGAATTTTTTAAATTATAACACATTTTGGAGTTGTTTTTGTGAGTTCAATAACAGAAATGTGAAGTGCAAACCTCCAGCTTGAAATTGCATACTTAATTTTTCATTATGTAACGTGGTAAAAACAACCACTTAGGTACTTGGATATCCACATGTTATATTTGCATGAAAAAGTAGAAATCTTCACGACCAAAATACACTTTAATTTTTAATTTTTTGATCATTTTTAGCAAATTTATGACACATTTAACGTTCGGCTCTGCCGGAACTTGCAGCGGCGAGCTAACACGAGCCTGAAATTTGATGTCGGCGTTCAAGCACGTTTTCTGGGAATACAGGCTCATTGTATATGGAATTACTGGAGATCATTCTTGTAGAGAATTGAATGATCTTCAACCCTATTCAAACCATATTTTTTTAAACTTAATTTTTTCCAAGATAAAACCGAAAAAAAACAATTTTTTTCAAATAAATTTTTTTTAGGTTCCACTCTGGAATTTTGGTAAACAATTTTTTTTTCTGATTTGACATGGTATCAACTACATGCCAAATTTGGTGTAGTTACAACCGATCCTCGTCTCAAAACTGAGTAGACTGTACTTAGGTCCCAATAACAATTTTGAAAGTAGCAGATAATATAAATTGGGACCTATTAATAATAATAATATAAATATAAAAATATAAAATAATATAAAAATATAAATACAAAATATAAAATATATAAGTATTAAATATATAACACGTAATTGTAAATATGAATTTAAAAACGTAAAAACAGTTGAATAAAAAAGTCGAACAAGAAGATAAAATAACACAAGTATTACATGAAGGCCGATAGAATTCAATATATCATACAAATAAAAATTAAGCATCTTTAAACACGTCACAGTAATAAAATAAATCAAAATATATTATTATTGGGGTTGGTATTCAAACAATACTTCTGCTGTTGGAGCGAATCAAAAATGTTTTTGTCAACGAAATCAGCAATTGTTTGTCTGGATTGACAGTATAAAAATGTTTTCAGAGACTTTTTGAAAATATGAAATACATCAATACTTCTAATTGAATAGGGAATAGTGTTGAACAGTTTAGGAGCTAAGTACGTATAAGTATGTTGGATGAGTGATTTTTGTGCTAGTGGCATGAGGTGATCTTTTTTCCTTGTATTATAACTGTGAGATGGTAATATATAACTCTTCCTTCTATAATAAGTTATGATGATGATATAATAAAAGAGTTGACGAATGTTGAGGATATCAGCTTCAGAAAACAGTTTTTCAGTTGAACAGCGTTTAGGCTTCGCTAGAATTAATTTCAGAAACCTATTTTGTAACATCTTAAGTGGATGAAGGTGTGCGTAAGTGGCTTTCTACAAGGGCCTGGCACAGAATTTTTAGGTGATGAGGGCTTAACAATTTTCTCAAGAATTTGAATTTATATATGATGTACCGAAGCTTGTTGCAGATATAATTTATATGTGCATCCCATCTAAGATGTGAATCTATAATAACACCCAGGTATTTCACTTTTTTATCAGGGAAGATTGCTTGTTTTTTTACCAACGATTAGATGTGAAAATGGAGGTTTGCTTGAACTATTACTGAACGGGAGGTACTGTGTTTTCTCCAAATTAACAGTAAGCTATTTATTATCAAGCCATTTTTTATTGTGCTAAGGTCTATTTCAACCATATTTCTTAAATCATGCCAACTATTTGCCTTGTAAAATATTACCGTGTCATCAGCGAATCCTATAATTATTCCTGTACTTTCAATAGAGTATAACCCATTTATGTAAATATTGAACAAGATTGGTCCCGAGGACCGTACCTTGTGGGACACCAATTTCAATGTTTTGCCTACTGCTTAAGATTTCATCTATCTTCACACTTTGGTTTCTGTTGGTGAGATAACTCCTGAATAACTTTAGTGGAATACCTCTTATATCAATATCTTCCATTGTTTGTAATAGTATTCCATGGTCTACTGTATCGAACGCCTTCGATAAGTCTATGAAAACGCATAGGCTCGACTTGTTTTCATCAAGAGCTGATGACACTTCAGAGGTTAGTGCTAAAATTGCATACTGTGTTGACACTTTTTCGCGAAATCCGAATTGACAGTCAGATATTAATTTGTACTTTGAAACGTACGATTCAAGTCTTTTTTTGATGATTTTCTCAAAGATCTTGGTTAGGTGCGTAATCAAGGATATGGGACGGTAATTTATTTAGTGCCACTACAATTGTTTGTTTAAAAGCTGTTAGTCAGTAGCCTTTCTCAACGAACATGTTGAACAGATATACTAAAGGCTCCTCTATATACTGGGAGACCAGTTTCAATATATCAGTTTATACCATCAATATCACTGGATTTTTTAGATTTAAAATTAGTGATTACGTTTTAATTTCATTTCTGTCAGTTGTTGATAACACAAATGAGTTCTGGACAGTTGGTTTTTTATGAATATAGTTGGGATTTCTGTTTATCTTCTATTTTCTCAGCCATTTTCTTTCCCATTTTAGTGTATACAGAGTTAAATTCGTTTGCAATTTCTTGTTTTTGTGTCAGAACGTCCCCTTCCTCATTTTTTATCGATGTAATAGGTCACTTGGTCTCATTCGCGTTGCTTATTTCTTTAATTACTCCCTACAATATCTTATTATCTGAGGAATTTGAATTTATTTAATTTTGATAGTACTCGTATTTGGTTTTTCTTATTAGATTGGTTAATTTATTTTGGTAAGTTCTCAGTTCATTTTTCAATTCTAGGTTAGTAGGATTCATTCGTGTTCGTTTAAAGAGTTTATTTTTTGTGTCTATTGATTTCACCAATCCTTTTGTTATCCATGGAGTGATTTTCGTGTTTTTTCTTTAATGTCTCACGTTAATTGTGCATTGCTCTATAGCAGTAAGTAGAGTGTTTATGAACGTATTCATTGCGAGATCTGGAGTAGGTTCGCTGAGAACTTCGTTCCAAGACAGTTGACTTATGTATTTTTTCAGTTGGGTGAGATCAGTATGGGTTTTCAGTTTTCTAACGGAGAGTTCATTGTTGGGTTGTTGTGAATCTAAAATGATTTGGAGAGCCGTCGTAAAGTGATCTGTGATATTTGTTTGTATAATAAGTGGAACTATTTTGTCCATTACGTTTGGTTCTGCTTTGATGAAAATATGGTCTATGCAGGATCCATGCTGTCCTTGAATTCGAGTTTCCTTGTTTATTGTAGATGCGAGCCAAATTCACTGAGGGTGTTCAAATATTCATTGCATATGTCATCATTTTTTAGTATATCGATGTTGATGTCTCATAAAAAAAATAGTATTAGTCTGTGTTTGGATGGCTTGAATCGAAATAACATTGTAAATGTCTGTTGAAGTCGTATGGGTCAGTGGAGGGGGGTCTGTATATTGCAGTTACTGCTATGTTAGTATTCCCGAATTTAATTCTCAACACTATGGCTTTGATATCATTGATTTTTACAACTTTGTAAGTATATTTGTATTTGGAGCGGATATAGATCATCACGCCATCATTTTGATTCGAGTTGCGATATAATTCTGTAGTGTGTAGAATCCATGTTTCAGTAAAAGCAACGCAATCAATTTCTGATTCTAGGTTATTGAGAAACATTTTGAATTCATCAATATTCTTATTGAGACTACGAATATAATTGTGGATAATTGTGAAGTTACAAGAATTTCCATTAACATTTAAAATATTTCTGCATTCTACATAGTCTTGAAGAGTGAACGTTTCTATTGTTTCCAGATCAAAATCGTGGATATATGCATCCATTTTGGGTTATTTTGATTAGAATATCTACCGTGAATTTGTTTTGTAATTTTTTGTCAGCGGAATGTTCAAAGGATTTAACAAATATCAGAAGGTTACATGTAGTATGGAGGAAAATCGATTATTTTGATTAGAATATCTACTGTGAATTTGTTTTGTAATTTTGTTTGGCGACAAAATGTTTAAAGGTTTCAACAAATAGCAAAAGGTCACATATATAACACAGGAAAATCAGTTGCGCCCGCTTGTAACTGATTCCGATCGTAGGCTCTTGGTCCTCTCTATTTGTGGAGGAGCAACAGCTGGTTTGGTTGACTTTTTTTGAAGATTAACCTTTATTGGAGTATTGTCGCTCTTATCCGTTCTTGTCCTATTGGTTAAATCGTTTTTCGGGGATGTGTCTTCAAAAATCTCTATGTTTCGTATGGAGGGTGTCGATGGGGCACTATTAATTTTTCGCTTTTCCGTTGTACTATTTTCGTTTACCTTTTTACCTAGTTATTACCTAGTTAATCACGGGAAAGATACGAATAACAATACAGCACATTTTCAAATTGGAGTGAATGGCTTCAGAGAAGAGGTATCTTTGGCGTATTTTTTCGATCTGAGTGAGGTACTGAAATCCGATACCCTATTGGCGCGTTATTCGATGGTGAAAAGAAAGTTTCATGAGTTGACATTGACATTGGTATAACTTGTGATTACAGTAGATACCAATTTTGCTATAGCCGGTGCTCTTCGTAGAGCGGAGCTTATGGAAATCACGCTTGACGATATTCAAGATACAGAAAATCTAATTATTGTGTAGGCCTACCTAACCCAGAACGTTACATAGCTCACAGTTGTAGACGATGATCGGCAACGTTTCTAGCAAATTCAGGCGGAGGGTTAACCAACATGAAACGTCTTGGAGGCTGGAAGTCAACTGCTGTTGCTGAAGGTTATTTTGAGGACAGGAGAAAACCATCTCGAATTAAATTATTTCATGGACTGACAACTAGCAACTGATGTCGTCCTCATCTATATACGAATGTTACTCTCAACAGCTAGTTACCACCAACTAACTACTTTGGACTGACTGTTCTGACTCGTTCGCAGAATGTAACAAATTTTTTTTTACATTAATATTGATAATAATTTGAGGATTTTCACGACGTGTCAGTTCATACACAAGGCACAACACTCCACACGACGTGTAATGGCTTCTTTTATAAGTCCGACTCTAACAGGGTCATCACATGAGTAACGAAAAGTGTCGGATCTAAAAGCAATTTCGAATGTACGTCCTATCTGTAGCCTACCGTTACTTTCCAATATTTTGGAAAAAACTATACATCAACAAATATAGGAATTCATCCAGAATAATGAGAAATTCAGGATTTCAGAAAAAAACACAACACTGCTTCTGTACTCTTGGAAGTTTGTTACAACATTTCATAGGCGTGTGATGACGAAAAAGTTAGTACTCGGGTGTTGCTGGATTTCTCAAAGGCTTTTGACAACATCGATTATGATCTACTGGTTTCCAAATTGAAATATTATTGTCGCAGTGAAACAGCAATATTAATTTTCCTCAATAAGAAAATAGAATGTCTGCAGAGATAATTGGTGTGACATTAGGTTCCTTCCTATCAACTTCGACAAAACTATATGTTTACGATTTAGCAGTCTTTCAACATCTCTGCCAGAATACACTCTGAAAATTCAACAACATTTTGTTATGAAACCTGCCAAAGAAATTAAATATATAAATTGAAAAAACAGAGCTATTCAAATTCGAGTATGCATTGGGATCTCGGTAACGGTAAAAAATAGAGGAGTGGTTGAATGAGGTTGCTTATTCCAGAGGTCAGTTACGTGAAACTGAAAAATTTGATCTAGCTTCTTCAGTTTTGCAGGTATACCGAAAGTAAAGGAGTGCTTGTTTTAATTTCTTTCAATAGTTAGCTTCTTCAGTTTTTCAGTTATACAGAAAGTAAAGAAGGACTTGTTTTTAATTTCGATGGTGAATGATATATCTTTCTTTGTGATAGAGAGTTGTCAAAAGTTTTGATGATTTAGATTCGCCATTGGGTGGGATCGGATGTTCTGGACAAAAAGGTAGGTCTTCATGTTGATCATGCATATGTTCAGGGTACTCCAAATCAACCTTCAGGAAGTTAACTCTATTTGCATCATCAGGAATCATAGTAACATCGATATTGGTATCAATCCATTCGAATCCATCATATGGAAGATATTGACTCATCGCCCACCCATACAAATTATTCACGACTAAATAGAGTAGATATTCTAAAGCTTTGTGAGGATCACAGTTTGACATATACTTGTTGTTAGCAACAAAATGTCTGTGACAACATTGACTGACTCCACCCCGTATTCCAGCCTCAAGAATGTTTCAACCCACAAGACCATGTGAATCCGAATAGAGTGTAAAAATGTACCAGTAAACTGTAGGTGTCATGACTGTTGGAGTGAAATTCCTCAAAAACATCTGCTGAAAGTAGAATATCCGTTTTAATATATAAATTACAATATTCGGATAAATTGTTGATTTGAAATGCGTTCCACACAATTTTAGCATGTTGATAAAATCTCTAAATTTTTCATGCGAATCTATAAAATCATAACTCCTTTTCGTTTCAACAGCTTAAGTTTTTCCTCATCTAGATGAATAATTTTTTTCTCCAGTTTGGGATATTTTGTCAGGTAACTGGCTGAAGTACCCAAACTAGAACCCATGAAGCATAGGAGTTGATAAAACGAAATTGGAGATTTCTATAGTTAAACAATGATATATTTTTCCTTATTAATTGGTAGTAAAGTGACTGACTTGAATTTGGCCAGATCTCGAATTGAAGAATTACCATCATAACCACTCAAATTCTGAAATACTTTTAGTAATACATGACTCTTACGGTAGTTCGAACTGCACCCCTGATGAGCTAACCCACGAACCACTCATTCGAAATGTGAATGGTCTTTCACTATTATATCAACACAAGGTAAGTGAATTTTAACTTTGGCGTGAAGCAAAATTTAACTTTTATGCTTTTACCCTGCTTGTTGCAACAATAATGCTCTAAATAACGGAAAGAGATTGCATACAGCATTTCCTGCAATGAAGAGACAATAAAAGCCCGCTCGCAGGATAATGCTTTTACTTTGGGTTTAACATTTCCTTTCGTGCCAGTGCTTTGCCTGAAGAACTATCCCAGTGATTTTGTCGAACTGCAATTTTAAGTCTCATATGCCCTGTACTAAGATTAGTTTAGAAAAGTATTCACTCATACAAAGTGTGATCACACGAGCATGTATATACATACGTAATAATCAATTTGATATTTTTAGTTTTAAACCCAACACCTTTTCAAGTGTTTATGTATTTATATATTGATTGATCGGTGACCTAATTTTGATTTTAGTGTAATTTTTGAAACCTCACCTGAAGGTAGATTCATTCCCCCTACCTGCCCCAAAGGGTCATAAATGAATTTGTTACTTTTGATTTTGGAACCAAAAAGAGTTATTTCATTATATCGTTTCCAAAACGATATAAACTCCAAATGAATAATATCAGAAGCATAATTAATGGTAAGGATGAAATGTAAAAATTATTTGATAAATTTGAGCATGAGTTCTAGCCTTTTCAGAAACGTAGAAGGTCGCAAACAATAATCTAATTAAAATTCCTACATATAATCAGGGTAATATAGACCAAATTGATAGTATGGTTATCTATTTAAATAATATTAAGGTTAAAATTCTAAATCAAGAAACGAATATCTTCCACAAAAAACAACTTTCTCTCATTACATCGTTATTGAACTATTATCACATATTCGTAATGATCTACACATATTGAAATATTGAGAAAAATGTCATCTTCAGTTATTTGAGTATTCTATAGAATCCCAATTCAAGTTTTGTTGAGGTATGAAAAACGCAAATATTTTATGTTCACGTACACAAATATAAAATTTCTGATTTGAATTTGGAGAACTACCAAATCACTGAAAAATCACTATAAATTATTCAAATCCAAGTGTATTTTCTATTTAGACTATGGTGAACTGAGTTCAAATCTGTATAGACCCGAAATAATTCTTTATATTGGCTCATTATATTAATAAAAAATATTTTTGTCAGCACATTTTGTTTTTTCTTGAAATGTACTGAAGCATTCTAATTTGAAATTAACATCAATTAAAATTTTTCAAACAGGCACTCAGACAGATATCTGCAAGAGATCTTTTCATAAAGTGAATAAAGTGGTTTCGATTGAATTCCGAGAGCTCATCATCCGTGGACAGCGCTGTTTCGTAGTTACCCACTCATCAGCACGGCTTTATGAGGTCTCTCGAAATTGAAATGAATACACTTTAAATCAGTACCCCAAGGCAAAGACAGTATGAATGAAAAGTAACTTGTAACATCTACAGTCACTAGTTTGAAACCTAATTTGAAACGAGGCATGGAATCCAAACGTTGTTGAATATTTACAATATTGACAGGCAGCCAACAAAATTCGTTGTTCTGACCAACCCAAGACTCAATCAAATTTCTCGTGCATTAAGAGGAACGCAAACGGAATCTAAAGTGAATACAGTGTTTTCGATTCAATTCCTTGAACTCCTCATCCGTGGACAGCGCTGTTCTGTAGTAGGTTGGTCAGAACCACAACTTTTGTTGGTTGCCTGTCAATGTCATTGATAATCTTCCACCTTTGGATTCCATGGCTCGTTTCAAATTGAATTTTGAAATAGTGACTGTAGATGTCACAAGTTACTTTCAATTTATAGTGTCTTTTCCTTGGGGTACTAATTCAGAGTACATTCGTTAAATTTCGAGAAGCATCATCAAGCCGTGCTGATGAGTAGGTAACTACGAAACAGTGCTATCCACGGATGATGAGCTCTCAGAATTAAATCGAAAACACTCCATTCACTTGAGATTCTGTTTGCGATCCTCTTAACGTACGTGAAACTTTATTGAGTTTTGAGTTGGTCAGAAAAACGAATTTTGGATTCCATGGCTAGTTTAAATTAGGTTTCAAACTAGTGACTGTAGATGTCACAAGTTACTTTTGGGAGATCTATTCATCTTTATACAATATTGAATTCAAGTTCCTCAGAACATATTCATTCCCCTCTTAAATTATTCTGCGTTTTTTCGCATAAAACATTTTTTCAATATATTAGTTGATGTTCTTCACTGTAAATTAAATTGTTTTTTCTTGGGAATAATGAACGTAATACTTATTATGTATCGATTTAAAGGTCAAACAATACCTGTACCGCTAGCAGCAGCCAGGCCTCCCGCAATTCCTCCTGCAGCTGGATTTTTATTTTCCCGCTTCGTCACCTCTGTGATGATTCGACGCCTCCTTATTCGTTTTCTAGCTGTCTGAAATATCCGCCAGTAGAGAATGAGTATAACGAGGAGAGGCAGGTAGAAGCTGGATGCTGATGCAAAGATTTGATAATAAATATCCTGACTCACGATACACTTTTTGTCCCTCAATCGAACTTTCCAATTCGGATCTTTCCATCCGAGCAAGGGAGCAATACATACAAAGGAAGCTACAAGCCATATGATGAAGATCATAAGGCCGATTCGTTTTGAGGTCCTTTGATGGATGTAGTCTATGTTCGTGACAGCCCAGTATCTGAAAAGATAACTACAGTCAAACTTTATTTACATGATACCAGTTTCAAATAGAGGGACTCAAAGATTAAACATTCTGGAAAAAAAAAGTGTAATGAGGTAAGATAAGACTTATTTATGTGAAAAACATGTTGCAACGTCTTATAGAGAATTGGCAAACAAGACTAAGCATGTAGTATCCTAAATACTACCTGGAAAATAAAATCGTTAATGAATTCTAAATACACGAATATTCGCAATTATACATCATTCATCATATACATACAGTGATTGTTGAATATGACACAGAACAGAACATGCAACACAAATACTTGTTACTTCCTAAATACATTTAATTTCTTCAGAAAAATAATACAATTTTTCAATCCCAAGTTCTTTGTTGTATTCAATGTCACATTATATTTACCAGTGTACATCAGATATTGGCAAACTATAGAAAAACATTTTGTTATTATATTCCTGAACAGTTCTAATGGCGGTTCATTTCTGTATATCTGACAACTGGAAAATTCGTTGCGACTCGTATCACGTGAACTAAGAGTTTTCGGAAAGAACCCCGCACCATTCTTATGGAAAATGGGTCCCGGTGAAATTCGATGAATTTTTGATATGATGTAGTTCAAGTCAAGCTGATCAAAAGTGTCGATGGGCCCAACTCAATCCTATAGCTAGTTTTCGAGATACAGGGCGTCAAAGTTGGTAAGTGGCCATTTTTTAAAGTAGTATTGCTTTCAGGAAAACATCTAAAATAAAAATGTATTTCGCGACAGATATTGCTTACCCATACAGCAATACTTCTAGACTGGTTCTTGATAAAAAATTTTGTTGGATACAGGGTGAGTCCAGCATTATTCAAAATGAAATTCTCAATCAACCCGACGAAGTGAAGATGTGACCAAACCAAGTATCATAATGATATGCTCATCATTTGAATATGTCAAAATTGATAAATTCAACATTTTGTACAGGGTGAGTCAAGATGTGACAGTTTCTATGGCGACATTTTGTATATTTTTATTTTATATTTTGAGCTTTAGGGATACTTGACCACCATCCATTCAACATATTTCTTGAACAAAATTGATATATAGTATGAGACAAACACTAGGTGATGACAAAAATTGCGAAAAGGAAATTTTTTTATAACTCATCCTGTAATTGACTTGCTGAATTTTTGATATGATGAAGTTCAAGTCAAGCTGATCAATAGTATTCATGGGCCCAACCTTGAAAAATAAACAGTTTTTTCTCTACCTGGTGTTGAAGGGTACCGTTTCAAACACTTTGATCTTTATTTGTCGATTCGTTGCACTTTTATTAAAATATTTTTACATTATTCATTTCCAGCTTCTCACAAAAGGAAAACTGTTACGTCCAGGGAACATCGTGTGAAGCAAAAAAATCTTATTGATTTTTTATTTTTGAACATTTCAATTCTCAGGGAACAAATATCTTGGTGAATAATTCGAATGCTGTGTTGTTCAATTCAAAAACAAATAAAATATAATAGAGATCGAGAGCGAGAGGAAAAGAGAAGAGAAAGAGAGAGAGAGAGAGGGTGAGAGGGTGGGGTGGTACTGTGGGTCTTCAGACTTCCAAAGTGGTGGGAAAAGTATATTGTTCATGTTATCGCAACGAAACTATCAATAGACGACCACATGTCTCATTGGAAATCAAGTGTATTGTGAGTTGTCTAGATGCCAATTCCGTGTAGTGCTAGCTTGGAGTGCACACCGACCACCCGAGGTGGGGCTGTAGGTTTTCCGGGTTTTCCTTCAGCTGAAAAGTAAATAAGCCACCAAAAATCAGTAAGTCGTCCCGGAGCGCCACGGCTAAAATAATAATAATAACCGTCCTCTGCCCGATCAGGGTACGCTCTACGAGTGTTCATGAGGGAGTATTATTATTAATAATAATATCAGCAACGTCCGGGGAAATACCCATAGAATAGTAATAATAGAGAAAACCAACAATACGAGAATAACTTCTGACAGTCTTTTTTCACTGTTGCAAGTGATCCACTTAAGGCTATGAGAACTATGAAAACTTCGATTTCCGAAGAAAAAGTACATCTACCCATTTGATATAGATTTCAGTAATAATCTCTTAATTATTTATATGATTCTCAACATGTTGTATTAATTTCATGGTATAGAGGTTTTTTCTGCAAGTTGTTGAATGTCACTTCGCCATTTATTACTATTTCAGATATAATAAAAGTGTTTCATTGAACAATATCTTATTTTTATGGAAATTAGAGGATAAGTTCATAAACAATACCCACTAAAATAGTAAAAGAATATATGTCGAATTTCAGAACTAGCAATTTTGAATTAATTCATCGATTTCATGGGAATGGCATCTTGAACGCCATTGACACTTGCGAGTTAGAGAAATTCCACTTCAAACCTAAATATGAAATATTTTCTGTTGATCTTTAAACATGTTTCCATAATTTGAATTACAATGGTGGGTACAGCAAATATCGCAAATTCAAAACTCCTCCTTTGGTCAATTCGGGTTATTACAAAAAGACAAGTTAGCTATGAATATGAAATTTTATTAAAAAATTCTATTGTCAAGTTGACAGATATTGAAAAGTGTATTCATTCATTAACTGCATTCGAACGACATTTAAATTGAATATTGTATTGTTATCTGATCCGTGAACTCATTGGCTTTCAGAAACATTATATCTTGTTTTGTTTGCGATAGACGATTAGCTACACAACGAATGATCCGAATAGGTGAAGAAGAGAATGTTTTCAAAAGAGAAGTGGCTATTCGAAGACGAGATGAACTCGGAAGACCGCCATCTGAGGTAAATGATTCAACCAGATTATGCTTCACTTGTGATCGATCTATTCAGAATGAACTTATTGCAATACAACAAGATCCAACATGTTTGAAGCTCGTAATGGAACATATCTGATTTGCAATGCTGCTGCAAATATTATTCGAATATCTACCGGATGCAGAGCAAATGTGTTTTTTTCAAGAGACATCTACATTCCCGAGAGCGTCAGGTCATGTAGACAGCATTTGGACGATCATGGATTCATTTTACAGCCCCTTACACTTGGATTGCGTTTCATCAATAGGCCTTACGTCATAAAAGGTCCGCAACTGCAAATATTCTTACAAGGACTTCGTAATGTTGCCAATGGTCTCACGAGGTTAGAAGACGAAAGCAGTTTTACAGATCATGAATTCGAATCAGTCTCGCCTGTGAATAAACAGCAATTCCGAGAAATGTTCTCCTACTGCGATAGAATCACTCGATCAGGTGGCTACAGGTATACAGTGTGGTCCAACGAAAACTTAACACCGATTTTCCGGCTTTAAAATGAAAATGTGGAAAATCGCTCGGACCCGTCAATTTCTAATACGAGGGGGAACAACTTTTCCGCTGTTTTCATCCCCGTAACTTCAACCACCTAACGGGGGTGAGCACAACCCCTTGATTTTGAATAGGGATGCGGGGTGTTGCGATACCTCATTTTGAAGATCTCATCGTGTACTATCTGACCGTAAAATTTCGCTCCAAAATATCCATCGATAACGAAAGGACAGGTAAAGTAGTGGAAGAGTACGTACTTTTGTGATTACTTTATTAAATGCTCGAAATGGGCACCATCCACTTCCATGCAGTAATATTAGTTTTGCTGAAAACGTTCACGTACATTACTCAAGATTTCTGGTGTAATTTGACGGCATTCATTAATGATCCGAGTTCGCTAATCATCCAGTGACTCAGGCTGGGTAGCGTAAATCTTGGATTTCAGGTGACCCCATAGAAAAAAGTCCAGTGGAGCCAGATCAGGTGATCTGGGTGGCCACTCAATATGTCCCCTTCTTCCAATCCAGGTGTGAGGAAAATTGTCATCTAAGAACTGACGCACCGGTTGAACAAAGTGAGGTGGTGCGCCATCTTGTTGGAAAATGATCGTTTGATGGTCTTCTGCATTCTCCAATACTTGCACGAGGGCTGGATAAATAGCGTTCTCCAATAGATCGAGGTAAATTTGGCCTGTGAGATTACCGGGTATAAAAAAAGGGCCCATTATGTGATTTCCATATATACCCGCCCAAACATTCAACTTTTGGGGGCGCTGTGTATACACCTCACGAAATAATCTTGGATTTTCATCTGACCAATACCGACAGTTATGCCGGTTTAGAATGCCGTTAAGGTAAAATGAACACTCGTCCGAAAAACAGATATCGAACATGTAGTTTTGATTGCCGTTAATTATTTCACTGATCACTTCACAGAACTGGAGTCGGCGATCGGGATCATCCTCATTCAGTTCCTGAACCAATCGTATCTTATATGGATGGAATTTATGTTGTTTCCGGATTCTCATGATTGTTGTGCGTGAAACACCAGATACATCGAACAATTTCCTAGTACTAACGGTCGGATCCATTGCTATATGACCTAAGACAGCCACGTCCCTCGCTTCGTCTCTTTCATGCACCTTCTTTTTGTTTCCAACTGAACCAGTTACGTCAAATTTGGCAACCAGTTGCACAACGTAAGCAGCGGATACATTTTTTCCAGGATGTCGTTCGTTAAATAAAGCCGCTGTTGTGCGCGCAGAGTCGTTATTTCAGAAAAATAATTTTATCATTTCCACCCTTTCTTCTACGGAATACACCATTTTAATTCCAATCCCAATTTACAATCGCTTTAACACACTTGTACCGTTCTTAAACATTCACGATAGACTAAGGTACAAAAACAAGGTCCGTCTACTTTTTTGGACAAAAATTTAACGACTCAATACCTTTGAAATGCGTCGGATACGAATACTATTCTCGAGATAAATTCCATATTGCCTCTTTCACTATTTTCGCTGTTATTTCATTATCGATGGATATTTTGAAGTGAAATTTTACGGTCAGATAGTAGACCATGAGATCTTCAAAATGAGGTATCGCAACACCCCGCATCCCTATTCAAAATCAAGGGGTTGTGCTCACCCCCGTTAGGGGGTTGAAGTTACGGGGATGAAAACAGCGGAAAAGTTGTTCCCCCCCGTATTAGAAATTGACGGGTCCGAGCGATTTTCCACATTTTCATTTTAAAGCCGGAAAATCGAGGTGTTAAGTTTTCGTTGGACCACACTGTATAGTGTTTCCCAAAAGAACCGGAACGGCCGAATATTTCAGCAACGGCTTGACATAAAAATATGAAATTTGGTATACGGGGGTTATCAGTAGTGCCGGATATAAAAATAATATTTGCAACGTTGCAAGATTTACAGTTTTTCCTATGGAGCCCTCAACTTTATTTTTTTAAGTGTTATGCTATGTTTATTTTTAGCTCATTCGATTTGTCGTATTCCAATTACTATAACCCTATAATATCAAATTTTAATTCCCCCAATTTTTGGAAATATGGCAATTCAACATTTCGTTAAAAAATATCTAAAAATTTCAATACCTCGAGAAATCGTGGCGATATGGCAATTAATAAGTCTGATCTAAGAATACCATTTACAACGTTGTCAAATTTACATGTTGTTTCCACTAATTGCTGTAGTTATTTAAACTCCTTTTTTAAATTTTGCGCATTTTATTTGATACTATAAAGTTATATTTTTTAAACTGAAACAAACAACCCTATTGATTATGTTCGAATCTTGAATCGAATTTTAGTTCTGAAGATTCGTACGTTATGTACCTACCCGATATAAACAGAACTTTGATAAAATTTTGTTAGAATCATGAGGTATTAATTATTAAGTGGCGTTTGGAAACAGCTAATCAACTGTTATTGTTATTGTTGTCAACCATCTGTTATTATTCTGAAAGTTACTTGAATTATTAAGATAAAATGGTTTTCTTGTTAAGTGAAGCTGAACGGATTAAAATATTAATCTATCGTGGTTACGGCGATAAAATGAGAAGCTATAAGAAGTTTGTGAATTATTCAATGCTGTACATCTAGAGAAGAAAATTAAAAAGTCTACAGTTTGCCGAACGATAAAAAGACTATTCCGAAAACTGGTCGACCTAAAACGGCCACTACAGATGACAATAAGTTGAATATCCTATTATCTTTAGAAGAGAATCCTAAAATGTCTATAACAGAACGAAAAACAAAATTTACCGGAAGATGTAAGTGAATCTTCAATTCACAGGATTCTAGCAAGAAAAAATTAAGCCTTATAAATTAATGTACACTCAAGAACTTTTGGAAGATGATCCTAACCGCCATATCGAGTTTTCTGAAGTCATAATGAATAAAATTAACGATTATCCAGATTTTAAGAAAAAAAATTGTTTAGTGATGAATCGACTTTTTGGTTAAATGGGCAGGTAAACAGGCACAATTGTAGGTTTTGGAGTAAAACTAACCCTCACTGGATGGAAGAATTACATACACAGCATCCACAGAAAATTAACGTTTGGGCAGGAATTCTTAACAACACAATTATTGGATCTGTTTTTATCGATGGGAACCTGACGAGTCAAAAATACTTACAACTTCTGAGAAGAAATGTGGTTCCTAAATTGCAAGAGTTGAACATTGACATCCATCAAATATGGTTTCATCAAGATGGGGCAACTCCCCATTTTGCACGAGAAGTTCGTCAATATTTGGATGAGGTATTCACAGGAAAAAGATTACCGATAGAATGGCCAGCACGCTCCCCGGATATGACCCCTACGGATTTTTTTTATTGGGTACATCTAAAAGATAGGGTGTCCAAAAATAGACCACTAAGTTTAGATCATCTGAGGGAAACAATTCTATATGAATCGACTCTTATTACTCCAGAAGTGTTAAATAATACTATAGTTGAATTTTATGACAGGCTTGGTTATTGTTTGGCAAATAATGGCCAACACTTTGAACAACTAAGTCTTTTATTTTCTCGTTTAGTTTTCCAAGGCCTGTTAATGTTTGTCTTTGGATTATTTAAACATAATTTAGTTTATTAATTACCTTTATAATACGGAATTTTTGTGCTAAGTAGTTTTGTATTTTTTCCTGTTTATTATTGTTTTTTATTAGTTATGGCGATATTTGATGGGGTTTGATTTGTTTCAGTTAAAAAAATGTAACTTTATGGTATCAAATAAAATGCGCAAAATTTAAATAGGGAGTTTAAATAAATACAGCAATTAGTGGAAACAACATGTAAATTTGACAACGTTGTAAATGGTATTTTTAGATCAGACTTATTAATTTTAATTGTCGTATCGCCACGATTTCTCGACGTATTGAAATTCTGTGATATTTTTTAACGAAATGTTGAATTGCCATATTAACAAAAATTAGGGGAATTAAAATTTGATATTATAAAGTCATAGTAATTGGAATACGACAAATCGAATGAGCTAAAAATAAACATAGCATAACATTTAAAAAAATTGAGGGCTCCATAGGAAAAACTGTAAATCTGGCAATGTTGCAAATATTATTTTCAGACCCGGCACTACTGATAACCCCCGTATACCAAATTTCATAACTTTATGTCATGCCGTTGCTGAAATATTCGGCCATTCCGGTTCTTTTGGGAAACCCTGTATAACCAAAAATGATTTTGTGCAAAATACGTCAAGGACTGTCAGACGAATTTTTGAAAGTTATGTTTCAATATCCGAGTAGACAGGCAACAAGTTTAGCTGTTACCAATGTGAGACAATCCTTGATGCAACGATTTGTTCCCTCATACATTGGACTCGATGCAATTACAAGACAAAATTACATTGATAGACATGTTACTGAGTTTGCTAACGTGCTGTATAACCCAGAACCGAATATTCCCAGAGTCATTGCATGCATTGATGGTACCTACTGCTTCATTCCAAAGAGCACGAATTTTCGTTCTCTTCGGCAGTCGTTTTGCATCCACAAAGGAATACACTTACTAAAACTAATTCTGATTGTGGCACCAAATGGCTACATCAGACCATATTTTTCCGATAACCGAAACAACGATGCTTGTTGTGAATGAGTTCGAAAGAGATGCTGACAGAATGAGAGGGTGGTTCCGGAAGGGGTGATATTATTTTGGTTGACAGGGGTTATCGAGATGCGACAGAATTTCTGGGTCGTTTGGGTATTCAATTAGGCCAAGTAATAGAGATATTGTCCTTGACAAAAATACTACCTGGAAGCCGCCTATGCCATCCAGTGCAGGACAGTCCGTACTTTATTCCCACTATGTCCTCAACTCGAAAATGTAATTTTTTAATTTGTTATAAACAATAAACAACAAAAAATCGCGTTTATTTTAGTTTTTTTATTGTAAAATGGAAACTATTGAAGCAGTGTTAACAGTGCAAAAGGGTGAACTGTAGAGAATTGAATTCCGAAGAGAATGACGGATCAAGCAATCCGATCGGATAATTAGAACCGGAGAAGAGCGGGAAAAACCGGAAAATTGTATTTTTTTTTGTTAAATTTATAACTCTGCCATTTCTTAATATTGAGAGCTGAAATTTTGCACGATAGTAGCTATTGACGTGCGCCTTATGTGTACAAAACCTGGATTCAGTCGGGTTAATACTTTTCGCACAATCCTCATTTGAATTTTTTTTGGAAATATTTTCGCGGAGAGCTGGATGCGTTTGAAGTTTGAATGAGGGAAAACGACCGACCGCGCGTAAGCGATCGAGTGGTGGGGACTGAGCGAATCGAGGAGAAACGTTCCTAGTCTGGTGGGAACAGCGCCGAAATCGCCTGTTTTAAAGTCTGACCCATTTTTGCGGTATATCAAAATGAGATCTATGCAGGTCGATTCCTTATATCTTTCTACATATGAAATAGAAATCTACGTCACGCCAGCTTGGTCGTGACAAAAATTACATGGAAAAAACGAAAAAAATTGGGATATTCCAAAAATTTATTAAAAGAAGGCGCTATATCTTCTAGTGTTGTTGTTGTTGTTGTTGTTGTTGTTGTTGTTGTTAGAAAGGCCTATTCACGTACTTTGGAATGAGTCTCCAAAAATTTCTATGTGCTTTATTTTGTGCTGAGATAAAATTTTCAATAAAATGTTAATGTTTCAACACGCTGAAAGTCACTCATGATTCACCCAACTAAAATTCTCTTTTCACAAAAACTGCGTAATTTTCCCAGCTACATTTCATATAAATTATGTATAGATCTATTATCGATAATGAATTGGCTAGAGCAATTTGAAAACGACGAATACAAGGACCGCATGGCATTTAGGTTTGCCACCGCTAATAATACTGTTTCGCCTATGAGCATTATTTTGTGCCGAAACTGAACTTTCAATGAAATGTTCATTTTTCAACACGCTGAAAGTCACTCATAATTCATCCGACTGAAATTCTTTTTTCACCAAAAACTGCGCAATTTTCCAAGTAAATTATATATACATATTTTCTTGATAATAAATTGGCTGCAGCCATTTGACGACGACGAAACATATCATCGGCGAAGCAATATTCGTAAACCACTATCGCCTGGGACCGTATGGTAAGGTTTGAAAATAGAATAAAGTTCATTGAATTGAAGTTCCTAATTCTTGTGAAACATATTTGTACACAATTCATTATATATTTACACGGTGTTACAGAAAGTATTCACTATTCATTCACAAGAAATGTGCTATTAATTTAAATTTTATTCGAAACAGATTACTTATATAGACTACTTGATAAAAATATTCACAGATGATATCATAAGAATATCCAATATGAAATTGGCAATTGGGAAAACCAAAACGATATCTGGAGAATGTACGATTGTAGGATTTGTAGGTTTTCCAGATGTACATGTGAGACACGAGATGTCCGTAGAACTACTCATTACTAATATCCTATACAATAGGAGTATTTGGATCAAAAATCCATCAAGAAACAACTACTTTCCTGGCTAATACTACGACCAACATCGAATTACATCTGATAAAATTTCCTTACAGAGTTCCTCTCCAATTGCTTGTTGCATGAGAATGTTTATCAAAATTTTCGGACCACCTATAGACCAATATCGGGGTGTTGCCCCTCATCAGTATAGGGTAGGTCTATGTTCGATGTAAATCCCATTTCAGGGCCGCGAACGCGCCCGCACCGTGGATAAATCCTGAGAGCGCCACTTTTATCACAAATAATTCAATGTTCGTAGTGGCATTAGCCAGGAAATAGTTATTTTTTGATAGATTCTCGACCCAAATACTGCTATTTTACAGGATATTAGCAATAAGAAGTCCTACAGACATCTTGTGTCTCATATTATAAGCTCATTGGAACTACAGATTTTTTTATTATTTTGTTACAAGAAAATGCTGATCTTTCTCCAAAGTGGTATTTTTTTTTTTTTTTTTTTTCAAAATTGTTTTTTTTTTTTTTCGTTAACCAGCTGTCACCCCCTACGAACGACAGCCCTCAGATGTCGAAACTTGTGCGAGCTAAGGATTAACGAGGTCTTACCTTTTAACGTGAGATTCCTAGCACGAGACCAGTGACCATGCTGGGAATCGAACCCACGTCCCTCTGATTGATAGACTAGCGCTCTACCATCATGACCACTGCGGCCCATAATTCCATAGACTTCCGCAGAAAGTTTGGATTTGGAGTTGGATCTACAGTAAGTCTTCTTTTTTTGATGATTGTTAATAACTGAACCAAGAGAGGCAAAGTCCAAACGTGGCTAGGTAACGAAAATCTGAAAGCCACTGACTGGGGGTGCACTGAACAAAATAACCGTTTAGTTCCCGTAAGAACCACTGATCCACCAATCCCTAAAACATTGCTTGATCAGATTTCGTGTTCATGCAGGAAAAAAGGATGTTTTGATGCATCATGTACATGTAAAAAACACAGCTTGAGACGTTCGAATCTTTGTGCACACTGCCACGAAGATACGTGTTACAATTTACTAATAAATAATAATGATACAATTATGTCTGATTATGAATGTAGATCCGAGGATGAAAGCGATGATTTCATGTCAATAGACAATATTAATTTCAATAGAGAAGTAGCAGAATGCGATGAGCCTGCCAAAAAAAGAAGGATTTTGTAATTGCGTTAAAATAAAAATGTACAGTTATTATGTAAGAAAATTGATTACTTTGTTTTGTAATAAAAAAGCTGCTATCTATTCATATATTTTCTATAAATGAAGATATGTAGCAAAAAACATAGAATACCTGCTTATTCTTTCATCACTCATGAAATCTGAGTCACGAATCGAATTCCTCAGGTTCAGATACCCCAAAATCAAGAAAAAGACCAATCAAATAGCTGCAGTACATGCCGAGATAAACAAATGCAAAGAATTATAAGTTGCGCGCAGCGCGCGTCTATTACTATATTATATACGTTTCTCCTCGATTCGCACAGTTCCCCACCACTCGATCGCTCACGCGCGGTCGGTCGTTTTCCCTCATGTTCATACTAGTTTTTAACACACTTAAACGCGTTTTATCGAAAAATCAGAATAGACGTTTTGTTACTGCTCACGTCTACTTTCCAAATCTATTTTTTAAATTTCAATCGGACGAACTCACACGCATCCAGCTCTCTGCGAAAATATTTCCAAAAAAAATTCAAATAAGGATTGTGCGAAAACTATTGATCCGACTGAATTCAGGTTTTGCACACATAAGGCGCACGTCAATAGCTACTATAGCGCAAAGTTTCAGCTCTTAATATTTAAAAATGGCAGAGTTATGAATTAAAGAATAAAAACACAATTTTCAGGTTTTTCCCGCTTTTCTCCGGTTCTAATTATCCGATCGGATCGTTATATCCGTCATTCTCTTCGGAATTCAATTCTCTACAGTTCACCCTATTGCACTGTTAACACTGCTTCAATAGTTTCCATTTTACAATAAAAAAAACTAAAATAAACGCGATTTTTTGTTGTTTATTGTTTATAACAAATAAAAAAATGGCATTTTTGAGTTGAGGACATGGTAGGAATAAACTACGGACTGTCCTGCACGGGATGGCTCAGGTAGCTTCCAGGTAGTATTTTTGTCCAAAAAGCAATGGAAAATGCCAGTGGGTCTTCAACGAGGGCAACATCAACCCTCAACGGAGGATACCAACGATTCTCGTCTAGTAACAAAATCAGGATGGGTTGTAGAAATGAAAAAAGGCCATTTGAAATCTATATTCAAATTCTAACAACAGACCATGCAGATTACTCATCTTCCACATCTTGGAGATTTCTACCTAATTGCAGGATCTATAATTAACAGATATCATCCGCCAATTCACATGGAAGGAGCTGATGCCGCGCTGGCACGTATATTATTGGAGAATCCGAGAGAACCTAACGTTCTTCAAGCATTGGTGGAAATTGAAAATTTGAACACCAGGAATGCTCAAACTTCTGGGTCTGTTTGAATTCTCAACAAGTGCTAGATTTTCCCATTTTAAGATTAGATTATCTGAGAGAACTTTCGATAGGTGTTTATCAAATTCGATTAGCTCCATCTTATATTCAAAATAAACTCCAAAGACAGGAAGATGAGGAAGAATTTCAACTTGAAATGTTAACAAACGTAGACAGAATTCCAGAACCTGGGCTAATCAGGGTAAGGAGATTCTCGCGATTTAGAAATTAAACGAAGTATCAATTATGGGTTTCGTATCGCCAGCATAACATTGATGAATTCGACGATGCAGAAGAAGATGAAAAATTCAAGGGTATTATTGTACTTGCAAGTCTGGAGCTCGTACTCTAGGTGCATGCTCACATATAATCAGCGTTTTGTGGTTCATGGGATATGGTCAACATGAGCAAAATATTCGCTACCCCTCTACAAGACTCACATATGTTATATCTGATGCTGCTAATAGACGTCAGCAAGTTAATCAACCTACCGGAGCTCATTGATATATAATTTATTTTGTCATATTTAAACAGTTTGGATCCAACAATTGATCTTCCTGCTTCAGGTCTACTTTGCCTATTGTTATTTTCATTCTTTTTGTATATTCAGTGTTTCCTATTCTATTTTTCTTTCAAATATTCGTGGTGATGTTTTCTTTGGAATTGAAATGTTATTATAAATGTATTTTCATTTTTCTTAAATATTCCTGAATTGAAATATCAGTATAAATGCTTAAAATATATCAGAATTTTTAAAATTCTTTGTACAACTTTTTTTCAATTGGAAGGGTCAGTCGGTAAGTAAGTATAATTATCACAGAATATCATTTTAGATGGATCAGTTCAATAATGGTGTCTGGTTTTCGTCGTTATTTCAACATTGGTCATTGACAATGATTCATCCTGTACAAAATGAACATCCTTCACCAAACTCTTGAAGTGAGAATTGAAAACAAAAAATATGATTATAAGCTCGGTGGAATATGTGGATAACTGAGTTAGTCTTATCTATAAACTTTCAACACCTGGTAGAGAAAAAAATGTTTATTTTTCAAAGTTGGGCCCATGAACAATATTGATCAGCTTGACTTGAACTTCATCATATCAAAAATTCAGCAAATCAATTAAAGGATGAGATATTAAAAAATCTCCTTTTCGCAATTTGTCATCACCTAGTGTTTGTCTCATACTGTATTTCAATTTTGTTCAAGAAATATGTTGAATGGTTGGTGGTCAAGTATCCCTAAAGCTCAAAATATAAAATAAAAATAAACAAAATGTCACCATAAAAACTGTCACATCTTGACTCACCCTGTAAAAATTGTTGAATCTATCAATTTTGACATATTCATATCAGTGTGATACTTGGTTTGGTTATATCTTCACTTCGTAGGGTTGATTGAGAATTTCATTTTGAATAATGGTGGACTCGCCCTGTATCCAACAATATTTTTTATCAAAAACCAGTCTAGAAGTATTGCTGTATGGGTAAGCAATATCTGTTGCGAAATACATTTTTATTTTAGATGTTTTCCTGAAAGCAATACTACTTTAAAAAATGGCCACTTACCAGCTTTCTCGAAAACTAGCCATAGGATTGAGTTGGGCCCATCGACACCTTTGATCAGCTTGACTTGAACTACATCATATCAAATTTCACCGGGACCCATCTTCCATAAGAATGGTGCGGGGTTCTTTAAAAAGTATCGACTGTGGTGCCGAAAAATTTGTGAAATTGGACCCCATATACCAATTTTCAATTCAATGAATTTAAAATTAAATAGTGAGTTTTGACGTCAAAAACTTAGCCATATTGATAATTGGTTACCGCTTTTGTGGTTGGTAAATCTCCGATGTTGTTCAAGAACTAACTCCTAGTTGATCTGGGGCTATAATTTATATGAAACCGATGGAGTTAGGGGCGTGGCTATGGCGTCAGCTGACATTCTTTTGGCTGACGGTTGATCGATATCCGAAGTCATTCCATAGCGGTTTTGAGAATGGGATCATTTAATTCAGTTTTTGGAGTATCCTCGTTCCAATTAAAAATGTCCGTGTATTCATGGCCTTCTCTTACGAGTCGGTTAGGAACAAGAAGTTTCAAATCTTCAAAAAGTATTTTTTTGCCTTCCTCACTGAGCGCATGATCAGCTACTCTTGATTTATCTCTTCGACCAAACCTATAGTTCTTTTCACCCGAAGATATTCAAGTGGTTCCGATGTTCACTTTTCCACATGTGCAAGGTATGCGATAGACTCCGGAGGCTGTTGTAGGAGATCCCTCCCATGGTTGGCTGATCTAAGACTTTGTTGAGTCTTCTTTGTTGGCATGAAAACTCTTAGAAAACAAAAAAATTCATGGACAACAATGAAAACAAACAGGGTGTCGAAAACTCCCAAAAACCCCTCAGAACTTAGTACCTCATATGATAAACTGAGTGCAGATAGCATAAAGGAGCTTTCCAGAATGTCGGCCAAAATTGCTGGAAAATCTGCAAGCAAAGGACAGAACCTGACCAAAAGTGTGGATGTGCCTCGGCCCATACAAGCTAGGCAAGAAATAAGAAAAGGCCAAAAGTTCCTCCTGAAACCCCTACGAAATGAGCCAAAAGCTTTATTTCCTTAAGTGAACCTCCAACATTCATAATCAGAAACGAGTGTACTCAAAAGGAGAGTTCTGAAAACAATACTATGAGAGCCCTGGAAAAACAAGGACTCAACATCAAATCATATAAGTTACTTTGTTGAATTCACATGAAAAACCATGAGCAGTCATATTGTCGTGAATTGTGGTTTTTTACGACTAACTAGGCAGATTCTGATCCTTCAAAGATTACAAACACTTTGTGGAAACAATATAGAAAACAAAATTTATTAATCTACTCAAAATTATTAAGTATTCTGGAGTCAATTACAATGGAAATCCCTCGTTGTTTAATTTCAATAGATTTCAAAAAATTAATTAGAAAAGACCTATAATTACAATCATAAAGGGGATATAACTTTTCAAACCATTCTATAAAAAGAGATACTCAATTTGTGTACTGCTCCAATTGCTGTCACTAGCTCTGAGCTCGGCAGAAGCCTAACTTCAACTGATCGAACTATCAGTAGCCTTCTTTCAAACTCTTGTTTTTGTTTAGAAAACGTACGAAACGTAATTAAGGACAAGTTGTGCTTGAAGACGTAATAGTTTTATAACACACATACTGAATAATAAAAAATAATTTAATATACGATGTGATCCAATCATTTTTGACAATATGGCTCGCACCTGATATTCATTATTTTTCACTAGTGATTTGGCAATCGCCTCCGTGGGAGTGCCAAATGAAGCAGGTAAGAGGCAGGTAGTAATCACCTTGTCCTATGTCCCAAGGAACTGTTTTACTCACCCTCCATGTAACTGGTCATTTTGAAATGAGGCAAAAACCTATAATTTTTCATGATAACACAACTTACCTTGGGGTCAGAGATCCATGGGAGCAGAAATGAGAAATCAATCAGCAAATTAGTTGCTTCTCGTTTCCTCCGAACCCTTCTCGCTAGTAGCATCTATGCCAGAGCGTAACCAATAAGCTACCCTCAAGAATTTCTGTTCACCCTGTTTAATGAGAATACCCCTCTAACTCTTTTCAGTCCCATAAATATTTCAAAACCCAACCAGCATTGTTTACAATAATATAGCTATACGAACCTTTGTTTCTCATGCTTGCCTATTGCTTCTTTTATTTTCCTGAGTTCATGATACTCGGAGGAACTTGCAGTGTAACCTTTAGGTTTGGTTCCTCAGCTTCGACAGAAATACGACTTCTGGTAGACTTTATAGCAATTTATTTCCAACGTAGGTATTAACAAAGTTTAGCGGCTCCGAACAACTACAAAAACGCAAGTAAGTATACTGAATACCCATAATAATACAGTGTGGTCCAACGAAAACTTAACACTTCGATTTTCCGGCTTTAAAATGAAAAAGTGGAAAATCGCTCGGACCCGTCAATTTCTAATACGAGGGGGAACAACTTTTCCGCTGTTTTCATCCCCGTAACTTCAACCACCTAACGGGGGTGAGCACAACCCCTTGATTCTGAATAGGGATGCGGGGTGTTGCGATACCTCATTTTGAAGATCTCATCGTGTACTATCTGACCGTAAAATTTCGCTCCAAAATATCCATCGATAACGAAAGGACAGGTTAAGTAGTAGAAGAGTACGTACTTTTGTGATTACTTTATTAAATGCTCGAAATGGGCACCATCCACTTCCATGCAGTAATATAAGTTTTGCTGAAAACGTTCACGTACATTACTCAAGATTTCTGGTGTAATTTGACGGCATTCATTAATGATCCGAGTTCGCAAATCATCCAGTGACTCAGGCTGGGTAGAGTAAATCTTGGATTTCAGGTGACCCCATAGAAAAAAGTCCAGTGGAGCCAGATCAGGTGATCTGGGTGGCCACTCAATATGTCCCCTTCTTCCAATCCAGGCGTGAGGAAAATTGTCATCTAAGAACTGACGCACCGGTTGAACAAAGTGAGGTGGTGGAAAATGATCGTTTGATGGTCTTCTGCATTCTCCAATACTTGCACGAGGGCTGGATAAATAGCGTTCTCCAATAGATCGAGATAAATTTGGCCTGTGAGATTACCGGGTATAAAAAAAGGGCCGATTATGTGATTTCCATATATACCCGCCCAAACATTTAATTTTTGGGGGCGCTGTGTATACACCTCACGAAATAATCTTGGATTTTCATCTGACCAATACCGACAGTTATGCCGGTTTACAATGCCGTTAAGGTAAAATGAACACTCGTCCGAAAAACAGATATCGAACATGTAGTTTTGATTGCCGTTAATTATTTCACTGATCACTTCACAGAACTGGAGTCGGCGATCGGGATCATCCCCATTCAGTTCCTGAACCAATCGTATCTTATAAGAATGGAATTTATGTTGTTTCCGGATTCTCATGATTGTTGTGCGTGAAACACCAGATACATCGGACAATTTCCTAGTACTAACGGTCGGATCCATTGCTATATGACCTAAGACAGCCACGTCCCTCGCTTCGTCTCTTTCATGCACCCTCTTTTTGTTTCCAACTGAACCAGTAGCATCAAATTTGGCAACCAGTTGCACAACGTAAGCAGCGGATACATTTTTTCCAGGATGTCGTTCGTTAAATAAAGCCGCTGTTGTGTGCTCAGAGTCGTTATTTCGGAAAAATTATTTTATCATTTCCACCCTTTCTTCTACGGAATACACCATTTTAATTCCACTACCAATTTACAATCGCTTTGACACACTTGTACCGTTCTTAAACATTCATGATAGACTAAGATACAAAAACAAGGTCCGTCTACTTTTTTGGACAAAACATTAACGACTCAATACCTTTGAAATGCGTCGGATACGAATACTATTCTCGAGATAAATTCCATATTGCCTCTTTCACTATTTTCGCTGTTATTTCATTATCGATGGATATTTTGAAGTGAAATTTTACGGTCAGATAGTACACGATGAGATATTCAAAATGAGGTATCGCAACACCCCGCATCCCTATTCAAAATCAAGGGGTTGTGCTCACCCCCGTTAGGGGGTTGAAGTTACGGGGATGAAAACAGCGGAAAAGTTGTTCCCCCCCGTATTAGAAATTGACGGGTCCGAGCGATTTTCCACATTTTCATTTTAAAGCCGGAAAATCGAGGTGTTAAGTTTTCGTTGGACCACACTGTATAAGGCTATGGAGTACAAAATAAGATTTCTCACTACCTACCTACAAAAACGCAAGTAAGTATACTGAATACCCATAATAATATAAGGCTACGGAGTACAAAATAAGATTTCTCACTACCTACCTACAAAAACGCAGGCACAGGTGAATTTGTAATCTCCTTTAGCAATTATTATCATCTTATAACCACAAGCAGTTTTGTGTAATTTTCTCTCGGTACACCCTATCTGAACATCAGTTCCATACGCTTCTATACGCTTCGATCCATCGGTAGCTGATTCCAGGAATGATTCGTTGGCGCAAAAAACAGAGTTTTTTGCGCTTCAGGTTCTTGCCTACGCTTTTCGCCATCGGACATATCAACACGTTCGCACAGCGCACTCGTAGGCAACCCAGAATACATCGGCTAGGTATAGTGGGTGATCAAAGTAATAATAGTAAATTAAAGTAAGCGAGGACTAATTGTTTCGCTACATCCCGTCCCCCCTTCAGTTGAGAACCTTATTAGCCGTAAGAAATCAGGTTCTCATGTATCGGTGATATTAACGTGGTAGGCTTTGATGTGGCTGGCGTGGAAGACGCCGCGTTCAACCTCCTCATTATTTTTATCGGTTCTGTCTGTGTACGTAACTGTTTTGGGATATTCTCTTTTTCACCCTGTATGGTCCCTCAAAAAGAAGAAGTAGCTTTTTTGTCTCAGATTTTATCGTTGAGAAAATGTTGATCGTCTTCAGAAGTACCATATCGTTTGGTTGAAATTTCTTATATGGGCGCCCTGGGTGGGCGGCAGCCCGCCGCGCCGCTTTCGATTTCAATGTCGCTTCGGCAAGGACTAATTTCTGTTGGTGTGACAACGCACTCGTGCCATCCTTCACATAGGTCACTTCCGGCGGCAATAGTTTCGTTGCCCCTTCACCGAACTCTAATTCCTTCGGTGTGAAGCCAGTTGATTCATGAGTCACAGAATTGAGGAACTCTTGAAACAACGGAATATTGCGTGCCCAGCTAGAGTGCTGCTCGTGGCAGTAGGTGCGTAAAATCCTCCCAATTTTGCGCATACAGCGTTCCGAGGGATTGGCCATGGCATGCCACACCGAGATATGTACGAGTTTTTTATACCCATTTCGGTAAGTGTTTTTTCTCAAATTTTGGAACGATATTGCGTTGCGTTATCGTGGAGAATGCGCCTAGGCTTCGAATGGGTGGGGAAGTAATCGTTCACCAACCTATTCAACATGGCTTTTGAAGTTGCTTTTGAAGTGGATACAACGTGACGAACTTCGTGAAAACGTTGTAAATAACAAAAATGTACATGACTCCTCCACGGCTACGGATGAGAGGACCCAGAACATCCATGGCGACTAGATCTTCCTTAGACTCTGGTATTATTTGTTGTTGAGGTGGGTTTGGTAAAGAAGAAATTTTTGCCTTTTGACAGACTTCGCATGTTTTGATGACCTTTTTGACTAGTCTCTGCATATTCCGAAAGTAGACTTCTCCTCGAAATGCGACCCAAATTTTGTAGACACCGAAATAGCCAAGGGAAGTATGCGCGCCCATTATCAATTCTAGGATTAAACATTTTGGAATGCACAGAAGATACCGGTACGGATCTGATCCCCGGCGGTATAAAATGTCTTTGTGCAGGACATAATTTTCCCTCAACGAAACATTGGCATTTACATCAATTATAATTTGAGCTATTTCCGCATCTTGATGTTGCCGCTGAGCGATACTTTTTAGGTCGCCTTGTAGCTTCGCGGGGAGCTTCAACTCAAATATCTTAAATCATTTGTCGGCGGGCGTTGGCAACCGGGTACACGCATGGCGAGATAAATCGTCGACCTGGTAATTATCTTTTCCCGGTAAGTGGATAATTTTGAAACAAAATTCTTGTAACGCTAATGCCCACCTAGTTATCCGGGGGCTCAATAGCCTATATGAGTTGAGGTACGTGAGTGTTCGACTATCTGTATGTAGCGTAAACTCGTTTGATAGTAAGTATATTTTCCATCTAGTGATGCTCCAGAGTGCGGCTAAAACTTCCTTCTCATTAGAAGTGTAGCGCCTCTCCCTGTCGATGTGACTTGCCCATGCAACCACCTTCTTTTCAACATCTACTATTTGGAACAGCTGTCCCGCTATACCTACGTCACTGGCGTCCGTCGCCACGTGCCAAGGTAGTTCAGGGTCTGGGTGGACTAGCAGGGTATCACGAACAAGTTCCTCCTTCAATTGATGGAAAGAGCTTTCTTGTGTTTCGCCCCATTTCCACTTGGACTTTTTTTCAAAAGGTAGGTTAACGGTTCTGATAATTCAGCAATGCGTGGTGAGAAGGCCCGGTCATAGTTGCAAAGGCCTAAAAATCTCTGCAATTCTTTGACACTAGCTGGCCGCTGATAATCTTGTATCGCCTGTACTCGGCTTGGATCTGGGCGTACGCCATGTGGACTAATGATGTATCCAAGGAAATGCATTTCATTTTAAAAGAAGCTACACTTCTCTAATTTAACCGTTAGACCTGCCTCCTGAAGTCTAGCGAATACTCTCCCTAAATGCACTAAATGTTCTTCGAACGAAGATGACATCACCAAAAGATCATCAATATAGGTTAACAAGAAATGATTGTACTCGTCTCCGAAGATTGTGCGCATGGCCCTGGAGAACGCCGCCACTGCCGTCGATATCCCGAACGGCATCATTTTGAACTGGTACGTTTTTTCTCCTACCATGTATCCCGTGAACCTACGGTCTTGCTCTCGAATCGGTATCTGCCAGTACGAATGGGATAAGTCGATTTTTGACAATAACTTTTTTCCTTGCAGGGACCGAATTATATGTTCGATTTTCAGGGGTAACTCAAAATCGGGTTCGATAACAGAGTTCAAATACCGAGCATCAAGACAGACGCGTACAGTGCCGTCCTTCTTGATGGTCGTCATTAAAGGCGAAACATAGGGGGTCGAGGAGCGTTTAATCACCCCCCCATTGCTCCATTTGAGCTAAGGTTTTATTAACAGCCTCCCGGTGAGCTACTGGTATGGGGTATGGGCATATAAAAAACTCCTTATTTTTTTAGCCTGATCGTCAACTCGTAATGATCCGTATAACCTGGTCTATCAGAAAAAATGCCCCTGTATTCGTTCAACAAGTAACTGAATTTAATTTTTTTAGCTTCAGAAATGTTACAATGATATATTACATTCGCAAAATTCGTCACCCCGTCCTCTGCCTGTATTTTTGGTATATTTTGGTAGGTTTTGTTGACAATTGCTGATATATTTGGTGACGCTTCGTTACCGAAATCGTGAGTGAATTCTTTTTCCCGCAAAATTATAGTATTGTTTCTGACCACGAGTTGGATATTCTTATTTTTCAAATCTAAAATAGCCTCTTCTTGACTTGTCTATTTCAGGCCTCTTCGCTCTTCGTCCTTCCTTCTCTTAGGTTCTTACTTTTGTTTCTACTTCCTGTGTCTTGAGAGACCTAACCATTGACTGGAAGCAGCCCATTTGTAGCCAGCGCGTTGATCTACCTACAACCTGCACGACTCCTACAGGCGCAGCTTGCCTCTTCTTGACTTGTCTATTTCAGGCCTCTTCGCTCTTCGTCCTTCCTTCTCTTAGGTTCTTACTTTTGTTTCTACTTCCTGTGTCTTGAGAGTCCTAACCATTGACTGGAAGCAGCCCATCTGTAGCCAGCGCGTTGATCTACCTACTACCTGCACGACTCCTACAGGCGCAGCTTACATTCGGGGTACCTAGCCAAGTGTCACTGGATCACTACCACGAGCAGCCTATCCTCTCTCCAACGGTACCCATCGGAAGGATTCCGGAGCCCTAGGACATACTGAGCATTCTAACATGCTCGCTCGCTGCAGCTAAGTGATAGTTAGAAGCGTACCTCTTGCTAGTTTGGTTTGCATACTACCCTACAATTGACTTTAAATACATAACTTTCTCTACTAGTGTTCCATTCCGCTCACTACAAAGCTTAAGGGTCATGATAGGTTTATTTCACACTGCTTGTTGGCTTTCTGCTTATTTACTTTTCTGTGTTAACTTTAATTACCGTAGTTGACAGCTCTATCTATTGGTTTGTACAGTTGCATGCTTGCCATAGTACACTGCTTCGGAGAGGTGAAATGTGTTTACCTACAACTGAAGGTTAGAAGTAGTGTAACAAAGAGAGATCCAGGACCGCATGCGCAGTACGGTCAAGCATGCCAAACGCTAGGGAGTTGGCCAACGCTGCTTCGCGTTCATCGTGTGACGTATTCGAGAGAGATCCCTTAGATTGATAAAATTTTGCCAATAGAGCAAGGCGCACACATATTTTGAATTAATTGAATTCAAAAAGAATTAAGATTTCAGCAGCAGAGGTTTGAACCAGCGGTTTATGTTTGGTAGCGAGTGAGGCTAGCCTTGCCTCCACGGAGACTTCGTAAGAGTTGATGTACAAATGTGGGTATATATTTCTCCAGCTACCAGAGCACGCTGTTTGAATATTAAAAAAAATAATGATTGTAAATGGAATGAAAGTCTGATAATAATAATGATGTTTGGAATAAATGTGAAAAATTGCGAGGTAACGAGGTTGTAACGTTTGAAGGTGCGATTTCAATGGGGAAAGTATACAGGGTGTTTCAAAATGTATAATTTAAGAGAAATGAACGTGACTGCTGCGTGTGTGTCAAATGTTATTGGGGGCAATGGGGGTAGCAAAGTATTCAGCAAAAATATATACGTCTTACATGTTTTTTAAGATAAAAAACATGGCGACTGCTTGTCAAATTTAGAATACCAGGTGTACCAACATATCATTTAAGAAGAAAAACATGGAGGTTAAAGAAAAAACACATCATTGAGGGTATGAGGTGGATATTTTTCAAAACGCTGCGTTTTTATCATCAGGTGACGTTAGATAAAAAAACAATTTAAATCAAAAAAATTATTATACAGTTTTATTTTGGTAACATATCACAAAGCTATTTGTATAGAATATCTACGTTTCGGAGACTGAAATTATAGTGGGGTTGATTATCAATGTGATGCATATAAGGTGAGATACCATCGTTGTTTCCGAATGCTGGAACCATCCATGACGTATTATCATAGTCCTCCAAATTCACAACAAGTTTAGGTAGGTCCAATTGATGAAATTTCTCAGTAAGATAGTCACGTTTTTGAAGTCTTCGTACATAAATGATATCAACATTTTGTAAATTTTTCTTGAGGATGGAATCTAATTGATGATATTCCACAAAGCCAGGGGAATACCTCAATCCATGAACGTTTCGCTCCAAGAAACAGGCAGTACGCTTATCTGCACTACTCTAAGAGGAAAATGGTATGGATGGCAGCAGCAGAAAATTACTACATTGAATTCCAATCCCAATGGCAATTTCCTTAGGATGGAATTGTTGCTGGATGGTGAAGCCTTGAATATCTACAACAGCTATTCTCATGTTGACTCTGTGATTGATACTGAAGTGAAAAGCATATGTTCAGTTTAATTTGTTAATGATTTCGCTGAGTGGGAGGTGCTCAATAACAGTGTCGTGCACAATGATGTAATAGGCTCTAGTAATTTGGGAAAATCCTTCAGATGCCTCGATTTCGAATTTCACATCAACAGTGGAACTTTATATGCTCTCGTCCCTTCTGGAACAATCGATGACAAAGAGAGTCTTGCCAACAAATTCGGTGGAGCTCAGCAGAGGATTATGTTGATTAGTAATTTTGTAGCTGAGACCGAATTGTGCATAGTTGAAATAGGCTTCCGAAAAATTCCCCTTTGCAAAATTCAGATGCATATTCTCTTTGGGATAATTCACACCGTTTAGAGAGACCGTTATATTGGTGATATTCGAATGAGCGAATATTGTTGGATCATTGTTAAATTTGGTGTAATCACGGTCTTTTTGGAAACATATAATCAAATAGCGAGGACTCTCGAGAAACGAAGTATTGACGGCCCATATTTCACTTTTTGCGCCTTGTATGAGAGCAGGCAACATATGAAGTTCCCATTTTCTGAACGGCATGATAATAGGAGTATCAGCTTCGATGGCCTTCAAGAGTTGCAATTTATTTTGATCATTCGGAAAAATTCGCTTAACTTTGAGTTCAACATTTTCAATTTCCAACTTGACTGCTGATGTACCAGCCAGCGATCTAGCGGTCTCCTCTATTTTGAAGCACTTGCTATCATCTGCAGCTCGTACTAATCGGATGGTACGTTTGCCATAGGAAACACATTCATAATCGTTGAAAATATTCAAAAAATGTTTGATGGGTGTGAGCGTGTTGAATGATAGATCAGTGGTGTTGATAACCCCAGCGTTGCTGGGGAAAGTCCAACTTGAATTGGACAAGTGTTTGATATCTTCGTCGGTGTAGGTGAGAAAGCCTCTAACAGTACTAACAATTCCAACTTCACGAACCGTCTCCAATTCCTTACCGCTTTGTTTATAACTAGCAGATTGGAACATGAAAGCGCCAGCATTGTTTACGAATGTTACACGTCCATTTGGTTTTCACAACTTTTCCACTGATGAATAGCAGGCTATCATACAAAGCATCGTAAGCGTCAGATTGATTGATGTTGATTTCAATGACATCATTGTTGCGAAAGGACTTGACATATGGGTAGTAAGTCCGCCATTCCACCTTTTGTATGGATTCATCGTTGTGTGGTTTTCGGAAAATGTTGAACACTTGATTGAACAACATGATAACCAAGAGATTCCAAAAACAGTTTATTCTCCGGTGACAGTAGTTGACGCACGCTGGAGGTCTTAGTGAAGACTGAGGTGGGGTATGGTGGTGAGTTATTCTTATGAGTAGTTAGCACCATACTTTCGCTTCAATTCCGAACGAAAGATTTTTTCTTTGTTTCGAGAATCAACGAGTTGAGAATGCTGGTCCAGCACTCGCAGCGTAATATTGTTTATTTCGTCTCTATGAGCAATGGGTAGATGAATGAGGTAGTTGGGCGTTTCGTCAATTGCGTAACCAGGATCAACACCAACAGCAAATTCGTATATCGTATGAGACGGTGCGTCGTTATAGAATGCTTCGAACGTAATGTTGTTATGTGTATGGTACGTACTTTAATGATATCTACAGGTAGATATGATGCGTAATGCAAGTTGGGTTTGAGAAGAGTAGACGAAAACCCTAAAATGCGGGCCGAACTGTTTGCAGGTCGGAAATCGATTGAGTGTTTAATGCAGAATATTTTGCTTTTCAGCGTATTATTATTCGGTTTGAGATAGAAAAATTTCTGGGGGTTTTCCTTTTAGGTTTAAGTTTTGATGTGTTTGCTGATCAAAGCCTCAATATCATCAAATTTCGTAAGAGCCAGTAGGGATATCTATACTCTGTTTAGTTTTGCCACCATTTTCAAAGAAGTAGAATTTTGTAACTTCTTCAATGTTGGGTATACTGTTCTACGAATGGAAGCTGAGCAAAGCCAAACTGTATTCTGAATCAGAATCCAATTGAATGGGCGGATTGAAATCGATGGAAAGCGTTGAAGAACGACTCGTCAACGTCAATATCATAGACATAACTGATATGGTGTCGGAAGCGCCCCCCCTTAAATAATGAACAACAACCTGGATGAAAAATTATTTATTTATTCCTACGATAATAACATTCAAATCGTGCGCTAACTGGTCCATGATACTCTGCTTCTTTTAGTGACGCCGTTGACAGTCCAAACTCATTTTGATAATGAATGAAACATGGTAGACGAATCTGCAATGCGAATCGATTTTTGTAGTCCTTTGGTAACCTATGCCATACATCCAGCAACTCCCAAGGTCCTGCGTTCCCAATCAAGTATTCGATTGTCAAAGCTCGCAGTTGAGTATCAGTGAAATCTCGCAATGATTTATATTTATGCATTTCAGCCAACGATTTATGCATCTCAGCGGTGGACATTATGAAGTAGAAACTTTAGGCAGAGATGTCCGCAGTTACTCTGATTGTAATTTTGATATTGACTATTATTGTATGTAATTCTTACACCCCTCCCAAAATATCTTGCCAATTATATTGGAGGTTTGAGATTACCGGAACTATCGAAATATTGTGCGACATTGCCGTTTTTATTGTAAGCTACCCAATGAGTGCCCGCATTCAAGTGGGAATCCAAAGTCAATACAGCGCATTCTCGCAGCCAAGGACCACAAGTTGGCAACGTATCACGCATAAAGACTCCACGAAAATGTGGTATTTTTATCTGACGAGCACACTCCTGAATTTCCGAATCGTATAATGCTCTATCGGGTAGCTTATCTAGCAGTCTTTTGCTCTTTCAGGTAAAGACCTCGTCCTTTGCGTTGATGTTTTATCAGGAACAGTCCAAATCCTCGAGGGGTTTTGCGCAAGTACAAACCCGAACCCAAATGCTCCATGGATTTATTGTGACGTTGATCTTCTACGAGTTTCTTTTTAGCATTTTTTGCATCTATCACATTTTTTGGTATGGAGCTCACTCCACCCGCCAACGCACCCAAAGTCGAAAGTGCAGCAAATATAGGTATGAGGGGTAGGATTCCTCCAGATTTTGCATCGTATGGAATTATTCTAGGCACTCGTATATTCATACGTCCTCCAGCTTGACTCAAGGCCATTTTAGCAGCTCGCAAAGCCGAAGCACTAGATTTCTTAATATTAGTAGGATTGTGTTTCTAATTTTTAATAATTTTTTGAAGCAAGTTACGTCGAAAGGGCACGCCCATACCTAGCTTACGTTTGGCTTTCATGGTGGAACTCGTTCTCAAGCTCTATTTTCCAACACTTGATCTGCTTTATGACGGTCTTTTAGGGAGTCGGATTGAGAGTATTCAATATCGTGGTCTTTGCAGCTTTCGTCCAAAGGATTCACGCCAGTTTCTCCGCGTTGTAATCTCTGTCTCAATTTGGTGCCAGGTCCGCAAAACGAATAACCTGGTAGATGCAATTCGAACGGGAGCTTATTGATGATTAAATTGACAACACCTGCACCAGAGTAAGTCAACATTGATAATGATGAGAGATACCTTCAATGCGTTTATTTATAACCGTTTTCATCACATCATGGAAGTCTTTCAACAAGACAAGACACTGCCTATAGCAGTATTGCTGGGAAGCATGGTAAATTATTACCGAATTCGTTTCGTGCAATTATTTGTGGGCCAAGTGGTTGTGGAAAGACAAATGCCATCTTAACACTGTTATTCCACCCGAATGGAGCCAAATTCGAAAACATCTACGTATATTCAAAGTCTGTGTACCAACCCAAAAATCAGGTGGTTCAAGAAATTGTAGGAAAAGTCAAGAGGTTGGAATATTATCCGTTCTGGGAAAATGAGGAAATCATAAGCCCTCACGAGGCCAAATCAAATTCCATATTTATTTTCGATGATGTTGCATGCGATGGTCAACAGAGAATTCGAAAATATTACTCTTTTCGCAGACACCGAAATATTGATGCTGCATACCTTTGTCAGACATATTCAAAAATTCCCAAACAATTGATACGAGATAATTGTAATATGATTGTGCTTTTCAAGCAGGATGATATGAATTTGAAACATGTATTCGATGAACACGTTTCCCCAGACATGACGTTCTATGAATTCAAGGCAGTGTGTGCAGAATGCTGGTGACAGCATCGATATGGAACCGTTGTGATTATGAAAGATTTTGATATAAATGCTGGACGTTATCGTCAAGGATTCGATAAATATATAAGTATACAGAGGGATTGATGTATCCCACAGTTATCATCATGAAACCGTGGAGCAAAGAAGTTGATGTTATTCGAAAGACTAAAATCAATGAAATTGCAAAAGCTATTCGAAAAAAATTTTGGTTTTGAAATTGGGTTCATCTGAAGAAGATGAGTCGTTGCAAAAATTCTTTAAACCTGTATCTGTCCCATTGAGGAAAATAGCAGCAATTCCGCCGCAATCTCCTACTACCCCAATGAAAAATGAGGCAAAATCTGAACTCAAACAAGAGAAAGTGGAAGAGCGTGAAACCTCTCCATTCGAATCCATCGAAACGACTCCATTCCAATCCCTCGAACATGTTGCAGGTACAAATGATAATGATGGTAATGATAAGGATATCTTTAGCGTAGGCACACAAGAGGAACAAGATAAGAGCTTTGCGTCAGACATGAATGAACAAGTTTTACAGGAATATATCGATCAATATCCTATGAGCCATTATAAAACATTGTAATGACAAACAAATCGATAAAGTTTACGGCCCTGTATATGATGGTGTATCTTCAAAATGGTTCCTTGGTAATAAAGAAATAGATTTCGACAAACGCAGCGGATACATTAAAATGGGTGGATATCAGTGGAAAGCAACACCCGGTATATATGAACTCATATTTTGAACACACCTGAAAACTATAATAATGAAGATATGCAGGTATACAAATCAATTGTAGATTTGTCGAACATTCACAAAAACTCCCTAGGCTATCCGAAAGGTAGTAAAAGATACAAGTATACCGACATAATTGAACCAATGTGTCCAATACGAAATCACCGTAAAATATCGACACGTACCGGTTTACCTAAAACATCTAACCCTGCAGCAAAAGTAAGCGGTAGGCCTAAAAACATACCTATTGCAATGACATTCAATACTAAACCTATGGAGTTTGTTTATTGGGATGACCCAAACGAACTATGCGAATGCCTCAAATTATTGATAGCCTCTCGGGATGCCGGAAATACTTCGCATGACAATGAGATTATTGCAATTTTGAGTGAACTCAAAGAGGCAAATATAATTCTATAAGATGACATGCATCCATGCATACATTCACATTTTCAAAATGGTTATCGATAAGTTTGGACGTAGGACAGCACCGCAGATGGCAGTGATGATAGAAAGCAAAAAAAATGCAACTGAGTGAGGTACGCTATAATGAAACCAAGTCATTTTTCGAAAAATTCAACCAACAATACAAAACTGATATTGAAAATATTCGTGGAGATTTGTTAAAAAAAAAATTACTGAAATAACCGATTCGATTCATTCGCACAATTTAAAATGGGATATTAAGCACAAGATAACGCTGCTAACCAAGAATGAGTTGAACCAGTTTTAAATTGATATGATATGAATTAAATCTCCAAAAAAAAACAGATATAGCTAGTGTAAAATCTGCTGTCGAGGAGATTACTAAAAGACAAAATGTAGTGTATACATCATCATAATAAAATAGTAGGTTTCACATTTTCGCCATTACTTATGTGTGATGGCTTCCAAAGACAAGATTCAACTTGTCCGTATACATATACATATGCATAAACCTATTAGAAAAAATTATCGTCGACGTCGCACCATTACTAAAGGCTTAGATGATTTATGGCAAATGGACTTGGCTGAGATGAGACCGTACGCTCATCAAAATCGTAATTTCAAACTCCTTCTAGTCGTTATAGATTGTTTCTCGAAATTCGTGTGGACTCGTCCGCTTAAAACGAAAACGGGTGAGGAAATTACTAAAACGTTTGCAGATATTTTGGCACACACGAAACGATGCCCAAAAAATCTACAAGCCGATCAGGGAACGGAATTTTACAACAGTAAATTCCAGAGTATGATGAAAAAACAATAGATAAATCACTACAATACGTACAGCATCCTCAAAGCCTCTATGGCCGAACGGATTATAAAGACTTTGAAGGAAAGATTGTACAAGTATTTCAGCTTGAATGACACCTACAAATGGCTGAATATATTACCTAAAATCACAAAATCTTACAATAGTACACGACATTCAAAGACGGGTATGAAACCTTCGGAAATTGATAAAACCAACGTGAAAGAAATTCTCAAATCAACATACACCCACTTGAAAATAGCTGGACCGAAAAAATTCAAAGTCGGCGATGTTGTGCGAATTAGTAAGGCAAAGCACACATTTTAGAAAAAGGTTACACGCCCAATTGGACTACGGAATTATTCAAACTCATCAAAGTAAATATTACCAACCCCACCACCTTCATGCTGAAAGACATGCAGGGTGCTCCTATCAAGGGTGTTTTTTATGCGGAGGAATTACAAAAAACTGCAAATCCAGATATGTGGAAAAAGTTCTGAGGAAGAAAGGCAAAAAATGTACGTTAAATGGCTCGGTTTGGATAACAAACATAACAGTTGGATCGAAAACGTTGATTTTATATAGAATCTTATGGGAAACAAACACAAATCATATAATTCCGAGGGGTCTTTCAAATATTTTTTCACAGTCAACAAACATGCAACAACAATTTTAAAATTGGCCACGTGATCTGGAGCTATAAAAGCGTATGCTAGCACAGACGAATATTCAGTTTGAAAACGAAAATAATGTCTCAACATAGTGGTTACGTCAGCGAAGTTGAAGTAATGTGTGGTAGTGATGAGGAAGATTACAACGAAACTCTAAATGCCATCGACAAAGCATTGGGACAATATGAAATGGCTGCTCGAAACGAACATCAGTTGATGTTGATGGTCTTCCCTATGCCATCCTACGAAATTCGATGTGGCATAAGTCTCTCCAGGTATTTTAGCTCATGCATCATTTTGAAGCAGCAGTTCTCCATTCGATCCATCAATTTTGCTTCTTTTGAATGGGCATCCCTCATTGACATCCTGCAAGAAATACAGGAAATCGATGAGTATGTAGATGAGTATGATCCAATCACAACACGTTGCGGGGATTACATTCACATCACACAGTACATTGAAAGTAATACCAAACAAATTTCCATTTCCAAGGATATCACGAACATGAAGCTGTCCCAACAAGATGTAAACGACATTCACATTCACACTTGTGGGTGCTGTCTGACCGTATCGCTATGCTGGATGCTATGAACTTTTGTGACTATTATCGAGGTGTTTTTGATATTATTCAATCATGGTTACGTGATAATAAAACTAATTTAAGTTTGGAAGAAATTATAGAAGGTTTTTGTCAAGCCTCATGTTTAGATAGTATGTTGGCTAATGCTTTACGTGAATAGTTATTTTATTATAAACAAAAATTTATGTATGATTTATGTAATGAATGAGAAAAAGAAATCAATTTTTTTTATTCAATCAATTGTTGGTTGAAAAAACAAGTCAATGAACTACAAAATTTTTCACCATGTTTTCAAATGTATTGAGTGAAGACCTTTTTTTGATTTCGAACAAATTATTACTTTAGCGAGCTTTGAAGAAAAAAATATTTAACTCACCTCTTTTTGCTCAACGCTATACAAAGCCGGGGGTTCACTATCCTCCTCTATTGTAGGCATAATTGCATCTTCAAAGAAAATACTTAATATTGTAATCTTTCAAAAACAAACGTTGAGACACTTTTTCAATTCTCTATATGTAATGAATTATTGTAATAAAACGCAGGAAATAATTTGATTCTTTCTATATTTAAAATACCTTCCCTAAAATACAGCAACAAAAAAATATATATACATATTTTGAATTATAAACAAGTAGTTGAAATATTATCCGAAAAATGGTGCTTTCAGGTGTGTGTATTATCAACAAAATTTTACTTTTTTCTGATTATGTTAATTATCTCGGCATTCATCTTGAGTTTGCAGTTCAAAAAGAACATGTGTAAAGTTATATTGACACCAATAAGCTTTCTGTTGGTAGGCATTATGTAGTTCATAACTGGTGAAAATTTCATGTACATGATTAATTTTAAAATTTAATTTACCATAATTACGACATTCAGCACAATATTTGTAACAATTGAAACAAGTTTCGCCTAAATTAAAATCAACAAGTTAGTCTTTTCCAAATATATTAGAATATCATAGTCATCCTCATCATGATTATCATCATCATTGTTATCTTCATGACGTTGATAATGAATGATATACGGCCATTTCAAACGCGAATAATTTTGAATAATTTCTTTTGTTAATGATTGAAGTAAAGGTGAGTGGATGAGGAACCCTCCTGTAGACCGTATATTCTCACAGATCGTTTTCATGCACAATTGTTGTAAATTCATTGTACTACCTGTACACGAGAGAAAATTTTAGAAAAAAAGATGGATAAAAAATTAATTTAGACTATAATGCCCCCACGGTAATGTATCAAATGATTTGGGGATAGATTGACGTTTATCGTCATAAGGACTTAGGACCACTTTTGCCTGCTCTATACTAAAAACGTTATGAGCAAATGATCTGATTGTGCATTGTGTAATATTCTTTTGCTTGGAATTTTTCAGACAATCCACGTAATCCTCAAAGGTTAATTCATTTTTCAAAACATTATATTTAATTCCTTTTGCTTTTTTACATACTTTACCTCCCTGCACTTTATAAGTGTATATTTTTGAACGCAACCCTGCAAAGTGTGTGATAATTTTGCCATTTGCTTCATCCTTCATTAACCCAGGTACCTTTTTATTCACAAGTGGTTTGCTGTACTCGTTATCTTTCGAATAATCAGACGTATCGAATTTGGAAATATGTTTTTTGATAATTTCTTATCCGTCGCCACACGTTAGTTCATAAATTAAACTATCTGTATCGGTATACAGTAACTTGCATTTTTCCACACCCATAGTGGGTAGCATAAATTCGTAATGAAATTGAAACATGCATGTTTTTGACAAATCCAAAATAGCCATCCCTACATACATTGGTTTATTCAATATAAGTTTAGCTTTTTCCAATTCAATAGCTATCAAGTTTGAATTGAATATTGTACGATTATGAAATCGAGGGCTGGAAATGAGATTTTCGGCACCATATCTACCTTCATAATAAGACACTAATTTCACAATTTAGTGCAACCGGATGTTTTCCATTGTTTTACCAAAAATAGCATTATTAGCTAACTTGAATTGATTTTTTTCAAAAGAATCAGTAGCTGCACTCCTCAATCGAGTATTCAGCTCGATATAAGGACGCATGCAGACTGTTTGAATTTTAAAACTTTATGAATTTTTTAGTGTAACGTATACTCTGTTTCATTATGGAGAGTTGGCATTAATTTTTTCAACTTGGAATTTGGTGGTGCGCGGTGTTCAGGGCAAAATGGAAAATCTTTGTGTAAATCGTGAAGCTCCTCAGGGTACTCCAAATCAACTTGTAAAATATAACCTTCGGGATTGTCATCAGGAATTTGAGTCACATCAATATTTATCAACACATTCGAAGCCTCCGTATGGTAAACATTCTGACATCGCCCACCCATAAAGATTATTTACGTCGAAATACATGATAAATTTGGACGGCTGCGTGGGATTGTATATAGGCATATACTTGTTATAAGCTGCCGAATATCTATTACATCAAACTGAAATACCGCCCCGTATGCCCTTTTTCACAAACATATCAACGTCTTTTAATATTTGTAATTTACACTTTGTATATTTAGGCATACAATCCCACGTGTTTCCCGGCATAGTATAGTACCAACCCATAAGTTTTCAAGTCAATTTCACGAAAATTTTTCTAAAACGTCTCAAAAGCAATATATCTGTTCGCATGCATAAATCACTGTATTCCACCAAAGTTTTGATATCAAATTGTTGCCAAACATTCTGAGCGTGAGTATACTTCGCATCATCAATTTCGGTGTCGTTGAGCTTATAATGTAAAAATGTTTTTTGGAAGGTAGCTCAGTGTCGAGGAGTTTTTCTATATTATCAACATAATCGTAGGGAAATACACCTTTTCTATTAAGAAGCTGGAATTTTTCATCATCTAATTGTGCAAATTCTTTTTTCAAAATTTTAATTTTTTTTGCATCCATTGTGGAAACCAACTCATCGAGAATGGCTCCCATAAAACGATATGAATCTATGAAACTGAATTTAATGCTAGTTTCACTATCGTATTGAGTGAATGAAATGTATTTCTCTTTGTTGATGGGAAGTATGCTCACACGTCCTCTTTTTGCTACATCCCGTATAATAAAATGACAGTCATACCCGGAAAGATTGTGGAATATAATGGGTACCATAAAAAGATTTTTGAAGGCAAGGTTGCAACCATGATGACTCCAACCCCCAAACAACCCCGAAAAGTGACAATGGTCCCTAACAATCATGTCCTTCTTTACAAAATGTTTTTCACAAATATGACATCCTGGCTTTAACAATATCAGGATTACATATCATTGGTACAATATTTGTAATTTTGGATTCAACAAATTTGGCAATGCTAGCCATTTCATCTGTAAACCATTGCGTGCAATCGTCACCCCGATGGCTATTGAACTTGGACAAACTGGCATAATAAGAGCATTTCAAGTAGTAGCCTACACTGAACGGTTTATGCTTTTGATATTTTGTTGATTTGTCCGAAACTTTCACGTTGCAATTTTCGAGTGCCGATTCAAAATCAGCATATAAAACAAATGGACATTTTTGTTTATATACATAATTTCGGAATTCTACATGATCAAATTTTGGAAATGAAATTTCACACTCGTTAATATTCTCACACAATACAATATGTTCATTCAATTTTTGTTTGCTGAGGAAATAATTCAAACATCTATCACAAAATAATGTTTTACCATTATGCTTGCTCAACTGACTTCAAATTTAAAGATGTTCGTGCAATGGAACTTGAGTAATTTTGTTTGATTACCTCAAGTAATGAATCAATTCGCGATAAAGTTTTTGAAAACACCATTTTTAACTAATGTTTCAACTTACGTGAATTTATATGAATGGTGATATATCGAAGGCAGCGGTGACGGTGATGGACAGCAGATACGTGAATGGATGCTTGCTGGAACTGCAGGAACGCTGCAAACGATATCTTGAAGTAGTGCAGTAGATGAACTGATAAACGGAGATGAGGCTCAAAGAGAAACTCGAAGAAAAGTGATGTTGTGATTAGGGAAGGTATATAACTATCTGGAAATAAAGAAAAAAATTATTTTAAACGAATTTTTACCACATGCAAAGAAAAAAACTGCGACAAATAAAAAACAATACTAACCTAAATTTTCTACAATCTCGAATGACCCAGTGGCATTCGCTTTTCCAGTATCCACCAAACCTTTGAAAATTATCGAATATTTTCCACTCAAAAATTCTTCTGTGTATGAGCGATATCCCTCCGTCACTCTCTGGGGTAAAACCACCACTTTCTCACCCAAATTCAATAGCACCACCTTGCCAAATTTTCCTCTAACGATTTTCGCTGAGAATATTCTCTGCGGCGCCCCTACAGGTAGATCACTTAATTTCGTGATGGGTTTCCTGGCCACAACTGAAGTCGCGTTCACGTTCTGTGAATCCATCTGAAAAAACCTCAATAATAAAAAGCTTTTGCTATAAAGAAAACACGCAAATAGTTTGAAAAGGGTTCTGTAATTCGAAAACAATTAAGTCGCTTTGAATTACAAATTTAACGAAAGGCGAAAATGCAAAAAACCAAACGTAAAAACGTGATAATAACTTCTTCTAAAAACATTTAATTGAATTCATCTGAAAAGCCCAAACTAAAAACACTCAAAAACCGAACATGGAAAATTTATTTCAATTTAACTGAATAACACTTTCCTCGCATAAAAAATGTATGAAAAACTTAATTTGTATCTAGAGATAGATGCACAAACACAAAACGAAAAATAACTGAAGATATCTAAGTGATCACTGCTTGACTTTTCTTCACTGGTTGACGACTAACTAACGCTCGCCGCGCATCCAGCTACTTTCATAACTATGGTGTGATAAGGAAAGAACATTCGAGGATATTTCAGAATAAACAACAGTTTCCCATGAACGCGAAGCAGATAACACAATAGTCGTTACTCTGCGGTTTTGATAACGAAAATGCTGGCCTGGATATTTCGATAACCATTAGTTCGATAAACACATTTCAATGCCAACTGATTATTACTTCCGGCATAATAACCAAGTTTCCTGTTTGCGTGGTTTTTCCATAATTGATAACGTCGAATGGCGCATTTCAACGTTAACTGATAACAAATTGTACTTTTCTCATATATTTATAAGTGAAAAAAATTAATCAAAATTCAATTTTCGAATAATTTTATTTAAACCAAATAATCCAATAATTTCTTGAACTACTCTCATTACTATTCATGCTAATATCGTAGATACTATGATGAGGATTCTGTAAATTTGAAATTCCATTTTTTATGTGATTTTCTCCCGCCCTGCTGGAAAGAAATATTCAGTTTTTATGTCTATTTCTCGAAAATCTTGAAATATCAGCTTCAGCTTATGATTGAATGCTGTATTCTTTGGAACATCACTAACAAATACTGCTAACTGCTCCTCATTGACCCGACTTAAACGCATTATTTTCCATTATTGTGTTCTATTATAGCCATGATCGAAATCATTTGCCTTCACGCATATTGCCATGAATTTCACTCTTTTCGGCACGTTCACGTATAAAACATTATTCAGTATTGCAGTCAGAAGAATAACATTTGTTTTCAGTTGAGGAGACATATTCTACAATGCTTGAGGCTGGATCCTTCTTAACGGATATCTCGTTTGCGGTAATTTTCGATTGAACACTTTGTCTTGAATGACCAAATCAGTCAACTGCTTCACCACATTCTCATTTTCTTCATAAAATTGAATATCTTCCTTTAACTCTTGGACACGTCTAGAAAAATCTTCAACCTTCTGTCTGTATTCTTCAGATGCCATTCTGTCACTGATTATTTCAACTGGTCAATGGCAATAACATACTTCCCAAAAATAAAGTTACCTAACCCTCTCCCCACCCACCTGATAATGAATACCAAAATACAAACAGAGTCAAACTGACACGAAACGTACTGCGTCGGCGATTCCTTGCAAAAATGTGATCGAAATAGACGTTTTTCGCGTTCCAAAAAACAACTGAAAATTGAAACACTTAAACACTCAAAAATGCAGCCACAATGAACGTTTTCACGTTTTAAAAAACAGTCTAAAAGTTAAACTTGAAACGCTAGAACATGCAAAAATGCGACTAAAATAGACGTTTTATAAGGTTAGTTTAGTAGTTCGTTCTGCTTCGATCAAACTGACTATCTGTCACTCTACCTATCTGTCAATCGGTCTGTCTCCTATCTCCTATCACCGAAAAAGAAACAGAATTAAACTGACACATACTGGGTATCGCACATTAAAAATGACGGACCACGTCAGTGATTGATTTCTTCTCTTCATATTTTTTTGATGATATACTTCAATATGTCCTACAGTAGCTCAATGATGAGTTTTTTCTTTAACCTCCATATTTCTCCTCTCAAATTATATGTTGGTACACCTGGTATACTAAATTTGACAAGCAGTCGCCATAATTTTTCTTAAATAATATGTAAGACTGAATACTTTGCAACCCCCTTTGCCCCCAATGACCCATTTCCCACATGATATTTGACACACATGCAGCAGTCACGTTCATTTCTCTTAAATTATACATTTTCAAACACACTGTATACTTTCCTCATTGAAATCGCCCTTCAAACGTTACACCCTCATTACCTCGCAATTTTTTACATTTATTCCAAACATTATCATTATTATCAGACTTTCATTCCATTCACAATCATTATTTTTTTTTATTCAAACAGCGTGCTCTGGTAGCTAGAGAAATACATACCCCACATTTGTACATCAACTTGTACGATGTATCCGTGGAGGCAAGGCTAGCGTTACTCGCTACCAAACATAAACCGCTGGTTCAAACCTCTGCTGCTGAAAACTTTTATCTTTTTAAATTCAATTCAATTAATTCAAAATATGTGTGCGCCGCGCTCTATTGGCAAAATGTTATCAATCTAAGGGATCTCTATCGACTTCGTCACACGATGAACGCGAAGCAGCGACGGCCGACTTCCTAGGGTTTGGCATGCTTTACCGTACTGCGCATGCGGTCCTGAATCTCTCTTTGTTACACTACTGTTAGAACGTTAAAATCATCTGTGAACCATGTATAATTATACTAGGGGAATTGCCGCTCCCTCTGAACAGGAAGTCTCTTACGACTGTGTATCATTCTGGTAGGTTCATTGATTCCCTTTGTCCTCATTTGTTGTAGTATGGGATTTGCAATTTGTTCAACCAACAAAACAACTTAACCAAATCATTAATTAAATGACCTTCAGTTCCGGTTGACTTGACAGTTCTTCTTTCCAGCCAAAATCCCACCACCAGCCGATTGGCCTAGTCACTTCGTGCCTTCGTCCAAGGTTCGACAAACCACTTTGGCACTTAGCCCCCTTTTAGTAAACCCACTCTACCCAATTTATCCATTCGCTGAGCAATAACCGGCAACGCTGGAAACAGCATAGCATACATCAGAAGGAGTTTAAAATATCAGCAGATGATGCAGAAAAGGTGACCGGCACTTCATTATGTGCTGCATGCATGGGAAGCACATGCCTCAATACAAGGGATGAATATCTGTTAAAATAATTTTCAAAAACAATATCGAGCTCAAATAAATTCTCCATTATGAATGCGATTGAAGAACAGTTTCTTGATTCAACCCTCGCAGGTCCATTTATGAGAAATAACAATGCTGGCATGTCTCTGATGACTCCCCAATGTCGGACCATCAGCACTTGAGGTTCAACTTGGAGACATCAGTGACATGCTTCGTGGGAACTAAAATTAAGCAACTTGAACGTTAACAAGGAAAGTCAAACGAAGGAAACCATCGAATCAATCGAGGCACTAGACAGCCTCGAGACAGCTCAAAAACACTATAACAAAAGCATATAAAGTCGGCTATCTTGAAAAACAAAAAGCACACATGGTGGATTAAGGAACTAGCAGAATGCAAAAAATTCAGATGAATTTCCAATAGAGCTAACATTCGGGTAAAAGGGGATTACAGAATTGGCCCCAGAACATCTCCGTATACCAGAATGAATACAAGATATATCTGGAGTAGCTGACATAGAAAAATAATATGCCAAAAAATGCCACTGAAGTTGTATTTCTGGCATACTTTCAAGAACTGGTAGGGTATTTTCAATGTTTTCGAGAAAGTTGATTGAATAAATAATTTTCCAGAACAATTATCTACTAGGACTGGCAGGTTACAACAAAAAATTATTTCAAGAATTGAATAAAGTTATAACTTCAATTCCTACTTTAATTCGCCCTTTTTCTTGACAACTGACGCAAGTTCATTTGCAAGTGAATTCGTTTTATCTCAAGGACCAATAGGTAGACCTACCCATTGCCTATGCATCCAGAACATTATGCCTCTCCCAAATAGAATATTCAACGATAGAATGAGAATAACTGGCCATGCTATGGTCAGTGAAACATTCTAGAGGTAGAGTCATATCAAAAATTGTAATGACGAATGAGAATTTCGGAGAATCTCGAATTTTAAACACCGAAACTGAAGTAATTCAGGAAAGTGTTGTAAAAAATTGAAAAATATCTCAAGGCTTTTCGAAAATTATTCATCAATTAATCAAGTACCTACTCAAAATTAATATTTACAATTGACCAACCACTAGAGAGAAGTCGTGATAACATTGTTACTATTTTTCATAACAACAAATGAACACCACCATATTACAAATGATGTGTACTAATACTCAAAATTATGAAGGAAACTGCAAAATTATGCACATTTTCAGTTTTTCTCATATTTTCTATACTGTAGGAGTTCCAACGGCAAACTCGAACAGAAAATAATATTTCAACCCCTTACGACTGCTGCATCACCTCTGGCAAAGTTTCTATGAAAACCTAGTTTGAAATACTTTTTCTAACAAACAGTTGACTATCTGCATTCCAGTTTCGCGGTTCTGCCGATCATCAGTGTAGACCTGGTCAGGACAAAGGGCTAATGCTCAACCTTCAATTCATTTAAAAAAAACTTACCTGTCGCCAAGTACGGCCTACTCCACATTTTGAAAATTTGAATATTTTTCATGATGAAATATTCTTCGGGTTCAAATAGAAGAATAGAATAGAATTTTATTGTTCAGTACAGTAATAGAATAAAAAACATAAAATATACATGTACAGTAAAAAATAAATATTTTACAAATATCTGTATAAGCAATATACAATAACATGAAAAATAATTCACCACAATGTTTTAGTATATTATTATGAACAGATACAAAAAAAAACTGATCAATAAAATTGGATGGCTACAGAGCAAGCTAGTGACAAACAGTAATATGGTAGCTTTATTTGTTGTAATTCTGTTTTCAATCAATATTTATACATACAATCTGTTTTACAGAAACCAGTTTAGGTACAAGTACTAAAAAAGAAGAAGAAGGCCTGAGAGATTGCGTAGGTAATTCGCGAATGAGTTTGAGATGTAGTAACAAATGTAATAATGTAATGTTATGTAACAACGTATTAAACAATATTTTACATGAAGCCCAGTTGCAGTGCTTTCTGTGGTTCCTATAGATGGCTCCGATATTTATTTTCTTGATGGGTACTGTAGTAGGGCCATTTGACAAGAGCATATTGAAATCGATTGCAGGATAATGGATTGAGCATTAGCTTTCCGTCCTGATTAGGTCTGCACTGATGATTAGCAGACCCGTGAAACTAGCTTGCAGGTAGTCATCTGTTTCGATTAATATTTGCTAGTTGTTACAGAAAGCATTTGAAGTGTATTCTTGTAGAAAAATTGAGATTCAGTAGTAGTATGGAGCTGTTGGATCATTTTCTGTTCGAAGTTTGCTGACAAAACTTCTATAGTATAGGAAATTTCAGAAAGGCTGGATTATTTTTAAGCAAAATTTTTCAGGGAATTATGATTTTTTGTTTGATGCGCCCTATTTCACAAGTTGGATATTTAAATATATTTTATGATAGATTATTTGAAACATATAGTGAAATATAAAAAAAATTACGTTTTCGAAATTTGTATCATCACCTATCGTTAATTTCACACTATGTATTGAATTAATTCATACAAAAGTATTTCAAATGGCTCGTTTCGAAATATTTATAACGTTTAAAAAATAAAATAATAATTTTAAAAATTATACCAATGGAAACCTTTCTAATCAATTTTGACATCATCGAACGATAAATATTTTAATATGATAGTTGGTTTGGTTGATTTCATATGAACCACTGATATTTTCATTTCAAATAATGCTCAACTCACCCCGTATATAACAATATTTCTATCAAAAAACTAATTCAAAATAACGCTCTATGTATGAACAACATTAGTGTTTCCAACCTGTGACGCAAAATTCAGTATCTAACAAAATTCAAACCCCCTTACGATTTCGGACAAATTAATTACAAGTCCAAAGAGAACTCGAAATACGAAATACCTTAGAGTTTCAATAATTGTTGAAGCAACAAAATTCGCAACCTAATCCAAGAATGCCAAATGTTTCAGAAGACTTTCAATGTGCAGAAACACTTTTAGGCGAGAAATATTTCCAAGTCCGAAGAATTTTCAAAGTACCACAATATTTCAGAGTATCAACAATTGTTAAAGTATCAAAATTTGCAAAAATATTACAAGTAAAAAGATATTTCCAAGTCCGAGGATTTTCAAAGTGCAAAAATATTTCTGAGTATCAACAATTGTTAAAGTATCAAAATTTGCGAAAATATTACAAGTCAAATGATATTTCCAAGTCCGAAGGATTTTCAAAGTGCAAAAATATTTTCAAGTATCAACAATAGTTAAAGTATCAAAATTCGGGAAATAATTACAAGTCGAGAACTATTTCCAAGTCCGAAGAATTTTCAGAGTGCAAAAATATTTCAAAGTATCAACAATTGTTAAAGTATCAAAATTTGCGAAAATATTACAAGTTGGAAAATATTTCCAAGTCCGAAGGATTTTTAAAGTGCAAGAATATTTCAAAGTATTAACAATTGTTAAAGTATCAAAATTTGCGAAAATATTACAAGTCAAAAGATATTTCCACGTCCGAAGGATTTTCAAATTGCAAAAATATTTCCAAGTATCAACAATAGTTAAAGTATCAAAATTCGGGAAATAATTACAAGTCGAGAACTATTTCCAAGTCCGAAGAATTTTCAGAGTGCAAAAATATTTCAAAGTATCAACAATTGTTAAAGTATCAAAATTTGCGAAAATATTACAAGTTGGAAAATATTTCCAAGTCCGAAGGATTTTCAAAGTGCAAGAATATTAAGTATCAACAATTGTTGAAGTATCAAAATTCGGGAAATGATCATATTTTGATAGGGGCTGGCTCACTCTACCCTTGAAGGCGACAGGGCACCAGCATGGGCCGTCCTTGTTTTTATTTATAACAGTGGAGGAGGCGGAGTTCATATGAAAGTTCTTAATCATTAGGGCGCTACAGGGTTTACCTTACCACCCAGTGCCTTTTCGTAACGGTCCACTCGCGACCTAGAAATAGTGGAAAACAATGATGTCGAGTACCTATATCTAGTCTAGTCTAGTCTAGTGACACCAAAATGTCTACAAGCCACCGACACTGTTTATTTTCACCCGTATAGCATGGAAACTCTGCTCACATAGCGGTAGTCGAAAATTATAGCAATATGTAGTCAGTCAATAATATTCAGTTTGGAATTAATAGCATAACAGAGAGACATAGTGTGATGATAGTTTCTTTACGAGAGAGGCAAAATTTTCCTGTTTGCATTCTCAATAGGTCCCCTTTCCAGTTCATTCAAGGGTGAGGTTCACGCTCACCTCATTAATAATTCCACCTGAGGAACTGTCTACGCCATCCAGCAGTGGTTTGAGATTACTCACCTATTTGGCAAAAGTATCCTGACTACGTGGCTCTTCACTCAGGCAGTTGCTAAGGGGTGTTGTACACCAGACTAATTTGCGGTCATGATGCCAATCACAGATTGAAAGTATGAAATGGATGATTAATTTCAATGCGAAAAATAAAAGTAACAAATCATCCCCGAACTACAAGAAAATTAACCTAGTTCGGTTAATTTTTTATTACCTCGTATAACTCGAGATTATTTTTTTTTTAAGTAACCATGAAAAATCAACGACTTTGCTTCGTATTTTTCCTCTTCGATAAAGTCGCGACCTCATCGGGTTACTCTCCTGGTTCATGTCTTTGATGTGCCAGGCGATGTCCAACAATTTACCGTCTTCATCCCGGAGGAGGTAAGTCCAAGGCAATACCCTCTTGTAGACAACGTATTGTCCAACATATTTCGGCGCTAACTTCCTATTAAAATAACGAGTGGCATCCGACTGTACCTAATTCTCATTCTACACTTGCTGATCAGGCCGATACTCTTCATATCTCCTCGGCAGATTATATTTCTCAGAGCTCTTCTTCACAGACTTTTCTAATCGTCTCTTCACCTCTAGGAACACGTCCGTCATCATAGCATTCCTACTAAACTCTACCTCTTGGGCTTCACCCCCTTCGCCAAACAATCCTTCCACCCGATAGTCTTTCCCAGAGAGAGACATATTTCTCCCAAACTGAACAAAGAATGTAGTGAATGTAGTTGTAACATGCTTAGCTATTCTCAAAGCACACCCTACTCTTTGAAGGTTTACGTCCCATTTGCTGTGATTATCCGCGACATACATGAATAACATCGTTTTTAACGAACAGTTAGTTCTATCGATAGGGTTGGCCCTAGGGTGATAGTTTGCATTAAATTTGACAAAGTTGTCAGTGAATTTCTCAAACTCCGAACTCCTGAATTGACTCCCATTATCACATACCAGAATGCGGGGCGTCCCAAATATAAGAAAACATCATCTTCTAGATAACGTACAGTCGCATCCGTAGTAGCCTTCCTGAGGGTGTGAACTAGGCAAAATTTATGAATGATACTCAGCATTGACGGCGACTAAATCAGTGTCCAAATTCTGAAACAGGCTAATGCGCTCTTCTATTTTCTCCCCCCAGTCATCTCCACTCATCCTCGCCTTTTCGATGATTCTATTAGAAATTTCGGGTAGATTCACTTTGACTGTAGCATTGCGCCTTTCCAAGGGCAACTTTGCCTGTTTAGCTCTGAAATCATCAGTGATAGCTTCCTCACAAAGAAAACACGCATTGGTGAAGTCGAATTTCGCAACTTGTGACCGTTACGTGCAATTATGACAACAGCTTAACAGAGAAAAAAGTATTTTATTATTGATTTATTACAGTTTTTATTATTTCAAGCAATACGAAATATCTTCCACCTTCCAAGTCTATCTGATAAATCACTTATCAGATTATCCCTGTCCAGAATACAGGGAAGAGCAGTACCAAATATGAAACATATATGTCCATTTGAAATTGCGATAGATTCACCATTTGGTGGAAAACGTATTTTCTCTGAAGGATCAAGCGGTCAGGAAAATAACCAGATAAGTTACAAGTTTTATGTTATCAAATTCCTAGCTTAGGTCGCTGGTTTGGTATAATGAAATTTCACCTAAAAATGCCAATAACTTTGATATCATTATTTGTGACTTAGCTGGTTTTTTCCCTGTACCCTTCATATACAACAATAACCTTATTCTTGTTGAGTTACGAACAAACGAGGCCGGACACTCACCTGTCTAGTGCGATTGCAACAAGGTGCAATATAGATGCCGTACAGCAGAGAACGTCACTTGAAGTCCACATGTCACAGAGTTCAGGTCCAAGAATCCATTCCTTACTGACTTCGTATACTGCGCCCAATGGCATCACTAAACAAGCTACCAGAAGATCTGCGACGGCCAAGGAAAGAATGAGATAGTTTGCAACATTCTGGAGATTCCGTTCGAGTAGAATGGCTGCGATTACGAAAATATTTCCTGCAAAAAAAAGGAAAGTTGGATATTTTTACATAACAAGACAAATCTACCGTCAAAAATAAGTTTTCGATTTTAAATTGCCAACAATGTCGCGACGAAGTGAAACAAGGTGATCAATCTTGGTTTACGGCACGTTTCCGATGAACTATCTCTATCAGATCATCACATAAGCAGTGAACGTTAAACCTATTTCAGAAACTCGAAAAAAACCGACTGGGAGACATACAGAAACTCCCTAACGGCTTACCTTGAGTCTGTGAAATTCTCAAAAGGAGAGGCAGAGAATTGAGGAGGCGGCAATCTGTCAGGATGCGACAGTCTTCTCATCCCAGAAAAGCTGCCCTCTTACCAAAAAAGTCGACACGATCCAATTCCGGAACAAAGAGATGGAAACCTAGAAAATAGAAAGGAGGGGAAGAGTGCTAACAAGGACAAGGACATCATTGATGAAGGCCAGTCGGTCCTTTGGTAAAACATGGGAACTAGAACCCAAACGATCACTTTGGTTTCACACACCAATAGGGAGGTCTTCGATAACGTATGAAGCCCTACTGTGATGACCAAAGGCAGAACAAGTTACAATCAGAGGGAAAATGGCTACTTTGCAAAGACTGGCCCTGTTCAGAGTCATTGGTGCAATATTCAGCACACCGAAGAATATCCTGGAAGTGATCCTGAATATTGCTATATTCTAAACCGTAATCGATACAATGACGATTAAATGGGAAAAAATGTAACTATTGTGGTGAGCAGTACATTGGTCAGAGACTCTCGCCCTTCCCGACTTATACAGGGAAAACTAAAAATGTTGTTTTCGGTTTTTTACGAATAGAATGGTTATTTCAGAAAATATAAAAAAATTAAAAATGGAAGTTTTATTCTATTAAAATTGAACTAGAACTACGTAATGATGAATTTTTAATTAAACGTTTTGTGTCAACACGGCCACCATCAACAATTTTTTTCAAATACGGACCTGTCTATTTCATCACAAATGTTGATAAAGCGATGAAATCACAATTCAGTGGTATATCACACTTGACATTTTTATAGCGTTTCATATAAAATAACTGGCATCATCAGTGACAACAATTTTTAATTACGGTCCTGTCGTTAATTCTTTTGTAAATTGTTTTGATTTCTTCAAAACTCATTCAACTATTAGGATACTTCAGTCATTACCCAATACTTTCGATAGGAAGATACCCCAACACAACGAACATTCGTATTTTTCCTTTTAGGGAATTTTTCTATTACAGTAATCCTTGATTCAAGGCTGATTTCTCCTGTATCAATTTTTACACAAATTATTTTCATCAATCCTGGAAGTAATGAAAATATCAGTTTTTGATCAAAATACAAGTGTTGTCTAATTTAGTAATATTAAATAGCATCTCACTTCTTTTACCATATTTAAACACGTAGGCTTTGCTTGATTTCTATGGCAGGAAAAATAAATGAGTTGTTGATATCTGTTAAGAACTGTCAGACATTTAAGCACTCGGTTACATATTGAAGATGTATTCGAATGACGAAAGGACTGATATGCTATTTACTTATGCAAAATCAAATAGAAATCCTTTTTTGGCAAGAAATATGCATGGTGAGCTATACCCGAATCGTCGCATTCCAAACATTCAAATGTTCAGACAATTAGAAAGATATTTGAGAGACTGTGGTGCATTTGACAGAAATAAAACTAGAAAATGTGTTATTACTGGAAGTATAAGGAACCAAATATTACCTTATAAAGACTAAATAGTGAAAAATAACGTCTTTTTTTTAGTCTAGGATTGGTCAGTTTCAAAAATATTTCTAATCAAGATTGTTCTTTACGAGAAATTGCCCACGAACTTGGGATATCTGTAAAATCTACCAGAAATATTTTTAAAAAGAACAAATACAAATGCTACAAGATACGCAAAGTTCATCACCTTGATGAAAGGGATTACGGAAGGAGAGTACGATTTTTGAAATGGTTAAGACGTAGAAATAGGGAAGTTCGAAATATTTGTAAAAAAATAATATGGACGGACGAATCAAAATTCACCAACAATGGTTGGTTTAACAGAAACATCCATTATAGGTGGAATAATACGAATGAACATTTACATAGAGAAACCAATCTCCAGGAGAGGTTCGGAATAAATGTTTGGTTGGGAATTTTGGGAACAAACATACTAGGTCCTTTCTTTCACGATGAGCATTTGAATGGTGAAATGTATTCAAATTTTTTATCCAATGAGTTTGATGGCTACTTAGATGAATTACCATCAAGCACCCGCCGTGAAATACAATATTTTCAACAAGACGGTGCCCCTCCCCATAATGCAGCAATAGTAAGGGAACATTTAGATGCAATATTCCCAACAAAGTGGATTGGAAACAATGAATCAATTGCCTGGCCAGCTCGATCCCCAGACCTTACTCCTTTGGATTTTTTTGTCTGGGGATACATAAAGGCTAAAGCTTTTTCGACACCTATTACCGATATCGACCATCTCGAACAGAAAATAAGTGATGCATGTAATAGCATCACAACCATCATGCTAGAAAATTGCCACAGAAATTGTATGGACAGCGACTTATGCGCATTCAACAAAGAGGTCGTCAATTCGAGCATTTAATGTATATTTCTTTTCCTGTATTGGTTTTATTTTCTTCCACAAATTCATTATGAAATAAATTGTTTTTCTGTTTGTTTGATTACTTCTCCTCTTAAGGGTCAGTTTATCAATGTCGTGTTAGCGTACTTTGACACCCGATTAAATTTGACTCGTGGTCAGAATGAATATGACATTTGCTAAATGAAGGAATCGACTCACATTCTAACCATGAGTTAAATTTAGCTGGAAGTTGTAGTACATTGAAAAACCGGCCCTTAGTAAGTTTATTTCTGGGGTAAATTGCTATCGTTCGTCTCTGAAACTGCAGAAATCTTTTATGAATTTTTATAGTTTAAATACAATTTCCATAGATACATTCATTTAAAATGTCACTGAATTTTAATATCGAAGCGTTAGATTCTGTGGAATTCATAAACAAACTAACGACAGGACCGTAATTAAAAATTTTTGTCACTTATGATGCTAGTTATTTTATATGAAACGTTATAAAAATGTCGAGTGTGATATACCACTGAATTGTGATTTTATCGCTCTATCAATATTTGTAAAGAAATAGACAGGTCCGTATTTGAAGAAAATAGTTGATGATGATGAACTTCCATTTTTCATTTTTTTATATTTTCTGAAATAACAATTCTATTCGTAAAAAACCGAAAACAGCATATTTAGTATTCCCTGTATAAGTCGGGAAGGGCGAGAGTCCCCGTAGATTTTCTCTGACCAATGTACTGCTCACCACAATAGTTACCTTTTTTCCCATTTAATCGTCTTTGTATCTATTACGGTTTAGAATATAGCAATGTTACCACATGATAAAAGAAACGGCCTGTATACAGGGTGAGGCACCGAAAACGAAACAGATCGAATATCTTCAAAACACATGTGTAGTGAAGAAAATGCAAAAACACGTTAGATTTTAAATCCAAGGGGGACATCTTCCCATCATAACCTCAACTGTCATACCCCTCCTCCCACCTCTCGATCACTGTCACCCAAACAATTTGAATAGGGAAAGTAGTAAGTGTGACACATCATCAAAAATGTAATTTCATAAGGATTAGTGGTGGTTTAATGATGTGTTACACTTACTACTTTCCCTATTGAAATTGTTTGGGTGATAGTGACCAAGGGGTAGGGGGAGAGGTATGACAGTTGAGGTTATGATAGGGAGATGTCCCTCTTGGACTAAAAATCAACGTGTTTTTGCATTTTCTTCACAACACATGTGTTTTGGAGATATTCGATCTGTTTCGTTTTCGTTGCCCCAACCTGTATAATAAGTTTGTAAAAAAAATACTTACTGAACACAAAAAGGTTGGATATACATAGTTTGAGAGAATTTTATAAGTAATATACAATGAAAAATATATTATAAATAATGAATTAACGATTATGGGTATTCATCACATGAAACTTTTGACAGTTTGTAATAAAGAATGCACAATATCACCAACACATCTATGACTTTGTGATATTTTTTGTAACGAATCTTCCAGGTTTACGGAGAGAGAAACCCCTCAGAAGCTCCTAGAAGCTTGTGCGAGCAAGGAAAAGATCCGGGACCGATGGCCGTGCTGGGCTTTGAACCCACGACCTTATGCTTATAAGGCGAGCCACGACCATCACAGCCATATCAGCATGGAAAAAAACTGATAATCATTTCTGAAACCATGTACTGCTAAGATTTATAATGTACAAAATTCTTACTTTTCATATGTTCTTGTATTAATATTCGTAATTTATGTTCTATTATGTATTATGTATTTTTCATGACATAGGCAAAAAAACAAATAGATACTTCTTGCAAAGAAACGTTTAGGAGCAGATCGCTGACTAGTTCAATATGAACCGCTTTTGTTGATAAATATATAAAAAGGATAACGTAACCCTTGTAGGTTTTAAAACCTCGACCAGGTTTGTCTCTCAACGTAAACGGACCGGCGTAACCCACCCCTATATTGATGAGAGGAAGATCTCCCAAAAGAGGACTTTCAGCAATCGGTTTGGCTTTAGAGCACATGATACACTCATGAACAGTTCTTATTTTTTTGTTTAAATATCAACCACATCAACCCTATGGTTTATTAGCGGGTACAGTTAAAATAATGTTCAGATAATTTTAAATTCTGTCAATGAGACCTAGTTGTTTCAAAAAGATGATATATTATTGAGAAACAGAGTAGCTTTGGGGTTTATAAGAAACTAAAAACTCAAAAATCAAATGTAACACTTATCGAGACTATTGATATATGAGGTGGTTTAGATATTATGGTTAATACCAAAAAAATTATCGATGTTTAGTTTTACCTGTAATAGTACTTAGATAAGAATCGGATGTTTAGTTTATTGGCTAATATGTACTTTTCTTATTCAAAAAACTTGCGTATATTTTCAAAATTGATTTATTATTTTCGCATTAATTTTTTTTTAACAACATTCATCTCTATTGCAACAACTCAAAATTAAATGAAAAAATGTCAAAATACATATAAATTATTCACAGAGTGATATAAAACTCAACATTATCCTTCCTGTATTTGAAATGAGGGAATGCATTTCAAATGCATTCTTCTGAATACTCTACAGGACACAGTTTTACAACAGGACGGTGATAAATACTTTTCTTGACTTGGACGTAGACTACTCCGACCATACCATGCATCTCTTCCTGTCAAACATGTTCAGTCTCAACAGTTTGCCAACGACATATAATCTCTAAAGGATAGTGAAGTACTTTGCAAGCCCTTTCATAAGTTATCTCCATTTCTTGGTATCGGCGGTTTTGGGTGAGCGGTCGCCTCACCTATTCTAGAATGACATACGACAGGCGTCATCGATTTCTCCATACTAGTCATCACAAACTCACTGAACTCATTGTTGACAATACGCGTAGGCAATACCTCCACTCAGGACATCAAAATTTAAATTTTTCGTTACATAGTCCAAAAATACTAGATCTCATTCACAAAAAGGAGTCATTCGCAAAATTCTCTCTATATTCATTATTTGCTGGAAACAAAATCCCGTCAATTATCTACCTTCTTTGGAAAATATTCACTCTCTTAGAGTCTCCCAGGTCAAACCTTCTTCATGTAATTGAAGTGGATTTTGAAGGTCCTTTCACCATCTTTGTAGGCAGATTTCGTGGTGGTAAAACGCATTAAGCGTACATAAGGTCTTTTTGTTTTAGCGCTGCATTTTGAATTAGCCACTGTTAGATAATATTGTTGAAGTTATCATACATCATATAGTATATCTTGAATACGCAGTTGTTAGAAAAATAATAAATAAACACATGTCAGTCAAGAAGTTAAATAAAAAATAATTGCCTCAGAATACAACTTTTAATTCATATTAACATGGCGCAGTCGTATGAAAACTAACGTTAATAAGTTTCCTACTAACATAAATATAATAATAATATAAGCAGTCAAAGAAAATGGCAGGAAGCGGTATCAGTCTGATGAGACTGGATGGTAATCTAGCTGAGAACTGGAAAATATGGAGATCTCGTTTCGAAAATCATTTGAAGGTATCTGAAATTAACCAATGCCCACAATTGTTGCATTACATAGGAAAGGAAACCTTCAAAATATGTCGAACCTTCGAAATTCCCAACGAAAACAAAGACAATTTAAAAGTTCTCATAGAAAAATAAAAAGTAATTGCCTCAGAATACAACTTTCAATCCATATTAACACTTTCACCATCTCTGTAGGCAGATTTCGTGGAGGTAAAACGCATAAAGCGTACATACCTATGTCTTTTTGTTTTAGCGCTGCATTTTGAATTAGCCACTGACCTATTCACTGGAACATTTTTGTCCGCTCTACGACGGCTTATCTACCGATGTGGCCGAGCAAGCATTATCCATAGGGATAACGCCAGAAACTTCGTGGGTCTCTAAATTTATGTTCAACCTCATGCAAAATGCTGCTCAACATAAATATTTCGAATGAAAATTTATTCCACCTTCCAGTCCCCATTTTGACTGATTATGAGAAGCTGGGGTAAAGGTATAGAATATGGGTCCAACTCCGATTCAAACGAAATTGTCACAGACGTCTCGAAATATCATAAAGACACTACTGCAATCGATTTTTTTTGCGGAATGACCTTTTTCTATTTTTTTGTTGAAAAAATATATGTGGGTACTCACTTTTGAGAGACACAAAAACAAACCGTTGGACGGAGTATTAACGTAATTTTCTATTAAATCCACTGTATTGAACCATGAACACTTCTATCCACGCATATTTAGCATTGTGTAGGTAAAATAAACCTCAGAAAAAAAAACTGGTCTTTAATCAAAATACATAAACAATTACTTTATTTAACAAATGACAGGACACTTTGAACTGATTTTATTACATAGAATATTTCAAAGGATGAGTACAATAAATTTTAAAATTGTAAAGGGATACGAAAATAAAAATTTAGAAAAACGAAAAATTCATCCAACTCTCAAATATCGATCAGGAACTTTTAATTATTTTATTTAGCTTTTTATGCCCATTATGGTGTCATTTTATTATGAGGGCTTCTGTCATATAGAGGTATCAATTGCCAGTATCATAGACTATAGAGGCAATTGTTAAGGTCGATCATTTTCAGTGAAAGACTGATTGCATCATGCGAATCATAAAGCGCGCTTCACATTATCCCCACCTTTATCCTAATTATTTTGCCAGTGACTGGCACCAGGTTAGCCAGCATGAGGTTAGGTCGGAACTATTACCCCTTCTTCAACGTTATCAGGTTTTTTATACAACCATTTCATAAAAAGTAAAAAAAATCCATCAAGGAAAATGCGCGCTCCGTGCTCATATATTTTGGGACTGTCCATCAAGCGCATCAAGATGAATTATGAAATATGTGAACCAAGCGAGCGCATGTGCGAACGCGCGTATTTTTGAAATGTCGGCTAAGTGCAAAAGTGATGAGGAAAATGTACAGGTGCGCAGGTTCTCATCTTTTCGAAATATTCGTGGTAGATGAATAAAAATATGGAGACCAGTACGGAAAATGCGCGCGTTTGGCAGACATTTCGCAAATCCGCTCATATCAAATCATAAAAAAGGTAGACAAGACTAACGCATCTGCACGCGCACCTATTTTTGGAAATTGGCCAAGCGCAGAAGTAATGAGGAAAATGCGCAAGTGTGCAGGTTCTCATAATTTCGAATTAAAATATAGGTTTGTGCTAGATGAACAGAAAATATGGAGACTAGTAGGAAAATATCTGCCGAACGCGCTCACATGGTCTGTTTAATGAATGATAAAATAGTTGACTATATTGTTGTTGTCATGTTTTGAAGCATATTATGTAATTTTACAAAAACCAGGCTTTGTCTCCCATTTTTCGCCTATTCCTAACGTTTCCTTCTTTTTTTCAACTCATATATAGTTATTCACCCATTTAATGCAATTTTCATCATGACATGTAAATATTCGTCAAATATGATCAATAAGCAATCCTTTCATTCCCTAAAGAATTTGTCGAATGTAATATATCTAAATCCATCATTTCAAGAATTGAATTGGGAACGTCGCTATTACAAATCTGGACTTTCCGAAGTTATGACAGATTGAGAGAGCCGTTATTTAACAAACAAATTGATTGCATATGTTTATAAAATAAGGTTAATTCTTTTAACTTTTTCATACTTTTCGAAGTTCATGCCTCTCGTATATTGCTACTTCTGTATCTGTAAAATTGATATCGATACAATACAATGCATTCAAATTGGAAAAATATGTTGAATAATCCGTCCAACGGATTGTCTTAAAAGTGAGTGCCGACATACCTTTTTTCAAAAATTAAATACGAAAAAAGTGTTTCCGCGGCAAAATTTCATTGTTTCTATTAATTTTATCATGTTTCAAAGCATCTGTGAAAATTTCATAAAAATCCCAGTTGGAACAATATTCTTTACCTTTTCCGAAGCTGGAATAAAATTAGTGAAGTCTCATCTTTTTCGAGTCATCGGAAAGCGAATACTCAAATATAAAGAGTTCAATACCTCACTCGTAGAAATTGAGGCTATTTTAAATTTCCAGCCACTCTCAAAACTAGTCTACATTGGGTAGTCTGTCTTTCTTTCAATTGAGCAATTAATATTGTACTAATATCAAGACCAAAGCCATAGCCGAGGCAATTTCAAAAGTCAATAAAAGATTATCGTTGAATCAATATTTATAGTCGAATATTTATAGTCGAACACATCTTTTACTAAACCGTGTCAAATTCAAAGTTGGAGTATTCATTTCATTGGTTTCAATCCCAATACAAAACAATTTTCGTTGATTAACATAAAACAGATAGAAAAACTGTGACAATATTCTTCAATTGTTGTGGTAGGATGGTAGGAATATCAGCTGCTCAGAAAATAGCACGCATTTTCCATCAATTGGATTTCCGTAAAAATCAAATACATATTGAAAATATGAATGTAGTACTGAAATTGACTTAACGTCGTCAAAGTTTTTGTTGTAACGTTTGGCTTCACCCTACTGCAGTGTGGAAACAATTCACCATTTTGTTATACTTGATGACTGATCTATGAGAAATTGTATGGTGAGTTGAAAGAGAGAGAGTGCTTCTTTGTCCATTTGCAAATATTCTGTTTTATGTTAGGTACTCAAGGTTGCCGTTAGATCAGACTTGACAAACCAATTCAAAAGTGATTTTAATCTATATTTATACATGTATCCCAACATGAAAATTAAGAATTGTTATCGATATTTATTTCTGATATATACAGTGTGTTTTATGCTACTACGTCAGTATTATGGAATAATCAAGCTGCTGAGATCAGGTGAAACATACTCTCGTTTTATTTTATCTGTTCAATTATCAATTCATATTCTGATTGAATTATATGTTAGGAGACGTGATTTCAACAACGGTACTATAGAATAATGTTTTTGGAATTTCAACTCCAATGTTTCGTAGTATAAAACTAGATAAAGAAAGAAATATGATCTCGAAGATATCTATTTTCATAAATGTCTAGCAACTTGCATTTGAATGGACACGAAACAAAAATAAAAGGAATTATGGAGTCTATATTTTCAATGCTCGCTCTTTGAAAGATTGCAATTTTAGACATCGTTTTTGTAATCAAGAAAAATATCCTATACAATAGCTATGGTCGTCTGCAAGTATTCAACAGCTACTGCCCCCTACGACCGTCGAATTATATCTGTTTAATACTTGGCAAAGTTTTCTAGAGTTCAATGGTCTTCCGTCAAGTAGTGTCGCCCCTCTTTGTGATGTTTCTAGCTTCATATTGAAGTCGACACGCAGTCGGAGTGTATTTCAATTCTGGAACCCAGAGATGGCGCTGAATTCATACTTCAGTATTTGTCTCAGGGATTTTCAGTTAGGCTGAAGAGAATTTTAGATTCGATTGGGTCGAATTAGCCTACACTGATGACTTGGCAAGGACTATGAAATCGGTACGGAGGTATTCTCCCAATATCAAAAAATAATTTCAGCTTTGAGATTTAAAATGCATTGCAAAGTAGTTCTTGTACCAAACTTTGCCAAGTATTGAACATATATAATTTAATAACAGTAGTTGTTTTCGATTGAATACTTGCCGACGACCATAACTATTGTATAGGATATTTGGTGGAAGATTCGGAATACGTAATCAACTATTTTTCTTGATTAGTTTAATGGTCTTCCGTCAAGTAGTGATTCGTTTTTGTAGGTATGATTCATTTCAATCGAATAACATATTGTTCAGTGGCTGACAAATATCACAAATAAATTAAAAGTCAAAAAACTTTTTTTAAAACAAGCTTCTGATTAAATGCGCTGAAAAGAATAAAATTAACTTTTCCTCTGAAACTTTCACTATCAACTTATAACGTCATTATACAATTTATATGATATAAAAGCTTGACGCGAGATTTAAGTACTCGTATTCACTTTGTTTCTTCAATAATGGACTGTATTTGAAATTGAACTGTTTAATAAACAAATATTGCCTATCGAGGTCTTATAAATTACCAAAATTGCTATTTTTTAAATTCATCTGACATGACAGTTCTTTATCGTAATTTTTATTATTCTGACACTTTTCACTAAAATTTTCTCCAATACTCTACGATGGTTTCGCGCGATTCACAGTGGGATTGTTTTGGATTCCGCCATAGGTATACGCACTTTGTTCAACCGAGCGTCAACATGCCCCCCACCTTGAAGGATCCACCTTCAACCACACATACATATACTATACCATCTTTGGAAGTGGAAAAATTTTGGAAAATGCTCTTTTCAGTTCTCCGCTAGCAGTTTTCACTGCGGCTACACGATTAATGTTGTCTTTGCCTGGAAAAACTTTGATGATACGCCCAAGTCGCCATCTTAATGGAGGTAGGTTATCCTCCCTTATTAAAACCATATCACCCTCTCCCAATTGGTCATAATGGGTTTGCCATTTCACCCGTCGCTGAAGTTCTCCGATGTATTCCTTGCTCCAACGCTGCCAAAAATACTGTCTTAGTTGCTGAATTTGTTGGTATTGGGAAAGTCTGTTTTCTGGAATGTGGCTCAGCACCGGATCAGGAACGTCAGTCAACGATTTTCCGATCAGAAAATGGGCAGGTGTCAAAGGATTCAGGTCATTAGGATCGGAGGATAATGGATAGAGGGGACGGGAATTCAATATAGACTCAATTTGAACTAGCAAAGAGTAAAATTGTTCGAATGTCAAACATGCATTTCCCGCAACCCGTTTCAAATGATGCTTCGTGGACTTCACCCCAGCCTCCCAAAGACCCCCAAAATGTGGAGAATTGGCTGGGATAAAGTGCCACTGAATGTTCTCACGCGTATACAAGGTTTGAAGCTCATCATTATTTATCAATAAATAGTTCCCCAATTCTCTCAACTCTTTTTTGGCTCCTACGAAACACGTCCCATTATCAGAATAAATGTGGCGTGGAGATCCTCTACGTGCTACGAATCTTCTCAAAGTGAGAATAAATGCTTCAGAAGTCAAATCTGTTACCAATTCGAGGTGGACCACCTTTGTTGAAAAACAGACAAATAAACTTATATAGCACTTTGAAACTTTATATCCACGACCTTTTCTATCCCTTATTTGAAAGGGCACTGCGTAGTCCACACCCACTTCATCAAATACTTGCCAGGGCTCCAAACGAGGTTTAGGTAGGTTTCCCATAATGGGTTGGGCAGAAGGTGCATTAAACCTGTGACATGTCACACATTGGCGTACCGTCGCCCTCGCTATGCTACGCCCCTGCGTCGGCCAGAATTTCTCTCTGATCGAGGCAAGTAATTGTTGGGGACCAGCATGCATCAATCGTACATGTTCATTCCTTATGATGAGTTTTGTGAAAGCGTGTTTAGCAGAGATTAATATCGGATGCTTTTTTGAAAACTCAAAATTTGAATTTTCCACGATGGTTTCGCGCGATTCACAGTGGGATTGTTTTGGATTCCGCCATAGGTATACGCACTTTGTTCAACCGAGCGTCAACACACTTAGTTTGAAAATTTTGAAAATTCAAATCAATCACATCAAGTTGTTTTAGTTACTTGTTTATCTACATAGATTAATCTCGCGAAAAACTTTTATATCATATAAATTGTGTAATGACGTTAGAAGTTGATTGTAAAAGTTATAGAGAAAAAGTTTATTTATTTCTATTTAGCGAATTTGAATAAGAGCTTGTTTTTGAAAAAAATTTTTTACTCTTAATATATTCCATACTTTTTAGTTATCACTGGTTTCTCAGTATGTTTATCTCATTCAACGTATCATTGTTGCAAGGTTGTTTGCCAGTTAATTTCGAACAGTCTAGCTCTTCAATAAAGAGACCTAATGATTTCACCTTACTCAAGGACACGTATGCTTGACTAATTATACAACGGCATAGTCGACAGTCGACGACAGTACTACCCTGCATTATGTGTGCTGTGCCAGCCCAACGTAATATAATTGGGAACATTCTACATTCTGCAGTGCCGTGAATACATTGCACAGTCTTGGGTTGAATGAGATGAACACCGTCTTTTCCGAAGTCTATACAGACGAAAGATATGTCAGTATCATACACATCTCTCTCCGGAAGCAGGGAACTGTTGGGAACAATTTTTTAGCCGCCTCGACGCACACTGACTTCATGTCGGCATCCTCAGCTAAACCAGAAGCCAGAACGTTTCTTCTTCTTTCCTTGCGTTTTAATTCATTAATCTTAGATATAATCTAAAAAAAAATGTGAATCCTGTGTGGAATCACCTAGTATTTTTCAAGATTTTTGACCTTATCGTTCAGGACTGCTATCTCTTGTTTATCGTTATTTTTTATCGATTTTAGACTTTTGCAGGTTATCCAGTTTTTTCGTGAACTGCTCCAATCTTGCGTTCAGACAGTCAAGGACGCCTCCAGATACCTTATCAATGATGTTTTTTAGAAAAGTATCGTCTTGCCAAATTTGCTTTATTGCCACTTCGGCTACACTTCGAACCTCGACGATTTGGCTTCCGGACAATTGCCCGAAAACAATTTCCCGAAAGACAATTCCCCGAAAACAGTTGCCGAATGGACAATTTCCCGAAACACAATTGATCGAATGTACAATTGCCCGTATAGACAATTTCGCGAAGAACAATTGCCCGAAAGAACAATTGACCGAAAAATGTATTTTAGCGCTTCTTTATAAATTTGTAACCAATATTTTCGGAAATTTCTGTATACTATTATTTCTTCTTTGATTTACAATAATACCCTTAATACCTACTATAATGATTAAGGTTCATTGAACGTCTCCAAGTGCACTAACTAAAAATATTAACTCCAAAAATTTTAAAATCCCTTTTAATAAATAATAATCCTGATATCCTAACATCCTAATAACACCCTTAATACCTACTATAATAATTAAGGTTAGAATAAGTGAGACTCATTAATTAGTCATTATTTACTTTTATTTAAATGGATCAACAGATTTTCCAGCCTTGCAAATAGGCGAATCTGTCACCAGGTTAGTTCGTTCAGGAACAATCGAGTCAAAAATATAAAAAATCGTCTTTTTTGGTCGTCGACGATGAACATTCCACAGGATTAGGTCAAAACTTTTATTGGTATTATATTTGTATTATATTCCGTAATATATCCAGTGATAAGGCACTATCCATGATCGTACGCGCAATTAAAAATCTATTGGTATAATAAATTTTTCGGTCAATTGTCCTTTCGGGCAATTGTTCTTCGGGCAATTGTTCTTCGGGCAATTGTTCTTCGGACAATTGTCTATTCGGGCAATTGTACATTCGATCAATTGTGTTTCGGGAAATTGTTCATTCGGGCAATTGTCCATTCGGTGAACTGCTTTCGGAAAATTGTCTTTCGGGAAATTGATTTCGAGCAATTGTCCTAGATCCGGCGATTTGATCATGTTTTAATGCCATTTTCAAATTAGTTAATAAGTAGGCACTTTTGAAAGATGAAACTTTGTTCACACTATGCTACACAAAACTGGTGTGAAATTGTACTTTATCGAAGCGAATTTTATCGTTTTACAATTGTAGAGCCAAATATGTTGCTACAAACCCATGAGACACATGAAATGGCTCAAGATAAAGCCAAACAGTATGCAGACAAAAACAGACGACTTGTAAAAAAACTTCATTGTCATTGTCAATTCATTCACATCTGCCTCAAAAAGGGACGGACCTTATCAAATCAACAAGGTTGTTACACCGACCACCTATGTGATATTCTTCCTAGACAATCCCCATCATAATCTAGCTAAGTGCCATAGCGCTTCCTCAACCCCATTCAGATCTGCGCAAAAGAAATCCCTTCCCCAGTAATCACACTTCGAAAGAGAGGAAGACCCAACGGACGGAAAGAAAATTGCGAACCTCTCATGGAAGAGAATGATAATCTACAACAAATGGATCTGAATAAAACCAAATTGATGGATCCTCATAGTACACCGAAAGATACTCCCCCAGGCAGAAAAGAACATTCACCTCAGTGTCCTTGTTGCTAGGCCAATCCAGAACTTATTACTTTTGGAGCCCACACGGAGACGTTTGTCTCCTCCAAAGGGGGAGATTGTAACCATTACGATATCCTGAACGCTAACCTAGTAGCCACGGTCAGATGATACGATGCAGAGGCTGCATGGAGCCAACGACTATAAACTACATGGGATGGCCCATTTCCTATCACCTGGGCTGCGTTCATGAACTCACTCAGAGGAAGGACTGCTTACTCCAAACCGTTCGTAAACTTACCCTAACGGTATGGAGTATGCATTGACAATCGTTCAGAAACTTACTTCGAGTAAACTCTACTTACTCTGCTTTCGAAAAGAGTAGTGATATACTCTGACAGTAATAACAATGACAAGGAACTTTTTTGATAATTTGTGTTTGTAATTGTTTGTATGTTCACGTTTCCACGTGCATTTAAAGTGAAAATTAAAAAATACGAAAGTTTCGACAATTTAGAGATCATATTCCCACGATATGGATTTTCATGTAGTATCAATTGGCAGAGATACTTTCATTCTTAAAAATAAAGGAATGCTTCAAAGTGTAATGAACAATATTTCACTTCTGGAAACCCTATATAATAAAGAGTTGCAATATTTTGTATCAGTAAATGGAGAGCTTTGTGAAGTTTTCAAGTCTCAAACAAAACCAAACACAACCTCAGTATAATGAATCACCATTATCAATATTGTCATTGACACTGTGCACTCTTTGCAAAGTTTTTGAACGACTATGCAGGAGTAATGATTGACATGTACTTCTAATCACGTGACCACACTCTTACTCTACTCTCATAGTAAGTTTATGAACGCAGCCCTGGCCTGCAGAAGTATTCGTCTGCCATAAGAGCCCGTGTATTTTCTTACTAGTTGGTAAAATTTTTCCGTTGTTTTTTTTTAGTGTTTGTTTTTGATGAATGTTGACTTTCCGGTCAATTGTTTTCCAGTGCCGTAAATATCTTAGTTTGTCGTGATAAGTGAAAACTGAATCGGCTGTTGGAGTGCCTGTTGAATCCAAATGCGCGAAAGGACACTTATCTATTTGACTATTTTTCTATTTATTGAAAATATTTGAGTTGAATATAGCTTTCGAAAAATCCCAAGGGTTGACATAATTCCATGGGCGGTGTTACAATTGTGTTAATTTATATTTTTTTACTTCAGATGATGCCTGGAAAATGTGTGCTGTAGCTTCTTGTGAGAAGAATCAAGAAACTCTCAGAAGAATGTATTTCAACATAATATTTCATAGATTCCTAAAAGAAGGGTATTTTTTATGAATTCCACCGTTTGCAAAGAATGGATACATCGCTGCAAAAGAGCAGACAAGTTCAATGTTGAGAATTTGCTATTCGTATTTCACATTAATAGGCTAGGAATCGCACGTTAAAAGGTGAGACCTCGTTAATCCTCAGCTCGCACAAGTTTCGACTTCTGATGGCTGTCGTTCGTAGGGGGATGACAGCTTGTTAAGGGAAAAAACAATTTTAAACAATTTTAATCAATGACAACAAACTCTCAATCTATTGAATTGAAAAGAACTACAATTAATTCGAAAAGAATGACAAAGGGTGCAACATAGCTAACAGATCTGGAAAAAGTCATCAAGAAGGAAAAAAAGCACAAGCATGGCTCAGTTTCAATATAAATCCTTCTACTGTTGGAAACTCTTTTATTATCGTTGAAAACCCTGAAAATTCCTTTCCTAATTCCTCGCATGCATAACATGAGATTGAGCCTTCTTTAGATTCAACAGAAACCTGGCAAAACTTTTCATCGGAGGATGATGCTGAGGATCATTAAAAAAATTAATAGTTATGAAAGAAAATATGAAACACTCCTGCAAAAGTATAACAATTTGTAAATGACATCAAGAAAATAATCAAGGGTGTGAGTTCAATGTCGATATATTATAAAAATACTACTAAAGTCGAAATAAGGCAACAGATAAGACATCTGCAACAGTAAAATTGTTGGGAAAAATTTTAACAAAAAATCAGAAAAGGGTTCTCTCAACATAAAAAAATGGTCCACTAGAATAAAAAAGGGATATTGTTGCCATTCACTCTGAGGTATAACAGCAGAAATTGTTTCTTACGAAGAACTTGAATTATCCCATACCATCAATTTTGAGTGTGAAGCGTTGGGCATCCCGTTCAGAGATTTATCCTGGAAATTATTTAATGTGATTCTGATACATCTAGTGTTACCTGGATCAATTAGATTGAATCAAAATAACCATGGCATAGTCAGGCATAAAAATCAAATAAAGTTTGGAATGGCATGTATTTTATTTTCAAATAATCAATTTAATTCTCTCAGAATCTCCTGAGTGTATATGAAATAAAAACTGGAGTTGGTTGGTAAAAAATGTAAAATGACTGAATACAAGTTTGTTCTATTTACTACAATACTTCTTACATGCTCATTCATATTAATTTCACGTGCACTTAACTGAATAATCAACAATTTGTAATTATGTAATTATCATATAACTCTCCAAGTATTAAAATTTTCTACTTCCGAGTAAATTCATACGAACAACTTGTGTTTATGACTACCTCATAGGGATATTATCGAATGTCACTCCAATTTTTATCTCATAAAAATATCAGTAAATCTCATTAGTTCCTATTTATTAATAATAGATCTTTTCCAACAATTTCCCATAAATATTTTCAGTAAATCGAAGTGTCTTATCACGAAATAAAGTTCAAATCGCCCTTGGCATCAGTTCAATTTATGGGTTATTCAAAGCAAATTGGTGCATCTTGAGATCTGAAAGCTCAATGAAGCAAAAGAAAATTAAAACACCAACCAGAAACACCCAAAAACTTGACAGGTTTGCCTTATACATACCGAGATAAAAGATTTTGTATTTCCGAGAAAAATGCATAGGCTCTTACGGCAAACCAACATTAGTGTAGGTCAGGTGACGTCACTCATAGCTGTTTGCAAACGTTGGGAAGGCAGATAAAATTATAGTGGGTGATGTGAATTAATCAATCATTTACGAATTCCACTTTTCCTCTTGCAGCTATAATTCATTATTATAAAATAAATGATTATTTCGAAATTTCAATATTTGTCTACCCTTTTCTTCAGAAGACATGTGCAATTTGTGAAGTGATATTTATGCACATAAGCCAAAATAGAAAATTTCTGTACTATTATTACTGATTGGTCTGAGGTTGCATTCTACATTATACGTACGATATGTACAGGATGTATCACAACGAGCTGAATATGGACAACTATTGGAGCAAAATTTCTGAAAATTTTTATCGACAGTTTTCCGACGAGCTAGTTTTTGTTAAAATATTTTCAAGTTGCTAGCAACTTCCAATAATACAGGAGATAGACCCCAACTTACTTTTATGAAATGTCACAGCTGAATTTGAGTTTAACTTCATATTGAAGAAATCCTCATTTTTTGGATGAATTCAAAATTTTTGGCTGTCTACAGAACAGATTACTTTTCAAAATCCATGCTAGAACTTTTGAGAACATTGAGAACTTTTGGCAGGAATATACAGTAAGGTCAAGATAAGATAGTATAAAATCGATTTTATATCGAACTTAAAAATGTTGAAGAGTGCAATCATTTTCAGTTTGACTCTGTATATTGATGTTATATCTCACTTTTTATTAATGAGTTTTAAAAAAAGTATTTTTGAGTGAGAATAAGTGTTTCTCACTGCACAAACTCAGCAATTCCTTGAAGGTGTTCCATAGTCTTGGGAACGTCGTCATTAAATTGGCACATAACAACTCCCTCCATAAAGAAAAAGTTGGTGCCATGCATCAACAGTAGATATACAGAGTTACTTCTGGGACCGATGAGTGTCCCAGAAGTAACTTTGCTCCACAAGGTGAATATCTCGATGGCCGCGTCCATCGAGTTCTTGCCGCTGGTGAAGGGTTGAGGCCGAAGAGTTTCGGGGTGGGGCGTTCAAAACGTTTCACCCTAAGTGGCGCGCGTCTTTTCTGCAAAAAACATGGCGGCGATGGAGCGGAAGGCAAAAAAACATGGTGGCGATGGCGGAAGTTATGAAAAAAAACGTCCCCGCAAAAACATGGCGGCGATGGAGCGGAAGGCAGAAAAACATGGCGGCGATGGCGGAAGTTATAAAAAAAAACGTCCCCGCAAAAAAACATGGCAGTGATGGAGCGGAAGGCGAAAAAACATGGCGGCGATGGCGGAAGTTATGAAAAGACGTCCCCTCATGTGATTCGCTGAGAGCAATTGGCTGGAAGAGAAAAACCGTCACGTGATTCGTTGAGAGCAATTGGCTGGAAGAGAAAAAAAATGGCCGCCGCCTTAATTGACAAAACAAAAAAATTAGATACGAAAAATGTCTACTATCTCAGAACACACACACAACAGAAAATTATGATGGACTCATTATTAATTCATACACTCTCGAATGAAATTCCAAAAGAAAAAAAATACGTCTCCACCGCCGTGAAATAGCGATAAAGCACGTTTCGTGCTTGAATGTTTACTGTCTGCTCTCAAGTTGAACGAAATTCTCAGTAAACACGATGATCCATTTTTGACCTTGAATTTGTTTTTCACATTTAATAGCAGAGTTTTATCTCACACACACATCCGGTGTTTTGTTTACGCTGCTCGAGCTAAATTGACCTTGGAGTTGTTTACTGTCTCAGATGTTTGTTTCCAGGAAAATGATAAGTCAGCAGAGATAAGAGAGTCGAGTTTGAAGCCAATATGATCGATTCAAGGCATTTTAAGTGTCTCACTCTAACCCATGGCATTGTATGTCTGTCTTTGTCTGTTTGCATTTATTGAAATGAATAACGTCAGTTCGAGAAAAATACATTTATTTTTCACATAAAGAAATTACAGTTGAGTGCCAGTGGCGTAGTATGAAGATACATTATCATTATCGATTAAAAAATATTTTTGGTGCATGGATTTAATAAACCTATATATGGATTCGGATATTTGAACACTTAGAACCATTGACAAGAAAAACATAAACCAATCGTGCAGTGTCGGCGGCAGCTCGCATTTGGAATCCTTACTTTCTCGATCAGCAGCAGCAGCAGCAGCAGGGGCTTGCATCTTGACGTCCACGGGTTGGGTAGTTAGGTGGGACGATGACGACGACGTCGATGACCTCAAAGTGCTGCTGATAGAGGGGCAAGACATCTTCAGCGGAAGCCACTGCGTATCGCTATAGGTGTGATTTCTATAAATCTTCCGCAGTCTGTACGATGAGGTGTTCATCGGGATTTCGGCTCTCAACACAGGCAAATATCCATCATTGGCTAGCGCCTGAGTCATTTTCGTCCAGTTCAAAGTACTCGAATCATCGTCGTGCAAATACGATACCAATACCTCGCCGTACTCATATGGCGGGCTAATATACAGTACGTTCGACAGAACGGCTGCTAGAATTATATAATTTGTTGTCATCGTGACGACAGCTCAATGTACACTGAGAAACATCGTATATGCCACTCAAATATATACACTGAGAGGAACACACATACACCATTGCTCAATGTACATGACTCGTATTTCTTTCAGTCTCTCTCTCTCTCTCATTCATTCAATCCGCAAAATGAATCAAGAAAAATTGGTTTTGTACATCTATTAATACATAATAATAATAATAATACAATATGAATAATAATATTTCGTGTGTTTTCGGCAATTCTTGGTGTGGCTGACGTCATGGACTTGGTGCTGGCGGCGACGGCGGCAGAACCTGGTGGATCGGTGAATGCTGCTGCTGCTGCTACCCCATCCATTTACCATCGTTAATTTGCATATTTTGGAAGCGTTTGAAAATACACAGCTTGTGCTCGTACTCTGCTATGTGCGCCTTGAGCTCGCGCAAATTTGGCAAGTGCCTATTGATAGGAGTGTCGTGGTCATCGTCGTCGTCGTGATCGCCGTGGGGCCTCACCATATCAGGTGTTACGATATCCATTGCCAGATTTCGAAACAGTGTCTCACGTCATAATGCACTTCTATTTCTCCGGATGCTATATGATTCAAATAGAGCGGGCTTTGCTTCTCGAGTGTCGGTGGAGGCGTTGTGACGACTGTACTTGGAGTAGCCGCAATATCGACGATGTGTGGTCTCTTAGGCAGATCGAGCACACACTTCAGCAAAAAATCGAATTTTTGATTACCCTTCACGTATACCACATCAGCCTCGATGATGGGGCGCAGCACTTCCTGGATCTCGTTGATTTCGACATAGCCATCAGAGTATGGAATGCCGTGGATATTTCTCTCTGAATATCGTACTTGCCGTTTATCTGCTTCGCTCAGGTCATGGAATGGCACTACGGCTTTGAATAAAAAGGGGTTTGTGCGATGCCCGTCGGTGATGGCAAGCTCTTTGGGTTGGAATTCACCGCCCACACTGAAACCCTGAATGTCACAGGCTACGAGCTTCATCTTGTTGTTGTTTGTTTGATGATTATTGAACTGATTCACAGCTGTGATTAACTGAGAGATACACACACAGAGAGTTAGCGAGATTAACCATCGACTGAACGACTGAACGTTTGGCTTACAACTGAAGCTCTCGACCTGTCGATGCCTGCATTACATACATAAACATAAACAAAGAGTGGATTCCTCCACTACTTACTGCTACTACTGTATGTCACTATTTTTTTATGACAGATGGCGTCCAATCTCGCTCAAGGGCAAGTGTTCCAGCATACAGTCGTGAATGATGATGCAATAGGCTCGAGTATTGGCGGGAAATCCGACTCTGGCCTCGATGTCAACTTTGATATCGACAATGGAGGATTTCATGAATTCCTCTCTGCGGGAACAGTCTATTACGAACACGGTGGCTCTGCTTTTGAATGCTCCGTAATCGAGTAGAGGGCGCTTCTTCGGATAATTGGCATAGCTCGGATGGAATTCCGTGTAGGCTCGATGGGCTTCGACAAAGTTGTTTCTGTTGAATTCCAAGTGCATACGTTCATGCGGGTAAGTATCGCTATTCATGGTTAGGCGTATGTCGCTGATATCGATGTGATCGAAATAGGACGCATCTCGAGCCGCATTGCCAATCCGATTTGTTTGGAAGGCCACAATGACGAATCGGGGACTCTCCATGGCCGTGCAAGTTTTCACAGCCCAAACTTCCTTGGTGGAACCCTGAGTGAGTGCAGGCAACTCGTGTATGTCCCACTTGCGATACGAAATCACTACAGGAGCGTCTGTTTTGATGGACTGTAGCAATTTCAGACGAATGTCGTCATTGGGCACCACATGTTTGAGTACAACGCTCGTGATCGTCAGTGTGGCTGTGGTGGCTTCGACTACTGGATTCGCCACCTCCTCTGTCAGCATGCAATCGATATCATTTCTACTTCTGACCAAGCGAATGCACTGTCGTCCAATGGTGGCATATCTATAGTCATGGAATATACCCAACAGATGCTTAAGCGGGATCCACATGGCGAACGAACCGTCGGGGGCGTTGTGAACTGTTCCGCCAGGATAGGTCCAGCCGGCTCTGCTCAAGTGTCGCACATCATTTTCCTCGTAACAAGTATAGCCGCGAAGGGTGCTCACTATACCCGGCGATCGAACAGAGTCCACCTCTTTGCCATTGATTTCATAGTAGATGGCCTCGAAAAGGTATGCGCCAGCATTATTGATAAATCTAACATTGCCCGTTTCTGCGGTACGAGTCAGAGAGCCCTCTATGCACGCAAGGACATCGTTCACCAGTATCCATACATCGCTCTGCTGAATGACAATTTCGATGAAGTCATTATTTTGAAAGGACTTGATGGTGCGTTCGAGTCTCAACTCTGTTGATGGATTCGTCGAACTTTGAATGATTGTACACGTCGAAGACTTGTCTTGATAACATAATGTCCTTGCGATTGGAGAAAGTGTATGCTGGAGTGAGACAGAGTGTGTGCGTCTGCTGTCTTCGACTGCGTCTACGTGACTGAATTGATGCCAGCACCCTCTGCACTTTTATGCCCAAAGGCATGATCATCATCATTCTGATCAAATACCAACCCCATTTTATGACAGCTTGCGCAACACAAGTCGTATAATGATAGTCTCTCCACGGAAATTCCCACTGCAACAGTCCTGATCGAGAATATTCAAGGTTATGTTGTGTATTTCCGTCTTGTTCACAGGCAGGTATATCAAATTCGAGGGCGTTTCGTCGATGGCAAAGCCGGGGTCTTCTCGAACGGCAAACTCGTATATGGTGTAAGCCGGGCGATTGTTGAAGAAGGCACCCGATGTGATGTTACTATCGATGTGAACAGTTCGAACTTTGATAATGTTCACAGGTAAGTCGGATGAGTGAACGCTTCCAGCCTCCAATAGTCTCGGGGAAAAACCCAGTAATCGTCCTATGGAATCCTTGGGAAGAAAATCGATGTTATAGAGCTTGCTGTATATCTCACACTGCAGCGTATTGGTGTTGGGTTTGAGAGAGAACAGAGCCTTGCTTTTTTTGGTACCGTCGTCGTCGTCGTCGACGTCGCCAATGTCACTAAACACTACGGCTCTCTTCTTCTTCTTCTTCTTCTTTGCTTCTTTCGGCCTCTCGATGTGTTTGTGTATAAACTTGGCAATGTCGCTTATTTCGTAACACCCATTCGGTATTTGGATGATGCTAACAGATGGCGCTCCTTTGACAGAATAATAGAATCGACCACTTGATATGTTCGGTATGCTGTTGTATGAATGGAAACCAATCAATGCCAAGCCGTAAGTGCTATCTTCGTCCAAGCGGCGGAGAAAAGTCTGCGGTTAGCGTCGACGTTTGACCTGTCACTGTCAACAGCAAAGACATTACTAACACTGGTTGGGGTTATGTAGGTGGTCGGTGGATCAGCGGTCTAATGCACAGGCCGTTCGAAACTCCAGCATAGCGATAGTCGGTTCGAATCCGATGTAGGTACGAGAATTCGTCTCAACTACTCTATATCGGATTCGATAGGCGGCCGCATGCCTTGTTGAAAAGTGTATTGTGAGTTGTCTAGATGCCAATCTCGTCTAGTGCTAGCTTGGAGTGCACACCGACCACCCGAGGTGGTGCTGTAGGTTTTCCGGGTTTTCCTACAGCTGAAAAGTGAATACATCACCTAAAACATCAGTAAGTCGCCCCGGAGCGCCACGGCAAATAATAATAATAGCCGTCCTCTACCCGCACAGGATATGCCTTTGGGTACTCTCAACGAGTGTTTATGAGGGAGTATTATTATTATTATTATTATTATTATTATTATTTAAACCATTCCATTGCGCGCTCTGTGCTCAGAGTCTAGTATGGGATTCAAGACGCGTGAGGCTCGCGCTATTCGTCTAGCTAAACGTATTCTGTCCATGGCCACTTGCATCCAATACGATTTGCGCGAAGTTTGGTATGCAAAACGCCACGTCACCATATTATGAACCTCATTACGCTCGCCATTAAAGGTCACCACTTTTCTATTCATTTTCGCGCGCGCACGCACACTCACAGTGTGTTCTCGTATAGAAAATTCAAACACAAATGACCGCAACTAACTTGGTTGAATGTCTGGTAGCGATCGTTGTTGTAGAAGATTATCACTTTTTTACCCAGATATCGCACCAATTCCACCGGCGGCTTGAAATTGCCGAAACTGTCAAAATATTTCACCACATGTCCGCTTTTCACGTAAGCTACCTAATGCGTTACGCGATTACTGCTCGAGTCCATATTGATGATTGCGCATTCTCTATACTTGGGAAGTTTCAATGATGATGAGGATCGAGGTAAATTGTTTCGCATGAAAACACCAATAAAATGAGGTATTTTCAGAAGTTTCACAAATTTAAGTAATTCTTCATCGTACAACGTTCTATTGGGCAGCTTCAGCGGGAGTTTTTTGAAAATTTCTTCTTGAGAAACAAACTGTAGCCGCCTTTAGCGGTCTTGCGCAGAAACAAACCGGAACCTCCTACATGTTTGTTGTCACCGCCGCCGCCAATGCTCTCCATTGCGTTATTATGACGCTTGTCTTTCTCCAATTTCTTTTTGGCATTGGCAGAGGAGATGATGGTCCTGGCTATGGTGCTGCCACCGCCTGCCAACGAGCCCAGCGCCCCCAGAGCGGAGAATATCGGAAGCAGAGGCAGCACACCACCGCTCTTCGCTTCGAACGGTGATGTAACGTAAGTATAGGCAGCCCGTTTGGCATGAATATTCTCGGTGGTCACCACCAGCAAGGGACCTCGCGAGAACGACCGACGACTCACGATTGACGCGTTGAAGGTCGAAGAGCGTGCGACACTGAAGAGCGATTGTGGAAGTTGTAATTTGAATTCATACTTCATCTTATTTTGTTAATAATATAGTGCGCCTGGTCATCCTGGTATTAACGAGACCAGCTAAAGCTATCCGTTACCTGTCCAGGTAGGTATTGGGGATAAACTTATAGATGGTGGATTGGCTGGTAGGTTACATGGCAGTCATACTTAAGTAATGTTATATTTTAGGTTCATTAAGGTTCTAACAAAATCTGAATTAAATACTGTTGAGTATATCGAGTCGTAGTTGGCTGTGTCCCAGCTGAATCCCATACTAACCTCCTTAGAAACCGATTCCGTTACAACTTGGCGCACAACGTGGGGCACGAGCCAATACGACACGATGGGAATAGATCATACTGCATCATACAATCTCCGAAACAGACAACATAGTCAGCCTAATCTGCCTAATCAACCTCCGCAAAATACTGGAAATCAACAAGCTGCAGCAGCAGCAAATTTGGGAGTGGCTAACACCACACCACAGGACACGGAAACCGAGGAATTCGTGAACAGGTTTGATTCAGAAGATGTACAAGGTAGGGTAAACTTTTCAATTAACCAACGTCCAACGTCTGTGAGAACTGCTTTATTCACCGACGACGCCTATCGTCGAAGGAGTGTGCCTCCCTCGTTTGTACCTTTATCCAACTCACTCTTCAATTCAAGACCACCTTTTTGCGAACCAAGAAAGGAAATTCCGACATTACAAAGGTTGCCTCACATAGGCATAAATCAGACAAGGGAAGCCAGCCGTGGAAATCAAGCTAGAAATGATAATGTATCAACATGTAGTTTTTCAAATGATAATTTGTTCATGCCGAACCTAGCTTGCCAGCCACGTCCCGTTCAACAACAAAATTCTTTACCATCTCTGAAAGCATCTGATATTTTGCCCATTTTTGACACTAATAGCACTCACCCTGTAAATTTTATAAATAAATTGGAACAAGCAATAAATACCTTTAACGTTCCTTTTGCTCAAGTTCCTTTATGGTGCAACAATTTATTCAAAAATGATAGTAGAATTTAGTAGGAGGGTCGGCACTTCAGGGCCCCCCACTCCTTCCATTTTCTAACATGTCATTTGTCTGTTCTTCGTCACGGAACATCAGTAACCTAACCTAACCTGTCATCTGTCACCTAACCCACCAAACCTACATTTGTCATGTGTCACCACGTTGCCAGCTGTCAAACGTCATATCGTCTTCCTCGTCATCTGTCAGTTGTACACCTAGCCAGTGTTGTGAGCGACTCCAAGATATCGTGGTGACGTCATCATCATGGAGCTCGTCGTCGTCGCGGAACATCAAGTTCTTCTTCCCACCAGATGGCGTAACTCGGGTATGGTCCTGTGAGCGGGAGATTGGAATTGGTTGTGTGATCAGTATCTGAAAAGAAAAAAAGGATTGCGCTGAGATTTGAACTCGCGCCGGCTGGGTTGGCAGGCAGAGACCTTAACCACTACACCACGGAGGATATTGATTGAAGAAGGTGAATAGTATGTAGTTGTGATAGCGGATGGCGGCAGGAGGGTCATGAAATATGTGTTACACATCATTCCAAAAAAAAATTATGGTGGTTCAACGGTGGTCTAGCGTTTCAACAAGCAATGTGTATAGGGTGTCTCAAAACATATCATTCAAGAGAAAAAAAAACATGGCGGCTGCTCGTTAGATTTAGTATACCAGGTGTATCAAAACATATCATTTAAGAGAAAATATCATGATGGGTGCTTGTCTTATTTAGTATACAGTATGTCTCAAAACATATCATTTAAGAGAGAAAAATATGGCGGCTGCTCGTTTGATTTAGTATACCAGGTGTCTCAAAACATATCATTTAAGAGAAAAAAAACATGGAGGGTGCTTGTCTTATTTAGTATACAGGGTGTCTCAAAACATATCATTTAAGAGAGAAAAATATGGCGGCTGCTCGTTACATTTAGTATACAGGGTGTCTCAAAATGCAAAGTTTATGAAAAAATCATATCGTTTGAGAGAAAAAAAGACATGGCTGCTTAGGGCAGAGATAAAGTTATCATTGGGGACATGGGGATTTAAAATACGAATCATCGAAAAATAAGCACTTCCGGTTTGAAAAAATTGAGGTAGAAGAAAAGTAATAGTAAATTCGGATTATCCACATCGAGGATATGCAATCAAATGGCCACTTCCAGTTTTCACTTCCGGTTGTCCGATTTCGATAATTTTGGCATCAATGGATTCCTTTCGATGTCGAGAAACATTTTTACGCATTATCCAATGCCAAAAGGACATAGGAGGCTAACTTCGTTATTAGCGAAGGTACAACGACGTGCGGGTACTCTAATAAGACAACTTTTATGGGGGATCAAGAAAATGATAGAATTTCCTTCCGTCAACTGTCATAAGTGCCATAAACCTCACATTTTAAAGCGTTATGTAATCTTCGCTCAAATGTTAGAAGTCGTTTCGTTAGAACGTCGCTCAATATATCGGCGGCGTTGTCATTGGTAATATCGTTGAAGAAAAAAAAATGTGACAAATAAACATGGTTGTACAGGTACATAAAAACATGGCTGCTACATGTATGTGTCGGATGAAAAATGGGTCATTGTGAGTAGCAACGTATTCAGCAATAGTATATACAGGGCGTATCACACGTTATTTAAGAGAAAAAAACATGGCTGATGCAAGTGTCAAATGTCATGTGGAAAATGGGACGCAGAAAATACGTATCATTGAGGATATGGGAACCCAATAGAAAAATATGGTGATATTTCATACTGAGTGTTCCAAAAATTTGTTAGACATACACAGAGTGTTCAAAAACTATTCAAGATATGAAAAAAACCACTCATAGGACGTTTCAATCCTAATCAAGAAGGTATAAAGAGCATCTCATTTATAGAAAAAAAAATATGATGTTTTAACAGGATTTTAGCGTTTCAACGTGCGATCCCAATCGGAAATGTATTACATGTCATCGAGACCGAATACGTCAGCGCTCTCTATCATCAGGAAGGTGCCCAATCATTAAAAATTGAGATAGAGCATTGATAAGGGTCCAAATTTAGTTACTATCGGTCGTACGATTTCAATAATTTCGACATCAATGGGTTTGTTTCGATGTCAAGAAACATTGTTAAGCATTTTCCAATGCCAAATAGGCTAGGAAGCTATCTTCGTTATTAGTAAAGGTATAGAAACATGCGGGTACTCTAGTAAGACAACTTTTATGGGAGATCAAGTTTGATCAAAGCAGAACGAACTAACCTTATAAAAAACGCTTTTTGCGGTCGCATTTTTACGTGTTTTAGCGTTTGAAATTTTAGTTGTTTTTTAGAACGCGAAAAACGCTTATTGTAGTCACATTTTTGCGTGTTTTAGCGTTATGAATTTTAGCTGTTTTTTCGAACGCGATAAACGTCTATTATGATTGGATTTTTGAGGGGAGGCAGACCAACTTAGGTTATAAAGTAAAAATAAAAGAAAACAGTTTGAATACAAATTTATTGAGTATTTTTATTTTGGTAACATATCACTTAACCATTTGTATAAAATATCTACGTTTCGGAGACTGCAATTATAGTGGGGTTGCTTATCAATGTGATGCATACAGTGTGATATACCATCATTGTCGCCGAATGTGGGAACCATCCATGACGTATTATCATAGTCCTACAAATTCACAACACGTAGGTAGGTTCAATTGATGAAATTTCTCTGTAAGATAGTCACGTTTTTGGAGTCCTCGTACATAAATGATATCAACATTCTGTAAATTTTTCTTGAGGATGGAATCTAATTGATGATATTCCACAAAGCCAGAGGAATACCTCAATCCATGAACGTTTCGCTCCAAGAAACAGGCAGTACGTTTATCTGCTCTACTCAAAGAGGAAAATGGTATAGTTGGCAGCAGAAGAAAATAACTACATTGAATTCCAATCCTAATGGCAATCTCCTTAGGATGGAATTGTTGCTCGATGGTAAAGCCTTGAATATCTACAACAGCTATTCTCATGTTGACTCTGTGATTGATACTGAAGTGACAAGCATATGTTCAGTTTAATTTCTTAATGATTTCGCTGAGTGGGAGGTGCTCAATAACAGTGTCGTGCACAATGATGCAATAGGCTCTAGTATTTTGGGGAAATCCTTCAGATGCCTCGATTTCCAGTTTCACATCAACAGTGGAACTTTTTATGCTCTCATCCCTTCTGGAACAATCGATGACAAAGAGAGTCTTGCCAACAAATTCGGTGTAGCTCAGCAGAGGATTCTGTTGATTAGTAATTTTGTAGCTGAGACCGAATTGTGCATAGTTGAAATAGGCTTGCGAAAAATTCCCCTTTGCAAAATTCAGATGCATATTCTCTTTCGGGTAATTTTCACCGTTCAGAGTGAGCGTTATATTGGTGATATTCGAATGAGCGAATATTGTTGGATCATTGTTGAATTTGGCGTAATCACGGTCTTTTTGGAAACATACAATCACATAGCGAGGACTTTCGAGAAACGAGGAAGTCTTGACGGCCCATATTTCACTTTTTGCACCTTGTGTGAGAGCAGGCAACATATGAAGTTCCCATTTTCTGAACGGCATGAGAATAGGAGTATCAGCTTGGATGGCCTTCAAGAGTTGTAATTTAATTTGATCATGTGGAAAGATTCTCTTAACTTTGAGTTCAATATTTTCAATTTCCAACTTGACTGCTGTCGTACCAGCCGGCGATCCAGCGGTCTCCTCTATTTTGAAGCAGTTGCTATCATCTGCAGCTCGTACTAATCGGATGGTATTTTTGCCATAGGAAACACATTGATAATCGTTGAAATTATTCAAAATATGCTTGATGGGTATGAGCATGTTGAATGTTAGATCAGTGGTGCTGATAACCCCAGCGTTGCTGGGAAAAGTCCAACTTGAATTGGCCAAGTGCTTGATATCTTCGTTAGTGTAGGTGAGAAAGCCTCTGACAGTACTAACAATTCCAACTTCACGGACCGTCTCCAAGTCCTTACCGCTTTGTTCATAACTAACAGATTGAAACATGAAAGCACCAGCATTGTTTACGAATGTTACACGACCATCTCCTTTGGTTTTCACAACTTTTCCACTGATGAATAACAGGCTATCATACAAAGCATCGTAAGCGTCAGATTGATTGATGTTGATTTCAATGACATCATTGTTGCGAAAGGACTTGACATATGGGTAGTAAGTCCGCCATTCTACCTTTTGTATGGATTCATCGTTGTGTGGTTTTCGGAAAATGTTGAACACTTGATTGGACAACATGATAACCGAGAGATTCCAAAAACAGTTTATTATCCGGTGATAGTAGTTGACGCACATTGAAGGTCTTGGTGAAGACTGAAGGGGGGTATGGTGGTGAGTTATTTTTATGAATAGTTAGCACCATACTTTCGCTTCAATTCCAAACGAACGATTATTTCTTCGTTTCGAAAATCAACGAGTTGAGAATGCTGGTCCAGCACTCGCAGCGTAATATTATTTATTTCGTCTCTATGAGCAATGGGTAGATGAATGAGGTGGTTGGGTGTTTCGTCGATTGCGTTACCAGGATCAACGCCAACAGCAAATTCGTATATCGTATGAGACGGTGCGTCGTTGTAGAATGCTCCGAACGTAATGTTGCTATCTATGTGTATGGTACGTACTTTAATGATATCTACAGGTAGATCTGATGCGTAATGCAAGTTGGGTTTGAGAAGAATAGACGAAAACCCTAAAATGCGGGCCAAACTGTTTTCAGGTCGGAAATCAATTGAGTGTTTAAGGCAGAATATTTCGCTTCTCAGAGTGTTATTATTTGGTTTGAGGTAGAAAAATTCTTGAGGGTTTTCCCTGTACGTTTTGGGTGTGATGTGTTTGCTGATCAAAGCCTCAATGTCACCAATTTCGTAAGAGCCAGTAGGGATATCGATACTCAGTTTAGTTTTGCCGCCGTTTTCAAAGTAGTAAAACTTTGTACCTTCTTCAATGTTGGGTATACTGTTGTACGAATGGAAGCTGAGCAAAGCCAAACTGTATTCTGAATCAGAATCCAATTGAATGGGCGGATTGAAATCGATGGAAAGCGTTGAAGAACGACTCGTTAACGTCAATATCATAGACATGACTGATATAGTGTCGGAAGCGACCCGCCTTAAATAATGAACAACAACTTGGATGAAAAATCATTTATTATTACAATAATAACATTGAAATTGTGCACTAACTGGTCCATGATACTCTGCTTCGTTTAGTGATGCCGTTGACAGTCCAAACTCATTTTGATAATGAATGAAACATGGTAGACGAATCTGCAAAGCGAATCGATTTTAGTAGTCCTTTGGTAACCTATGCCATACATCCAGCAACTCCCAAGGTCCTGCGTTCCCAATCAAATATTCGATTGACAAAGCTCGCAGTTGAGTATCAGTGAAATCTCGCAATAATTTATATTTATGCATTTCAACCAACGATTGATGCATCTTAGCGGTGGACATTATGAAGTAGAAACTTTAGGCAGAGATGTCCGCAATTACTCTGATTGTAATTTTGATATTGACTATTATTATATGTAATTCTTACGCCCCTCCCAAAATATCTTGCCAATTCCAATGGAAGTTTGAGATTGCCAAAACTATCGAAATATTGTGCGACATTGTCGTTTTTATTGTAAGCTACCCAATGAGTGCCCGCATTCAAGTGGGAATCCAAGTTCAATATAGCGCATTCTCGCAGCCAAGGGCCACAAGTTGGCAACGTATCACGCATAAAGACTCCACGAAAATGTGGTATTTTCATCTGACGAGCACACTTCTGAATTTCCGAATCGTATAATGCTCTATGGGGCTTATTTTTGCTTTTTCAGGTAAAGACCGCGTCCTTTGCGTTGATGTTGTTTTTTCAGGAACAGTCCAAATCCTCGAGGGGTTTTCCGCAGGTACAAACCCGAACCTAAATGCTCCATGGATTTATTGTGACGTTGATCTTCTTCAAGTTTCTTTTTAGCATTTTTTGCGTCTATTACGGGTTTTGCTATGGAGCTCGCTCCACCTGCCAACACACCCAAAGCCGAAAGTGCAGCAAATATAGGTATAAGTGGTAAAATTCCTCCGGACTTTGCATCGAATGGAATTATTCTAGGCACTCGTATTTTCTTACGTCCTCCAGCTTGACTCAATGCCATTTTAGCAGCTCGCAAAGCCGAAGCACTAGATTTCTTAATATTAGTAGGATTGTGTGTCCAATTTTTAATAATTTTTTGAAGCAAAGGACACGCCCATACCTAGCTTACGTTTGGCTTTCATGGTGGAAGCATGCAGCCCGTTCCCCAAATTTAGCGTCTTTAGATTTAACTCGTTCCCAAGCTCTATTTTCCAACACTTGATCTGCTTTATGACGGTCTTCTAGAGAGTCGGATTGTGAATATGCAATATCGTGCTCTCTGCAGCTTTCGTCCAAAGGATTCACGCCAGTTTCACCGCGTTGTACTCTCTGCCTCAATTTGGTGCCAGGCCCGCAAATCGAATAACCTGGTAGATGCAATTCGAACGGGAGCTTATTGATGATTGAATTGACAACACCTGCACCAGAGTAAGTCAACATTGATAATGATGCAAGATACCTTCAATGCGTTTATTTATAACCGTGGCGCACTCATGTTTTTTCATCACATCATGGAGGTCGTTCAACAAGACAAGACACTGCCTATTGAAAATTTAGATTTTTTGAATGGAGGCCTCGATAGCAGTATGGCTGGGAAGCATGGTAAATTATTACCGAATTCGTTTCGTGCAATTATTTGCGGACCAAGTGGTTGTGGAAAGACAAATGCCATCTTAACACTGTTATTCCACCCGAATGGAGCAAAATTCGAAAACATCTACGTATATTCAAAATCTTTGTACCAGCCCAAATATCAGGTGGTTCAAGAAATTTTGGGGAAAGTCAAGGGATTGGGATATTATCCGTTCAGGGAAAATGAGGAAATCATAAGCCCTCACGAGGCCAAATCAAATTCCATATTCATTTTCGATGATGTTGCATGCGATGGTCAACAGAAAATTCGAGAATACTACTCCTTTTGTAGACACCGAAATATTGATGCTGCATATCTTTGTCAGACATATTCAAAAATTCCAAAACAATTGATACGAGACAATTGTAATATGATTGTGCTTTTCAAGCAGGATGAATGAAATTGAAACATGTATTCGATGAACACGTTTCCCCAGACATGACGTTCGAAGAATTCAAGGAAATGTGTGCAGAATGTTGGCGACAGCATCGATATGGAACCGTTGTGATTATGAAAGATTTTGATATAAATGCTGGATGTTATCGTCAAGGATTCGATAAATATATAAGTGTACAGAGAGATTGATATATCTCACAGTTATCATCATGAAACCGTTGAGCAAAGAAGTTGATGTTATTCGAAAGACTATAATCAATGAAATTGCAAAAGCTATTCGAAAAAAATATTTGGCTTTGAAATTGGGTAGATCCGAAGAAGATGAGTCGTTGCAAAAATTTTTTAAACCTGTATCTGTCCCATTGAGGAAAATAGCAGCAATGCCGCCGCCGACGTCGCAATCTCCTACTACCCCAATGTAAAGTGAGGTAAAATCTGAACTCAAACAAGAGAAAGTGGAAGAGCGTAAAAGTCTCCATTTGAATCCATCGAAACGATGACTCCATTCCAATCCCTCGAACATGTTGCAAGTACAGATGATAATGATGGTGATGATGAGGATATCTTTAGCTTAGGCACACAAGAGGAACAAGATAAAAGCTTTGTGTCAGACATGAATGAACAAGTTTTACAGGAATATATCGATCAATATCCTATAATGGCTCAACCGTACAATATAAAACATTGGAGTAATGACAAAGAAATAGATGAAGTATACAGTCCTGTATATGATGGTGTATCTTCAAAATGGTTCCTAGGTAACAAAGAAATAGATTTCGACAAACGCAGCGGATACATTATAATGGGTGGATATCAGTGGAGAGCAACACCCGGTATATATGAACTCATATTTTTGAACACACCTGAAAACTATAATAATGAAGATATGCAGGCATACAAATCAATTGTAGATTTGTCGAATATTCACAAAAACTCCCTAGGCTATCCGAAAGGTAGTAAATGATACAAATATACCGAAATAATTAAACCGATGTTTCCTGTACGAAATCAACGTAAAATATCGACATGTACCGGTTTACCTAAAACATCCAACCCTGATGCAAAAGGTAGCGGTTTACCTAAAAATATACCTATAGCAATGACATTCAATACCAAACCTATGGAGTTTGTTTATTGGGATGACCCAAACGAACTATGCGAACGCCTCAAATTATTTATAGCCTCTCGGGATGCTGGAAATACTTCGCATGACAATGAGATTATTGCCATTTTGAGTGAACTTAAAGAGGCAAATATATTTTTATTTATTCTATAAGATGACATACATCCATGCATACATTCACATTTTCAAAATGGTTATCGATAAGTTCGGACGTAGCGACAGTAACACCAGTGATAGAAAGCGAAAATTACCTACGCCCTCTGGAGGCGGCGGCTTGCTACACACTCCAGATGGTAACATCGATTTTGATAATTTGAAATTGAGTAATGTAAAGAGGCCCACCAAAAATACTGATGCTGCCAATAAACAATATGTGGATGAAATCGATAGAAAAATTGCTGCAACTATACAACATCAAGGTGAACAACACCATTCGGAAATAGTTCAACTGAGTGACAAAATGGCAAAGATGCAACATGAAATTGAAAATGAATTGATTGCAACAAAAAATTATCTGGAAAAGAAAACACGAACACTTGCAAGTAATTTTATTGAAATAACGCAACTAAGTGAGGTACGCTATAATGAAACAAGGTCATTTTTCGAAAAATTCAACCTACAATACAAACCTGATATTGAAAATATTCGTGGAGATTTATTGAAAAAAATTTCTGAAATAACCGATTCGATTCATGCACACAATTTAAAATGGGATATTAAGCACAAGGAAATGCTGCTAACCAAGAATGAGTTAAACCAGTTTCGAATTGATATTTTACAGCAAATCTCCAAAACAAATTCAGATATAGCGAGTGTAAAATCTGCTGTCGAGGAGATTACTAAAAGACAAAATGTAGTGTATACATCACCTTAATAAAATAGTAGGTTTCACAGTTTCGTCATCACATATGTGCGTGATGGCTTCCAAAGACAAGATTCAACTTGTCCGTGAACTGCACAAACCAATTAGAAAAAATTATCCTCGACGTCGCACCATTATTAAAGGCTTAGATGATTTATGGCAAATGGACTTGGCTGAAATGAGACCTTACGCCCATCAAAATCGTAATTTCAAACTCATTCTAGTCGTTATAGACTGTTTTTCGAAGTTCGTGTGGACTCGACCGTTGAAAACGAAAACGGGGGAGGAAATTACCAAAACGTTTGCGGATATTTTGGAACACACGAAACGATGCCCAAAAAATCTACAAACCGATCAGGGAACAGAATTTTACAACAGTAAATTCCAGAGTTTGATGAAAGAACATGAGATAAATCACTACAATACGTACAGCATCTTCAAAGCCTCTAAGGCCGAACGGATTATAAGAACTTTGAAGGAAAGATTGTACAAGTATTTCAGTTTGAATGGCACCTACAAATGGCTAAATATATTACCTGAAATCACAAAATCTTACAATGATACGCGTCATTCAAAGACGGGTATGAAACCTTCGGAAATTGATAAAACCAACGAAAAAGAAATTCTCAAATCAACATACAGCCACTTGAAAATAGCTGGACCGAGAAAATTCAAAGTCGGCGATGTTGTGCGAATTAGTAAGGCAACGCACGTTTTCGAAAAAGGTTACACACCCAATTGGACTACGGAATTATTCAAAATCATCAAAGTCAATATCACCAACCCTGCCACCTTCATGCTGGAAGATATGCAGGGTGCTCCTATCAAGGGTGCTTTTTATGCAGAGGAATTACAAAAATCCAGATATATATCTCGTGGAAAAAGTTCTGAGGAAGAAAGGCAAAAAAATGTACGTTAAATGGCTCGGTTTGCATAACAAACATAACAGTTGGATCGAAAACGTTGATTTTGTATAGAATCCTATGGGAAACAAACACAAATCATATAATTCCGAGGGGTCTTTCAAATATTTTTTTCACATTCAACAAACATGCAACAACATTTTTAAAATTGACCACGTGATCTGAAGCTATAAAAGCGTATGCAAGCACAGACGAATATTCAGTTTGAAAACGAAAATGTCTCAAGATAGTGGTTACGTCAGTGAAGTTGAAGTAATGTGCGATAGTGATGGAGAAGATTATAAAGAAACTCTAAATGCCATCGACAGAGCATTGGGGCAATACGAAATGGCAGCTCGGAACGAACATCAGTTGATGTTGATGGTCTTCCCTATGCCATCCTACGAAATTCGATGTGGTATAAGTCCCTCCAGGGATTTTAGCTCATGCATCGTTTTGAAGCAGCAGTTCTCCATTCGATCTATCAATTTTGCTTCTTTTGAATGGGCAACCCTCATTGACATCCTGCAAGAAATAAAGGAAAATTTCTTTGAATCACAAATCGATGAGTATGTAGATGAGTATGATCCAATCACACGTTGCGGGGATTACATTTACATCACACAGTACATCGAAAGTAATACCAAACAAATTTCCATTTCCAAGGATATCACGAACATGGAGTTGTCTGAACAAGATGTGAACGACATTCTCAATACACACTGGGGGGTGCTGTCTGACCGTATCGCTATGCTAAATGCTATGAACTTTTGTGACTATTATCGAGGTGTTTTTGATATTATTCAATCATGGTTACGTGACAATAAAACTAATTTAAGTTGGGAAGAAATTATAGAAGGTTTTTGTCAAGCTTCATGTTTAGATAGTATGTTGGCTAATGCTTTACGTGAATATTTATTTTATTATAAGCAAAAAATTTTGTATGATTTATGTAATAAATGAGAAAAAAAAATTTGTGTGTTTAATTTCTTCAAGTTTAAATTTTTATTAATTTGCAGACACTCAAACATAAAAACATTTTTAACTTACCTTTTTTTTTGCTCAACACTATCTTCCATTGTGAGCTCTATCACATTTTCGAAAAAATATTTTATTTTGTAATTTTTGAAACCTTTTGATATTATTATAAAAAAAACACGACTACTTGTCTCCCAGTATTACGATCCAACTTTTTTTTTTATTAAATTCAGTTCACAAAATTTCGAAAATGAAATACATGATTATGCACTTTTTCAAAGAAAAATATTTTACTTACATCTTATTATTGATGATTGTGCACACACGCAAGTAAGTCTAACATCTAGTACTGCTTGGGTAATCGAAAACTGAAATTTATCGCTCATCCCCAACCACTTTTTTGACCCTAATGTGAGAACAAATTTCTTAAAAACATTCGAGAATACTTGATATAAAATTCCAGAACAAGCAAAGCAAATAACGCAATAATAGTTACTCTGTGGTTTTGATAACTAAATTGCTGGCCTGGGTCTTTCGATAATCGTTAGTTCGATAAACACATTTCAAGGCCAACTGATTATTACTTCCAGCATAATAACCAAGTTTCCTGTTTGCGCGGTTTTTCCATAATTGATAACGCCGAATGGCACGTTTCAATGCCAACTGATATGAAACGAATTACAGAAATTGATAGCAGAATGTTTGTATGGTAATAATAAAAATAAAATTCAATTTTCGAATAATTTTATTTAAACCAAATTATGCGAAATTCCAAAATTATTTCTTGTATAGTTCTAATTAAAATACATAAAATACATGCTAATATTATAGATACTATGATTAGAATTCTATAAACGTTATATTCCATTTGCGACTTCTTTTTCCCCTGTCCTGCTGAAATCAATTCGGTGGTTTTTGTGTCTATTTTACGAAGATCTTCAAATATCAGCTTCAATTTATACTTGAATGCTGTATTCTTGGGAACAAATACTGCTAACTGTCCCTGATTGACCCGAGTTAAACGTATTGTTTTCCATTGTGTCCTATTACAATGAGAATCGAAATCATCTGCCTTCAGGCATATTGCCATGAATTTCACTCTTTTCGGCACATTGACGTATAAAACATTATTCAATATTGCAGTCAGAAGAATAAAATTTGTTTTCAGTTGAGGAGACATATTCTACGATGCTTTAGGCTGGATTTTTTCTTAACGGATATCTCGTTTGCGGTAATTTTCGATTGAACACTTTGTCTTGAATGACCAAATCAGTCAACTGCTTCACCACATTCTCATTTTCTTCATAAAATTGAATATCTTCCTTTAACTCTTGGACACGTCTAGAAAAATCTTCAACCTTCTGTCTGTATTCTTCAGATGACATTTTAATACTGATTATTTCAACTGTTCAATGGCAATAACATACTTTCCAAAAAATAAAGTTGCCTAACCATCTCCCCACTCACCTACCTGATGATGAATACCAAAAAAAAAGAAGCAGAGTCAAACTGACACGAAACGAAACGTACTGCAGCGGCGATTCTCTTCAAAAATGTAATCAAAATAGACGTTTTTCGCGTTCCAAAAATAACAACTGAAAATTAAAACGCTTAAACATGCAAAAATGCAACCACAATTAACGTTTTTCGCGTCCGAAAAAACAGCCTTAAATTACACCGAAAAACTCTATGTTTCTTATGGAGATTTGGCATTTCAAAATTGCTCAAAATACACGTTTTTGCGTTCGAAAAAACAGCTAAAATTCATAACGCTGAAACATGCCAAAATGCGACCACAATAACCGTTTTTTTCGTTCGAAAAAACAGCTAAAATTTGAAACGGTACAACATGCAAAAATGCGACTAAAATAGACGTTTTATAAGGTTAGTTCGTTCTGCTTTGATCAAACTTGATCTCCCATAAAAGTTGTCTTACTAGAGTACCCGCATGTTTCTATACCTTTACTAATAACGAAGATAGCCTCCTAGCCTATTTGGCATTGGAAAATGCTCAACAATGTTTCTTGACATCGAAACAAACCCATTGGTGTGGAAATTATTGAAATCGTACGACCGATAGTAACTAAATTTGGACCCTTATCAATGCTCTATCTCCTTCCTGATGATAGAGAGCGCTGACGTATTCGGTCTCGATGACATGTAATACATTTCCGATTGGGATCGCACGTTGAAACGCTAAACTCCTGTTAAAACATCATATTTTTTTTCTATAAATGAGATGCTCTTTATACCTTCTTGATTAGGATTGAAACGTCCTATGAGTGGTTTTTTTCATATCTTGAATAGTTTTTGAACACTCTGTGTATGTCTAACAAATTTTTGGAACACTCAGTATGAAATATCACCATATTTTTCTATTGGGTTCCCATATCCTCAATGATACGTATTTTCTGCGTCCCATTTTCCACATGACATTTGACACTTGCATCAGCCATGTTTTTTTCTCTTAAATAACGTGTGATACGCCCTGTATATACTATTGCTGAATACGTTGCTACTCACAATGACCCATTTTTCATCCGACACATACATGTAGCAGCCATGTTTTTATGTACCTGTACAACCATGTTTATTTGTCACATTTTTTTTTTTTTTCTTCAACGATATTACCAATGACAACTGACAGATATCGAGTGTGAGGCGCCGCCGATATATTGAGTGACGTTCTAACGAAACGACTTCTAACATTTGAGCGAAGATTACATAACGCATTAAAATGTGAGGTTTATGGCACTTATGGCAGTTGACGGAAGGAAATTCTATCATTTTCTTGATCCCCCATAAAAGTTGTCTTATTAGAGTACCCGCACGTCGTTGTACCTTCGCTAATAACGAAGTTAGCCTCCTATGCCCTTTTGGCATTGAATAATGCTTAAAAATGTTTCTTGACATCGAAACGAATCCATTGATGCAAAAATTATCGAAATCGGACAACCGGAAGTGAAAACCGGAAGTGGCAATTTTATTGCATATTTGAACTCTCCTCGATGTGGATAATCCGAATTCACTATTACTTTTCTTCTACCTCAATTTTTTCAAACCGGAAGTGCTTATTTTTCGATGATTCGTATTTTAAATCCCCATGTCCCCAATGATAACTTTATCTCTGCCCTAAGAAGCCATGTCTTTTTTTCTCTCAAACGATATGATTTTTTCATAAACTTTGCATTTTGAGACACCCTGTATACTAAATGTAACGAGCAGCCGCCATATTTTTCTCTCTTAAATGATATGTTTTGAGACACCCTGTATACTAAATAAGACAAGCACCCTCCATGTTTTTTTTCTCTTAAATGATATGTTTTGAGACACCTGGTATACTAAATCAAACGAGCAGCCGCCATATTTTTCTCTCTTAAATGATATGTTTTGAGACACCCTGTATACTAAATAAGACAAGCACCCATCATGATATTTTCTCTTAAATGATATGTTTTGATACACCTGGTATACTAAATCTAACGAGCAGCCGCCATGTTTTTTTTTTTTTTTCTCTTGAATGATATGTTTTGAGACACCCTATACACATTGCTTGTTGAAACGCTAGACCACCGTTGAACCACCATAATTTTTTTTTGGAATGATGTGTAACACATATTTCATGAGCGACGTTCTAACGAAACGACTTCTAACATTTGAGCGAAGATTACATAACGCATTAAAATGTGAGGTTTATGGCACTTATGGCGGTTGACGGAAGGAAATTCTATCATTTTCTTGATCCGCCATAAAAGTTGTCTTATTAGAGTACCCGCACGTCGTTGTACCTTCGCTAATAACGAAGTTAGCCTCCTATGCCCTTTTGGCATTGAATAATGCTTAAAAATGTTTCTTGACATCGAAACGAATCCATTGATGCCAAAATTATCGAAATCGGACAACCGGAAGTGAAAACCGGAAGTGGCAATTTTATTGCATATTTGAACTCTGCTCGATGTGGATAATCCGAATTCACTATTACTTTTCTTCTAGCAGCCGCCATGTTTTTTTTTTCTCTTGAATGATATGTTTTGAGACACCCTATACACATTGCTTGTTGAAACGCTAGACCACCGTTGAACCACCATAATTTTTTTTTGGAATGATGTGTAACACATATTTCATGACCCCCCTGCCCCCATCCGCTATCACAACTACATACTATTCACCTTCTTTAATCAATATCCTCCGTGGTGTAGTGGTTTAGGTCTCCGCCTGCCAACCCAGCCGGCGCGAGTTCAAATCTCAGCGCAAATCTTTTTTTCTTTTCAGATACTGATCACACAACCAATTCAAATCTCCCGCTCACAGGACCATACCCGAGTTACGCCATCTGGTGGGAAGAAGAAGAACTTGATGTTTCGCGACGACGACGAGCTCCATGATGATGACGTCACCACACCATCTTGGAGTCGCTCACAACACTGGCTAGGTGTACAACTGACAGATGACGAGGAAGACGATATGACGTTTGACAGCTGGCAACGTGGTGACACATGACAAATGTAGGTTTGGTGGGTTAGGTGACAGATGACAGGTTAGGTTAGGTTAATGATGTTCCGTGACGAAGAACAGACAAATGACAGGTTAGAAAATGGAAGGAGTGGGGGGTCCCTGAAGTGCCGACCCTCCTACTGAATTTGGGCAGATGCTTTACTCGATTCATTTAATAATTTTTCTGAAATGAAAACAGCTTTTATTGATCATTTTTGGGGACCTACACAACAATTATCCTTGCGTTTGCAGTTAGAAACTAGTAGATACCATCAATCTGACGGTACATACGTTGACTATTTTCTGCAGTTATTTTCAAGGGGTAAATATTTACATCCGCCCTACCCAGAACCAATGCTCATTTCTGTGATTGGTAGGCATTTTCCACCTCAGATCGCAGCGTCTCTAATAGGTGTATATACACTATCAGATGCAATTGCCCGTCTTCGGCAAGCCGATTACGTAACGCGTCCGGTATATAGTCAGAGATCAGGTTTCAGAGAATCTGCGGAAGAAAATTCATTTCGGCGCGAGAAAAAAAATGTAAAGTTTCGAAATAACGAAAAGTCAAAAAAAATGTTAGTGCAACAACTTTGACGGCTTGTGAAGAGGACCTCTCGGAAAATGCTTGAGCGGTTATCAAAATAGTCCGGTGATAGCTGTTATCGAAGGGACTACCCCAAATAATTTTTGTAATATTTCCACCTCCAACAATTACCCAATGTACGACTTACTCACTGAAGAATGCGACTTTCCGCATGAAAAAATTGAAGTGAGATCTCCCCTCATAAAAATTTCTATAGGTAATCTTGAATTCCCTGCACTAGTCGATACCGGAAGCGAAATTTGTTGCCTTTCGCTTGAAACATACCAACAAATTTCACTCATACTGAAATATCTGCCACATTTCAACGTCAGTGGAATAAGATCACAGGTGCTTTTAAGGCTAGACAAAAAAGGGTATTGAAACAAGTTTTTGTACCGTTCGCTTTGAACGAATTTAACTATCAGTTTGAGTTTTTAGTAATACAAGAACTTGTTTATCCTGTGATAATTGGTATCTATTTGTTGAGAGTTTGTCAGGCAAAAATCGATCTGGAAAAAAAATGATATTTTTCATTTCGGAGAGTTCTGTAATCGGTATACCGGAAATAAATTTGAATCACGAATTTGCCATAGGACTCTCAGGATTTTTGAAACTGTGTGTGGTAAATTCGTCACAGCCCAGTTCTGCTCCAACTGCTACAGGGTGTTCCCAAAACTTGGACCACGCATCACAATCGTGTGCTTTATCGGAAGAACAGATTTCTTTATTTCACGATTTATTGGAAAAACATAGGACACTGTTCTCCGATAAACCTGGGTTGACTACCGAATATGAGCATTCTATTTCACTCACGAATAAAAAACCGTTCGATATTAAGCCGTATCCGATCCCAGTGGCGCATAGGGCCGCGGTTCAGGCAGAAATAGAAAGAATGGAAAAATGGGGAGTCATACAAAGAAGCCCTATTTCTTACGCCAGCCCCCTCATGACCGCTATCAAAAAAGGTGGTTCCGTACGAGTGTGCCTCGACGCCCGACATTTGAATAGCGTCATGGAAAATGATTTAGAAATGCCTAGGAAAGTCGAGGATATTATGAAAAACTTAAATCATGTTTTGTTTATGTCAAGAATAGATCTGACCTGTGCTTATTGGCAACTGCCCATAAAAGCCGAGCACAGACGCTATACAGGTTTTAGGTTTGGAACAAAAAGTTACAATTTCAGAGATCTACCATACAGGTTGAAGACCGCTGTCGCTAGTTTCACAAGGTGTATGGACAGGGTTTTGCGGCCATACTTCAAGTCCTTCGTACATGTTTACCTTGATGACTTATTAGTGAAGTCAAGTTCCTTCCAAGAACACATTAGGCACCTTGACTCTTTATTTACCCGTTTGAGAGAAGCTGGTTTCACTATAAAAGAAAAAAAATGTAGTTTTTTCCAGAAAGAGATGAAATTTCTGGGATACATTTTGACTTCCGAGGGGATTCGTGCCGATCCCTCAAGAACACAGGCTATACGAGATTTTCCGACACCTAAAAATGTCAAAGAGCTCCAATCCTTCTTGGGACTCTGCAACTATGACCGGGCATTTTGCGAAGACTTCTCATCTATGAGTGAGCCCCTCACTGCTTTATTACGTAAAAAAACTAAATGGATGTGGGGGCAAACACAAAACGATACGTTTCTGAAACTAAAAGATCTTCTTTGTCAAGAAGTTCTGTTGTTTCACCCTGATTATAAACAGACATTTTTTGTCTGCACAGATGCGAGCGATGTTGCCGTAGCTGCGGCGCTTTTCCAGGTATCTGATGGCAATAAACGAATTATTGCTTACGCCAGTCGCCTACTTTTAGAAAGAGAGAGACGATATGCTATACCGGAGAAGGAACTTTTAGGGATATTGTTTGAGCTACAGAGATGGAGAGTCTATCTTTTGGGAAGAGATTTCGTGATTTACTCTGATCACCAAGCACTGTCTTACCTAAATACGTGTCGCTTGATGTCAACTAGAATCACTCGCTGGGTTCTAGCATTGCAAGAGTTTTCTTTCAGTGTTGAACATATTCCGGGAAAGAAGAATATCATTCCGGATATTTTATCTCGGTACCCTCCAGTTAGGCTCCCCACTTCACAGAACGGGTGTTTTCGAATATTAGCTATGTGCAATTCTTCAACAGGTATTGCTGCCATTATGAAAGGTATGGTCGAAGCGCAACTTGCCGACCCAAAATTATCAATTAAATTCGCGGAACTGGACAGAGGCGGACCAACCCGATTTTTCCTGCGTAAGGGTTTATTATTTTTTCAGAATAATGAGAGTAATTTATTGTGTGTTCCCGAAGCCAAAGTTCCTCTTTTTATTGAATACTATCACGAGTTCTATGGTCACTTTGGAATTTATAAAACTTGATGTGCTTTGAGGGCGGATGTTTGGATTCCAAAGCTTCACTCACAGGTGAAGCGGGTGTTGAGGGCTTGTGAAATATGCCAGAAGGCAAAAATTTCACAAATGCCAAAACCTAATTTGGACTTTATTAAATCGGAGAGACCGAACGATTTAATAGCGGTCGACCTTTTCGGTCCCTTGCCTAGGTCTAGAGGGGGAGTCACTTTCCTATTCGTGATCTTAGATGTTTTTTCTAAACTTGTCACTCTTTATTCACTCAAGAAAGCAACCACCGAAAGTTTACTGAAGCACCTAACTGAGAACTATTTTCAAAAGGTAGGGCGTCCTTTGCGCGTTCTTAGTGATCATGGAACACAAATGACGTCCCCAAAATGGAAATATACTCTGGAGAAATATAGTATTCAGATAATATACTCATCTGTTCGTCATCCTCAAGGTAACCCATCTGAGAGAACTATGGGCGAGTTGGGTAGGCTTTTTAGGGCATATTGTCATCACCGACATACCCGCTGGGCTCTTGAAGTTCCTCGAGTAGCGAAGTTTCTCAATAACATTACTCACGAGTCCACAGGCTTTCCACCGGTTGAGCTTCACTTTGGGACCGCAGCGGTTTCCCCATTAAGGGACTTCTTCAAGGACAAGGTTTCCACGAACTTAGATTCTCACGTAAAAATTTTCTTTGCGCGCGAAAATTTTCAAAAACGAGCTGACAGGCGAGCGGCGTTTTACCCTTCCCGGCCTTATGAATCATTTGAGGAAGGAGAGTTAGTACTCCTCAGAGCTAACCCCGTTTCCTCTACCATTATGCATGAGACAAAAAAATTATTTCTGTTGTTTGAGGGCCCTTACAGAGTTAAAAATGTCCTCAGCTCTAAAACGTATGTTCTCGCGCATTGTGATTCTGAGGTGGAAAGAGGAACCTTTCACGTGTGCCATTTGAAGAAGTTTGTGTCTACGTCTCAAGACTCTCTACCTGCTGAAGGTCTTCACTTGCCTCGAGATCTTGAAGGGGGGGCATTCTCGGTGGTCACCACCAGCAAGGGACCTCGCGAGAACGACCAACGACTCACGATTGACGCGTTGAAGGTCGAAGAGCGTGCGACACTGAAGAGCGATTGTGGCAGTTGTAATTTGAATTCATACTTCATCTTATTTTGTTAATAATATTGTGCGCCTGGTCATCCTGGTATTAACGAGACCAGCTAAAGCTATCCGTTACCTGTCCAGGTAGGTGTTGGGGATAAACTTATGGATGGTGGACTGACTGGTAGGTTACATGGCAGTCATACTTAAGTAATGTTATATTTTAGGTTCATTAAGGTTGTAACCAAATCTGTTGAGTATATCGAGTCGTAGTTGGCTGTGTCCCAGCCGAATCCCATACTAACCTCCTGAGAAACCGATTCCGTTACAGTATTATTCGGGGTACTCTGATTTTTTTGCGGCCACCCAATTTTTTCACTTGAGCACGGGCAGCACGCAGTGCCACCAAGGAGGATTTTCGCAGAGTCTTGGTAATTTTCTTAACCACATCTCGACGGAAAGACTTTGGCTTTGCAGCAGCAGCAGTCTTCTTCTTCTTCATACCCATTCCCAAATTACGTTTTACCTTCTTGGTTGTGGTGACCAGCCAAGCAGCAGCATTCTCACCAAATTTGGCGTCTTTTGACTTGACACGTTCCCAAGCTCGATTTTCCAGTGCCCAGTCGGCCTTGTGTCACTCCTTCAAAGACTTGTTTTCCGTGTATGCAACATCGTGAGTCTTACAAGCCGAATCCAAAGGGTTCACACCAGGGTCTCCACGTGCCAATCTCTTCTGTAGTTTGGTACCCGGTCCACAGTACTGGTATCCAGGCAAATGAAACTCGAATGGCAGATGATTAATCAGAGAGTTCACCACTCCACGAACTTCGTGCTCGACAGTCAGCATGACACTGACGCGAATGATGTTGCACACCTACTTACATAACAGTACTCCACTCAAAATGTCATTCAAATGTCAGATGTGGGCGTGGTCACACACACACACATACTTCTGCAAAAAATCAATCAACTCAAACATGAAAGTGGTGCAACAAGAGCCGACTCTGGAAATAGTCAATTTGGATACCATAGGTGGAGGAGGTATTGGCGGTGACGACGACGGTATACGTAAACACAGCTCCCTGCTACCGAATTCATTCCAAGCGATATTTTGTGGCCCCAGCAGATGTGGCAAGACCAACGCTGTACTCAGTCTGCTGTTCAGCCCGAACGGAGCACGCTTCGAGAATGTTTACGTTCATTCAAAGTCGCTGTACCAACCTAAATATCAGCTACTGCATGATGTACTCAAACAAGTCAAGGGCGTAGGTTATTTTCCATACAGGGACAACGACGAGGTAATCGATCTGTCAAAGGCGAAAGAAAACTCAATTTTCATATTTGACGATGTGGCGGGTGACAAACAGAATAACATCAGAGAGATCTATGCCATGGCACGCCACAAGGGTATTGACCCGACCTACTTGTGTCAAACCTACTCGAAAATACGCAAACAGCTGATCAGGGACAATTGCAACATTATAGTGCTTTTTCGTCAAGACGATATGAATTTGAAGCACGCCTTCGATGAGCACGTCTCTTCGGAATACACCTTTGAGGAATTTCGCCGCATGTGTTGGATGGAAAACTTCGGATCATTGGTCATTGTCAAAGACTTTGATGTGAACAAAGGGCGCTACCGCCTGGGCTTTGACAAATATATACAAATGTGATGCGAGGTGGCACGGCATTCATACTGAAGCCATGGCGCCGACCACATCACCCCGCATCGAACGGAGATTGCTAAAGCTGAACGCAAACGTCAAGTCAATCAGTTGTCGAAAATTGTGCGAAAAAAGTATCTGAGTCTGAAACTCGGAAAATCCGAGCATGATGAAGCACTGAGTAAATTATTCAAACCCACTACGGTACCGCTGAAAAGATTGAGTGCGGCAGTGCCACCACTCACGACTGACAGTGAAAAAAGCAGAGAAACAGGAACCGTCATCGACTCTAGACTTTATGAAAAAGGAAGAAGACGAAGAAAGCTACCACACAGATGATGGTGATTATGATGATGATGAGGATGACTACTTGGAAGTTTATCCCGAAGTAGCAACTGAATTCGTGAATGAACATTGCGCCAAATCCGGCAAAATAGATATGAATTACGGCCCCAATCACGACAAACCAAGAGCGCAATGGTTGCTCGGTAGAAAGCTGATGGACTTCGACAAAGATACGGGGGACATTCGCATTGATGGTGTAACATACGAGGGCACTCCGGGACTATATAGTTTGATTTTCTACAAAAATCCCAAATACGCTAAAGCCGATTTGGTATCATACAAGCAAATTTTGACAGCTACAGGTGCGCACGTAGATGCGCGAGGAAGGTTGAATCCATCTCAGACTGCCAAATACGAACAGTTGATTCGACCAATGTTCAAAGACCCTCAATCAAAAATAGGTGGTGGTGGTGGAGGTTGAGGTCGTTTCACCGACGGCAGTGGTATCCCAGATCAGTTGACATACAACACGAAACCCATAGAATACGTGTACTGGGACGATGTGAACGAGCTCGTTGACAGGTATAGGCTTCTGGTAACCGCCAAAAATGCCGGCAGCACCTCTACCGACGACATCGTGGCCATCATCAATGAGCTGAGAGAAGCAGGCTATATTCGATAAATAAAAGCGTAGGCGTTTTTTTGCATGCCACAGTCGCATCATGAGCATCAACAAGTTCGGTCAAACTTCGTCAGCTCGCCGTGCATGGCAGCAGCAGCCCTACCATTTCCTTGGCGTTATACTCAACTATACGACAAATGGGGACATTGATGCTGAACATGTGAAAATATGTAATGTGGAAACGCCAAGTGCACTCAATGATGTTGCCAACAAAAAATACGTTGATGATGTCATATAGAAGCTCAAAGATGACATCATACACAAACTCAAAGACGAGCTGGACACCACCAAAAACAATCTAACAGCCTTGGATATTCTAGTGATAAAATTCATGTCATTATCGATGAAAAAGCATGAAAATACCAAGAAACGCTTGGATAAATTGGCACTGGATATTGTTGATATTCCAGCCTCTAAAGTAGAAGGTGTAACGCCCTGTGCAGTTAGTGTATTGGCTCCGCCATTAGCGAAATGACGTCATCATCATCTGAGAAAAAACAATTGGTTGATGAGCTTCATGCTCCAGCCAGAAGGAATTTTCCTCGCAGACGTACCATCATCAAAGTACTCGACGATCTGTGGCAGATGGACTTGGCTAATCTTCAAAAATACTCCAAAGCCAATAAAAACTTCAATGATATTCTCGTGGTGATTGACACCTTTTCCAAGTACCTATGGGTGCGCACCTTGAAGACCAAAACTGGTCGAGAAGTCACCGAAGCGATGAGTGACATATTGTCGAAAGCGAAAAGATGTCCCAAGCTCCTCCAATCAGATCTCGGAACTGAATTTTACAATTCCAGCTTTCAGACTCTCCTGAAAAAGTACATCAAACACTACAGCACGTATACCGTGAAGAAAGCAGCGATTCCTGCAGAGAGGGTTACACATACTCTCTTCAAGTATTTCAGTTTGAACGGTACCTACAAATGGCTGGACATTTTGCCGGACATTGCCAAAAACTACAACCAGCGCAAAAATCGAACGATCGGCATGAAACCGTGTGACGTCACCAAAGACAATGAAAAACAGGTATATATGTCAACGTATGATTATGCTGAACGTGCTGGTCGAAAAAAATTCAAAATTGGCGATTTAGTGAGAATTAGCAAGGCCAAGCATATTTTCGAAAAATGGTATACGCCGAATTGGACTACGGAACTATTCAAAGTTGTCAAAGTGAAAATCACCCAACCAATCACATATTTGCTGGAGGACTTGGAAGGGCGACCAATCAGCGGCGCTTTCTACGAACAAGAACTACAAAAAACAAAAAATCCCGAAGTCTATCTAGTGGGAAAAATCATCAGGCGTAAGGGTCGTAAAGTACTTGTGAAATGGCTGCGGTTCGATAGTACGCATAATAGTTGGATTGATGCGACAAATCGCATGTAATTCAATGGAAAATTGACACAATCTCAACTGGAAGAGGGGGCCATTCATCATCATCGTCGTCGTCTTTCAGCTCTCGACGACGTAGAAACTCTAGCCGGTATATGGGGGAAGGGGGTGGAGGGTGATGGCGGCGGCGGCAGCAGAGAAATAAACCGATGCCAAAACGTCGTTGTCGAGTCTTCTGAAGAGTCCTCTGGTTACGAGTCGGCGTCGGTGGCGTCAGCTTCATCATCATCATCATTATCATCATCATCGGACCGAGAGTGGGCAGATCGAATGGCAGATTTAGATCGAATATGTGACATGTACAAGGAGGCCATCAAAGCGGAACGTTTCTTCGCGTGCAACGCCATCTACGAGTTTCGCAACACCGACGTTTTGAGCTTTCAATGCGGCATAAGTTTTGCTCGGAGTTTCGTGCCTGCAGTGAAACTCGTGTGCAAGGTCCAACACACCAAATGTTTGAATGGGGCCAATTCGTGGGGGCCATTAATCAGCTGCTTTACACTAGCCGAAATGACCCGAATGCAGCAGCAGCAGCAGCCAAGACTAGCCGAATCAAACTCGACTGGGACGATGTTATGGATTTGGAATTACACACGTATGTAGAGAGTCAACAAGTGCGAGTTTCCAAGAATGACACCTACTTCTACCTGACGGAAGCAGATGTTCAAGAAATCCTACATCTAGATGCTACTGTGATGGCGACAAGATTTGAATATCTATTGAATATGAACTTTGGTCAATATTATCACGATTTATTAAGCAGTGCAAAAACTCTAGCTAAAAACAATGGTTTGTCATTTGATGAGGCTATAAACTTGTGTACTATATCATCAAAAGATGATAAACATCTATGTTTTCTTGAATACCTATGCTGTTTGCCGGATAAAGTAATATTTGATTACGAAACGAAATAAATGTATATATTGAGAGCAGAGTTGGCGTTTTAATTCAGTATGCAGTGAGCAGTGTGTCTGTGTGTATGCCGAGAGAGAGAGAGAGAGAGATGGAGCAGTACGAAACAAGACTCGACTCGTTTCGAAGCTGGACTTCGTCATTTCCTGCAAGTAAGTTAGCCGAAGCAGGCTTTACGTACACCGGTTTGGAAGATGTAGTTGAATGTCTTTTGTGCCAAGTAGAAGGGTTCAGATGGCTTCCCAATGACGATCCTATGGCTGACCATCGTCGATGGAGCCCCCATTGTGATATCGTTCGTAGTTATTACTCTGAGCACAGACCTACGACAGATGGCGCTGATGTCCCTCCAGAACCAAGAGTGTCAGATGTCATTAGCAGAGTGACAGATGACACCGCCACCAACACCACCACCACCACCACCACCACCACCACCACCACCACCACCACCGACAGATGGCGCTGATGTTGCTCCAGAAGAACGACAAGTGAAAGGTGACATGAGCAGCAAAGTGACCACAGATGTCATGAACATAGACTCACAGAACACGGTGATTATGTGTCGTGTATGTCTTGTGAATGAATTAAATGTATTGTTTATGCCATGTAGACACTTGGCGTGCTGCTCACAGTGCGTCATCAGGTGCGACACATGCGTAGTTTGTAGATCACCCATCAATACGTTTATGAAAATATATATATCTTAGAATATTTTTGATTTTAATTTTGTTACTCAAAAATATCCTTTCCCATTTGTTTTTGCTTCAAAAAACATGCCAATTTTTATGCAAAAAAGTATCCCTTTTTTGATTGAATTATTCATCATATTTTGCTTCAAAAAACATGCTCATTTTTAATGCAAAGAAGTATCATTTTTGATGCAAAAACGTGGTCTTTTTTTGATGCAAAAAAGTGGCACATTTTCGATAAAAAAAAAACACCCAAAACTGACATGGTGGAAGGATTTCAGTGAAGCATTTTCAATGAATTTTGAGTCACTCAGCATTCACTCAGCTTTCACTCAGCTTTTTCCACCATGTCAATTTTCGGTAATATTTTAATAAAAAAATGGCCATTTTCCCATAAGAATACATGTATTTTTGAATGAAAAAAAAGTTACACCTTTATTGACATGGAGGAAAAAGCTGAGTGAAGCATTTTCAGTGAAAGCTGAGTGGCTGAGTGAATCACTCAGCTTTTACTCAGCTTTTTCCATCAAGTCAATAAAAATGTTACTTTTTAAGGAAAAAAACAGGCACTTTTTTGCATAAAAAGTTACACTTTTTGCATAAGAATGATACTTATCTGCATAAAATAGTGGCACTTTTTCGTATAAAAAATTATACTTTTTGCGCAAAAAAGTGCAATTTTTTATGCAAACCTCTAAAAATATGTGGGATTTTGAATGGGAGTTTGGGAGGGTGAAACGAAATAATAAGAATAATATTCGACACGGATTACATATTGATTTTATTCAATCATAAATATAAAACATAATCGACTATTATTTGATTATATTTATGTAGTGTGTGTGTGGAAAGAAACAAACAGCAGCGCAATTTCTTGCATTTTCATTTAACATTTTCTTGAAATTTTGTGTGTGTGTTTGGCAATCTCATTCATCGAATTCTGAATCCTCATCTCCTGAGCCTATGAAGCGTTTATATGTGAGATCTAATCCGTAGGGCTCACTACCACCACGCAGATGTAGGTCACAGTAGCATTGGCTGCTCGTTTTCAAAGTGAACAGTACTTCATCAAATCTGTTGTGACACCAAAATTTGCAACATTGATATATATTGTCCATGTGCTTTACACCGAACACCATATGTTGATGGTCTCTAATGCTGTGAACTGGATGGTTTTGCATAGCCCTTCTGAATGCTTTATAGCAATCTCAAAAGTGATGTGATTTTCGACAACGCTGTATTTGACCCCTTTGATCGAAGCCCCACGAAATCTGTCATCAAGCCGGGTACTTTTTTATTTTCGGGGGGAATGTCAAAGGGGTTGTCGCTTGGGTAGCCGCTCGTATCGAATTTTTCAATGTGACTGCTTATCAAATCCCGATAAATATCATCGCACTTAATTTCATGAATGAGCGAATCAGTATCCGTATACATCATTTTGCACTGATCGTGCGTGTACTTTTCCATCATGAAGCCGTAATGGAAATCGTACACGCACACCTTGGAAATATCGAGAATAGACATTCCTATGAACAAGGGCTTATTGAATAACAAATCCGTCTTTGCCATCTCGATAGCGACGAGGCTCTCGTCGAAAATTGTGCGACTCCTGAAATTTGGACTGACAATCAGATTTTTTGCGCCATATCGCCCTTCCCACTTGGAGACCATTTTCACCACACGGTTTCTCCGTATGTTTTCCATGGTTTTCCCGAACACTGCGATATTGACTAGTACGTAGTTATTTTTGCCAAAAGTAGTTTTTGCTTGAGAGCGTAATTTTGTATTTGATTCAATGTAGGGACGCAGCCACGCCGACTGATTGAATTGCAACAACTTGTGGATTTTCCTGAGTATAAGGCCGTGCTTGTTTCAACACCCTGTAGTGCACAACATATTTTTCCATGTTGTACAGCGTTGGTCATCAATTTTGGTAATTTCGAGCCTGGCGGTGTACGGTGCTCGGCACACAAGGGCAAATCTTTGTGTTTGTCATGCAGATGATCGGGGTACTTCAAATCGACTTCGAGAATGTAGCCGATGGGCGAGGTGTCCGACACTTCCGACACATCGAAATCGGCTGCATTTTCGAGCCATTTAAAGCCATCGTACGGAAGATATTCCATCATGGCCCAACCGTACAGATTATTCACGTCGAGATATAGCAAATAGGTCGACGGTTTGGAGGCGTCATACCTTTCGCCCATGTGCTTGTTATTGGCCGAGGAGAATTTGTTGCAGCACTGACTGATGCCGCCACGAATTCCTCGCTCGACAAAGAGAAGCATGTCGACGTCTTTCAGTATCTGCAATTTACACTGGGTGTACTTCAACATACAGGACCACGTATATCCAGGGAGGGTGTAATACCACGCAGGATCAAACCCATACGTCTCGTGAGTACTCGCCCAGTGTTGTCAAGTTGAACGACCGCCACACGTTCTGCGCATGCTCGTATTTGGCATCGGTGATGCCACAATCGTTCAACTTGTAGAACTGATCGCGTGCCGGCAAACTTGGACATTCCAATTTCTCCATCGAATCGATGAAATCGTATGGGAATATCCCTTTTCGAGTGAGTAACTCGTACCGGTCGGCATCGAAATGGGCAAATTTGCGCCTTGAAATCTTCAAGTCATGGATGGTCAGTGTTTGCACCAAATGCTCCAATCTCATGCCCATGAAGCGAAAAGAGTCAATGAATCAAAAATTAATGTCAGTGTTGCCGTCGTACTCGGTGAAAGAAATGTATTTTTCTTTGTTGACAGGCAACAGGCTGACTCGACCCCTTTTTGCTATATCTCGAATAATAAAATGACTGTCGTATCCGGATAAATTGTGGAAAATGATTGGCACAATGAACGACTTTTTGTAGTTCAAGTTGCAATGCGCATGCGCATATCCACGGAACGCTTCCGTGTAGTGATTATGATCTATTATAATTTTGTCGTCAGTTTTCCAAGGTTTTCCGCAGATGTGGCAACATGGCGCTGTCGCTCTATCTGGAGGTGAGACGATCATGGGGACAATATCCAAAGTTTTGGCTTCCACAAATTTGGCTATGGCCCCCATTCTCTCCGCAAACCAATCCATCGAGTCGAGGCCCCGATGACTATCATAAAATGACAAAGTATCGTCATATGCACACTTGAAATAAAATCCAGCGCTGAAAAGAATGAGTTTTTGGTACTTTGCCGTATGTGAGGTGCATTCTTCGTCATTAAACTATTCCAAAATCGACTCAAAATCCGCGTAAATTACAAAGGGTACTATTTATTTATGAACAAAATCCCGAAATTCTACATGAACATACGAAGGAAATGAAATTTTGCTCTCGTTTAATTTTTGACAACTAACAGTATGACTGTCGAGTTTCTCCTCATTCGCAAAATAATTTAAACACCTTTCGCAAATAAATGTTTTATTTTGGTTTTTACTGAGTTAGCGATTGAGTAGGCGAGATAAATCCTTTATCCAAACTTAATGGAATTTTATGTCATCGCCGATGGCGTTTTCGTCATCGGCGATTTCCAGTGGTGGTGCCTCGTAATCATTTAATTTCAGGTGATATTCATTTTGAATGAGGAGAAGATTGACATATTTGTCTAATTTTTGTTTCGTGAGTCGGCTCGGAACAGTAACGAAAATTGCCTCCTTGTTCGCCTGCTGCTGAATCAATTCCAAGGAGTACACATTCACAGATATGTTGTTCAATCTCTCAAATTTGGTAATTTGTTTTAAATTCATGGGAAAGTCGATTCCATCCAAGTTCAGTACATTTGAATAGTGGGGGTAAGATGACGTTCTAGCGCAATTTTTACCGGATTCAACAGGGTACAAGACACGGCCCAAGCGAAACACGCATCATCTTTATTTTTCAAATTCATGCAAGCTTTTTTATTCGCAATAGATTTTGGCAGCTCGATGAAAGACGAACCGTTTCCCACGTCCGATTTATTCGTATTGATTTCCAAACTAACAATTTTCTGAAGACTCCAGCCACTTTCTTTGTCGGCGAGTTCCGACAGTTTTTTTTGAATTTGATCGATGACATTTTCTAGGAACCACTCTTTCAAAGTTGTACCCCTATCGATAACAACGTTTTTAGTGTTGAAATATTTAAAGTCGCTTATTATTTGTTCTTGATTCAAGGAATTTTTCACGAATTTACCACAAAATGTCGTATTGACTTTGATGATTGAATGTTTTTTCAATAAATTTTAAATTCTGCTTTTGAATAGAATGAATGCATCACCAAATAATTGCCCAATATCTTTATGTGCAACGATAGCGTCAGATGAAATGATGATGATTATTCAACAGACACACAAAATTTCAAGAAAAATGTCAAATGAAAATACAAGAAACTCACTCTTTGTTTCCAACGGTGTCGATGCAGCGTCGTCAGCGTCTTCAGGCTTTAGCGATCTCAAACAGCTGCTGCGGATGATTTTGATTGGCAATTTTCTGCTCGCCCCTGTAGATGAGCATAAGCTGGGATTCGGTTAATTTGTCGAGGATGGGATTGAATGCACCAGTCACTCGATTTGGCAGGAATACTTTACACTCCTCCGACTCCACTAGGATGGACTCTCCAAATTTGGTTGTTTTCGCTTCAGCGCCGAAGATCAGATAGGGTTCGTCCTTCGGTAGCTCAGACAACTTCCGCAGGTTCTTCCTGCAAGCCAACGAAATCTTGTTAATTTCGTTGAGAAGATGAGACAACTGCGAAATCATTTGAAAATTGAAAAAAAAAATTCATACACGCTGTATAACTCTCACTCACTTACTCAAAATGAAAAAAAAAATATGTTTATGATTCACCCCGTGTATGAGAAATAAATATGATAAAAATAAAATATTCGAATTACACTGTATATAGCAAATGGAACTTTGTGAGAGACACCCTGTATGAGAAGGAATTATGATGAAAAATGAAATGCACACACACACATACACGCTGTACGAAAAACAAAAACAAAAAATTAAGTTGAAAATGAAGAGAGAGACACTCTGTATGAGACAAAAAACAAAAATATGACAAATGAACTTTTCTGAATTTTTTTGAAAAAGAAACACAACAAAAAGTGAATCGAAAGAAATAGGCACACTTGAAACAGTCGCGAAAAATAAATAAATGAATAACTACTACTACTAACCTTTGCAAATCACAAATTAAATGTCACTCACAATAAAAAACAATGCACTTGTATAGACGAAAGTGAGAGACAGATGAGCGGCAGAGAAGTACTTGTTGTTGCTTCGAACGCAGACAATGAAATGACGCAGGCTCGCTGTGAACGTACGTATTAACTCTCTGTGTCACGTGACCCACGCCGTCTACCTCCACGCCAAGTTCGCGTAATCCACGCTGCAAATGTATGCAACGGTCGAACTGGTGAAAACCCAAATTGCGCAATAACAAAAAACAACTCCAAGGTCAATTTAGCTCGAGCAGCGTAAACAAAACACCGGATGTGTGTGTGAGATAAAATTCTGCGATTAAATATGAAAAACAAATTCAAGGTCAAAAATGGATCATCGTGTTTACTGAGAATTTCGTTCAACTTGAGAACAGACAGTAAACATTCAAGCACGAAACGTGCTTTATCGCTATTTCACGGCGGCAGAGACGTATTTTTTTTTTCTTTTGGAATTTCATTCGAGAGCGAATGAATTAATGTCCATCATAATTTTCTGTTTTTTCTCTTCCAGCCAATTGCTCTCAGCGAATCACGTGAGGGGACGTTTTTTCATAACTTCCGCCATCGCCGCCATGTTTTTTCGCCTTCCGCTCCATCACCGCCATGTTTTTTTGTGGGGACGTTTTTTTTCATAACTTCCGCCATCGCCGCCATGGTTTTTTGCAGAAAAGACGCGCGCCACTTAGGGTGAAACGTTTTGAACCCCCCCCACCCCGAAACTTTTCGGCGAACACGTCATCTTCTTCAGCCCCAACCCTTCACCAACGGCAAGAACTCGATGGACGCGGCCATCGAGAGGTTCACCGTGTGGAGCAAAGTTACTTCTGGGACACTCATCGGCCCCAGAAGTAACTCTGTATATCTACTATCAACTTTTAAAGTTGAATTTCTTCCATGTCGAAGGGTTCTTCTTGCATTTCATCACGAAGACTTGGCCTTCTTCTTGGGAAGATTCTTGAAAATCCTCTCAGATCCTTTAAAGGTCTATCAGGTGGAAGCGGTGAATCATTTGGTCCCGTCAGAACCAATCTGGTTCTTTTTCTTCTACATTTTCAGAATAGTTAAAGGGCCAATAGGGATACAATTAAGGAAATAGTGAAATAGATAAACCATGAGATGTTTTTCTTGACAAAGGGTTGTTGAATCAAGTCATCTAGGGTTTCGGAATACGAATCCAACTTATGTTTGGCGATGTCTAGGTCATCAAGGTTCAGGTCGTTCAATCGGAGCGGCTTTAGTTTCGGAAGTTGTGATTTTTCGGGAATATCCGCACAACACTCGTATGGGATCACAACTGGATGGGTGCCAAAGGTAATGCTGGGCATTTTTGATCCTTGGAAGTTAGCTTGAACTTTCGTAATTCCAATAAAGGCACTACACTCAGCCTGAAGTTTCACAACTGAATTCTTGTTCATGATTTCAGTTCTTGTGTTTATATTGGGGTAATTCACGGTCACTTGTAAGGGTTCGGAAAGAATCACTAGCCAAAGATTGTTCTCTAAAAATTAAAGAACTTTGACAGTTTTGCAGAATGTCCTTGAAGTTATAGAAAATTTGGGCTTCACAAACCGAGACATGTTCGCGTATCCAATATAATCTAATTCGATACACGAACATGTCGGAGCACAATTCTGTTTTATAGAAAAGTGGTTTACACGTACTCAAGTCCGTCACTGGTATGAACATTAAAGAATCATCATCTTTTGCGATGAATTTTTCAGAAATTGAAAGAATGCGATGGAGGCCAGTTCTGTTATCATATATTAAGATTGGATACAGTTGGTACAGGGTGTAGGTTTGAGGTTCCGTTATAGGGATTTTTAGGACGAATACTATGTTTGCATCCATTTGGAATGCTTTCATGTCTGTAATTTCGAGGTATTGTGCTATTTTTGAAATTTTGGTTGAAGTTTAAGTTTTGAGATATTTCCTGCAATGCAGTGACCAAATGGTCAGGTGTAACAATTGAAGAGTGAATGATACCTATTCAAACGCGCAAATGATATTGAATCTAGCATATTATCAATGAAGAGGAAGCTTTTCATTATTTTTTCACAAATATCATGAATCTAATGAACCAAATGGAGAACATAAAAATCTCAACGATTCTGAAGATGAAATGCATTCAGTGCAGGAAACAGATATAGAAGAGTATGCTTCTGATGAAGAAGTAGTAAGAACTTTACGAAACATCAAGATGGATTGAGAAATTTAGCATAAATATTCCAATGTTTTTTAAATGAAGTTCTCCAGGGATTTGATTTTTTTCTCATTTATCTTAATTATGCTTTGTAGCAAACAGGAATGATGTTGAACATTATGAACATTTGAAATAAGTATTTGATATATAGACTAGATTGTTTCGGAATTTATTTGAAACCAATGGAATGAGAATTCGAAATACAAATTTTGAATCATACAATTTCTTCTGAAGGTATTTTAGCATCTGAAAAAAGAGTACGAGTAATTCGAGAATTTCCAAGAACTCAAATTTTGAAACAATCACAGCGTTGTTAGTGTGATCAATTATTGCCATCGCTTCCTTCCTGGAGCTGCTCAAATTGTTATACTAATTCAATTGATTGAGATACTTCAGAATCCAAAGAATAAATAGATTACAACCTGGTCAGAAGAATTACAAAATAACGATACTTCACTTTTAAGAATTTTTTTGTCAATTAAATATTCCAGACATACCTTGGAGGGTATAAATTTAATAGTTCTAACAGATCACTGACTATTGACCACATTACTTACATCTGAAATTGAGAGGAGTCCTAAACAAATTCGTCTTATGAAATATTATGAAATAAATAGCTCTCAATATACGATTTATGTCAAACACTTTAAAGGCAAATTGATCGTTGTAGCTGATACTTCATCTCGAATCAATGATAAAATTTTCTCATCAACCATTGACATATTTGAATCCAAATTTTGAGTTAACACAATTTAAAAGAGAAATATAAATTTGGTATTAAATCTTTGAAAAAGCTAATTGGGACTAACTATTTTTGACCACACATGAATACCGAAGTAAAATATTCGACGAAAACATGTATAAACTGTCAATCTTCAATAATTTATAAACATACCAGATCTCTCTTGAAAAAAAATTTGTGTCGTTTTGAACCCATTCATTCAGATTCAGTAGGACCTTGTCAAATTCAGATAGTTATCGAAATATTTTGACCAACGTAGATCGTTTCACCAGATGGCAAGCAGCAATTTCAATGAAACATATATCAGCAAACAACGGCCCCAGAGAACATTCTTTCAAAAATATATATATAAAGTTTTGGTGTACAACATACAATAACCACTGATGAAGGAACTCAATTTGAATATAAAATTTGCAAAGAACTTGTTGGTTGTATTTGATATATAGACTGGATTTTTTCGGAATTTATTTGAAACCAATGGAATGTGAATTCGAGATACAAATTTTGAGTCATACAATTTCTTCTGAAGGTATTTTAGCATCTGAAAAAAGAGTACGAGTAATTCGAGAATTTCCAAGACCTCAAATTTTGAAACAATCATAGCGTTGTTAGTGTGATCAATTATTGCCATCGCTTCCTTCCTGGAGCTGCTCAAATTGTTATACTAACTCAATTGATTGAGTCACGTCAGAATCCAAAGAATAAATAGATTACAACCTGGTCAGAAGAATTACAAAATAACGATACTTCACTTTTAGGAATTTTTTTGTCAATTAAATATTCCAGACATATCTTGGAGGGTATGAATTTAATAGTTCTGACAGATCACTGACTCTTGACCACATTACTTACATCTGAAATTGAGAGTAGTCCTAAAAAAATTCGTCTTATGAAATAAATAGCTCTCAATATACGATTTATGTCGAACACTTTAAAGGCAAATTGATCGTTGTAGCTGATACTTCATCTCGAATCAATGATAAAATTTTCTCATCAACCATTGACATATTTGAATCCAAATTTTGAGTTAACACAATTCAAAAGAGAAATATAAATTTGGTATTAAATCTTTGAAAAAGCTAATTGGGAGTAACTATTTTTGACCACACATGAATACCGATGTAAAATATTCGACGAAAACATGTATAAACTGTCAATAATTTATAAACATACCAGATCTCTCTTAAAAAAATTAGTGTCGTTTTGAACCCATTCATTCAGATTCAGTAGGACCTTGTCAAATTCAGATAGTTATCGAAATATTCCGACCAACGTAGATCGTTTCACCAGATGGCCAGAAGCAATTTCAATGAAACATATATCAGCAAACAACGGTCCCAGAGAACATTCTTTCAAAAAAAAATATATATATATATAAAGGTTTGGTGTACAACATACAATAACCACTGATGAAGGAACTCAATTTGAATATAAAATTTTCAAAGAACTTGTTGAGTTTCTAGGTGCACATAAAATTCACAACTACACCTTCTTTCCTCAAAGTACTGGTATGGTAGAACGATTCCACAGGAGTCTCAAAACAACTTTAATTGTCAGTTGCAATACATACTGTTACGCTGATGAATTTCCAGTCACTTTGTTAGGTTCGCGCGATTTTCTGAAGGGTGATCTTCCGCTGAATTGGTATTCGGAGAAGCATTGCGACTAGCAGGTGAATTTTTCATAGATTGACTCAAATTCCTGAATCTTTCCTGCTTTGAAAGCCACTAGAGTGAATATGAATCATTACAAAAAACCTTTCCTTTCACTTGATCTAGAAACTAGCTTATATGTTTTCGTCAAGATATAAGTCAAACGTATTGAATTATCTCCCCCTTATGAGCACCCCTATGAGGTAGAAAGTCGCTTCAACAAACCAATAATATCTCACTCATTACTGAAAGCATTGATTGAACGAAACTGGCATATATTTCTCAAGACTCTCCAGTGCAAATATTCACACTAAAACCTCTTCTGATTTAATGAACCGGTTATTCAGAAGACGAATATCCATTGATGAAAAGATGGAGTAGAAATTATGTGAAATTTTGCAATTCCAGCCACTCAAATTATATTTTGTCATTACAATACGACACAAAAATCGAATTACAAATGATTTCAGTGAGAATATTGGAACTACATATCTCAATGAAAAATACCAATTGATTCTCTCAATCTTCATTTTTTTGTCAATAATAGAAGCGGGAACATACAAATATACATGCTTACCTATAACAGTAGCCAGAATGATGAACCCCAACAGGACAGCAGTAACGATCATTGATATCAGCTGGATTGCTGAATCTGTTTTGTCGAATGTTCCATTTAAACCCCCGGATAAGTTGAAACTATTAAAAATGTCACCAGAGATTATTGAAATATTTTTTGGATTCTCAACGCGAGTACTCAAGTTATCTGCTATATCATGCCAAATGTGGTTTGTTTCGGAAGTATTGAAAAAGTTGATCAAAGAAGTTAACACAAATTCCATTGAGTTGTCTAACATTGATATTGAATGAGAAGTAGTTGTCGGTAGGGTCGAAAAGGTTAACAATGAGGATGTCTGATGTACCGCGAACATGACTGTTATATTTTTGCCTAATTGGTGGGTTAAGTCGCAGTATTTTGCTCGATATGAAAAGCTTTGATGAGAAGAATCTTCACGCTTTCCGATCGCTCCTTTCCATTCATCTTACAGCAGGGTGAATTGTTAGGTTTCACTGTACCTGTAAAGGAAGAGAGATAATTTATTCACTATTAGAAGTGGATTTGAAAACATAATCAATATTATTTTAATATATTTTGGTGGTTTCTTCTATATCTTTTCCTTTCTGTTTTTCAAGACACGGTTAGTAGAGACGTCAAATGCCAGATTTTTTTTTATTTTGTTTTAGCTGGAAGTGACACCAATCCTTGATTTTCAAAAGCAACACCCTATATTTTCAGATTCTTGTGAAAATTCATAAAAGATTAAATTTAGTCCAGTGTTCAGTGTACAACGACTTGATCACTTCAGAGCCACGTTAGGTTTTGAATCTAACATGCTGCGATTCACTCAGAATCATTATGAATGACATAAAAAGTAACGGAAATATAGAAATATAACCATTTACCATCACAAATGGGTACATTTTAATACTTCCGAATCACTTCAATGCAAAAAAATACGACAAAAGATCATAACTCTTCAATCAAGCACATTAATCCCACGGGACAATTTTCGGATTGTCAGGTGAAAAGATTTTGATTGAGCATCGTATCTCCTAATCTGGTTAAGCTCTCAGACATCTTTATAGGATGATTTGTAATAAACCTTCGGGTTCATTGATTAGATGAAACGACATCGTAAAAAAAACTATATTCATTCAGAAAGCATAATCTCATCTTCTCGACTATATAAAGGTAGGTGTGTTGAAATCTCAACGCTATTCCTTTCTGGGACTCATTAGATAACTGTTTACGACAACATAAAATCGACATACATCGAAGAGAGCTGTCCTGGCGAGTATTCGGTGTTTCAATTAGTATGTTGTTTATTACTTCGTTATTTTTTACATTAACTTCTATACCAGTACACCTTCCCCAATCACGAAAAAAAATGCTAATATATATATTTTTTTCATTCAATAAACAGTTGTTGAAAACTACTTGTATGAAACGAGAAGAAACACTCTGTGGTTATATTTGAACATCGTTATTCGTTTTATTTTATTCGAATGCGTTACTATGTATTTTTGATGAATGACAACAACATTTTGTTAATACTTCGAAATAGAAAATAAAACTACAAAAAGAGGTGATTTGTCTTAACAAACCCACTACAGTCCACAAATTAAACCTTTTGAAGATAAAATAGCATTCGGTCTCCAACCTAGAATTCGAAGCAGAAGATTTCATCGAGGACAGCGAAGAGCATCTAAAAGTGAGTCCTTTCCTTTCCCATCCTTAAGCGAGTTGGGAATATTTTCGATCTTTATTGCATACTCGTAAACTGCTTTCTTTCATTCATAATTTGATATATCTGACAGATGATTGACATTTTCATTCCTACGGCCTTTATTCAATCTAATCATAGAGACACGATGTCAGCCGAACGTGAAAACTTAGAGAAATTGACCAGGAAAATTGACAAAAAATTCATTGGTGGATTAGAAATTAGTTATCCCACTAAAAATATTACAGACACCGATATTCTTTTTGATTTAGAACATCGTTTAAAAAAGCACGTAGTTATATTGAAGTTTTTGACAACATTCAAAATGATATCGAACAAATCGAAAGAGAAAACTTTGAGACGTCATTTTTTGCATGTATCGCGAAAGCAAAGTCATTTTTGGCAGCTAGCGCGCCAGTTGCTCATGTTCCTCCCATGACAAAGACATGAGCATTCACGATAACGTTTCCGTTTCTTCCCACCCTATTCATGACATAGAATTTAAAAATGTGAAACTGCCTGTGATAGATTTACCTAAATTTGACGGAGAAGCTTATCAATGGATAGGTTTTAGAGACACGTTCTATTCGCTAATTCATACCAGGGTAGATATCAGCGGTATTCAGAAGTTCCACTACTTGAAGTCGGCAGTAGGGTCGAAACTTAGGAAAACTCTCGAAAATTTAGAATTTTCTAGTGCTAACTATCAAGATGCATGGAAGTCGTTATGCGAACGTTTCAACGATGAGAGCCTCTTGATAGATACGCATATAAAGGCAATCGATACTTTAGAAAAGGTCACTCACGAATCGTCATCTGCTCTTAGAAAAATCATAGACATTGTATTAAACCGCTCAAAGGCTTTAAAAAATTTGGGTGAGCCGGTTGAACAATGGGGAAGAAGTCTGCTAAAATTTTTCGTCTTAGTTAAACTTAACAAAAACACAATAGATAAATGGGATGAAGCTAAAGTTTCGTTTAAACGCCCCACTCTGCAAAACTTGTTGGATTTCTTGAAAGAGTGCCATTCAGGTTCATGTCGAGTGTGCAAACATCGCCATCACACACTGTTACATATCGATAGGGGTAACTCCAAACCGAAACAAGAAATTCGGATGGAAAATAATACAACCAAAACTCGAAACGTAGTATTGACTTCGCAAAACACAACACACAACAGAACATATTTAGTACGGGGGCTTTTAGATGTAGGATCACAAACTAGCTTCATAACAACAAATTTATCCGATTTATTAGATCTTGATCAAATTCCAACTCGTTTGGCTATAAGCGGGCTGAACGGAACGCATTCCGAGGTCAGATATAAATGTTCATTCAACATCCATTCGCTAACGAGTAACTTCTCATTGAAATTGAACTGTTTGGTAGTTGCCAAAATCACAGGTACATTACCCAATTTTGTAATTGACCGAAAATCTTTAGACTTACCTCATAACATAAAGCTAGCCGACCCAAATTTTCACATACCCGACAGGGTTGATATTCTAATTGGGTCAGACTGTTTTTATGATATTCTATGTATCGGTCAAATGAAGCTTTCGAAATACGGACCCACACTACAGAAAACAAGGTTAGGGTTACAGGGTTATATTTCTGATTCCATTCATTGTAATATTTCAAAATTTGATTCTTTAGATCAACAAGTAGCACGGTTCTGCGAAATCGATGAATTTCCCGACCGCTAACCTTGGTCGGACGAAGAAATGTCCGTAGAAGCTCATTTCATTGAAAATACAAAGCGCGATGAAAACGGTAGATTTATTGTCACAATTCCTTTGAAATCTAGTTTGGATAATCTGGGAGACAGGATTGGAGTTGCAAAAAAGAGATTTTTCAACTTGGAACTAAAATTTGCTACAAATCCAGATTATGCTACTAGATATCAACATGTTATCATCGAATTTAGAAACTTGGGACATATGGTAAAGGTAGATATCCCAAGTTTGGCCAAGCATTCTTATTATATGCCGCCTCACGGAGTTTTGAAGGAAAGTAGCATTTTAACAAAACTCAGAGTGGTTTTTGATGCGTCTTGTCCTTCTAGCAGTGATTATTCTTTCAACGACCTTCTTACAATTCAATCAGATTCATTTTTAATTTTGTTACTATATCGCGATCACAATTATGTTCTAGCAGCAGATGTCGAAAAAATGTACAGGATGTGCCTCATCACTCCTGAACAGAGATCACTACAACGAGTCTTTTGGAGGGACAGTCCTAACGATCCCTTGGACACCTACAAATTAACCACTATTACTTTTGGTACATCAGCTGCAGCCTTCTTAGCCATTCGTTGTTTATACCAACTTGGATTAGATTGCGATGATCCTCTTATATCAGATGTCATAAAGAAAAAGTTTTATGTGGATAATATGCGCAGTGGCGCTTCTACCATTGAGGAAACTACTCGTATTGCAATTGTTCAGTATACTGTTCCACGTAACCCGCAACAGAATGGTGTAGCAGAGCGTCTGAACAGAACAATTTTAGACATGTCAAGATGTGTTATATTTGAAGGTGGATTTGAAAAAGATATGTGGGGAGAGGCTGTTCTTACTTCTGTGTATCTATTGAACAGAATTCATTCTTCCACATTGCCTCCTGATATCACTCCTGCAGAAATGTGGTATAATACCAAGCCTGATTTGGACAAAATTAAAATATTTGGATGTCCAGCCTATGCTTTGATTCCTAAAGAAGACAGATATGGCAAATTGAATTCACATTCCAAAAAGATGTTTCATGTTGGATACTGTGACAATGGTTATAGGCTTTGGGACCCTATTAAAAGAAAAGTTGTCAGTGCTCGTCATGTTAGATTTGATGAAAATTGGAAGAATTTGGTACAAATTTCATCTAAAATAACATAATCCCAAGAGTCCCCAAACGTGACTTCAAAACATGACAAGTCACAAACTTCTGATATAGGTAGTCTACGTTGTAGTACAAGATCGAGAAAACTTCCGGAGTACCTCAAAGATTATGAAGTGGAATTATTTGTTTTGTCAGTAGCAGTTGATGCTCCAGCAACATATACTGATGCAGTCGCAAAAGGCTGGGGTACAGCCATTGAAGAAGAGATATCCTCACTCAATGAAAATGGAACTTGGGAACTCGTAAACCACCCCTTAGAAAATGTCAATGTTATCGATTCTCGTTGGGATTTTACAGAGAATATGGTGGATGGCAAGAAAATGAAGAAAGCCAGACTGGTGGCAAGAGGCTATCAGCAACCAAGTCTAGGAGAAGAGGACCTATTTGCGCCAGTAGCCAGGTTAACTACTTTATGGGTTTTATTAGCCATTGCGGTTGAAAAAGATATGAATATCCTTCAGCTAGATGTAAAATCAGCTTTTTTAAAAAGTCCTCGAAATGAAATAATCTATATGAAACCTCCCGAAGGCATAAGTTTCGCTGAAGGTGAATTATGTAAACTTGTGAAAGCTCTCTATGGTTTGAGACAAAGTCCCAAATCATGGAACGATAATTTGAATCGGTTTTTATTACAGCTCAATTTTAGTAGATCAAAGACAGATCCCTGTTTATATTATCATTTACTCATTTGGGTTGACGATTTTCTTCTCATGTCTTGTTCAACTGATAAACTGAATAATATAAAGAAGGATCTTGGAAATCACAGAGATGGTAAATAATGGTAAATTTCAATGTCTAGGTCTTGATATTGAACATACAAAAGATAAAATTACTATCAGCCTAAAGAATCTTGTGCAAAAGTTACTTATACAATTTGGAATGATGGATTGTAAGCCAACTAAAATTCCAATAGAGCCCAGATTAGATTTAAAAAGGGAAGAGAAATATTGTGATTTCAAAGTTCCATACAAGGATCTTGTGGGAAGTCTTATGTACTTAATGTTGGGCACTCGCCCAGATCTATGTTTTTCTGTATCATATTTTGGGAGATTTCAAAATTGTTTCAATGATGTCCACTGGAAATATCTCAAAGATATTCTTCGCTTTTTGAAACATACAGAGAATGTTGGATTAAAATATTGTAAAACTAATAATTTAAATTTTAAGTTACATGCTTATGTTGATGCTGACTATGCTTCAGATACCAATGATAGGAAATGTGTTTCTGGTTTTGTTATAAAGGTTAATGATCATATTGTAACCTGAAGTTCAAAAAAACAGAATGTAGTTGCACTTAGCAGCACTGAAGCCGAATTTTATGCTATGGCTTCTTGTATGACTGAATGCTTGTTTTTGGGAAATCTGTTTTTTGATATTCATGGTTCTATTTATCCTATTCTCTTGTTTGAAGATAATCAAGGTACAACTAAAATAGCTAAGACTAATGAGACAAAAAGATCGAAGCCCTATGATACTAAATACCATTTTTTTAGGGATTTTATTAATGATGGTAAATTTCAATTGATTTATATAAGTACTAATGATCAAATTGCAGATATCATGACCAAGGCCCTTCCTTATTGTGAATTTTCTAACTTTGTGATTATGTTGAATTTAGCTGAAATCTGAATGCAGAATTGCAAGGGGGTATTGTTGTTCAATTCTGTGTTCTGGCTGTTCCGTACCTGTCAACAGTGTCAATTACTTTTTAATCTGTCATTATGTATGTATAATGTGTGACCCATGGTTGTTCATGTCCATGTTGGAGTTGTTGAATGATGTTCGTTGACGTTGAGTCCATTTTTAATAAATAAATGAATTTTTCCAAAAGTGCTTTACTGTGAGAGCTATTTTTATTACATATCTGTTCAAACTATTCCCAGATTAGAGTTGATGGCCGCTCTATTAATGTGCAGACTAACGAAAAAAGTTTGTTCGGCATTAAAATCGACAATATATTTTATTGGACCGATTCAAGTATTGTACTTGGATGGATTAACACTATCCCAAATTCTCTACAAGTCTTTGTTGCGAATACAGTTTATTTAATTCAACAGTTTTCACACATCGAAAACTGGCGACATGTCCCAACGAAGGAAAATCCAGCAGATTCTGTTTCACGTGGTGTCAATGTTAGTCTGCTGAAGGCAACCGATGTTTATTGGAACGGTCCACCTTGGCTTCAGTTTGAAGAAAATGGATGGCCATCACTCATAGAATGTAAGGAACCATTACGAATCGCACGTTAAAAGGTAAGACCTCGCTAATCCTTAGCTCGCACAAGTTCCGACTTCTGAGGGCAAAAAGGCAAATCGAAACATATATCCATTAACACATAAGCAAATCGACAACGCTTGCATGATATTAGTTCGGTTGTCTCAAAAGGAGTCGTTTGAGAACGAAATCAATTTACTCGATAATGGTAAGCAACTTAGCAAAGATTCTAAACTCATGAAATTGAATCCGTTCTTAGACAGTGATAAAATTCTTAGAGTTGGTGGAAGAATATCCTTTACTTGGTTATTATTTCAGAGAGAACATAAAAAATTATTATACACGGAACCAGCACTCCTTCTAGCACACACTAGGAATAAGTTTTGGATCTTGTTAAGCAGAAATTTAGCTAGAAAGACGGTTCACGAATGTATAACTTGTTAAGGCACGACCGAGTAGTATAACTCCTATTATGGGAAATCTTCCTGTTACTAGGGTAAATCCTGCACCTCCGTTTCATGTAACCGGCATTGATTATGCTGGACCGTTTAAAGTCAAAGACAGACAGGGAAGGGGCTGCAAAATTACTAAGGCCCATATTTGTCTTTTTGTATGCTTCGTGACTCGTGCCATACATATCGAACTAGTATCTGATCTAACCAGCGAGGGCTTCATTGCATCTTTCAGGCGCTTCGTGTCTCGTAGAGGAAAACCATCTAAAATCTTTTCCGATAATGGCAAAAATTTTATAGGAGCCAAAACAGAGTTCGAGAGTCTAGGTAAATTCTTACGTGATAACTCTCGAAATTTAACAGTGGTTTTAGAAAACGAAGGCGTTTCCTGGTCATTTATCCCTCCTTATTCTCCTCATTTTGGAGGCCTCTGGGAGGCCGGAGTTAAATCTGTCAAATCTCATTTATTACGAGTGGCTGGAAATGCCTTACTGACATTCGAACAATTATATACCCTACTTGTCCAGATCGAGGGTATTCTTAACTCGCGTCCTATGCACCCCTCATCATCCGATCCCTCTGATCTACAACCTCTCATACCCTCTCACTTCCTGATTGGACGTATCGCAAGTGCGCTTCCGGATCCCGAACTCTTACAAGTTCCTGAGAATCGACTGAAGCTGTATCAGAGAATCCAACAACTTCAACAGTACTTCTGGTCCAGATGATCACTGGCGTATATATCCGAACTGCAAAAACGAAACAAATGTTCGTCTACACAAGGGAATCTACAAGATAATGATATGGTCCTGATTAAAGAAGACTATCTTCCTTCATTCAAATGGTTTTTAGGGCGAGTCACTCATTTGCACCCTGAAAAGGATGGTGTCGCGAGAGTCGCTACAATAAAAACCAGCACAGGTTATATCAAGCGTTCAATGGCCAAGTTATGTCGTTTGCCATTTGCTGATGAAAAATGGAAATGCCAGGATGTTGAAAGTGTCCCTGAACCCTTTCAAGGCCGGGGCCATGTTGGAAACTACTTGTACGAAACGAGAAGAAACACTCTGTGGTTATATTTGGACATCGTTATTCGTTTTATTTTATTTGAATGCGTTACTATGTATTTTTGATGAATGACAATTCTGAAACAACATTTTGTCAATACTTCGAAATTGAAAATAAAACTACAAAAAGAGGTGATTTGTCTCAACAAACCTACTACAGTCCACAAATTAAACCTTGTGAAGACGAAATAACAACAGTTCTGTCCGATTTTCATGTATTTCCACAAACTGATTATGTATTCTAACTACAATATTAGGATATTCATCTTCTACCATAAAATATGGACTTTTGAATATAGGATCAATATGAAGCCAGATGTTTCTGAAGAAGTCGACACGTAGTCGGAGTGCATTTCAATCTGGAACCCAGAGATGGCGCTGAATTCATACTTCAGTGTTTGTCTCAGGGATTTCCAATTAGGACGAAAGGATTTTTCGATTCAATTGGGTCGAACTAGCCTTCGCTGATGATTGGCAATGACCATGAAACCGGTACGGAGGTGTTCCCCCAATTAAATCGAAAAATAATTTCAGCTTTGATATTTCAAATGCATTGCAAAGTGGTTCTTGTAGAAAACTTTGCCAAGTATTAAACAGATATAATTCAATGGTCGTAGGGGGCAGTAGTTGTTTTCTGTTGAATACTTGCCGACGACCATACCTATTGTATAGGTTTTTTGCGGAAGATTGGATTACGTAATCCACCATAATTCTTTATTAGTTTTATGATCTTCCGTCAAGTAGTGTCGCCCATCTTTCATGATGATAGTAATTCTGAAATGAAATTTGATTACAGAATGCTGGAATTCTCTCTCTTGAGATTGAAGAAACATTCTGTAACGCCTCTGCCCCCATGCAATTCAAATGTATTTATCCACAACTATTAATTAATATATCTGTTAAATATTCGATTTTCATCAAATAATGCCTTTCATTACCATATAGAATTGAATAATAGTGACAGTTCGATGGAATAATATCACTCAGTCGTTGTGTCAAATTTGACAAATAGCAAATTTACTTTTCACGATATTTGTAGGTATACTGTCAGTTGGTTTGTGAGTTACCTATTGTGTATCATTCTTATTTCTGATCTTTAGAATAATGTATATTAGTGAATCAGATTTACAAGATAATATGTCTTGTACACCGCCAGACAAAATTTGCGACTAGCGCTACAGAAAATCTCCTACCTAACAAGTCAAAAGGTAAATATGATGCGGTGTACAAAAGTTTTATGGATTGGTAACTGGCACTAAAAATATCGTCTTTCTCTGAAAATGTTATTCTAGTGTATTTTGTTGAACTTGCAAAAAAATACAATTGTATTGTAACTGTTAACACTTAATTATAATGTAAGTAAATAAACATAAGTTTATTGTGTATTAATAACGTTACCAGTTACCACCAATAAAAAATATTGTTCATCTGAAATATATTTTGCATTTTTTTGATAAACTTATATATAAACATATATATTTATATATATACCGAGTGGCTACGGAAGTATTGCCTACGGAATATCTCAGATATTGTATGAAGTAGGTTTGTGAAATTTGGAGCGTCGATATAATGACATAAGAGCTAGAATTTGAGCATATTGACATGTCGAAGTTAACTTCCGGTCTGACCGGAAGTAACATCAACTTTCTTATTTTAAATGGAAACCCTATTTTTTTTTTCTTTTCGCTTTATTCAGCATTCAATTCCCTTTCTAATGACATATCACAAGTTGGTATCTAACCAGAAACTAGATCAGAAAAAAATTATTATTGAAATTCACCGAGTAGGCCGTGGAAGCAAAATGAAAGCCAAAAATTGAAAAAGTTGGCTATGGAAACCATACGTCACTTGATAACAGTTGCTCTTGCTCTATTATCGCCATACGCAAAAATAACATTAAAAATAATGTGGAATGATAAATTATGTCCTGTAGGTTCTAGGTTAAATAGGAACATAAACGTACTTGGTCTGTGCCATCGTCCATAGATATTCTAATATCTACCTATGGACGATGTTTGTGCTATTCAGAATAATCATTCCATTGCTATAATCATTCGAACCAAAATATTAACAAGTAGGCTGATTAAGATGTATTTTGGAATGAAACAAAAAAGAAACGAGAGCTCTCACGATCGCTGCTATCCATATTATTTTGACGTTCGAAGTAGTGTTTTTCATTCTGCCATTTTAAAAGGGTTTGGAAATCGAAATCAGTTAGTGGAATATTCAAAAAATGCCCCGTTATTCACGAATCGAACAAATTGACATGCTTCTCATTTATGGTGAATGTTTAAAAAATTCTTATGCCGCTGAACGATTGTATTTAGAGCGATATCCAGGGAGGCAGCAACCGTCAAGAAGGTATTTCCAGTGGATTGAAGAAAAATTAAGAACTGAGCCTGATGTTCACGAAGACCAAGAAGCATTTGTTATTAATGAGGAAACTGAAATCAATGTATTAACTTTAGTACAATATGATAGCACAATTTCCTCAAGGCAGATTGGCGCCGAATTAGGTATAAGTAAGGACTCTGCTAGGAAAATTTTGAAAAAACATCGATTTAAATCCTTCAAGTATCAGTTGCATCAACATTTGTATGAAAATGACGGTGAAAGGCCCCTGGAATATTGTAATTGGTTTCTTCGACAAAATGCTGAGAATCACCTATTTAACTATTATATCTTGTTTACGGACGAGTCAAGATTTACCAACAATGGATTATTTAACAGGAATAATACAAGGTAGGTACTGTACTTTATTTGGATTATTGTCGATAGTCGAAGTGTAAAGTGCTAAAAGTGTGAACGGTCTTTTGTTTCAGGTACTGGGCGATAGAAAACGAGCACCGGTTTCGACAAGGTGGCTTCCAGGAGAGATTTGGTGTGAATGTTTGGGCAGGAATAGTTGGAACTCATATTGTTGGCCCCATTCTTTTTCAATGCCAACTAACCGGAGAGAGATACTTTAATTTTTTAACGACTGAAATTTCGGAAATCATTAACAACCTACCAGCGGAAATAACTGAGAGAATGTACTTCTAGCAAGATGGCGCCCCTTCGCATGATTCAAGAATAGCGAGAAATTATCTTCGAAATCGCTTTCAAGAGAGACTTATAACAACCCATGGTCCAGTCAGGTGGCCACCAAGGTCACCTGATCTTACTCCGTGCGACTTTTTTCTATAGGGGCATCTTAGAAATAGGGTGTATTCCACACAGCCTACAACTCTACATGAGCTAGAAGTAATAATTCGTAGAGCTTTCCAAGATATCACGCCCCAAATGTTGAGAAACGTTTTACATGAAAATATCACCAGAGTCAATAAATGTATTGACGCTGAGGGAATGCATTTCGAACATTTGTTTTGAATTTATTTTATCTTTAATCCTATCAATTTGAATATTTTTTTTTTCGATTAATCTGTTTTTTGTTATTTGAATAATAATAATTGGATTTTTTGGTATTTCATTTCAAAAAATTACTTTCTATTATATCATTAGAAAGGAATGGTTATGCTGAATAGTACAGGCAAGAAAAAGTTGTATGTTCCTATTTAAGTTATGGACATACAGAGTATTGTTTTTTTCCCAATTTTTCCAATATTTTTTTGGCGGCTTTTTATAACGCCGACGAATGAAAAAAAATATCACAGTAGTAGCAACTGTTATGAAGTGAAGTATGGTTTCCATAGCCAACTTTTCAATTTTTGGCTTTCATTTTGCTTCCACGGCCTACTCGGTGAATTTCAATAATAATTTTTTTCTGATCTAGTTTCTGGTTAGATACCAACTTGTTATATGTCATTAGAAAGGGAATTGAATGCTGAATAAAGCGAAAAGAAAAAAAATAGGGTTTCTATTCAAAATAAGAAAGTTGATGTTACTTCCGGTCAGACCGGAAGTTAACTTCGACATGTCAATATGCTCAAATTCTAGCTCTTATGTCATTATATCGACGCTCCAAATTTCACAAACCTACTTCATACAATAACTGAGATATTCCGTAGGCAATACTTCCGTAGCCACCCGGTATATATATACAGTGTGTCCCGCATTTCATGAATACACCCTAATATCTCAGTTATTAATAATGCGAATTTCTTGAAATTTTGGTGGTGATTATATGTTAGGTAAATGAAGTATTTTGGCATAGTGAACATTTTCATCGACCATAGGCGTGCGGTGTGGGGGGGTAAAAAAAAGCTGTTTTTTGGGAAAAGGATATTAGGGCTCATTTTAGATAACTTTTTTTATCAGATTTAGAATCAGCATCCCCAAAAACCCCCCAATCCATATTTTCGAAATCTCAAGAAAAGCGGGACACACTGTATATACTGTATATACACACTGTAACTTCACGACATCAGACGTAATTTGGACATCACCAACACCTCACTCTACAAATGTTTTGGCAAACTATCCACCGTAGATATCCATCCAGTCATCTGGGACACTTTGACCAGGATATCTCAAGACAAAGCAGATCACATCAGCAATAAGAAAACAGAAACACAGAAAAACAAACTTTGTTCATTGTTAACGAATACCATCACACCCTTGGTCCCAGCCGCATCACCTGTATTAGTGCACAACTTCTCCGACACACCACTAGATCAAACTAGCCTTGCACTACTATCAAGAGGATTCAATTATTCCATCACACCAAACAGAATCCCAACAGAAACCATCATTACACAAATAGAATGCGCTATAACCCATCTACCAGAAAACACAGCTGAAGAAACCAGACAAGATATTGCCACCACACTTAGGAAAGCAAAACTCCCTTCATCGAACATAACACCTGCCGAAAAACATTGCCTCAGAAACCTCCACAACAACCCTGACATAATCATTCTCCCAGCAGACAAAGGCAACGCCACGGTAGTTCTGAATACCTCAGATTATGTAGACAAAATGAGCACACTGTTAAACTCATCCGAGTATCAGATCACCCAACGAGACCCGACAACCTACCTCGAAAAGAAGACCAAAAATCTGATCAATAATTCTAAACTACCAGCCGAAACCAAGAAAGCCACTATCCCTAGAGAGAAGTCATCACGCACCCCTCGTATCTACGGACTTCCAAAAATACACAAGCCTGATATCCCACTCCGACCTATTGTCAGTGCCTTTGGATCACCAACCCAGAACCTGGCCAAGTATCTGGCGAGTACTCTTCAGCCACGAGCAGAAGAAGCTTCATCCTACGTGAAAAATTCATTCCACTTCTTAGACCTTCTCAAATCCTATGAAATCCAGAACACTGATATCCTAGTGAGCTTCGATGTTGTCTCCCTCTTCACAAACATTCCCCTAACGGACACGCTAGAAATCCTTAAAACTAAACACAGAATTCCAAAAGACACCCTGGACCTCATCAGTCACTGTATGAACAACACGTACTTCCTCTTCCAAGGAACTTACTACAAACAAGTGAAAGGTGCTCCCATGGGTTCCCCCCTTTCTCCAGTCCTTGCAAACCTTTTCATGGAAGACTTCGAAACTAGGGCTGTAGAAGCATTTGACCACAAGCCTACTTGCTGGTTCAGATACGTTGACGACATTTTCGTCATATGGCCTCATGGTTACGAAATCTTAAACACGTTCTTAGATCACCTAAACGATATCCATCCCAACATGAAATTCACAATGGAGACCGAAATGAACAACTCCCTAGCTTTCCTGGACGTTCTCATCACGAAATCCAACAACTCTTTCACCCACACAGTACACAGGAAACAGACCCACACCAACCGATACCTACACGCAAACTCTCATCACCATCCAGCACAAACAAACTCCGTATTGAACTCCCTGATATACAGATCAATTCAGCTCACCGACAACCAGAATAGACCACAAGAGCTGGACAAACTGAAATCAGCCTTACTCCAAAATGGTTACAACAATTCGCAAATCGACAAGTCTATCCGCCATCAACTGACCCGTCCTCCAAAAACGAACGATCCACTAGAGAGTATTCAGCCACACAAAGCTTTCCTACCATACATCAAAGGTGTGACAGACAAAATCAGTAATATCTTGAGAAAACACGAGATAAAAACAATATTCACGGCCAACAACCAAATATCCAAATTCCTCAGATCTCCCAAGGACACAATACCAAACGATTCTCAAGGTATATATGAAATACCATGTTCAGACTGCCCGAGAACTTATATTGGCCAGACTAATAGACGAGTAACTTCCAGAGTCTACGAACACGAACTTGCTGTGCGTCAGGCATCTTCCACTTCCGCACTTTATAAACATCGAGAAGAGACAGGTCACAAAATAGACTTCCAAAACACAAAAACAATTTCCACCGAGAAAACTCTGCAAACCAGGATCATCCGAGAAGCCCTTGAGATAGAGAAGCGCCCCAATTGCCTCAACACTCGCGACGACGGACGTAGACTTCCCAATACCTGGAAGCCTCTCATTGCACGCATAAACTCATTTCCCACCAACCCAGTTCCCGCACACAGCTCACTTAGCGCCAACCAAGTTCCCGCACACAGCTCATCTAGCGCCAATTCAGTTCCCGCCCATAGTTCACCTCGCGCCAATACATTGCACACGGCCATTACAGCCACGTCCACTATAAATACAGTTCCTCAACCCACAATTCCTCAGTTCTCTCGAAGGAGTAGGCAGATTGAGACCTTAGAGAGAACCAGTGACGAGACATGGGGAGTAGGCAGATTGAGACCCCGACGTCAAGTCACAAAAACCTAACGTAATTATACCTGAGGAGTAGGCAGATTGAGACCTCAGCGTAGAATTACGTTTTAACCTTTCATTAATTTTCTTTCTGTTTCAGTTCTTGAAAATGGCTCCAAAATCGGAGCCGAAACGTCGAATTTCAACAAATTCTAGACGCGAACCCGAACTTTTAGTTTTCATATATATATATATATATATATATATATATACAGTGTGTATATACAGTATATACAGTGTGTCCCGCTTTTCTTGAGATTATATATATACATATATATATATATATATATATATATATATATATATATATATATATATATATATATATATATATATATATATATATATATATATATATATATATATATATATATATATATATATATATATATATATATATATATATATATATATATATATATATATATATATATATATATATATATATATATATATATATATATGAAAACTAAAAGTTCGGGTTGAACCGCGTCTAGAATTTGTTGAAATTCGACGTTTCGGCTCCGATTTTGGAGCCATTTTCAAGAACTGAAAAAGAAAGAAAATTAATAAATGGTTGAAACGTAATTCTACGCTGAGGTCTCAATCTGCCTACTCCTCAGGTATAATTACGTTCGGTTTTTGTGACTTGTGACGAGACATGGGGAGTAGGCAGATTGAGACCCCGACGTCAAGTCAGTATATATATATATATATATATATATATATATATATATATATATATATATATATATATATATATATATATATATATATATATATATATATATATATATATGGCTACGGAGTACAAATAATATACTGGAAAGTTTACTACCAAAACATCCGAATAATTGAGAGTCGTAGTTTTCGTGGAAGAGAATGCCGTTGATATAATATTCATCAAACGTATATTAATGAGAGGCGGGATGGCTCAGATGGTATAGCATTGGCATAGTAGACGACCCGGTTTTTTGCATCAGCCTTTTCCGGGACAGCACGATAACAACCACCTCCGACAAACTAAAGTATACGCATTTTCTACATTGAATCGTCACAACATGCATAAGGGTTGCAGGAGGCATGTATCTTATTTATTACCACCACCATGGGTTGGAATGCTCGACCCACCGCTAACATCAGCGGCGGTGGATACCAGCGCCCCTTCGCCGGGACCCTGTGTACTCCCTCCCTCTGGCCAGCAATGTCCAGAGGGGGAGGGAGACAGATATCTGACAGAGAACAACTACTTCCCTGGCTAACACCACGACAGACGTTAAATTAAATCTGACAGATATCTGTGCAGCTTTCTCCTTAGAATCCGGGAGACAGCTGCAGATATCACATGTTTTCGATTGTCAGCTGGTGGTTGTTACAGGAAGTCTTGCAAAGTATATTCTTGTAGAAAAACTTTGCCAGCTGTTTGGTATATGTGATTTAGTAGTCGTTTGGGGCTTTTGCATTATTTCTGTTCGACGTTTGCCGAAAATCTTATACTATAGGAAAATATGCGAAAGGCTGGATTATTTTTATAATCAAATTTCATTTTGGATTTTTTAAAAACAGGTCTTTTTATCAGGACTGTCGAAGAAGAACAAAGTTGTTGCAACCAATATGCTCGCCGTTACTATTCTACTGTACTCCTTTGTAGTGATGAAATGGATTCAGGAAGAGCTGCGACAACTCGAAGTAAAAACTCGCAAAATGATGCATCTTCATGAGAGGTTGCATCCTAAATCGTGTGTTCCACGGGTTCACTTCCATTGTGAACGGGGATTTTCAAGCGTGTAGTGTCTACAGAATGGTACTGGATGGCAGCTCTCCGAGCGTCCTCCCGAGCCTCTCCTCTCCTGAGCCCTCTGGGCGAAGATTGAGCTGCAGTGTGCGGGAGTAATGAACATATCAATCCTGGTGTAGAAATGAAAGCTTCACTATGTAACAATAAACCTATTTTATTTTATTTTATTTTATTTTATAGTAGACGAGAGGTTGTGTGTTCAAGCCACCGACAAGGCATTTTTTTATCAATAGTTTATTCTTAATGCATCTTTGCGATAAAAAAATTAGTTCTGGTTAGTCCAGGATTAGTCCTTTCTGATGAACAGTGTTTTTAAATAATAATTATTTCGTGTGGAAATTATCTTTTGTTCGTTTCCATTAAAAAATATTTAAAAAAATTTGATCGTGGAGAAAGTATAAACTGCTACTCGATTAAAATGAAAATTCATGATGCTCGTGGTTCCTCCCGCTCGCCTTCGGCTCGCGCTCGGAACTTTCCACTCGCATCGAATTTTCATTCTAACCTTGATACAGAATATACTATTCCACACTCCAACAAATAGTTAGCAGTTCCATTTTCCATCATACAATAGTTTACTTCAGCTTCATTTAGCAACCGGCTAATTATCTGAAATTGACAGAATTGCCCCGACAGCTAAATTGAAGGCATGAGTTCATGAAGTGAATACATTGGTTTCTGAAAAATCAGGATATGCAAGAATTGTTGGTTGTACCAGTACTTGTTTTAGCCAATCGAAGACTATCCCTTTTTGATCATCTGTTAAGGGGTATCAGCAAAATGAACTCCCTATAATAGTTCGCAAACACTACAAACCGATTAGTTTCATTTGAGTCTTTTTATAACACGTATTTTCTCAAAATCCGTGGATATTTGTTCAGATGAAATCACATGACCCAGATACAATATCTGTTTATTCAAGAATTCGAATTTGTATTGATCATTTTCTGATTTACCTGTCCCAAACCTAACAAAATGTTTACTAAACTACAAATAAATGAAACACCTTTCGTAATATAACCTAGACATTACTATAGTCATCGCAGTGTGTCCATCATTCCATCATGAACCCCTATTATCTGAACCACCATGCGACAGAATGGTTTGGGTGAAGCCTGCAGAGTTCAAAGAGTCGATCTCGATGATGAGTCCGTTTTCCTCAATCTCACTCTCCGCACCTTTGACTTGGATTCTATGCTAAATGGGTTCCAACTCACTGACAGAGTTTGGGTTTGTTCGTTTAGTATCTAATACTAGACCGAGTTTGTCGGCCTTGAAAAAAAATGCTCTAATCACTGCTTTTTCATAGTTTCAGATGAAGCAGGGAAGACGATCTGAACTCCTGAAGACTCTACAGGCTCCATCCAGTACCATTCTGTAGACACTACACGCTTGAAAATCCCCGTTCACAATGGAAGTGAACCCGTGGAACACACGATTTAGGATGCAACCTCTCATGAAGATGCATCATTTTGCGAGTTTTTACTTCGAGTTGTCGCAGCTCTTCCTGAATCCATTTCATCACTACAAAGGAGTACAGTAGAATAGTAACGGCGAGCATATTGGTTGCAACAACTTTGTTCTTCTTCGACAGTCCTGATAAAAAGACCTGTTTTTAAAAAATCCAAAATGAAATTTGATTATAAAAATAATCCAGCCTTTCGCATATTTTCCTATAGTATAAGATTTTCGGCAAACGTCGAACAGAAATAATGCAAAAGCCCCAAACGACTACTAAATCACATATACCCAACAGCTGGCAAAGTTTTTCTACAAGAATATACTTTGCAAGACTTCCTGTAACAACCACCAGCTGACAATCGAAAACATGTGACATCTGCAGCTGTCTCCCGGATTCTAAAGAGAAAGCTGCACAGATATCTGTCAGATTTAATTTAACGTCTGTCGTGGTATTAGCCAGGGAAGTAGTTGTTCTCTGTCAGATATCTGTCTAAATTAAGGAAGTTATAAGGGAGTTTCTACTGAAACTCTGTTTCTCCTGAAGCCATCAGACTTTGCCTGATATCTGCAGACTTGTTTCGCAATTCAACTCGCTCATCAGTACTTGGCCACAATATGTGATTGATTCGCAACCAGTTTTGTCAACTGGCACTACGATAACTCCGGCATCCACTAAGAAAGTGAACAACAGAGCCATCTATAGAAACCACAGGAAGATTCCGACCAGTACCCAGACTTCGTTTAAAGGCGAAGAGACCAATTTCATAATGAAAAGTATTCAAATATTTCTGATGTGAAACTGGGAGTACTTGACAAAAGGCAATAAATTCCAAAATGAAATTTGATAAAAAAAATAATTCAGTCTTTCGCATATTTTCCTATACTGTAGAATTGTCGGCAAACGTCGAACAGAAATAAGACCCTAACTCCACTACAATAGTATGCATGTATTCTTGCACCTATCTTACGGACTGATGAAGATCCTCTTCTCCCGAGGTATATAGTTCGAAATCATCCATGTAAATCAAATAGATGTCATCCGGTTGCTGGGGTGAGTGATTACTGGGTCCGAGAATCATGTGTCCTGAGTAGGCGGAGTGAACCAAGATTAACGGCCTTCTGCATTTTTCTGGATGAAATTTCTGCCGCATCATGGCAAAAGTTTGGGTTGGCCCACTAGGTGTAGAGTACGAGACAAAGTTCATCAGGCGCCTTAAAGAGGAATGCTGCAATCCCTGCTTTTCCATGGTCGCAGACCATGCAGAAAAGGGGATCTGAGCTCCAGATAACTTGCTCCAATCTGTTATGTCCACGGTCTCCCCTTTGTCTGGGGAAATATTACCGTTAAACGGACGATTTAGGATGCGAATTCCTATGAATATGCATCATTTTGCGAGTTTTCACGTCGAGTTGTCGCAGCTCCTCATGAGTCCATTTCATAACTCCAAAGGAGTAAAGTAGAATCGTAACGGCAAGCATATTAGTTGCAGGAACTTTTCTTCCCCGACAGTAGATCACCTATGAGAGAACGGGGACCGCATGCGCAGTACGGTCAAGCATGCCAAACTTAGTATACCAGGTGTATCAAAACTTACCATTTAAGAGAAAAAAACATGGTGGGTGCTTGTCTTATTTAGTATACAGGGTGTCTCAAAACGTATCATTTAAGAGAGAAAAATATGGCGGCTGCTCGTTTGATTTAGTATACCAGGTGTACCAACAAAAACAGAGGCTGTGTCGTGAGGCACATCCAGCTGATCTTCGGCATTTTCCCAATGTCATTTACTGTTACTAATGTATTATTGTTGGGAAATAAAGACCTATTATTATTATTATTATTATTATTATTATTACTATTATTATTATTATGTCTCAGAAATGAGCATCAGGTCTATTATTACCCTCGTACAAAATCGGAAGTGATAATCAGCATGATATGACTTTGTATACTGCTTAAGAGTGACAAGCCTGACAAGATATCGCAGAAAGAAAACCTTGGAAGTGGTGAGTTTTCCTTTGTCGCCAAATTAGCATCTTTGGAGCGTCGCCGTCGGACTGCTGAACAGCCTCATTAATTTTGTCGGACAATGGTGTCCTCGAAAATCTCATTAAATTATTGTATCCTCCTAGAAAAATCGGACAAAAATGTTCGGTACTTCTAGGTTGTCCCTCACTCTAAACGTGTCGATATCACTACTTAAGTTGGCGACAGGCAGCATTGCATTGAGATACAGTCCTTAAGGGTGGTGCAAGAGTACACGCATGCTATCGAAATAGAGTTTGGGACCGACAAATGTCTAAACATATACTTCGACAGATCTGGACATCACCTGGTCATCATCTTCACCCGGAAAATTCGTGAAACAAACTGGTCCTTACTCTTTCCTTGTTGAAGTTAATGGAGCCGTTAAGCGTAAACATGCTGACTAATTGAGATATCGAATGGAGCAAACCAATTGTGGATTAGAAAAAAATTATGTTCTACCCACTTCATCCGATCAAATGTTTTCTGCCATGCAGTCAACCTCAACAGGGTTTCCACCGAACTCTTTTGCAGGCGAAATCAGTAATACCTCACAACGGACAGATATGGAAATATCATTACCAAGTCCTCGTGCTGAAATTCCTCCTCCCAAAAATAACCATTCTACAAAAATTTTTTTTTGTGTATAGGAACTCAATATAAATTGTTAAATTTTTCGATAGTTCAATCATTAAATTATGCTTTTATTCTCGGAAGTGATTTTAGTAAAAAAGTATCGATTCAAGTTAGATTTCAAAAACCATACGTGACAAGTTTATGTGAATGATACTGTAAATATATCCACGGTTGCAGTTTGTGCAGTACAATAGAATGTCAAATATAAAATAAATTTTCAGGTCGAATGGCATGAACGTCCGCCTACTCGAATGATACCGTCTTTATCTAGGAAGGTATTCAACGAGCTGCTCTGTTGACAGAACTATAAGTCTAGTTCCTAAATTGTAGATAGTGACTCTTGATAATTCATATTGTTACGAGATTGATAAAAAAAACTAGCTGCGCCACTGAGTCCATTCCGCGGGCGCCTCGTCGAGAATCAGTTTCAAGAAGTGTTCATTTGGATGGATCGTGGAGTATAAAAGGCGAGACATTTGGGTCGAAAGAAGAAGTTTTATGAAGAGAAGATATGACTAAGAAGTTTACGAAGAAGTGATAAGCAGTATAAAAGTGTTTGGAATATTTAGCTAGTTGTTTTATTGTATAGATCTAAGGGTTTTATTAGTCTGTTAAGTATTAGTTGTTGTCAATGAACAGTATAGTAGTGTGCTCGGCATTATTATTTAGCAAAACGTAACAGTGGTGTCTGAAGCGGGATATTAGTGAAAAACAGAAACAAACTATTTATAAAATATTTATGATGAATACGAGGAGTACATCGTACGATACGATGGAGGACATTGTAAAATTTATCCAAAATCAATTTGCAGATTTGGAAAGAAGGCGCCAGGAGGAAAAACGAGAAGAGGAAAAGTGGCGCCAGGAGGAAAAGAAAGAACAGGAACAGGCACTCCAGAAAATTCTCGAACAATAAAAGACCGAATCAGAACGAGAAGAAGAACAGAGGAAACAGACTTCCAGAAGGTTCTAGAACATCAAGAAAAATTCTTCCAGCATGTAATACAGAAAACCGAAGTACAAATGGAGGAAGTGAAAGAAGAACTGAAAGAAAAACAGAAGGAAGATGTCAAGAAAATCGACGATGAGGTTAATAAGAAATTTGATACGGTGCGAGAGGAGATGAAAGGACTAGAAAATCAGATAGCACTCCTCAAGAAGCAAGATCGTCGAGACAGGGTTGCCACATCAGGAATTTCCGTAAAACCACCGACTTGGTCCATGTATCGCCGACAATTTGAAGCTGCAGCAGTGGCAAATGGATGGGGTGAAGAAGAAAAAGCTACGGCCCTTATAGTAGCTTTGAGAGGGCCAGCTTTGGGTATGTTAAAGACGATACCTATCGAACAGCAAAATAAATGTAAAGTCCTGATTACTGCATTAGAGTTACGGTATGGCGATCGACATCGAGAACAGCTGTATCGGGCTCAAATGAAAACGCGCACTCAGAAATCAGGTGAGAGTCTGCAGGAATTTGAATCGGATGTGAGACGCCTAATTCAGCTGGCTTACCCAGAAGCACCGAGAGATTTCAAAGAACAGTTAGTGGTGCAGTTATTTATAGATGGACTCAGAGACACCGAAATCCAAAGGACTCTGCGATTGACACACTTTAAGAGGAGTAGCGATGCCTTGGTACGTTCTTCAGAAGTGGAGACGGCCTTCAACACCTCAAGGCCAAAAGTACGAGCGGTATCGATAGAAGAACCCGAACAACGATCAAGCGCAGCTACTAGTTCATTCAAGAAGGTTCTGGAAGTGATTAAATCTTTGATAAGCGGAATGAGCACCCAGAAGAACAGGGCGTGCTATAGAACCTATCTCTTCAAAACCTTGTGATTCGAACAGTCACTGGAGAAAATGCACCTATTCGAGGAGAAGCTGAGATTACACTGATTCTTGGGCGACTCACTATCACAAATACAGTGTACGTCGCGGATATAGAAGATGAATTTATACTTGGGATGGATTTAATCAGTGACTACGGGTTTTCGTTTGACAATGAAGAGAGGATCATGAAGTTTGGAGGAGAAGAATTTGTCGTCACAACTCCAACAGAGAGGACGATGTCTGTGAAACTGCAATTAGTGAAAACCGTGAAAATTCCTGGATTTTCGGAGAAAGTAGTGTATGCTACATTAGATGGAGGCCCTGGGTGCTGCGTTGGAATAATACAGCCATGTGTTGACTCACCTAGCGATTTGGTTGTTGCACGATCCCTAGTGAAGACAAAACATGCTATTCCTGTGAGAGTTGCCAACGTGTATCCCTAAGAAATAACAACTAAAGAAGGCGATATCATTGGAATATATGAACCTATTTCATGGGTAGCAAACTATGATTCCACCAGGAAAGGAAAAAATCCTCAATGAGTGTTATGACAGTTCTTGAAAAATCATTTGAATACTTGTCGACAGAAGAACTGAGAGCTGCTAAAAATTTTATCAGAAGTGAAAGCGACATCTTTGATTCAACAACAATAGGAAGAACTAACCTGGTCAAACACAGGATCGATACTGGCCAAGCCCATCCAATTCGGCAACCACCAAGAAGAGTTCCATTTGCCAAACAACAAGAGGTGGAAGAGCTTGTTGACAAGATGATGAAAGATGGTGTGATTGAGGAATCATCGAACCCTTCGTCTGCACCTGTTGTGTTAGTTTTTAAGAGATTCTGTGTTGATTATAGAAAATTTAATGATGTTACGAAGAAGGCCTTTACCAAGGATTGACGACACATTAACAACTTTAGCAAGTTCACGTTGGTTCTCAACCCTAGATCTGAAGAGCGGATATTGGCAAGTGGGCATACATGAAGACGATAAGGAGAAGACAGCATTTTCAACAGAAAGCGGACTTTATCAGTTTACGGTTATGCCTTTTGGATTGTGCAATGCTCCAGCAACATTCGAAAGACTTATGGAGCTGGTTCTGCGTGGAAGACTTGCCTAGTATACCTCGAATACGTTTTAGTCATGGAAAAGACATTTGAAGAACATCTGCACAATTTGCGAGAAGTACTCCAGCGATTCAGAAATGCCAACCTTAAACTGAATCCTTAGAAATGCTCATTGTTCCAGAAAGAAGTGGATTTTCTGGGCCACACAGTGTCATCAGACGGCATCCGAACAGACGAAAGGAAGATACAGACGATTCGAGACTGGCCGAGACCTAAACACAAACATGAAGTAAGGAGCTTCCTAGGGCTCTGCACCTACTACCGTCGGTTTGTAGAAGGATTTGCTGATATTGCAGCACCCCCACATAAGTTGATAGAAGACCAAGTCAAATTTGTCTTGTCCAACGAAAGTGAACGGGCATTTGGAAAACTGAAAGTTGCTCTATGTTCCAGTCCGATTTTGAGTTTTCCACGTCGAAGAGGCCTCTTCGTATTGGACACAGATGCCAGTAACAATGGGATTGGAGCCATACTATCACAAGAGCAAGATGGCCAGGAAAAAGTAGTTGAGTTTTACAGCAAGGCACTTACCAAACCAGAAAGAAATTATTGCGTAACAAGGAAGGAACTATTGGCAATAATCAAGGCTGTAGACCACTTCCACAAATATCCATATGGAAGAGAGTTCCTCTTCAGAACACATCATGCAGCTTTGAAGTGGCTACTCGAGATGAAGACTCCTGAAGAACAAGTAGCAAGGTGGATACAGATATTGAACCAGTATCACTTCAAGATAAAACATCGACCAGGAAGATTGCACAACAACGCAGATGCCTTGTCCAGAAGACCTTGTTCGGATACCTGCGAGCATTGTGAACGAATTGAACGTCGCAAAGGAATCAACCAAGTGAGATTAATGGTTGACCTGGAAGGAAATCTACTTACGATCATCAGCTTTCAAGGCATTGTGGGATTCCCTGATTGTTGAAAATGGTCTATTGAAGAGAGCTTCGGAATCAGCCGACGGCAGAAAAGTGATTTCTCAATGGTTGTGCCTAGGTCGAGGATAAATTTGGTGGACATTTTGGAGTGAATAAGACCTTGGATAAAATATGGCAGAAATTTTACTGGGTTCAATTTCGTGAAGATGTAGAGTGATGGTGCCGAAGATGTCTGAAGTGTGAAGCAAGCAAAGGTCCCAAGACAAGATCGAGAGGAGAGATGAAACAATACAATGTAGGTGCTCCCTTCGAACGAATCGCCATCGATGTAGCAGGACCGTTTCCGAGCTCTAGTGTTTAACATGTTTTCAAGGTTTGTAGTCCCAATAGAGCTTCATTCCGATCAAGGAAGAAATTTTGAATCAATTTTATTCAAGGAAGTTTGTGAATTGATGGGAATTGGCAAGACCAGAACAACGGCCCTCCACCAACAGTCTGCTGACATGGTTCAACAGGACTATGGAAGAACATCTTTCCAAAGTAGTAGAGGAGCACCAAAAGACCTGGGATCGACATCCTCCACTATTCTTGATGGTGCACGATTCCACAAAGCTCACTCCAGCCAGCATCATCTTCGGGAGAGATCTTCAGTTGCCCTGTGACTTGGTGTTCGGATGACCAAGTGCTGAAGAAAAAGAGATACAGGATTATGCAGACAAACTGCGAGATAGCTTGCATGGGATCCACGAATTTGCAAAAAAACGATAACCAGACAGAATGAAAGCTCGATACGATCTTAAGGTCAATACTGGTGGATTCAAAGAAGGAAATCGAGTGTGCCTGTACAATTCTCGTCGTAAGAAAGGAGAGTCTCCCAAATTAACACCATCTTGGGAAGGACCATATAGAATAGAAGTTCGGTCACCTAGAGAGACTCAAACGTTATAATGGAGACAACGACACATTGTTTGATCGGGACGATCAAAATTGAGAGGGGGATAATGTTACGAGATTGATAAAAACCCCCTAGCTGCGCCGCTGAGTCCATTCCCCCGGCGCCTCGTCGATAATCAGTTCCAAGAAGTGTTTATTTGGATGGATCGTTTTCTGTACTGCATGAATAGTCTAGATAACGGAACTGCCGCGTCATCGGTCAATTCCTGGAAATGTGTAGAAGTTCTCCATTTTGAGTATTCTCGAAATCATCGTGAATAATCCAGTCTACACGATGAGTATAAAAAGCGAGACATTTGGGTCGAAAAAAAGAAGTTTTATGAAGATAAGTTATGACCAAGAAGTTTGCGAAGAAGTGATAAGCAGTATAAAAGTGTTTGGAATATTTAGCTAGTTGTTTTGTTGTATAGATCTAAGAGTTTCATTAGTCAGTGAAGTATTAGTTGTATGTTTCTAGTGAAGTTAGAAAATAAACAGTTTAGTAGTGTGCTCGGCATTATTATTTAGCAAAACGTAACAATATAAAGCAGGTCAAAAAATAGAACAGAAATAAGCTAGGTACTTTGGCTTCAAATCAAGATTTACTTTGCCACTTTCGTTCATCCTCTCCGCCCTTTCAAATCCCGTAAAAACCAGAAAATGTACGATGAGTCACCATCTACAATTTCGGAATTAGACTATAGTTATCGTTAAGCTTTTCAAATCTTTTGAGAAGCATTCAGCTTGAAATAGTTTGCTTAAGATGTTTCCTACTGTTGCCAGTTCAACCGGGGTTATATTGATTATATTGATTGCGTGTTTTGAGAACCTTGAACAGTAAAATACGACGTTTGAATCAAATTCTGGAGTCTATTGAAAATTTGAGATGTGACAATTTGCAGGCTAATGGTCTCGGAAGTTTATCGATGAGTATGGAGTATTTCACCATAAAGGATTGGTTTTTAAATCGCTTGGACTGATTCCTCTCGAGGAAATATCATTAGGATTTTCAATGGATGATACATGGTACGATGGTACCTATTATTTTTTCTGTCAAGAATTGTATTTCAGAAGTTTTATCACATACAAAAGTCTTCCAGCAACGTGGTTCAGCTGCAATCCAAGCAACAAGAGTGGGTCTGTCCAATAATATATTTCATTGAATTCGATGTCTAGGAAAAAGGTGACCCTTTTGGTTAGCTTAGCTAAGAAAAGTGCACCGGAGAGCTCAAGTCTAGGTAACGATACAGCCTTGAGGGGAGCTACATGGAATTTTGCACATGGCAGTGGAATACGCACTTCACCTTGGATATTCTGAGGTTGGATATAGATGAACCACAAGCTCGAATAAAAGCATCATAATAGCCATGAGTTTGTATTTTAACTGGTTTTTGGATCAACTCATGCCTAGGAATTTTTAACGTTTGGACAGTGAGAATTTGGTTGTGAAAATGGATCCAGGATATGAATAAATCAGTCCCAACTAAGTTTTGCAAGCCACAGCTTATGTGAAATAATCCTTGTTCGAACAATAATGCGACCCAGGACATCCATATCTTGGCGATATAACAAAAAAAATTGTTCTTTTGGTGATGTATTTGGAAACAGAAGGAGTCATTTTTGTATTATACTCAAATGCTTCAAACGATAATTCTTATCATCATTCAAACTGTTGGTTTATCAGATCTAGTTTTCGCAGTTAAAATCCTGACTTGGCTAAGATATTGATAAATTTTTTTAATAATAATAATAATGGGTTTCATCTATCGTGAAAAACAAATACAAAAAATAAAACAATTTAGATTATAGTTAGGTAATAGACCATATCAAATGGCGGGATTCAATCTCTGACTGTGTACGAAAATCACAGTCAGATCTTGCTCTTCCATCCAACTAGAAACTCTCTACTGAATTGTAACCTGTGAGTAGGTCATCGACGTAAGAATTATATTGGATTCTACAAGAAATTGGTTTTGAAAATTTCAAGCGTTCATTGATAAGGAACAATTGTTAGAGGGCTGAACGATATGATTGAATGGGATAGATTTATCATCCAAGAGGGGCGACACTACTTGACGGAAGACCAAAAAACTAATAATGAAATATGGTGGATTACGTAATCCAATCTTCCACAAAAAAACCTATACAATAGGTATGGCCGTCGGCAAGTATTCAACAGAAAACAACTATGGCCCCCTACGACCGTTGAATTATGTATGTTTAATACTTGGCAAAATTTTCTACAAGAACCACTTTGCAATGCATTTTAAATATCAAAGTTGAAATTATTTTTCGATTTAATTGGAGGAACACCTCCGTACCGGTTTCATAGTCATTGCCAATCATCAGCGAAGGCTAGTTCGACCCAATTGAATCGAAAAATCCTTTCATCCTAATTGGAAATCCCTGAGACAAACACTGAAATATGAATTCAGCGCCATCTCTGGGTTCCAGTTTAAAATACACTCCGACTACGTGTCTACTTCAATATGAAGCCAGAAACATCATGAAAGATGGGCGACACTACTTGACGGAAGACCATAAAACTAATAATTTTTCGATTCAATTAGGTCGAACTAGCCTTCGCTGGTGGTTGGCAATGGCCATGAAACCGGTACGGAGGTGTTCCCCCAATTAAATCGAAAAATAATTTCAGCTTTGATATTTAAAATGCATTGCAAAGTGGTTCTTGTAGAAAACTTTGCCAAGTATTAAACATATATAATTCAACGGTCGTAAGGGGCAGTAGTTGTTTTCTGTGGAATACTTGCCGACGACCATACCTATTGTGTAGGTTTTTTGCGGAAGATTGGATTACGTAATCCACCATATTTCATTATTAGGGATAGGTTTAGCTGGAATCCAACCTAGTTCAAATTATGCAGATAAGGTGGCCGGTGGCTCAGTGGTCTGGTGCACAGGCCGTTCGAAACTCCAGCACAGCGATAGTCGGTTCAAGCCCGATGTAAGTACAAGATATTTTTCAACTACTTTATATCGGACCGATAGGTAACCGCATGCCTTGTTGAAAAGCAAGCGTAATGTGAGTTGTCTATATGCCAATCTCGTCTAGCTTGGAGTGCACACCGACCACCCGAGGTGGTGCTGTTGGTTTTCCGGGTTTTCCTACAGCTGAAAAGTGCCACCAAAAATCAGTAAGTCGCCCCGGAGTGCCACGGCAAATAATAATAATAGCCGTCCTCTACCTGCACGGGCCATGCCTTTGGGTACACTCAACAAGTGTTTATGAGGGAGTATTATTATTATTATTAGTATTATTTTTTTTATCCGTTAGGAATTACCCAGTCAGGCCCTGTCTCCGGAGCCCCGACACTTCCGGAGGGCACGCTGGTGTGTTATTACCCCAGTAAACACTCCCCACGTCCATGGGGTAAGTGATTACTGGGTCCGAGAATCATGTGCCCTGAGTAGGCGGAGTGAACCAAGAATTACGGCCTTCTGCATTCGCCGGCTAGGATTTCTGCCATGTCACGGCAAGCCTGTATGATTTTTAAGTTTGAGAACAGTGTGTCCATCATTCCACCAAGGACTCCTATTATCAGAACCACCATCTTGACAGAATGGTTTGGGTAAAGCCTAAGGAGTTCAAAGAGAAGATCTCGATATTTAGTCCGTTTTTCCTCCTCTTTTCGGACGATGTTCGTTTCGCCAGGAGCTGAAAACTCAATGACGAAAATCGTCCTACTTTGATGGTCAAGGAGGACTACATCAGGCTTATTGGCTTATATTTGCCTGAGGTTGGGGAATGAGTAGTTCCAATAGATTCGGCACTTCTCATTATCCACCACGGCCTCAATATCCCCCGGAGCATTAGGCAACACCGGTGTCTCGTCTACACCGTACGAGTGTCGTAGATGGTAATACATCACTCGTAGGGCCGCGTTATGTCTATGGATATAGGCTGAGACCGCATAAGCTGGACAAGCTGACAGCAAATGCATTATGGTCTCAGCTGCCCCACGACACGCTCTGCATCTAGTGTCAGGGACCTCTATACCCATCACGCGACTGCCGTAGACGAGAGTGTTAAAGACACCATTCTGGCAAGCCATTTTGAATCCCTCGGTCTCCGACTTCAGCCCACTCGACCTGAGAAACGAGAAGGTCAGGTCTCTGGATGAGCCCAGGTCTTCAATGTTCTTGAAGAAGACCCCATGCATCGGCTTATCCTTATGTAGCTGCAGGAGCCTCTCACACTCCGCAGCTTTTACGTAGGCTATTTGCTGAAAGGGTTCCAACTCGATGATAGAGTTTGGGTTTGTCCGTTCAGTTTCGAATACGAGACCGAGTTCATCGGCTGCACGGGTTGCTGCCTTGAAAAGAAATGCTCCAATCACTGCTTTTTCATGATCACATACCAAGCAGTTAAGGGGATCTGAACTTCTGATGACTTTACAGGCTCCATCCAGTACCATTCTGTTATGCAGACACTCCAAACTCAAAAGTCCACGGCCTCCCCGTTGTCTAGGGAAGTATAATCGTGGAACGGATGATTTAGGATGCAAGCTCCTATGCAGATGCATCATTTTGCGAGTTTTAACATCGAGTTGTCGCAGCTCCTACTGAGTCCATTTCATTACTCCAAAGGAGTAAAGTAGAATCGGAACGGCAAGCATATCAGTTGCAGCAACTTTGTTCTTCCCCGACAATTCTGATGACCAGATCTGTCGGAGTTTATGCTGATACTTGCCGCGGAGAGAGTTTTTAACAGTGTTTATCTCTTGGGAGTGGCGTTGTTCCACTCCTAGGTCAGTATACGTCTCTCCGGCATCCAGATGATGTAGGATGCTTCCGTCTACGAGCTGAACGTCCTCTCCGTATTTTTCGCATCGTCCTCTTTTGAGATGAACCGTGGCACATTTGTCGATCCCAAACTCCATTCCGATAGCATGCATGTACTCTTGCACCACCCTTAAGGACTGATGTAGATCCTTTTCCCCAGAGGCATATAGTTTAAGGTCGTCCATCTAAAACAGATGGGTGACCTTATGCCTCCAGTTGCTGGGGGTGCCGCAGTTATATCCACGGGTTTTCCGTAGTGCAACGGACAATGGCAGTAGTGAGATGCAGAAGAGAAGAGGGCTGAGGGATTTTCCCTGAAACAAGCCCCTTCTAAAGATAACCTGCTCTGTTTGGACTCTGACTTGACCAGATGTTATGGTAAAGCGAGTCCTCCAGAGCGGCATCAGCTATTCAATGCATCTCACTATTTGATCGGGTACCGCAAGGCATCTGAGCAAATGCATGATGAGCTCATGCGATGTTGTATCAAATGCCTTGCGATAATCGATCCAGGCCATTGAAAGGTTACGCTTGTACTGCACGGAGTCCTGCGTAATGCATCTGTCGATCAGCAGGTTCTCCTTGCAGCCAGCGACCCCCTTCTTTGACCCTCTTTGCTCATATATCCGTTCATACACCGGCTCAACTGCGGAGAGTATTCGCATGTACAAGATGCGTGTAAACATCTTATAACATGCGTCGAACTTCTTCCGGAGTTATCGGATTGCGCAGCTCATTGAGCTCAGGCTGACGAAGCCTCTTGCAAAAAGCTTCGAACTGCGCTAGGGCTGGAGTATCTACGTTGAGTGGTTGCGGAAATTCGTAGATGCCCTTCCAGAAGGTTTCTACCCGATCAGCCGCCGGCGGGTTATCCACAACACGTGGAGGCTCTTGGAATGGGCTAGAAGGTTTATCGCGGAACTTCATATTTTCCGTGATGCTTCTCGCCCGCCTCACTAGTGACTTTTTGGCATCCACCAGCATTCGTATCCTATCAAGACAGAGCTGTTTGATGGTAAACAGCACGCCTTGATTTAGTGTGTGGTGAGCTCGTCTTAAATTTGCGGCAGTTCGCCGCACTGCGGGCGTGAAGGGCCTATTGGCCGCCACGTAGTCCGCCACACACTGGATACGAGACGCGTGTTGTCTCGCCGACTTGATCTTAGCTTCCATCTTGTGAATGCGTGCTTATGCCTCCCAATCCGAGGGGTGGTATCCCTCCTCTCAGCTTGGGACAGGGCCTGAGCAGCGTCATACACGGCAGAGTTGATATGCCAGATGTCAGCCTCTTCTGAAAGAACATTGTGAATGTCCGCATCCACCCGTGCCAGTTGTTGTGGCTTCAGGGGCTTGGTGAAGCGCCCTGCGGGTTCTGATGCCTTCCGTTGGTGGTATGATGCGGTCCTCCTATACAGCTAGATCAACACGTGGCATATCCGCCACGTCTGCCACTGCCTTAACCGGCTGAGGAGGGGCTCTAACATAGCCTCGAACCCGAAAGTGGGATACATAATCCCTTAGGTTTTGTGCGGAAAAGGCAGCATGCTCTGGGTGTATTTCACACCACAAAGCATGCATTCTCGCCATGTATCCTTTTCGGGCGGGCTCACTGCTCTCATAGCAATGCAGAAGACTGTCTCTCAGTTCATCCGTCCACTCACAGCGTCCGTTTTCATTGCGGTCGTTATATAGTGGCAATCCATCGTTTCACCTTGCCTATGACCCCTAATCCGAGGAGGTCGGTTGTGGGGGCCTCTTTCTCGTCAATCGTGAACCGAGCAGTCGGGTATACCGGGGGGTTAGCCCAGTGTACCCACGGCCGACATCAGAAGGAATGAGCATTCCCTCCAGGGTGCGCCATGGCTGCCGGTCCGGTTTTGCACCGGTAGCTCAGGAAAGTGGTGTCGCAACTCACCAAGGCCTTGGATGGTGGTTGCCCTCCCTACTGTTTTTTTTTTTTTCTGTTAGTAATTACCCAGTCAGTCCCTGTCTCTGGAGCCCCGACACTTCCGCAGGGCGCGCTGGTGTGTCATTAACCCCAGTAAACACTCCCCACGTCCATGGGGTAAGTGATTACTGGGTCCGAAAATCATGTGCCCTGAGTAGGCGGAGTGAACCAAGAATTACGGCCTTCTGCATTCGCCCGGCCAGGATTTCTGCCATGTCACGGCAAGCCGGTATGATTTTTAGGTTTGAGAGCAGTGGCAACACCGGTGTCTCGTCTACACCGTACGAGTGTCGTAGGGCCGCGTTATGTCTGTGGATATAGGCTGAGACCGCATAAGCTGGACAAGCTGACAGCAAATGCATTATGGTCTCAACTGCCCCAAGACACGCTCTGCATCTAGTGTCAGGGACTGCGGTAGACGAGAGTGATACCATCCTGGCAGGCCATTATGAATCCCTCGGTCTCCGACTTCAGCCCACTTGACCTGAGAAACGAGAAGGTCAGGTCTCTGGATAAGGTCTTCAATATTCTTAAAGAAGACCCCATGCATCGGCTTATCCTTATGTAGCTGCAGGAGCCTCTCACACTCCGCAGCTTTTACGTGGGCTTTTTGCTGAACTGGTTTCAACTCGGTGATAGAGTTTGGGTTTGTCCGTTCAGTGTCGAATACGAGACCGAGTTCATCGGCTGCACGGGTTGCTGCCTTGAAAAGAAATGCTCCAATCCCTGCTTTTTCATGATCACATACCAAGCAGAGAAGGGGATCTGAACTCCTGATGACTTTACAGGCTCCATCCAGTACCATTCTGTTATGCAGACACTCCAAACTCAAAAGTCCATTATTATTATTAAAGTGAACCTTTACCTAACTCAATTTTGCCTGCACAAAGCAGTTCGAAGAATATTCCAGAACTTAGAATCATATCGACAGGAGAAGAGAATATTCATCTGATTGAAATTAATGAACAGCAAACATGTGCAATGGATGATATACGCAGCATCAAAAACAATGATGGAGCATAATGATATTCCATTGAAGGAGCCTTGTTACTTTAGTGATAAAGTTCAGCAAAATTTGTATTTTTTTTTCAGAATATTTTGAATATGCCTCATGGATTTATGAGAAAGCGCTCTGAAATTTATTCGAATATACTAGCAATAGATAGAGAATTACGAAAAATTAGAAAAGCTGCAAAACTGCCAGTGCTGGGTCAGAGTGCTATTGACACCAGGTGACACTTCAAAACTGAAGAGAATGGAACAAAGAAAGCCCGATTAGTTGCAAAAGGTTTTTAAGTTCCTAACAACATTGCAGATGAATAAAGTTATGCTCCAGATTGAGGATTATCAACAATATGAGCCCTTCTTCTAGTTTCAATGCCAAAAGAGTGGAATTTACACCAAATTGATGTACCGGCAGCATTTTTGAATAGAGGTACGAATACTGAAGTTTTCATAAAAGGTTTAAATACAGATTCGGAATATCTGAAACTTAATCGATCACTATATGGATTAAAAATGCTTCGAAGTGTTGGAACATAAAATTCAACCAAGTAATGAAACAACTGAATTTTAAACGTTCTGGTTACGTCCAATGCTTGTACACTAAAAAATATAATCTGGTATTATTTGTTGATGACGGGCTAATTACAACCCAGAAAACAAAGTTCAATAGCGAGACTTACGAGATTATTTCAACATTAAAGAGATGACAAAACGTAAAGGTCTAAAATTCACACAAACTAGAATGAAGATAAGGAAACTTGAAGAATTTTTGATGACTGTAAGTCAATTGTCAAGTCAACCAGAAATAACCTATTATTAATAATGTGCCTTAACTAACATTATCACGCAGTTCAATGAACCATTTCCTATAGTGTTGCTTACTTGAGTAGGTTTTTAAAAAAACCATAAACGAGTTCATGGGAAGCTGGTAGAATAATCTTACTCTACCTAAATCATACCAAAGAATATGGTTTCTAATTTGGGAAGGGAAATATGCAGGAGATAATGGCCTTATGTGATGATGATTGGTGAGGAGACCGAGAAAACCAAGAAAGTGTAAGTGGCTTCGTTCGTTTTTGTGCTGGAAATCCAATAGCAAATGTGTATTGCAAATGTGTGTTGCCCCATAATCAATATCTCGCCTGATTTGAAACTTTCGAAACATATCGGCACAAAATATCATATCATAAAATATTTGTGTTTGCGAAAGGAAATTATTTGACAATACAGTGTGTTTCACTTCTCATGGAAACACCCTCTTATCTTCTGTAATTTTTGACGAAATATCATGAAATTCTCAGGATCGATAGATACACTAGAAATGAACTTTCTGCACGAAAGGGGTCATCCTACGTGATATACACTGCTCGCCAGCAGCGATGAAACCACCCATTTTTCCGGAAAGTAATATTAGGGAGTAAAATTGGCCCAAATTACTACTAATACACTTGTCTGAAAAATTCAATTTTTTTTCAAATACTTCACGGATGATGACCCCTTTCGTGCAGAGAGGTTATCTCTAGTGTATCTATCGATCCTGGAAATTTCTTGGTTCTACATCAAAAATTACGGAAGATACGGGGGCGTTTCCATGAGAAGTGTAACAAGTTTGAAATTTTCAAGACTGAAAATTTTTTAAGAGACAGGTGTAGTAGCAGTAATTTGGGAATCCTAAACACGAATCCGAAGGAATTTTTGGCCAATTTTGCCCCCTAATATAAGTTTCTGGAAAAATGTGTGGTTTCATCGCTGTTTTCGTGCAGTGTATATATCGTAGGATGACACCTTTTTTGCAGCGAATTTATTTCTAGTGAATTATCGATCCTGAAAATTTCATGGCTCTACGTTGAAAATTACGGAAGATACGAGGGTGTTTCCATGAGAAGTGAAACACACTGTATATTTCAAAAAATTAAAATGTGTCTGATATGTTTACGAATCCTTGGAATAAAGAAACATTTTTGAGGTATAGGTTAGATGTCTTAGGCAAATGATTGTTTGTTGTTTAGTAATTCAAATGTTAATTTTTTGTTTTCTTCATTCAAATTGAGTAGTGATGATGGAATTGAGTGTATTCAATATTAACGCCCTCTCTATTTGTTTTGTTATAACTGTCTTCTTAGCCATAACACTACTGTAACCATGTTGCAGAAATCCGATTCATTAGATTTTGTACAGCAAATATACCTGTTTTAAGATAGCGCTGGTGTTTACTAAAAATAGCGTGTCAAGTGTGACAACACGAATTGTATTGTAATGTTTTTGATATAGTTTCTGATTGGTTCAATCTAATTATAAAATAGTTTCAAACGAAGTTGTATTCTTTACAAAATACAGAATATCTAAAAACTTCAGCGCGCTGTAAAACATTTTTCACAACAATGCTGAAAATTGACACTTTTCAAGCGATAAAAACATTATTTTGATAATGTGCTAACTTTTCTTCACATATTCTGTACGAAGCTGGGGCAGGCCGCTAATAATGTTATAAAATTGTAATGATATGTTGGATGTTTTCGGGAATGGAGTATTTCTGTTGGTTGTGTTTGATTGTTTGGTGAATTACTGTTTTCCATTTCAGGTATGTTTTCTTACAAATTGATCTGAATAGGCATTTATCTTGAGAACAGCAGACCATAAGATTAATTTCCTCTTCCAAATTCTGGTTTGGATTGCAAACTATTTGTGTTATAATAGAGATATCTGTTGGCATGAGTATTATTTCGATGAACAGTTGTGTCGACAAGAGATACGGTTTTTATCAAATCATCAGAGAAATGTTTTGTACCAAGTGAATTGAATTTTACCTTCGAATTCAAAATTCAAACTCAATTCACAAAGTATAAAGAAGAAATGAAGAAACCTGTAGGGGTAAAGAAATATCTAATATTCTTGTTCCTATAAATTGACTCACCATAATTAACAAGTATTCTCATCTCGTCAAAAACGATTTATATTAAATAACACTTAAAGGAATGGAGCAACCGGAAATAGTTCTTAGAACTAATTTTGATATAAACTATAAACCTCTATCAGATTCGCGCCATAACAAATATCACTGTGTTACTATTCTCTTTAACGACCGGCGAACATCTATACAAATCCAGCAGCGGCAGCAGCGCGATTGTTGCTCTCGTGGAGGATTCGACGCTTCGACGCAGGCGTCGCTGTCATTTCTATCCACCACGGTAGTAATCTATACACGAGAGGTGTTATTTTCTCGAATTTCACCCTAGACAACAAAGATAGAGAATGTCTATCCAATGTGTTCGGTGTGACGTCTGACGAGACCTGCTCGTAATGCTTCTTGGTTGGAAAATTTTGTTTCAACTTGAAATTTTTTTTCATGCATTATTAGTTCAATAGTCTTTCAATTAATATCCATATTTTCTTATATCTTCATTATGTCTCCTCGAATAGTGAATGAAATGATCAACTATACCCAATATGCCTACACCGGGTATGAACTTACTTTTCAGTAATGAGTGAAAAAAATATATTAATTTCAGTCTCATTATATAAGCACCTAATCTACCCAGCTAACGATTTCTCACAGTTATTAGTGATTGATATTGTCCAAATTTGATAATTGGTAATCTTTTTCTTCTGGTTTCCACGAGATCCTGTAACATTCAGATACCTATCAAAATGAAGTAGATAGGATTTTTTATAATCTTTTGATAGCTTTACCGTTTGTTGAAAGTAGAAGGAAAAAAAAGAGACGTACAGTGACGACAAATGGTTGAGTCAATCTCAATGTACTATGGTTACGATTGAAGATTTTTCAGTAGAAACCGGCCATGAGAAAATTTATAAAATAGAGACAGATCATTATTCATAATTAAATTATACATAAGCTCCAGTACATGCTTGAGAGCTACTCTATATCATAACACTATTCCAGGAGAGGTAGAGTATGTGCCTCATTAATCGAATAGAGCTGACTAGAAATTAAATAGCACTCCGAGCTGGGAGAAAAGCAGGCACTTGAGAGACACTCCTTATACACATGAGCACTCGTAGAGTGTATTACCCAAGAGTATACCTAAAGACATAACCTGTGCGGGTAAAGGACGGCTATTGTTATTATTTGCCGTTGCGCTCCTGGGCGACTTACTGATTTTTGGTGATATGTTCACTTTTCATATGTAGGAAAAACCGAAAAACCTACATACACATATTTTTCAATGTTAATTTATAGTGAATGGTTGACAGTTCCTGAATACTTGGAATATTTCATCAGCTAATGTTAATCGACACATTTACTTACCATATAAAATTGCGTACCTTTTCTCCAAAGAATATTCGCAAATTCAAAAATATTTTCTGAAAGTCAAACAAAATGTCCAAAAACTACAAAGAAAGATGAATGTCGCAGTAGGTTGTAGTGTATATAGTTAAACCAGGAACGACAGCTTGGCCTCTGAGATGTGCAAACGATAAAAAGAGTTAGAAATGGTAATATAGTAATTATGAGAAAACTGCTGCCGCATTCAGGCAAGTAGGCACCCATATGTCGCCTTTCTGTCATCTCCTGCTCCTAACATACCACCAATACTATTCCTAATCTTTCTTTTCAATCCAACGTGACCTTCTTCCGAAGGTCAACATGTCCGTCTACTCCAAATCAATTGGTTAGTTCTACTTGCTGGAGATTCTCAACTCCAAAGATGTCAAATCCCAATCTCCCATATTACTTAAGTCATAGGCTCTTCTTGAAAATCTACGCTGTGCCAAACCGGACTTTTTATTTTTTAGGGTCGAAAACGTAGATAATTAATATTTGTAGACTACTTGACCTTCTCAAACGAGTTTATAATCAGTCATATAGATGCAACCTCTAGAAATCATCCTCTTAAGGGTATTAATTATCAAAACTATTATTAAAGATGTTTATTATAATTTGAAACCCCCTCGGAATATGCACTATCCAAAAATAATAATTTTTCAAAGTATTTCCCAATTGAAAATAATTTGAAACTGCATTCATATTGAATTGAGAATAATTCAATAATGATATGAAATAAATTTTTCAACTCTTCAACCCTTATGAAAGCCACCCCTAAGGACCGAAAATGTTTACAAGATCGCAATTTCCACCAGTAATAGGCTTTAATATTTCATATTCATAATATTTCAATGGTTTATTCAGGATTTTCATATAACAGCTCCACTCTTGAAAATAAAGTTGATGCGGTGCTGCTATTTCACATCAAGCTAGTGATTCACTGGAGTTCAATTCTATTTCCTCTTCTTATCGTTCATCTGACTGGTACTTGGTTTCGTTTTTGAGGATAAAAACCTAGACGAAAATCTCAATCCATAAAACATGTTTTTTCACCAAGGTTTTATTAATAATTTGGTCATGTGAATCTGAGTATTGATTTACTTTACGTAAAGCAAAGTTCAAATAATCTAGATTTAATTTGCTCAGTTTCTAAGTTTTCAATTTTGGAAGTTTTTCTTCATTGTGTAAGCTAGGAAACACACTGACCGACCAGAATCGACCGTCCGCGACCGTCCAGCAATCAGTCTCGACATAGTCTCACTTTTCACCAACTTACCTAAAGAGTTAGTCAAGAGAAGTTTACACGAAAAATGGAGTGTTATCTCAAAATATTGTAAACTAGACCAAAATACTTATTTTGAAATTTCTCGATTTTATTTTTGATTCAAATTATTTCAATTTCAAAGGAAAATATTATAAACTAATTTTCGGGACTCCAATGGGTTCTAGTATTTCACCAATTTTATCAAGTTACGTACTTGATCAACTTTTAGAAATTTCTGTGCCTAAATTCAGTTTCGAGTTACCATTTATCAAAAAATATGTGGATGACTTGATTCTTTCTGTTCCCAAATATGGTAGAGATGAAATACTGAGAATTTTCAACAGTTATGATCATAATATACAATTCACAATAGGAGAAGAATCCAATAATTGTGTTCCTTTTTTAGATATGAACCTCATCAGAACAACGGATAATACTATCATCAGTAGATGGTATAGAAAATCCATTTGCAGTAATAGATTCATTAACTATTACTCCTACCTCCCTACTAAAATGAAATTTAACATGATCAATAACATGAACCACAGAGTTATTAAAGTGACACATCCTTCATTGAAAATAGAGTGTCTAAAAGAACTGAGAGATATTCTAATAGAGAATTCATATCCAAGAAACTTGATAAAGAAATTGCTTTTCAATGAAAGGACTATTACACCTGAGGTAATATCAGATGTTTCTCCAGAAAGGTCTGACTCAATTATGAAATACCGATCTTTTCCGCATATCAGAGAATTAACACCTAATTTGATCAATGTCTTAAAAGGAACCAATATTAAAATAGCACAAAAAATCATTGAGACCATTAGTCAACTTTTTTCAAAATTAAAAACTCCTCTCGAAACAACCCAGAATTATGATGTTGTTTACAAAATTCCTTGCAACGATTGTAATTAAGTATACATCGGGCAAAGTTCTAGACTCTTGAAAGGTAGGATTACTTCACATAAAAGTGATTGTAGAAGAAATGTTAATTCCTGTGCATTAGCTGAACATGTAAATCGTTTTGACAATAGAATGGGTTTCGATAATGTTAGTGTGCTTGAAATAGAAAACAACATTTTCAAAGGGACATTTTTAGAAATGTTACAAATTAATGAAGAGAGTAACAGCTTAAACAAGAAAACTGTTTGAATAATTTAGGTAAAATTTACACCTATATTTTAAAACTGAACAGAGATAAATCGAAAAATTATAGTAATGCTAATACACCTAGTAGAGTCACTTGATTTTATAATATCAATTCAAATGCATTGACATTTATTTTCAAATTCAAATACTGTCAATCCGCATTTTAATTTTTATACAATATTTTTTACTTTACTGATGCTAATTTAAATTTTTACTCAAGTTATGTATGTTAGTAGATTCGATATATTTCTCCATTTTCAATTTTGTCCTGTTATAGTTGTCCTGAGGAAGGAAATAATACAATATATATATATATATATATATATATATATATATATATATATATATATATATATATATATATATATATATGTTCAGATAGGTTTCCGCGGTCAGATATTTGAAAACTAAAAGTTCGGGTTGAACCGCGTCTGGAATTCAATACGGAGTTTGTTTGTGCTGGATGGTGATGAGAGTTTGCGTGTAGGTATCGGTTGGTGTGGGTCTGTTTCCTGTGTACTGTGTGGGTGAAAGAGTTATTGGATTTCGTAATGAGAACGTCCAGGAAAGCTAGGGAGTTGTTCATTTCGGTCTCCATTGTAAATTTCATGTTGGGATGGATATCGTTTAGGTGATCTAAGAACGTGTTTAAGATTTCGTAACCATGAGGCCATATGACGAAAATGTCGTCAACGTATCTGAACCAGCAAGTAGGCTTGTGGTCAAATGCTTCTACAGCCCTGGTTTCGGGAGTAGGCAGATTGAGACCCCGACGTCAAGTCACAAAAACCGAACGTAATTATACCTGAGGAGTAGGCAGATTGAGACCTCAGCGTAGAATTACGTTTCAACCATTTATAAATTTTCTTATTTTCTTTCTTTTTCAGTTCTTGAAAATGGCTCCAAAATCGGAGCCGAAACGTCGAATTTCAACAAATTCCAGACGCGGTTCAACCCGAACTTTTAGTTTTCAAATATCTGACCACGGAAACCTATCTGAACACATTGCACGCCTCTACGGGGAGGATATTCTCCATCTCACGAAAAACTATTCATCACTCCTTATCCGAAGATCCAAACTCCTGTGCGACCTCACGTTCCTCAAATCATGCAGAGACCACATAGTCATTCCCAAAGCCTTCCGGTTGAAACATCATGATACCTCATCGTCAGCCCAGCGTATTCTCAATAAAGCTAGCCAAGCACTTATTCGAAAAACACTTCACGACATCAGACGTAATTTGGACATCACCAACACCTCACTCTACAAATGTTTTGGCAAATTATCCACCGTAGATATCCATCCAGTCATCTGGGACACTTTGACCAGGATATCTCAGGACAAAGCAGATCACATCAGCAATAAGAAAACAGAAACACAGAAAAACAAACTTTGTGCATTATTAACGAATACCATCACACCCTTGGTCCCAGCTGCATCACCTGTATTAGTACACAACTTCTCCGACACACCACTAGATCAAACTAGCCTTGCACTACTATCAAGAGGATTCAATTATTCCATCACACCAAACAGAATCCCAACAGAAACCATCATCACACAAATAGAAAGCGCGATAACCCATCTACCAGAAAATACAGCTGAAGAAACTAGACAAGATATTGCCACCACACTTAGGAGAGCGAAACTCCCTCCATCCAACATAACACCTGCCGAAAAACATTACCTAAGAAACCTCCACAACAAAATGAGTACACTATTAAACTCATCCGAGTATCAGATCACCCAACGAGACCCGACAACCTACCTCGAAAAGAAGACCAAAAATCTGATCAATAATTCTAAACTACCAGCCGAAACCAAGAAAGCCACTATCCCTAGAGAGAAGTCATCACGCACCCCTCGTATCTACGGACTACCAAAAATACACAAGCCTGATATCCCACTCCGACCTATCGTCAGTGCCTTTGGATCACCAACCCAGAACCTCGCCAAGTATCTAGCGAGTACTCTTCAGCCACGAGCAGAAGAAGCTTCATCCTACGTGAAAAATTCATTCCACTTCTTAGACCTTCTCAAATCCTATAGAATCCAGAACACAGATATCCTAGTGAGCTTCGATGTTGTCTCCCTCTTCACAAATGTTCCCCTAACGGACACGCTAGAAATCCTTAAAACGAAACACAGAATTCCAAAAGACACCCTGGACCTCATCAGTCACTGTATGAACAACACGTACTTCCTCTTCCAAGGAACTTACTACAAACAAGTGAAAGGTGCTCCCATGGGTTCCCCCCTTTCTCCAGTCCTTGCAAACCTTTTCATGGAAGACTTCGAAACCAGGGCTGTAGAAGCATTTGACCACAAGCCTACTTGCTGGTTCAGATACGTTGACGACATTTTCGTCATATGGCCTCATGGTTACGAAATCTTAAACACGTTCTTAGATCACCTAAACGATATCCATCCCAACATGAAATTTACAATGGAGACCGAAATGAACAACTCCCTAGCTTTCCTGGACGTTCTCATTACGAAATCCAATAACTCTTTCACCCACACAGTACACAGGAAACAGACCCACACCAACCGATACTTACACGCAAACTCTCATCACCATCCAGCACAAACAAACTCCGTATTGAACTCCCTGATATACAGATCAATTCAGCTTACCGACAACCAGAATAGACCACAAGAGCTAGACAAATTGAAATCAGCCTTACTTCAGAATGGTTACAACAATTCGCTAATCGACAAGTCTATCCGCCATCAACTGACCCGTCCTCCAAAAACAAATGATCCACTAGAGAGTATCCAGCCACACAAAGCTTTCCTACCATACATCAAAGGTGTGACAGACAAAATCAGTAATATCTTGAGAAAACACGAGATAAAAACAATATTCACGGCCAACAACCAAATATCCAAATTTCTCAGATCTCCCAAGGACACAATACCAAACGATTCTCAAGGTATATATGAAATACCATGTTCAGACTGCCCGAGAAGTTATATTGGCCAGACTAACAGACGAGTAACTTCCAGAGTCTATGAACACGAACTTGCTGTGCGTCAGGCATCTTCCACTTCCGCACTTTATAAACAGCGAGAAGACACAGGTCACAAAACAGACTTCAAAAACACAAAAACAATTTCCACCGAGAAAACTCTGCAAACCAGGATCATCCGAGAAGCCCTCGAGATAGAGAAGCGCCCCAATTGCCTCAACACTCGCGACGACGGACGTAGACTTCCCAATACCTGGAAGCCTCTCATTGCACGCATCAACTCATTTCCCACCAACCCAGTTCCCGCACATAGCTCACTTAGCGCCAACCAAGTTCCCGCACACAGCTCATCTAGCGCCAACTCAGTTCCCGCCCACAATTCCTCAGTTCTCTCGAAGGAGTAGGCAGATTGAGACCTTAGAGAGAACCAGTGACGAGACATGGGGAGTAGGCAGATTGAGACCCCGACGTCAAGTCACAAAAACCGAACGTAATTATACCTGAGGAGTAGGCAGATTGAGACCTCAGCGTAGAATTACGTTTCAACCATTTATAAATTTTCTTATTTTCTTTCTTTTTCAGTTCTTGAAAATGGCTCCAAAATCGGAGCCGAAACGTCGAATTTCAACAAATTCCAGACGCGGTTCAACCCGAACTTTTAGTTTTCATATATATATATATATATATATATATATATATATATATATATATATATATATATATATATATATATGTGTTCGGATAGGTTTCCGCGGTCTGATATTTGAAAACTAAAAGTTCGGGTTGAACCGCATCTAGAATTTGTTGAAATTCGACGGAGCCGAAACGTCGAATTTCAACAAATTCTAGATGCGGTTCAACCCGAACTTTTAGTTTTCATATATATATATATATATATATATATATATATATATATATGTATATATAGAGAGTACTAGAGTTCTCGTCTCGAAGACATGTAAGATATAAGAAAAAACAAAAATATAATGCTCTCAATGTCACAAATCATACTCACCAAAAAACGTAAACAGTGGACAGCTGTTTCAAACTTCTTGGTTATCATCGGCACTGTGCATACAAATTAACAATGAATAAAAATTATAAAACTGAGAGCGTTTATATCCGAAAATTATCGCTAACACCAATTAGCTATCTGGGTTCAATCCTCTGTACCTGGTACAAATGTCACAACAACAAACATTGACCCGATTTTAATGTAGGCATATCTATTTGATATTTCCATACAGCCTACTATTTGTAGGTACGAAACAATATTCATCGAAGTTTATCGAAAACACGAAATTGAAAACAGAATTGTGGGACAAGTAGAGTACTAGAGTTCTCGTCTCGAAGACATGTAAGATATAAGAAAAAACAAAAATATAATGCTCTCAGTTTCACAAATACTCACCAAAAAACGTAAACAGTGGACAGCTGTTTCAAACTTCTTGGTTATCATCGGCACTGTGCAAACAAATTAACAATGAATAAAAATCATAAAACTGAGAGCATTTATATCCGAAAATTATCGCTAACACCAATTAGCTATCTGGGTTCAATCCTCTGTACCTGGTACACTGTACCTGGTACAAATGTCACAACAACAAACATTGACCCGATTTTAATGTAGGCATATCTATTTGATATTTCCATACAGCCTACTATTTGTAGGTACGAAACAATATTCATCGAAGTTTATCGAAAACACGAAATTGAAAACAGAATTGTGGGACAAGTAGAGTACTAGAGTTCTCGTCTCGAAGACATGTAAGATATAAGAAAAAACAAAAATATAATGCTCTCAATTTCACAAATCATACTCACCAAAAAACGTAAACAGTGGACAGCTGTTTCAAACTTCTTGGTTATCATCGGCACTGTGCATACAAATTAACAATGAATAAAAATTATAAAACTGAGAGCGTCTATATCCGAAAATTATCGCTAACACCAATTAGCTATCTGGGTTCAATCCTCTGTACCTGGTACACTGTACCTGGTACAAATGTCACAACAACAAACATTGACCCGATTTTAACGTAGGCATATCTATTTGATGTTTCCATACAGCCTACTATTTGTAGGTACGAAACAATATTCATCGAAGTTTATCGAAAACACGAAATTGAAAACAGAATTGTGGGACAAGTAGAGTACTAGAGTTCTCGTCTCGAAGACATGTAAGATATAAGAAAAAACAAAAATATAATGCTCTCAATTTCACAAATCATACTCACCAAAAAACGTAAACAGTGGACAGCTGTTTCAAACTTCTTGGTTATCATCGGCACTGTGCATACAAATTAACAATGAATAAAAATTATAAAACTGAGAGCATTTATATCCGAAAATTATCGCTAACACCAATTAGCTATCTGGGTTCAATCCTCTGTACCTGGTACACTGTACCTGGTACAAATGTCACAACAACAAACATTGACCCGATTTTAATGTAGGCATATCTATTTGATATTTCCATACAGCGTACTATTTGTAGGTACGAAACAATATTCATCGAAGTTTATCGAAAACACGAAATTGAAAACAGAATTGTGGGACAAGTAGAGTACTAGACTTCTCGTCTCGAAGACATGTAAGATATAAGAAAAAACAAAAATATAATGCTCTCAATTTCACAAATCATACTCACCAAAAAATGTAAACAGTGGACAGCTGTTTCAAACTTCTTGGTTATCATCGGCACTGCATACAAATTAACAATGAATAAAAATTATAAAACTGAGAGCATTTATATCCGAAAATTATCGCTAACACCAATTAGCTATCTGAGTTCAATCCTCTGTACCTGGTACAAATGTCACAACAACAAACATTGACCCGATTTCAATGTAGGCATATCTATTTGATATTTCCATACAGCCTACTATTTGTAGGTACGAAACAATATTCATCGAAGTTTATCGAAAACACTATTTGTAATTTGAGATAGAGAAGCGCCCCAATTGCCTCAACACTCGCGACGACGGACGTAGACTTCCCAATACCTGGAAGCCTCTCATTGCATGCATCAACTCATGTCCCACCAACCCAGTTCCCGCACACAGCTCACTTAGCGCCAACCAAGTTCCCGCACACAGCTCATCTAGCGCCAACTCAGTTCCCGCCCATAGTTCACCTCGCGCCAATACATTGCACACGGCCATTACAGCCACGTCCACTATAAATACAGTTCCTCCACCCACAATTCCTCAGTTCTCTCGAAGGAGTAGGCAGATTGAGACCTTAGAGAGAACCAGTGACGAGACATGGGGAGTAGGCAGATTGAGACCCCGACGTCAAGTCACAAAAACCTAACGTAATTATACCTGAGGAGTAGGCAGATTGAGACCTCAGCGTAGAATTACGTTTCAACCTTTTATTAATTTCCTTTCTTTTTCAGTTCTTGAAAATGGCTCCAAAATCGGAGCCGAAACGTCGAAATTTCAACAAATTCTAGACGCGGTTCAACCCGAACTTTTAGTTTTCATATATATATATATATATGTATATATATACAGGGTTATGATAAAGTAATGCACAAAATTCATAAAACGTACAACGATCACTTTTGAAAAAAATGCAAAAACACGTCAAACTGTTTTTTTTTTCCGCATCTTTTGACATAAGTTACAGAAATAACACGTCAAAGTTGTCAAAGTTATGACGTCATCAACAAATTTTTTTAATGGGAAGCTAAGAGTTTTATTACATTATGTGATAGAGCTTGTGTTTTTACACAAGGGAAAAATAGTTGCAGTAGGGCTCACATACGAAAAACAACGAGTAAAGGGATAAAAAACGAAATAACAAAACCAAGTATAAAAAGAGGTCAAACTTAAACTTATCTAGTAAGAACATGTGTTCTTATAAATTTTTTCAATTGTTTTACTAAAACAACGGTTTGTCAGTGTCAGTCGTACGATTAGTGTCATCACAGTTTTATTTTTATGGCTCGTTTAACCGAAAGAGAAAGGATAGAAATTCTAATGATGGTAGGTTACGGCGATCGCCTTCGAAGTCATGAAGAAGCATGTGCTTTATTTAACCCAACACATTTTGAAAGACCTCCAATTGCTAGAAGCACAGTAAGCAGAATTGTTGCAAAATTTGATGCAACGGGAAGCGTGAGGGATGCTCCAAAATCTGGACGACCAGGTATAAGCGACGATGTGAAGTTAGATATTTTGCTGTCAGTAGAAGAACACTCTCACGCAACTACAACAGAAATTGCCTTACAAGAAAATGTTAGTCAGTCGTTTGTAGTAAAGATGTTAAAAAAAGAAAAACTACACCCATACAAAGTTCATCTTGTTCACGAACTCTCAGAAGATGATCCGGACAGACGTTTGGAATTTTGTGAAATCTTCATGCGGCATTGTGACGAAAATCCAAATTTTCTTAATAGTGTAGTATTTTCCGATGAGGCAACGTTTAGTCTAAGTGGTTCTGTAAATCGACATAATTCTCGCACTGGGCTCGGGAAAATCCCCACTGGATGCAGACAAAACACACCCAGCGTCCCCAAAAAATTAATGTTTGGGTAGGAATCGTCCGGGGGAATTTATTGGTCCTTATTACTTTCGCGGGAATTTAACAGCTGAACGATATTTGGAACATCTTCGTACGGCAGTGCTTCCGGACCTACTTGCGGCATTTCCGGATCCAAATAATGGGGACAACTTGGATCCCAGTATTTGGTTCCAACAAGATGGCGCACCACAACATTATGGTCATACTCTTCGAAGGTTTCTGGATAACCAGTTTGAAGGACGGTGGATTGGAAGACGTGGACCAATGGAGTGGCCACCTAGGTCACCTGATTTAACCCTTCTTGATTTTTTTTGTGGGGACATTTGACAATTCGGGTCTACATTAACCGGCCAGACAATTTAGAAGACTTAATGGAAAGAATTAGACACGAAATGACTCGTATAACTCCGCAGATGATCGAAAACTCTATAAATGCGGTCTACCATCGTCTTGGCCTATGTCAGTTAGTAAACGGGACACAGTTTGAACAATTCCTATAAGAAATAGTTTTGGTTTAATGGACTGTTTAGTTAATTGAAAAGTTATTATGAAACTTACGTTTATTTCATTTTTTAATTTTTTTCTCGTTTTTTTTCTTATGTGAGCCCTACTGCAACTATTTTTCCCTTGTGTACAAACACAAGCTCTATCACATAATGTAATAAAACTCTTAGCTTCCCATTAAAAAAATTTGTTGATGACGTCATAACTTTGACAACTTTGACGTGTTATTTTTGTAACTTATGTCAAAAGATGCGGAATAAAAAGAACAGTTTGGCGTGTTTTTGCATTTTTTTCAATAGTGATCGTTGTACGTTTTATGAATTTTGTGCATTACTTTATCATAACCCTGTATATATATATATATATATATATATACATATATATATGAAAACTAAAAGTTCGGGTTGAACCGCGTCTAGAATTTTTTGAAATTTCGACGTTTCGGCTCCGATTTTGGAGCCATTTTCAAGAACTGAAAAAGAAAGGAAATTAATAAAAGGTTGAAACGTAATTCTACGCTGAGGTCTCAATCTGCCTACTCCTCAGGTATAATTACGTTAGGTTTTTGTGACTTGACGTCGGGGTCTCAATCTGCCTACTCCCCATGTCTCGTCACTGGTTCTCTCTAAGGTCTAAGGATTGGAAAGTCATTGATTCATTCAAGTCATTAGTCGTTTGGTACTTCTGAGTGGTAGTACACAAAAAGAATAATTTTTCGAGTTTCAATCATGGGCAGCATGACACTTTTCATCCCCTTATTTCTGATTATAATGTAAGTTTAGTTTTCTTGTACATATTATTGTTTTATCACTGTTTCAGTCATCTGTTCACTTCAGTTTGATTTTGTTTTCACTTTGTTTCATTTGTTCAAATGCGTTTTTATATTTAATAAAGTAAATACTTAATTCAATTACGATATTTTTTTTCACTACATCAGGGTAGTATGTCAGAAATGTACAATGTTTAATTTAAACCTCCCGCAAGCCAAGCAAAATAATATTTGAGCACCCAGTCTAGTGGGCCAGGTAACCCTCAAGTCCGCTCAGGCCAGAAAGTGGTAGAACCACCCGAGCGTGACAATATAATGGATAATCAAACATGCTCTGCCAGTCTGAAATATTTCTATCAATACAGTGTGTTGCCACTTGTATCAGAAAATAGTAGCTACTTTGTTGTTTCAAAGGAATACATACCCCATATATTAAATAATTTTTGTAATCCTTGCAGAATTCCTTACAACTTTTTCAGATAACTCTCTATACCTATGGCGGTTTTCGAGATAAAATTATTTTGTCAAATTTTTGTGTAAAACCTGACTATTGAAAAATATTTTTTTTTTTACAATTCCAATTTACAAAATAATGAAATTTCGGTCATAGCTGCATAAGGCCATTGGGTATTCTGTCGATGAACTGTATATCAATTTCATCATACACGGAGGCTCAGAAGTATGGAAATGACTGAAACTCAGTTTTTTTCAAGTGGAACACCCTTTATAATATTGTAACGATTTCGAGACCGGCCCTGATCTAATTAATTATGCACCCTCGATCAACTACAACTGCATATCTGCTGGCGTACGGATCGCCGAGAACAAGCTGGAATAAATCGATTGTTCGATACTATTCGAAGAGCCATCTAGATGAAATGTTCTATACTCCAGAATAATCGAGAGAGGCTTGCGACTATATAACCGCTGGAGGACAGTCAGAATTCAGAGAGTTACTTACAGTTCCAGAGTTCGCTGATAGATAGCCACAGTAGAAATAAATTGAAATACCTAGTTATTGAAGTTAATGTTTTAGTGAATAATTGTTGTAAATAGTGTTTTAAATAAATTAGGAAAATTAGTTAGTGCAGTTTTACTACATTTGTTGTCAGAAGTCGGATGTTTGAAATAAACAAGTGTTAAAGTGTTCGTCGCGTTGAAAAACTGATAGACATTTATCGCGCCTAATAGACAGTTAGTGAGTGACCCGTTGAACATTTGAGTGCAAAGTGGACAGTTTTGCGCGTCGCGGGACAATAAACTGAAAACTTTTTGTGTGAAATAAATAATAGACTGATATTTCGGCAAAGACAATAAGAGACAAAATGTTTCCGAGAAGAGTTCACCTAGTTGACCTTAAAGTTAGTGAATTAAAGCAAGAGTTAGAGGAGCGAGAGTTATAAACAACTGGAAAGAAGGCCGTACTCCAGAAAAGACTTGCAGATGGACTGATTGAAGAAGGAGAAGACCCCGAAACGTTCTTATTCGAAGTTTCTGGAGTTGATTTGAGTTCCATAATGAATAAACTCGACGAGACCACGAAATCCTTGGAAGATAAATTTCTGGAAGATTCGAACAGTTTGAAGGAGGAACTTCAACAAAATTCTGTGAGTTTGAAGGAGTAACTTCAACAAAATTCTGTGAGTTTGAAGGAGGAACTTCAACAAAATTCGGTGAGTCTGGAAGATAAATTTTTTCAAAACTCGAAATATCTGGAAGAAAAGCTTCACGAGAATTCGAAAAATCTGGAAGTGAAACTTCAAGAAAAGCTTCTAGAAACTCTGAAGGCCTAAAAAGAGAACTTTGTGGTGTGGCAAACCAACTAGTCAGGAAGTATCAGGACATCTTCGATACCGGAGTAGGCAGCACAAGATAGATACTGGAAATGCCCGACCAATCAGGCAATCAGCCAGAAGACTTCCTCTCGCCAAAAAGGAGGAGGCTGACAAAATAGTCTGCGACATGGAGAAAGACGGAGTCATCGAGCCATCCGACAGTCCCTGGTTCTCTCCAGTCGTGTTGGTGAAGAAGAAAGATGGATCAACACGGTTTTGCGTAGACTACCGTCAACTAAACAACGTGACGAAAAAGGACAGCTACCCTCTCCCAAGGATAGACGACACGCTAGACACGCTGGCTGGATCTACGATTTTCTCGACCTTAGATTTGAAGAGCGGATACTGGCAGGTAGAACTGGACCAGGAAGATCGAGAAAAGACAGCTTTTACTATCGGCTCCGGATTATGGCAGTTTACAGTTATGCCATTCGGCCTCTGCAATGCTCCAGCCACGTTCTAAAGATTGATGGAGACGGTTTTGAAAGGACTATCATGGAAGACGTGTCTGGTGTATCTCGACGACATTATTTTGGTTGGCAGATCGTTCGAGGACCATGTAAAAAACTTGGAAGAGGTATTTCAGCGACTGCGAAGCTCCGGACTGAAACTGAGCCCCAAGAAATGTCATCTGTTTCAAAAAGAAGTACGATATCTCGGCCACGTTGTCTCTGGGAAAGGAGTGGCAGTAGATGAGCAGAAGATCAAAGCTGTTAAGGAATGGCCCGTTCCGAAAGACATTCACCAGCTTCGAAGTTTTCTTGGCTTGTGCACTTACTATCGCCGATACGTGCTGGGATTTGCTAACATCGCAAAACCACTGACCAGGCTCACGGAAGGACAAACAAATTTCCAGTGGTCATATGAATGCCAAGATTCATTCAGGAAATTGAAAGGAGCTTTGATCAACGCACCAATCCTGAGCTACCCCCTTCCAGACGGGAAATTCATTTTGGACACGGACGCCAGTAACGTGGGACTTGGTGCTGTCCTGTCTCAGATCCAAGAAGGACAAGAGAAGATCATCGGTTACTTCAGCAAGACCCTCAGTAAACCGGAGCGGAATTATTGTGTCACCAGGCGGGAACTGTTGGCTGTTGTCAAGGGAGTTGAGCACTTCTACAAGTACGTGTATGGACGAAGATTCCTACTGAGAACTGACCATGCAGCTCTCAAATGGCTCCTACAGTTTAAGAATCCCGAGAGTCAAGTGGCACGCTGGATTGAGAGGCTCCAGGAATTCGACTTTGAGATCGAACATCGGGCGGGGACCAGCCATAAGAATGCGGATGCCCTATCGCGAAGACCATGTCCAGACGACTGTTCGCACTGCCGACGGAGTTGACACTCTGCAGAACCACGGCGGTCGATGATAACTGGAATGACCACAAGATCCAGAAAGACCAAGAGAAAGATCCAGACCTTGGTTTAGTCATCGGCTGGAAGAAGAGTGAGCGAAGACCGTCGTGGCAGGAAATAGCCAGTTGTTCTCCAGTCGTTAAAACTTACTGGCCCCAATAGAACTCTTTCACCTTAGACAATGGAGTCTTGAAGCGTGTGTTGGAGTCGAAGGATAGCGGGGAAGAAAGACTTCAGGTAGTAGTTCCCAGGAGCAGAAGACAGGAAGTGCTCCGAGAAATCCATGATGGGGTCACCGGAGGACATCTGGGAGTGACGAAGTCCCTCCAGAAAGTTAGGCAACGGTTCTACTGGGCCAATTGTCAAGCTGACGTCAAGGACTGGTGCAGAAAATGTGCTGTATGCGCTGCCAGTAATGGGCCTCGAACAAGACCTAAGGCCCCGATGCGCCAGTACAATGTGGGCAGCCCATTCGAAAGGATCGCCATTGACATCGCTGGCCCGTTCCCACAATCTGAACACGGGAACAAGTACATCCTTGTGGCGATGGATTACTTCAGCAAGTGGGCCGAAGCCTATGCCCTGCCCAACCAAGAAGCCATCACCGTTGCCGACGTCTTGGTGAAGGAGTGGATTTGTCGATTCGGTGTACCGTTAGAACTGCATTCGGATCAAGGCAGGAATTTCGAGTCAAACCTGTTCCAGGAGATGTGTCAGATGCTGAACATCCGGAAAACGAGGACCACAGCTCTACATCCGCAGTCCGAGGTCCAAGTCCGAGTCCAAGGTAGTCTCTGACCATCAGAAGGATTGGGACCAGTACCTCCATCTGTTCCTGATGGCGTATCATTCCGCAGTTCATGAGTCAACCGGCCAAACCCCTGCTAATGTTATTATGGGCCGAGAGCTGCGACTTCCATGTGACCTGAAGTTTGGGATGCCACCAGGACAAGACACTGCGGGAGATGACTACGTCAGCAAACTGCGACAGAAAATGGACGACATCGACATCGCGGATGCTGGTGGATATCAGACAGGTGACCTTGTCTGGCTATACAACCCTAAACGTCGCCGTGGACTATCACCGAAACTTCGGAACTCGTGGGAAGGTCCATATAAGATCATGAAAAGGATAACCGACCTCGTCTACCGCATATATAAGCGACCACGAGGAAAACCTAGGGTAGTCCACTTCAATAGGTTGTCCCCTTACGCCGGAAACCACGATCAAGTCCGCACCGTCAGATCACCGGAGGACGAAATGACATTTCAGAGGTTCATGTCCCTGTACTCGAACGGACAGAAAGTTCAATATGTGGTAACCCGAGAGGAGTCATGAGATCTTTTCAAGGTGCCTGCCAATTACGCGTTAGCTCACTGTGTGGCAGAATATCTCCAAATTTCCAGAGGCATTGCAGTAGTTCTCTCCCAAGAAGTTCGGTCGAATCCAGGAACTGAGAGAACAGAACCCGGAAGTTGGAGGGGTGTTAGAGCTGAGGAAAGGCCAGAGAAACATCTACTATCTGGTTACCAAGAAGCGTTCTCGAGATAAGCCGTCTTATGAAGATGTTTGGAAGAGCCTTACGAGATTGAGAGACACGATGCTGGACCAGAATATTGTAGACCTGGCAATCCCAAAATTGGCCTATGGGCTGGATGGGCTGGACTGGAGAGTTATAAGAAGCATGTTGGAGACAATATTCAGATCCAGCGGCATCAAAATTCTGGTGTGCTGCAACCATCTTCTTCGACCCAACTTGAAGACTGTGGAGTGCTACTTCCATCGAACGTCCAGGTGCAGACATGGAGAATCTTGCAGATATCTTCACACTCAAGAATGACGTTTCGGGGCGAAACGTCTTTAAGAAGGGGGCAATGTAACGAATTATGCACCCTCGATCAACTACAACTGCATATCTGCTGGCGTACGGATCGCCGAGAACAAGCTGGAACAAATCGATTGTTCGATACTATTCGAAGAGCCATCTAGATGAAATGTTCTATACTCCAGAATAATCGAGCGAGGCTTGCGACTATATAACCGCTGGAGGACAGTCAGAATTCAGAGAGTTAGATACAGTTCCAGAGTTCGCTGATAGATAGCCACAGTAGAAATAAATTGAAATACCTAGTTATTGAAGTAAATGTTTTAGTGAATAATTGTTGTAAATAGTCTTTTAAATAAATTAGGAAAATTAGTTAGTGCAGTTTTACTACAATATTATACTATTTTGGAACTCAAATAACCAGTTTGAATAAGTTTTATCGACTATGCCCTATCTCTTACCGTTCATAAGATATAAATAATTTTATGATTTCTTGTATAAAACTCAAGTATACAATTTGGTGAAAAATCTATCAAATAACAAATAAGAGCTTCGTCTTTCAAAATAGTCCAAAATAGGTACTCAACATACGTTTTCACCTCATATATAACGAAGTAGCCTCAGATTTCGGAGTTGACAACGAACTTCCATTTTGTCAGTGCTAGCAGGATTTACATGGTGCTCAGATGCATGAAACGAAAATTTCAAGGAGCTGTCAAAGATGCCCCTATACTCACAAAGTAAAAATTCAGTTCAGCCAGTCGCCGTTGACGCTTGATTCATCGTTCCCTATAATAGAGATAACACGAGCCTGCCTCCATCGAATATGTGTGTTTTCAGATACTCTGGACCCAGTGTAATATTGGAGCTTAATAAGTACTCCATTTTCACCAATGTAGTTTTTTGTTAGAGTAGTTTCTATTTTATGAATTCCATTTACATCAAATGTACCAAATTCATTGTTGTCTTCGGGTCTCACGTGGAAACATCTATCAAAGTTTTTTTTATCAAAACTTTGTAAATTGAAATTGAAATATTTCTGCGGATTATTTGCACATTGTCAACAATCGTCGTGAGCGTAGTTTGTATGATTTGGAATATAAGACCATTTCAATTTGTTTTTTTTTGTTCTCTGATCTACAATCGGTCAAAGTACTATGAATAAAGAAATACGCGATTTGGTTGTCATTGAAATATTCTTCTGAAACAAATGAAATGAAAATTATTCTGTTTATACGCATGTATGGTTCGGTGAGAAAATTTGTTCGAAAATTAAGTTGTGCTTTAAATTTCTTCAATAATAATTGGATACACGATCTAATATGGAAATTGGTAACTTAAAAACTACACAGGCTATATGCTGCACTGGTTACAAATGAACCGATTGTCGAAAAATGGCAATATTTAAATTGCCTGAATAATTGATCCATAATGAAGTTTCTTCAGGCTGGCCTCATCTAAACAAGTTTTTCAGCCACTGTTAAAGCATCTAATATTCAACTCAACATTCTATATATGCCTTTGTATGATTGATGTTTCGTGTCCATGTAAAAGAAGTTGTCAGAGAGACTGAAATACGCGTATTAAAAAAATATATTGTCATTGTCGATTTTGAATCAATAATAATTAGTCAAAAAGTAAAGGAAAATTTAATTACTTTCGATAAACGGTCCATTAGGAACAAAAAGTTCCAATCTAAAAAAAGAGAACGAAAACTTTTCAACATTTTGGTCCAATTCGAGCCGTATAGTAACATTTTGGACCAGTCGAGTAGTATAGCAGATGGCCCCAACGTGTGCCAGTGGAACAAACAAGGTAGAGTACCAGAGAGTGAGTTCCTTTTTTCCTTATCTTTTCACGACGAAATTGATTCGTGAGTTGAAGTTTAATCGAAAACTTGTCAAATCAAATCTGACAAGAGTAAAAACATATTGCAGCAAAATAAATCTCGATTCATTCGATCAGAATACATACAATGAATTGAAATCTAGATTAATTAAATGAGAACCACTCCTAGATCAGTTTAATGAAATACAAAATAGAATATAGTTGATTTCGGAGCCCCAAGAAATAATTGATGATGAAAGGGAAAATTCCGAATGTGTTTATTATTCTTTGTTAGCTCAAATCGATGTATTAGTTCAACAGGAATAAATTTAATCATGAAGCAAAACGCCGTGAGAGAACAATTTCTGTTATCGAGTGTAGGTGCTAATTCAACTGATGCGTTTGTCGAATCATTTCATGAATGTGAAAGTATTGGTAGGGAATTCAAAGAGAATGATAAAACAGTCCCAGTTCCTGAAATATCTGGGATAACAATTTCAATTAAAATTCTATGATCCCTTCCAATACGGCTCAATTACCTCCTATGAGTATTCCAGTTTTTTTTTATGGTGAAACAAATAAATGGGTAGAATTCAGAGACGCTTTTAAATCGATTATAGACGAAAATGCTAAACTTTCTAATTCACAAAAATTATTCTTTCTCAGATCATTTTCAGTAGCGTGGCCCTAGAAATAATCAGATCTATCCAGATGACTTTTTCAAATCATAGTGTTTCCTGGAGTACTTTGGAAGAAAACTTTGAACATCCAAAAAAAATCGTCAATACTCAGGTTCGTGCAATTCTTGATTATCCAAAACTTAATAAAGAGTGTTCAAAATATTTGAGAAAAATGTTAAATACGATGGTAAATAATTTGAGATCTTTGAAAACTTCAGGGGAAGAAACCTGAAAAGGGGGATACTTTGCTAATTTCCCTAATAGTAAATGAATTTCGTAATGCTACCTTCAAAGAATAGAAAGCATATTGTAGCAGACATGAAGGTGATAAGAATGTATATGATTTCAATAATTTTCTGAGAAAGCGATGTCAATTTCATGATAAACTTGAGACTCAAAAAATTCGATAATTTTGATCAAAAGAGTTAGGTTCATCATAAACCCCAATCGAGCGTTCATTCTACTTCATCAAATTCACGCAGTGAAGTTGCGATGTTTTTATTGACCACGTCCATGAGAATAGAAGTCGCAAAGGAACATCATTTATGCTTAAATTGTTTGAGGCCTTTTCATAATACTAAAAACTGTTTGGAGCCGAAATGTAGCAAATGTGGAAAGCCACACTATTTGCTTATTCATAAATATCCCCGACAGATTCGGAAATATTCTCCTGAAAAAGAGGAACATTGAGAAAATGCAGATTCTACCATCCCTTCTTAAAACTCGCATAGAAACAATTCTGAAATATCTATAAATGAAACCGGTACGCATCTGGTATCCGACCATTTCAAACGCAAATTACTTTGGTGCAAATTGTACATTCAGAAAGATGACTGCATCAATTCAAAGCACTTTTCCACTTTAAGATAGCAACTTTGAGCTGCTATGAGCAACTTTGTTACCGAAAGTTTATGTAGAAAACTGAGTTTAAAAATGACTCCCATTAAATATTCGGTAATTGGGGTAGGTTTACTCAAAACAAGCATCAATAATAAGACTGATATATAAATGCAAGTACTTAGAAAAAAATCAGTCAAGTGTCTATTAAGGTTAACAGATAATCAACCTATAATTTATCTAAACGTAAACCACTGAAAATTCCCGAAAATTTTAAATTAGCTGATCTACCATTTTTCGAGTCGAGTCAAATCGATATCATATTGGAATCCAACGTATTTTGAGATTTTCTTTGTATAGGAAAAGTACGAATAGGGAACAGTAATTAATTCTTGCAAAAAAAACAAATTAGGTTAGTAAGTGAGGACAATTCGACCTTGAAAGCTAAATCCATTATTTGTTGCAATGACGAAATTGGAAAATAAAGTGATGAAATTTTGGCGGCTTGAAGAAGTAGGAAAAGGCTGAGTTTTATCGGAATAAAATAAATTTTGTGAAACTCATCTTGCTAATACTTATCGCCGCGATGAAGAAGGAAGATTTTATTGTGAACATATATATCATTCAAAACCAATATGAGTAAACTTGGCTAATCTCGCGAATATGCATTGCAGTGATTTCATTTTTAAGAACAAAACTTGGTAAATTCACAGATGAATATTGATCTTTGAATCACATGATGGAAATCGGTGAAAAATTAGATGAAGAAGAATTTTACTTTTATTTTTCCCATCGTACAGTAACACGCGAAGAATCTACTAGTACCAAACTCCGCAAGTATAGTGTTTGATGACAGTTTGAAAACAGATAGTGGGTTGTCCTTCAATGATGTTCTACATGTAGGTCCAACCTCACAAAATGATTTTTTCTCGATCCTTTTGCGCTTTAGAATATTTACCTTAGTTTTAACAGGAGATATTTCTAAAATGTATCCGAATTAAAATACTGTAACGTACGGGTTTTCATCATCTGCTTATTTAGCTATAAAATGTTTTCGGTTAGCAATGGAAATTGCGAAAAGTTTCCTTTGGTCTCGAAATCTATAAAAAACAGTTTATATGGTGATGATTATTTGGTTGGTTCAAATAACGAACAAGAATTATAGCAGTTACAAAGTGAAGTCATGAAAATACTGTCGAAGGCAGGATTCAATTTAAGAAAATGGAGATGCAATGATGCAAAATTACTTGAACACTTTGAGATAAACGATACATTAGAATCAAATATTTTAAGAATTGGAAAAAATGAATCCTGTTAAACACTAGGTGTTTTGTGGAATTCTCATCCAGATATATTTCAATATTCACAACCAATTTCTGATGAAAACAATCAAAACAATATTTTCTGAATTGTCACAATTATTCGATCCTTTGGCACCACACGTCTTATCGAATGAAAATCCAGCACACATTTACTCTCTCGTGGCACATCTGTGAAAAAATTCCTCTCTATGGTGGACAAGTCCAACCTGGTTTGTAAGTAACTTTGAGAATTAAAAAAAAACAGTTATTGAATGATATTCCTGAAGAGCGCGCAGTAAATGTTTTAACTACTGTAAACGAGTTTTATTTTATTTATAGATATTTGTTTTTGCGAAAACTCCAGAGAGTTATTGCCTTTTGAGATTCATTTTCAGTTTCAGAAAAAATTAAAATAAAGTAAAGCAATCTTCTGTATTATCTACTGAAGAATTGCAAATGGCGTTAAATGTTAGATATATTTATTATATATTGACAAAAAGAAGTATTTGAAAAAGGATATGGTTGTTTAATGAAAAACAAAATTGTCGATAAAAAGATTTTTCACTTCCGTTGAACAACATAAATCGTGTAGGTGGAAGATTGCAACGAAGCAATGTCAATTATGACAAAATATATCCTCTAATTCTACCTGCTAAACATTGAATGAATAACAAAACTTATTTTTTATCATGAACATATTCTTTTATTGGACTGTGTAGACCTACCATGCTTCTTTCTGGAATGAGAAGATAGATTTTGGCCTATCTAGGCGTAATAGGTATGTGTCACATATGCAGGACAATTTCTACTAAAAGATCGAAACACAAGAGGCGCCAAGTTCATTAAAGATATATTTGTTTATTCATTTGTTTGAGTACGAAAGGTATTCATCTTGAAGTTGTCTCTGAATTGACCACCAGAGGATTTTTAGCAACTTTGAAACGATTCATTAGCAGACGTGGAAAATACTTAATATTCACTCTGATAACAGGAAAATTTTTGTAGGAGCTTGTGCAGAACCAAAGAAATTAAAAACTCGATTGATGATACAAAGAATATTACAAATTTTCTATCCTCTGATAACATAACGTGGCATTTTATTCCTGCTCAATCACCAAATTTTGAAGGCATCTGGGAAGCGGGAATAAAAAGAAATAAATTCCGTTTGAAAAGAGTTGTCGAAAATGCACATTTAAATTTTGAAGATTTTTATACAGTGTTAACTCAGATCCAATCAATTCTCAATTCTCGTCCTCTTTATCCCTTAACATCCAATCCAGAAGAAACTGATCCTCTCACTTCTTCTCGTTTTCTGGTTGGAGGACGTCTGACAGGGATTCCAGAACCCATCTACACCAGTAAGTGAGAACAGCTTGAAGAGGTTTGAAGGACTCTATAATTTCTGGTACCGGTGGTACAAGAATACATAAGCGAATTGCAAATGCAAGTCAGGTGGAAAAATAATGCACAAGAGTATCTGAAGATAGGCGCTTTGGTACTAGTAAAAGAAGATACTACTCATCCATTTCAACGACCCTTAGAGAAAATCGTTCAACTCCATCCCGGAAACGACGGAAAAACAAGAGTAGCCAGCATAAAGGTCCGAGATGAAGTCTTAAAAAGAGCTATTTCAAAAATATGTGTTCTTCCAATTAACTGATAAACAGCTAATTTAGTCAGTTGTAACTGATGTTCATATTTGTTAGTTCTTTATTATTTGGTATATAATTTTTAATATTCTGTTAATGCTTTTGTATGATTGATGTTTCGTATCCATGTAAAAAAAGTTGTTGAAAGAGATTGAAATACTCCTAATAAGATAATATCTTGTCATCGTCGATTTTGAATCAATAATAATTAGTCAAAAAGCAAAGGAAAATCAAAATACTTTTGATATATGGTTCATTAGTACCCGAAAGTTCCAAACTACGAAAAGAGAACGAAGAATTCTCCAACAGCCACCATGAATCTACATGTATAGTACAGATAATTCAACTCATGTATAAAATCGTCCATAAGAAACGTCAGTTTTGGCAGTTTGATATCGTATAAATAGGAACGTAACTGTTTGCAAGTGGATAAACTGTTATTTACCTTCACCACGGCAGTAACTAATAATTGTCGTATGACTTTATTGAATCCCAAGGACGCGTTGCTATCAACAAAGCCAAATGACAATAAACTTTCATACTTATTGTTACAAAGTGTTGATTTTAATTTCAAATGAGTGTTAACGGTAGATTTGGTAGTGCAACTACTCAAATAATAAATTCTGCAATAGACAACGCCACTACAAAAAACACCAAAAGAACCAAATCATCAATTTGGAGGCAGTTTGAATTATTTTGTCGAGAAAAGGGGTATGAACTATTACTTTCAACGTCGCAGCCGGAAATCTCAAGCATATTGGCAGATTGGGCGTATAATATGAAGAAATCAGACGGAAATGACTACAACGAGTACGTATGGAATACTGTAGCCAAAATTGTGCAAGAATTATAATAAATTATACCCTCGAAAAATTACCCAAGGATTGCTTCACTAAAGAGAGATGCACGGTTGCCCGCGAAGAGAAGAAATCTCCCGCATTCGCACTGTGGTCAAAACAGTTAATTTTCATATTCGCTACTATTCATATAAATCTCATTGAATATCATGGGCACAGTAATCTTTCACAAAAACCTATAACCAATGTTTCTTCAAAGTTTTAAAAGTAAGTGGAACCATAACCGAAACGATGAAATAGTTACATCAATGTATTGAGAACATAATGAATCAATGAAAAATGTTTAGTTCACCATGGCAGAATTAGAAGAAACAAAGTTGATGATGGCTGTGAAAAGACGGAATGTCATGGTCCAATTGGGCCGTTGTGGTCATGACGATATAGTGTTTGCTTCTCACCCGCAAACGGCGTGGGTTCAAATCCCAACATCTGCCACCTGTCACCGCTTCCGGTTCTTTCTTGCTCGCACAAGCTCGTAGAAGTTCTCTGAGAGGTTCTTTTCAAGTTCGTTACAAAAGAAAATCTATTGTACATATCGAGAGCATACTGGGTACCCCTCACGGATGGCCCACCTACCGTAAGGCCAGGATGTTTGGTCCATTGCTGCTACCATCTCCGAAATCTCCGACAACGAAATCCATCCCATCTACCAAATTTCTACGATGCAAAAATAGCAAAGTACTGAGACCGGTCTGCTGTACAAATTCTGACTTTTGATCCATGTAGGGGACATATATAAGAGTATGAAAAGTGATGTTGGCAAGAAAAATACTCTTGCGCAACATAAATACCAGGCCCCCATCTTGAAAAATGACAGTGTATGAAATCACATGGGCTTTTGGAAGACTGTGACAGTAGATAGACAATGCCGAAGCTGTGACCGAAGAGTGTCACAGAATCGGCATTGCTCTACACGGTGAATCTCTCGATGGCCGCGTCCATCGAGTTCTTGCCGTTGGTGGAGGGTTGGTGCTGAAGAAGATGACGTGTTCGCCGAAGAGTTTCGGGGTGGGGGGCTTCAAAACGTTTCACCCTAAGTGGCGCGCGTCTTTTCTGCAAAAAAACATGGCGGCGATGCAGCGGAAGGCAAAAAAACATGGCGGCGATGCAGCGGAAGGCAAAAAAACATGGCGGCGATGGAGCGGAAGGGGCGGCGATGGAACGGAAGGCAAAAAACATGGCGGCGATGGCGGAAGTCATGAAAAAACTTCTTTCCCTCACGTGATTCGCTGAGAGCAATTGGCTGGAAGAGAAAAAAACATGGCCGCCGCCACCTTAATTAACAAAACAAAAAAATTAAATATGAAAATTGTCTCTACTGTCTTAGAACACACACACAACAGAAAATTATGATGGACGACTTATTATTAATTCACTCGCTCTCGATTGAAATTCCAAAAGAAAAAAAAACGTCTCCGCGCGCTGTAGTCGTAAACAGCGATAAGAGCCACGTCTGGTGTTTACTCTCTCTCCAATGAAATTCTAAGAAATAGCGATAAAGCACGTATCTTGAATGTTTACTGTCTGCTCTCTCAAGTTGAACGAAATTCTCAGTAAACACGACGATGATCCATTTTTGACCTTGAATTTGTTTTTCAGACTTATCTCACACATCCGGTATCTGTTTACGCTGCTCGAGCTAAATTGACCTTGGAGTTGTTTACTGTTATTGCGCAATTTGGGTTTTCCCCAGATCGACCGTTGCATACATTTGCAGCGTGGGTTACGCGAACTCGGCGTGGAGGTGGACGGCGTGGGTCACGTGACACAGAGAGTTGATACGTACGTTCACGGCGAGCCTGCGTCATTTCATTATCTGCGTTCGAAGCAACAACAAGTGCCTCTCTGCCGCTCATCTGTCTCTCGCTTTTTTTCTATACAAGTGCATTGTTTTTTATTGTCAGTGCCATTTAATTCGTGCAAAGGTCAGTAGTTGTAGTAGTTATTCTTTTTTATTTTTAGCGATTGTTTCAAGTGTGCCTATTTCTTTCGATTCACTTTTTGTAGTGTTTCTTTATCAAAAAAAATTCAGAAAAGTTCATTTGTCATATTTGTTTTTCGTCTCATACAGAGTGTCTCTCTCACAACACGTCATATTTTTTTGTTTTTCATAGTGTGTGTGGATTGCATTTTTATCATAATTCCTTCTCATACAGGGTGTCTCTCACAAAGTTCCATTTGCTATATACAGTGTGATTGGAATATTTTATTTTTATCATATTTATTTCTCATACACGGGGTGAATCATAAAAATCATTTTTCATTTTGAGTGAGTGAGTGAGAGTTATAATACAGCGTGTATGAATTTTTTTTCATTTTTCAAATGATTTCGCAGATGTCTCATCTTCTCGACGAAATTAACAAGATTTCGTTGGCTTGCAGGAAGAACCTGCGGAAGTTGTCTGAGTTACCGAAGGACGAACCCCATCTGATCCTCGGCGCTGAAGCGAAAGCAACCAAATTTGGAGAGTCCATCCTAGTGGAGTTGGAGGAGTGTAAAGTATTCCTGCCAAATCGAGTGACTGGTGCATTCAAACCCATCCTCGACAAATTAACCGAGTCCCAGCATATGCTCATCTACAGGGGCGAGCAGAAAATTGCCAATCAATATCATCCGCAGCAGCTGTTTGAGATCGCTAAAGCCTGAAGACGCTGACGACGCTGCATCACCGCCGTTGGAAACAAAGAGTGAGTTTCTTGTATTTTCATTTGACATTTTCTTGAAATTTTGTGTGTCTGTTGAATAATCATCATCATGTCATCTGACGCTATTGTTGCACACAGTATGGAGATGGTAGCCAAGTTGCGTAAGGTCAAAAAAATCCTCAAAAAGGGTTGTACTGATGAAGAACGCAAACAATGGCTGGCCCATTGCAAGTACACCGCCCGCCTGATCAATAGTGCGATCGCGGCAGTGGATTGCATAGGCTCTCTGAGAAAATTACAAACTTTATGCGGACACTTGAAAATTATACGAAATTCAATCAAAAAGTCAGGTCAACAACAGCCAGGCGTCGACGTGGTGGTGGGAGAGGGAGTCAAATCAAAATTAACATCTCGAGTAAAGTGGGAGGACTTGAAATCAGCATTTTCTTCGCGTTTACGCACCGGTATAATTATAAATTTGAAACATAAAGATATTGGGCAATTTTTTGGTGATGCATTCATTCTATTCAAAAGCAGAATTCAAAATTTATTGAAAGCATAAAAGTCAATGCGACATTTTGTGGTAAATTCGTGAAAAATTCCTTGAATCAAGAACAAATAATAAGCGACTATAAATATTTCAACACTAAAAACGTTATCGATAGGGGTACAACTTTGAAAAAGTGGTTCCTAGAAAATGTCATCGATCAAATTCAAAACAAACTGTCGGAATTCGCGGACAAAGAAAGTGACTGGAGTCTTCAGAAAATTGTTGGTTTGGAAATCAATACGAATAAATCGGACGTGGGAAACGGTTCGTCTCTCATCGAGCTGCCAAAATCTATTGCGAATAAAAAAGCTTGCATTAATATGAAAAATGAAGATGATGCGTGTTTCGCTTGTGCCGTCGTTTCGGCCTTGTACCCTGTTGAATCGGGTAAAAATCCATGTAGAATTTCATCACACCCTCACTATTCAAATGTACTGAACTTGGATGGAATCGACTTTCCTATGAAATTAAAACAAATTACCAAATTTGAGCGATTGAACAACATATCTGTGAATGTGTACACCTTGGAATTGATTCAGCAGCAGGCGAACAAGAAGGCATTTTTCGTTAGTGTTCCGAGCCGACTCACGAAACAAAAATTAGACAAACATGTCAATCTTCTCCTCATTCAAAATGAATATCACCCGAAATCAAATGATTACGAGCCACCACCACTGGAAATCGCCGACGCCGATGATGCCGTCGGCGATGACATAAAATTCCATTATGTTTGGATAAAGGATTTATCTCACCTACTCAGTCGCCAACTCAGTAAAAATGGACATAAAACATTCATTTGCGACAGGTGTTTAAATTATTTTACGAGTGAGGAGAAACTCGACAGTCATACTGTTGATTGTCAAAAATTAAACGAGAGCAAAATTTCATTTCCTTCGTATGATCATGTAGAATTTCGGGATTTTGTACATAAAGAAATAGTGCCCTTTGTAATTTACGCGGATTTTGAGTCAATTTTGGAACAGTTTAATGACGAAGAATGCACCTCACATACGACAAAGTACCAAAAACACATTCCTTTCAGCGCTGGATTTTATTTCAAGTGTGCATATGACGATACTTTGTCATTTTATGATAGTCATCGGGGCCTCGACTCTATGGATTGGTTTGCGGAGAGAATGGGCACCATAGCCAAATTTGTGGAAGCCAAAACTTTGGATATTGTCCCCATGATCATCTCACTTCCAGATAGAGCGACAGCGCCATGTTGCCACATCTGCGAAAAACCTTGGAAAACTGACGACAAAATTGTGATAGATCATAATCACTACACGGGAGCGTTCCGTGGATATGCGCATGCGCATTGCAATTTGAACTACAAAAAGTCGTTCGTTGTGCCAATCATTTTCCACAATTTATCCGGATACGACAGTCATTTTATTATTCGAGATATAGCAAAAAGGGGTCGAGTCAGCCTGTTGCTTGTCAACAAAGAAAAATACATTTCTTTCACCCAGTACGACGGCAACACTGACATTAAATTTCGATTCATTGACTCTTTTCGCTTCATGGGCATGAGCTTGGAGCATTTGGTGCAAACACTGACCATCCATGACTTGAAGATTTCAAGGCACGAATTTGTCCATTTCGATGCCGACAGGTACGAGTTACTCACTAGAAAAGGGTTATTCCCATACGATTTCATCGATTCGATGGAGAAATTGGAATGCCCAAGTTTGCCGGCGCACGATCAGTTCTACAACAAGTTGAACGATTGTGGCATCACCTATGCCGAATACGAGCATGCGCAGAACGTGTGGCGGTCGTTCAACTTGACAACACGTGGCGAGTACTCTGACCTATACATGAAAACCGACATATTGCTCTTGGCGGATATTTTCGAAAATTTTCGAAATATCGGCCACGAGACGTATGGGCTGGATCCTGCGTGGTATTACACCCTCCCGGGATATACGTGGTCCTGTATGTTGAAGTACACCCAGTGCAAATTGCAGATACTGAAAGACGTCTACATGCTTCTCTTTGTCGAGCGAGGAATTCGTGGCGGCATCAGTCAGTGCTGAAGCAGATTCTCCTCGGCCAATAACAAGCACATGGGTGAAAGGTATAACGCCTCCAAACCGTCGACATATTTGCTATATCTCGACGTGAATAATCTGTACGGTTGGGCCATGATGGAATATCTTCCGTACGATGGCTTCAAATGGCTCGAAAATGCAGCCGATTTCGATGTGTCGGAAGTGTCGGACACCTCGCCCATCGGCTATATTCTCGAAGTCGATTTGGAGTACCCCGAACATCTGCATGACAAACACAAAGATTTGCCCTTGTGTGCCGAGCACCGTACACCGCCAGGCTCGAAATTACCAAAATTGATGACCACGCTGTACAACAAGGAAAAATATGTTGTGCACTACAGGGTGTTGAAACAAGCACTCAAACCCGGCCTTGTACTCAGGAAAATCCACAAGGTGTTGCCATTCAATCAGTCGGCGTGGCTGCGTCCCTACATTGAATTAAATACGAAATTACGCTCTCAAGCAAAAACTACTTTTGGCAAAACCATGGAAAACATACGGAAGCACCGTGTGGTGAAAATGGTCTCCAAGTGGGGGGGACGATATGGCGCAAAAAATCTGATTGCCAGTCCAAATTTCAGGAGTCGCACCATTTTCGACGAGAGCCTCGTCGCTATCGAGATGGCAAAGACGGATTTGTTATTCAATAAGCCCTTGTACATAGGAATGTCGATTCTCGATATTTCCAAGGTATGCGTGTACGATTTCCATTATGGCTTCATGATGGAAAAGTACAAGCACGATCAGTGCAAATTGATGTATACGGATACTGATTCGCTCATTTATGATGTGGGATGATATTTATCGGGATTTGATTAGCAGTCACATTGAAAAATTCGATACGAGCGACTACCCAAGCGACAACCCATTTGACATCCCCCTCGAAAATAAAAAAGTACCCGGCTTGATGAAGGACGAAGCCAATGGTCGTATCATGACAGATTTCGTGGGGCTTCGATCAAAGTTGTACACCTATAAGATACAAGGTGAAAAAACCGTAAAAAAATCCAAAGGGGTCAAATACAGCGTTGTCGAAAATCACATCACTTTTGAAGATTATGTGGAATGTCTGAAAAACAATGTGGAAAAAATAACTTCGCAATAACACAAAGTTTTTAGTGTAGAGCAAACAAAGATGGCTCTCAACCCCCACGACGACAAGCGCTGTTTGATTGTCGGCTCTCATGACACTCTGCCGTGGGGTCATTACAGTCAGTTAGATATCTAATAGAATTTAAATGTTTTTTCAGAGAGCACGCACACACACACACACACACACATTCACACACACACACCACCACCATGGTAGACACTTTGAAAAATTGATGCTGTCTGCAAGTAGTCAGATGTACATCATCAATAGTTGAATTCATCGAGGCCTCACCTCTAGCATGGACGCTCACTGATCGAATTTTGAAAATGTTTGCCGATGAAAAATGGGTACAAATCTATAAGCAGGCTCAGAGCGTCAAACTAAATTTCAATGATTTGAGTCACTTAGAGTACACGAGAGAAATCAGCTTTGAAGATAGGTGTGAAGCTCTCAAAAATCAAGACTGGAAGGGTCATTTGCACGAAGACCAATATTGTGTGTGTTCACTTTGAAAACGAGCAGCCAATGCTACTGTGACCTACACACACACACACACTACATTATATATTATTAATCAAATAATAGTCGATTATGTTTTATATTTATGATTGAATAAAATCAATATGTAATCCGTGTCTGGATATTATTATATTTTGTTTCACCCTTCCAATCTCCCATTCAAAATCCCACATATTTTTAGAGATTACTTTTGCATCAAGAAAGGGTTACTTTTTTGCGCAAAAAAGTATCATTTTTTATACGAAAAAGTGTCACTTTTTCATGCAAAAAACTAACACTTTCATTGACATGGTGGAAAAAGCTGAGTGAAAGCTGAGTGATTCACTCAGCCACTCAGCTTTCACTAAAAATGCTTCACTCAGCTTTTACCACCTTGTCAATAAAGTTGTCACTTTTTTTCATTCAAAAATACATGTATTCTTATGGGAAAATGGCAATTTTTTTGATAAAAAAAATGACCGAAAATTGACATGGTGGAAAAAGCTGAGTGAATGCTGAGTGAAAGCTGAGTGAAAGCTGAGTGGATGCTGAGTGACTCAAAATTCACTGAAAATGCTTCACTGAAATCATTCCACCATGTCAATTTTGGGTGTTTTTTTATCGTGTCACTTTTTGCGTCAAAAAAGAGCACGTTTTTGCACCAAAATTGGAAGAATAATTCAATCAAAAATGTGATACTTTTTTACATAAAAATTGGCATGTTTTTTTAAGCAAAAAAAATGGGGAAGGGTATTTTCGAGTAGCAAAATTAAAAAATCAAAAATATTCTGAGATATATATATTTTCATAAATGTATTGATGGGTGATCTACAAACTACGCATGTGTCGCACCTGATGGCGCACTGTGAGCAGCACGCCAAGTGTCTACATGGCATAAACAATACATTCACTTTCACAAGACATACACGACACATCATCACCGTGTTCTGTGAGTCTATGTTTATGACATCTGTGGTCACTTTGCTGCTCATGTCACCTTTCACTTGTCGTTCTTCTGGAGCAACATCAGCGCCATCTGTCGGTGGTGGTGGTGGTGGTGGTGATGGTGTCATCTGTCACTCTGCTAATGACATCTGACACTCTTGGTTCTGGAGGGACATCAGCGCCATCTGTTGTCGGTCTGTGTCTGTGCTCAGAGTAATAACTACGAACGAAATCACAATGGGGGCTCCATCGACGATGGTCAGCCATAGGATAGTCATTGGGCATCCATCTGAACCCTTCTACTTGGCACGAAAGACATGCAACTACATCTTCCGAACCGGTATACGTAAAGCCTGCTTCGGCTAACTTACTTGCAGGAAATGTCGAAGTCCAGCTTCTATACGAGTCGAGTCTTGTTTCGTACTGCTGCATCTCTCTCTCTCTCTCTCTCTCTCTCTCTCTCTCTCTCTCTCTCTCTCTCTCTCTCTCTCTCTCTCTCTCTCTCTCTCTCTCTCTCTTTCTCTCGGCATACAGACAGACACACTGCACACTGCATACTGAATTAAAACGCCAACTCTGCATATATTCATTTATTTCGTTTCGTAATCAAACATTACTTTATCCGGCAAATAGCATACGTATTCACGAAAACATAGATGTTTATCATCTTTTGATGATATAGTACACAAGTTTATTGCCTTATCAAATGACAAACCATTGTTTTTAGCTAGAGTTTTTGCACTGCTTAATAAGTCGTGAAAATATTGACTAAAGTTCATATTCAATGGATATTCAAATCTTGTCGCCATCACAGTAGCATCTAGATGTAAGATTCCTTGAACATCCGCTTCCATCAGGTAGAAGTAGGTGTCATTCTTGGAAACTCGCATTTGTTGACCCTTGCATACGTGTGTAATTCCAAATCCATAACATCGTCCCAGTCGAGTTTGCTTCGGATAGTCTTGGCTGCTGCTGCTGCTGCTGCATTCGGATCATTTCGGCTAGTGTAAAGCAACTGATTAATGGCCCCCACCAATTGGCCCCATTCAAACATGCTGCAGGACAGGCTGGAGCATATGGTGTATTGGACCTTGCACACGAATTTCACTGCAGGCACGAAACTCTGAGCAAAACTTATGCCGCATTGCAAGCTCAAAACGTCGGTGTTGCGAAACTCGTAGGTGGCGTTGCACGCGAAGAAACGTTCCGCTTTGATGGCCTCCTTGTACATGTCACATATTCGATCTAAATCTGCCATTCGATCTGCCCACTCTTGGTCCGATGATGATGATGATAATGATGATGATGAAGCTGACGCCGCCGACGCCACCGACGCCGACTCGTAACCAGAGGACTCTTCAGAAGACTCGACAACGACGTTGTTCACTGCACCAATCATGTTGACTGACTAATCTCTCTGCACCGTTTGGCATCGGTTTATTTCTCCGCTGTCGCCGCCGCCATCACCCCCCACCCTCCCCCCATACACCGGCTCGAGTTTCTACGTCGTCGAGAGCTAAGAGACGACCCCAGCCATTTCACAAGTACTTTACGACACTTACGCCAGATGATTTTTTCCACTAGATAGACTTCGGGATTTTTTGTTTTTTGTAGTTCTTGTTCGTAGAAAGCGCCGCTGATTGGTCGCCCTTCCAAGTCCTCCAGCAAATACGTGATTGGTTGGGTGATTTTCACTTTAACAACTTTGAATAGTTCCGTAGTCCAATTAGGCGTATACCCTTTTTCGAAAACATGCTTGGCCTTGCTAATTCTCACGAAATCGCCAATTTTGAATTTTTTTCGACCAGAACGTTCAACATAATTATTCGTTGACTCATAAACCTGTTTTTCATTGTCTTTGGTGACGTCACACGGTTTCATGCCGATCGTTCGATGTTTGCGCTGGTTGTAGTTTTTGGCAATGTCCGGCAAAATGTCCAGCCATTTGTAGGTACCGTTCAAACTGAAATACTTGAAGAGATTCTCCTTGAGAGTACGTATAACCCTCTCTGCGATCGCAGCTTTCTTCACGGTATACGTGCTGTAGTGTTTGATGTTGTACTTTTTCAATCTGAAAGCTGGAATTGTAAAATTCAGTTCCGAGATCTGACTGGAGGAGCTTGGGACATCTTTTCGCTTTCGACAATATGTCACTCATCGCTTCGGTGACGTCTCGACCAGTTTTGGTCTTCAGGGGGCGCACCCATAGGTACTTGGAAAAGGTGTCAATCACCACGAGAATATAATTGAAGTTTTTATTGGCTTTGGAGTATTTTTGAAGATCAGCCAAGTCCATCTGCCACAGATCGTCGAGTCCTTTGATGATGGTACGTCTGCGAGGAAAATTCCTTCTGGCTGGAGCATGGAGCTCATCAACGAATTTTTTTTTCTCAGATGATGATGATGATGACGTCATTTCGCTAATGGCGGAGTCAATACACTAACTGCACTGGGCGTTACACCTTCTACTCAAGAGGCTGGAATATCAACAATATCCAGTGCCAATTTATCCAAGCGTTTCTTGGTATTTTCATGCTTTTTCATCGATAGTGACATGAATTTCATCACTCGAATATCCAAGGCTGTTAGATTGTTTTTGGTGGTGTCCAGCTCGTCTTTGAGTTTGTGTATGACGTCATCTTTGAGCTTCTGTATGACGTCATCAACGTATTTTTTGTTGGCAATATCATTGAGTGCACTTGGCGTTTCCACATTACATATTTTCACATGTTCAGCATCAATGTCCCCATTTGTCGTATAGTTGAGTATAACACCAGGAAAATGATAGGGCTGCTGCTGCTGCTGCCGTGCACGGCGAGCTGACGAAGTTTGACCGAACTTGTTGATGCTCATGATGCGACTGTGGCATGCAAAAAAACGTCTACCCTTTTATTTATCGAATATAGCCTGCTTCTCTCAATTCATTGATGATGGCCACGATCTCGTTGTCGGTAGAGGTGCTGCCGGCATTTTTGGCGGCTACCAGAAGCCTATACCTGTCAACGAGCTCGTTCACATCGTCCCAGTACACGTATTCTATGGGTTTCGTGTTGTATGTCAACTGTTCTGGGATACCACTGCCGTCGGTGAAACGACCTCGACCTCCACCACCACCTCCACCACCACCTATTTTTGATCTTTGAACATTGGTCGAATCAACTGTTCGTATTTGTCAGTCTGAGATGGATTCAACCTACCTCGCGCATCTACATGCGCACCTATAGCTGTCAAACTTTGCTTGTATGCCGCCAAATCGGCTTTAGCGTATTTGGGATTTTTGTAGAAAATCAAACTATATAGTCCCGGAATGCCCTCGTATGTTACACCATCAATGCGAATGTCCCCCATATCTTTGTCGAAGTCCATCAGCTTTCTACCGATCAACCATTGCGCTCTTGGTTTGTCGTAAATGGGACCGTAATTCACATCAATTTTGCCGGATTTGGCGCGATGGTCATTCACGAATTCAGTTGCTACTTCGGGATAAACTTCCAAGTAGTCATCCTCATCATCATCATAATCACCATCATCTGTGTGGTAGCTTTCTTCGTCTTCTTCCTTTTTCATAAAGTCTGGAGTCGATGGTGTCGACGGTTCCTGTTTCTCTTCTTTTTTCACTGTCAGTCGTGATCACTTGGTGAGTGGCGGCACTGCCGCACTCAATCTTTTCAGCGGCACCGTAATGGGTTTGAATAATTTCCTCAGTGCTTCATCATGCTCGTATTTTCCAAATTTCAGACTCAGATACTTTTTTCGCACAATTTTCGACAACTGATTGACTTGACGTTTGCATTCAGCTTTAGCAATCTCCGTCTCGATGCGGGGTGATGTGGTCGGCGCCATGGCTTCAGTACGAATGCCGTGCCACCTCGCATCACATTTGTATATATTCGTCAAAGCCCAGGCGGTAGCGCCCTTTGTTCACATCAAAGTCTTTGACATTGACCAGAGATCCGAATTTTTCCTTCCAACAGGAGGCACACATGCGGCGAAATTCCTCAAAGGTGTAATCCGGAGAGACGTGCTCGTCGAAGGCGTGCTTCAAATTCATATCGTCTTGCCGAAAAAGCACTATAATGTTGCAATTGTCCCTGATCAGCTGTTTGGGTATTTTCGAGTAGGTTTGACACAAGCAGGTTGGGTCAATACCCTTGTGGCGTGCCATGGCATAGAACTCTCTGATTTTATTCTGTTTGTCACACGCCACATCGTCAAATATGAAAATTTCGCCTTTGACAGATCGATTACCTCGTCGTTGTCCCTGTATGGAAAATAACCTACGCACTTGACTTGTTTGAGTACATCGTGCGGTAGCTGATATTTAGGTTGGTACAGCGACTTTGAATAAACGTAAACATTCTCGAAGCGTGCTCCGTTCGGGCTGAACAGCAGACAGAGTACAGCGTTGGTCTTGCCACATCCGCTGGGGCCACAAAATATCGCTCGGAATGAATTCGGTAGCAGGGAGCCGTGTTTACGAATACCGTCGTCGTCTCCGCCAATACCTCCTCCACCTATGGTATCCAAATTGACTATTTCCAGAGCCGGCTCTTGTTGCACCACTTTTATGTTTGAGTTGATTGATTTTTTGCAGAAGTATGTGTGTGTGTGTGTGACCACGCCCACATCTGACATTCGAATGACATTTTGAGTGGAGTACAGTTATGTTAGTAGGTGTGCAACATCATTCGCGTCAGTGTCATGCTGACTATCGAGCACGAAGGTCGTGGTGGGGTGAACTCTCTGATTAATCATCTGCCATTCGAGCTTCATTTGCCTGGATACCAGTACTGTGGACCGGGTACCAAACTACAGAAGAGATTGGCACGTGGAGACCCTGGTGTGAACCCTTTGGATTCGGCTTGTAAGACTCACGATATTGCATACTCGCAAAACAAGTCTTTGAAGGAGAGACACAAGGCCGACTGAGCGCTGGAAAATCGAGCTTGGGAACATGTCAAATCAAAAGACGCCAAATTTGGTGAGAAAGCTGCTGCTGGTCACCATAACCATGAAGGCAAAACGTAATTTGGGAATGGGTCTGAAGAAGAGGAAGAAGACTGCTGCTGCTGCTGCTGCTGCTGCTGCTGCTGCTGCTGCAAAGCCAAAGTCTTTCCGTCGAGATGTGGTTAAGAAAATTACCAAGACTCTGCGAAAAACACTGAAACCTGATCAGCTGAAAGATTTGAGTGCGAAGGCTCTGCGAAAATCTTCCTTGGTGGCACTGCGTGCTGCCCGTGCACAAGTGAAAAAATTGGGTGGCCGCAAAAAAATCAGAGTACCCCGAATAATACCGTTCGAAGCGAAAAGCGGTGGTGTGCTGCCTCTGCTTCCGATATTCGCCGCTCTGGGAGCGCTGGGCTCGTTGGCAGGCGGTGCCAGCACCATAGCCAGGACCATCATCTCCTCGGCCAATGCCAAAAAGAAATTGGAGGTAGACAAGCGTCATAATACCGCAATGGAGAGCATTGGTGGCGACAACAAAAATGTAGGAGGTTCCGGTTTGTTTCTGCGCAAGACCGCTAAAGGCGGTTACGGTTTGTTTCTCAAGAAGAAATTTTCAAAAAATTCCCGCTGAAGCTGCCCAATAGAGCGTTGTACGATGAGGAATTACTTAAATATGTGAAACGTTTGAAAATACCTCATTTCATTGGTGTTTTCATGCGAGACAACTTACCTCGATCCTCATCGTCATCGTCATCGAAATTTCCCAAGTACAGAGAATGCGCAATCATCAATCTGGACTCGAGCAGGAATCGCGGAACGCATTGGGTAGCTTACGTGAAACGCGGACATGTGGTGAAATACTTTGACAATTTCGGCAATTTGAAGCCGCCGGTGGAATTGGTGCGATATCTGGATAAAAAAGTGAAAATCTTCTACAACGACGATCGCTATCAGACATTCAACCAAGTTAATTGCGGTCATTTATGTTTGAATTTTCTATACGAGAACACACTCTGAGTGTGTATGTGTGCGCGCGCGCGCGAAAATGAATAGAAAAGTGGTGACCTTCAATGACGAGCGCAATGAGGTTCATTATATGGTGACGTGGCATTTTGCATACAAAACTTCGCGCAAATCGTATTGGATGCAAGTGGCCATGGACAGGATACGTTTCGCTAGACGAATAGCGCGAGCCTCACGCGTCCTGAATCCCATACTAGACTCTGAGCACAGAGCGCGCATATGGAATGGTTTAAATAGAAGTACATAACCCCATCCAGTGTCAGTCATGTCTTTGCTGTTGACAGTGACAGGTCAAACGTCGACGCTAACCGCAGTCTTTTCTCCGCCGCTCCAATTGGACGAAGATATCACTTACGGCTTGGCATTGATTGGTTTCCATTCATACAACAGCATACCGAACATATCGAGTGGTCGATTCTATTATTCTGTCAAAGGAGCGCCATCTGTTAGCATCATCCAAATACCGACTGGGTGTTACGAAATAAGCCACATTGCCAAGTTTATACATAAACACATCGAGAGGCCGAAAGAAGCAAAGAAGAAGAAGAAGAGAGCCGTAGTGTCTAGTGACGTTGGCAACGTCGACGACGACGGTACCAACAAAAGCAAGGCTTTGTTCTCTCTCAAACCCAACACCAATACGCTTCAGTGTGAGATATACAGCAAGCTCTATAACATCGATTTTCTTCCCAAGGATTCCATAGGACGATTACTGGGTTTTTCCCCGAGACTATTGGAGGCTGGAAGCGTTCACTCATCCGACCTACCTGTGAACATTATCAAAGTTCGAACTGTTCACATCGATAATAACATCACATCGGGTGACTTCTTCAACAATCGTCCGGCTCACACCATATACGAGTTTGCCGTTCGAGAAGACCCTGGCTTTGCCATCGACGAAACGCCCTCGAATTTGATTTACCTGCCTGTGAACAAGACGGAAATACACAACATAACCTTGAATATTCTCGACCAGGACTGTTGCAGTGTGAATTTCCGTGGAGAGACCATCATTATACGACTTGTGCTGCGCAAGCTGTCATAAAAATGGGGTTGGTATTTGATCAGAATCATGATCATGATGCCTTTGGGCATAAAAGTGCAGAGGGTGCTGGCATCAATTCAGTCGCGCAGACGCAGTCGAAGAGATCAGACGCACACCCTCTGTCTCACTCCAGCATACACTTTCTCCAATCGCAAGGACATCATGTTATCAAGACAAGTGTTCGACGTGTACAATCATCCAAAGTTCGACGAATCCATCAACAGAGTTGAGACTCGAACGCACCACCCGTACGTCAAGTCCTTTCAAAATAATGATATCATCGAAATTGTCATTCAGCAGAGCGATGTGTGGATACTGATGAACGATGCCCTTGTGTGCATAGAGGGCTCTCTGACTCGTACCGCAGGAACGGGCAATGTTAGATTTATCAATAATGCCGGTGCATACCTTTTCGAGGCCATCTACTATGAAATCAATGGCAAAGAGGTGGACTCTGTTCGATCGCCGGGTATAGTGAGCACCCTTCGCGGCTATACTTGTTACGAGGATAATGATGTGCGACACTTGAGCACAACCGGCTGGACCTATCCTGGCGGAACGGTTCACAACGCCCCCGAAGGTTCGTTCGCCAAGTGGATCCCGCTTAAGCATTTGTTGGGCATATTCCATGACTATAGATATGCCACCATTGGACGACAGTGCATTCGCTTGGTGAGAAGTAGAAATGATGATAATTGCATGCTGATAGAGGAGGTGGCGAATCCAGTAGTCGAAGCCACCACAGCCACACTGACGATCACGATCACGATCATCAAAACAGACGCTCCTGTAGAGATTTCGTATCGCAAGTGGGACATACACGAGTTGCCTGCACTCACTCAGGGTTCCACCAAGGAAGTTTGGGCTGTGAAAACTTGCACGGCCATGGAGAGTCCCCGATTCGTCATTGTGGCCTTCCAAACAAATCGGATTGGCAATGCGGCTCGAGATGCGTCCTATTTCGATCACATCGACATCAGCGACATACGCCTAACCATGAACAGCGATACTTACCCGCATGAACGTATGCACTTGGAATTCAACAGAAACAACTTTGTCGCAGCCCATCGAGCCTACATGGAATTCTATCCGAGCTATGCCGATTGTCCGAAGAAGTGCCCTCTACTCGATTACGGAGCATTCAAAAGCAGAGCGACCGTTTTCGTAATAGATTGTTCCCGCAGAGCGGAATTCATGAAATCCTCCACTGTCGATGTCAAACTTGACATCGAGGCCAGAGTCGGATTTCCCGCCAATACTCGAGCCTATTGCATCATCATTCACGACTGTATGCTGGAACACTTGCCCTTGAGCGAGATTGTACGCCGTCTGTCATAAAATAAATAGTGACATACAGTAGTAACAGTAAGTAGTGGGGGAATCCACTCTTTGTTTGTGTGTATGCATGTAATGCAGGCATCGACAGGTCGAGAGCGTCAGTTGTGAGCCAAACGTTCAGTTGTTCAGTCGGTGTTTATTAATCTCGCTCTCTCTCTCTCTCTCTCTCCGAGTGTGTGTCTCTCAGTTAATCAAAGCAGTGAATCAGTTCAACAATCATCAAACAAACAAAAACGCAACAAGATGAAACTCGTAGCCTGTGACATTCAGGGTTTCACTGTGGGCGGTGAATTCCAACCCAAAGAGCTTGCCATCACCGACGGGCATCGCACAAACCACTTTTTATTCAAAGCCGTAGTGCCATTCCATGACCTGAGCGAAGCAGATAAACGGCAAGTACGATATTTGGAGAGAAATATCCACGGCATTCCATACTCTGATGGCTATGTCGAATTCAACGAGATCCAGGAAGTGCTGCGCCCCATCATCGAGGCTGATGTGGTTTACGTGAAGGGTAATCAAAAATTCGATTTTTTGCTGAAGTGTGTGCTCGATCTGCCTAAGAGACCACACATCGTCGATATTGCGGCTACTACAAGTACAGTCGTTACAACGCCTCCACCGACACTCGAGAAGCAAAGCCCGCTCTGTTTGAATCATATAGCATCCGGAGAAATAGAAGTGCATTGTGCCGTGAGACACTGTTTCGATATCTGGCAATGGATATCGTCACACCTGATATGGTGAGGCTCCACGGCGATCACAACGATGACGACGACCACGACACTCCTATTAATCGGCACTTGCAAAATTTGCGCGAGCTCAAGGCGCACATAGCAGAGTACGAGCACAAGCTGTGTATTTTCAAACGCTTCCAAAATATGCAAATTATCGATGGTAAATGGATGGGGCAGCAGCAGCAGCATTCACCGATCCACCACGTTCCGCCGCCGTTGCTGCCAGTACCAAGTCCATGACGTCAGCCACACCAAGACTAGCCGAAAAACACACGAAATATTATTATTCATATTGTATTATTATTCATATTGTATTATTATTATTATGTATTAATAGATGTATAAAACCAATTTTTCTCGATTTATTTTGCAGATCGAATGAATGAGAGAGAGAGAGAGACTGAAAGAAATACGAGTCATGTACATTGAGCAATGGTGTATGTGTGTGTGTATTCCTCTCAGTGTATATATTTGAGTGACATATACGCTGTTTCTCAGTGTACATTGAGTTGTCGTCACGATGACAACAAATTATATAATTCTAGCAGCCGTTCTGTCGAACGTACTGTATATTAGCCCGCCATATGAGTACGGTGAGGTATTGGTATCGTATTTGCACGACGATGATTCGAGTACTTCGAATTGGACGAAAATGACTCAGGCGCTAGCCAATGATGTATATTTGCCTGTGTTGAGAACCGAAATACCGTCTCATCGTACAGACTGCGGAAGATTTATACAAATCTCACCTATAGCGATACGCAGTGGTTTCCGCTGAAGATGTCTTGTCCTTCTAGCAGCAGCACTTCGAGACCATCGTCGTCTTCGTCGACGCCCCACCCAACTACCCAACCCGTGGACGTAAAGATGCAAGCCCCTGCTGCTGCTGATTGAGAAAATAAGGATTCCAAATGTGAGCTGCCGCCGCCGCCAACACTGCACGATTGGTTTATGTTTTTCGTGTCAATGTTTCTGAGTGTTCAAATATCCGAATCCATAAATAGATTTATTAAATCCATGCATCAAAAATATTTTTTAATCGATAATGATAATGTATCTTCATACTACGCCACTGGCACTGAAGTGTAATTTTTTTATGTGAAAAATAAATGTATTTTTCTTGAACTGACGTTATTCATTTCAATAAATGCAAACAGAGACAAAGACAGATATACAATGCCATGGGTTAGAGTGAGACAAAATGCCTTGAATCGATCAATTTGGCTTCAAACTCGACTCTCTTATCTCTTCCTGGAAAACAAACATCTGAGACAGTAAACAACTCCAAGGTCAATTTAGCTCGAGCAGCGTAAACAGATACCGGATGTGTGAGATAAATCTGAAAAACAAATTCAAGGTCAAAAATGGATCATCGTCATGTTTACTGAGAATTTCGTTCAACTTGAGAGAGCAGACAGTAAACATTCAAGATACGTGCTTTATCGCTATTTCTGAGAATTTCATTGGAGAGAGAGTAAACACCAGATGTGGCTTATCGTTGTTTACGACTACAGCGCGCGGAGACGTATTTTTTTCTTTTGGAATTTCATTCGAGAGCGAGTGAATTAATAATAAGTCGTCCATCATAATTTTCTGTTGTGTGTGTGTTCTAAGACAGTAGAGACATTTTTCATATTTAATTTTTTTGTTTTGTCAATTAAGGTGGCGGCGGCGGCGGCCATGTTTTTTTCTCTTCCAGCCAATTGCTCACGTGAGGGAAAGTTTTTTCATAACTTCCGCCATCGCGCCATGTTTTTTGCCTTCCGCTCCATCCCCGTTATGTTTTTTGCGTTCCCCTCCATCGCCGCCATGTTTTTTTGCCTTCCGCTGCATCGCCGCCATGTTTTTTGCGTTCCGCTCCATCGCCGCCATGTTTTTTGCCTTCCGCTCCATCACCGCCCCTTCCGCTTCATCGCCGCCATGTTTTTTTGCCTTCCGCTGCATCGCCGCCATGTTTTTTTGCCTTCCGCTGCATCGCCGCCATGTTTTTTTGCAGAAAAGACGCGCGCCACTTAGGGTGAAACGTTTTGAAGCCCCCCACCTCGAAACTCTTCGGCGAAAACGTCATCTTCTTCAGCACCAACCCTCCACCAACGGCAAGAACTCGATGGACGCGGCCATCGAGAGATTCACCGTGTGGAGCACTGCCGATTCTGTGACACTCTTCGGTCACAGCTTCGGCATTGTCTATCTACTTGTGACTCTAACTTTAAAGATAGAGGGTTGATTCCAGTCTCAATCGACGCAGAATTGAATTGTCTAAAAGAATCTAGAAGTATTCTACACAAAATGCCACGGAAAACAAAATGGCCGTCATTACTATTAAAATTGTAATTGTGTACTGTTCTATTTAGCCCTTACGTATATTTCTTGTAATTACTATGACGTCACACCTTATTACATCTACACCTAATAGGTGGCAAAAAACAAAATCTCCAGGTCACTATGAATATTATAAGACCCTCCGAAATTTCACAACCCTGGCTTGTCGAAACGAAAAAAAGGCATATTTTCAATATATTTTGAGAGAACAAGGAGTAAACAAGATATGGAAGGATCTACATCATTTAGGCATTAAAAAGGAACGACCAACATTTCCTGATCATTTGTTTGATGTAGAGTAATTGAATCAGTATTTTGTGAAAGGCATTTCAGCAGTAGCTGCAGATCAAAATCTGATTGAATTCTACTCCAATAGTATTCATGAGAAAGCAGGCCAATTTCGATTCAGATCTGTTACACAAGATGAAACCCAACAAGTCTTGTATAACTTGAAATCCAATGCACAATGGTGGGATGGTATTAATTTGAAACTGCTACTTATGTGTTGCCCTTATTTAATACCATTTATAAATCATATCATAAATTTTTGTCTCACCAAAAATGTTTACCCACAAAGTTGGAAAAAGTCAGTTGTACAGCCAATACCTAAAAAGAATACTGTTAGTGAGTTCAAATATCTTCGGCCGATCAATATACTGCCAACACTTTCAAAAGTCCTAGAAAGAATAATAGATACCCAGCTGAGAGAGTATATCTCACTGTGCAACATACTACCAAAGCAGTCCGGATTTCGACGAGGGCACAGCTGTGAAACCGCATTGATGGAAATCACTGACGACATTCTAAGAGGTATTGACAATAAGAAGGTAACATTACAAGTACTTCTGGATTTCTCCAAGGCTTTTGACACTCTGGACTATGATCTATTATTGAGTAAACTCAAATCTATTGGGGTTTCTGATGATACTTTATCCTTCTTTAAAAATTACCTTAATGGTCGAAGCCAGAGTGTTGAAATGGGAAATAACTCGTCATCCTTCCAGGAAATGTCCAGTGGTGTTCCACAGGGTTCCATCCTATTTGCTATTTGCTATTTGCACTGTATACATATGACTTCGAGAACTCTGTACGTCATTGTGATATACACTTTTACGTCGACGACTCCCAATTGCGACTTTCATTTTTACCAACAGAAACAGAACTGGCCATAGAAAAAATTAATGAGGATTTATCCACTCTTATAGAATCTTCTAAAAACCATGCGCTCAAAAGTAATGCAGCTAAAACATCGGTAATGCTATTCGGAACACGCCATCACAGAAGTATGCTTGAAAACCAACTCCAGATCAATGTTGAAAACCAAGTGATCAAACCTGTCAAAAACATGAAGAATCTGGGTTTAACATTCGATGATGATTTGAGATTCAAATCGCATATACGAAATATTCGTGGCCTGGCATTCATGAATCTGAAACTCATTTATAGCAACAGGAGGTACTTGAATCAAAAGGTTAAGGCCGTGCTCTGTGACTCACTAGTACTCTCCAGATTTAATTACTGTGACTCAGTTTATAGTCCATGTCTGGATCACGAGGACAAAAGGCGTATACTGGTTATGCAAAACTGATGCCTGAGATTGATATTTGGGATCAGGAGGGGATGCCACATTTCCCATAAATTGAGTGAAATAGGATGGATCAATATGCAGCGTAGACAACTTCTCCATGCGACTTGTTTTTTCCATAAAGTAATTACTACCCGAACACCCCCATACTTATGGAAGAAAATTTAATTTCGGGAGGATGTTCACAATATAAACATTCGCTACAAGGGAACTATTACTCCACCAACTCATAGAACTGAAACCTTCAGGCGGTCTTTCTCTTACCAAATCTCACTTATTTACAACTCTGTTCCAACAAACATGAAGAAATTAAATATAATTACACTTAAAAAACTAATGAAAAAACATCTCTTCACGGAACAAACTAATGCATGATTCTATGGTACAGTTTTTCTTTTTTTTTTTTTTTTCGGGCTGGCTATTTACAGGTATGTAGATTTAGGGATCCTGGCAGTATAATTATAAACACAGTTTTTTTTGTAGGTTATATTTTTTCAGTTACGCTTAAGAATAATAACAAAGTTAACACGTGTATACCAATGCGTGTCACCATCTGATCTTCGGCATTTTTCCTTTTATATTATAAGTATATTTGGAAAATAAAGACCTATTATTATTATTATTATTATAAAGAGGGTGAATAATGGATCCAGTATTTACAGTGACCATTGGACAAGATACTGCAATACTGATTATTCTAAATGTGTAATATGGGAAAAGATAAATCCAAATGAGAATTGTAGCAAAGTGACTGAACGTGGACTACAGAGTTTTCATAGTGCAGCCGAAAATCGTAGGGAAAATGTGTTTTTACGTATAAAACAAGATCTGCAAAACAATACATTATTTTTGGCAAATAATCCTGTTCTGTATTTGACATGCAGAAATGCCTATACCCTTAAGAGAGAACTAGATATAATAATCAAAAAGAGGAATAGTGCGACCATAAGTTCGTCAACTGAAGATGTTCGTGTAGAATTTGTTATGCTTCCAGATAAACTTCTATTAAACCGAATTTGATTCTGCGTCGATTGAAACTTAAAGCAACCCTCTATCTTCCATTAGAGTCACAGTCGCCAAAACACCCGTGTGACTTCATACACTGTCATTTTCCAAATGGCGACCTGTTAGCTCTGGTGCCAGAGATGGGGAGATGCCAAACATTATCTCAATCTAAATGTAAAATGTTTACTGATCAATTGACGAGCACTAACTATTGTCCCGATCTTGTGTTGCGATTTTGAACAAACTTTCGCGTGCCGGAAAAACTCACTTGAAGTCTTGAAACGACTCATTGGGTTTGAAAGATATTTGACTTCTTTCACTTTTTCGCAACGTTTCGATTGCTCGTATCCGCAACCGTCTTCAGGTAAAATTCGTATGGTACTGCTGGATTGAAAGCAGCTCTTGATGTTGTACGGAGCTTCCTCACAAAGACAAAACCTGAAAATACAGCAGAATCCAGCAAAAACTGCATTTACGAGGTCCCATGTGAATGTGAAGATTCTTACATCGGAGAGACCAAGAGACCATTATCCGTAAGAATAACACAACACAAAAAGTGGACTCAACGGGGAGAGACATCTAAATCGGGAATTGCTGACCATGCCTTTACTGAGCACCATCGAATTCTTTGGAATGAGTCTAATAGTCTTCATAGGAAAGATTATTGGTTCAAACGAAAATTCATGGAAACCGCGTATATCGAAGCCATGGCGCTTTCAGTCAGCCGAGCGTGGAAATCAAAGATGTATGGAAACCGCTCATAGACCGCTTTGGAGGGAACAAAAAAGCGCAGGACAACACGCGCCACAACACCGCCATAATTACACCATATCAACAGATCTGTGAAGACCTCGTATTATCTGAACTTGTCAGTTTTCACCTGAAGACGATTGCGGATATAAGCAATAGAAACGTTGTGAGAAAGTGAAAGAATTCAAATATTTTTTGAACCCAACAAATCTTGAAACGACTTTCAACACCTATCACATCTCAAACTAAATAGTTCATCTGAACAAAATTAATTTTACGTGTCCTTCTAGTAAATATCTCACATATGCTTTATTCAAAACCACGTGAAAATGCATTAAAATAATACTACGCTCCACCAGATAAACAACAATGGAAAAATACCTACCTACAATATCACACTCATCTTCTACGAGCTAGTAAAACAGAAACAGGCAACGTCGCATCTTGCTAGAATGACGAAGTCACAGAGGAATTCTGACGTGCCCGCATATTGACATTCATGAATGACTAGTGATATAAGAATAATTTTTTGCTGTAATATCTGTTGCATACATTGTTTTTTGGTAGCGCACTGAACTGATGCTATACCACTGCCAGCTAGCGTATTTAGGACTCCAAGGATGTTGGAATCTTATCTTAAACTTCGAGAAAGTTTTGAAGAAAAGAAATACCTGAATAAACATAAACTTTTATCAGGGAGGCAATTTGGTTTTCGGGAAGGTGAATCTACACAAGATGCATTCGCAATAGTAATATCAGAAGGGGAATGATCATATTGAAAAGAAAAGAACAGCAATTTGCATCTGTAGATTTAGCAAATGCCTTCGACAATGTGAATCACACCCAACTTGTCCACACATGCTAGAGTGTTTTGGTTTCAGGGGCGTAGCAAAAGACCTAATGACCAGTTACTTTGGTGTCACTGAAAAATAATATTGAAAAATATTTTCAAATGGTTTGGTGGAAAATTATTAACCGTCAACATACCAAAACTCATTTCATACCCTTCACTTCATATGTTACAAATTTACCACCCTTCCAAAATCTGAACGTAACTATCCAAGAAGAATCATTAAAAATCACCAGCAGTGAGAGTATGAAATACCTGGGAATCATCATAGACAGACATCCACGTATATTTAACAAAAAAACTTCGTAGTCTACTCTTCAAACTCAGACAACTTTCTCAAATCCTGAAAATTCAGCAAATGAAGGTTCTTTATCACTCTCTAGTGGAATCCCACATAAATTATGGAATCATAGCACAAAATACACACCTTATCAGTCTAGAACTAGTGCAAAAGCGACTGCTGAAAATAATGTACAAGAAACCCTGGACGTATAGAACAAACACTCTCTTTACTGAAACTCAAGTATTGCGTCAGCTATTCTTTAGAAACATCTTCGTCAGGCAACACGACAATAAACATGAACTTGTCAGTATTGACCACTTTTATAGTAGGAGATTCAAGGAGAATCGTGTCTATGTACATAGAGCAGAGAAATGTCTCTATCTATTGTCTCTATCTAAAAACTCTACCTAATCTATAATTCAATCCCCGTTGAAATTAAAAATATCAACTCGAGCAATTTATTCAAGAAATTATTAAATAAATGGATTCTCTCGAAACCTCGAGAAGAATTACATTAGGTACATTAATTAATCCGCAAACAATTAGGTGAATACGTAAATATAGATGAAATAACTTTTTTAAATTTTCATAAAATTTTAAGATGCTCACGTTATGTTGCATTTGCAGAATACATCAATATATAATGTGCCTATATCGTTATGAAAAATTATAGCTAGTCTACGCACGAGCCATGCATCCTGAAGACTTTCTAATTTATTCACTCCTTTATATATACAGATAATGCTTGATATAAGATATAACATGGAAATGTGCTGTTTCTATTTAATTTAATTGTTTATTCAATTGTATATTTAATTGTTTATTTATCAGCTATCATTTATTCATTTCTATGTCCGTTACATTACTTGTAGTTTATGTGATTAATTTTTTTTTATAAGGAATATCCCAGTGTTGCCCTGTCTCCAGAGCTCCGATACTACCGAAGGGCGCGCTGATGTGTCATTAACCCCAGCAAACACTTCTCACGTCCGTGGGGTGAAAGATGACTGGGTCCGAGAATCATGTGCCCTGAGTAAACGGAGTGAACCAAGAATTACCGCCTTCTGCATTCTTCCGGTTGGGTTTTCTGCCGCATCACGGCAAGCCAGTATGATTTTCAGATTCGAGAGCAACGTGTCCATCATTCCACCAAGTACTTCTATGATCAGAACCACCATTTTGACAGAATGGTTTGAGTAAAGAAAATAACTGGGTAGGTATAAATTTAAGTCTAACTTCGCCAAAATTTATACATTAATAAAAATTTAATGTAGTTGTAGCTTATTGTGGATGTTTATTCACCCATTACTTATCACACAAAGTCAATGCTAATACTAATCGAAAATATCCCGTCGTCACCCGATTCGTAGTTCTGTCTCATCAGCTCTGCCATGATTCATGACAGTTGTAGTGTACCGGGGGACGCAAATGTACCTATATCCTACAGTTGTCGGAAGATTTACATCAGGACATGTTTTGAAAGTCTTCTGAATACACCCACAATGAGCTGATGTAAATCTTCTGACTACATTTAATAGGTACTCATTAAAAATTAATTTTTGGTTGGACCGAAAGTTTTTTCCCTTCCAGTTGTATCTCATCTCCACTGTATGTGATGGATCGCCTCCGTTGGTTAGTAAAGAGAGTAATCAACTTGATATTTATGAGTAAGCTGACTACGAATATACTAGAGACCACTATTTCTGAAGTTTCAAATCTTTAGTTCATCGGGAAGTTGAACTCAAAAATCTGTTGTTAAATTATCATTATTATTATTGACACAGTATGCAATAATATTACACTACTATTCAGTTCTGAGCTTTATTTGAAGTATCAAATGTTTAGTTAGTCGGGAATTTAGTTTGAAATCGACTACAACCTCCTGTCGAAAATACCAATTCCATTGTTTGAAAAGGTTCACAAGTTCTACCCACTTTGACGTCACGCAATCTATATCATGCGATTTTTGCACTCTATCGAAGGATACCCCAGAAATGGTAGGTATATTCGAATATCACCAGCGATAATTATCGACCATAAAACATCGAGCAATTATCGACCATTACACATCGAACGGATATTTACCATGCGATAATAATTATCGATCAGAATTGACTTAAATCCTAACCTTCATATCATTGTTGACATGATCCACTTGTGAAATGGAAAAGGTTGATAAAATTGATATCGTGCAAACTCAAACATAGGGTACCTGTCCTTATTTATTGCTCGAATTGAGCCCCCAACCATCATACAATGATGAAGTATACTTCGAAATTATTGCGAACGTTTTCCAATACTTCTGGAGTTAATCTGATGCACTCATTTACAATTCTACCACGTAGATCATCATCCTATGGTGGAGTGTCAAAACTTTGTCTTTAAGATGTCCCAATAAAAGTAATCCAACAATGATCCAGAAAGTTTTCAACCGCCACTTCATAGTGAGGTGGTGCTCTATCTTGAAAATAGAAGTATACTTCCGAATAATCTCTATCGTTTTCGATAATTTCCGTTAACATGGGATCTATGACATTCTGAAGAAGATGCGAATATTTGTCCATTCAACTTATCATCTATAAAATGTGGTTCAACAATATGTTTGCAAATTTTGACTCAATTTGCCCTCTTATTAATTAACGATTAAGAATATAAAAGAAGGACATTGTAATTAGAACTTAGTATACTTCTGCTTGAAGAAGCCATTGTATTGGCGAAACATATATCGCAGTTTTGTAAACTCAAATAGTGAAAATCAAAATTAAAGTTTTATCTAAACATTAATATGTTTGCAAACATTCAACTTCTGCGGAGTTTGTGTGTGGACCTCACGTATTCATGTAGGATTGCTATCGTTCCAGTAGCGGCAGCTGTGACTATTCACGTTTCCATGGACAATGATGTACCCTCGTCTGAAATAGTTATTATCCTAAAAAGTACGAAAGAGTACCTTTCCCGCATGCGACGGGAAAAACTTTACCCGCAATAGTGAGGGAATAACCCACTTGAAGTGACTTAAGCGTGCGGGAAAATTTTTCCCGCAGTAGTTCGGGAAAATGACACCTCTCAAACTAAATTGCGTGCGGGTATAGGATGAATCACGCACGCTTGTAGGAAATAGTTATTATCCTAACAAGTACGGAAAGAGTACCATTCCCGCATGAGACTGCCGTTACCCGAACGACGCAAAGCGGAGTTCGGGTAAGCAGTCGAGTGCGGGAGAGTACCTTTCCGTATGAGTTAGGATCAATATTTTTTCTACAAGCGCATTAAAACATCTTATGTTGCTCTCTTGAACAAACTTTTGCGTGCGGGAAAAATTATTCCCGCACTAGTGCGGGAAAAACTCACTTAAAGTGACAGTAGCGTGCGGGAAAATTTTTCCCGCACTAGTGCGGGAAAATTACAACTCTCAAACTAAATTGCGTGCGGGAATAGGGCGGAACACGCACGCTTGTAGGAAAAATAAATATAGGCCTTTTTATTTCAGTTTATTTTTTGTGCGCATGCGTCAGTGTCAGCTATCTTTTTCGGATTGTTTTGTACACAAACATGTTAAAATACCCGAGTCCGAGTATAAATAATTAAAATTACCTGATATTTGAACCTCATTTACTTAAAAAATAAGTAAGAAATAAATATTATGAAAATTAAATTAAGTTATTATTCATAATGGTCCCCGTACGAAAAGGAACAACGAAACGATTTTGTTATGGAGGGTACATATTATTTTATAGTATTTCCAAAACCTTGCCTTCAATATCTTAGAAAAATTATTGAATCATCAGGCAAAGTATATATTAAAACATATTCAAAATGCAGAAAATGCGATTTGTAATTGAAAAAATGTGGCCGAAGTGACAGAGAATTTCAATCGATTGAAGATGTTACTGAATAATGATAAATATATCCATAGTTGAAATTTTTTGGTACATCATTTTAGGGAAATAGTTGCAAATTTGAAGGAGAATCAGTTACTTCAGAATGAGAAAAGTTTTGTATAACACTTTTTTTCTTCGAAATGTTCAGTCAATTTCCATCTTGTCAAAAGCTGGGCCAACACAGGTAGGTACCTAGGTATATAATATTTCACATAGCATTCTCAACTCTTAAATATTATATCAGTTAGTTTTATAGTATTCTACAATATTATATTAGATTATACACGATCGTACGATTGAAAATTTCGAATTTACATCAACTTTTCAATTATTTATGTAATTAATAAAAATCGTGGTGAAGTTTCATTTAATTTAAATGTTTCTGCAATTGCTTACAAGTCATTGTCATACTTCAACTCGAATATTATTTATTTCATAATTTATTTACCTAAAAGGGTTGTACTGACGGCTACCCTCTGAATCAGCTCAATTTCTTTTACCTTTTTGCGAACGCCCATGACACTTAAGCCACCTTTTTATTTCTTCACAATTATGTGCTGCTATTGAATTGTGATCGAGTAAAACATCATCAATAATTTTTTCAGTAAGAGATTTTTTTGTGAAGATTAATAGAGATATTGCAGTTCATAATAACGTCAGTCAGTAATAAAGTTGTCCTTATTTTGACAAATACGCACCCGCAATGTGAATCTGGAATAAGAACAACTTTATTAAAATACTGCCTGCCTTTATTAGAGGACAATTAAGGCCGGATTTAAAGTTCCTTTATTTTCACTTCGGGTGATAATTATATGACTTTTTCAACAAAAATCGATATCGAAGCACCCTTTGGTGATTCTATCATCACAATAATTGTCATCATAGTATAAAATAAGTTATGTAGAATGAAAAATCTGAGAAACTAGATTTCATTTATATGTTATGAATAACGAACGCCTGTGTAAATAAGGGAGGAACAGATAAAACTGCAATATCTTTGTTCTTAATCACAGAATAGTGCCGGTCACTATTAAAATAAAGTTGCCTTTAATACTGGCTGGCGATATTTGCAATGTCTCTCTAATACTGCTTCTCCAGCCATTATTTCACAAAACAGTACGAAACTTTTGAATTCCCGCTCATTGTAACATGATGAAAAGGCCTATTGGAGACATTCAGGATGATGTTTCTAGTTGCCCACAGACCCAGTTCTTTCAAATTCATCAATTAACGATCTCTCATAGGTATATGACTCATACCTATAAGAAGTATTTTTATCTGGATGCATTGCATTAAACATTCTAGCTGCAGCTCTTAGACAATAATAATTTTTGTAGTAAAGTTAAATTCAATTCGTTCTTCCAATCCGTAAACCTTTTTGGGGAAGAAACTTCTCACGGAATACGAATCAAATGATATTTCAATACAAAGCATGCAAACTGTGAACTCATTTTAAGAACATACTGCCAGAAGAACCATAAAAAAGCAAAATTTTATTAAAAAAATCAACAAAAACACTGTATTTCTTACACAGCAAATAATTAATAGTTAAATTTTGTTAAGAACAAATCAGGTATATATTGATTATTTGCATTGAACCTGTTATCAGCAAAAATTACACCATTAATTCTTTTTTGCAAAAACTATTGAATAGAAAATGAAGAGAGGTTTGAGATAAAGTGTCACTGGATCCATGTTCCCTATATGATTCGCACAAGGGGAGCCGCTTCCATCAGGGAGATGAAGTTGCGTGACTGAATTTCACTGGCATGTGTCCCCCTAGAAATTAAAATCTACGTGTTTCAGCGTTTACAAACATAATTTAAGAATACCCACTGAGCCTTATTAGCCCCCCACACTGCATTGAGTGAATTCCATCCAATCAGCAGCTTTTCAAGTACTCTTCAGTCAAATCCATATGCACAAAGGGTCCAACTAAACTTAGCCATGAAATAACTGGGTTTTTACTACAACAACAAAAATTAGGTACTCAAAATTATTATATATTACATTTTTTACCTTGTTTTTAGGAAAGGTTGTATCACTTCTGTTGTTCTACAGGGATGTAACGTGAGGAAGGGCATACATAGTACCGGATGATCCTGAAAGAAAAAAGTGTGTTATCGCTCCAATTATAATAATAATCATACAAATACAACAAGCCACCTTTTCTCATTGTATCATCAACAATTCATGCATCTTTTCTCATAATGCACATAAAAAATTTATTCGGTCCAAAAATGTTTCAACCAACTGTAACAGGAAATTTTATTTATTCTTTATGTTATATTCATGAACTTCTTGAGAAATGTGTAGAATATTTCGTAAATATATAGGCCATTTCCCCGATCTAATTTTATGAATGAAAACTAAAACATTGCACACCAAAAATTGTTTTGCATCCATCCAACCTAAGGAAACCACATGTCTTTCACTCTCGTGTATCTACTCACATGGCTCAATTTTGCAATTTATGTAATCGTTTTATAATCCCTTCGTTAGACGAATATGATTTACTTGAATTGCAACACTTTTGAGAACTTATAGTTTGTAGAATTTTTTTTTAAATGTAATCAATTTTGAGTTATTATTCATTTTTACCCCTGATAAATTTAACATCGACTTCATCAACCATTTTCCCACCACGCTCAAACTATAATGGTCGGTTTTTCATGGAGTCTCAGTTAGCTGGCTGACAGCTAATAGTCATCGGGCCCAGTACCGAAGGCAAAAAGGGTATATTTATTAAGTTTTCATTTAATTGTATAGCGATATTACAACAGATAAATATATGAAACACCGTAAACCTATCACTTCGCCACAGGGTATGGGAAAGAGGAGGGACTTCTATTCATAAAACAAATGAGGCAAGAAGATAACTTCTGTTGTGTCGGTGTGGTGTACCAACATTTTTCAAAGAAAACAATGATAATTGCAGTTTGCCTCATTTTCATTCAGTAAGTACATGTATGTTACACAGAATGTAAATAGAAAATTCAGGAAGATATGGAATGAAGGATATGGATTCAAGATTACTTATATGATGAGCAAATGATTCATTCATATTTGAATAAAATAAAACACTATCACAATCTGTTGATATTGAAACTTTCTCAACGGAGTGGACATTCTGTACGAGATAATTGTATAGGGCTGATTTATTTATTTTATTTCTTCATTTATACTGAGTACAAACAGACTATGTCTAATAATATGTATCAGTTAGAAAATTATAAATATACAGAACCATGCATAGCATTTATCCTAGTCACAAACATATATAATGCAATGGAATATTTGTATTTCGTGTAAAATTTATTGTTTATCCTACATCCTACATTAGGAAGCTTTAAACCCTATAAAATGATAAAATGATCTCGTTGAATAATTTTCACAATACAAATGACTCAACTATTAATATATTCAATTCCTAAATATATATATATATATTTAGGAATTGAATATATATATATATATATATATATATATATATATATATATATATATATATATATATATATATATATATATATATATATATATATATATATATATATATATATTTAGGAATTGAATATATTAATAGTTGAGTCATTTGTATTGTGAAAATTATTCAACGAGATCATTTTATCATTTTATAGGGTTTAAAGCTTCCTAATGTAGGATGTAGGATAAACAATAAATTTTACACGAAATACAAATATTCCATTGCATTATATATATATAGATATATATATATATATACTCTTCGAAGGAGTAGGCAGATTGAGACCTTAGAGAGAACCAGTGACGAGACATGGGGAGTAGGCAGATTGAGACCCCGACGTCAAGTCACAAAAACCTAACGTAATTATACCTGAGGAGTAGGCGGATTGAGACCTCAGCGTAGAATTACGTTTCAACCATTTATTAATTTTCTTTCTTTTTCAGTTCTTGAAAATGGCTCCAAAATCGGAGCCGAAACGTCGAATTTCAACAAATTCTAGACGCGGTTCAACCCGAACTTTTAGTTTTCATATATATATATACGGAAGTATTGCCTACGGAATATCTCAGTTATTGTATGAAGTAGGTTAGTGAAATTTGAAGCGTCGATATAATGACATAAGAGCTAGAATTTGAGCATATTGACATGTCGAAGTTAACTTCCAAACCCTATTTTTTTTTTCTTTTCGCTTTATTCAGCATTCAATTCCCTTTCTAATGACATATCACAATTTGGTATCTAACCAGAAACTAGATCAGAAAAAAATTATTATTGAAATTCACCGAGTAGGCCGTGGAAGCAAAATGAAAGCCAAAAATTGAAAAGTTGGCTATGGAAACCATACGTCAATTAAGATGTATTTTGGAATGAAACAAAAAAGAAACGAGAGCTCTCACGAACGCTCCTATCCATATTATTTTGACGTTCGAAGTAGTGTTTTTGATTCTGCCATTTTAAAAGGGTTTGGAAATCGAAATCAGTTAGTGGAATATTCAAAAAATGCCTCGTTATTCACGAACCGAACAAATTGACATGCTTCTCATTTATGGTGAATGTTTAAAAAATTCTTATGCCGCTGAACGATTGTATTTAGAGCGATATTCAGGGAGGCAGCAACCGTCAAGAAGGTATTTCCAGTGGCTTGAAGAAAAATTAAGAACTGAGCCTGATGTTCACGAAGACCAAGAAGCATTTGTTATTAATGAGGAAACTGAAATTAATGTATTAGCTTTAGTACAATATGATAGCACAATTTCCTCAAGGCAGATTGGCGCCGAATTAGCTATAAGTATGGACTCTGCTAGGAAAATTTTGAAAAAACATCGATTTAAATCCTTCAAGTATCAGTTGCATCAACATTTGTATGAAAAAGACGGTGAAAGGCGCCTGGAATATTGTAATTGGTTTCTTCGACAAAATGCTGAGAATCATCTATTTAACTATTATATCTTGTTTACGGACGAGTCAAGATTTACCAACAATGGATTATTTAACAGGAATAATACAAGGTAAGTACTGTACTTTATTTGGATTATTGTCGACAGTCGAAGTGTAAAGTGCTAAAAGTGTGTACGGTCTTTTGTTTCAGGTACTGGGCGATAGAAAACGAGCACCGGTTTCGACAAGGTGGCTTCCAGGAGAGATTTGGTGTGAATGTTTGGGCAGGAATAGTTGGAACTCATATTGTTGGCCCCATTCTTTTTCAAGGCCAACTAACCGGAGAGAGATACTTTAATTTTTTAACGAATGAAATTTCGGAATTCATTAACAACCTACCAGCGGAAATAACTGAGAGAATGTACTTCCAGCAAGATGGCGCCCCTCCGCATAATTCAAGAATAGCGAGAAATTATCTTCAAAATCGCTTTCAAGAGAGACTTATAACAACCCATGGAGTCAGGTGGCCACCAAGGTCACCTGATCTTACTCTGTGCGACTTTTTTCTATGGGGGCATCTTAAAAATAGGGTGTATTCCACACAGCCTACAACTCTTCATGAGCTAGAAGTAAAAATTCGTAGAGCTTTCCAAGATATCACGCCCCAAATGTTGAGAAACGTTTTACATGAAAATATCACCAGAGTCAATAAATGTATTGACGCTGAGGGAATGCATTTCGAACATTGGTTTTGAATTTATTTTATCTTTAATCCTATCAATTTGAATTTTTTTTTTTTTCGATAAATCTGTTTTTTTGTAATTTGAATAATAATAATTGGATTTTTTGGTATTTCATTCCAAAAAATTACTTTCTATTATATCATTAGAAAGGAATGGTTATGCTGAATAGTACAGGCAAGAAAAAGTTGTATGTTCCTATTTAAGTTATGGACCTACAGAGTATTGTTTTTTCCCAATTTTTCCAATATTTTTTTTGGCGGCTTTTTATAACGCCGACGAATGAAAATAAAATATCACAGTAGTAGCAACTGTTATCAAGTGACGTATGGTTTCCATAGCCAACTTTTCAATTTTTGGCTGTCATTTTGCTTCCACGGCCTACTCGGTGAATTTCAATAATAATTTTTTTCTGATCTAGTTTCTGGTTAGATACCAACTTGTGATATGTCATTAGAAAGGGAATTGAATGCTGAATAAAGCGAAAAGAAAAAAAATAGGGTTTCCATTTAAAATAAGAAAGTTGATGTTACTTCCGGTCAGACCGGAAGTTAACTTCGACATGTCAATATGCTCAAATTCTAGTTCTTATGTCATTATATCGACGCTTCAAATTTCACAAACCTACTTCATACACTATCTGAGATATTCCGTAGGCAATACTTCCGTAGCCACCCGGTATATAGGTTTCCGCGGTCAGATATTTGAAAACTAAAAGTTCGGGTTGAACCGCGTCTAGAATTTGTTGAAATTCGACGTTTCGGCTCCGATTTTGGAGCCATTTTCAAGAACTGAAAAAGAAAGAAAATTAATGAAAGGTTGAAACGTAATTCTACGCTGAGGTCTCAATCTGCCTACTCCTCAGGTATAATTACATTAGGTTTTTGTGACTTGTCATCGGGGTCTCAACCTGCCTACTCCCTAAAACCTAACGTAATTATACCTGAGGAGTAGGCAGATTGAGACCTCGGCGTAGAATTACGTTTCAACCTTTCATTAATTTTCTTTCTTTTTCAGTTCTTGAAAATGGCTCCAAAATCGGAGCCGAAACGTCGAATTTCAACACATTCTAGACGCGGTTCAACCCGAACTTTTAGTTATATTTTTCGAATACAATATTTCTTTCATAGGAACATACACATAAAACAAAATAAAAATTATTGACATTTTCTTTATAATTTCCTCCATTGTTCAATAACGAAATTCTTTCGATGACTTGGCACTTCTATTACCACACAATTTCCCTTATATCCCTGTCAAACATATGTGATATCATATTATGGACTTTCAGTTTTGGCTTGAAACATATTGGAGAGGCTTGATTCTTTGAGTATCGACGTTTATACTTTCACTTCAGCAACAGTAGACATACCAGGTAATGAATAATTCCAGGAGTAGGATTTCCTGTACTTTACTATTTGCTTGTTTGTCACGTTTTTCCTCATATTCTGCATGTTATCTAAAAAAAATATTAATAATAAAGTAGCAAAATACAATATTCCACAAAAGGGTGAAATCGAAAATGTCTCAGAATGTTTTCACCAGTTAAGTTTTTGCCTCTGACTTATCTTTTCTCAATACAAGTTTTCTGAGTCATAAAACGTCTTCCAAAAATATCATAATCAAATTAAGAAACTGTAAGAGATTGAGCTATATATTCCTTCCTGCAATGCAATATGCTTCAAGTAGATCATAGTAGGGGGAAAAATATTATTTTAACTTAAATTAGGTGTCAGCAGAATAATGATATCTCAAAAAATATTAACAAGAAATGGAAAGATTTTCAATATAAATATATGGTCTGTTCGTTAGTTAGCTTTTTGTTGGTGATCCATAGGAATAAATAATACACGAGTAATGTCTACCAACCTTTTAAGATACACAATCAGATTGTTCCGTTGTAAGATTTTCATTATCTTCTTTGAGCACTTCTTCGTTTGCTGTGAAAACAACAAATGTTAGAAAAAATGTCAGTTTATTTTCTGTTTAATCACTATTGAAATCATTGTGGATTTGTTCACTTGAACAGTTTATTTCTCGTTCTTCATTGTGAAGTGAACTTCCTTGAAGAGCATCATGAGAGTAGACAAAAAACAATCAATTTTAGGTGAGGGTATATAGTACACTAGTTTAAAAAAAAAATCTTGCACTTTTCACAAAATACATATCACTCCTAGAGAAATGATTATCATGTGTATTCTTTCTCAGTTTACTGACGTAGTATTTTCATCCACTGGGATTGTGATGAATTCTTGGGTAAACTGAAATGGTGTAAATAAACATTGCAAGGAAGTAAACACATATCCATGTGATAAATTTCTTACCAATGATATGAACCGGGACTCCAGAGAAAACAAATTTGTATGAGTCTTGAACTTAAATAACTATTATGTTATGAACTTACAAATTATAAACACAATATAATATGGAACCAATAAACCAAAAACGAGAAAAGAGGAAAATTATTATAAACATCGCCAAAATACCAGTTGTTATCTACAAGAAAATGACACAAAAATGAATCTTTCGATCTTTGATTGACGACAAATATCAAAATAACGCAAAAAGTGATTCCCGACATACGATCATTTCTAATTTGGGTAGCAACGAAGGATGTAAGACAGAAACAACACTACCAGCGTCGTTCTTAGTCGTAATTTGGCGCATGTGCAGTAATTCATCGTTGCCAGACGCTCAATTGTTTCAGCATCAGACAGGCTATCCTTATTGTCAATATTCGTAGTTAATACATACATGCTTATTACATTTTTCACTAATACTTTGTCTACCTTTGTCTATTTTCTTTTTCTTTTCCTTTTTGTTTATTAATTTTTTTTGTCTCTAACTTCTTCATCTCCGTGTCCAATAGTGAAGTTCGATAAGGACAGTATTTTATACCGGATATTTCGACCGAACATCAATTCCGATGGCGATTTTCCAGTTGTCCCATGGGGTGTAGTATTATACATCAATATAAAGTCATGTAGTCACTTTATAGTCACGATCTCCTTTTGTATTAGAAATTTGAAGTCGCTTAACAGTGCCTTGTTCATATTTTCCTCTTCTCCGTTAGCTTGGGGCCAGTATGGTGTCGTACGAATGATAAGAATATTACTGTCTTCGCAGAACTTTTTGAATTCGACTCCTGCGAACTGAAGTTCATTATCTGCCCTGACGGATACGGGAATTCCTAGTTTAGCGAAGAGTTGCGTCAGATGGTTAATTATTATTGTTGCCGTTGTTGACCGCATAGAATTTATATCCTGATACCACGAATAGTCAATAACTACCAATACATGTTCCTGACTAGGAAGTAGGACCATTCAATTTATAGCCAGGACTCTCCAAGGGCCTGTTGGAAATTCGTGTCGGTTCATAGGTGCTGCTTTAGTCAGTATGCTCACGACTCAACAGTCTCAACAAATTTTAACAACTTCTTCTGCGTGGCGTACAAAACGGAGGAGCCATCTCTCGGTTTTGATGTAGGATTGAAGATTGCCTCAAAAGTTTTGTAATCTGTGACTAATTCAAATGTCAGACTAGTTAGGTAGTAGTAAAACCGTTCCACTGCCCAGATCAATGCAAGGTTCTCCTTACCAGCATCCGCAACAAGTCACGTGGCTCTGGTTTGATCGAAATAACCTAAAGTAGATGGTTTCGTTAAACTATGCTTCAATTTATCGAAATTTTGTTGGTACTCTGTTGTCGCGTTAAACGGTATATCCTTCTTCGTAAAACATCACAAAGGCTCTGTAACATTACTGAGATATGGAATTAATTTGCCCAGTTATGTTACCATTCCCACCAGGTTGATGATATCGCCGACCACATCGATTACATCCATTGGTGGTACGTTTTCGTCGACTCACCATTCTATTGATTTGTTGTCCAGATGCATACATCCCTGATGTCGATGGTTCCGTTCGACGCTTTATGATTTGAGAATTTGCCCAGTTATCGATGAGTTAATTTTTTAGGTTGATTTCAAATGCTTGCTGGGCAGTTTCACCGAAAGTGTATTTGCCGGCTTGTTGTCGAACACGCAGTATGAATTTATTCAAGCCTTCATCTTCTAGCGGCTTCACGATTCGGGACAGGCGTATTTCAAATGTAGAATTGCACAGTGGTGAAAAATATCCAGTCAATTTATCGACTAATGTCTGAAAAACGTCGTTTCTTTCCTCCGGATGAAAAGTTTTGATTACCCATGGTAAGTTGAAAACAATCTCTTGGACGTTCATAAGATATGCGACGGATAAAACTGGACATCCACAAGATATCGACAATATCCATAACGGATGTCCAATGGGCATCAATCGTATATTCGTGTGTTGTATGGGACGTGAAATATTCAAGTTTCGTTTAAAATAAACTAGTTGGATGGCAGCTCTTCATAGGGATAATTGCACGGATTTGACAGGATATAATCCGTTTGTGTATGCTCTGCAAATTTCATCACAGGTAATGAACTGACAAAAACTCATTACCTAAATATGTGGGGATATAGTTGTTGTCCTCCTAACAAGTACCGTTTCCGCATGCGACTGCCGTTACCCGATCGACGCAAAGAGAAATTTGGGTGAGCAGTCGAGTGCGAGAAAGTACCTTTCTCCACGATCATCACAGAATTTGCTAATTCTGAAATGAAATTTTATTACAGAATGCTGGAATTCTCTCTCTTGAGATTGAAGAAATATTCTGCAACATCTCTACCCCCATGCAATTCAAATGTATTTACATTTTCTCTCTTGTATAAGAATAATATTCTCACACTGGTTAGCAATAATAACATTAGCCTTGACGCAGTTGATTGTCACCGTAGTGGCAAATTTCAGTAGTGTCAAAATTATTGCTGTCACGTTTTCATTCGAAAATATAAAAAGTATCATGAATGTATCCAGTGATTCAGAATTAGAGTGTGAAAATACACCACCTGAAATTACAAAGAGTACAAATAATATACTGAAAAGTTTACTTACTACCAAAACACCCGAATAATTGAGACTCGTAGTATTGATATACTATTTATCAAACATATTTTAATAAGAGGCCGGATGGCCCAGATGGTATAGCATTGGCATAGTAGACGAGAGATCGTGGGTTCAAGCCACCGACAATGCAATTTTTTTTAATTCAATAGTTTATTCTTAATGCATCTTTGCGATTAAAAAATTAGTTCTGGTTAGTCCAGGATTAGTCCTTTCTGATAAACAGTGTTTTTAAATAATAGTTATTATTTCGTGTGGAAATTATCTTTTGTTCGTTTCCATTTAAAAATATTTTAAAATGTTTGATCGTGGAGAAAGTATAGTCTGCTACTCGGTTAGAATGAAAATTCGTGATGCTCGTAGTTCCTCCCGCTCGCCTTCGGCTCGCGCTCGGAACTCGCATCGAATTTTCATTCTAACCTTGTTACAGAATATACTATTCCGCATGAGTTCGGATCAAGACGTTTTCTTCAAGCGCATTGAAAAATCTAATATAGCGCTCTTGAACAAATTTTCGCGGGCTGGAAAAACTCACTTGATTTGATGTAATAGTGAGTACTGTTACATGTTTCAATAGGTAATCTGTATAATAAAACGATGTTCTGAATTCAAGGGAATATGCATGTCTAGATTCAGTGTGAGATAAGGATTCATATCTCTCGAACGAAATCGGTGAATAAAATGATTTTATGAAGGGCCGCTCTGAGTTGAAAAATTTAATGGCTTTTGACAAGACATCCTAAGAAAGAACAGTCAAGGGTTTTCAGCATGTCGAGAAAAGAAACAAGGGTTGAGATTCAATCGGTGTTGAACAAACTTAGTGATGAATTGGCTAAGGCTTTTGCAGCCAAAATTTTCACTATCACTTCGACACTCCCAAAGAACAGACTTAACTCATTTTTGGTCATATTTCAGAAGAGCCGAAATACTGAATTTATTTTTTTTCAATATTTTAGATGAAATACAATTTTTTTCAAGTAGATTTCTTCGTAACTACTTGTTCTAGAGATACGGCTTTTTTATCGTCAGTATCAGTTTTTTGAGCTGAATACGCCTACACCTATAACTGAAAATAGCTGAAATTTTAGTTACGGCTTTGTTCGTTGGGGGTATCGACTTTTTGATTCGGGTTCAAAGGCCGTCGTGATTTGGAATAGTTTCCTAACGTTTCGCTAGAGCTAGTGGCTAGATGAACAGACCTCTTAGGAAGCTAGCAACTTGCACTAGCGAAACGTTAAGAAACTATTCCAAATCACGACGGCCTTTAAACCCGAATCAAAATAGTGATAGTGAGCCTTAGTGATTGTTTGGGATGGTTGAAAGTGTTGAAACCACCCGTGGAGGTAGGCTGATGCCACTCTCTAATAAGTCCAATAGAACATATTTATGTAAATTTGCGTAGGGTCGATGTGTTTTTGCTTAATTTGTATATCAAGTAAATAGTTTTACGGTATAATTTCAACACTTTTCAATGTCCCTCAATAATAATAATAATAATATAGTTTCGTAGGGCGGGTGGTTAAGCGCCTGCCTGGTAACCGAGAGGTTCCAGGTTCGGTTCCCGGCCGGGGCGGGCTTTTTTCATTTTCAGATATGAAAGTCTGAATGATTGAAGCTCGTGTTGGCTGGGAATAATCCTGCACGATTCACTGTTGCGTTAATAATTAACAGTGCTGCTCCTAAGGTGGCGTATAGAGTTAGTAACAAGATCTATCCAGAACACACGGCTAATGACCATAGCAGTCGATACCAAAACAACAAAGAAAAAAAATATATATATAGTTTCGTTAAAAACTTGGGGCGTGTTGAGTCTATTTCAAAGCAATGCTTGTTTGGATTGTATTTGTTTTTTTTATATCACCGTGTTATTTAATATAAGCTTCAGGCATTCATGTAACGTATTTTCATAATTTTGAGGGGTTTATGAGAGCGAATATGATTGAATAATAATAATAATTTGAATATAAATATGGCCATATTTTTTATTGTTATTATAATAGTAGTTTATTTGAAGGTGGTTGACAATGTGTTACTTTGTGTTCAGGGCTTCCATTGTCTAAAGAAAAACAAAGAAAATAAATTCTCTGTATGTATTTATGACTCACAACGTTTCGGTAATTAAAAAATCTATTACTGTTTTCAAGTATATGAATAGCGACAAAAACTTGGGATATGGTTTATATATACAATTGTGTCACATATAATGGTAGTGATCTAATTTTTAATTTGGCTGTTGTTTCATTACTGGCTTTGTTCTGAAAGTGAACCTAGGGCTGAAATTGATACATGCGAATATAATTTCGATTTGGAGAAAGAGCTGATGGACTATAATTGAAGATTGATATTTTAGTGAGTTATTGGCATTTAGAAAAATGAATTTTCAACAGTAAAGCGATCTTTCATGTATATGAGAGGGTGGCCATTTTATTGAACATACTTGATATTATTGCTTATTTGCATATACGGAGTGAATGAATTCTTACGGTTGGTTATCTTTACGAATATTTACATTTTACACATTCGGTACTTTTAAATTTTCTTTATCACTTTCTACCACTTTGCTTTGGTAAATAAAGCTAGTTCGTGGAGCTTAGCTGACTATTATTATTTACCCCTCTTCGACCCCTCATACAAGATCCACGCATATGTAGCGAAATCTACAAATCTACATCTTGGCCTTCGTGGTGGAGAAACCAGTAGAGCTGTGAAGTATAAAGTTGAGCATTCTGGCTTTTGGAGAAGGCTATCCCCTAAGCCTAAATCGAGGATTCAAAACTATAGTATGGGTCTAGTGGCAGCAAAAGTATAAATAACATCATAAACTTTGATTCATTCTTAATATAAAATAATTATTCCTAGGATCAACGACTGAGGATTGGTTGTTTGTCTTGATGTTAGTTCAAAGTTGAACCAAAGATATCATCAACACTCTAGCGATTTATTACAGTAGTGGCAGCGGTAGGATGTTCTTTTTGAGAGGGTTTAAGAAGGCTGTTACGTTATTTTTGAGGGAGTCAAAAAGGGTTGGATATTCTTTTTGAGGGGGCGAAAGGGGGTCGAAAAAAAAATTCATTACTTACTCCCTACATTGTGAACAGAGATACAAGGTGTGATCCTTTTTTAGAGGAAGTGAAGAAACAAAAAGGTTGAAGAAAGGATAGTGAAGAAAAAGGTTGATTGTAATGCGGGATTTTTTGTTGATTGCTTTATGAATAACTTCTGATGTATTCGAGTGTCTAATGATTGCATTTTTTTTAACAGATGGATGAATTCTGTTTTTCTAAAACAATGTTGTTGCAATTCAAATTAACAAAGTTACGTAGTTAGCAAATCGATGAGTCGCGCTAACAATTTTTATCCCGTTTCAAAAAGTTGGAAGAAGAACCTGCCTTGGATATGTTGTACAAAAACAAATGTTAATAATATAAAACTGGAATTGAGCATTGGAAATCATCAGTATTAAAGCAACTTAATTTGATGAAACAAGAATGCAGTTTGATTTCATTTTATCTCATAAATTTTTATCAATCTGTTGAATTCATTTCATAAAGGACCGCGACAGTTTTAATTTATTCCTTACCATTTGAGTGAGTGTCTCATATATGTGATCACGATCTTCAGTGGATCTCCAAATATCTTCTACTGCTAGGAGAGACCCATCTGAAAATAATGAAATAGTGTATATCTAGTAAAAAAAGCGGACAGTCTTAAACGACGTGAAGATTATCTCTCAAGGCACAAGCTGTAACAAAGCAACACGAATGTGATTTCTTTTACGTGATGAGCATTCATATAGATGAAGAGCTTGCTACGGAGGGGTACGGGTGACTCGGTACAGTCGAAATGATCACCATTAGAGGATATGTTGTTAGCGAAATAGTAAAAGTCGGCAGCCAGACGTTATCCTGGAAGTATAATGCGGGGGTAAGGGGTCGAATACCTCAACCTGTATGCCTCGAGGAAAAAGGGATCTTCATCAGTCCTAGAGAGTGGTATTAAAATACACGCATGCTATCCGAATGGAGTTTGGGATCGACAAATGTGCCACAGTTCATCTCCAACGAAGACGATGCGAAGAATATAGATAGGAGATTCAGCTCATAGACGGAAGCTTCCTTCATAATTTTGATGCTGGAGAAGGGTATACTTACCTATTGGTGAAACAATAAAGCTCCCAAGAGGTAACGACTATCAATAACTCTCTCCGCCGTGTAATAAATTCACTTCAGGTTTATTTATCAGATGTTGAAAATTAAACGACTTCGTGAAAAAACTATATCTATTCAGAGAGCGTAATCTCATCGTCTCGACTACATAAAACAAAGTTTGTTGAATCTCAACGCCTTTTCTTTCTGGATCTCATTATAGACTGAGAGCTGGCTGGCACTTTACGATAGGTATTCCAGGCAAGATGAGAATTTCAACAACACTTCTTTAATCATAGGCAGGTATAAAAGTGCAGGCCTGGCTGGAGGTTAGCGGTTGCCTTGCCATCCTTAAATTTTCAAAGTTGAATTTTTTTTTTTTTAGAAAAATGTTTTTTAGGCATTTTGAAACTTTTGTATGTTTTAATTTTATTATCAAATAGTTAAGAAATAATAAAGCCAGCTCATTTAACCGGTTAAAAAATTGGGCCAGGCATTTTCAAAATTGTTTTGCGATGTATTCCAAAAAATGTATTTTAGGCACGCTGCCATCTTAACAGCATAAAATAGGTAATTCAAAATTAATTACAAAAAGACAGATTTCATTCAGTGGGGTTTTTGTCAGGCGATCAAGACGAGTAGCAGTGCGGGTAAACAGCGCTATGGGTACCTACGCTGAAGTGCAAGAGAGATCGTTTATTGGCAGCCGTCTTAGTTGAAGGGCGCTGCGTTAGGATTGGCTCTGGCGAGGTCACGTGACTCTCAGTACCCATATGTTCGTCAATTTCATTTTCGGAGTACTTTATTTGATTACATGAAAATACTCAAAATAATTTTTGGAGTAGTATATTTAATTAAGCAAAAATAGCTGCAATAATAACGCATGTTAGACTTATAATAATAATAATTTCATCAGGATTATTATTTTTATTTGAAAAAATTAATGATTTAGGAATAATTTAATTTTCAGCAGTAACGTTTTTAATAATTTTCGAATTTTAATATGTTTCTCTGTAAATGAAAAGGGTTTTGTATTTGGTATGAATTTATTGATGTGCAAAATTTTCAAGCAAAATAAATAATTCTTCATGGACCAACGGATTATTTATTCATCAAACAAACATATAAAAACATTTTTTTATTCAGTATCAGTTTCATCTTCTTCAGCAAACTCATCGTCGGAGCTGGATAACTCTTCTTCTATGTATTTTTCTCTTTCTTCTCCTTCTTCTTCTGTAACATCGGAAAATAGTTATGCATGTAGGTTTAATAGATCATGAAACGATTAAATGTTAATAAAAAAAAATTGAGAGAATAAATTTATGGAAAGAATAGTAGTCAACTCAAATATTTTTTAAGTTTTTCAAATCCTCAATTAATTTTTTTTTCAATAGAAATATGCAATAATTTAAAATAATTTTAACTTACTCATAGTGTTTGTACTATTCTTCTGGGTCTCCTCATTGATGATAGCATCTAATACCGATTGTGGCAAACAGTCTCCGTCAAACCAATGAAATTCTAGGATATTTGACTCTTCTTGCCATCCATTTCTGTGTGGTTTTAATGAACTGGGATAACGTCGATACGCATTAGGCCAAATACTAGTTATGTACTGTGATCTTAATAATTGCTGCTCCAATTCAGCTTTACAGGGAGGTAAAATAGAGGGATCACAACTTTTTAAAGAATTTTTGAATGACTCATTTGTATTAGCGGCTTTGTAACTTGCACATAATTTTTTAAATCTTGCATTATTAATATCTGTGGTATTTTTGAAACCATACATTTCACAAACAAATTGTTCTAATATTTCAAAAGTTTCTTTATGATTACCAGTCATGTGAGCAGCCCCAAGATTAGTGAATGCCGTTTGGTAATGTTTATTTTCCTTTAATATTTTGAAGGGTCTTATCTTGCCATTTTGGAAAAATGATGGATTGTAATCACATCCGGTTATTGCGTGAAAGCCATGTAAGCTCCTGTACAAAGATTGGCCTAATTCGTTGGATAGTTTAGTGATATTTATATATCTTCTTGCATTACCGGTACCATATTCCATAAAAATGTTGAGGGTATCACTTGACATATGATCCATGTTTCCTAACATGATGATGAGCACGTCGTTATTCCTTCTGTTGTCAATTTATTTTTTATTTTCATTTATTTCAGGTTTTTGTGAATGTGGTAAACGGTATGGATTCACTTATACCGAAATTGCATCGTTTTTCAAATGTATTGTCTGTTTACAAACATTCCTAACCACAGGAGGTCATTTTCAAAGCGGAACACGTCTGCACACTTTGCACAAATTTTATCAACAGATATTTTTTCATCATTATTTATGAAATTGAGAAACTTATTTATGCACTAAACTGAAAAGTGTGCGTTTCCAAAAGTATGAACACCATATTCTAATATATTTTCAGTTTTGGATCTAAAATTCTTTTATTTCATTTCTGTATCGGTTATATTCAGAATTTGAATAGGTATAACATTGTTATGAGGATTTGCGATAACTTCCGCGGTATAAACTCAATCAGAAATTTCTTTTGGTATGAAAATACAATCATCTGAATTTTGTACTTAAAATACTTGATAATTTCGCACGGAATCGTTGAATAACTTTTATACTTTGATTGCAGTGGAATCGAAAGTTTCTGATGGTTTACATATAAATAAAATGTGCATAATTCGTAGTTTGATATTGCAGAGCGTTTAACAAAGAAATCTGATCCAATAATACCATAATATCACTCCAAACTCATTCATCACATGGAATTCGTGACCTATCTTAACTTCAAGTAGTTCCAATGTAATATTAGCCGAGGCTCGCGTGAAGACCAAACCGGCTATGCCGTTTATTTTGATTCTATTTATCGTATCGACAAACTCAATTTTATTTATACATGATGTAAAAATGACACCAAGCACCAATATCTAATAAAAATTTCAAATCAATCTTTTCGTACATACGTAATTAAGACCATTCATACATAAAACTTCACAATCACTGACATTTTCACTGGATTGCACGATAAAACTGATAAGCTTTGTAACGAAAATATTGTTACATCTAGCGAAATCTAATAACGAACATGTTAACTTGTCTAAAGAGTAGACAACAGAATTCTCTCACTAGCTAAGACGTTCAGTGACAGCTGATGGCAAATAGCTGAACTTGTCTAAGGGTAAATTTCATTTGTAGACATACCCATCTGGGTTGATAACGTTGGGTTCATGTCACTGACATGATGTCGGAAATCGAGTTCGAGAATTGGAGAGGAGGGATGAGTCTCTTCTTAGTTTGGCTGTCGAGGGGTGAAGAACTCGCTTGGTGGTGTATATCAGGTGACGGTAATAAATCTAAATCCATATAAATTGATGCCATCATAAGTATTTTTGAATGACGTCAAGTGAATAATACTGGGAATTAGATTGTCGATCAACTCCAATCCAGAAGGAAGTGCCAATTGCAACGGAATTCATGATCTAATAACCTGTTGATCAACCATCGATGATGGCCTTCTAGTTGGGTCCAGTGTTGCGATGATAAACAGTTATTAATCACCTAGGGCAAATCCTGAGGTGTGATCACGTGGAAAATAATTACTAAGAAACCTGTAAGTGTCAAATAAAATATTTATTTGTCGATGCATGTTGCATACCACAAAGCGACACCATTTTGTCACGCTGACGATCCTATCTTTTCGTTTACCGTCAAGTTAAACATTTTCAAGTTTAACATATATATCGGAGTGCTAACCTCAAAAAGTCAATTTTGATTTTCGGGACAACTAACCTCAAAACTTGTGGACTTTGAATATTGACATTTATTAATCTTCATTTCTATATCTTTTTTCTATTTGTATTCACATATATATATCACATTTTCAGTAATGATTTCAAGTAAAGTTTTTCATGGTGCACCATTAATATTCTCCTGTTAAGATATCCTAGATCTAAGTACTCACACATCTCAACTCCTGTGTTGAAGAGTAAGTACATCATTGCATTATAATGTAATATTATATCACTTATTCAGTGAGGAGGGTATCGTATACTGTTGACTTTCAAATCTGTGATAAACTAACATCTATCAAACGTTTTCATGAATTCGACCCCTATTTACGAGGGAACACAAGGAAATTGGTACAACCTGGAGGCGTAATCCATACCAGAGGATTGCCTGAAATTGTTCCTTGAAGTGGCATCTCGTTCGTACTCTGTTAGCAGAACAACAATTACAACGTTCCAGTTATCACTAGCCTGTGAATCTACACACTGTATGAACTAAAGTAACCTGTGTCCTCGAAACAAATTCAGTAATTTTTCACAGATTTGTTATAAATATTTGGTCTAACCTCATAATATTGTTTGAATATCAACTTGTTACTTTGACACTACATTTTGTTGAATTTATTAATATATATTTGTTTTGAAATATTTTTTTATTGTTGGTCTGGTTACAGAAGGAAGTCAATTTATCTTATTTCAATTATCTATCATTAGGTATTTTGTACTTTTTATTCCTGTTAAATTAAAAATTGCTGGCGTCCAAGCCAGTCAAATTCTTGAAGTTCAAAATTTAAAACACTTGCCTGTCACATAAAAAATCCGAAACTGGCAATATAGTCCAAAGAACCTACGCCGTTCTCTGCTGAGCAGTCAGGCAATCAAAGTAACCCCGGTTACGTTACAGCTTGTAAGGAAGAGTTACTTAATTCAGCATCCTGAGAGTTCTCTATAAAAAAAACCTCTTCGTGCTGGACTAACAAGTTGGTGGTTGTTATTATTCCAACGTCCTCTAAAATTTTCCCGAAAATGTCCACGATTTTGACCACCAAAACTAATTTTACTATTTGAACTACTTCCTCTGAAATAATTAGCTTGTGAGTTATAGAATTGCCAGGAATTGGAATTTGGTCTTCCATAATTATTTTGCTGATTATTTTTTGACAATTCTTGCAACCAATCGAAACCATCAATTCAAAGCATTCATGTACGTTCAGGTCAATCACAGCATTATTGTAGTGGGAATTTTCTATCTTGAAAACTGCCGCGGGAATTTTTTGTGGTATTTTGTTCTTATTGTGTGAAAACTGTTACTTTTGATTTGACGTATGTCATCAGTTTGCATGAAAAGTGAAAAATGATTCGAAAACGGTTTAGTACATCATCATTCGATGATATTTTAAGAAAATCAACGAAAATGCATGTAAGAATACTATTTTGACTAACGTGTCAATTTGGAAACTATTGATAACCTATATATGGAACAGAGAGAAAGCGATAACTCTCAATCCAACAGAACAAAACAATGTTACGAAATCCTCCAGCAAAGGACAAAACACCCATAATAATTGTGAATTTCTTGCTGAGAACTTCAAATTCCATAAGTATTTCATTCTGTTTATAGTGATTCAAGTAAATTGTTGAAATGAAAATGTTATATAGAGAATGGGTCTATGTTTGGGGCATCAAAAAATGATCTATCGAATACCACACGATCACCAAATTTTTTCTCAAACTTGTTGCCATTTGGCAACAAGTTTTTGAAAAATCTGTCAAATTATTATTATCACTTTATTCTCACTCTCTTGTGATATTACAACTGAAATTTGCTGACTTATTGTGCGGTTGAAATTAATAAATTTCGAGCTTTCTCGTATGTGAAACACTTGCGAAGAAGAGGTTGCACCTCCCGTACTTTCTTCACCAGCAGCTCTCGTTATCGCATCTTCCCATGTGTTATAATTCCTAGCCTTTATTACAGTTCTCAAATCGTGATTCCGCTGGCCACTAGCGGAAGCATTTATGGCTAGTTTTCGTTCGATTCTTTAAGAATTTTCATTGCCTCGGCATTTCCGCTGAACTGTGCCAGTAAATCCTCGATAGATTTACCAAATTCATTCACCGATTTATGTTTTTGTTTTGCGTTATGTAATTCAACTGATAGACTCGCCGCCGAATGTTTTCTCTGCAAGTGTTTCTTGATATCTTTAATTAAATCATTATTTGACGGGTATGATGGCTCTAATCTCATTTTTGCACCTTGTGACAACTAGCTTTAAGAACATATTTTGTTAGTACTACTTTTCCGTCATTGTCTAAAATACTATCGAATTCAATGGCATCGATTAACTGTTTTACAGAGTTTTTGGAATTATTGATTACCGGCGCCGTGAACATTTCCTCATTCCCGGAATTATTTATTTACATGTTGTCTGTACTGAAGAACTGAAGAATCCCGAAAAAACCACTCTGCTCGAATTGAGTATATAAGTCGACACATTTCACTCAGAAGAGAAGTTTTAGGAAGTTTTGAAGAAGTTCATAAGTGTTTGAAATATTTAGCTAGTTGAAGCAGTCCAAGTGTTTTATCAGTCAGTGAAGTAGTTCTTTGATTATAGCGAAGTTAATAAAAACAGTTTAGTAGTTTGCAGGGGAAAGAGCGAGAAAATGAAAAACAAGTACGGGAAGAAGGAAAACAAGAACGAGAAGAAGAACCCCAGAAAATTCTCGAACAACAAAAGAACGAATTAAAACGAATTGAAAAACAAAGAAAAACAGACTTTCAGGAGGTTCTAGGACATCAAGACAAGTTCTTCCAACACGCGTTACAGAAAATCGAAGTACGAATAGAGGAACTGAAAGGAAAAATATAGAAAGACGTCAAGAAAATCGACGATGGGGTTGATAAGGAATTTAATACAGTGCGCGATGAGATGAAAGGACTAGAAAAGCAGATAGCACTCCTCAAAAACCAATATCGTCGAGACAGGGTTGCCACATCAGGAATTTCCGTAAAACCACCAACTTTCGATAGACAGACCTCTTGGTCCATTTATCGCCGGCAATTTGAAGCTGCGGTAGTAGCTAATGGATGGGGCGGTGAAGGAAAAGCTATGGCACTCATAGTAGCTTTGAGAGGGCCAGCTTTGGGTATGTTGCAGACAATACCTATCGAACTGCAAAATAAATGTAAAGACCTGATTACTGCATTGGAGTTACAGTTACAAGCGTTGCAGATATTCTACGATGGAAGGAAAGCTGAACGAAAAGACCCACCTGGAAGGAAATCTCCATTCGATCCCCACCTTTAAAGGCATTGTGGGCACAATGAGATTCCCTGATTGCTGATAATGGTCTTTTGAAGAGAGCTTGGGAATCAGCCGATAGCAGAAAAGTGATTTCTCAATTAGTTGTACCTAGGTCGAGAATAAGTAATGTCTTGGAAGAAATTTATGGCGGCAAATCAGGTGGACATTTTGGAGTGAATAAGACTTTGGAGAAAACACGGCAGAGGTTTTACTGGATCCAATGTCGTGAAGATGTAGAAAGATTGTGCTGAAGATGTCCGAAGTGTGAATCAAGCAAAGGCCCCAGGACAAGATCGAGAGGAGAGATGAAACAATCGCCATCGATGTAGCTGGATGACGAATGATTGCAACAAATACATCCTCGTTGCCATTGAATACTTCAGCAAATGGGTTGGAGCTAGTTTGACCACGAATTTTCAAGAAAAAGATTGGAGATAACTAGTGATAGAATGAAGGCTTGATGTGATCTCAAGGCCAATACTGTCGGATTTTAAGAAGGAGATCGAGGAGGGTTGTGCGTCGTAAGAAAGGAGTGTCTCCCAAATTAACACGATCTTGGGAAAGACACTATACGATAGTGAAGAGAATTAACGACGTGGTCTATAGGATTCAACGCAGCCCGAGAACAAAAATGAAGGTCGTTCACCTAGAAAGACGTAAACGTTATAATGGAGACAACGACACATTGTTTGATCGGGCCAATCAAAATTTAGAGGGGGATAACAAGTAAATCAAAGTGCTTGTCAAAAGGAAAAACAAGTAAAAAAAATTAACAATTTTTTTTTCTGGAAACTTGAAATATTTGTACTGAATTTAAAAATTCCCCGCATTCTGATTTTTTATCCCTGGGCACTCTCAAACGTAATGATTAATCTGCCGATATGATCGAGCAAACAACAGGTTTTCTGGTTTTTGCAGCTTTGAAATAGTGATTCCTGTTTTACCAGAGGCGCAACTACATTTTGGTCTACTCGGACGTGGTTCTTCGAATAATTTGGATTGAACTTCTTCACAGGTAAGTCGTTTAATTAATAATTTTTTATTCCAGAATCTACTAGTGAAATGAATTTGAAAAATCGTTGTACACTCCCAAAGAATTCTGTACAGTTCGTTGCAATGCTGCACGTGCGGCAAAACTTTTGAAGTACGCTTAGGTTACTGCCTATCATCAACATTTACAAATTTCTCCAGTTCATGTTGATATTGTCTATTGGGTGTATTATTTGTGGATTGGCGGTAATATTTCTTATTGGCGTTACAGTGGGTATAAAATTTCTATACACCTCACAAAATGAGATAGATATATTGAAATATTGTATTATTTTTGACTAAATTGTTGACGACTGATTTACTGAAAAGATAGAATAACAAGTTTATTAAACAGTTCTCATCTATACCACCATGAAATGGGGCGAAAATTAAACTTGTCCACCAAAATCTTTCATTTTCGTGGCATACATTACGGACGATGACACCGTGACGGAATATTGAAAGATAAGCAATTCCAAACAAATCATATTCAAATCGATTCAAAATCTACTCTGTAGATTTGACTACACTTGATACAGGGGGGTAATTCCGCTTCATAATTTTTCATATTTATCTTCAATAATTTAGACCCAAATTGAAAATACAGCGAACGTTCGTTGAAAGCGCTCGAGCAACAGTGCGCTCTTAGTTACCGTCTGCTTCGATTTGATCAATAATTTTTTGTCAGATATTTCATATATGGCTTTTATAATCTATGGTTACAATATTCAATTAATCGGCATGCATGTATTTGATGCTTTTTTCATTTGAAAATCTTTCCACTATTTTCATGTTTATATTGACCTTTCTGGCCGGACGCTCCCACTTCAAGCCATGGGATCGCGCTGACAGACCAGGCGATTTCAAATTGGATACACAAACTTTTGAAATACGAATCAGTCATGTGGAGATGTCAAGATTGTATATGTAGCCAGCTTCTAGACTAATGGATTTCATCTTCTTTATTTGTAGATTGTGCTTTTCAACCGAAGGAAAAGGATCCCTTTTCTCCGTATAGGACAGCAACAGAGCGGCTCTGTATGCGGCGTTACTGATTTGTTGAAGCTTCAGGGACTTGGATAGGTGAAGCAACCTTCGTGTTCTGATATTCCTAATTGGTGGTGCGATTTAAGCGATTAGTGTTGCCAACTAACGAAAAGTAACTATCTAGTTTCATCTTGCTTCAAAAGATGGTCACTTGGTGACTGAAGAAATGTGTCAAAGTGTTGAAAATAGTTGTTGGAATAAAACTCAATTACCACACCAAAGGTTCCAAACAGTTTTGAGCAAATATATTTTTGTACCCTATAAATAAATGGAATGTTATTTATGCAATGCTTCACGTTCGATAATTAATTTTTGGGACTCGTGTTGCTTGTCCAAGAATGTCAGCTTTTTCTACTAGGTACACAAAACACTACTTCTGCAAGTTAAAATATTGACAAAATCCACCTTGTTTCCAGGCCATCAAGCACAAAACCGGGACACCATAACTGATATGATAGACAACGTGATATTCTGTAGTAACTACAATTTTATGGTTTACATCGTCACATGAGTCGTTCAACGTCCGTGATTGCTTCTTGGTTATGAATAGACCATTTTCGTAGTCCTAGAATCGCTCAATTATAATTCGATTTTAGGAATACTCTTTCATACCTTTTTGATATTAATTTTCCACCCATCCATCACTTTGTCCGAAATTTTAACGATTTCCTTTATGCATTTGCAAAAATGTTCGAATGATAAATGGTCCATTTTTATCTGAAAAAAAGTAAATTATTTAATATTTATTAGTTGTTGAGCATGAGCATGTCCAGTTCATAGTGTGATGTATTCAATATTTTATATTGCATTAGAGACTTGACAACGTCGCCAATGGCAGTCTATCTACGGTACGATGGGAGAGAACACTTGTCTCTTGAGCTATCATTATTAATAACCATTATTGGATTGTTAACTTGGGACAATAAATAACCTTAGTGTAAAACAAAATTTCATTAACAACAAACAATACATTACACGGTGGCAGCGGAAAAGCGCGCCGAGTTTATTTGAAATCCGCGTAAAAAACGGTTTGTGGAACACGTGGTGTGTTGGTACGATAGAACGAATTTGTGGAAATAGTTCGTGTGTTTGAAAAAAGGAATTTATTTTCTGAAGGTAGATTCTAATGAGAATGATTAAAGCGAATCAAACTGAATAGTTGATAATTTGCGGGTTTGCTGATACTTTGTAGTGTGAACTTATTCCGAAGTTAGTACTATACATTCGAATGAAAATGGCTCAAAATTCCAGAACACTTGAAGAATTCATGTTCAAGGGTGAAATGGCTTCCAGTTGGCGATTGTGGAAACAACAATTTGGACTATATCTGATTGCAAGTGGAAAAGTCGGATGAATTCAAAATCGCTATTCTTTTGAATTTGTTTGGTATTGAAGGCATACACATTTATAACACTTTCGAATATTCAGAAACTGAAGGCAGATCACGCTGAATGTGATTTTGCGAAAATTTGAGAAATATTTTCAAAATAGATCATCTCCCTAGAGAGTCTGTTGATCAATTTTTTAATAATAATAATAACGTTTATTATCAATAATATGCAAATACAGCAAGTATATAAAAGTCAATGAAAGAATATAACAAATAAACGTAATATGTCAAGAAAGCATCGCTTGTGTGTGACAGACATTTTTTAAAATACAATTAAGAAAATACGACAGACATTTTAAAAACCAATTAGAAAAATACAATACATTTTGATAAAAGAACATTTATGTAATTAAAGCAAATTATCCTAAAATAAAAAAATAACAAACAAAAATATCAATCAATAGTTGTAAAGAATCACTTTGATATTGATTTCACATAATTTTTTATAACAAGAAGAGTGTAAGTGGAGTCATAACTAAAATATAGTGTGTATCTCAGCACGGGGTTAAGATAAAATATATCTTTTCAGTTGCTTTTTGAATGCATTTATGTTTTTGATGTTTTTTAAGCTGTCTGGTAGATTGTTGTATAGTTTCAAACTCTGATATCTGTGGCTTTTCTGTCCGATACTTTTATTCATAAAAGGAATCTTGTATTTATATTCTGTTTCTTGTTTGATATTTATGATTTTTTTTATGCAACGCGTACTTATGTTTATGTAACCTTAATTTGCTGTAGTGGAAGAAAAGTTGTATTGGGTCCAATATTTCCGTTTCTTGATAAAGATCCTCTGAAGGGTGGGTTCTTTTTTTGTTGTAAATGATTTTTAAAAAACGATTTTGAGTTATTGATATTTTTTTCATTATTGTTTTACCTGCCGACCCCAATGCTAGAATCCCATAGGAAATGTGTGAAAGAATAGCTCTCAGTGTTATGAATCTAAATATTAAATATTGAAGTTTTTTGACAACGTGATTTATATGAGTATTGTATTTCAAATTAGAGTCTATAAAAATTCCTAAGTATTTTATATGAGAAACCGGTTTTATTTTGAAAAGGTTAGCAATATTCAAATCTGTCGAAGGAGGGGCGTTTCTACCAATGGTGTCCCACTAAACATGTAATGTTACAAAATATTGCCTCAATATTATGTATGGCTTGCCATTGTAAAATAATATAATATTGCATAAGGCTCACTGCTATATTTAAGTTTTTAACATAACCGAAAAAACTGCAGACAAGTTGTATGTCAGTTATAAAGCAAGCTATAGTCAAAATCGGTCTTAACGTGCGGGTGAGTGAGACTTTATTCGACTGTTTATTCCAATAACATTACACAAACGATTTCCGTGTTACACACACATGATACCTACCGTGAAAATATACCTTAATAAATACAAAACATTTTGGTAATCACTAGGTTTTTCGATTTTTCATATACTTGCTGACATTTGAACCCGCACGATAAGACCGATTTTGACTATATCGATTGAGTTTCAAGTACAATGTTGCCCACGATAAATGCAACAACACAGAAACTATCTACGAACAATGTGACTGCAAGTTACATTTGGAACTATAGAACAAATTCAAATCGCAATGTTGCATCAGTTTGAAATTCCATAATATTTACAACAATACATATGCTAACTACCAACAATATTGACAGTATTTAGAAAAAGCAATACATCTTCAGTTTTCGATTGCATCATCGCAGAAATATACAAAATGATACGATAGGGCAATTTTAAATAGTAAATATAAAGAAACTTGAAATTATATTTCATTTATCAGGAAATCAACCAACTTTAAATTTCCCGGTCTTGGAGGAGATGCCACCTAACGGGGCGACAGGCGACACGAGTCCCAGAGAAAGAGAAGCACGCACCAGTGCTGCCATTTTGTGAGTAATTACTCACATTTGTGAGTAATTCCATCGCTGTGGAGTAAAAGCGGAGTAATGGTATATTTGTGAGGATTCCGTTATTTCATGTGAAGTTAAGAAGAAGACTGGAATCAGATGTACAAATTGTATTTCATTTCTTGTTTCTCCTCAAGTTTCCACCTCTTGGTTCATTTCACAGCTTAGCCAATGTAGAATATAGCATACTTCACGCAAAAGTGTATGACTTCGAGTTGAGTATTTAAATTTCGAAAAGATGGCAGAACCAATAGAAAAATTATAGATAGGTGACGTCATGTCATTACATAGTGGCATTGGTTTCTTGGTGTTGCGAAATATGCCTCATAATCAATGTGTCAGTTTTTAGAAAAATCTTCGGCAGAATTTCATAGTTTTGGTAGTAAAATTTATGGATAATTGTCACATTTTTATTATTATTTACAGTTGATAATGACAGCTGACAGCATTTTTCCTTTATTCCATAATTTTTTTATTAGAAAAAGTTAAAAGGTACATCAAATCTCATCATCTCGGTATCAAAGTCGTTAATTCAAGGAAAAATCATGCGAGGATTCTGTGAGGATTTTTCATGTTTTGAGAGTAAAATGCGAGGATTTTGATACGATTTGGTGATCCTTTTGAACAGTTTCCATTGGCAGCACTGGCACGCACCTCGCGGCCCTCGCGCCATTATTGTTGTTGTTTTGTGCCGTGCTGTCTGGCCTTGCATATTGTTCTGCAATTTTGTTTTTGAAAGAGTTCACAGAGTGTTGAAGCAGCACAATGGATAATGTAAGGTAAGGCCATACATCATTTATTATTTTATATTTGGATGGTATAGGTAGGTTTGCTAATTCTGCGTTAAGTAGCTAGGAAAATATGTTTTCTCCTTACACTGCGATCTTTTGTGATTGCGAATAAATCTGATATTAGTGTCGTTTCGTGTTCACCTTATTGTAAAGAAGGAACGAAATCGTCGTAATCAATTTGTGTTCATTAAAATCTGATGATTTTCGATTGTGATTAGTGTGGTCGTTTTAAGATCCAAAAACATCGTAAGCAGTATTCAAATATGTCGAAAAAATGGTTACGTGAAGTGGTAAGACAAAATACCAAAAGAAAATTGATAAACTCGAAAGTTGAAGTTGAAACTGTTGATGCCCTTGAAGATACTCAAACTTGTTGCCCGGATATTGTACAAGATAAAAATGAGAACACATCATCAGTTACCTCTCCCCTCACTTTTTCCCCAGAAACCCGCCCAGTTATTGTTTCTTATTCAAAGGAATAAGGACTCGTTCAATTGTACATTCTTTAATGAAATAAGACCATAATTGTTGAGTTGACTAATTATAGATATTTATAATATTTTGGTTTCAGATGCAGTAAGGAATTCATTTCCATGCATCAAGGATGATGGATGCATGGAAATGTGATGGCTTGGCTACAATTTGCTAAAACACGGTACGACAGAGAGAAGCAGTAATCATTAATTTTTATTATGATGTATGATACTTTAAAATGTAATTCTTTCGAAATTCTTCAATGGTTTGTTGAGACAGTTGAGAGTGCTGTAAATTTAAAGTAGATAGTAGATAGTAGATGAAGTTGTCAAGCTTTAAGCTAAACATTCTTTTCAATGATTATTTTGTTTCAGGTACCTGCATGAGTGCCAAGTAGATTTTTTTTTTTCATTTTGACATTTTAATACAAGTTATTATTTGTTTTTTGTGATATTTCATAATTAAAGGTTTTATTATAAAATTTTTGTCTTTTTGACCCCCAAGACTTTCATGTGGACATTTAAAATGAACAACTTCTCATATATGTATAACAGAAGGATGAGAGAAATTAATTATTTATGGTTTCGAATGAAAATGCTATACTTATATACTGATTAGGTAATCATTTCAAAAGATTTTTTGGGTTCTCACTCCTTGTTTCTAAATACTAGAAAATGAATCTGATTTCCATAGAGGATACATCAATAGTGAATTATATTTTATCAAAACTGATCTGTCTCCCATGAAGATTGCATTCATTTTCTATCAATATTAGGTAGAAGCTAGAATAGTGCAAATTCGAAAATTCTTCAGTAGCGAACAAACCTACTGCAACTAACCTTGCTGCAATTACTAATTATGAAACATTACATCCAACAATTCATTTCAGTGGTTGCTGCAACACTGTCATAAGGCGACATTTTTAATATCACATTTGCAATTTTTCTGTATATTATATGCAATGTTGCAGTAACCTTGCTGGAATAAGTGATAATGGCATATTCCATTTGTAATATTGCTGAACGTCCGTTTCAGTAGTTGCTGAACCTTTGCAATTAGGTAGCAGAAAACTCTGATGTAACATTACACATCACGAAGAAAGGTTACTGAAATATTGAATGAATGTTACTTTGCTTAGTGGGGTATATTGGTAAATAATGGGTATTATCGAAATTAATCGTAAAGAGTTTATGAGCGAACCAGTTTTTGATTATACTGTTGTTTTTAGGTCGTTCCATGATGTGTGCTCATAGAAGATAGCGATATCATCGGCATATGTGAAAATTTTTCCCGCAGTAGGTATTGAGAATAAATCATTCAGATATATAGTCGCTTTTGTGGTCTTCAATTTTGACACATTGATGTCTATCTCCTAAATAGCTACTAAACATCTTCAGTGCGATTCCTCTTATTCCGATATTTTCGAGTGATATTAGTAGGAGTGGGTGACTAACGGTGTCAAAAGCTTTAGACACAGACAGCTGCTTTATTGGCATCCAGGGCATACCTACTACATTTCCGTTGTTAAGTCCAGAATTGCATCCTGCGTAGAGATAGATACCTTCTCGAAATCCATATTGTCTGTTTGGATGAGAAAATTATACTTTTCCATATAGGCAGATAATCTTGATTTTATTACTTTTTCAACAAGTTTCGATGAAGTTGTTATCAATGAAATAGGAGGAAATGGGTCTATAATTCACTATTTCATCCAAAAATTTCTCCTACTGTTTTCCATAATTTTGTGTTATTTGTTTGATTTTTTTCAATTTTAGCTTTGAAATTATTTCGAATTGAACTATTACTATATGTCGCTCGATAGAAAACAGTATGGTGACTCAGAAGAAAATATAAAAAGATTCTGTGAATGTGTGCAGAGCAGTGAATAAGCATTTCTTCGGAAATAAATTTGTAAACAATGGCAACAGGGCAACATCGTCCGCTCCCCTTGCGGGGCATTCGACACAGAGAAAAAACGTCAGTTTTTACGATAGGTCCGCAGAACTGGCTTCAGGAACATCTGATGGTAACGTAAACAAAAGATGTAATCGTTGTGACTATTTTCATCAAATTGGTAAGTGTCTTGCCTTTAATAGAATATGCAGTCTATGCCAAAGGACATTATAGCAAATGTTGTCCCAATAACAATTCTAGAGTTCATGAAATACAACATGAAACTGATAATGATGAACTTATAGACAATGAATCTTGTGATCCTAACTTGATTGTGTGGTCTATCACGATAAAACTGATATTAACTCTATTGAGTGGTTCGAAAAAATTTACTTCAGTGGTCGTATTTCGAAATTAAAAATTGACACTGGTAGCCAAGTGAACATTCTCAATTTTGATGATTTCTTGGACATAAATGATGAGACACTCGAACCTGTTAATTCGGTAGTGTATCTTATTCAGGCCATAAAATTGGTGTTATTGTTCAGTTATACTTAAATTTTAGCTATAAATCAGAAAATGCGAAATTTCTGTTCTACGTGTTAAGTTCAGATAAACCTATCTCCAATTTGGGACTCAACGCGGTAAAAGGACTGAAAATTTTACAAGTGCCTAGTGATGTGCGTGATGTTAGTATAATTGATAGAAATGAACTACAACAGATACTGAAAACACACCAATCTGTTTTTACAGGTACATGCAAAATCAACCGTCAGTACGGAATAAGTGATAACGCGATTCCTTGCGCGCCGAGTAAGATACCTCTGGCCTTGAAATCAAAGGTAAAAGAAAATCTTGAACAATTGGTCTTGGACAATATAATCGTACCAGTCAATGAGCCCACTCCATAGTGGTTGTTTCAAAACCTAATGGTGATATACGTATTTGTATGGATTCTCGGACCCTTAACAAATATATTAAACGTGAGAGATTTCAGATACCCACACAAGAAGTTCTGTTCTCACAGTTAACTTTTCGGTTTTATTTTGGAAAAAATTGAGTTTAAAAAAATATGGTTTTAATAGGGTTGAAGATCATATTAAATGTGTCATAACTTTGCTAAAAATGATCAAAGAATTGAAAATGAAAGTGTATTTTGGTCGTGGAGCAGGGTTCCCACATTGGAAGCGAGAAAATTTTCCCTGACTTTTCCAGGTTTTCCCTGATTTTTCCAGGTTTTCCCATGCACAGGACCAGAAGCCACCTTTCATAGAGTGATTAATACAAGTAAGTGAATGTTCATCAAAATTTAATTCATAATATGTAATGTATTCCAATGCTGCAAAATTGAAAAATTCGAAATTAACGATTCGCTTGTATCGATGGCAACCGAAAATTCACAAAAAGATGAAGTAAACATAACCACACTCCGACGTTACTATTTCCTCGAACCTCGAATCATACATAAAAAAGGGAGTATATTTTGCTTTCCGACAAAGGGAAACCGAAAACTCACGAGGTAGAAGTCAACATCGTAGGCGTATTCAAATTTCTGCCAATCATGTGCGAGTACAGAAATTTTAAATTCATGAAGAAGACAACAGGGACAATCATTTTTTTTATGTGAAATCAGCTGATACGAAATTATGTATACCGATTTGGTTTTCCTTGTACAACCGTTGAATTAATTTCCTGACTTCTGCTGAAAACTCCAAAATTCCCTGACTTTTCACTGATTTTTTTCAACACTTTTTGATTTCCCTGACTTTTTCCTGTTTTCCAGGTTTTCCAGGTCTGGGGGAACCCTGTGGAGACTTCTACTTTTTCATGCAAATATTACATATGAATATCTGAGTACCTAAGTGGTTGTTTTTACCACGTTACCTAACCCAACTGGTATTTTTTACGAAGGATGCAGAAATCATAAATATTTCAGTTAATCCGGAATAATTCTACTGAAGCAGGAACCCTTATCCTCTTTAGACACTGGGCAATGATTTAAGAGTAGTGAGACAGGTCTCACTTACATGCCAAAAAAAAACTGGGGTTTATTCCCGCCCCATTTTCAACTCCCTCAAAATTCCGACATCTTAGCCAGTAAATGTTGAAAATGATCTCTTATACACAACCTGCAGGAAAAATGAAGTATGCAATTTCAAGCTGGACAATCACATTTCTGTTATTGAACTCACAAAAACAACTCCAAAATGCATTATAATTTTAAAAAATTCAGAGGCTGTCCAAAAATTCATTATTTTAAAACGATAGATAATATTGTCGAACCACGGGATTTTTAGAAACCCCTGACCAGCCGAAACGAAAGAAGATGAATTTATCTATTTATTCCATATATACAACATAGTCCAGGATCATCAAGCAATAATATCTAAGCCAACAATGGCAATTTTGGAGCAGTTTTTTCAGTATGTCAGTTCAGATCATGAGCTGCGAGCGTAGTTTCTCGAGTCCGGTTTCCGGCTTATCATAGACATGTCAAACCCTACTATCATGCGAAGTTTTTTGTTCTTGCTGTGAAAATTTGAGTTTATTATTGAGAAATTTCATGGTAAAAGACATTATTTGAGATTATAATAGATCCAGTTGTATTGAATGTTGTGGTACCTATGAAATGTTTATTGCGAATCTTTTACAAAAAGTAGGGTGGAAATGTGTCAGGATATTGAATTATTCTGGCAAAGAAAAAGAGTGTTGTCAAGTGCCTATAACATAATTTTCTCTCTCCCAAAAAAGTGATATTCCATTTGAATTTGTTATGTAGAAGTTTTTCCTAAAGGAATTATTTGAGTTTATAACTAAGTCATACGAATATTCTCTCCCCAGGAGTACTTTAAGTAAAAATAATGAAATCTCATATATTATCATGCACTAATCTTTTCTGAGGTAACCGCAAGTATATTAGCTGTGTGCCAAACAAATCTGTTTTCAGGATTTTGAAATTTGTACATGCAGAATTGAGAGTACGTACACAAATCATAGGGATTTTTCCGTCCCAGGACAATTATATGAATAAACACGTTTTCAATATAATTTCATGAATAATAATAATATATAATTTTTTAGAGTTGTTTGAGAGAATGTTATATAAAAATAAATGTCGGTCGGATAAGAGGGAACATAGGGGTAGATTTAAATGGTTGAATCTTAAAAATGCGTTTATAGGATATCACTTCAGCAAGGCTGGAAACATTGATTTCCGTGAGCAAAAAAAAGGGGGTTCTCATACAGAAATCTTGATGAACTGGCGGACGTCAAAGTAATTGAAAAATTTCGACAGGTATACACACTCAGGACTTCAAGCTCTAAGATGTTCAAGTATGGCAATGAAAAATTCCATAGCCCTAACCCTCGAATTGGTTCACATTCTCCAATGGAATCCAAACTCAGGCACAGTTCGGAAAGCTTCGGTTCCTTCGGTTCCTTAGAATGCACTCTATTGAAAATGAAAAAATACCGTAAAATTCCTTTTTTGACACGTCTTATAGTTTTCGAGATTTTCATTGTTAAGCTAGGCATGCGATGACGCGAACTTATCGGCCGCTGTGACCTCACTTTACAACAGTCGATCATTGCGTACTCTGGTCTCGTCCTGTGTGTATAAAGTCTGCGTCGCAAATTGATAAACATGTCATATCCAGAAACTTGAAAGTGTTTAAATACAACTAATAATGCACCCAAAAATTGTTTTTTATTGATTGTTCCTTTCGAACCTCAAAGTCAAAAAAATGGATGCAAATCATAAAGAGGACTGATTCACCCGGAGTCAAAAGTTGTATCTCTTATTGTGAACATCATATTTTGATTAGTATTGAAGGAAACTTTGTTTTTGTGGAGGATATTCGTTTCTTGACATAACTTCTTAGGAAGTTTAACCTTCCACAGTCTAAAAATAAAAACTGTTTATTCAAAGTAATCTGTACAAGTGTAAGTATATGTTTCTGTAGTACACGTAATAAACGAAGGTCTAGCTAATATTTTATAAAGAATGAATTTTTTGTAATTTATGTTGATTAAAGGTTGTTAATATTTTTTTCTCTTTATTGTGCTTGTTAGCTAGAGTGAGTGTTTTAAAAAAGTAAGTTTACTTTTTAGGTACTTAAGTTTAATAATGGAAGTTTCACCTAGTCTTATATATTTTTTTTTGTTTCAAGTGACATGAGAGACAAAGTGAAGTATAGATTAGCTGGAGGTAAAATTAAACCTAAAAAAAGAGTTGTTCCACATTTTTGATGCCAAAAACCAACTAACGTGAAGCCTGAAAGGTCTGCAGTACATAAACGGAACCAAATTAAGTTTTTTGGGAAACTTTCATACGAAGATAGACCTTTATAATCAGTCATACCCGAGAAAGTATTAGTTGTTAGTTTTCAAGAGGATGATATGATAGAAAATCCATTACATAACAATAATCAAAGCATAAAAAAGTCTTGAAATCACAAAGCTGTACCTACAAGTAAAATTGAAAAATAAAGTTGACCATTAAGCAATAATCACTAAAGAAAAATATTGTCAAAAATGTTTCGAACACACCGTATATTAAAATATTCCTTATTATTCAGTGGGTGTCTTATACTATTACGTCTTGAAGCACAACTTGTCCTAAATTACGTTTCATACGTTTTTTAAACAAAAAAAAGAGTTTGAAAGAAGGCCACTGATAGTTCGATCAGGGAGTTAAAGTTAGGCTTCTGTCGTGCCCAGAGCTGGTGAGGGCAATGGGGGGAGTTGGGAAGTACATAAATTGAATACTTTCAGAACATTGTTTGAAAAGTTATTATAACCCCGTTATGATTGTAAGTATAGGTCTTTTCTAATTAATTTATTAAAATGTATTAAAATTGAACAACGAGTGATTCATTAAATTATTTGCATTGCAATTGAGTTCAGAATAGTAAGCTGATTAATGAATGTTGTTTTCTATATTGTTACCAAAGTGTTTTAAATCTTTCAAGGAACAGAATCTGCCTAGTTAGTCGTGAACAACCCCAGTTCACGACAAGTGGTAGAGGCTGCCGTGGTTTATTTGTGGATGCATTCTTCATAATGGTCCAATTCTGATATTTTGTTATCTATTCGAAGATATAGTGTTCAATCAACTTTGCTTTGACAAAGGTACAATATATCGTAGAATTAACTCGAGAGAAGTTTACCTATAAAGATTAAATAAATGCTATTGATGTAACGGTTCAACTGATGATTTATCGTTCAGGAAAGTATTTTAGTTTTGTTTTTTCTCCCTATTGATATTTATAAAGAATGAGTTGTTTAAAATTGTGATACCTGGGGAATACGGTTTATGAGAGCAACTACCTGTAATATTACTATTTACGGAAACTTCCCCTCCCCCCACTCAAAATGAATGCTACGTTGGCCGAAATAAGGAAGAAAGGGACGCCCGCTGTTCTTCCAGAATTCGTAGCACCGAGGAATTTTGATCCCAGAACCGATTGACCATATGAATTTTTGAAGCATTACGATAAATGTTCTTCAGCAAATGTCAGTATACTCTCCAAAATCTCAACAAATTCACTTTCCCGCACTAGTGCATATATATTACTTAACTCTGAATATCAAAACAAATGAATCACACAATACAAAAAACAGTATGATACATGACTACAATACTCGTAGAGGGAATGAACTGAAACTACCCTATTCACGACTGGCCCTTGGACAGGACTCTGCAAGCAATCAAGGAGTTATATGTTATAACAAAGCAGTTAGGATACTAGGAAATATTGAAAATTACAATAAATTCAAAGAAGCTTTGATGAACCAACTCTTGGAAAACGCCTTTTACACTGTCACAGAATTCTTATAGACCTGAATGTGCATACAACCTTTATATGTAATTTTTCTCAGACTAGTCTGATAAATGTTGTATCAGTAATGTATATTTTATATGTGTATGATGAATAAATTTTATTCTATTCTATTCTATTCTATTCTATTGTATTCTATTGTATTCTATTGTATTCTATTGTATTCTATTCTATTCTATTCTATAGTGATACATAAATAGTAAATTACTGAGGTTGTTTTTCAAGTGAAATCTTTTAATTTTATTTTCAGATGTTACCTCTGCTACTGATTTGAATACTGGTATTCAAAAGTTGGAAGGCAACTACGCAACTTATAAAAACAGTATGTACTTACTTTCAAATCATCCAGTATCCAGTTAACTTTCTATATATCTATGCATTGCTTTATTATTGTTATTCATGGTACACGGTCACGGAACACGGATACACGGGATACACCATCAGAAAATATTTGAACTACAAGTAGCTCCAATATTGTGTGACACCATTTTGGTGTTGAAGTCAGAGCTGTCAATTTTGTTGGGTTATGTCATATGCATTATTCACAGAACTCATAAACTCATCTCATGTCATAAAGATATAATTATGAAATTTGTGGCATTATCCTAACAAACTTTCCTATATAAGCATAAGTATTTTTGTGGATATTTGATTTATCAAAGCGTTTCAAAGCGAATAAAGGTTGAAACACAATAGAAGTTTTATGTTTTGAGTTTTAATTTTCATAATTTGGATATTTTTTTAACGCGAAACTATCAATATGTTGCCATTATAATTCATTTGTTAAATTGATATCCAAAATCCAAAAACTCAAAACTTATTACATAAAACTTCCATTGTGTCTTTCGGTTAAACAGTAAGAATCTTATATGTAAATAGTATTGTAACAAAGCACCTTTAGTAAAATTTAAACATAATATATTCATATATAACTTTCATTTGTAAATTGAAAATGGTAGAGAATTCAATACTTCTGAATATTTCACTAATTTATTTTCATTAATTTTGACAAAATCACAAAAAAATATCACATACACATTCTTTGCAATAGTAAATACGGTTTGTTTGAACAATGTTCCGTGCGTGACGTTAGTGTTATTTTTTTAATAACTCCATGAAAGAGGGGCGACACCACTTGACGGAAGACCATAAAACTAATAATGAAATATGGTGGATTACGTAATCCAATCTTCCGCAATAAAACCTATACAATAGGTAAAGTCGTCGGCAAGTATTCAACAAAAAACAACTTTTTTTGCCGTCTGAATGCGAAACCATACCTTGCGAATTTTGCGAATTTTCTGCGAATAAAATGGCTGCCAGACATGCCGTAAGAAATTTCAAATATTCAAACTTTTTGCGAATTCGCGTAAACCACGGAACTACACAAGTTTTTATATGTAACCCACTCAATATATACACATTTCTGTAATATATGTATACTTTAAACCTGTAGCACTTAACAGTAGAATTTCCATTCAATAAAGCATGTGGGATATATGTAAATTATTTTGAATACATTTTTAATTGAGGTGTTTATGCGTTTCCAAAATACCATACAGCAGCATATTAGCATCTCAGAAATTATTTCTACCACAGAAAAAATGCCTTAGAACAGTATTGAATAAAAGTCACAGAGATTCATGTAGACCATTATTTGCCAAACTGAAAATTCTTCCTCTCTTTTGAAATATCCACTCATATGTGTTCTGTGGCACTCATATAGTAATGATCACAATTTTTCAACGAGATTCTGAAAACACCTCAAAATAATTTGAATGTAGCTCTCAAGGGACCCATTTCCAATGGTGTAAGGATTTACTATAAGCTCCGCCGGACACCATTAAAAACGAAGTTACTGGTTTCAAATTCAGAAGACATCTCAATTCTTTTTTGTTATCAAAAATGTTTTACAGTACCGAAGAATTTTATGCCAGCTAAATTGATTTTTTTTATAATATACAGTGCGGCTTTTGATAGTCCCCCCTGTTAACTTTTGAACGGTTTGAAAAAAAATCGTTTGGAGGGTTTCACCGATACTACTTTTTGACATAAAACACGTTTGTGATTGCTCGAAAAATGGCGCGGAGGAGCACATCAACTAAAAATATTTAAATGGCATGGGGGGTCATGTGTCACATCAGTCGTTTTCCATTTGAGAGTTTCAAGCACCGAGGCTTCTTATTCTAGCTCAATCATTAGCTAGAAAATGACATCTGTCAAAATCCACCAATAGCAAGTATGGAATTAGAAGGTGCTTGAAACTCTTAAATGGAAAGCGGCTATAGTTGAAAAGATAATTCAATTATCTTTTCAAACGTCGAAATTTTTTAGATTTTCGTTAATACGTTTTTTCACAATATTCTTTTGAAATGTCAGAATAAGTGCAGATCTGGCGGTCTGAATCCCTTTTCTTACCTGACCACGATCACTTTTGAATGGTTTGATGTGAATTAACGAGACAGATTTTTTTTTTTAATGGAACGAAATTCCAAAAAATTTTAGATGGTTGAAAATAAAATTGAATTATCTTTTTAACACATGCCATTTATAATTTTTTAGTTGATGTACCCCTCCACGCCATCTATCGAGCAATCACAATGTGTTTCATTTCAATAAGTAGTATCGGTGAAACACTCCAAACGTTTTTTTTTTATGTTCGTACGACAAACCGTTCAAAAGTTAACAGGGGGGACTATTAAAAGCCGCACTGTATATTTTATATAACATAAATTATTTTGAATTGTCAAATTTTAAATGTGAGGTACCTATATATGTATGAATTGTTTTATATAACTTTCATTGTTGTCGTTAAAATTCAATAAATGTACTTGCTTTACTCGTATGTCTTCTCGATTTCGTGTATTGTGTTTTTCACTATTTTTGGAAAACTCTTGGTAATTTTTTTCGTGAACATAAACTTAATACACAGAGCTTTATGAAAGATACATCCCAAGAAGTTTTTTTTAAATATGATAACGAGCCACAAAAAATCGAACCATACCTTATTCTAGAATCAATCCAAAGTAGAGGTTTCTGATTTTCTAATTACGTAACAAATACTATACATACTTCTTTTAACTTCGTACTGATGTACTTAAAATTATGAGATTATGAGAAATGTATATAAAAGTTATGAAAATAAAAGGCCAAGAAGCAAAAAAATATTTTAAACAACTTTACTTTTCATAAATGAAACTAAAAACGACTAAACAGAGAGATTGCAGTTCATAATAGACCAGTGTAGTGTGACGTCACACCGTATGAGTGTCACGGACCATTATCCAAACAAACCGTATTTACCATTGAAAGAATGTGTATGTGGTATATTCTTTGTGTTTTTGTCAAAATTTGTGCAGAAATTAGTGAAATAATCAAAAACATTCCATTTTCTACCATTTTCAACGTACAAATGAAAGTTATATATAAATATATTTATGTTTAAATTTTACTATAGGTACTTTGTTACAGTATTATTTACACATAAGATACTGTTATTCGCTTTGAAACCCTTTAATAAATCAAATATCCAAAAAAATCCAACAGCTTATATAGAAATCAAACACAAGACAAGTTTGTTTGGATAATGCATTTGAAATAACTCAACAAAATTGACAGCTCTGACGTCAGCACTTAAATGGTGTATAACGTCAGTCCACAGATTATAGAAACTTACAGAAGAGACGGCAGACAAGGAACGTTATTTGAGGAGAGAGATAGAAAAGCACCAAATTTAAAGGGCCACATTGACATCTGGCATTCAAAGACCTCGGTCAAGTTCCGATATTACTGGTTTTACTGGCTACAGTAACTAATTTAGGAACGCATCACAGTAACAGTAATTTCAAAGGGCTTGTTGGGCTTGTTTTCGAAGGTTCAATCAAATAGTAACGTCAGCGTCAGTGCAAGGGAGCAAAAAACAACGTAGTAATATAGTACAGAAAAGAACCTTATTTTTATGACGATATTTGACGTATAATCGTCAAGAGTTTAAAGTCAAATTTAATCAAATCTTATAGGAGAGCTGTTAATAAGTGACAGCGATTATGGTTCATCAAGTAGCTCAAGTTACCTCTAGCTCTAGTAGATCTATGGAAGATTCGGTAAAGGTAAGTTTATCGGGCTCTGGCAGAAAATAAAAAAAAATTGATCTAACTCAGGAAGGTATTGTCTCCTGGAAAAGAACCCGAAAAAAAATTTAGAGGGTCTGAACTACTTTTCGAGTTATGCCCCTCTGAAAACGGTCCATTCCAATCACTATTATTGTATAAAAATCAATCAAAATGCCTTCTTCCTTTTGATGATACTTTTTTCACTGTCAGTTGGTCACTTTCTTCTGGCTGCCTACGTTTCCGGCCATGGGCTTAATTTCTTAACGTAAAAGAAAGGGACAAAAACTAACCTAACCTAACTAACCGGTAATCCGATCACTAACTAGTATGAAAAAGAGAAATCAAAGCAGATGCTTGCTGCGCTCGCATTCTATAAATAATTACCAGAAAAAAAGACACGGCAGCATGCCCACATTTTCGGCAAAATTGAACATATAAATTGAGGGGTGCAAATATTTTTTCATATTTAAAATTGAATACCCGGCCGCGCATATTCCAAGAGACCAACTTACCGTACCGATGAAAATAACTAAGAAAAAGGAGGTTATATTTGTGATTATAAAAGTTCGAATTTTGGTGTAAAACGGTAGTTTTTGGTGCTTGTAATTGTGAAAATAGGTAGATTAGCTTCTAAAAAAAGTGTCATCAAAAAGTATAAGAAGGCATTTAGTTTGTGTGATTTTTATCGAAAAATTTGTGTTTGAGAATGTGCCATTTTCAAGATTCAGAAGTAACTTTTTTTCAATTTTAAGGCAGAACCCGGTAAACTTACCTTTAATACCATTACCGATTTCCCTGATCTGATGTGGACTTGAAAAATTTTTGTAGATGAGAAATAAGTTATGTATTTCAATCTAATCTTATAATAAATTTTGTTTCGGTAATTTCAATTTCAAATCGCAATTCTCAACATAACATAACTTAATTCAATATGGAGAACGGATACGACTGCGAGTACTGCCGACTGCATGACCATTTCGGCAATAGTAAATTCAGTAAATTTTTAGCCTCGAACAGGGATTCTTAAAAAGTAGAGAAACATATTACAGTATCTCCAGTAAAATTTTAACCTCTGACAGGGTTGCATAACGCGTGGCGCGAAACCTTTACCAGTAACTTTCAGTAAAATCGGAACGTCTAAATTTACTGGTCAGTACTGTTCGGGAATATCGGAACATGACCCTCTTCTACTTCAATCTTTGACAGATGTCAAATGTTACAATAACAACAAATGTTCTTGATCTCAGTATAAACCGTTGATCATTGTTTTTCGTTATTAGGAAAGATAAAGATATACCATTTACGATAATTAGATTATCCTTGAAGTATAACGATGAGTGATGAACAGAATACATGGGAGGCGGAAGACATTATTGTAATATAGAAACTGCAGAAATTGTAACGGCAAATCGAACAGCATCAAATTACAAAGTTTTCCATGTGGAGAAATTAGGTAAGTACTTTTTGTTTATTCAATGCCATAAAATACTCGCATTCTACCCAGGAACAATCATTAGAAAAAGCAAAGGGTTGGATTCTTAAATGTATTGAATCATTATGATTAACGAATAGCGATTTAATAGATTGATTACATATGTGTTTTCTTGGGATATTTCTAGTAATATGTGAACTGTTTAGTGATAACAAAGACTGTTCGTCAATGATTGGTTGGACCGTTATTTCTAACCAATGATATTTTCTTATGACTTCAAACTGCTGCTTAAATTCACCATACTGATTGTCTTATTGCATTACAGGTGCAGAATATGGATAGAAGCTTGTGTATAAGAGAAAGATTATACTAACACTGGAGTATAATCTTTACACTTGTAACTTCTGAAGTAGCCAACCGCAAAACATCAAGAGCCAATACAAATGGATGCACGACCAAATAACCAAAGTCATATTAATGTGAATAATTTGCCTGAAACTGCTATGGCCACTGTTGAGGTCATATCAAAGTTCAATAAACTATTTGATCTTTTCAATTCTTCTGCACTATTATACATGCACTGCATTCAAAACATTCAAAGGGAAAAAGTTTCAGCTATATTTTTAACAGAGATAGAATGCTTTCTCAATGAGTTAAAAGTGTTAAAGGGGCCAAATAAAATTTACGTTAAATTCATTGATTGTTGAGGGTTTTATATCTTTTCTTGCCAGAAAACTGAACCAAGACCCATATGAAGATTTCTTTAGTTGTATCAGACAGCAGAATGGCTATGCTGAGAATCCAACTTCAATTCAGTTCACTAGGGCATTCAGAAAACTTCATTTTAAAAATAATCAATTCAATTCAATAATAACTGTGTTGATAATTCAGGAAACCTCCAAATCAGAATTTTAGACTTCAAAATACCTGAAAACTCGAATTCATGTATGTTCAGTGAAAATACTAGAAAACAGATTGTACATAATTTCAGAATAGGACATTGTGACTATCAAGAAGATTGTTTTGTTCAGAACAAAATGAATTCAAATATGTATGTGACTATCTGATTGATAAATACTTGAAAATTAATTCACGTACATTTTCGAAGGGAAAATAATGAAGAATATGTGAAAATATTTGAAATAAATGTTTTTCTTATCATGTGTGTTGATTTATTTCCAAACATTTCTTGATATAAGTATTTATCAGTTGCACATTTATTGCAAAGGGAAATTGAATATTTTCCAATTGGAACGTGGATGTTACTAATAGGAGATCGCTGAATAGACAACAAATATAATAAAATATCATCACTACTGGAAGATTAATGAAAGCTGGATAGGTATAAGTGTTCGCTATCAGTCCTTGGTAACTTTAGCTACAAAAGCACAGGAATGTATTCTTGATTTTCTCCAAGTTGTATATGAGGCTTTTATAATATTTGGGTAACCAAACACAACGGATGTCACCTAGGAATAGTATAGTGTTTTTACACAGAACATTTGACAAATCCTTTTATATTCTGTTTACTAAACATATTTGTTACATAGTCATAGTGCTGCACTATGACTTTTAAAAAGTGCAAGTCAAAGTCCATTTTTGTGTCCAATACAATACCCAGTTTGTCTCATAATTGGCTTGTGATTAAATTCAACTTCCAGAATGTACTAACACCTGTATTTTCATATCGTTTTTGGGGGACACACCTAATGCATCATAGTATACAGTACAGAAATCGTATCACACAGAAATATACACCATCATACCGTCAAACGACAGAAATCGCACTGGTTCATATATTACAAGACAGAAATTTACAGCAGCATAATATAAAGTTTCATAACGTAATCCATCACAATAGACACCATCATAACGTACTATTTCATAACGTACTCCGTCATAACAACAAAGCATCATATAATCAATGCATCATAAACTCAAAAAATCATATTATCATTCTATCACTATAGCAACGTATCATAACATCAAACGCTCATAACCGTATTCGGTAGAATTAGCAACGCATCATAACGTACTTCTTCAGAACGTATTATATCACAACGTAATGTTTCATAACGTACTTTTTCATAATCCTATAGTCCATGCGCTTGCTTACACTATGTGGTAAGAATGACGGTAGTGGAAGTTTTATACTATTGGAGACCTAGAAGAGATATATGATATTTGGGAAGCTTGAATTGTCATTGAATAATTATAACGTATTCATTCATTGTTATTAATTTTTCCTAATTCTTCATTATAATGTTAACTGAAAAATTTTAATACGGTTGGCTGCCTTGGAGTCCCGTTCACACCACAGAACTACTTGCAAACTAGGCTGAATCCGATCTGTCATTTGTTTTTAGGTTATCGAAAATTAATTTCAGAATAATTAATTTTTCACTAAACTTTTGTTAAAGTTCCAAATCGTTTAACACGATACATTCTGATCATTAAGATCGAATAGTAATTGTGATTAAGAATTATTTTGTGTAACGAAAATTGATAATAATAAGATGTTTGGTTCCAAAATCAAGAGTCACAATATGAGCAGAATGTAAGTAGTTTCATTACATTATTAAAATAATTCCCACTTCTGTATAATTATTCTATACCGAACTCTATATGAATAGTTTTATTTTTTCCGTTAACCAGCTGTTTCGAAACATTATTTATTTCGTATTATATATAAATTCATAAGGCTCTTGTTTACCTTCCTAATGGACAAAACGTTTCTAAATAATTCATTGATTGAAGCAAAAGAGATAAAAGGTCAATAGCACAGGTAGTGAGTAGATGTCGTTTCAAAAGAAAATTTCAATTCCTAAATCGATGAGTTTTGATTAAACTGCACACAGTAAACAGTTCAGGGTGACTATTCAATTAGCTTTTCATATCATGACATGACTCGCAAGAAAAACTGTCTTGAATTCAAAAAAAATCATCTAAACAACCACTGAATTCAACTTTTCAATGCTCGCAATCACATACATAAAACTCCTTCCAGCACATCTGCTAAACGATACTAAAAATGTAGGTATAGGAATAACTTTCAACTTTCTTTGGACAATTTTAAAATCTTGGTTATACTTTTAGTTCTGCTCCTAAAACCTCCCAAGGTAAAAATACAGTGTGAATTGTGTTCTGACGAAAGGTTGATTGAAGAGGAAAAATTGGCCACAAAGCCTAATAGAATATAGAAATAATTTCAAAGAATGTGCCACAACAATCATATGTGAGTAAAATTTGTTTTTTTCAATTTGAACAATCGAGCATATGTACCGGAGTGAATAACTAGCAAGGCGGCATTGCCAGCAAAACGGACAGGGCAAAACACTTTGATGAAGTCGTACTCGGCAGCGTAGGGGTATTAATGTGATCACGTTTATTTTCGACCGTGTTTTTGAAATATTTTTATATGAACTTGCTAGGGAGATGAGAACCCCTTCAAAGTACTATGATCAATAACCATAGAGGAAACTGTATCTTTTCGTCAAACTAATAAAAAAACATGAATCATGGTTTTGGTATCGCTTATGAATATTTTGAGACTTTTAAAATTATATCTGTAGCATTCGATTTCACCTTCCGCCCCTCTAGAAATTATGGAAACATATTTCTGGCTTCTATTACCATCTAACTGAATTTTTTTTCACGGAGAAATATTTTCTATATTCTTCGTCGAAACAATCCTGCCAAGGGTATTACGCATTATCACCCGGATTAATTTTTTCAATTATTTCTTGAGGGGTGGAAAGAGGTTTAAATAAATACTTTTAGGTTAACTTTTATATTCAACGAATTCAACACCTCATATTTCAACATTATACTTGAAAAATATCCTAACAAAATGATAATCAAAACTGGAAATAATTTTTTTATTATTTCAAGAGGGGTAGATAAGGGGACCAAATAAATGTCAACTTTCACATCCAACGTGTTCAATGCTCAATTTTTCAGTATTCGTTTTGGCAGAAACCCGACTAAACGGCTTTAGAAACATATAGTGAACAGATTTATTACATCCATAAGAACACCGCTATATCTATTTGAGTCGTGGTCTTGACGAATATTATTTGTATTTGGGATGTTTATATGAAATATTTGTTTAGTGTTGCAATGACCGTAGGGTGGGAAATATAACGTTCTGAAGGTTACATAGGTTTTCATCTCTCCAGAAATTTCACATATTTCACCAATATTGATGGAGACAAACGTGATTAAATGAATTCCGTTTACGCTGCCGCGATACCGAGCATCGGAGGGTAGTGCTATCAATCTGTTTGGCAATGCCGTGTCTTGCTACTTTCACTCTGGTAACAGGTAGCATAGGTATGTTAATTTGAAATAGAAAACATCTTGTTCTATGAAGTAGTTGTATAGCATAAAGAAGATATAATAAACAACTAGATGTCATTATGGAATCACTTGTTTGAAACAACACATATATCCAATCTACTTGAATTTGAATTGAACTGATATAGGTATTTTAGAGAAAAGTTACGGGTATCTATATGTTTCAAGAAATATATCACTCTAAGTCGTAAATATCTAAAACAAAATGTGAATATAATAATGAATATGGTTTTATTTTATTTCATATCAAAAAAGAACATTTGAATTATTTACCATTGACTTATATGGGGGAAGATATCCAACTAAAGTTGGTTACACTCCTTACGAATAACTTTCCAATATTCATTTTAGTAATTTCAGTTTTTCAAATTCTTGTAGGAAATTAAAACATCATGGATTTGCTCAATAATAACTACTGAATTTTTTTCAACAAATATTTCAGTATAACTTTCATGTATCTAATACTTAATAATAAATACTATAGAAATAAAAATATGTTTTTGATCCTAATTCAAAAACACAATAAATAATACTGTTTTTCGTATCTAGATTCCACCTATTGCTAAAAATGGAAATGGGATCAAGAACGTGCCGCAGAAGAATGCATCCTATCTAACACATAGGGAAGACGTAGCCCTCACCTTTTAACGTGTGATGCCATGCACGGATACTCAGACATACGTATTCCTCACATCAGGTCAACCAAAAAGAGGCCCCTGAATACACTATCTAACTTGAGCTCAGATCTCCTTGACTCTCGAGGTATCATAGAATTTTCTAGGGGACTGTGTTAAATTACTACTTCCGCAGGTGGTTCAGGCGCCGCCTGTTCTTGAGATTTGCCTATTGCCAAATATTGTTGCACAATATGATACTATTCGCTTCATTAGTTATTAGTTTACTAAAAGAATGTTTGTTAAAGATATAAAAAGTTTTAGTGTCTTGAAAAAGTTGTTGCTATTCATCCATGAAATATTCATTTGAAATGTAAAATTACTAGAAATTGTTGAACTTTTGGTAAAAAGACAAATGTAAAATAGCTTTCAATCATAAATATAATATCAAATGGTATAATGGGTGGAAAGTGTTTTGACATTTGTATGACAAATCATATCTTTATCCTGTAAAATGATGATAGAATTGAAATAAAACACGTTTATTAAAGAAAAAACCTTTATTTTATTTAAATATGTGGAGGAGAAAATATGGCCACCAACTCCATATTTCAATTAAATACATTTTCAGCAAGTATGGCATTGAAAATACAATTTCAATACAGTTATAGTTTAGATTCAGCTTGTATTTTAATACATTTTCATATAATGTATTACTGTGTACATTGAATTAAAGATGGTATTTGATCTTCCATTGCTCTTATATGTGTAGTTTAAATATTATAATTTTGTATTAAATGTGTAAATTAGAAATACATACTTAACAGTTAATGTTTTCAATTATATGCTAATAACATAATAGGCTGAATACTGTATAAGTAATGTAAATGATTTGAGTATGTAGATATAAGGTTACTTAAATTTCAACCTAGACCTTATGAAAAAAATGAAAAAGTAGTTGCAAATTTATTTGCGAAACTGGAAATATATTACTATTGTAGCATCCAAATAGATCAATTTATTCTAGTTCTATTAAAGAATAGGTTATACTGATGTTCTCAAATTGAACGAGACAAGGAGAAGATACTAAAATAAGACCAACTAATAATAATTAATGTCCAGCGATGAGCCCATGGCGGTAACAAAATTTGAGCAGTGAAATGTAAATATTTCTGGATATTATGCCAGGGGTTATTCATTAAGAGGGAGTTGGGCAATAGTAAATTGGCCATATTTGGTATTGGTTTAACATATAACACAACAGAGTAAAATGTATGCTATCTTCTACGCCACTAAAATAAGTTCTTCCATACAATTCAAATTAAAGGTATTCGTATTGACAGTGTATGTATGTGAGTTGTTATTCTGGTCTAAAAAGATGAAGTTAAGTACCCCATCTATTAGGAAAATCTGTACAAAAATCACAGTTTAAAACTGAAAACTTCAAAGAATTTTTACTAAGTACACAAAATTAGTAATTAAACAACATATTAAGAGATTACTCATTCTAAGAAGCATGATTTAAATTTTAAACCAAGTGAAAGCAAAACAACTGATGTCATTAGATGAAAACCAATCTAATAACCATGCAAAAACGCCTAAACGTTTTGGTAAATAACAATTTAAATTGGTAAATACCAAATCATTTTGGTCATCCGCCTAAATTCGCTTTGTTTTTCAATTTCGGTTATGGTTATTATCGAATAGAAAACTAATCTTATTCTGACCGTGTATTTAATGGTGGTTAAAAGCAAAAATCCTCCCTGACGAGAGTTGATGCCTTATGAAATGATATAAAAGCAATGCTACATTTTTATCGAATAGAAACTCGGACGCTAATAAGCACACAAATCTCAGGTTTTTTCCACACTATTAAAGTTCTCCATTTATAATATAATACTTTTAACAGTTATTGTATACAAAAATACGAAAAACCAGAATAATTATGATTAAAACAAAGGAATAACATGAAGAAGGCAGAAATAAAACAAATGTTTTTGTTTACACTTTTTGAATTATAATAACCAGGAAACCAGAGTTTAAACCAAAAGGTTTAGGCGAAAGCAAACGTTGACGTCACGTCTGTCATTTATCATGAAAGACCAAGGTATATTTGTGATAAATACCAAAGAATTGTGTTTATCCGCCTAAATTCGATTGTAACTTTGGAGTTGGGTAATTACCACAAAATTTTGGTGACAACTATGACATTAAACAGCTAATTCGTGACGTCATTAGATGAAAACCAATCTAATAACCAAAAACGCCTAAACGTTTTGGTAAATAACAATTTAAATTGGTAAATACTAAAACATTTTGGTCATCCGCCTAAATTCGATTACAGAGAGTAGATGACATATTCTGTTTCATTGGGTGGCCACGAGTAATGGGCCGTTCAGCCAGGACCGACTCATGCGAACAAAAAATGTTTTCGAGTATTTATTGAAAGGTTCCTTTGGTAGACGAAATTTTTTTCTTGACTTGGTAGATACTCTATTTGTATTCGAAGATGTTCAACAGTGGTGAGAAACCATAAGTTTATGCGTTCTGCTCTTTTTTCTACATTCATTCAAAAAGCAAAACTTTATTGAACTATATTCAGTGGAAAAAGAAGCTCTTTATTGCACTAGTGCAATGAAGTTTTTATTGCACTCATCTGTCATTCTACTTCAACGTGCTGCCATCATGATAAACATAAACGTTCAAACCCACTACATATTTATCTGTGAGATTGGCCATACGTTTCAAACAGATACATATTTTATATTATTTTGTATTTTAATGTTAGCAGTCAGAGTTGAACAAACAATGCCTTCCCGAGAATACTCCATAATCAAAACCGATCCGCTATGTTCTAAACCACTTCTACCTACATAGAGCAAACTGTCTGTACTATGACCACACCTCGTGATAACATACGCGCTCATGGCTACTATGATTTTGATTTTTATAATGCAACTGCATGTGGTTATATAAACGTCAGTCAAAATTTAATTCTGACAATTACAGAACTGAAAGTTTTAAAATGAGTAATAATAATAATAATAATACTCCCTCATAAACACTCGTTGAGTGTACCCAAAGGCATAGCCTGTGCGGGTAGAGGACGGCTATTATTATTATTTGCCGTGGCGCTCCGGGGCGACTTACTGATGTTTTAGGTGATGCAGGAAAACCCGAAAAACCTACAGCACCACCTCGGGTGGTCGGTGTGCACTCCAAGCTAGCACTAGACGAGATTGGCATCTAGACAACTCACAATACACTTGCTTTTCAACAAGGCATGCAGCCGCCTATCGAATCCGATATAAAGTAGTTGAGAAAAATTCTCGTACCTACATCGGATTCGAACCGACTATCGCTATGCTGGAGTTTCGAACGGCCTGTGCATTAGACCGCTGATCCAATAATAATGGAAAACTAGATGATGGTGATGAAATCGATAGTAATAATCATTTATTTAAATTTCGTATTTCATTTTCCTTCACCTAGTGCCGCACCTAAATAAATAATTTTTTGCTTTTTGCATGAACGCAGAAGAAATATTGTATGCAACTCGTGCAGAAAATGTTTATTGCACTCGATATGTTGTCCAACTCGGCCTAACGGCCTCGTCGGATAATTTCACGTCGAGTGCAATAAACACTTACTTTTTGCACTTGTTGCATAAATAACTATTGTATATTTTTTTTTTATGAAAAAGTAGTGCATCAAATTTTTGCACATGAGTATTGAACCCGTGGCTCAAGTCAAATTGTTTGGTCAATCTGTCAAACTGTGTTGAAAAATTGTTGACTATAGAATTTTATATATATCCATAGTGAACGGAATCCACCATTGATATGACCATCCATCCAAAATTGGATAAATCTTCCAAGCTAGACAAACTTGATCTACAACTGCTCTGGATTGGAATTCTTGTATGTCATACACGTCTCCGAGAGCGACTGTTTGGTAATCACGAGTTGTTAGGCAAATCCGTAAATTTCAAATTATTTGAGGTGTGTTGTCTCTACAGGGGCCCGATTCTCAAATGTCTATTACCCATTGTCGCATGCGACAAAATATTTCCATCTCTTTTCAATCCAAATTTAAGAAATGCGATAGATATATTTTGTCGCATGCGGGCCCAGAACTCATAATTATTATAATTATGTGTTCTGTGGTTGTCGGTTGTTGTTTACTACATTCAGTCCTTTTTTCCGAGAGTTTGTAGCAGCTCTTATAGCAAGTACAAGAAAAGGCTTCGTGACTTAAAGTAAATGATCTGTCATATATAATTTTCGATCCTCTATGCAACCAACCATCATACAATTATTGGAATTGGAGAGGCAGACCTTTTTGACGATTTTTTTAAGTTGGCAGTAATACCAATTCTGCGATTTTAAGTAGAAATGTTATTTTAGATTTGATTTTGTCTAATTCTTTCTTTTATTGTGTAGCTTTCTCTCCTGATGAAGCTAATAAAGATTAGCGAAATATTGAGATCAAGAACAAATGAGTTTCATTGGTAAACAGACCGCAAACCTGAGAATTCCCAAGTTGAGTTTGTTTATATATACCTATAATATATAATATATATGTTAAATTGGATTCCACTCAAACCCGATTTTAAAAACTTCACTTTATTTTACAAACAATAAAATATTCAAATACAATAATTTAACGTGAACTTGCACGGACTAAAGCTTGCAGCAGTACTAGTGATGCGTCGATCTTGGAGGTTTCATTTATAAGCTTGGAGATGCTGACTGGGCGTCTTCTGGCTTCTACGTCTTCAATAAATAACTGGAATTGCGTTACAGGATAACCGTGATAGTCGGCGACATCCTGGCACCATTGGGATTAACTGCGTAGATAACTGCGCAATTTGGAATAAAGGTCCATTGTATTTTTTCATATATCAGCTCCCATCATTTTGAAAAAGTTGATGCTTTGGATGCAGCAACTTTTAGGCAAAAGTTTTGTTGCTCGAAGTTGGATTCAATTGGAGTTCCTCTTCTTCGATGTCTTCTCCAATGTGGATATTTGGTCGCTTCCTCAAAGGGATGAATCTTGATAGGGTTTTAAACGTTCCCCGTCCTGGAGGTCTTGGGGGTAGATCATCATTTCTTGATGCCATTATTCCAAGTTTTACAGTACGATTTTTCTTGCATTTACAAAAAATGTATAAAATTATCAAAATATAAATTATTACAATTATGAAATAGGTAAACCAAGAAATATGTTTTGTTACAAAAGGTTCATTAATTATTCTATCAAGATCTTCTGAATATTGATCTAATTTGTGTTGCGCTATATTCAAATCATCAACATTTAATTTACTGAGTTTCATTGGCTTTAAATTTGGAAGATTTTTCTTTTCTGGTGGATGATTACAACATTCATATGGAATTGAAATAGTAAGGCTGTTATATGTAACATTCTTTTCAAAATTCAAAAGAGATTTGGAATATACTCTCGTTATGCCAATGAATGCATTACATTCTGGTTGCAACTTCAAAACTGAATTTGTTTTTATTACTTTTGACATTGGTTCAAATCCTGAACATTTCATTGTGATTGGAATGGGATCTGATAAAGTTATAAGCCATATATTTGGATCTAAGTTGAAGACATTATAATCTTTAGCAAATAATAAAGATCTTTCGCAAATTCTCGGTAATTGAAACAATTATTTGAAAATTTGGGCCTCACATATAGCATTACTATCAATGGGGTATGGCAAAATATTTGAACATAATTTCAAATTCAAACTCAAATCTTTGCAATTATTAAAATTTTCCAAGATAAAATATAACATGGAATCATCACCTTTTGCAATAAATTTATGATTTGTTGTTAAGATATGATGAAGTCCTGTCCTGTTGTCAAGGAGGGGAATAGGATATAATTGATAACTTGTATATAATTCGGGTTCGACAAGAGGAATTGTTAAGACAAAAACAACTCTGTTATCAGTTTGAAAAGCTTGTAGATCAATTAGATCTAAATATTTTGAAATTGATGTCATTTTTACTGGCAAAGGTAACTTATGAGTTTCCATAGATTGTACGACTTCTTGAAGGTTATAGAGTAAATCGTTTGGTGTTATGATTGATGAATGAATTATTCTCAATGTCGCAAATGTAATAGAGTTCAAAATATCATCAAGATATGATTCTATAAATAAATAACTTACCATAAGTTCTTCGCAAAGTTCTAGTGTCCTTGTTTTTACTTCCATTAGGTTGAAATTATCCGTAATGTCGACAATAAGATTATTAATCTCTTTAATATCCTCATTAAAAGTGACTTCATCAATTTGAAGCTTTTGAATAGTAGTATGAAAATTTTTAATATCTGAAGTTACTACTGAAATCTGATTTTTCATGAGGTTTTCTAATTCATGTTCATCATTCGTAATTTTGTTGATACAATCGTTAAAATATTCGCCATCACTACTATCTAAATTTCCTGAAATTGCCTTCCATACGGTTCCTATACCGTTTATTAATCCACGTTTCACACGACTACGAAAGTTCGGTGTATCTAAAAATACTTCTTGCAATTTCAGTGTAAGTGAATCTGCTAGTTGTGTCAATAAGCTAATATGCGTTTTAACGTCTGCATAAAAATATTTCATTAAAGTTTGGATATATTAAAATAGGGCTTTGTATCAAATAGTTTTTCAAAGTTTCAAATGCTTCTTTGCATTCTTTGTTGAAATTAAATGGTATGTCTTTTTGTAGTAAACGTGTTAAAGGTTTTGTAATTTTGGAAAAATTTGGGATAAATCTCCGGTAATAACCCGTGAGTCCCAAAAATGATTTTATTTCTTTTTGATTTTTTGGTTCAGGGAATTCTTTCACACATTCAATCTTTTGAGGATTAGGTTTAACTTCTTCTTTTGTAATTAAATGTCCAAGATACGCGACTTCTTTTCTAAGAAATTCACATTTATCAGGTTGAATTTTGAGGTTGGCTTTTTGTAATCTCTGAAAAATTTCAGTTAGTCTTGAAATATGTTCATGAATGGTTGCTGAGTAAATTATTATATCGTCCATGTAGACTAGACATCTTTCATTTTTAATTCCTAATATTGTCCATGACACGTTGGAAAGTACTTGGGGCGTTCTTCAAGCTAAATGGCATACGACAATACTCGTAATGACCATTTTCCACTGAAAATGCAGTTTTTGGAATGTCTTTAGGATCAATTTCAATCTGGTGAAAACCTGAAGCTAAGTCAAGTGTTGTAAAATATTGGCATTGTCCTAACTGGTCAAGTAAGTCAGTAATATTAGGGATGAGCAACGTTGGACGACTTCCGCGTGTTTCTCGATGCCTTCTTGGACAGCAAGATGAGCAGCGTACAGCGACTTACGCGTGTTTCTCAGAGCCACAGAGACCGTCTTCTCGTCTTTGCTTCTGGTTCTTCTCCCTTGAAGGTTTGGTAACCACCACCGTTGTGTAGGGATGTCTTCTTTCTGTCTTCATTCTTTTTCTTCGTTTCTTCGTGTGAGGGGGCCTTACCCTCGGCTAATTATTCTTCTTTTTTTGGTGTTGAGGGATCCTACCGACTGCGCCAATTTGTTAGATTGGATTCCACCCAAACCCGTTTTTAAAAACTTTACTTTATTTTACAAACAATAAAATATTCGAATACAATAATTTTACGTGAACTTGCACGGACTAAAGCTTGCAGCAGTAATAGTGATGCGTCGATCTTGGAGGTTTCATTTATAAGCTTGGAGATGCTGACTGGGCGTCTTCTGGCTTCTACGTCTTCAATAAATAACTGGAGATGCGTTACAGGATAACCTTGATAGTCGGCGACATCCTGGCACCATTGGGATTAAGTGCGTAGATAACTGCGCAATTTGGAATAAAGGTCAATTGTATTTTTTCATATAACATATATATTATTTACTGATTTTGTAATGGTTTATTTTGATTGATTTTTTGTATTGCCTGAGAATATTTATGTTGTTCAAAACCTACATACCTACAACATACACATTTTCCTTTTTTTTTCATTGTAAATAAAATGTCGTTTCCTCTCCTTTTTAATTACCTATCCCAAATTAGTTAGTACCTACCTAATGATTACAAATAATAACTTTGAAAAATATCAAAATAATATGAATTCAAATTCAATGAAGGAGTTGAAAAGAGAATTTGAACTTGCTATTTGAGTGTTATAATTTGTGATTGTGTGAAATAACTAACTGTGAAATTATGCAACATCCCAATCTAGTTATTATTAATAAATTAAAGTATTCACTTCACCTCACATCAACACCAATATGCGCATTTTGTTATCTAAGTGCATAGGTATACCTATTTGTGTTTAAATGTGAAAGGGTTACTTGTGAAATTTATTATTGTGACACCACAGTACATCCACTCATCTTGAAAAGAAAAGAACTATTTTTTGAAAATCATTTTTATATCATTTATTACCTGTACAAAATAAATGTTACTCTACCCAATATATGAAATAATTCGATTAACAGTCCAGGTTTTCCTTATCATGTATCAAATAATAATAATAGCTTCATTGTCCAACACTAGAACCATTTAAAGGACAACTTATGCAGATAGTTACAATAATGTGCAGACAGTTTTAGGTAACAATATAAATCATTTTTATAGGCAAACCTTGGCTACCCTAAAGAGTTCATTAATTTTGTTTATACTTATGTAACAGTTTACAAATCTTATTATAGTTGTTACACATTACATAGATTAGGGATTTATTTAAAATACCTATTGGTTCTATATAGCTCTCTGCTCAGTAAACACTTTCAAATAATGAAGCAAAACCACTAACAATATAACTAGGATCACTAAAAACTGTGTCAGCGAAAAGTATGGTTGCATTGGATATTGTCACAAGCCATGGTGGCATGCAGGTTAAACATTCGCTTCTCAATTCAATCATCGATAGGTGTATGGGTTCGAACCTCAGCGGGGTCACTGGTTTCGTATTCAAGAAGGTGAGGGATAGGTCTTCCCTAGGTCACACACATCTCTCAGTGCTCTGAGTGTTGCTTGGAGATTATCTGGAAAATCTGATTTAAGAATATTTTCAAATGTTTCTAGAGTTTTCACAATATTTCTCTCGATAACAGTAAAACACATCATGTCTGATTGAAGATTAGCACTGAGATTGTATAAACGAAATATGATGTTCAAACCGATTTGTCTATAAATTCATCTAATTTAATGGAAAGTGGTTCCATGTTACTGCCATACTGCTGTATCTGTTCCGAGACTGAAGGTGAACTGGCTACATCCAATGAAATCACTGAACTGATAGAAGATCTCCAAATCCTGTAACTTCTGCACCATCGACAGTGTCTAAACTTGAAAAGTATTGAAATCTTTAAACGATTACTGTTAGAAAATCCTGTAACCATTTTCTTCCATATCGGTTAACATTTCGTTGCTTTGATGAACTAGTTTCTGAAAGTTTTTGAGATGGAATGACCCCTTTCATCAATCGTTTAAATGTTTTGCTTCTTGTGTCTAGAAAATAACTGGATAGATTCACGCCAATTATTATAAACAAAATATATCCACCAGATATGAAATCTTCCAAAATAAAGTATTCGCTGCAAACACATATATTTTAATCGAATTCCCCATGCTTTAAGTAATTTCTGGCACTTTTGGTTTCTGGGAAAAGAGTGCACGGACACATTCGCAGATAAATAATTCTTGCACTGGCACTGAACAACATTTTTTTGACCTACTAGTCATATCAAAGCTATGCTTTCTGCATTGAATAAAAAAAATCGAACCAAATATAGAACAACAATTTGTTAACATGAGATCTTATGGCACAATGCAGAATGTTTGTTTGACGTACACATTTCAAAATGTAGATGTTGCCCAATTCGTGGCGACTCCGAAAAACGCGATCACCATCTAGCGTTCTTAGTTGAAAATTAAGAGGAACTATTATAAAACTGTAGAAGGTTCCTACTTTAAACAAAATATTTCATGAAGTTTTCACTAACAAATATAATTTGTATTGTATTAACGATCCCGTTTTCTGCAACAGTCCAAAAAACAGATATTTTCTTTCCCTTTTTCAGTATTACCTATAGACGGTATCGAATCTAAAATTTAATCGCCACTTATTAGTAGTTTCAACAAATCAAGTTGCGACTAACGAATACTGTTACTCAAACAATGATCTACTACCTGACTGGGAGACCAAGTCGTCTCCCATCGAATAAGGCGGATTTAGCGGATGCATAAACATAATTTATTCACTAATGTACAATTCATTAATATTTTGAACTTTATCAATGCATAAGAGATTAGATTTACTACTTCTTCAATGCATGAGCATAAGTACTTGACAAGTGACAGTTTACAATTTCTCAACACAAGAAAAACTCGAATTCTTTGATGAAAAAACCATTCTACGTACTCATTCTCAAAATAAAACACCGACAAAACAACACTTTGGCTCTAGACCACGGGATTTTAAGTGAAATATGTTGCCATCTTCAAATTTTGAGGCTATATACATAGGAGCATAACTTATTTTTCCACTTCATTAGTGCATAAAGATAAAAGTTGGAATAAGTATCAATTATAAATTATGAAACGAATAAATCATTTAATTTGAGTCCGTGTATTGAAATTTTATGAATTGTGCAATAAAATTACGCATATGCAATAAATAATGCATTATGAATCCGATAAATCCGCCTTTACTATCTTATAACTCTTTATACTATAGTTTGGTGATAATATTCATGTTTATAGTTTCAGTGTTTCAATAAAAGTTGACAGATGTCAGATGTACTTTTACAGCCGTATTTGATGTTCGAATAGTATCACAAACAGAGATTCTTTGCATTATTTATAGAAGGAATTGATTCAAATTTGAATTAGAATAAAAATTAACACTACAGTTTTTTATGGAATTTGAAAGATGATCACCACAATACTGTTTCGCGCTTGCTTAGGTTTACTAACAAATTTAAAATCCAAAAAGGCTAGCGCCTGAATTATGAGCGTCATCTAGTGGGGGCGCATTTCGTGAAAGCGTACAAAATAGTTATAATAAGCCCGTGGCTTGATCATATTGCCTTGAAGTGACGGCATTTCTAGTAATTCGTTTCTCACAATTTGAGTGAGAGAATGTCACTTCAAAGCAGTTTGATCAATCTATTTGACCGTGAGCCATAGACTTCAAAAAAATAATAAAAAGTAGTAACAGTTCTGGTCGATCCACTTCTAAATGAATTAACAACGCTTTCGAGCCTCTGAAACCCTATGATAAAAAACAGGTTACCATATAGAATGTAAACCAAAGACATAAAAGTTGTCAGTATAAGACCTAACTCAAAATATAAGGCCGGTTATTGCAATCAATCGACATTCGTTTATAATATATTACGTTACATTTCAGATGGCATCAGGAATCCATTTTTCTTGAAATTATGTCAAATGCGTCGATGAAAGCTCCACAGACTTCAACTATCCAAATGCAAGATTGAATAGCACCGAATAAGAGTGTGAAACATTAATTAAATACATATAACTTTAGTGTTCTTAGAAAAAGTCAAAGTAAAAGACTTCAACCAATTTCTACCCATGTTTACGATTTCCAAACATAGAAACGCTGGTGCTTTTTAATTGGAGAAGTAATTAGGAATTATTATTATTATGATTATTGTATTCTATACTAAATGCTGTAATATTAAATATGATAAACAGTAATAGCATTCACTGATTTCAGCCGAATAGATAGGGCTTATGAAATCTTACAATTTTTATCGCGATTTCTGTTGATTCCGAGTCGTAACATCTTTCTCAATTTGATCAGCGCATCGACTATAATACCGGTAAGCTATTGTGAGACAGTCTTGATGCGCGCGCATCCAAATTATGAAACTTTACGTTCTGAAATATTACGTATTCTACTCAATACGGATATGATCGAGTACGTATTCTGTTCAATACGATTTCTGTCCTGTAGCGTTATGATACGTTGACTTTGTGATACAATGCGATTGTGATGCTTTACGAATATTATCTGATATCGTTTCTATACAGTACGTTATGAACTTTTACGTTATGAAAACGTACGTTATGAACTTTTACGAAAAAGAACGTTAAGATGTTTTCGTTGTGAATTAATACGTATTCTGTATGTTACGATTATGATCCTGTAGCATTATAATGCTTCAAAATTTCTCTCCATTGAAGTAATGATGGGATACTTTATGATAAATTGAATGGACCCGTTTTTGGGCACCATTCCTTTGAGATTCAAATCACGTTGTGTATTCGAAAAGTCTTATATATAAATGAATATCTGAGAATATTCATGACTTCCAGGCATTTCTGCACTTACAGCTCTGCAGTACTGAACAGCAAACAAAATGTTCTACAAGGAATTGAATATTTTGAAAAAAATCAGTTTATATAAATATTATAACTTGGTCAATATATTTAATTCTGGAGTTCGGTGTCATGAAACCTTAGATCTATGAGATCTTGAACCATATAGGATATGTTCCGTAAATAGACAAAAGTAACCACTGCTTACCGGACCGGTGACATAAGTTTTGACATTTGCTTTTATCTGGTAATTATGGTTGCAATTTATTTTCGGGACATTTGTTACTGTCATTTGTCTCTTCAGTCCTTTCAGTGCGGTTATGTTTGATTGTTTATTGTTTCAATTGGCGATATAATATATATGATATTTTTGGTGTTTTCGATTATTTCATTATAATAATATCAATATATTGTTACGAATCATAGATAATGAACCAGAGTTTTTTTATTTGATGCCTGTTAATCATCAAAAAATTCCAGGTAACCTTGAGTTACCCGTTTTATTCTTTTCCCCCCTAACTTTATCGTAGCTTTTCTTCAAATTTCTATACTTCTCATCACAATTTGAAGCGCTTTTGTTGTATCCAAATGTATTCAGATTTGGGCTGATTGTTTCCCACACCTTTTTTTTGGTGAAGTTTGGAGTATCAAATTTGTTTGTGATCTTTGTAGATTGGAATCAACAGCTTCATCATTTGGTCAGTCCATGTCTACTGACTGTAGAAGTCTCATTGAGAGATAATATCGGATTCTCATTACCGGAATGAATAGATGCGCCAGATTCTCCATTTGCATGAAATATTCAAGTTTTCGAAATCTATTGAAAAATTGTCGCAATTCCTGAAGCATGCGTCCTCTATCAAAATTTTATCATCTATAAAATTATAAAAAATCAAATTATTAATACATTTGTTCAATCACTTCAATTGAATTCATATATCATATAAAACAAATCAAGTTTTTTAACCCCAAAAAATAAAAAGTATTCAAACCAGAATAACCAGATCAACCAAAGAAAATCGTCGGTCGTTTTGGTGGCAGACAATCGACCGCTTTTTCAGGAACCAATTCCCGTAAATAACCTTTTTTTCAGTTACCAACCTAATAAAAGACATTTACGGGACGCAAATTCAGCAACCAAAACAACCAAGGTGATATACGGAACATATCCATAAAAAAGTAGAACCAATATGAATGGTGATTTTTGTTCAATATTCAGTATGACAATCTACATTGAACTGCAATATATGAAGGCTAATAAAAAAAATTGTTTGAACTTCGCGCTTCTGACAAATCTCTATATAGGAAACCAATCAAAATCAGAATTTCCATGAACTGAAACGCAAAAAGCTTTCGTATGCACTCAGCCTAAACAGGAACGAATCTAAATCCGCAACCATGTCGGCTTGAATTTTGCGAACCGCCAACTCTGGCGCGCAAAATTTAAAGGTCCGAGGTCAATGAGGCGGCATTTGAAACATCAAAGGAAATGGGCGGAGCTTCTCATCTGTAAGTTTCTGTAATCTGTGGTCAGTCGGTAATAAAGTTGTTCTTATTTTGACATACACGCACGCGCAATGTGAATATGGATGACAACTTTATTAAAATACTGCCTGCCTTTATTAGAGGACGGTTAAGGCCGTGATTCAAATTTCCTTTATTTCCACTTCGGGGTGAGATTGTGGCCACGACATATCTCATGTTTTGGCCATTCTATCATCACATATTATAAAAAAAAATTTGTAGAATAAAAAATCTGAGTACTAGATTTCATTTATAGGTTAAGAATAACGAACGCCTGTGTAAATGAAGGACGAACAGACAAAACTGCAATATATCTGTTCTTAATCACAGAAGCTTTGTTCTAGTTTTGAAAAATAGTGGTTCTGGGACGTGAAAGTGAATGAATTTGAACCTTAAGTGCATTCTTATGATCAACTGCGCATAATCCTGACATCCCAGAACCACTTTTTTTCAGAACCAGAATAGTGCCAGTCACTATTAAAATAAAGTTGCCTTTAGAGTATTCCAAGATGCTGTCAAAATAAATTCAAAATGGTTGCTGGATTGTAAACAAAACTACCTGCTGATTTTGATTAATTTACTAGGTGGGACCAATGTTTAATAACCTGAGTAGAGTTATAAAGTATAAATTGAATGGTGGTTATGGAGTATCTCTTCTTTTTCTGTTGTTGATATATTTATCGGTGGTTGGAGTTGAATTGAGTGATTCCTTTTGTACTGAATTAGAAAGGTATGATGCTCGATTCTATGGAATGTGATTCCAAAACTTATTTCCGTTTGTTTTCAGGATGTCGTTCTGTTGTGTTATCAAATGTAGAAGTACGTATACCTGTGGTGGTATTCCGTGTACCATAGAATTCTATAGTTGATCAAATAAGTGAGATGTCATTATCGTTAAATTCATGGGAGTGAAAAAGACATAACTATACAATCCCACCCCTATGTTTTTTTGTGATCTAGCGGCCATTTTTAAAGTGCGGTGGTCACGTGTTCCGGATTATATACTCTATAAATATGAACCTACAATAGGTAATAAAGTGTGAGTAGGTAAAGTATGAACTAAATTCATCATTTGTAACTTTGATCTTCTGAACATGTGTTATACGAGGAAGATTTTTTGGTTATATTTCCATAGCTATTTTGCCCAAATTCAATCAAAACCAGTTTTATTTGAATAAAACCCAATATTTTTAGTCGAATGAGTATAAAAACTATCTATTTCTATTCGGATATCAAACAAACAACCATATATTTGTCAATGACAAATACCAACAAATGACATGTCATGATTCAGGATGCATAGAAACCCTGGTGCGATCACAGATTCGATTTTTTTTCTATCAAAGTTATTGATACTGTAATCGAATTTAGGCTGATAACTACAATTCTTTGGTATTTACCGCAGATATACCTTGGTCTTTCATGATAAATGACAGACGTGACGTCAACGTTTGCTTTGCCTAAACCTTTTAGTTTAAACTCTGGTTCCTGGTTATTAAAATTCAAAAAGTGTAAACAAAAACATTTGTTTTATTTCTGCCTTCTTCATGTTATTCCTTTGTTTTAATCTTATTTATTCTAGTTTTTCGTATTTTTGTATACAATAAACTGTTAAAAGTATTATATTATACATGGAGAACTTTTATATAGTGTGGAAACAAAACTGAGATTTGTGTGCTTATTAGCGTCAGTGTTTTTATTCGATGAAAATGTATTGTATAGTATTGCATTTATATCATTTTATAAGGCATCAATTCTCGTCAGGGAGGATTTTTGCTTTTATCCAGAAGTATATCTCTCCTAATAAAATCCCGTCAACAGCATATCTTGTACTTCCACCTGGTAATCTGTCCCTTCATAATTCAAACTCAGTAAATATGTTGTCGTATCTGTAACATTAAGCATATCTCTGAATAACATCACCAAGTCACAATGTGATATAACAGTTATGTTTTTATGTTTACTGGGATTTGCCATACCTAAGTGCTGTCGTCACGATTGGGGGGAGCTAGTGAAACCTTCCCACACAAATGGTTAATACGTTTTGAAAACCTATAAGACATTATTTATTTGATGATTTTTCTTTTATTTCCGTCAAGAATTAGGTTAATCGTTATTATTTTCAATGAAGGGTCTGTTAAATGACGCCTCTTGTCTAAAATACCCTTGAAATACCAATTCCAATGTTTGGAAAGTTTCACCAATAAGTTCTACCCTCTTTGACGTCACGCTTAGGTAATTTATTACAAGAGCTATCATTTTCCATTCAAAATGTTTGCGAGTCAATCGAATAATTGTGTTTTCTCCTAATTCTTGAGGATTATTTTATTCATAAATTGCTAGTACTGTGTGTATAGAAGTATTTTCGGCTCAACATTTGTGCATTTGAATTCGAAAACCCGACGAAACCCGAACCATCCCAATTCCGTTGACAACATTGCATAAACAAAAAAACAGACATTCAGCGTTCATCAATCAAATTCTAATGATTTGTTTACATTTTGAAGAAGAGACTATTTTGAAAAATTTATCGTTTTTTCCACTATATAATAAATGCTGAAACCAAGTAAATAAGTGCGTATGTGGTGTTTTGATTGGGAGAAAATAAAATTTTGTGTACTTGATATCATAGCATAGCATTGTTGACAGGGATGTACCTGAATCGGCCATAATGAGAAATATCGCTACTGGAAATTTTTAGACCTAAATCCATAACTAAAATGTCTTCACGTAACGTACAATAAATTTTGACTGAAGAACCAGAAGAACATTACCATACATTACTAGCCGCTTTCCAAGTATGAAATTGAATAGCTACGAGTTACTCCGGTTAGATCATGAATTGATGTGACAGACCACGGAAAATCACTCATTAATATGGTTAGGAAGTCAGGTGAAGTTCAGTGATATCTAACATGCGTTACTGGGTGCTGCCCAACGATTATAGACGATAATAATATGTAAGTCTATAATCGTTGGGTGCTGCCTGCTACATGGAGGTCTATTCTGGAGATTCAACGTATATGATTTCCATAGCGGTATCTGTAACGCTCTGTTTCTTCAAACGTTTAAAAATGTTTTCGACAAACTCGGGAATAGACCTCCTGGGGGTCACTATGTCACTTGTCATCAGACTGATTTGTCACTGTCAGTCTTGTCAGTTTACTGTTGTGTAGTTTGGAATAGTTCGGATATTTTGATTTTTGATTCTAGTTTGTCGATTCATATACAGAGGAGGATAGAGTTGTGGACGTTGGAGTTGATTTTATATAAAGTATAAAGTTTAGTAAAAGGACAATGCTAAAAATGAAAGTCTTATTGTATATCTCATTGAATGTAGCGGATTTTAAAGCAACTTTTATGTTTTGTATTATGGTAAGAAGTCGAAATATATCAAATTGTACGCCACGAATCATTACTCACAAGTGAAGTGAATATACTGGTCCATTGGAAATTACTTTTTTTGTTGCTTTTCAGATCATATCTCATTTCCATTTCATACTTTCCTTATCCTGACTCAATAGGACTGAGAGGTGACTAAATTCCACATATCATTTATTAAAATTTCATGCGATTTGAAACCCCCTCAGTTCACGAGTAAAAAAACTGTAGATTTGAAAAAATTTAATATACTAGATATTATTGCTGCAGTAAATTAATGAGAACCTCGCCTCAGGATAGACTCATTGTATTGGAGTAAATTTTTTTTCAGATCCTGGCAGGTGGAATGTAGGAAAACAAATTGATTATTCAATGTGAAATCTTGAAAATCTTGATGAAAGGCTGATTCAGATACATGCATGAACATGCAGAATTTTTGAAGCACCTGTGGTTCAAACGCCTTTTACTTACCTATCTATGACGAGGACATATTTTATTTGGTTCTGGAATAATTCTGTCAATGCTGGAGTAATGCTAATTGAGTATTTCAAATAATCCCGATGTATTTTCCACTGCCTTGCCCACCTTGCATGACATGAAAGATGCAGTGAAAAATACGTCAGGATTATTTGAAAAACTAAAAAAATGGCATTTACTCTAGCATTGACAAAATTTATTACAGAATCAAATAAAATATGTTCTTGTCATAGAAACGTGAGTAAAAGGCGTTTAAACCGTATGTGTTTCAAAAACCCTGTATGGGCACCCATGTATCTGAAATCAGCCTTATAAAATATGTGAATGAAATTGTCACAAAACAACATCTGCAAAAAATTAAGAATGGCACCATGCAAATTTCTGTTAACTAAAAACAGTTGATTGAAAATTTTTACTAATACTTATTTTTTCTCTGATTGAATCCATTATGTCTTGAGGAATTATTGCTTGGGAGCAGCTCACATCAATACTTCAAAATCAATAATTAGTTTAAAAAAATATTTCTGGAAAAAATAATCAACAAACTTTTTAAATTTTCAACAGGTAATTATTTTTCAAATACGAAATTTTGATATTTTGTATATTAATTTATTTCTATAAAATAAATAACAGGAATAACTAAGTATTATATGATATGGAAAATAAATGCATAAGGGAACCATAGAAAATCTTAGGACTTGTATGTGGACACTTTCAATAGTTCATCACCATCAATGAATGCTGTTAAAATTTTATTTTGTAATGAAAACTTGTACTTTTTATAAAAATTCGACATTAACATCAATCATCACTATAATGCAAGATCAAAACAGAAATCTTCAGTCACTAAAACTTTTTCACACTATGCGATCATACCTATATCAACTTATTCATCTATTATTTAATATAATGTACATACATAGGGCAGAAGGACCTCGGTCGATAGCCTTTTGAATTGAATTGAATTCTAGTTCAATAAACAACATTTATTATTTATTATTGTATATACATATTCCGGTCTAATATACTTGAAGATGTCACATAAGTATATGAATATTTTTTGCCCAGTTGTTCAAATATCTAAATTAAAGTACTATTTGAAACCAAACTTCATTTAACCCTTTAATTTTATAATATAACATGATTTTTGTTACTTTTTATTTTAAGGTAGGTTATTATATTTGTTGATTAACTCATACATACTCCTGAACTTCCTTGTATTAATGTAGATTGGATATATCTCATTTTTCCCTTGTTTTTATTCTGCTGAGTGTTGAGTCAACTTATTGAAATTTTATTTCATTTGATAATTTTTCAGATAGCCTGTTTATTTTACAATCCCACTGATAGCGGGGCTGTTCAACTTACTCAACAAAACCTAGATTTGACATTAGGTAATCAATCAACCAAAAAAAAATTTGAAAATGTTCAATCGGTTTTCTTTCAGCTTCGAATGAATTAGTGTTCATCAATTTCTATGCTGACTGGTGTAGATTCAGTAATATCCTTATGCCAATCTTTGACGAGGCAGCGGATGCCATATCCAAAGAATTTCCCGAGTCAGGAAAAGTGGTAATGGGAAAAGTAGACTGTGATAAGGAAAGTTCGGTGTCAACTAGGTTTCATATCTCCAAATATCCTACTTTAAAAATTGTCCGAAATGGTCAGCTTGGTAAGAGAGAGTACAGGGGTGCAAGAAATGTTGAGGCATTCAGTAGCTTCATTAAACAGCAGTTAGAAGACCCTATTAAAGAGTTCAAGGAGTTGCGAGAACTTGGAGAGTTGGAATCAAATAAAAGAATTATTATTGGTAAGGATTTGAATAGTTTTTTTTATTTGACATAGCATGCAACAAAAAAACATTTATAGTTGAATACTAACATTTACCAAACAATGTACATGGTGATTAAAATATAGTTGAAATAAATAGAAGTTATTGAAATGGTTCACACATAAAAAAATGGTTCAGTGAGTATGAGAAGTAAAACCACCTTCAATATATTTCTGATATTCCTCTAGCTAGTAGAAATAATTGATCAGCAGGAATGATTTCATAGCTCTCTTAATGCAGTACATGGTAAACATATTTAATGCTTCAGGTAGAATATGTAATTCAAATAGTTATTCATGTACTTATTGAGTCAATATCTACGTATTCTAATTTAATGTGATCTTATAACATGCTCATGAATATCAGATTGAACAATTAAGTTTGGTAAATTCTTATCGATCTCAAGTAAAGTACCTAAAATAAAACAAAGATGGGAGAATCACAATTTTCAGCATTTTGAACAATGGTCTGCAAGTATCACAATTTTTGGCTTTTGCCAGGATTCTAATAGCCTTTTATTTTTGTTGCCTGAATACAGTTATGACTCCCAAGAAGTTTCCCCAGAAAAGTATACCATAATTAAGAATGTCATGTAGTGAGCAGGATAATTATTTATGATTCAAATTCTTAATATGACTTGACTAGTTGAGTTTAATATCAATAGTCATACCTAGTAGTTTTATGTTAAGATTTTCTTGCATAGATGATTTGGTGGTAAATATCAATTTTTGTGTTTTAACATTGTTTAATTTGAGTCTGTTGTCAATAAACCGGTTCTCAGCTTTGGCCTCTGCTTCTGCCGCAGTCGAAATTAGGGAATCAAACAAGAATATATGAGAGTAATGTCATCAGCAAATGAAACACTTTCATGAGGTGTTCAAATTGGAGATAAGTGATTTATTATTATTATATAGATAATGAAGAGTAGTGGCCCCAAAACAGAACCCTTTGATACTCCAAATTCTACTTCACCACTGCATCAATGGTAAAACAATTTGACCTGACGCCAAATTGGGAATTATTAAAAAAGAATTTGTCTTCAAAGTACCTTGTTAGTCTACATTGTATTATTATTTCAATTATCTTCGAGAAAATGCAGATGATTAATATTGATCTGTAATTTCCAGTATACGTTTTACCAACTTTTTTGATATAAGAATGATTTTAGAGAATTTTAGGTTAATCAGGTCGGTTAAAGGTTCTGTTATATTGTAACTTATTGCTTTTATTATTTTACTATTGCAGTCAAAGATATCTGTAAAAGAGGAGTTTTTCAGAGGAACAATTGGGTTTGTGACTTCACTTGGCTCAAACGGGTTTCATGAAAAAAGAGGATGAAGGTACAGGAAAGTACTTGACGCTCAATAATTGTGTGTCTGTCGCTGACGGTAATGATTCAATGATATTTTCTGTGACATTGCTGAAATATTCCATGAACTGATCAAAAGATAAGTCATCAGTTGTGTTTACACATTTGGTTTTCAGATGATTCCTTTTATAGTTGATTAATTGCCAAATTGCGTTTCCACCTATTTTCAGAAGCAAGAAGATAATTGTCATAAGCTATACTAGTTAATTTCCATATGTTTTGAAATCTGTGAGTGCAGTTGTAGTCTTAGAGTGTTTTTCTGTGATCTGAGTTCATTGTTGTACCAAAGTACAAGTTGAGTTTTCTTTTTATTGTCTGTTGCTTTCAGTGGAAATGTAATTTGTATTTTGTAATTATAAATGTTGCTAGAAAGTTGACATCTGTGTTGGATTTGAATACTTCCCAGATGAAATAGAATATTGTAAATTACTTCAAAAAGTCAAAGAGAATTATGTCAATAAAATGTCATCCATAATATAAAAACATTTGTTAATGAGTAAACTTCTTAAAAGATTGTGTTTATGATAGACTTTTTATTTCATCTGGTAAATGATTGGCATTAAAATACAAACTTTTTTTGTATAAGTTTGTGCTATGTTTCTTAGGTTACAGTCTATTTCTAAATCCCACATTATAGTGATCCTGATTTTGAGTTTCAAGAATCGTGTTTTTATTTTTTAAAGCGAAACACACCAACTCATAAATATAAAGATATCATAGTCAGGATGTTCAATGATTTGAAAGCTTCCCTGCAAGATTCATTATATTGCAAGTTACCCAGGATCCGTATAGCATGCTGTTGAATAATAAAAATACTTTGGGCTTCAAAATAAAGTGAAATGATATATGATATAACTGTCTCAAGATGCTCAAGCTTCACGATTTGGACGTTGTTTTCATTGCATAACATGTTCTAGACAATCTACCACATGTTACCTCGATATGTTTGGACCAGTTGAGAGTAGAATCTAAACATTTTAGTATTTGTGGTAAAACTAATCTCAATCATACTATCAATCTCAATGTTATTTGGCGTTTGTAACTTTGACTGTGCAAATTTGAAGTGTTTCGTATGATCTGAAAGTTTATTTTTTCACCGAGAAGCGTAGGCTTCTTTCGTGCAACTCTAAGTGTCCTCAAGCGTCTTGCCCGCTATCAAAGTATTAGTATCGTCTGCATATGATGCTGTTAAATAACACGGATAGTTCAAAAACCCAAACATGTCGTTAATGTTAATGATGAATAGGGTGGAACCTCCTCCAACACCTCTAACAAAAAACAAGTCAGATTACTCATTGTTCAGTGTAACTCTTTGATGTCAGATTGACATAATATGAAACAAACCAATTATGTGCCACTCCCCTCGCTCCATAAGAACACAATTTGTTCAGCAGAGCCTCATGATTGACTGCTGATATCAATAAAAAGACCTTTAGCTTATCTCTGATTTATCTAATGAGCTAATACTTTTATTGACGATAGTGCTAAGGGTAGATTCAACACTTCTCTTCTTCATAAACCCATGCTGGTGTGAGGAAACACTTTTGATAATGTGATTGCTTTATAGTAGACAATGAGTGATGGGTCTCCTTTTTTAAGCAACGGTATGACATTTGCGTTCTCAATTTATCCGGGAAATTCCCTTGTTCCAAAGAAAGATTTATTCTATATATAAGAGGGTGCGCATTGATAATACTGGTTTGATTGAGAAGTGAATCAGATATGCCATCATCTCCATAAGGGTAGTTTTTTTTAACTTTTTATTGTTTCCAAAATATCACTTTCTGTAACAGCATGAAAAAATAGTGAGTTTTAATTCGTGATTTCAAAATTTGGCTGACTATTTTCCGTGATGTTATGATCTTTTCTGAACTTATAACTCGTCGCTCAGATGATAGCACCGTGTGTCAAAACAAATCTGTCAGCTAATATAGTATACATACCTATATTCTTCTACGAAGGAGTAGACGGGCCACCTATTGATAAAAAAATATTTTTGCTAATTCTGAGATATTGAGTCAAAATTCCGACTTGGTATCTCAGAATTAGCTAATTCCGAGATACTAAGTGAGAATTCCGTCTTAGTATCTCGTAATTAGCTAATTCCGAAATGTTGAGTCAGAATTCGGACTTAGTGTATCTGAAGATATGTAACTTTTTGTTACAGTAGTAGCAATTCATTAGTAGTAGTAATTTATTGAAGTAGATAAAAATCTAATTTACAAACATTCACTCCTATGAAATAGAGAAAAATTTTCCCATTCCCAGTATTCGAACCTGCAAGCGTAAGTTTCAAAGGCCAGCATGTAATCGCCTCGCTATCGAGCACCCTTGGTTACAATATTGTAATGATTCTGAGGCCAGACCTGACCGCCAATTATTCGACCTGGATTTGTTGATGGCAAAAGAATGAAGCCAACGTCGCATCGAGAATGTTCGGGAGCCATCCGAACGAGTCACCGTATACTCTCGGCAGTTCCTGAATGCTACAGAAATTTACTTGCCGGTATACAGTGTGGTTCACCACTCAACTTTCTAGAAAGTTATATCTGTGATAAGGAGTGTACGTGGCACTGTTATCGAAGCCAGCAACTCTACAGCAGAATTGGAAAAGTTGGTTGCCATGACATCCATGCACATGGGACCAGCACAGCAGCCCAAATTGAGATAATTAGTCGGTCATTATCAGGACATCCTCGTTACCAGAGTAGGCAGAGGCAGTAGAACAAAGGTGGATCAGCATAAGATTGAATTAGGAAGACCCGACCAATCCGGCAATGAGCTAGAAGACTTCCCCTCGCCAAGAAGGAAGAGGCTGACAACATAGTCAGTGATATGAAAAAAGAAGGAGTCATCCGACAGTCCCTGATTCTCCCCAGTCCTACTGGGGAAGAAGTAAGATGGATCAACGCGATTTTGCGTTGATTATCATCAACTGAACTACTTGACGAAGAAAGGCAGTTGCCCTCTACCAAGAATAGACGACACGCTAGACACGCTGGCTGGTTCTACGATTTTCTCAGCCCTAGATTTGAAGGGTGGATACTGGCAGGTAGAACTGGCTTAGGAAGATCGAGAAAAGACAGCTTTCACCATCGGCTCCGGTTTGTGGCAGTTAACAGTTATGCCATTCGGGCCCTGCAACTCACCAGTCACATTTGAAAGGCTGATGGAGACGGTTCTGAAGGGACTTTCATAGGAAACGTGTCTAGTATATCCGGACGACATAATTGAGTTCCGCAGATCGTTAAAGGACCACGTGGAAAAACTGGAGGAGGTATTTCTGCGACTGAAAAGTTCCGGATTGAAATTAAGCCCCAAGAAATGCCATTTGTTCCAGAAGGAAGTACAATATGTCGACCATGTTGTCTCCGGAGAAGAAGTACCAGTAGATGAGCAGAAGATCAAATCTGTTAAGGAATGGCCCATTCCAAAAGACATACACTAGCTTCGAAGTTTTCTTGGTTTGTGCACCTACTATCACCGATACGTGCGATATAACGTGCGAGAGCCGGACCTGTATAGTTTTGATCGCTCGATGGTCGACCTCGACTTGTAAACAACGCATGACATAGTATGACACCAGAGTTTCGAATTGTTGTAGGTGACTCCGTCTGGACGCGAGTGGAAATATGAAGAATGTACGCGAGTCTTCGAGAAAAGCTCTACACCAGTGCATAAGCCGGGCGCTCAACAACAGAAGATTAGTTGCAGATATAGTGAGCTCGAGAGTTCGCAATCAGACAGAGTTAGCGACAGTGATTACTTCAAATGTATAAAAAATATTATAGTTGTAGTTTACGTGCGAAAATAAACTGGCCAAATTTAGTTGAGTGTATTTTTATAATATGTTTATAGGAACTACTGGCCTTAAAATGTTGTAAGATTTTTACCAACGGAGTTTGTTTTTCTTTATTTTGGACACCTTACAAATAAAAACTCGAAAATGTTAATACGCTATCTCTATTCTATTCATTATGGTAATAGCAAAATTCATTGGTGAAGTCGCAATTATTTTTCAGGATATTTTGACCGACGAGATCAGCCGGAATACAGTATTTTCCGTCGTGTCGCCACAAACCTCAAGGACGATTGCCAGTTCCATGTTGGCTTTGAAGAAGCCTCTCGACAGATGCACCCTCCCGGTGAACCTATAATTGTATTTAGGCCAGACAAGGACCGCTCCAATGATATGGACGAGACATATCCAGGTTCTCTTAAAAATTTTGATGAATTGCACGTCTGGGTTTCAGAAAAGTGTATGCCTCTGGTTAGAGAAATCACATTTGAGAATGCCGAAGAACTCACTGAGGAAGGATTACCTTTTCTGATACTGTTCCATTCTCCTGATGACAAGGAAAGCGTAAAGCGATACAATGAATTGGTCCAGACCGAATTGCTTTCAGAGAAACGTAAGTAACTATTAAAGGTTATTCCTCTTTTGATTGTATACAGTGCCTAGTAGATTATGGAATCCAAATGAAAAAAAAAACTGCCATCTTTTCGAAACTTGTGTTTTTCATAAAAGCCTCAAAACTCAAAATGCTTCATCCAAGCATTGTTTATTCAGTTTCGTAACTGAGGCATATTGAATAATATTACATATGCCTGAAGTATGTTTCTCCTTATGCTAATGTTATTTTTTAACTATTTCGATATGGACAGTGTGTTTCGTATTTATTTGTCCGCCTCTGTCATTCACTCACCTATTACTTATATTGTTAAAAAAAATATCCATTATTATGGATAAACCTAATTTGTGCATCATCCAAAACATTTGAATGCCTAACCCTAAATATGTTTGTTCTTTTCAATTATTATCAGAGTTACCCTTCACCGTAATAGGGTGACAAATACCTGGGATCCATTTTTATGGATAAACCTAATTTGTGAACAAGCATATTAGGGGTTAAGTATTAAAATGTTTTGGATGATGCTCAAATTAGGTTTATCCATAACAACGATGTGAGTTCTTGTAGGGACGTCTTGGAGGAAAATTGCACAAATAGATATCATATGTAAGTAATTCAATGTTCGTAGGGGAAAGTAGTGTTTTTTTGAAAGATATTTGCCTCAAAGTTTCCACTTTATGGGTTGGTGCACAGAGAAGGGGGATTTCGACTTCGTCGAAATTATTTGTTTAACTTCTTTCATTTGAAACTCCTACACCCTTTTTCAAACATTGTTCGAATTGACACATTTGCTATTCTCGGAGTCTGTGCTACTGAGGAGTGCTTATTGCTTTGCAGCTTTAGATGTTCTTGTTCGCTGGGTGGGACAGGACGACTCTAATGTTGTCTGACTTATCCCGAGGAAACACCTTGTCATGTATACAGGTGGTCATTTCCAGGAACAGGAACATTGCACAAATATAATATGTCTGATGTAATTAATATTCGTAGGGGAAAGCAGTTGTTGGGGAGTCATGAATCATCATAATGTGTACGTGTGGGATATCAAATTACATGGAATATGCTGACATTACGTTTCAGATTACATGCCCAGACAATAGCGAAATTCCATACGGGTTTAGTGACCTATTTCAACAAGTGCAGATATCGAATTACCTAAAATGTGCTGACATCACGTTTCCCGTAACAAACATGTCTAAGCAATAGAAAGTTTGACACTTGATAACGATCGGAGATACTGAACCGATTGAAACGTCAATAGAAACACTCCAGACAGTGGAAGTCCGCAGTAAAAGTAATTAAATCTGAGATGATTTCAATAACTTCTTTCAAAGTCAAAAATGCTCGGTAGCGAGGCGGTTAGATGCCGGCCTTTGAAACGTCCACTTGCATTTGGCCAGGTTCGAATCCTGGAAAACGGGAAATTTTTTCTCATTTTCATAAGAGTCGAAAGGCAATGTGAATTGTCTAGATGCCAATCCCGACGGCTTGCTTGGAGTGTGCCCGACCAACCGGGGTGGTGCTGTAGATTTTCTGGGGTTTCCTACTGCTGAATTGTTTACGAATAATAATAGCCGACCTAACGTTTCCGGTTAAATGTCTAGGCAGATCAGTGAAATTCAATACTGCAGTATCTGCTATCTGCTATTTTGCTTATAATTCTGCAGATCCGACCTTCTTTAAACCTACAGAATCAAATGGATTTTGGTTTAGCAGCGTACTATTCCAGCCATAGCTTCTTCAGTGAAGTCACTCATCCATATCTAATGATATTATACTAATAACCATTTTGTAACACTGATTCACATAAAAACTTGAGTTAATAACGTTATTGTGGTTAAACATTGGGAACATCCAATAGCAAAGCAATGAATGAGTGTACGGTGGAAACGTTGCGTTATAAAATGACGTCACGTCAGCATGGCGCTTTTGCCTAAATAATTGAAAAGAACGGAAACTAAAATTGTCATAATTTCCATCACTACATAACACGATCATAACATTTCAAATCATTCAACAGACCCAGTGACATTCTTCATTTAGCTCTTGTACTGTTCAGAAGTATTTTGTCGTGGAAATTAGTTTTTAAAAAAGGACTTGTAGAACATACCCACGAAATTAGTTTGAAAATAAGATCCATCGAAAAACTCCTCCAGCCTATATCAAAGGGGTATCTTTTATAATGGTTGCAAACTATTTAATACTCTTCCTAAAGATATACAGAACTCGAGAAATATTCATGTGTTCAAGAGTGAGATGAAATGGTTATTATTGAAGAAATCCTACTATTTGCTGGAAGTTTATCGTGATTTCTGATCATTCCTATCTATTTTTAAATCTCTATGTTTAAATGCCTGATTTAAATCTCTGTTGTTATCTATACATTTATATGTCGTCTGTTTTTTCGCATTTTTTAGTCTTTTAGAATTATATGACATTGTCACATTAGTGTATTGTATAGTTACGTTACTGTATTTTATTCTTTCGTGACTGAAAATAAATGAAATGAAATGAAATGAGACTTACGAAAGATATATTTCACGTTTCATTTTCTACAACTGAAGTAAAAAATTAAGTTTTATGAAATAAGAAAAATCTAGTACTTTAAGAGATGCTGGTAAGTAGCTTCATTGACTAAGTCCGCATTGGTAATGGCCTGCCCCAGAGACACTTGCCAACATGTCAGTACTGCCTCAATGTCTCGAGTGGAATATGAAATAATTCCAATAGCGGTGTGACTTCCACTAGGCTCGTTTTCCTCATTTCATAAATATAAATAACTGTAATATACTGAAATTTCAGTAATTTGTTTCCACAGTTTATACGCCATGAATGATATCAATGAATTTCAATACAAGAGCTCCATCACCATTCCTTTTAATATAATTAGGTATATGGTGCAGCTACCACCTTCCTTGTTTGTGATTTCAAATTGTGATATTTTGACTTCCATATTTCTGCGATATCTAGGTATGGCATTAAATGCTGTAGTGAATCGCTGCCAGGTTTGGTCCTAAAAAATAATTACCCTGGCAAATGAATCTGAAGGTGCATTTTCATATGACGCTGGATTTTACGTGATGGAATGTCAACATCAACGCCATCTTGAACTAATGTAGCGTCAAACCTAATAATATTGTTTAGCTTTTACTTGAGTTTACCGGCGTCAGTAAAGTTAGGTATGTTGGGTATACAAGTAGGTTCATTCGTTTGTTACGAGATGTAGGGCAGTGTTGTGTAATTTACACCACATTTTGATTCCATTGTTGCTGAGCACAGTTACACAAAGGAATGTGTCAATCCAATCAGCAAATGAATACTCAAATCGAGTGTAAATTACACCAAGTGTAGAAAAGTGCTACACTTCGATGCAAACGAATAAAGCTGGTGTTTGTATATGGTGTTTTACGTGTGACATTTGAATATATTGATCTGGTGGTATTTTGAGAGCTACTTATTTTTGAAATTCAATTGTTAATTTGTTAGTTGTATTTGTTTTGAGCCAGTTTTCATTCTTTGCTTAGCTTATTGTTTCATTCACGATCTCATTCATTTTATTTTGTGTGAGGCACAACTTTTTACTCAAGAACACATTCCTGTATGTTTTTTGTTTTGGATACAGTTCTGCTAAGATCTTCAGTCGACATACTTGGTGCTGACCAAGCATATGCTTGATCAGTGATACTCACATTGTGATAGCCATAAATACATAATGCAGCTACGTGGTGACATTTTGCATTTTGCCAGTCTTCTGGGACATGTACGCTCACATCAACTATTAAGTCATCTTCGACATTACTCAATACCTATAAATAATATGACTCACTAAGATATTCAGCATAGAATAAAGACTCGTGTGGGTTTGTGTATATCGGTACCACCCTCCGCAGAGTAAAAAAAATGTAGGCTGGCCCAGGCGGAAAAGTCTGCCAGACTATATCCAGTTCCAGAATACGGAAGTGTTCTCGACCACAAAAGACGCTACTATGCCCGCCTTAATAGATATAGAAAAGCAATAGAGATACACAAACCCAAAAAAAATTTCAATAGAAAAGAGATCAACAAAACCTGGTACGCATCCTTGAAAAACACGAAAATAAAACCATCAAATAACACCACCGTTATACAACCACTTCAACACACTACAGGTGTAATCATGACACCGTAATCATGCAGGTAGACAATGGCAAAATCCCATCCGGTCAAACAAAAACACCCCAAACAAAACAAATGAAAATTATTCGAAACAGAGTAATTAGCCAGGCTGTGACTATTAGTTGCCATATCAGTATTACGTCGCTCTTTGGGAAGACAAAATCCACGCTGAAGATGCTCACCGCAGTTGTGAGCGAAACGTCCGTAGAAACCGCCTCCATGGAGGTGAATCGACCATGGCCCCAAAGCTAAGATATTACTTAGGATAAACGAGTATTCTACCTTTATAGAATATGTCCATTTGTTCATACTAGCATCATCTGTTCCTTCCAAAATTGCAGGCTTCATCACCTCCCTATCGAACACCATACTCTTCACGACATTTTCACCCCACTGTAGCTGGTTGATTTTGAGAAAATCCGCCATAGCTATTACCAAAAGTAATGAATTATTCATTATTCTATATTTATTTAGGTTATGTGAACCACTCTTTTTCATATACAATATAAGTTTATTGCCTTATACCTTCTTTAAGCGTTACAGTACTTACTTGAATTTATGCACTTCTCAGAAATACGAAAAAAAAAAAAAAAAAATTTTATGAAGTTCTCAAAACCACCACAAATCCAAACAAACACTTTGGTTGGATAATCTGACTATGACCTGCATTAACAAATATTGCTGCGTGACGTCAGCTCTACCCTCTCCGGCTGTGCCGTTGGGTTCACTCTATGAGTGTTTTTGAGGGAGTATTATTATTATGAATAGATCGTATTTAAAGTCGACAACATCCAGAAATGGACGTATTCAGTATGTTGAATTCGGATGTACCCAGAACGTTCATAAATGAATATTTTCAGTACGTCTTGATTAGGTCAGGGACTCTATTCTCGAGTTTGTACGTATACAAATTTGATCTACTGTTTCACACCAATACGCATGAAATATGTATGTTTGTCTCTCTTATTCGTATACGAATTGGGAGTCGAACGACTCGAGAATAGCCCCCCAAGGGGGTGATTTTTGACCATTCGCAATCGTAACTTGTACTCGTATCGTCACATTCTACTGGTCTGTGCATGTCGTTGACATGCTAACCGTAACTCAGAATGCAACAAAACGTGTACTTGTTGAGATTGCGAACAGTCAAAAATAGCCCCTCAGGACGTTCTTTCAGATATGGGTTGTATTACGGCATGGCAATGTTTATAAAAATAAATGATTATCAAATACACAATCTGTTCAAACTGGAAAAGAAACTACTACAATGTTATGATTTCCTGTTCAGCAGAATATAGTTTTCCATATAAAATTACATCGTTCCAATTGGAAAAAAAATAATTTTTTTTTTTACAATTATTAATATTATATTTAAATTTAGTTTTATGAAAATTTGCTTATTTATTTCTAAACAGACCGGAAAGATTAACATGTTTAAAATAAATTTTAAATGATAAATGAGAAAAATTTGTGAAAAAATAATTTTTTCAATAAGAAGGATGTAATTGCATATTAAGATATATTTTTTAATTCCAACCAACTTTTTATAATGAAAATTTTCGTTTTTGTGAAATGTAAAGATACTTTACTTTTGAGAAAATTTCATGTTTTTTGACATACCTCGATAAGATTGATGAAATTGGATATCTGATTATTGCATCTTGGGTTTTAGACTATGCAGACATTTTTACGAAGAATAACTTATTTTTGTAAAATCAATGATAAAAAAGTTTCCTATATGTAGTCAACTTAAGCAGACTCACTGTATACAGTGCCCGTCCAAAGTCCATTCCCCCCTACTAATTTTTGAAATACCTGGTATATCGACACGAAATTTGGAAGGCTCAAATAGGAGATAAAAACCTAATTTTTCATGAAAAAAATGGCGGATAAGAGCAATCTTCAATAATTTTTTTTGAATAGAACTTCCTGTATATTGTTACATTTTGGAAATCTGCTGATAATTCTCAAAAGTTTTCTCTCTTACAATTTACTACTCAATTCAATTGATTTCGAAATATTCACATTTGAAAAGTGACATATTGGTCATTTCAAACCCACCTAAAAACAATACCATAGCTTTCAATCAAGTTTGCATTGGAAAAAAATCGTTGTCGCGGTAACATCTTATTTAGTGTCAAACTGATATGCTAACTATCGAACAGTACATTGAGCACCTAATCATTTTATGAAAAGTGTGACCATGGCTCATAGTTTAGACGATAAATTTGGTATTTGGAGAATCTGGAAAATATGTTCATCTAGCAGTCCGTATGTTTAATGATAGCTTTCCTGGGAATCCTATTTCTGGTCTCACTCAAGATATTATTTTTAATTAAAAATTCAGTAACTCTCTTCTGGACTAATTTTTCAATTATTTTAGCCAAGGTGGGTATTAGTGATATTGGCCGATAATTTAAAGGGTCTGCTGATTCCCCACCCTTGTGTAGAGGTATTATAACTGAGGTTTTCAAGAATTGAGGAAATACACCTTGTTCGAACGACTGGTTAATAAGAGTTGCCAAAACCTTAAGGGCAGAATCTGGAAGGTTAGCAAATATGTTGATTGAGAATTCATCCAGCCCTGATGCCTTTTTATTTTTTATTCCTGAGATGATTTCCTTCAATTCAGTGGCATGTGTTGGAACAAAATGGAAGTTTTCTTCAACATAGAGATTTGACATGTAATAATCTGAGTTGTTAATGGGACTCAAATCCGAAGTTAATTTAGAGGCTATAGTACAGTAATAGTTGTTAAGGGTGTTTGGGCTCAATGGAATATCACGTGTAGTATTCTGTTTTCCTCTAAGATCATTCATTATTCTCCAGGTTTCTTTAGATTTATTGGCAGATTCATCAATTCTGGATTTGTAATACATGTCTTTTGATGATTTTAATACTTTTCGATATACATTATGGTATCTAGTATAGTATGTATGAAAGAATGGTTCACTGGTATATTTCCTAATTGAATGAAGAGTTTTCAAAATTTTTGCAGAAGTCTTTATTCCTTTTGTTAGCCATTGTTTTTTTTTTTTCATTTTTATTTTTTGTATTGGAAATGCTGTATTAAAATTGCTAAGAAGGAGATTATAAAATGAAGAGAAGGGATCTGGAGAGACGAAAATATCCTCCCAGCGAGTGTATAGGCAGTGCTCCTGGAATTTATTATAGTTTTTTGTACTAAACAGTCGACGATAATTGTTCTTAGGTTTAGGAGTTTTTGTGTCAATCAGTATGGTGCCGAGAATGGCTTCGTGATCGGATAGGCCTGAGGGGACAACAGTACATGAGGTTTCCTCTAAATTGCTGCAGAGGTAATCAATTATGGTTGCATTAAATTGTGATACACGAGTAGGTTCCTTGATATGCATTTTAATATTGAATGAACTTAGTAGATTAATTAGTTGGTGTCTATGCATAGACTCTAAATCAGAGTAGTTGATATTTAAATCACCTGAAATTATTATGTTCGAAAGAGTTGATAGTTGTGATAGGAGTAACTCGAGTTTGTTTAGGAAGATGTTTACATCTGTGGATGGAGCCCTGTATATACTTATGATGTACATATTGACCAAATTGCTAAAATTAATTGCACATTCAAACTGTTTCTCTTCAAAGATATTATCGAATTTGTCCAAGTGTACAAAGTTGAAAGTGTCTACTATTGACTCCTTGATGAAAATAATGGTTCCTCCGTGTGATGAATTGGTCCTGTTATATCTAGCAGCTGATATGTATTTGGGTAGGTTCTTCCTCTTTTAGCCAATGCTCAGTTAGTGTGACGATTTCAGGGAGTTTATGATTTTCCAATAATATGAATAGTTCGTCAGTTTTGTTTCTCATTGACTGGATATTCAGTGAGAACAGGGAGATGCACGTCTTATCTGCGAAGTTACCTCTAAAAAATGATTATTCGATTTTACAACTTCATCCTCTGCGAGAGTATTTCCCTCTTTTTTAGTTTGTGAGTCCGGAAGATTAGTTTGTGAGTCCGGAAGATTAGTTTCTGAGTCCGAATAATTCGGCAGTGGAGTATTTGTAGGGTCGTTTGCCATTGACATTTGTATATTGATGTTATTGTTTTTATTATACTTGCTTAGGTTTTCGAGGTCCCAGATTTTAATCAAATTCAACAAGGCTCTAGCAAGATGTGTTTTTCAAATTTTGGCCATCAGATGCATAGTTATTTCTACGAAATACATTATTACAGTCAAAGAATCTGGCTGTGGTTAAATGCTGACTATGAACAGCTCTGAGGAAGTTAAAATTATTTTTGTATATTATATTGTTTCTGGTAGCCATTCTATTGAATCTGTAAGGTTCGGAAATTATTACTGCACGAGTATGTTGACATTTGTTCAGAAATTCTTCAAGAAGTCTTTGGTTGATCTTGTTTGTCCATAAAATAACTACATCATATCGTGTGAAGTTCATTGTAGACTTGAGAGCTGTTTCAATCAACTCCTCGTCTTTTGCCCCACCTTTCAACAAGGATTGCGTTGAATAATTGTTTGAATGGTTCCATAGGTAGTGTGACAAGTCTTTGCCTTGAGTATTCGATATCAGTAGTATTTTTTTTTATCTGAGGGCTCCTTATGGATAACTCTGTGGGGAGGTGGCATATCTCTGTGGGGAGGTGGTATAATTTGTGGAGTCTGATTTTTAATGTGGTTGGAGTTATTTAAATAAGTTTCTTTATCTGATGTACCATCGTTATATTGACTTATTTTTTGAGAGTTCATTCTAGTGTATTTTTCCAATTTGAGTTGCTTCAATTCTTCAATATGAAGCTTGTTTTCCTGTGTGAGGACCTTTATTGATGTTATCATTTCATTCTTTATAATGTTAAAGTCATCTAGTTCAGTAAGTACTCTATTTAAGTCAGTTGTTATTTTCGAATCTTCTTCCAGCAATAGTTGATGCTTTTCCACTAACGTTAAATTTTCCTTGTTTAGTTCTGACACAATTGATTTTTGTTTATTTATTTCTGTTATATAGCCTTGTTCCACATTCTCTATTTCATCTTGAAAGTCTAGTGAAGATCTTTTCAATTTCTTGATAAAGTTGTCCTTTTCTTTTATTTCATTCCTTAGTTTGGAAAACTCATCCTCAAGTATCATCAATTGAACCTCTTGTTCTTTCTCCTTGTCGTCTAGTTCCTTATTTTTGAGTTGGATTTCTTCCTTCATTCTTGTGTAATTTATTTCAAGTTCATCCAAATTGTTTTCTTCGTTCTTCCTCTTGGTAACACATTCCTTGGAGCACAATATTTTGTGACCTTCTAGTTTCACGAAAGTCTTTTTTCATTCTAAGCAACTGTTATGAAACACACCGAAGCATTGTATACAGCAGGTAAGTTGAATATCCTTATTTTTACAACACTTGAAGGTCGCAGCCATCTTTGAATTACTCATAAATACTTCATTAAGTTCTTAATTTTGCTGGACTATTTAAGTTCTTAGTTTTGCTGAACTATTTATCTGGAGCTGCTTATATGATAATTGGCTTTTTGTATTATTGTGTGTTTTTTTTGTCCAGGATAGGAATTCGGTGGTAGTGTTTTTATAGCAAATAATGCTGAATAGGTCTTTCAAAGATACTCACTTTGGTAAAACAATTTTCAAAAACTAATTTCGTGAGAGCATATATCACACTTTAAAGGTTGCTCCTTAATACTTTTAAAATATGAATTCGAATGAAGTTCGAAAAGGATACTAGAGAGTTTCAAATGTATGAAACGAAAAATGTATACGAAATATAATTCTCCTCGCTACTTTTTGCTGTTGAGCTTTGGGTGCTATCGTTCATTGGATGGGACAGGATGAATCAGATATCTGACCTATCCTAGCACTGATAGGAGGATATAACCGTGGTTGATTACAATTAGCACTTGCAATAATGTCCTCCTAGAGAAACATTGCACAAATAAATGTCAGATGTGATTCAATATTCGTAGGGGAAAGTCGTTGTTTTCTGAAAGATATTTGTCTCAAATTGTGACAATTTGTGGAATAGTTTGGGAAGAAGGGGATTTCGACTTCGTCAAAATTATTTGTTTCACTTTTAAAACATAAAATTGATTCTAGGATATGAAGATTTGCTCCTTCCCGTCAACTCTCAAATAAGCCCCAGTTTCCCCAACTAATATAACGACGATTAAGCTCTTTGGTTGGTCTGCCATGACCGAAATGATCCATAGGAGTGCATTTTAACAAGTTATTCAATGATATTTCAGAAGTGGTTTTGTATAGAAATTATTTGAGTGGAACTGGCTGGAAATCAGGGTGGTTGATAGTGGTGGATTATTTCGTGAGTTATTTAAATTTTTCGGACAATTCGTTATACTTATTTATATATTTCTATTAATGAAATGAAGCAGCTGTAATCATTTGAATTGTCACCCTGTACGTGGAAAACTATATACTGTTGGACAGGCAGTCATATGATTCATCATGTTTTTGATGAAGACCCAAATTATTAAAAAAATTTGCCAAATTCCCGATCCGTTTGTTTTTCATTTTTACTGATTGAGGAGAATCAGAACGATTGTCATTAATATTTATCCAATTCTATGAACATTGTCCAGTCATGCTGTTATGAAACCCTCTTTATGATATATTAAATTTTATTCCAATGAAGGGATCTATGAACTACAGATAAGATGTGATGAGTTAATTTCTAAAAAATAGTATTCTGGAATCAGTAAAAAAATCAAATTGACTATGGTGTGACTTTAGGTTGTGAACCACTCAGTTGTGACTGTTAGAAGTTAGAATGGATGTGATTATGTGAAACAGCAAAAAGAGCATTTTTGTCACTCTATTAATCACAAAACTGGTCTTAGGATTGATCTGTAAATGTTATATATAATAAGGATGCCAGGATTTACAGTACAAAAATTTTTGAAAAATTTTCCAAATGCTATTTGGCTAGAAAATTTGGGGGGTCTTTGTATCCAACTTTGTCCCTAGTTTTGATTATTATTATTATTTTTATTAATTACAATTTGTTTCATAATTCAGAGTCAATTAACTTCCTAACGGCCGACGGCAAGAAGTTCGCCCATCCTCTCCATCATCTGGGCAAAAGTGACAAGGATTTGCCACTCATTGCCATTGATAGCTTTCGACACATGTATTTGTTTCCTGATTATAAGGATATCAAGGTACCTGGAAAGCTGAAACAATTCATCCTGGATCTTTATTCTGGAAAGTTGCACAAGGAGTTTCACTACGGACCTGAAACGGATTCGGAAAAGGAGCAGCCCACTACTCCACCCGAGAGTTCTTTCAGAAAGTTAGCTCCCTCGAAGAATAGGTATACTTTGTTAGGAAAAGACGAGTTGTAATTGTGATTTTCGAAAATAGATTGTTTTGATGTTTTCGGCCTTTAAAATAAAAACCTGCTTTTGTTTACATTATTACTTTTTCAGGTTGCCCCATGAAAATGTGGCAAATAAGATTGTTTTAAGAGTCCACTCTGAAATTTTGATTTTTTATCAAGAAAGCCTGAATATAAAACGATGGTATAGGAATAAAAAAAAAAGAGCAATATGTTGCATTGCGAGTGTTTGTATAATTTTCCGATTTTAAGATTCGTTTCTAAGATTAGTTATTTCGTCTATTAAATATCAGTCATCAACCAATCATACGTTTGTTTCCTATTTGACAGGACCAATCAACACTCTATTAGCGACTATTTGCATGGTATACAATAGTCACCAACTATTCAGTATGATACCTATATATCAAGGAACCTGTGCATCTGACAGTACTCTAAATAAATACATCTTCAACGTCAAATAGAATCAATCGTGTTGAAGCTGTATAAGTATTTAGAAATGAATCGGTTTGGAGAAACCAAAAACGAAGAGATAAATGGGGTAATCGAGGCTACAATCCCTGACAATACAGTGTCATTCACATGACTGATATAAAGAATTTTTTTGATAGAATTTAATAGACGAATTACATAAACCAAGTGCCTTCTATATAAGAAATTTCAGAGCATTCCTTTAAAAATGGACTGTATATTTGCTAGGTTTGTTTCACTTTTCTGCCTAAGATTTACATTAACTATTTGTTTACAGATAAAGTATAACAAAGAAATTTACTGCATTGAATATAATATGTAATTTTTCAGCCAGTTTGGGCCGAGTGTTCGATAACGAGTCCCTGTTTTCTTCTCCTTTTCATCCCTAGAACTCAAGTGGTTACATCTGGTTCTTGGATATTTGGGTGACTTAGGTATCCGCGCACAGTGGCGGGGTAGATTTCCGTGACATGTCCCCACTTTGGAAGACATTCGCTTTTTCAGCATCAGGTATCCGTATATTTGCTTGCTGAGTGGACATATCTTCGCGAATGAACGTTTTACCACTCCACTATTTGCAGTTTTGATGTTGGCGACTCTTGCAACGCCATCAGGACCAAGATGCAGTGATTCGATGCACCCTAAGCGCCATCTAGATGGTGATAAGTTGTCCGGAATGAGCACCAAGATGCCCTATTCGAGTTTTCCCTGGTTTCTATACCATTTTTTTCCATGGTTTCTATACCATTTGGTGCGAGTTTGTCTTTCCACTATATATTCCTTGGACCATCTACTCCAGAAATGAAGCCTTCGTAGAGGCTGGAATCGGGATAGATGGTTGCTCGGGATATTTGTACGATCATTATCAGTTATCGCCTCTCGATCAGAAAGTGAGCGGGGGTTGGGACGTCAAGATCGTTGAGATCGGAAGACATGGATGAGATTGGACGTGAATTCAGGACAGCTTCGATCTGCACAAGTATAGTATGAAGTTCTTCAAATGTTGAATGTGCTTCTCCTAAGACTCATTTCAGGTGGAATATAGTACTCTTAATTCCCGCTTCCCGTAATCCAGCGGAATGAGGTGAGTGAACAGATAAGAAATGCCAATTCAGACCCTCATTGTAGGCTATTTCTTTCAATAAAGTGCCATGATCATTGAAAAAGTCACAAATTATCCAGCTCCGTCTTTGCGCCAAAAATTTAAATTTTTGCTGTAGGTTATCCAGTATCTTTCTATCATGAACCAGCAGCATTGTCGAAAGTGGATGTTTTCCACTTAGTAATATTGGATGTTGTTTTGGATATGGAAACAACCATATTCCATCTCCTGTAGAGATCTCCACAAGAAGTCCCTGACCAATATCGGTCGAAGATATCATAATAATAAATTATGTCGTATGCGTCTCTCCCCTGTTTAAAAGAAAATTGCGTATATATCAAGTTCATCGAATCTCCCCTGCAACCCACATATTTAGCGAATTCCCAGATAATGAATGTATGGAAATGATACATCCTATTCCCTCAACAGCTCGTCATTTTACCGGGCCTTGCATAAGACAATATCAAAAAATTAGGGTCATAAACTCATCTTACTGAGTGGAATTTGCCATAAATAATAAAAGTGACAACTGGACGCTATCAAATCATGTCTAACGACATTTCACGTTTACAATTGTTTCTAGAACATATAAATATGCAAATTTCAAGAGACAAAAGCGGTGTAGTTTACCCAGTGCCACGAATATATTCTAGTTACCTGTCATACAAGTGCGCTTGCCGGTTCGACATGTAATAGTGCAATTGTTTCGCGGAATCCGAGGTGACCGAATTGTTAAAGTACCATTGCGTTGTTAAAGGTCGAAATAATGTCAAAATAACGAAAATCCACCCTAACGCTATTAAAAACCAGCAAATTTATGAAACTCCATCGACAATTCAATCATAATTAGAGATCAAATAGCATGAAATTACCAAAGATGAAATTACCTTTCCGTGAGTTCTATTAGGTAACAAAAATCAACGCAAATATTTTTAAAGTGTCATCCATAAACTCTTGAGTAGGTCAATTCACCCCCATAAACTTGAACATCTGTTTAATATTACCATGAAGATTTCCTTCATAGACGAAGTGTCACTCAGCCAAGTAGACACTGTGTCTGAGTTGTACGGGAGTTCCTGTCTTCTATTTTTATAACATATGTTGGTGTATTGCCATATTGTGTTTTTACTCCGATCAAATAACACAACCTAAATGAATAACTCGTCGCTCACGCCTTGAACTTTATAAGGGACATCTGAGAGAGGCCTATTATAAACGAAGATAATAATAGCCTTTTCCCTCACCGGTAGTGTCATGCATTGTTTACAGAAATATTGAGGTTCATTGAAATAGAAATAATAAAAATCCAATATCAAATGGAAACCTGAAATTATAAATTATGATGGAAGAACTCCACATTGGGAACAGCCGTTTGGCGATGGAAATACTATCGTTTTTACATGCTCCCAACAAGCTGCAATGAACGTTGCAATTGCCTTCTTATTGTTATATACTTCATACAAGACAGTAGTTTTGGGTTTTTGTTGCCATGAATGTACCCGCCGACAGGAATCAAAATCTAGGTGACATGCTGATTGTATCCTTAAAAAATTGCTACATGGCAACAATGTCATGATTTGTGGGATATGAAAAGAAGTTCCTTCAGTAATATTTGAGTATTACTCATGTAGATTATGTTACTTGAGTGTTTTTATTACTTGCTGGGCTTTTTGTTGTGCAAAAGTTGGGTGCATAATATTTGACTGGTTACGATTTTATGTTTGGCGTGATAATTGGTTACATGATTTGTAGTTAAATGATTATTATGACATTGTCCCAAACGATTATAAAAACATGATAACTTTTATGGAATGTGTACAGAAGTGGATCTGAAACCAAAGTTGCTCTTCCTGAGAATAAGAAATCCCAAAAAGCCTGGGATAATCCAATGATCAATTTAGTCTACAAACAACTCCTTGACTCAGCTGTAGACTCTCAATTTGAAAGGGCTCTTCTCAAGGCAGTTAGTTCAAAAGAATCGTGTGCTTGGCTTGATGCTCTACCAGCAGCTTTCTTAGGTACTTTATTGGATGATCAATCTTTCAGAATAGCAGATGGTCTCCGTTTGGGTACATCAAACTGTGTGAGTCATGTAGATGTGGATCCCTTGTGGAAGGAACTGGAACACATGGTTTGAGCTGCAGATTTAGTTCAGGTCGTTTTTCTAGACACCATGCAGTAAATGATCTGATAAAAAGGGCTCTAGCATCTGCAGAAATTCCGTCGATATCGGAACCTCTTGGAATAAGCAGAAATGACGGAAAGCGCCCAGACGGAATGACTCTCATACCATGGAAGTTTGAAAAACCCTTGGTTTGGGATTTTACATGTGTAGATACAGTTGCAGTCTCCCACCTCAAAGCAACTTCTTGTTCAAAAGGATCAGCAGCTATTCAGGCAGAAAAATTTAAATGTAGTAATATTGAAAAAATGTATTCCTTCTACCCAGTTGCAATTGAAACATACGGTGTTTTTGGACCACATGTACTAGAACTCTTAGAAAAAATTGGAAGAAGAATGATGAAGTCTACTGGTGATTCTAGATCATACACCTTCCTCATTGAACGAATCAGCATAGCAATCCAAAGAGGAAATGCGGCATCAGTCATGGGTACACTTTCTACTTCTCAAAAACTAGATACTACTCTCAATTCTCCCATCAGGACCTGGAAAGAGTTTTTCGACTTTTCCAAGTGTCCAGTTATTTTTTTTCTGTAGGTTATCATTTAGTATTACGACAATATCATTTTCTTTTATAGATTCGTTGTCACCTATCCATCGTACTCTTCTTGTAAGACTTCCTTCAGCCATCTTTTCCAGTATTAATTTGATATCTGCAGAACTCTCCTCCATTGTTTTCTAATATCATAATTGTCATTCATACAATCTGCATCTTGAACACCATTCGAAGATCCGATCAAGAAGTGATTCGGTGTTAAAGCTTCTATATCGTTGGGATCGGTTGAAACTTTAGTCAAGGGTCTTGAATTAATCATGAACGCAATTTCGCCGAAAATTGTCAAAAGTAATTCGTCTTTTAGCTGTTGATTCCTTAGGATGACTGAAAAGCTGTTTTTACATTTCGTATTAGCCTTTCCCAAGATCCGCCCATGTGTGGATTTCCCGGGGGTATGAATTTCCATTCTATACCTATTTTGGTCATATCATGTTTGATTTTACTTCTGTCTATGTCTCTCACAGTTTTCCTCAACTCATCAGAAGCTCCACGTAGGTTGGTGCCATTGTCGGAAAGAATTTGCTGTAATTGTCCTCTCCTGGCAATCATCCTTTTCAAGGCCATTATTGCCGAGTCCGCTGTAAGGCTATGGGCTACTTCTTGGTGTATCGCTCTTACTGTCATTCAAGTAAATATTACACCCCAACGTTTCACTTTACTGCTTCTTTCTGTTACTAGAAATGGGCCAAAATAGTCTATACCGGTGAAGTTGAAAGGCCTCACATTCGGTGTTAATCTGAATTTCGGTAGTTGCCCCATGAGTGGTACTAGAGGTTTCGATCTGGAGAAGGTTGATTTAACGGCTGCCCTCCCATGGATTATCCAAAAATTTTGCCTAGCCTCGTTGAACACCAATTCTACCCCTTGATGTGCATATTTCTCGTAAATATCTTTGAGAAATAAGTACGTGAACCTATGATTATTAGGCAAAATCGCAGGTCGTCTGACTGAATCATCGACTGAGCTGGCTTGATCAGTTCTTCCCATCATATTAAGATTTCTTGTGAACTCATAATCGTTGATAGATATTTCAGTCGACTTTGTTTAGAGTTTTAAATTCTTCCGAAAAATTCTCTTTTTGACATTCTTGAATCCATAATAATTGAAAATCTCTTTTTGACATTCTTGAATCCATAATAATTCAGCATGTTTGATGTCTTTTACAGTTATCTCTTTATTATATACTTCTTGTCGAATTTTACCCATCCAAATTATTGCAGATAGGTATATCCTCGCTGTAGCTCGTAAAAGCTTTTTGGATTTCGAAAATCGAGGAAGATAGGGTTTTTGTCAAATTTATCAAAGTGATTTCTTCACGAATCTTGTTCTCGAATATCTGTTTTCTTGGCCAATTCGATTCGTCTCTTTTTGATAAAAATTGGGGTCCAGAGAACCAATCATGGAGGCTTAGTGTATTGATTCCATCTTCATTATAACTCTGGGTAACACTGTCAGCTCCGTTCATCTTCGACGGAACCCAGTGCCAGTCAGAAGGATCAGTCAATTCCAATATCTCACCTACTCGATGAGTTTCAAATTGACCCAGTCGCTTGAAATTTCCATTAATCCAATAAAGAACTGTCATAGAATAAGACCAATAGAAGGTTTTGTCGATTCTTATATTTAGTTCTGACTTGATTGTTTTCCCCAGACGACTTCCTAATAGTGCTGCTTGCAGTTCTAGTCGGGGAATTGAAATGGGTTTGGTCGGAGCAACGCGTGCTTTCCCAGATACTAAAGAAACATCGATTACGTCATCAGCTACAACTCGCAAGTAAGCTATGGCTGCAAAACTTTGCTTACTGGCATCACAGAATATATGAAGGTCGATTCTGTTCGCTGAGGAAATAGTTCTGGAATAGCAACTTGGAACAGTGATATTGTTAATTCTCTTGAGGTCGGAAAGCCAAGCTGTCCATTTCTTATTCGTTTCGTCGTCGATGAAGTGATCCCAGCCAATGCCAGTTCTCCAGACGTCTTGAATTAGCGTTCTACCTCTTATGGTGAAGTTAATCAAAAGACCTAGAGGATCGAATATTGCCATAACTATTCTCAAAAATTGCCTTTTTGTTGGAAATTGTGTAGTGTCTTCTGATGGCAAATTCTTTAGTATGAATATGAAGTTATCATCTAATGAATTCCAATACATTCCTAGTACTCGGTGTCACAGTCTAGTATTAAGTCTTTACTTGCATTTTTTCAAATTTCATAATTTTTGTCAGTTCTTTGGAATTTGTCGACCGGTTGACTAGTTCAAAACCACCTTTTTTCATAGTTTCGTGAACTTTGGAAATTATTCTGTAGGCTTCGTCTGGGTTATCTGCCGAGTCTAAATATTCATCAACATAGTGATTTTTCATGATTGCGTCGATAACTCGTTCATCTTTTTCAGTTTCCTTTGCGTTCAAGTTCTTAATAAACTGAGCACATGCAGGGGAGCACGTAGCGCCAAAGGTCATGACCTGCATTTGACAGACATCTGGTGGTTCGTTGGCATTTTCTCTGCATAGAAAACTTGAGCATGTTGGTCTTCACGTCTGACTCTTACTCCATGAAATATTTCCCGCACGTCGCTGGTGACTGCAACATTTCTTTGTTTAAATCTCAACAGGACTGATACAAGGGGCTCTAATAAGTCGGGTCCAGCGAAAAGGTTGTCATTGAGGCTAGTACTACATGATTTGGATGCTGCATCAAAGACTAGGCGTAGCTTTTCAGGTTTGTTGGGTTGATGATTCCGAAATGAGGTAAAAACCATATTCTTGGGTGCTGTTGCTTCGGTTCTTCACAGGTTAATTTACGGATATACCCTTTCTCTAGATATTTCTGGATATTTATTTTCATGGTACTTCTGTCTAAATTTTGAGTCTTTCATCATTTGATTTTCAACATGCTGTAGTCGTTTCAATGCTGTTCCTTTGTTGTTCGGTAAAGAAATATCATCTGATTTCCATAAAAGTCCCATTTCATATTTATCGTCACTGACACGTTTGGCCGTTTTCTCCATTATCAACCAGGCTACTTCTGAATCTCTGTCTTTTTTGGATTTGGTAGATTCTGATACTCCAAAGGCATCAACGGTGAAGGAGTGTTTAACTAATTGAGAGAGAAAATTGTCTGATTCGTCATTTTCACAGATATGAAGTAAGCAGTTATTTTTATGTGAATCTGCTGTGGCTTTTCCATGAAGTATCCACCCTAGTGATGTTTTTGTCGCAATTGGAACATTTTCGGGACCATGGGATACCTTTCTGGCAACGGTGAAATTAATATTGTCTTGTCCAATAAGGATCATTGGTGGATTCTTAATATCAGCAATAGGTAGACCTATTAGATGAGGATAATGTCTCCAGTCATTAGAACAAATTTGTTGTGAGGGTAACGATAAGTTTTTCACAGAATGGACATTCTTCATGGTATGAATTTTGGCTCCATCATAGTTTCCAGAAATGTCTATGTCAAAACATTATGAGTCTTCATGGCTTGAAACAATGTCGTTCGTCCACTGAACACTAAACCTATGCCTGGTTCCTCTTATTTTAAACTGTCGAGCTATTGAGTCATCAACAAGTGTCACTGTTGTGGCCTCGTCACAAATAGCTACTGTCTGGATCATACAACCATTAGAACCATACAAATTATCATTTACCATTCTCAACAGTATGTTATTTGATCCATGTCCAGTCGTAAGAACATTATCGTTTCTACTAGTTGTTGGAATTTCGGGCTCTTGTCTTCTATTCAATGGAGTTGTCTGAATTTCATCTTTATGAAGTAACTTATGATGTGGTCTTCTGCAGTTATTCACTCCACAGGGTCTTCGTAGTCGGCAATTTGAGGTCTGATGATTGGTTTTCAGACACGAAAAACATAATTTATTCTTGGTCAGCTGTTTCCATCTCTTGTCGATGTCATTCCACAATCAAAAATTTTGTGACCTGTTTTTGTACAGTACTGACCGTATTCTTCATCTTTGGAAGACGTTAGTACAAATGATTTTTCAAATTTTCGAATTGTCATTTGTCTTGATGAAATAGATGTACTGGTAGGGTTTCTTGAAGGCAATGTGCATTAGCTATGATAGATAACAATTTTGATAAATCATCTACATTTCTAAAACCTTTACTGCATACTTCTTCTCCCCAGCGAATTTTCAAGTTATTTGGCAGTTTGTGCACAAGATCTCTCAAGAGTTGTGGATTTTCCAAATCGTTTTCCAATAGTTCAGCTTCTTTTAACCGACGTTCCATTTCTAGAAGCTTTAGTTGTTTCTTCATCATTTCATTTTCTATGGCATGTTTCGCTCTTTCATGTTCAAGCTTTAATCGAATTATCTGTAGTTCACTACTTGCCTTAGAAGATATTGATTTCGGTTCTATCATGTTTCCGTCGTTGTTTTCGACCATATGAATTTGGGGTTGTTTTCATAGGTTCCAGGATTTCTGGATGTGATGTTGAAGTCATCATTTTTCTGGGTACCTGTGTCGTTACCTATGCAAAAGCCTGGTGGCCATGCAAAGTCATTGTTCAGGTGCTTTCCAGCTGCTTGTCTGCGATTTCTTCCTGACTCGGACTGTTCCATCCATGTTACACAGGACTTCTAAATAGCTCGAAGGACCAAAATCTAGAGTCGTCGGTCGCCTTTTACCGTCGTTTTTAGTAAAATTTTTTTTACTTTTTTATTATTTTCTGTCACTTCATCGAACTGTCCCATTCTCTGAATATCAAGAGTGGCATGGTCTTTCTGAACGTACATAGTGTGGCGACATAACAAAATTTCACATTTGGTGTCAGATTTTGAAAGTACGAAAACAGAAAAGTTAGCCCTTTGTTAGATTGACTGTTTGAGTGAACCGAGTAAGGTAGAGAAACAGGATGAATGAGCCACCACCTATAACGCCACCTCTTGTGCCGCAACGCACCAGCATTGAGCTCCAATAAGTCTCAGCCTCGATAATTTGCCATTGTTTAACGGGAACTTCAAAATAATAGACTTCGTTCGGACAATAGAAGATACAGCTTCTTTAACAGGATAGACTGAGAACCCAATAGCCACTTTGGTTCGGCTAAGATTACGAGGAATCGCAAAGCAGCTGATCGAGGCCAATGACCATCTGACAATAACACGGAATTGGCAGATACTCGAGCAGGGATTGATCGATCAGTTTGGTGTATTGAAAATACTAGGACACGATCAAAGAAAATTTGGATAATGTAGGCAACAAAGAGGAGAATCATGTCGCCAATTTTTAGCGAGATTAAAAGTATGCGCTGCAAAAATATCTGTCCTTAAAGTAGTAGCAATTGACATGGTACTCAACCAAAAACAGGAGAATGAAACAATCGGTCAGTTTTCTATGGGATACTGACCCCATTTGTAAGAAAGTACTATCCGCCAGCTCCGGCACCCTAAGTCATGCTAAAGAAGTAGCGGAAAAAGAGTAGGTTACAGAAAACTTGGTTCAAATGGTAGGCAATGCCGCCAGTACCAGGAGGCACCGAAGAGATAACCAGAGAGAGAGAGAGAGGTGCTTCTATGCAGGCGCATGTGAAAGGAACTGCTATGGGTGCCAACGTACTAGGCATTTCAAGAGGAGGAATGAACTCGACAGAGGAACATACAGTATATCAGGAATCGAGATTTAAACCAAGGAGCGGCTTCTCGCCCTTCCCCAGCAGAAGTCGACAGGAAAATGTAAGAAGCGAAAGAAGGGGTTGGGCCACAGTACTCGCATACTCTGATGAGGAGGCCCAAAGAAATACGGTAGTATTGAAAGTACATGAAGTACCAACGCATATTTTGGTAGATTCCTGAACTCAGATATCTCTATCTCCATCGAAAGCTATAAAAGGGAAGAGGATATTCAAAGGTGAAGAATATTCGCTTCGGGATGTACAAGGGAATTTAATCCCATACAAGGGATCAGTTAAATTGAAACTGAGGATAAACCAGGATCAAGTAATAGATCATATTGTAGTAAAACTGCACTAACTAATTTTATAATTTATTAACACACTTCTTAAACACTAATTTATATCACAGTCACTATTTTAATTTATCTTTACTGATACTCTCTATTATTCAAATATCGTACTCCGGCTGATTCCAAAAACTGTCGTCTCGCCGTGGAGATTCCTTTTATATAGCGCAGTTCTTTCTCGAATTTCTACTGCGACTAGATGTCGCTTCTCGAATGATCTTGTGTCAATCGCCAGCGGAGAAGTTAATGGTGACATCATCGGCTATAAATATCGCTGTTTTCTGTGCTTTTTACGAGCTCCGTCAGGACCGGCTTGAGGAGAAATCGTCACATTGCCCCCTTCTTAGAGATATTTCGTCCTGAAATGTCATCCTTGGGGTGTGCCGATATTTGCATGATTCTCCATATCTGCACCTTGCTGTTTGATGGAAGTAGCACTCTACCGTCTTCAGGTTTGGTTGTGGACGATGATTACAGCATACCAAAATGCTGACACCGGTGGATTGGAATATCGTCTCCAACATGCTCCAACTCTCCAGTCCAGTCCGTCGAGCCCGCAGGACAATTTTGGGATTGCCAGGTCCACGAGATTCTGCTCCACCATCATGTTCCTTAATTTCGCAAGGCTGTTCCATACGTCTTCATAGGACGGTTTGTCTCGAGACTGCTTCTTGGTGACTAGATAGAAGATGCTTCTCTGGCCTTTCCGCAACTGTAGCACCCCACCAACTTCCGGGTTTTGTTGCCGTAGTTCAAGGAGACGACCGTACTTCTTGGAGAACACCACTGCGATGCCTCTGGACATTTGAAGATCTTCTGCTACACAGTGGGCTAGCGCGTAATGGGCAGGCACCTTACAAAGATCTCGTGGTTCCTCTCGAGTCACCCCATGTTGAACTTTCTGTCTATTTGAGTACAAGGACATGAATTTCTGGAACGTCATCGCATCCTCCGGTGGTTTGAGGGTGCGGACTTGGTCGTGGTTTCCAGCGTAAGGGGCCAACCTATTGAAATGGACGACTCTAGGTTTTCCTCTAGGTGGTTTTTCAATCCTCCGGCATCGGCCTTGATGTCATAGGTCTCTTTCATTCGGTCGCTGGCACTCTTGATGTTCAAACGGACTCTTTCGTGGATGTCTTCCATTCTCTGCCGAAGTTTGTTGACATAGTCCTCTCCCGCAGTGTCTTGTCCTGGTGGAGTCCCAAACTTCAGGTCACATGGTAGTCGCAGCTCTCGGCCCATTATAATACTAGCAGGGGTTTGGCCGGTCGACTCGTGTACTACAGAACGAGATGCCATCAGGAACAAATGGAGATGGTCCCTGTCTCTTTGGTGGTCAGAGACTACCTTGGATAAGTGGCGGTTCATCGTCCTGTTCATCCGCTCCACCATTCCATGAGACTGCGGGTGTAAAGCCGTAGTTCGCGTCTTCCGGATGTTCAGCATTCGACACAATTCCTGGAACAAGTTGGACTCGAAATTTCTGCCTTGGTCTGAATGCAGTTCCAGTCAGACACCAAATTGACAAATCCACTCCTTCACCAGGACGTCGGCGACGGTTATGGCTTCCTGGTTGGGCAGGGCATAGGCTTCAGCCCACTTGCTGAAGTAGTCCATTGCCACGAGGATGTTTTTGTTCCCGTGGTCAGATTCTGGAAACGGTCCGGCAATATCGATAGCGATCCTTTCAAATGGGCTACCAACGTTGTACTGACGCATTGGGGCCTTAAGTCGCGTTCGAGGTCCGTTACTTGCGGCGCATACAGCACACTTTCTGCACCAGTCTTGAACGTCGGCCTGACAATTGACCCAGTAAAACCGTTGCCTCACTTTCTGGAGAGTCTTCGTCTCTCCCAGATGTCCTCCGGCGACCCCATCATGAATTTCTCGAAGCACTTCCGGTCTTCTGCTTCTGGGTACAACTGTCTGACGTCTTTCTTCTCCACTGTAACGATTTCGAGTCCGACCCCGAGACCGGCCCTGATCTAATTAATTATGCACCCTCGTTCAAGTACAACAGCATATCTGCTGGCGTACGGATCGCCGAGAACAAGCTGGAATAAATCGATCGATCGATACTGTTCGAAGAGCCATCTAGATGAAATGTTCTATACTCCTGAATAATCGAGAGTCGTGGATGGAATCTGCTTGGGAGTATATAAGCGGGACAGTCAGAATAGAGAGTTAGTTACAGTTCCAGAGTTCGCTGATAGATAGCCACAGTAGAAATAAATTGAAATAGTTATTGAAGTCAATGTTTTAGTGAATAATTGTTGTAAATAGTGTTTCAAATAAATTAGGAAAATTAGTTAGTGCAGTTTTACTACATTTGGCGGCAGAAGTGTGATGTTTAAAATAATGTAACGACCTACAGAAGTATTATTGTTATGACATATGTACTATAATGACATATGTTATATATTATGACTGCTATTATCTTTATCATTACTATTATATTTTAGATTATCGTTATTGTTATTATTATTATTATTATATTGTCGTCACATCGCTGTTAATGTTGAAGTGATTAGTTATACCTCAGTCCTGTCGCACACTGTATATTAACATCAGTGCGATTCCGAGCTGGATGTCGCAACCGATGATTAATATTATGAGGCGAGTCATCCCTCACATTATGGGGACGATAGGAATGATGAATAATGATCACTTCTCAGCGAATCGTAATTGGAAGGTGTAAAATAAAAGTGTTGAAAAGTTAGTTGTGTATTAATCAATATAGTGAGGTGAATAGGAATCGTCCTTAACAAGTCAGAAGTGGGATATCATCCAGAAATTTACGCCATTATGAGCAGCGTCAGAGAACAAGAAGAAGGCAGAAGAACTGACAAAAGAAAGCAAAACCGGAAGCATGTCGTCGAAAGGCAAACTTCGGAAGACGACTACTCGAGCTCTGATGACATTACTGATCCTTCTTCTGATGAAAGCACCCCCGAGAGGAGACGAAAACCCAAAAAAGCTCGAGGATCGAAGAAAGCGAGAATCGATGAAATTATTGCCAAGAAAGTAAGTGAAATACTGAGTAGAAACCAACCGATTGGAATCGATAATGGTCCATCTACAAGTTCCCAGACCCCGATGAAAAATGACGTTATCCCGACGTTCGATCCCGAAGCGGGGGAGGCTACTTCGTCTAACTGGCTCAGTAAAATCGACCAGTTGGGTTCGATCCACCGTTGGGACGATGCAACCAAGTCATACTATATGCAGTCGAAGCTTGGTGGTATTGCCAAGCGATGGTATAATGGCCTGCAAGACTACGACAAGACTTGGCAAGAATGGAAGCAAGCAGTGCTGAACGCGTTTCCGTCACACGAGCATTTTGTGGATACGTTGAAGCGAATGATGAAAAGAAAGAAAAAACGAAGTGAGTCAATGATTCACTACTATTATTCAAAAAGCTTGTTGGTAAGGAAATGCGATATATCTGATGCGAATGCCGTGTCCTGTATTATCGATGGGTTGCCGCTCGAACAACAACGTACAGCGAAATCTGCAAATTTCAAGAATCCCGAAGAACTATTTCAAGGCTTTTTGTGCAAAATGGATCGGGATGAATCATTGCCTAGAAGTGAACGCACCTTTGGGAAGAAGGATGTAACCAAGTGTAATGTGTGTGGGAAAATGGGCCACTTTGCAAAGAACTGCTTCTTCAGGAATGCCCATCAAGCTGCTGGACCATCTGGGTACAAGCCAATGAAGGAATGTACACATTGCGGCAGAAAGGGACATCTGAGGGAAAACTGTTATCACCTAAACCCCGCCAAGGTTCGTCTGTTACAAAGGCAAGTACATAATACCATTTATGAAGTTAAGGTAGCCCTCAATGGGGTAGTGTGCCAGGGATACCTGGATACAGGTAGCCAGATAAATGTAGCCTCTGTTCATCTGATAGAGAAGCTAGGTGTCAAATTGAGGACCTCTAATGTGGTGATCAAGGGGTTCGGGGGTGAAGTCATTTTCCCGAAGGGAATGAATTTGGTTAATTTCGATTTTCAAAATTTTTCAAATAACTCTGAAGTGCAGTTCGTGGAGGCCGATATGGGTGACATTGAAGTGATTATAGGTCAGCCCATCATAAATAATGGGATTAAGATTTGTATTCAAGGAGAACAAGTAGTGATTCAGAAAGCTGAAAAAAATCAAAAACGTTCTGTCACCCTCAAAGAAAGTACCTTAATAGCACCCTTTAGTACATCCGCTGTTCGGGTGATTTCTCACTCCGAACATGGTTCGTTGTTGGTCCCTGCCGCAAATAACGAATTTTCTGAACACTACTCTCTTCACACCTCCCTATTAACCGAACCTGAGTCTGTAGTCACTGTCACAAATACAGGCCCCACTCCATTATATTGGCCAAAAGGGCGAGTTTTAACCAGAGGAACCTTAATCGATTTTTACCCTTCAGTCAATCATGCGCTTAGTGATCACATAGTATATTCAATAAAAAAATCTGACGTCAAAGTTAATCTCGATTCTTTGGAAGAACCGAGTCGTTCAAGGTTTTTCGAAATGTTGAGCGAGTTTCAGTGTTGCTTTGCCAAAAACACCAATGAATTGGGAATGACCAATGTTGTGGAATTCGAAATAAATCTATTTTATAGGCCTTACCGGTATTCAGAATTCGAGAAAACCATTATTCGATCTAAAATTAAAGATCTTATAGAAAATGGTTAAATTCGCGAATCTAGGTCCCCTTTTGCGAGTCCCGCTGTGTTGGTTAAGAAGAAAAATGGGGACCATCGCCTTTGTGTTGATTACAGAAAATTAAATTCTATTACGATAAAAGACCGATATCCCTTACCGCATATAGAGGACCAAATTGGACGCCTTCGCGGCAATAAATATTTTTGCAGTTTGGATATGACACAAGGGTTTTATCAAATACCTGTGGCACCGAAGTCTGTCGAGAAAACGGCCTTCGTAACACAAGATGGGCAATATGAATTTTTGCGAATGCCATTCGGGGTTTCCAATGCTCCATCTACATTTTCGAGAGCCTTGCATGAGCTTTTCTCAAATTTACGGCATGATAAAATAATTTTATATCTAGATGATATTCTCATTCCTTCTGAGACAGTGGAAAAAGGACTTAATATCTTAAAATCTGTGTTGGAAATAATGAAATCAGCCTACCTAAAATTGAATATAGAAAAAGGTTATTTCTTTGAGACCACTGTTGATTATTTGGGATATGAGGTGAATTAATATGGTATTCGCCCCGGACAGTGCAAAATAATTGCTGTGTCTAATTTTCCGGTACCCAAGAATTTGCATCAACTCAGACAATTCTTGGGACTGAGCTCGTACTTCAGAAAGTTTATAAATGATCATGCCCTTATTGTAGCCCCGTTGAGTGATCTCCTGAAAAAGGACACTCCTTGGAAATGGACCACGCAACAAGAGGAGGCTTTTAATACCATAAAAAAAAATTAACGTCTAGGCCCCTGCTCAGCATTTATAATCCCAACCTTCATACTGAATTACATTCAGATGCTAGTAGTAAGGGCATCGCAGGGATTATTCTGCAGAAGCATGGCGCAGATCTCCGTCCAGTTATGTACTATAGTAGAACGACGAGTAAAGATGAAAAAATATACCATTCATACGAACTGGAAATATTAGCAGTGGTCGAGTCCATAAAAAGATTCAAAGTCTATTTGACTGGGATACACTTCACTGTTGTCACCGACTGCGCTGCAGTACGCTCGACATTTATGAAACGAGATTTGTTACCTCGTATCGCTCGTTGGTGGCTTAGTATTCAGGACTTTGATTTTTAATTAAACCATAGACCGGGCGCTAAAATAAAACATGTTGACGTGCTCAGTCGCAACGTTGCCCAGCACCCCAATATATTAATGATCGATACTGACGACTGGATCATGTGTATCCAAATACAGGATGGCACTCTCCGATCTATCAGGGAAAAACTGAAAATGAAAAATGTTGATAAGCAACTGAAAAATATTTATATCTTGAAGAATGAAAGACTCTACCGGAAAACAGCGGACGGAAAACATAAATTGGTCATACCAAAGTCAGTTAGATTCAATATTTTAAAAAAGTATCATGATGAAGTGGGCCACATTGGATTAAGAAATTGTGAGAATATTATCAAAGATAAGTTTTGGTTTCAAGGCATGACAAGATTCATAAAAAAATATGTGCATGCCTGCCTTGATTGTGCATACAAGAGAGGGCAATACGGGAGGAAAACTGGATTTCTGTTCCCGATTGACAAACCAACGGAACCACTTCATACCTGGCACATTGACCATTTGGGCCCCTATTTGAAATGTCCTGGAAATTTCAGCTATATACTAATGATTGTAGACTCATTTTCCAAATTCCTGTTCGCTCGACCAACGAGAACCACTAACTCGAAAGAAGTTTTTTATTCATTTATTTTTATTTATTTATTTATACGGGCAAGCCCAATTAAATATATTACAAGATATACATTATGTGAGTAATACAGCAACAGTCACAACATATATGATATTGATAATAATGAAGACATTAAAAAGATCAATGAAAAGTTAAAGTACAAATACAGTCAGTGTAAAAGTGGGAAAAAAAATGACAAGATGGTCACTGACACAGTTGATTTTTAAACTTAGGAAGAGGTGTTGAGAAGATGTCAATATCGAGGCAATTAGCCGCTCTAAGGGATCTTGGGATATAGCTGAAATAAGCAATGTTGGTACGATGGTAGGGAGTATGAAAAGTAGCTATTTGTCTAGTAAGGCGAATGGGGACTACTAAACTGATTTGAGATAGAAGATCTGGACAGTCATATTCACCATTTAATATCTTGTAGAGAGTCATTAGATCTCGCTGACTACGTCTATTCTCCAAAGTTGGAATATTGAGATAACTCTCAATTGAGGCGTAATCACTAAAGATATTAGATTTGAAAGAAACATATCTAAGAAAACTTTTTTGAACACGATCAATCTTGGATATATGGGTTACATAATGTGGTGACCAGACAGAGGAACAATAATCGAGGTGAGTTCTAACAAGTGTGCAGTATAGGATTTTATTGGCACCCAGACTAGTGAAGTCACGAGTTGTCCTCTTTATAAAGCCCAACATTTTGGTAGACCTGTTGACAATGGAGGTTATGTGGTAAGTGAAGGTTAGGGAGTCATCAAGAATTACTCCAAGGTCCTTGACACGGTCGACAGCATCCAGGGGTTGTCCATTGATGGTATAGTCGAAAATGACAGGTTGATGGGAGCGAGTAAAACGTATGATATGACATTTGTTTATGTTTAAGTCCATACCGTTTGACAAGCACCAAGTAGCAAGTCTGCAGATATCGCTCTGCAACTCATCGGCGTCATCTACACAATTCACAATACGATAGAGTTTTAGGTCGTCAGCGAATAGTAGGGCATTACTGTTGTGAAAGCATGAAGTGATGTCATTAATGAACATGTTGAAAAGTAAGGGGCCCAAATGTGAACCTTGGGGAACGCCCGAGGTTGCAGGAAAGTCAAAAGAGTAATGGTGCTTGAATCTCACTATTTGGTACCTGCCTGTCAGATAATCCACAATCCACTTCAGAATCGCTCCTCCGAAGCCATACCTACTGAGTTTGTGGGTAAGAAGCTCATGATTAACCCTGTCAAAGGCCTTGGAGAAATCGGTATAGATGGAGTCGACCTGACTACCCCTATCAAGAGCTTTAGATAGAAAATTGGTATAGGTGATTAAGTTGAGTTCAGACGACCTTCCGGATGAAAAGCCAAACTGATTTGAGATCAGTAGCCCTGAGCAGTCATAAGTCATATAATCTGTAACGATGCTCTCGAACAATTTAGGGATGGTACTAAGAATTGAGATCGGACGATGGTTACTAATGTCAGATTTATTACCTGATTTATAAATGGGTGTTATGTAGTCTGGAAAGATTCCAGTATCCAAGGATTTGTTGAAGATGTGAAATAGTGGTCTAGACAATATATAATTACAATTTTTAAGAAGAATGGGGGGAATAGCGTCAGGCCCCAGACCCTTTCTAACATCGAGGTTGCTTAGCTTCTCAAATATGGTGGAGATAGGAATATGGTAAGAGCAAATGTTAAGTTGAGTGTCGATATCACAATCATTGTGGTTAAGGATATGATCGGTGTATATTGAGGAAAAGTGGCGTGCAAACAGATTTGCGACTTCAGTGCCGGAGGAGGCAACAGAATCGCCAAGAAACATTTTATCAGGTATTAAAGAGCCTGACCTAGAGCCATTAACAAAATCCCAGAAGGCCTTGATGTTATCGCCGATATTGACCTCAACACCTCTGATGTAATTCGAATAACACTCTCTAGACAAAGTCATACAACGAGCTCTAAGCTCGCTAAAAACTGCGTAACTTTCATGAGTTCTGGTAGTTTTATAAATTTGATGTGCAATCCTCTTCTCTTGTGTCAGATGCCTAAGCTGTGGGCTGAACCAAAAGGGAAACGAACGATTGGTGATCCTCTTGAGTGGAATGAACACCTCAATAAATGAGTACAGGGTATCGTAGAAACTATGCAGCATTCCGAATAGGTCCTTATCCAGGAGAAGGGCGTCCCAGTCGACAGCACCGAGATATTGGCATAATAGTTCGTAATCAACGTTACGGAAGTCATATGAGTTTTCTGCGGCCTGAGACTCATGAAATTCAGTTCCCACTTGCACTATTGTTTCAATGGCTGGATGGTAAGCATCAGGTGGCAACAACACATCTGCAGATTCATTAACAGTGAGTTCGGTAGGGGTTAATACGAGATCCAGAATAATCCCTCGGTTATTTCGTATATTGTTTGACTGGAATAAATTGTGGAGTGCACATAGATTGGAAACAACTTCGATGGCCTCAGCTTCAGCTGGTGATGAGCCAATAGATGGAGAACCGAGAGAGCAGTAATCTTCAACTTGCCAAGTGATGTTAGGAAGATTGTAATCGCCAAAGATGTAAACTCTAGTATTCGGATTCTGTTCATTAAGGGATTCCACCAGGTCATAATGTGTGCGGTACATGTTGACTTCGGTGGGAAGTAGACGGAACCAAGTATGAATTTGTAACTACCTCCACCAACGAGTACAAATATTTGCTCAACTGAGGGATCGGTGGGCAATGGGCTAACGGGGATTTCTTTCTTGGTAGCAATCAAAACCCCTCCGCCCCTGTGGAAAGGACTGGAGGCTGGTGACCGGTCCTGTCTAAAAATATTATAGTTTGTAAATCCTAATTCTTCATCATTGATTTCATCTAATAACCATGTTTCAGTGAAGATGATAATGTCATACGCACATGTGGAGATGTTCGTATGAAGTTGGGAGAGTTTGGTACGTAGACCTCTGACATTCTGGTAGTATACTGTAAGATTGCCCAAGTCAAAATTCCTCACAAGTTTTTTTTGGAGACGGTAGGTGCATTATTGACGTATTTAATAAATAGATTTTGCTCGCCATTATTCTGACGCCTCAATAGCTCAGCTCTAACAGTGTCGAGCTTGTTTTTCTGGAGGGAGGTTTGGTCAGGGTGAATAAAGATCTTATTTTCCTGACCAGCCTTCAATTTGTTCCTGAGTACCAAATGGACGTCATGCGGGTTTGCTAAAACAACCTTTAGAGGGCGGTTACCATTTTTATTCTTCTTACCAAACCGGAAAGCGCTACTGACAGTTACTCCTGATCCATCACCAACTGCTTTACTAATAATGGCAGAGACACGATCAATCTCGCTCTCTGCCTGACGAGATTCAGACATATTGAAAAACAAAAGATTGTTTGCTCTCTTTTGGCGCTCGTGAAGTTCATTGATGATTTCATCAGAATCAACTTCCCTCTTTACGGATTTGAGTTTAGTAATCTCTTCTTTCAGTTGGTCAACTTCAGACTTGAGTTTCTCAATCTGCCTTAGTAAGCTAGGTGCACTCTTAAAAGCAACCCGACAGTCTTTGCAGAAATAAACTAAAGTTCTTTTCTGAACGACAGCCGCTCGTAACTCAGAAACACATAGTCCTGTGCAGGCCTCCGTTGGGTGCATGGTGGCATGACAGCTATCACATGAGATTGTCTTGTCGCCCAACACATCACCACAAGTATCACATGGACTTGCCATCTGAGTTTGAGTTTTGTAACCAACAGTTCCTGGACTAATATACCAATTCAGTTTCAAATAATCCTAGACACCAATTCACTGGACTATAATTGAATATAAACACAGAAACTTTTTATGGATGGCACTATTTCTTATGAAGTATCAGAAGTTTTTTGCTGTAGATTGAGCAGGAAAACGATGCAATTGCAGGTGAGAGATTGTTGTGATGGAGATGAAAAAATGTGGTACCTTATACTGGAGGTCAGAGAGTTACTCAAAAGGTTACAGTAGTCCAAAGAACGAAATTTATGGAGTATGTTTAACACTCAAAAAACATTTAAAAACATTGACTGACACACACACACGACGATACGAAATGTTCAATTACTCACAATCTGAGAGACTTATTCAGTATGTTTGGTGTACCAAACAGAGTAATTTCTGATCGCGGAAAAGCTTTCAAAAGTAAAAATTTCAGGGAATTCTCATTAGAGTTCAAATTCAAACATGTGCTCAATAGTGTCTCCTCACCTAGATCAAATGGCCAGGTAGAGAGATACAACTTAACTCTGGAAACAGCCATAAATACAAGTGTGAACGATGAAAGCGATTGGTATAAAGTGTTACCAGACGTCGTTTGGGGAATCAATAACACAGTCAATGCTAGTACGGGATTCACACCTCACAGATTGATGTATGGCTATGATCAAGGGAAACATCCTGAGCTAGTAGGAAAACAAATGTCTGTCGACAGAGAAAGTGACCTGCTAAGTTATTCAGAAAACATGATTCAGTACTTTGGTGTGGATCTAAAACAAGTCAAAAAGAGGTTTCCCGAAAAACAGGACTGTAGTTTGGAGGCCCATACAGAATAGTCAAAGTGAAGGGAAATGACCGGTATGAGATCGCGGCACTGAAGGACATGAAAGGGTATAAGAAATACAGGGCAGTCGTACCCATAGACCAAATAAGAGAATATACTGGGGGCATAATAGAGGAAACCGAATCAGAAAGTGATGTCGATAGCACAGATGAGTTGATAGATCTCTTAGAGGGTTAAAATACCATAAAATGTATCTAGCTATCGACATATCACGTTGGAAAAATAAAAAAATAAAAATGCTCCGGCAGTAATGTCTGTCTGAAGGCGCTCCTTGAGAGCGCCGAGCTTAAAACAAAAATAAAATAAAAAAATAATAAAATTGCTCGGGCAGCAATGCCTGTCTGAATGCGCTCCTCGAGAGGGCCGAGCTTAAAAAAAATAAAAATATTAAAATGCTCGGGCAGCAATGTCTGTCTGAATGCGCTCCTTGAGAGCGCCGAGCTTAAAACAAAAATAAAATAAAAAAATAATAAAATTGCTCGGGCAGCAATGCCTGTCTGAATGCGCTCCTTGAGAGCGCCGAGCTTAAAACAAAAATAAAATAAAAAAATAATAAAATTGCTCGGGCAGCAATGCCTGTCTGAATGCGCTCCTCGAGAGCGCCGAGCTTAAAAAAAAATAAAAATATTAAAATTCTCGGGCAGCAATGTCTGTCTGAATGCGCTCCTAGAGAGCGCAAACAAAAATAAAAATTACTCGAACAGCAATGTTAGGTTGAATGAGCTCCTTATTTTTCTACAGATCTAATAAGACTGGTCACCGTGCTGAATTCAAGAGAAAGGAGACGAGGACGTCAATCAGAGGTCAGGATGGCCGAGTGTAACGACCTACAGAAGTATTATTGTTATGACATATGTGCTATAATGACATATGTTATATATTATGACTGCTATTATCTTTATCATTACTATTATATTTTCGATTATTTTTTTTTTCCGTTAGGAATTACCCAGTCAGGCCCTATCTCCGGAGCTCCGACACTTCCGGAGGGCGCGCTGGCGTGTCATTAACCCCAGTAAACACTCCCCACGTCCATAGGGTAAGTGATTACTGGGTCCGAGAATCATGTGCCCTGAGTAGGCGGAGTGAACCAAGAATTATGGCCTTCTGCATTCGCCCGGCTAGGATTTCTACCATGTCACGGCAAGCCGGTATGATTTTTAAGTTTGAGAGCAGTGTGTCCATCATTCCACCAAGGACCCCTATTATCAGAACCACCATCTTGACAGAATGGTTTGGGTAAAGCCTGCGGAGTTCAAAGAGAAGATCTCGATATTTAGTCCGTTTTTCCTCCTCTTTTCGGACGATGTTCGTTTCGCCAGGAGCTGAAAACTCAATGACGAAAATCGTCCTACGATTATTGTTATTATTATTATTATTATTATTATATTGTTGTCACATCGCGGTTAATGTTGAAGTGATTAGTTCTATCTCAGTACTGTCGCACACTGTATATTAACATCAGTGCGATTCCGAGCTGGATGTCGCAACTGATGATTAATATTATAAGGCGAGTCATCCCTCACATTATTTGTACGATAGGAATGATGAATAATGATCACTTCTCAGCGAATCGTGTAAGTGGAAGGTGTAAAATAAAAGTGTTGAAAAGTTAGTTGTGTATTAATCAATATAGTGAGGTGAATAGGAATCGTCCTTAACAATATACACTGAGAGGAACACACACACATACACCATTGCTTAATGTACATGACTCTTATTTCTTTCAGTCTCTCTCCCTCTCTCATTCATTCGATCCGCAAAATAAATCGAGAAAAGCTGATTTTATACATCAATCCATACATAATAATAATAATAATACAATATGAATAATAATATTTCGTGTGTTTTCAGCTAGTCTAGGTGTGGCTGACGTCATGGACTTGGTACTGGCGGCGACGGCGGCGGAACGTGGTGGATCGGTGAATGCTGCTGCTGCTGCCCCATCCATTTACCATCGTTAATTTGCATATTTTGGAAGCGTTTGAAAATTCACAGCTTGTGCTCGTACTCTGCTATGTGCGCCTTGAGCTCGCGCAAATTTTGCAAGTGCCGATTGATAGAAGTGTCGTCGTCGTGATCGCCGTGGGGCCGCACCATATCAGGTGTGACGATATCCATTGCCAGATATCGAAACAGTGTCTCACTACTTTTTTTTATGACAGACGGCGTACAATCTCGCTCAAGGGCAAGTGTTCCAGCATACAGTCGTGAATGATAATGCAATAGGCTCGAGTATTGGCGGGAAATCCGACTCTGGCCTCGATGTCAAGTTTGACATCGACAGTGGAGGATTTCATGAATTCCGCTCTGCGGGAACAGTCCTTTACGAACACGGTCGCTCTGCTTCTGAATGCACCGTAATCGATTAGAGGGCGCTTCTTCGGACAATTGACATAGCTCGGATAGAATTCCGTGTAGGCTCGATGGGCTTCGACAAAGTTGTTTCTGTTGAATTCCAAGTGCATACGTTCATGCGGGTAAGTATCGCTGTTCATGGTTAGGCGTATTTCGCTGATGTCGATGTGATCGAAATAGGACGCATCTTGAGCCGCATTGCCAATCAGATTTGTTTGGAAGGCCACAATGACGAATCGGGGACTCTCCATGGCCGTGCAAGTTTTCACAGCCCAAACTTCCTTGGTGGAACCCTAAGTGAGTGCAGGCAACTCGTGTATGTCCCAGTTGCGATATGAAATCACTATAAGAGCGTCTGTTTTGATGGACTGCAGCAATTTCAGACGAATGTCGTCATTGGGCACCACATGTTTGACTCTGAGTACAACGCTCGTGATCGTCAGTGTGGCTGTGGTGGCTTCGACTACTGGATTCGCCACTTCCTCTATCAGCATGCAATTATTATCATTTCTACTTCCCACCAAGCGAATGCACTGTCGTCCAATGGTGGCAATATCTATAGTCATGGAATATGTCCAACAAATACTTAAGCGGGATCCACATGGCGAACGAACCATCAGGGGCGTCGTGAACCGTTCCACCAGGATAGGTCCAGCCGGCTGTTCTCAAGTGTCACACATCATTTTCCTCGTAACAAGTATAGCCGCGAAGGGTGCTCACTATACCCGGCGATCGAACAGAGTCCACCTCTTTGCCATTGATTTTATAGTAGATGGCCTCGAAAAGGTATGCGCCGGCATTATTGATAAATCTAACATTGCCCGTTCTTGCGGTACGAGTCAGAGAGCCCTCTATGCACACAAGGGCATCGTTCATCAGTATCCACACATCGCTCTGCTGAATGACAATTTCGATGATGTCATTATTTTGAAAGGACTTACGGGTAATGCGTTCGAGTCTCAACTCTGTTGATGGATTCGTCAAACTTTGGATGATTGTACACGTCGAACACTTGTCTTGATAACATGATGTCCTTGCGATTGGAGAAAGTATGCTGGAGTGAGACAGAGTGTGTGCGTCTGCTCTCTTCGACTGCGTCTGCGAGACTGAATTGATGCCAGCACCCTCTGCACTTCTATGCCCAAAGGCATCATGATCATCATTCTGATCAAATACCAACCCCATCTTTATAACAGCTTGCGCAGCACAAGTCGTATAATGATGGTCTCTCCACGGAAATTCACACTGCAACAGTCCTGATCGAGAATATTCAAGGTTATGTTGTGTATTTCCGTCTTGTTCACAGGCAGGTAAATCAAATTCGAGGGCGTTTCGTCGATGGCAAAGCCGGGGTCTTCTCGAACGGCAAACTCGTATATGGTGTGAGCCAGGCGATTGTTGAAGAAGACACCCGATGTGATGTTACTATCGATGTGAACAGTTCGAACTTTGATAATGTTCACAGGTAGGTCGGATGAGTGAACGCTTCCAGCCTCCAATAGTCTCGGGGAAATACCCAGTAATCGTCCTATGGAATCCTTGGGACGAAAATCGATTTTATAGAGCTTGCTATATATCTCACACTGCAGCGTATTGGTGTTGGGTTTGAGAGAGAACAAAGCCTTGCTTTTGTTGGTACCGTCGTCGTCGTCGACGTCGCCAACGTCACTAGACACTACGGCTCTCTTCTTATTCTTCTTTGCTTCTTTCGGCCTCTCGATGTGTTTATGTATAAACTTGGCAATGTCGCTTATTTCGTAACACCCAGTCGGTATTTGTATGATGCTAAAAGATGGCGCTCCTTTGACAGAATAATAGAATCGACCACTCGATATGTTCGGTATGCTGTTGTATGAATGGAAACCAATCAATGCCAAGCCGTAAGTGCTATCTTCGTCCAATTGGAGCGGCGGAGAAAAGTCTGCGATTAGCGTCGACGTTTGACCTGTCACTGTCAACAGCAAAGACATGACTGACACTGGATGGGGTTATGTACTTCTACTTAAACCATTCCATATGCACGCTCTGTGCTCAGAGTCTAGTATGGGATTCAAGACGCGTGAGGCTCGCGCTATTCGTCTAGCGAAACGTATCCTGTCCATGGCCACTTGCATCCAATACGATTTGCGTGAAGTTTTGTATGCAAAACGCCACGTCACCATATAATGAACCTCATTGCGCTCGTCATTAAAGGTCACCACTTTTCTATTCATTTTCGCGCGCGCGCGCACACACACTCAGAGTGTGTTATCGTATAGAAAATTTAAACACAAATGACCGCAATTAACTTGGTTGAATGTCTGATAGCGATCGTTGTTGTAGAAGATTTTCACTTTCTTACCCAAATATCGCACCAATTCCACCGGCGGCTTCAAATTGCCGAAACTGTCAAAGTATTTCACCACATGTCCGCGTATCACGTAAGCTACCCAATGCGTTCCGCGAATCCAGATTGATAATTGCGCATTCTCTGTTCTTGGGAAATTTCGATGATGATGATGATGAGGATCGAGGTAAGTTGTCTCGCATGAAAACACCAATGAAATGAGGTATTTTCAAACGTTTCACATATTTAAGTAATTCCTCATCGTACAACGCTCTATTGGGCAGCTTCAGCAAGAATTTCTTCTTGAGAAACAAACCGTAGCCGTCTTTAGAGGTCTTGCGCAGAAACAAACCGGAACCTCCTACATTTTTGTCGTCACCGCCGCCACCAATGCTCTCCATTGCGGTGACGCTTGTCTTCCTCCAATTTCTTTTTGGCATTGGCCGAGGAGATGATGGTCCTGGCTATGGTGCTGGCACCGCCTGCCAACGAGCCCAGCGCCCCCAGAGCGGCGAAAATCTGAAGCAGAGGCAGCACACCACCGCTCTTCGCTTCGAACGGTATTATTCGGGGTACTCTGATTTTTTGCGGCCACCCAATTTTTTCACTTGAGCACGGGCAGCACGCAGTGCCACCAAGGAGGATTTTCGCAGAGCCTTCGCACTTAAATCTTTCAGCTGATCAGGTTTCAGAGTTTTTCACAGAGTCATGGTAATTTTCTTAACCACATCTCGACGGAAAGCCTTTGACTTTGCAGCAGCAGCAGCAGTCTTCTTCTTCAGACCCATTCTCCAATTACGTTTTGCCTTCATGGTTGTGGTGACCAGCCAAGCAGCAGCTTTCTCACCAAATTTGGCGTTTTTTGATTTGACACGTTCCCAAGCTCGATTTTCCAGCGCCCAGTCGGCCTTGTGTCTCTCCTTCAAAGACTTGCTTTGCGAGTATGCAATATCGTGAGTCTTACAAGCCGAATCCAAAGGGTTCACACCAGGGTCTCCACGTGCCAATCTCTTCTGTAGTTTGGTATCCGGTCCACAGTACTGGTATTCAGGCAAATGAAGCTCGAATGGCAGATGATTAATCACTTACATAACTGTACTCCACTCAAAATGTCATTCGAATGTCAGATGTGGGCGTGGTCACACACACACTTCAGCAAAAAATCAATCAACTCAAACATGAAAGTGGTGCAACAAGAGCCGGCTCTGGAAATAGTCAATTTGGATTCCATTGGTGGAGGAGGTATTGGCGGTGACGACGATGGTATACGTAAACACGGCTCCCTGCTACCGAATTCATTCCGAGCGATATTTTGTGGCCCCAACGGATGTGGCAAGACCAACGCTGTACTCAGTCTGCTGTTCAGCCCGAATGGAGCACGCTTCGAGAATGTTTACGTTTATTCAAAGTCGCTGAGTTCTATGCCATGGCACGCCACAAGGGTATTTACCCAACCTACTTGTGTCAAACCTACTCGAAAATACCCAAACAGCTGATCAGGGACAATTGCAACATTATAGTGTTTTTTTGGCAAGACGATATGAATTTGAAGCACGCCTTCGATGACCACGTCTCTTCGGATTACACCTTTGAGGAATTTCGCCGCATGTGCGCCACTGTTGGAAGGAAAAATTCGGATCTTTGGTCATTCTCAAAGACTTTGATGTGAACAAACAGCGCTACCGCTTGGGCTTTGACAAATATATACAAATGTGATGCGAGGTGGCATGGCATTCGTACTGAAGCCATGGCGCCGACCACATCTCCCCGCATCGAGACGGAGATTGCTAAAGCTGAACGCAAACGTCAAGTCAATCAGTTGTCGAAAATTGTGCAAAAAAAGTATCTGAGTGTGAAACTCGGAAAATCCGAGCATGATGAAGCACTGAGTGAATTATTCAAACCCATTACGGTACCGCTGAAAAGATTGAGTGCGGCAGTGCCGCCACTCCCCAAGCGATCACGACTGACAGTGAAAAAAGAAGAGAAACAGGAACCTGCACCATCGACTCCAGACTTTATGAAAAAGGAAGAAGATGAAGACAGCTACCACACAGATGATGGTGATTATGATGATGATGAGGATGACTACTTGGAAGTTTATCCCGAAGTAGCAACTGAATTCGTGAATGAACATCGCGCCAAATCCGGCAAAATAGATGTGAATTACGGCCCCATTTACGATAAACCAAGAGCGCAAAGGTTGCTTGGTAGAAAGCTGATGGACTTCGACAAAGATAAGGGGGACATTCGCATTGATGGTGTAACATACGAGGGCACTCCGGGACTATATAGTTTGATTTTCTACAAAAATCCCAAATACGCTGAAGCCGATTTGGTGGCATACAAGCAAATTTTGACAGCTACAGGTGCGCTTGTAGATGCGCGAGGTAGATTGAATCCATCTCAGACTACCAAATACGAACAGTTGGTTCGACCAATGTTCAAAGATCCTCAATCAAAAATAGGTGGTGGCGGTGGTGGTGGAGGTCGAGGTCGTTTCACCGACGGCAGTGGTATCCCAGATCAGTTGACATACAACATGAAACCCATAGAATACGTGTACTGGGACGATGTGAACGAGCTCGTAGCCGCCAAAAATGCCGGCAGCAACTCTACCGACAACGAGATCGTGGCCATCATCAATGAATTGACAGAAGCAGGCTATATTCGATAAATAAAAGCGTAGACGTTTTTTTGCATGCCACAGTCGCATCATGAGCATCAACAAGTTCGGTCAAACTTCGTCAGCTCGTCGTGCACGGCAGCAGAAGCCCTACTATTTCCCTGGCGTTATACTCAACTATAAGACAAATGGGGACATTGATGCTGAACATGTGAAAATATGTAATGTGGAAACGCCAAGTGCACTCAATGATGTTGCCAACAAAAAATACGTTGATGACGTCATACAAAAGCTCAAAGATGACGTCATACACAAACTCAAAGACGAGCTGGACACCACCAAAAACAATCTAACAGCCTTGGATATTCAAGTGATGAAATTCATGTCACTTTCGATAAAAATGCATGAAAATACCAAGAAACGCTTGGGCACATTGGCACTGGATATTGTTGATATTCCAGCCTCTTAAGTAGAAGGTGTAACGCCCAGTGCAGTTAGTGTATTGGCTCCGCCATTAGCGAAATGACGTCATCATCATCTGAGAAAAAAAAATTGATTGATGAGCTACATGCTCCAGCCAGAAGGAATTTTCCTCGAAGACGTACCATCTTCAAAGGACTCGACGATCTGTGGCAGATGTACTTGGCTGATCTTCAAAAATACTCCAAATCCAATTAAAACTTCAATAATATTCTCGTGTTGATTGACACCTTTTCTAAGTACCTATGGGTGCGCCCCTTGAAGACCAAAACTGGTCGAGACGTCACCGAAGCGATGAGTGACATATTGTCGAAAGCGAAAAGATGTCCCAAGCTCCCCCAATCAGATCTCGGAACTGAATTTTACAATTCCAGCTTTCAGACTCTCCTGAAAAAGTACAACAGCAAATACTACAGCACGTATACCGTGAAGAAAGTCGCGATCGCAGAGAGGGTTATACGTACTCTCAAGGAGAATCTCTTCAAGTATTTCAGTTTGAACGGTACCTACAAATGGCTGGACATTTTGCCGGACATTGCCAAAAACTACAACCAGCGCAAACATCGAACGATCGGCATGAAACCGTGTGACGTCACCAAAGACAATGAAAAACAGGTGTATAAGTCAACGTATGATTATGCCGAACGTGCTGGTCGAAAAAATTCAAAATTGGCGATTTCGTGAGAATTAGCAATGCCAAGCATGTTTTCGAAAAAGGATATACGCCTAATTGGACTACGGAACTATTCAAAGTTGTCAAAGTGAAAATCACCCAACCAATCACGTATTTGCTGGAGGACTTGGAAGGGCGACCAATCAGCGGCGCTTTCTACGAACAAGAACTACAAAAAACAAAAAATCCCGAAGTCTATCTAGTGGAAAAAATCATCAGGCGTAAGGGTCGTAAAGTACTTGTGAAATGGCTGGGGTTCGATAGTACGCACAATAGTTGGATTGATGCGACAAATCGCATGTAATTCAATGGAAAATTGGCACAATCTCAACTGGAAAAGGGGGCCTTTCATCGTCGTCGTCTCTCAGCTCTCGACGATGTAGAAACTCGAGCCGGTGTATGGGAGGAGGGTGGGGGGTGATGGCGGCGGAGGCAGCGGAGAAATAAACCGATGCCGAACGGTGCAGAGAGATTAGTCAGTCAACATGTTTGGGGCAGTGAACAACGTCGTTGTCGAGTCTTCTGAAGAGTCCTCTTGTTACGAAACGGCGTCGGTGGCGTCGGCAGTGTCGGCTTCATCATCATTATCATCATCATCGGACCGAGAGTGAGCAGATCGAATGGCAGATTTAGATCGAATATGAGACATGTACAAGGAGGCTATCAAAGCGGAACGTTTCTTCGCGTGCAACGCCACCTACGAGTTTCGCAACACCGACGTTTTGAGCTTGCAATGCGGCATAAGTTTCGCTCGGAATTTTGTGTCTGCAGTGAAACTTGTGTGCAAGGTCCAACACACCATATGCTTCAGCCTGTCCTTCAGCATGTTTGAATGGGGCCAATTCGTGGGGGCCATTAATCAGTTGCTTTACACTAGCCGAAATGACCCGAATGCAGCAGCAGCCAAGACTAGCCGAATCAAACTCGACTGGGAAGATGTTATGGATTTGGAATTACACACGTATACAAAGAGTCAACAAGTGCAAGTTTCCAAGAATGACACCTACTTCTACCTGACGGAAGCGGATGTTCAAGAAATCCTACATCTAGATGCTACTGTGATGGCGATAAGATTTGAATATCTATTGAATATTAACTTTAGTCAATATTATCACGATTTATTAAGCAGTGCAAAACTCTAGCTAAAAACAATGGTTTGACATTTGATGAGGCTATAAACTTGTGTACTATATCATCAAAAGATGATAAACATGTATGTTTTCGTGAATATCTATGCTATTTATTGGACAAAGTAATGTTTGATTACGAAACGAAATAAATGTATATATTGAGAGCAGAGTTCGTCATTCGACTTCCAGCAATGGTGGAGGACTGACGGCGTTCTCGTGTTTCAAGTCAAGTACATGTGTGTGATTGTTATAGTGTAGTTTGTGTTGTGTTGTCTGCCGTCTTTAGTACGTGCAATCACCCGATTTTTAAGTGTTTGTGACGTCTGCCTTACACCACAGATCTTTAACCGTGGTAAAACGTGCAATCAACAAAAAATGTTTTTTTTTTTTGGGTGGAGGTATTGCCTTGAGCAAGATTCCCCCTCCACCCCCTGACGAAGTCCCCACTACTCACTCCAGTAACCAGGCTGTGGTAGGGCGGATCCCTACGTAGTGGGGAGAGTGCTGGACAAGTGCGCCAATAGGAAGCAAAGTCCAATAAACACACAGAGAGAGAGAGCAGAGTTGGCGTTTCAATTCAGTATGCAGTGTGCTGTGTGTCTGTGTGTATGCCGAGAGAGAGAGAGAGAGAGAGAGAGATGCAGCAGAATGAAACAAGACTCGACTCGTTTCGAAGCTGGACTTCGACATTTCCTGCAAGTAAGTTAGCCGAAGCAGGCTTTACGTATACCGGTTCGGAAGATGTAGTTGCATGTCTTTCGTGCCAAGTAGAAGGGTTCAGATGGCTGCCCAATGACGATCCTATGGCTGACCATCGTCGATGGAGCCCCCATTGTGATTTCGTTCGTAGTTATCACTCTGAGCACAGACCGACGACAGATGGCGCTGATGTCCCTCCAGAACCAAGAGTGTCAGATGTCATTAGCAGAGTGACAGATGACACATGGATGACACCGCCACCACCACCACCACCACCATCATCACTACCGACAGATGGCGCTGATGTTGCTCCAGAAGAACGACAAGTGAAAGGTGACATAAGCAGCAAAGTGACCACAGATGTCATAAACATAGACTCACAGAAAACGGTGATGATGTGTCGTGTATGTCTTGTGAATGAACTATATGTATTGTTTATGCCATGTAGACACTTGACTTGCTGCACACAGTGCGCCATCAGGTGCGACACATGCGTAGTTTGTAGATCACCCATCAATACGTTTATGAAAATATATATATCTTAGAATATTTTTGATTTTAATTTTGTTACTCGAAAATACCCTTCCCCATTTTTTTTGCCTCAAAAAACATGTAATTTTTTATGCAAAAAAGTATCACATTTTCGATTGAATTATTCATCATATTTAGCTTCAAAAAACATGCTCATTTTTTATGCAAAAAAGCAGCACATTGTTGATTCAGTCATTCTTCCAATTTTGGTGCAAAAACGTGCTCTTTTTTTGATGCATAAAAGTGACACTTTTTTCGATAAAAAAATGGCCCAAAATTGACATAGTGAAGGATTTCAGTGAAGCATTTTCAGTAAATTTGGAGTCACTCAGCATTCACTCAGCTTTTTCCACCATGTCAATTTTCGGTATTTTTTTTATAAAAAAAATTGCAATTTTCCCATAAGAATACATGTATTTTTGAATGAAAAAAAGTGACACGGTTATTGACATGGTAATAAAAACTGAGTGAAGCATTTTCCGTGAAAGCTGAGTGAATCACTCAGCTTTTTCCACCATGTCAATAAAAGTGTTACATTTTTGGGCAAAAAACAGGCACTTTTTTGGCTCAAAAACGATACTTTTTTGCATCAAAAACTGCATTTTCATGTTTTTGATGCAAAAAGTGTCACTTTTGAGGCAAAAAAGAGGCACTTTTTTCGATTAAAAAAAACACCCAAAATTGACATGGTGGAAGGATTTCAGTGAAGCATTTTCAGTGAATTTTGAGTCACTCAGCATTCACTCAGCTTTCACTCAACTTTTTCCACCATGTCAATTTTCGGTCATTTTTTTTATAAAAAAAATTGCCATTTTCCCATAAGAATACATGTATTTTTGAATGAAAAAAAGTGACACCTTTATTGACATGGTGTTAAAAGCTGAGTGAAGCATTTTCAGTGAAAGCTGAGTGGCTGAGTGAATCACTCAGCTTTTTCCACCATGTCAATAAAAGTGTCACTTTTTTGGGCAAAAAACAGGCACTTTTTTTCATAAAAAAATTACACTTTCTTGCATAAAAAAATCACACTTTTTTGCATAAAAAATGATACTTATTTGCAGAAAAAAGTGACACTTTTTCGTATAAAAAAATTATACTTTTTGCGCAAAAAAGTGACCCTTTTTTGATACAAAAATGATCTTTAAAAATATGTGGGATTTTGAATGGGAGATTGGAAGGGTGAAACAAAATATAATAATAATAATTCTATCCAGACACGGATTATATATTGATTTCATTCAATCATGAATATAAAACATAATCGACTATTATTTGATTAATAATATATGTAGTGTGTGTGTGTGTGTGGAAAGGATCAAGAAGAGCACAATTTCTTGCATTTTCATTTAACATTTTCTTGAAATTTTGTGTGTGTGTGTGTTTGGCAATCTCATTCATCGAATACTGAATCCTCATCTCCTGAGTCAATGAAGCGTTTATATGTGAGATCTAATCCGTAGGGCTCGCCACCACCACGCAGATGTAGGTCACAGTAGCATTGGCTGCTTGTTTTCAAAGTGAACAGTACTTCATCAAATCTGTTGTGACACCAAAATTTGCAACACTGATATATATTGTTCATGTGCTTTACACCGAACACCATATGTTGATGGTCTCTGATGCTGTGAACTGGATGGTTTTGCATAGCCCTTCTGAATGCTCTATAGCAAGTGCGGTAAAATCGTAAATTATATTTTGGAATACGATATGCATTCGCCCACACACAGTATTGGTTTTCGTGCAAATGACCCTCCCAGTCTTGATTTTTGAGAGCTTCACACCTATCTTCAAAGCTGATTTCTCTCGTGTACTCTAAGTGACTCAAATCATTGAAATTTCGTTTGACGCTCTGAGCCTGCTTATAGATTTGTACCCATTTTTCATCGGCAAAAATTTTCAAAATTTGATCAGTGAGCGTCCATGGTAGAGGTGAGGCCTCGATGAATTCAACTATTGTGATGTGATCTGACTACTTGCAGACAGCATAAATTTTTCAAAGTGTCTACCATGGTGGTGGTGTGTGTGTGTGCGTGTGTGGGTATGTGCTCTCTGAAACAACATTTAAATTCTATTAGATATCTAACTGTAATGGCCCCACGGCAGAGTGTCATGAGAGCCGACAATCAAACAGCGCTTGTCGTCGTGGGGGTTGAGAGCGATCTTTGTTTGCTCTACACTAAAAACTTTGTGAGAAAAGGATCGAATACAGCGTTGCGAAGTTATTTTTTCCACATTGTTTTTCAGACTTTCCACATAATCTTCAAAAGTGATGTGATTTTCGACAACGCTGTATTTGACCCTTTTGGATTTTTTTTACGGTTTTTCCACCTTGTATCTTACAGGTGTACAACTTTGATCGAAGCCCCACGAAATCTGTCATGATACGACCAATGGCTTCCGTATGTTTTCCATGGATTTCCCGAACACTGCGTTATTGGCTAGTTTGTAGTTATTTTTGCCAAAAGTAGTTTTTGCTTGAGAGCGTAATTTCGTATTGTATTTAATTCAATGTAGGGACGCAGCCACGCCGACTGATTGAATTGCAACACCTTGTGGATTTTCTTGAGTACAAGGCCGTGTTTTAGTGCTTGTTTCAACACCCTGTAGTGCACAACATATTTTTCCTTGTTGTACAGCGTGGTCATCAATTTTGGTAATTTCGAGCCTGGCGGTGTACGGTGCTCGGCACACAAGGGTAAAGGTAAATCTTTGTGTTTGTCATGCAGATGTTCGGGGTACTCCAAATCGACTTCGAGAATGTAGCCGATGGGCGAGGTGTCCGACACTTCCGACACATCGAAATCGGCTGCATTTTTGAGCCATTTAAAGCCATCGTACGGAAGATATTCCATCATGGCCCAACCGTAAAGATTATTCACGTCGAGATATAGCAAATAGGTCGACGGTTTGGAGGCGTCATACCTTTCACTCATGTGCTTGTTATTGGCCGAGGAGAATCTGTTGCAGCACTGACTGATGCCGCCACGAATTCCTCGCTCGACAAAGAGAAGCATGTCGACGTCTTTCAGTATCTGCAATTTACACTGGGTGTACTTCAACATACATGACCACGTATATACCGGGAGGGTGTAATACCACGCAGGATCCAACCCATACGTCTCGTGGCCGATATTTCGAAAATTTTTGAAAATATCCACCAAGAGCAATATGTCGGTTTTCATGTATAGGTCAGAGTACTCGTCCAGTGTTGTCAATTTGAACGACCGCCACACGTTCTGCGCATGCTCGTATTCGGCATCGGTGATGCCACAATCGTTCAACTTGTTGTATAACTGAACCCGCGCCGGCAAACTTGGGCAATCCAATATCTCCATCGAATCGATGAAATCGTATGGGAATACCCCTTTTCGAGTAAGTAACTCGTACCGGTCGGCATCGAAATGGGCAAATTTGCGCCTTGAAATCTTCAAGTCATAGATGGTCAGTGTTTGCATCAAATGCTCCAAGCTCATGCCCATGATGCGAAAAGAGTCAATGAATCGAAATTTAATGTCAGTGGTGCCGTCGTACTGGGTGAAAGAAATGTATTTTCCTTTGTTGACAGGCAACAGGCTGACTCGACCCCTTTTTGCTATATCTCGAATAATAAAATGAATGTCGTATCCGGATAAATTGTGAAAAATGATTGGCACAACTAACGACTTTTTGTAGTTCAAATTGCAATGCGCATGCGCACATCCACGGAACGCTCCCGTGTAGTGATTATAATCTATTACAATTTTGTCGTCAGTTTTCCAAGGTTTTTCGCAGATGTGGCAACATGACGCTGTCGCTCTATCTGGTGGTGAGACGATCATGGGGACAATATCCAAAGTTTTGGCTTCCACAAATTTGGCTATGGCCCATATTCTCTCCGCAAACCAATCTATCGAGTCGAGGCCCCGATGACTATCATAAAATGACAAAGTATCGTCATATGCACACTTGAAATAAAATCCAGCGCTGGAAGGAATGTGTTTCTGGTACTTTGCCGTATGTGAGGTGCATTTTTCGCCATTAAACTTTTCCAAAATCGATTCAAAATCCGCATAAATTACAAAGGGTACTATTTCTTTATTTACAAAATCCTGAAATTCTACATGATCATACGAAGGAAATGAAATTTTGCTCTCGTTTAATTTTTGACAATCAACAGTATGTCTGTCGAGTTTCTCCTCACTCGCAAAATAATTTAAACACCTGTCGCAAATTAATGTTTTATGTCCGTCTTGTCTGAATTGGCGACTGAATAGGCAAGATAAATCCTGTATCCAAACATAATGGAATTTTATGTCATCGCCGACGGCGTTGTCGTCATCGGCGATTTCCAGTGGTGGTGCCTCGTAATCATTTAATTTCGGGTGATTTTAATTTCGAATGAGGAGAAGATTGACATGTTTGTTTAATTTTTGTTTCGTGAGTCGGTTCGGAACAGTAACGAAAAATGCCTCCTTGTTCACCTGCGGCTGAATCAATTCCAGGGTGTACACATTCACAGACCAACAAACTAACAATTTTCTGAAGACTCCAGCCACTTTCTTTGTCCGCGAATTCCGACAGTTTGTTTTGAATTTGATCGATAACATTTTCTAGGAACCACTTTTTCAAAGTTGTACCCCTATCGATAACAACGTTATTAGAGTTGAAATATTTAAAGTCGCTTATTATTTGTTCTTGATTCAAAGAATTTTTCACGAATTTACCACAAAATGTCGCATTGACTTTGATGCTTGGATGTTTTTTCAATAAATTTTGAATTCTGCTTCTGAATAAAATGAATGCATCACCAAAAAACTGCCCAATATCTTTATGTTTCAAATTTATAATTATACCGGTACGAAAACACGAAGAAAATGCCTATTTCAAGTCCTCCCACTTTACTGTGTATAAGATACTATCGCAGACATCATGTCACAAACCATCCCAGAGCGTCGAGCTTGGGTTGCTTCTGACTGAATCGTGTTCGGATGCGCCCCTCATAGTTGGATGACGTCACACACGCTTCCTCCCACCACCACTTTGTAGTGGTATACACTGGCGGAGAGAAATCAGAGTTCACTTATCTGACTGGATCTCCGTGGTGTGCGGACATGTGCCTTCTCTAGATTTTCATGTGTTGGTACACATGAAAGTCATGCACACTAACAAGTGTACACATGAAGGTTATAGTAGTCATGGAGGTAAAAAAATATAAGTACTTGGAAAAAGTACTTGTTCATATATATTATAAGCGTCGAGCGTGGGCTGCTTCAGATGCACTCCTCATAGTCGAATGACGTTACACACGCTTACTACCACCTCCACTACAAGGTAAGTATCGGAGAGGAATCAGAGTTCACATATCTGACTGGATTTCCATGGTGTGTAGACGTGTACCTTCTCTAGATTTTCATGTGTTAGTACATAATATGAAAGTCATACATAGTAGCAAGTGTACACATAAATGTTTTTAGTCTTGGAGCTGAAAAAAAAAATATTAGCTACTTGGAAAAAGTACTTGTCCGTGTATGAAAAAAATCTCTGTCACCCAAATGTCATCTCAAGGTCAAACAGAAACCTTGAACACCTCATCAAAACCTACATCAAGGTCAAAAAATTACAAAATTTAAAAATCGTTTCAAGGACATCCCAAGGTCATGGACCCACACAGGCACCTATGCACCAAGGTCATCCCTGAAGGTCACCCTAAGGTCAATGATGACATCATTGTAGTGGGGGGAGGCCCAGAACTGGCTCAAAACTCTTACTAACATCAGATTGCATTATGAGAATCAACTACAGGAATGATTATATTTTATACGAGGGGCGCAAGAAAAGCTCACAAAATCGAACATCAGTTTTGTTTAAAAGAACACCCCATATATTTCAACACATCTGAATTCTCATTCATTTAGGCTAATTATTAGTTTTTTATTTTTGAAAATCCGACAAGGCGTTGCCAAGTTATACCAGTTTTTTGTGAGCTTTTCTTGCGCCCCTTGTATAAAAAATTATCATTCCTGAAGTTAGTTCTCATAATGCAATATTATGCAGACATTTTTGAAGACAAACCCATTGTTCATACTAGGAAGAATTTATAAAATCATTGAAGGCTCTCTGGTAGTCGGTTGCATATTCAATCATATGAAATATTCATCTCCTTTGAAAGTCATACAGGGTGGTCAGAAAAATCGTTCACCCTACAATATGCATGATTTTATATCCTGTTGGTGGTTCGATTGCTTATGGTCAATAGTTGTGAAAGAGTGATGTAAATTCCATTATCAACAGATGCAAATTAAAAAAAAGCACTAAACTATTTATTCAACTGTACTTAACTACTAAACAAACAGTCTCAAAAAGATAAAACTGTCTTGACGAATAACTAGGCATGATAATATTAATAAATATGTTCGAATTGCCTTCCGTTTGCTGCAAGGCAGATTTCAAAATTTTTCATCACATGATTTTCTGTAACATTTTCCAACATTTGCGGTGTTATACTTTGACAAACCTTCAAAATTCTATTTTGCAAATCCTCCAAATTCACTGGTTGAGTAGTATACACCTCTGATTTTAGATACCCTCACAAAAGAAGTCTGAAGGGGTCAAGTCTGGCGAACGAGCCGGCCATTTCATTGGTCCATTTGTTCCGAGCCATCTTTGAGGAAAAAGAATGTTCAAATAGTCTGTCACGATCCCAGCATTATGAGGCGGCGCTCCATCCTGCTGGAAAAACATTTCTCTTAGGTGTCCAAGGGTAACTTCATCAAGATGATTACTCAGTTCTTTTTGAAGGAAATTAAGGTATCTTTCACCATTTAGAGTACTTTGATAAAAATATGGCCCTATCAAATTATTCTTGAGAATTCCACACCAAACATTTACTCCCCAAACCTTCTGAAAATTGGTTTCTCGAACCCACTGCGGATTTTCTGCAGCCCAGTAATGTACATTATGACGATTTACTTTTCCATTATTGTGGAAGCGGGATTCATCAGACCACATAATTTTTTACAAAAAATCACCATCATCATGGATTCTTATCATCTCAAAAATGAAATCTATCCGCCTATCATAGTCAGTTGGTTTTGAAGCTTGGACTAACTTTATACGGATATTGCCTGTGGGTCTTTAGAATCCTGTGTATAGAACTCTTCTGTACCGATGAATGAGGATTTTGGTGAATGTATGCTAAAATATTAATCGATATATCATCATTCACGATTGACTTCGAATGTCCTAGTTGTTTGTTTGATGGTAATTCCTGATCATTTCGCAGTTTAGCCTCAAGTCTAATGAAGGTATTTTTTCCTGTTTGTTTTCGATCTTGGTAACGTTGACTGTACAATACACACGCTCTTCGAGAGTTTTTTCTCGCTTCGCCAAATATGAGCAACATGTCAACATATTCATCGGATGAAAATAAATAACTATGGCATTTCAATTTGATTTGTTTCACAAATAACGGGGCAGCAACTAAATCCGTCTTAAGGGGCTTTGGACAATGAAACTACTTTATTGGATATAATCTTGAGAAACACAATAATTATTGATGCACTAATGTATTTTTATTGAAAGAACGAATGTCATATAAGTGACATGACTTCCAGTGTTCCAAAGCCACCCCAGACGGCTCGAGTTATTAATTTATTCTCGATCGAGTGAAGGATACTCAAACTTGAAGGAAATTTTGGTTATCAATTTGTTTCCCTAGAGTTACAAAAGTTACCTGTAGAGAAATATACAACTCAAAAGTTGAATTTGGGGCATTTACAGAAGGTGATTATTGAATTTTGATTTTTGTTCGAAAATATCAATAGACATAAAATCTATTGTGGAATCATCTGCGGCTGAAAGACAAACTTTAGTCGTTATTTTGCATCGTTCAAGATAACCTCTTGGGAGGTTAAAAAGGGGAACATTCTCCATGAAAATTGAAAAATGTGACTTTTTTGTAATATCTACTACTACTTCTACAACTAAATATCGTGAAAACATTCTAACTGAAAAAAAAAATCTGAAAGTGAAAACTCACATTTTCATTCAGATAGTGATTTTTTAAAATTATCTCTAATAGGAAAGTCATTAAATAATTAGATAGGGAGAATGTTATTCAAAAATATCACTAACAGAAATCGTATATTTCATTGAAGCAAGATTCGCTTCTCTCGCATTTAATCCCTATTATATTTTTGTCGACGAAAATCTATTTCGCTTTGCCATGCTCATCAGGGAGAATTGAAGACTTGGAAAGCGGGCTCTTCAGAAGCAATCATACACATCAAGGATGAAGTATAACAATCCAAATGTTGCAAAAAATTACTTATCGTTCTGAAAGCAGTTCCGAAGGCAGTTTGAACATTTATAGTGAAATCAGCGACAGTTTTAGACATCTACTGGGTATTATCGTGCCTAGTTATTCGTAAAGAAGGTGGTTTCTTGTTGGTACTGTTATGTAGTTAATTACACTAGAAAACGTAGTTCAATGATTTTTTATTTTCATTTGTTGATAATGAAATTCACATTTATCTTTCACAACTATTGACCATAAGCAATCGAACCACCAATGGGATATAAAATCATGCATATTGTAGGGTGCCCGATTTGAAAAATTGATGAGAGGAAAGTTTGAATTTCGTGAAAATCATATAATTTTTCTGACCACTCTGTATAACTTTCGAAGGAGATGAGTATTTCATATGATTGAATATGCTACCGACTAGAGCCTTGAATGATTTCATAAATTCTTCATAGTATGAACAATGGGTTTGTCTTCAAAAATGTCAGCATTTAAAGAAAAACTGGTATAACTTGGCAACGCCTTGTCGGATTTTCAAAAATAAAATACTGATAATTAGCCTGAATGAATGAGAATTCAGATGTGTTGAAATATATGGGGTGTTCCATTAAAAAAAAACTGATGTTCGATTTTGTGAACTTTTCTTGCGCCCCTTGTATAAAAAAATAATTATTTCTTAAGTTAGTTCTCATAATGCAATATGATGTGAAATAATAATATTTCGAAAATTCCTATTGGTTCAAGATATATTTAACAGTCCCACTGGTCTAGGGACATACTGTATACGGCAAGAAGTGAGGTTACGGGATACTTTACACTGAGGCTCAAGCTAAGATTCTTAGTTTAAGCCTCCAAATTTGAGGGCTTAACTTTAAACGAACTCAAATACCTGTTGAACGACGGTGCATATAAAATGCTCATGTTAAGCGAGCTTATGTCTTAAGCCGAGCTTATTTATATAAGGTGCATACTGGCATTAATATGTTTATACGATACGGATACGGCACAGTAAAGCATATACAGTAGTCCGACTCAGCGTCGGAACCTTTAATGTTGGTGTCCAGGAGTTTCGTTTTTCATAATGCTGACGTCAATGACAGTAATGACATTTCTCCCTACTACAATCCCAACCACAGCGTATATACACTGCTCGACATAACAACGATTGATATAAACTAATCGAAAAAATACAGATGATGGAATTCTCGTTAGGCATATGGGTAATTGAAAAAAATTGTATTGCGTAGTAATTAACTAACCCAGGGCATTTGAAAAATTATAAAATATATGTCAAAGAGATTCGGAGAATTGAGTAATGAATATGGCAGATGTTGATATTCGGATGTAACAAAATCCATTGCTATTTGAATAAGAAAAAAAAAAAATGTGAACGAGTTTATTTGTAATTCATTGTCCGATTTCATTCAAAATTGGTTTGTAGTAGTTTTTTGGGCCAAATACGTAGCATATTTGTTTTTTTGTAGAAAATACCCAGGAAACGATTTGATCTTCACAACTTTATTTTATTATCACATTTAAAATATCACGACATGTTTCGCTAAAACATTAGCTTTATCAATTCGTATTTTCTACAAATTACTTTGGATCTTCATCAAGTAACGGTCGAATCAATCGGAAATTTAAAAGAAAAAGCATATTTGTTTGTTAATTTGAGAATTTAGGATGGCGAACGAGGGTGCTGATTCGATTATATTCAAAATTGATCATTCACCAGGGTCGCAACTACAAAAACTACGTTAATTTCACTCAACACTCGTTTTTCCAACAAAGTTAACATCGTCAGGAGATAAAAGTTTCAGTTTTACTCAACGCGCGTTAAGTGAAATTGACGTAGTTGGTTTGTCGGGTGTTACTATTTTACTTGAATTGTATTCACACCACAGTTTCCAAATATGTATTACTCTATTTGAGGTACTTCATAGTTTTTGTGGTGAGATCTTAATTTTCATGAAAAATTCAAGATGTTGAACATTATTGTGATCAGTTTCAATTCTATATTGTTAACAAGGACTGTTTGGGGTAGGAAATGAAAAAAATCACAAAGAAAAAATATATCTTGATTTTTGTAAGAAAATTGTATCTCTGATCGACAACAAAATTCTAATTTGGGCCTCTAAGGCAACTGATCATTTAACTTTTTCTGATAAGAAAATTGTATTTAAACACGACAATTACACATTTCCAACAAAAATTTATAAAAAATAATTTTATTTACTTCTTCTAAGTAATAAAAGTTAAAATGCTAAAATTTTTAAACAGTATATTTCCTTCTCTGTCCATCTTTTTTCTAACATTTACTATATTTTACAATGTCATACTTTGATTAACATACACATTTCTATAGTAAGCAACCTTTCAATCAACAACTGCAGTTTCTATAGATTTATTTATTGAATTTGTCACGACTGGGAGAGAGAGATTATGGAAATTCAACTCGGTACCTAAGCGTACTGATTGAATTTATAGTTTCGCTACGCTTGGATAAGAACTATCAATATCAACATGCAATCTACCACTTTTTTTCCTTTTAACAATATTAATAACTATTTCCTCTTTAGTGGATTTGAATAAAAGTTCATTTAAAATTTCAAAAGTATTTATTTCAATGTCAAATTCCTCATCATTTTAACATAATCAAACTCATGAATTTGAAATTTAGTAAGTGATAAAGTCAATTTTAGTACTCAGAAGAATAAACTCATCATAATTTTAATAAATCTTATTCTGACAAAAAATTCATATGTATGTATTGTATAGCCCTAGTATCAATAAATTTGACTGTAGTAGATTATGCGAAACTTTTGAAATGCGACAAGCATGTAAGAATTGCGCTCATTCTCAAACTCATCTTTTGCGCAGAGCTGGGATACGAGCTCTTCGCTGGAGTAGGAGTACTGTATATGCTTTACTGTAAATAAGATTTCTAAAAAGAAAAGAAAAAATAAAAAGGACAGAATTGCGGAGAAATACAAGTTACTGCCGCCTTGTACTCAAAATTGCAGAAGAAAATGTTTTTTAAAATTCAACGAGATTTTACGGGAACAAGTAAGGACGAAATTTTGGAGCTTGAATTTTGCTGGAAGGAGGCCTTTCTTCGATGCTTATATGAAACAGATGAAAGTTAAATACAGAAGTCAAGAAGCTATTAACTCAAAAACATGTTCTTTACATTACTTCTTACCGCTTAAAAGCGGTGAAACGCAGTTTCCGGAAAATGTGCAAGTATGTAAGATATTTTTTTGCATACATTGGGATTGAAAACTGATGGGATGATAACAACTCACTTCAAGTAAAAAAAAAATAGTGAAGAGGGCATTGCTAAATTGCAAGATGACAGAGGGTTTATTTCACGACAAATACTCCAGGTCCCAAAAGAAGAGACAGAAATTCAAATTGTAGCTCACATTAATTCGTTCAATCCCTTAGTATCCCATTATAATTTGATGCATTCTCCGAAGAGGCGGTACCTTCCTCCCGAGTTAACAATTAAATATATGTGGCAAGATTACGTTCAACATAATAGGTAATAAAATATCTTATGACCTCTATAGAAATGTTTTCGATAAACAGAATATTGGATTTTGTCGCCCATCCCAAGATGAATGTGACATATTTTTAAAAAATAAGGTACATCTTTCACAAGAAAAGGATTGCTCAAGTGAGAGTTGTGAGGTTTGCATTTTACTTAAAGACCATCAGAACAGGTATAGAAATGCTAGAAAAGAATACCAAGCATATAAAGAAAAGAAAGCAAGTGAGACAGAAAAGATATTTAGCGTGGATATGTAAAAAGTTTTGCTTCTTCCAAAAATATCAATTAAAAACGCATTTTTTACATCAACGATTTGATCTTCACAACTTTATTTTATTATCACATTTAAAATATCACGACATGTTTCGCTAAAACATTAGCTTTATCAATTCGTATTTTCTACAAATTACTTTGGATCTTCATCAAGTAACGGTCGAATCAATCGGAAATTTAAAAGAAAAAGCATATTTGTTTGTTAATTTGAGAATTTAGGATGGCGAACGAGGGTGCTGATTCGATTATATTCAAAATTGATCATTCACCAGGGTCGCAACTACAAAAACTACGTTAATTTCACTCAACACTCGTTTTGCCAACAAAGTTAACATCGTCAGGAGATAAAAGTTTCAGTTTTACTCAACGCGCGTTAAGTGAAATTGACGTAGTTGGTTTGTCGGGTGTTACTATTTTACTTGAATTGTATTCACACCACAGTTTCCAAATATGTATTACTCTATTTGAGGTACTTCATAGTTTTTGTGGTGAGATCTTAATTTTCATGAAAAATTCAAGATGTTGAACATTATTGTGATCAGTTTCAATTCTATATTGTTAACAAGGACTGTTTGGGGTAGGAAATGAAAAAAATCACAAAGAAAAAATATATCTTGATTTTTGTAAGAAAATTGTATCTCTGATCGACAACAAAATTCTAATTTGGGCCTCTAAGGCAACTGATCATTTAACTTTTTCTGATAAGAAAATTGTATTTAAACACGACAATTACACATTTCCAACAAAAATTTATAAAAAATAATTTTATTTACTTCTTCTAAGTAATAAAAGTTAAAATGCTAAAATTTTTAAACAGTATATTTCCTTCTCTGTCCATCTTTTTTCTAACATTTACTATATTTTACAATGTCATACTTTGATTAACATACACATTTCTATAGTAAGCAACCTTTCAATCAACAACTGCAGTTTCTATAGATTTATTTATTGAATTTGTCACGACTGGGAGAGAGAGATTATGGAAATTCAACTCGGTACCTAAGCGTACTGATTGAATTTATAGTTTCGCTACGCTTGGATAAGAACTATCAATATCAACATGCAATCTACCACTTTTTTTCCTTTTAACAATATTAATAACTATTTCCTCTTTAGTGGATTTGAATAAAAGTTCATTTAAAATTTCAAAAGTATTTATTTCAATGTCAAATTCCTCATCATTTTAACATAATCAAACTCATGAATTTGAAATTTAGTAAGTGATAAAGTCAATTTTAGTACTCAGAAGAATAAACTCATCATAATTTTAATAAATCTTATTCTGACAAAAAATTCATATGTATGTATTGTATAGCCCTAGTATCAATAAATTTGACTGTAGTAGATTATGCGAAACTTTTGAAATGCGACAAGCATGTAAGAATTGCGCTCATTCTCAAACTCATCTTTTGCGCAGAGCTGGGATACGAGCTCTTCGCTGGAGTAGGAGTACTGTATATGCTTTACTGTAAATAAGATTTCTAAAAAGAAAAGAAAAAATAAAAAGGACAGAATTGCGGAGAAATACAAGTTACTGCCGCCTTGTACTCAAAATTGCAGAAGAAAATGTTTTTTAAAATTCAACGAGATTTTACGGGAACAAGTAAGGACGAAATTTTGGAGCTTGAATTTTGCTGGAAGGAGGCCTTTCTTCGATGCTTATATGAAACAGATGAAAGTTAAATACAGAAGTCAAGAAGCTATTAACTCAAAAACATGTTCTTTACATTACTTCTTACCGCTTAAAAGCGGTGAAACGCAGTTTCCGGAAAATGTGCAAGTATGTAAGATATTTTTTTGCATACATTGGGATTGAAAACTGATGGGATGATAACAACTCACTTCAAGTAAAAAAAAATAGTGAAGAGGGCATTGCTAAATTGCAAGATGACAGAGGGTTTATTTCACGACAAATACTCCAGGTCCCAAAAGAAGAGACAGAAATTCAAATTGTAGCTCACATTAATTCGTTCAATCCCTTAGTATCCCATTATAATTTGATGCATTCTCCGAAGAGGCGGTACCTTCCTCCCGAGTTAACAATTAAATATATGTGGCAAGATTACGTTCAACATAATAGGTAATAAAATATCTTATGACCTCTATAGAAATGTTTTCGATAAACAGAATATTGGATTTTGTCGCCCATCCCAAGATGAATGTGACATATTTTTAAAAAATAAGGTACATCTTTCACAAGAAAAGGATTGCTCAAGTGAGAGTTGTGAGGTTTGCATTTTACTTAAAGACCATCAGAACAGGTATAGAAATGCTAGAAAAGAATACCAAGCATATAAAGAAAAGAAAGCAAGTGAGACAGAAAAGATATTTAGCGTGGATATGTAAAAAGTTTTGCTTCTTCCAAAAATATCAATTAAAAACGCATTTTTTACATCAAGGTAATAACATATCAATGTAATGAATATTGCGTTACGTATTAAATGTGATGGTATTTTCAGGCTCATGGTATTTAATAAAACTTTCGCATCTTTACAACTTGATGAAAACATTTGTGTTGTATGGCACGAAGCTACAAAAGGAAGATCAGCATCCGATGTTGCCTCAGCTTACTACAATGTAATAGAGAATAGCAACCCTCAAATTTCAGAATTTATATTTTGGGTGGATAATTGTTCCGCCCAAAATAAAAACTGGACACTCTATTCATCATTTGTATCTTTTGTTAATGCTGAGTGGGGCCCAGACACGATAACTTTAAAATATTTTGAACCCGGCCATTCTTTTATGTCTGCAGATTCGGTTCATGGTCATATTAGCGTCGAAATGGAAAGACATGAGTGTATTTATGATTTTGACCAGTTAATTAAGATTATTGAAAAATCTTCACGAATAACGAAATATCTAGTTCTGATCTTTTCCGATTTTTTCTTATTTCAAGATTGTTGTAAACAACGAAAGAACAATAATATTCCTCTATTAGAATCATTAAGAATTATAGAATTCAGAAAGGGTTCTAAAAACTTTTTCTTCAAAGAATCTTTTTCCGATGAAACTTTCACGGAAATTGATTTCTTGAAAAAAAAGTTTCAAGCAGAATTTCCTGATCAACCAATTGCAGAATCCTTGGGGTTGAATACTAAAAAGAAAGAAGCGATCTTAAATAAGGTTTGTAACTCTTTTAAAGACGAAAGAAAAACATTATTTTGGAAATTTTTACCGACCAATGATAATGCTCCAGATCTGTGATTTGTTTCAGAAAAATGATAAATAATTAACCTGCTTAGCCTATTTCAACTTAAAACTACCATGATGTAGAATTAGATTTTGTTTTGATTCCATTTTATTTTTCAATTATTGAATAAAAAGGAGATTTAATAATGGCGTTGATTGTTTTATTTGGCATTATGATATTATATTATAATATTTAGTAAATATAGTTACTAACTTTTATTAGTACTACTTTTTCACAAAAAAATATTGTTTCAATTTGCAAAAACATATAAGTAGATTTACAAAATTTTCTAAACAAAGTAAATATAAATCAACACTACTTTTAAAACCTAGCAATTCTGGTTACTAACTTTAATACGTAATAAATGTATATTGGATATTTTACTGAGCTTTCGTAAAAAAACTAGTAAGTTGAGATGCTAGTTTTTCAAATATTTTCATTAATGCTTAACAATACCATCATTATTGCAGGCAAAACATAGTAAATCGACATATTTAATAGAAGTGATACATGTACATAATTTTTTCCAAAATATTTCAAATCTACACAAAAAGTTACACTAAAGGCAATTTTTTAATAAAACATACCTTTATTACTCAGAAAGCGCCAAACAAAAACAATAAATGTGAATTTATGTGAAACGCAAATTGTTGAGTTACTAGCTTCTCCCATATTACGGCAGTACTCATTTAGGTTGTGTTACTTGATCGGAGGGTAGATATGATCCACCGGTGAATAGAAAAACATGCCTGTATTGAAACCTCAGTGACAGCCCCTACAAGAATATTCTCCGAGCAATAAAGTGTAAAAATATATGTTTCTTTTTCTTGCTGGGAGTCTTGGAGAGAATATCAGCTATAGATAAAGCTACATATTGGGCATTGTAGGATATTACCTAGACTAGGTAATATTTTTTTAACAATTTTAAATAATATTGTAACAGAATGCAGAAATTCTGATATATTTATAATTTACCTAATAAACATGTATAAAGTATAAATTTTGCCTATTTGTTAGCGAAACTTACAAAACAACCTCAATTAATATTCTAATTGCCTTCATATGAATCCTCAAATTTCACAGATTTCCATTGTTGCCAAAGTGTGTCGGTCCAATTAAATTCATTTAAGTGAATTTATGCACATTTCATTTCAATACAATTGAAAACTAGGCACAACATTCGATGGTGAATTACAAATTGAAATATTTCACTTGAATTCAATTTCATTGATAGGTATTCAAAACTAGGCCCTATATCTCATAGGGATACTCAAACGATGAGGTAACGCTGTGGAAAATGAACACTTATAGCGAAACATGTCATTACTATAAACTGTGCAAGCCACGCTTTAATAATTTATCGTAGTTACGTGGTTTGTTATCATTTAGAATCAATACTCATGTGCTTTATTTCAATTATTTGTCAATACCACCTGCCCGCGGCGTCGACAACTATAATTGGTTTACTCTAGCAATCACAGAATTCTTGCCTTTAAGATATCGTGATTTTCTATCATTTACGTAAGATGGCGCCACCAAGCCGTTTCGAATAATTTTGATTCAATTAGAGCATTTTGGGCTCATGTTTTTACGTGTTTTTTTTGTAACATGCTTTATGAAGAATTTCACTTTTCATTCGTATACTACGCAGAAGTCAAAGCATTCTCGAACTTGGTAATCTAAGAAGGGGAACCTTTATGGCTGATACGTTCACAAAAACTACTCATAAGTATTTTTTGACTCTGGTTATAAGAAATTGATCTCATTTCATATAATTTATTAACTCTTGCATTCCTCCAATCTTGAAACTTCCAAGTTAAATTCCGCTATAATTATATGTCCATATTCTGTTTCAAAGTTGTACAATTGTGTAAATCTGAATATTCTTCTGAGTATTTCATAAGCGTGTACAAATAATAAATAGTCCTCACGAGGTTTTGACTATTCATACCAGCCTTACCCACCATACCAAAAATACAATTTACAATAAATGGATTATTCAGTTAATATTGAAATGAGATAAAGAGGTTGAATTTACATTAAATGTATGTTACATAAGGAATTGGGTAAGATTTGCTGAGTTAAACAATGATTGAATTAAGTATGCAATTTAGATAAAGAATACAAATTTACAATGAAACTGAGTTCAATCTAAAACAAGCATAAGAAAAAGATTTTCATATTTTTTTTAATTTACTGGTCAATTTCCAACATTCAGTGGAACTTACAAACAAAATTTTTCCCCCTGTATCGTATAGGTGTGGAATTCTACCTACGATGCCTTGACCATTTATTCGTAAATTTTTACAGCATGATGCTTTTCTTCAGGTTGACTTTATTTTCCCCGTTTAGACTGATAAAACCCCCAATAATAATCGGAGAGAATCTCCTTTCCTTGATCTGTGCCGGGGGCTGTTCTTGCTTTCTCGCTTTGCATTTTCCTTTTGTGGGGGTGCTGAAGCGGAGATCTTCCTGTCTTGTTGGGGTAGGGGTGGGTAGTCATTCCTGCTGCTCGGTCCTGCTTCCTGGTCGATCCCCCGAGGGGTCTCCAGCTGCTTCTCATCTCACGACAACGCCCCGAACGCATTTTTCGTCTCTAGAGGGGGCTCCTGTAGGTTTAAAGGGATCCATTTGACCTTCCTTAACTTTTTAGGTATCTGGAATCCCTCTTCATCCTTAGGTGTGTGACCTTGCTGGAGCTTTAAATATTCTCAGCATCCCCTATGAACGCCCTTTCTTCTTCCTGATATCCCTACTATATAGCTCTGTATAGTGGGCATTCACCTCGCTGATCTCTCACTCCCTTATCTTGAGCCAAGGGAAGTGTTTGAGTTCTTCAGCGATTTAAACTCTCCTGTAAAACTGCGAGATCTTTTCATTGACTCTGTCCCTCACAGACTCTTTTAAGGCTTTCAGCTGGTCGGTGATTTATGTACTTGTCCAGTTCTCCGTCTTGCAGGGTCTCGCCGCTCGGATCGGGCGTCGGGGAGGTGTGTCCTGGTGGGTCCTTGGGGGGGTGAGTGGTTTTTCACCCCCCGGGGTTTCTAACATGCGTGCTACTCATTTGCGAATGCTGGCGAATCCGTCTGCGTCATGTGTCGTAGAGACGGCGGTGGGTGTTTTGCTGAAGCTGAAACAGCTTCCTCAAGAACTACCTGGTTAGCTCGATTGGGACCGCCAATACGCCCGAAATTGAGTCTTTCATCATAAGTTTCACAAGTCCCGATGGAGAATTCCACCGAAATATGTGAGGACCCCGTCAGGGCAATATGAGAAAGTATACAGCCCTGGAGAAGCTGTATACTTGGCTGCCAGAGGACTGCTTATATATTTAATTATTAGTTGAGTATTTCTCGGAGAAAAATATATGTAAATTTCAAAAATTGCTCTTAGAAAGTTGTAATGTTTATCGTCTGCCTTGAGAGTTGCACTCTGGTAGATATCGAATTCTTCATTACTGGCTCTGAAAAGAGCTGAGATTATCATAAAAGGGTTTGTGCACTCCCAAGAGCAGACGCCTGATATAAAGGTATAACAATATCTCACTATATGGGACGTTAGCCCAGTAAATAGAAAACAATAAAATAACACAAGTAAAATATAGTCAATTTGTTGCAGGTAGGGCGTTAGCCTACAGCAACTCTAAAATATTCAGATAGGCACATAAACAGGTTTATGTCCTTTTGAATGACGAAACACTAGATGAAACGAATTTACAGGTAAGTATTTCTAATCTTTCTCTCCTTCTTACCAGATAAATCTGCAGAGTATTCTGTGCCAGTGACAGAATTAGGTATGCTGAAACCGGTACAGGTCTTCAAAATAAAAGCCAGGAATGAGGGTACTAACTACAACTCCTCGTTCCAGTCTTGGATTGTTCACGTCAGGTGCAGGCTGTAGATTGTGAATTTCGAATAAGTTTTGGCAATTTTCTTCCAAATTTATTCAACCATCAGTTTTCGCCAACAAGAAATATCATCGAAGAAATTCTTCTACTTGAAGAAATACAAAGTCGCTCGACTTTGAAATTTGCAAAACCAATTTGGTAAATTTATTGCAAATAAATTAATTGTGAAAAGCTATAAGAGCGCTTACTAGAAGTGCACTCAAAATCAAGAGAATAAGTGAGTCGATCTCGTTTGGGTCTTCTTCAATTGCCTTTCAGGATGAGGCCGAGCTTCCTTTCCCTTTCATCGATTTTGTACGGCAGGACGAGTGCTGTCAACTCAAAGAGTGTGTGGTTTTAGGTGGGATAAGGGACTAAGACACCTTTGCCACTCGTGCTTTGGTTGTTTCACGTCCATAGACGGGGACGGATGAAGAATGCTCTTCACCCAGCTTCGACTGAGTTAGTGGGATAGACCTAGACCACGGATAACCGTGGACTCTTGAAACGAGTAGGGTCGTCTATAGTGTAATCTACAGCTTCCCGGATTAATGGGTTCTCGTGCACATCCGCGGACTTGAACACCTTTTGGGCTTAATGGAAGGCAGCCTTAAGTCTTCGAGGATTCGAGCATTACGCACAAACCAGGGAGCTTCTGTTATCATCCGCAGGCATTTTCTCTGGACCCGTTCCAGAGACAAAATGTAAGTGGGGGCGGCGTGGCCCCAGGCTGCTGATGCATATAGCAAGGCCGACCTGTCGAGTTGTATAGGACCAGTTTGTTTTTCACATTCAGCTTACTCTTCCTGTTCAGGAACGGGTATAGAGCGCTAAGTCTGACATACAGCCTGTTCCTCAACGCTTCCAGTCCAGGAACCACTGCCCGAGTTTGTCTACTGCGTTCTGCAGATATGACATCCCGAGGTCGCGATTCGCTGAACTGGCGAGCTACGCGGTATCGTCGGCGTACAGTAAAATCTTCACGTGATATGTATTTGGAATATCGCTCGTGTATATCGAATACAACAGTGGTGACAATACTGCACCCTGAGCGACTCAAGTTTTCAGCCTTGACCTGAAATGTTCTGCCTTTTAAAAAAGAGCTGATGAAACGCACCAGGCTTCGGGGAAAGCCCAGGAGGCTCATTTTGTAGAGAAGACTTTCGTGCCATACTCGGTCGAAGACCTTCGAAGACCTTCGCTACGTCACGTTTCTTGTTGAGCTCGAAAATGGCCTCCTCGACCATCCGCAAAGCCTGTAGCTCTGTTGAATGACCAACGCGAAAACCAAATTGTTCGTTAGGCAGAATATTTCTGTCACTGACCTCATTGTTGAGCCTTTCCAGCACAACCCGTTCAGTTAGCTTCCCCATCGAACTGAGGAGGCTGATGGGTCGATGATTCTGTGGTAACTGAGGGTCTTGCCCCTGCTTCGGGGTCATAACTATCGTGGCATGCTTCCATCTACTGGGGAAGTGCTTAAGGCGCAGAGAACTATTCAATGTATTTAGAAATGTAGTTATCTGACTCACCGGGAGTTTCTTCAACACTACATTGCTCATAGAATCGGCTCCCGGTGCTTTCTTCTTTTTAAGCTCTTCCTCACTAGCTGGACGGATCTCATCATCATCCTCCCGAAGCAAGCGCCTGACTCTGGCTTCAACAAACTCATCCCTATCATCAACATCCTCTTGGTCGACGTTGGGGACAAACTGACGCTCCATTGTGTCTGCAAAGGCTCTCGCCTTGTCAGCCAAAGCGTAGCACATGCCGTTAGGGCCGTAAAGGGGTGGGAGTGTCCTTTCCCTACCCTTTTATCTGTTGACAACTCGCCAAAGCTGGCTGTCTCCAGGCTCGAGTACGGAGAGAGTTTCGTCCCACCTTTCATTTCGATAATCTCGAATCGCGTACCTTACTTCAGTAGCCTTATGGCTGGCTCATACCTTATCCCTAGGGAACAATGTCCTCTGATAAATCCTCCGGAGGCGATTTCGCTCCCTAATAAGGTTTTTAATCCTCGGAGGAAACTCATTAAAAGATTTCAGAGGACCCTGCTCACTGGTTGTAGCGGCCTCAATAGCGTCCTTCATAGTCCTCTCGAATGTGCCCACGGATTCTTTCAACTCGGCGGAGGTCTGTAGTCTCTCAGGCGCACCTTCGAGAATCTCTGTGAAGCTTTCCCAGTTCGTTGTACGACGCAGACAACTTCTTTGGGGAATCTGATTATCTCCCTGCCATAGTATGACTGGGTTATGAACTGAATCAATCTCGGACACTGGATAGATCTCCCAGGTCCAGGGGACGTTCCTGGCAATTGCAATGTCGAGCACATCCGGTCTAAAATAACCGACGTGCGTGGGCTCTATGGGGGCGACCAAATGATAATCATGTCGATCCATATGTGTCCAGAGAACCCTACCATTGCGGTTTGATACTCGACTCCATTGGACGTGTTTGGCGTTCAAATCCCCAGTGACCACAATAGGCACGTTGCCTTCCACAAGCACAGAATCCAAGGTATCTGACAATAGCTCGTTTTGAGACCGGTTGTAAGCTGAGACCTCTTTTAGAGTACCTCTATTCGTTTCGATCTCGATGCCTACTATTTCAGTGCTGTGAGTCCGGCCATCAATAATGCCGTATTATGAGACTCGAAGGGATTGTTTAGCCAAGATGGCAACTCTTCCTCCACGTCTCCCAATACGATCCTTTCTGAAGACTCTGTAGTTTGGGACAGTAATTGCATCATTGTTAAGATGGGTTTCCTGAAGAAGCATCAGGTCGACGTTATGACAAACGATGAATTCCTCCAGGTCCAACTTAATCAATGGACGGGATCACAGCAGGGCTGGGAACAAAGAAATTTTGTAGCCCAGGAAACTGGGTGAACAGAACCTTCATCTCTTCGAGGGCGGCAAAGATATCTGCTGGTAGCTTGCCAGGATTTGCTGGCTTGTTTGGACTGCCCAAAACACTTGCAAAGGAGGTCCCCGTACGGATAACCCCAGGTTTCGCAGTGATCGCTGCCTGCCCTTTTGGTGCAGCTTTTGGTGCTCCCCTGGAGCTAGAAGGCGCCCCCCTTCCCGTCCCTCGCGTGCCACCGCGCTTGCGTAGCCTGGCTACGTTTGTTGGGTTGAATCCTTTATTAAATAAATCGTCTGCAATGTCATTTGGCAAGAGGAACTCAGGCACTCCTGAGAGGCTTATCCTCCGGGAACGAGTAAGTATGATGCGGTATCTTCTCGTCGACTAACAGGTGAGTTAGTCGGCGATAATCTTCTGCAGTCTCAGGCTGGACCCTTATCCCATCTTGGATATTTTTGGCTCGAGTGAATTTGATTTTCCTTTCAGCACACTTTCTGTTGACAGCTGTCCAGCACTCCTTCTACCGGACAGTAATCGGGGGAATTTTCTTGGGGGGGCTGCGGCCTCACCTCCGGAAGTCGATGGTTGTTAACCGTCCTGGGGGGTTGCATCACCTGAGTTCACAACTGTGTGAGTATCGTCATTATTATTTATGCTTTCCGCACTGCTGGATGATGCTGCAGGTGGTCTAGCATATCTCCCCGGAGTTTGAGGGGGGTCCAAATCCATTTCGACGTTGGTAGGAGCTTGGCTGCTCTCAACTCCATCATTTGGGTTCAGGGAGAATATTTCCGAGGTGACTGAGGCTCCGGAAGAACCCAATCTCCTCTTGCACTTCTTCTTCAACCTGCTGCCTTGAAGAAGAGGAAAATCCTACTTGCTGATTTCTGAATTTTCCTGAACAATATTAGAATCCTCAGCAAGAATCTCACCGACCGTATCAGAGGAAACTTCAAAACGTAGCAAGAGGTGCTTGAGTACTTTCAATCAAGTCCCTCTTACCCGCATTCTCGGGGAAATTATCAATTCCCTCTGACATCGTCGAACAGTTTTGCCTTTCGATATTCTCGAACAAACCGCAAACCTTGTCTTACTCACCCTGTATTCACCTAGCACTGTTCACACAACACCGCCCCGTAAGCTCTTACGGGGCCACGCGGTAATACACCTTAAGTGAGCTGCCTAAAATACGTTCGTTCTTGATGAGAGCCAGAGCATGACAACAGGAGTCGACCTCCTTTGGATCTTCGTGACTATCATCTTCGAGCTGGAGCGTTGCTTGCTTACTCTCTAATCGCCCTCACGCTCGGCAGAGCGAATGCTGAGTCGCTTAGAATGTCAAATTTAGATAGACAGTATCAGAGTTCAAGACTCTTTGCCGCCTTGACGATATGAACCCTGAAACTCCCAGGGTGATGAAATGGAGGGTTTATTCTCCAGATCCCAACGAAATGGTAGACGTCTAGACCACGGATAGATGTGGTCTCTTGAAACGGAAAGGGTCGCCGATGGTTACAAGCGGATTTTCATGTGCTTCAGCACAATCGAATACACGCTGATTACGTACCTGGATGCTCTGCTGTATGGAAAGCAGCCTCAAATGTTCGCGGATTCGCACGTTACGCACGAACCATGGAGCGTCAGAAATCATCCGCAGAATTTTGTTCTGTACCCGTTCCAGATTCAAAATATGGATGGGGGCTGCATGATCCCAGGCGGCTGTTGCATAAAGCATGACAGACTTGATCATCGTAGTATATAGAATATAGAAGCAATTTGTTCCTCAGACTGAGCTTACTCCTCCTGTGAAGGAGCGGGTACAGAGTGCTAATTCTGGCGTACAACTTGCCTCTCAACTGTTTGATGTGTGGCCCCCAGGTAAGCCTCCTGTCGATAATCGGACCCAAGTACTTGACCCGCGTCTGCCATTCAATCTCCCTTCCCGAGATCTATAACGCCCTTTCAGGCTGAACACGTCTCCTCCCCAAAGATATCAAATGCATCTTCGCAGGATTGACACGTATTTTCCACTCCAGGATTCATTGTTCAACATTTTTTAATGCGGTCTGCAGATAGGCCATCCCGAAGTCTGGATTCCTGGAAATGGCGAGCAACGCGGTGTCATCAGCGTGAAGAGAGACCTTCACGTGTTTTATCCTCGGAATGTCGCTTGTGTAGATGTAATACCAAACCGGGGAGAGAACAGCACCCTGAGGGATTCCTGCTTGAATGTTTCTCGTGTCCGAGAGAACATTCTCAGCCCTGACTTGAAAAAAGAGCCTAACCATTTTATCAGACCCCGAGGAAAACCAAGGAGGTCCATCTTGTAGAGAAGACCTTCGTGCCATACACGGTCGAAGGCCTTCGCTACATCGAGTAACAACAAGAACACTGAATGTTTCTTGTTGAGCTCATTGATGGCCTCTACCATCCTCAAGGCCTGCAGCTCAGTGGAATGACTAGATCTGAACCCAAACTGTTCATTGGGCGGGACATTCCTGTCAGTAACCTCATAATTAATTAACTCTTTCCAGTACGACTCGCTCAGTAAGTTTTCCCACCGAACTAAAAAGACTGATAGGGCAATTATTCTGAGGAAACATCGGATCCTGACCAGGCTTCGGGATCATCACAACGACGGCATGCTTCCATCTACTGGGGAAGTGCCTGAGACGCAAACTGTTGTTTATGATGTTTCGGAGCGAAACTGTCTGACTGTCCGACAGCTTCTTCAATATCAGGTTAGTGATGCGATCCACTCCCGTAGCATTCCTCTTATGTAGTCCACGAATTTGTACCTTAAGCTCATCCTCAATAGCACGTCAAATGACATCATCATCCTTCTCCCGAAGAATGTGTAAGATGCGAAACTGACGCTCCATCGAGTCTGCAAAGGCAATGGCATTGTCAGCGGAATTGTTACTCATACCGCGCTAACCGTGAATGGGTGGGAGTTCTGCCCTCCGGCTATTGCGTCTTTTGAAAAGTCGCCAAAGCTCCTTGTCTTCCGGCTCAAAGCTAGAAAGCGTGTCACTCCACCTTTTTTTTCTATAATCTTGGATCGCGGATTTGACTTCATTAGCCTCCTGGCTGGCTCTTAACCTGTCTCCAGGGAACTGTGTCCTCTGATACACCCTTCGGAGTCGATTACGCTCCCTAATGAAGTTTTTAATCCTCTGGAGAAACTCATTGTAGGATCTCAGAGGACCCCGCTCACTGGTCGTGGAGGCCTCAAGTGCGTCAAACGTAGTCATAGCTTCATCCAACTCGGCAGAGGTCTGGAGCCTCTCAAAAGCGACATAGGCACCTTCAAGGACCGCCGTGAAGCTCTCCTAGTTCGTTGACTTACGCAGACATGGGGAATAGGTTCATCACCCAGCCATAAAACGACCGGGTTGTGATCCGAACTCAGCTCTGAAAGAGGGTAGGTACATCTCCCAAGTCCGGGGGGAATTCCTGACAAGAGCAATGTCAAGGACATCGGGTCTGAAAGATGACAGTGAAATGAAAAAAATTGTGAAACACTCTGCGACGAAATAAATGGCAGAATCGAGACAGAAATCGGCAGTATTAAGGAAATAATCAGTCAGTTGAAAAAGCAAATAGATCAATACTGCACACACCAGAGAAACGGTAAAAAAAAATTCAATGATGGACTTGAGTTTGGAGAGACATAAAGAATCAGTACGAGTTCAGTACTGGACTAGGAAAGCTTTCATTAGAACCGCCTCAGTTCGATGGAAAAACTCGATGGGCAAACTATCGCCGACAATTTGAAGCAGCGGCTGAGGCAAAGGGGCAGGGGAAAAAGTGTGGGGAAGCAACAAACTTCTTACAAACCCATATTGCTCAAAAACAGGAGAACAATGAACAGCTAATGAATCATCTAGAACTTTGATATGGCCAGGCCCAGGCTGATTATTTGGCCAGACAAGGTGCGAAAAGCCCGAAAAGCCCGAACCTATGCTAGGAGTTCCTAGATCATGGAGCGTCTCAACCATGAAGAAAATCCTGGAAATAAAATTCCAGGATGCATGGAAAGATGCACCGGGCATGAAGCAATTGAAACTCCACATAGAAGGCCCTTCAACTAGGAAGACCACACTGAGCAGGAAGAATATCAGAATAGTGGCAGGGCTCCTGATGGGGCACTGCTATCTTAGCAAGCATATCAACATTTTAGTTATCACGGATGAAACCGAATTCAGGTGTGCCTGGAGGATGGGGAGTCAGCTACCTACATCCTCGCGGAATGCCCGGTAGTGGCAGCAATACGGGAACCACACCTCAGGTGCATCGTACTGAACCCGGAGAGTGTGAGGAAGGTATCGGTTAGAAGGCTTGCCTCTTCTGCTCGCGAGATAGGCTACCTTCAAAACTAAACCAGCAGTGGTAGGTGCACAACGGGCCCGATTGAGAGGCATGGCTCCGTCCGCCCACGTAACTTATTCTATCTATCTATCATGGCCAAGCCCAACTAGACTACGTATATCACTCGCAACTGAAGAATCGCTGCCAGAAATCAAACGAGTTCTTACAGGAATTCGAAGCTGACATTACACGCTTGGTTTGCCTTGCATATCCAGCCACAAAACGTAATGGGGCGATTGGCGGTTCAGGAAGGCATTTTTGGATAGAAGTCGTCATCAAGAAACCAGGTAAGCATTGACACTGGCTCGTTCAACACATCACGTAGACGTATTGGCGTGAGTTTTGGAATATAAGGCTGCGAAACAATCCTGCAAAAGCCAGAGTAGAATCAGGGTGATTGAGAAAAACCAGAGAAGTCTGCTCATATGGAAGCTGTCATGAGAAAAGTAATAAAGTAAGTTCTGCCTCAGAGGAGACTGAAAAGATACCGAAATTACAGAAAACTTGGGTGCATGCACGTGTGAAGGTCGAGACGAAGCAATCGTCAGCCACAGTTAACAACACATATTCCGCTGTCCTTCAACGACAAAACAAAGGGGTCTTCGAAGACGGTTTCATTAACAAAGAGCCTTGCAGCATGCTCCTGGATACGGGTGCGAGTAGGACTATTCTCGGGCCTACATTTGTCAAAACACTGGCAAGAATTGAATTATCAAATTGGAAGCTACGCGCAGCAACAGGAGAACCGGCAACTATGTATGTATGAACTCTCGATTGAATTGACTTAGGCAGCACTAAAGTGCAGGCTCCAGTAGCGGATATCGGGAATGATGCAATCATAGGAATGGACACCATAAATTCCAGAGGGTTTGAGTTGAATTTCAGAAACGGCGTCCTACGTGAAGGAGGGTTGGTGCTTTATGGGAGTAGTAAGGAAATGATTCCTGTCCTGCTGGATGGAGATGTGAGAGTACCGGATAGAGCTGACACCATTTTGGAGGCTCGCCTGGATGGGAGTGCAAGCAGCGGAAACGTGGTGATGTTCGAGCCCAAGCTCCATGATGAGAAAATTGGACGAAGAATCGCACTAGGAAAGACCTTATTATTAGAAGATAAATTTGTGCTGAATGTCAATTTTTAACCGGTGATTTTGAAAAAAGAAACAAATTTGGGACATTGCTGGTCAATTTCCTGTGTGATTAGGAGTCTACGCGTCACTGTCAGCCAAGCAGACAACTTGCCAGCGGAGTATGAAAAGTTGGTTTTCACCTTCCATCTTCTTCTTCATCAAGGGCCACCATCAGCAGGTTACACCGAACAGTGGAATATGAAAATATTAAACTCTTGCCAACGCAAATGATGTGCAAATGATTTGAGCCTCTCGGGAAAATACCAAAATTTTGTGAAAATTAAACATAGGATCCATATTCGACAGATAATGAAGCCCATTGCCGGTACATACCATGTGAGTAACGAATTTTTAGGCATTTCGGGCATTTGCACCATCTTGAACATCATTTACTCCTAGACCAATACTCGTCCCAATCCAAAGACTTCCAGTTGATTCAATAGATTTAATCTTAGTATCATTATTATGCTAATTTTAAACTTCGAGAGTTTTTCTTAGATAATTGCCAAAATTACAAACCAGCATACGTGTGCTGCATAATGAATAAATTCTATTTGTCTTGTAATTGTAAACTATGTATAATCTGTATACTGATTCAATATTTATTTATTGAGTTCAAAGAATTTTAATTATCTGTTTGAAATATTTTTGATAACTTTCATTATAGCTGATAATGAAGGCAATATTCACTTTCAATTAATGAACCAGTACATTAAAACGATTCAGTATATCACAATTATAAATAGCATCCGTACAAGATGCAACAAATAGAGGAGAGCCACAAAATATTGATCATATTATATTTAGTTTTCCATTTTTATTGATAAACGTCCCTGGAACAATTTATATGAATACAACTAAAAAAGACAATCCTGAGTGAACCTGTATAGTACCTTTAGATCACTCAATATCAAAATCAAATGATATTTACTCAATTTGCAAGTATACGGGCTTCATTTTCTGACTGTTCAAAGAATTATATAAAAATCCTAATATTGACTTGTAGTAAAAGAACCACATTGTATACGGAGTCTTACAACTATTCATTGCATTTCGTATCGAGATTATTGAGATTGTAGTCGCTATCATTAACTTTAGTTCAGTCGACAAGTTGAAAAAAGTGGGGTTAGGTGGAAAAATGTCGGAAGTTAATGAAACTTCAGGAGGTTCTTCAAAGATGGTTAGTCAATATTTTCTCAAGTTTTGGACCTCCAGGACCCTGTGCGAAAAAAGGGGGGGGAACTAAAATTTGACCTCTCTCCGGTTTTTCCTCGATTATTTTTTTCTCTTACGTCCTACGCAAAAAACATATGGATAAAATTTTATATAATTTTGACTGAAAAAACATGTTTGTATGTGAATTCGCTACCGAGATATGGCACGTCAAAAAAAAGGTCATGTTTCAAAATTTGCTAAGAAATTATAAAAAATGCAAAATTACAGATTATTTCATCTGTTATACCTGAATTATGATGGAATGTTGTGATAATTATGGTTCTTAGTTGAAGTTACCAACTTTGGACACCCCACTTCTCCTTCCCCCACCCAACCCCAATTCTCAAAAGCTAACTCTCTGATGAGAGCCATTCATACCTATTCACATCATTTTGGTATTGATATCAGTTACTTTACGGATCGATATCCCCCCGTTCCCCTACATAATTATCCCAGGACAGGAAGAAAAAAAAAAGTAGTCCTTTCGTGAAAAAAATTGATGCAATTAACAATATTAAGTTATTCTCAAAACATATTATTATATTGAGGCATAAAGATATTATAGCTAATCATAGTGGGTAGGTACTCATTTGTACTCATCACATTTCCTGCCGACATTTCTTAGCCGCTGGTTCTGCTCGTAACAGCTTGTCGTCCTCCTGAGCGACCATCTAAAGTATTAACATTAAAGTTCGCATTGTCAAATATGAACTGACTGAATGGATTGGCAGACTCTGAAATTTGGGTACTTTCAGCTTGCAGCACGTAAGACCCTTCTAGCCTGTTGGCTTCTTCGTAAGACGATGAAAAGCCCATGGAAGATAAAAAATTTAGGAGATGTTTAGAGCCATACTTCTTGTAAACAAACACGGAAACAGCAGTCATGATGGAGGATAGAAAAGATTTGGGGCGCACTGCTATCATGATTGCATGAGCCAGAGCGAGGCATTTATTTTTCCAAGAGTCCAAGGTTCGTCGTTTGTTGGTCAAAATCAAGACATGCATGGAGTAGAAGAAGCAGTGTCTCCGGAACCGCAGTTCACGCACTATCCAAGAAGTTGTCAATCGGAGGATACTCAACTATGTTGAATACTCTTCTTCCAAAATTATTTTTCCAGCTGCCTCCACAATTCGACGTCTTTCTTCCTGTGCGTCTACTTTCCTTTCGGTGGAGTACCAGTTATCGTACAGAATTTTGCCACCAACCCTCTTCAGACTGACAATAGGCCCTCTCCTTGATTCTGAAATAATGATTTGTTCCCCATATTTCATCTGAAGACGATTTTTGGCCAGTTTTGCTGTGTGGTTGACGGTCTTCCTCAATCAGCTCAATCAGCTGCTGAATGGAAACCTGGCATTCATCACTATTCTCGTCGATGTATGAAAATATCACGTGCATGGTTTCGTCAACACTCGGCGATGGGCGGAATCCTCTTTTATGCGATGACTTAGGTGGATGGTAAAAGCTTGCGAGGCACTTTTGATGATACTCAGTATTGACGGCGACTAAACCAATGTCCAAATTCTGCAACTGGCTAATGCGCTCTTCTATTTTCTTCCCCCAGTCGTCTCCACGCATCCTCGCCTTTTCGATAATTCTATTGGAATTTTGGGTAGAGTCATTTTGACTGTAACATTGCGCCTTTTCAAGGGCAACTTTGCCTGTTTAGCTCTGAAATCATCAGTGATTTGAAAACAAAGAAAACACGCATTGGTGAAGTCGAATTTCGCAACTTGTGACCGTCGGGTAGGTGCAGGAGAAGGAGTTTTGGATGTGTCACATCCACAACGTGTAAATGCAGCAATTTCTCATTATTGTACCTTGTTTGGCAAGCACTGTGCACTCTTACTTCACTCAACTCACGCAGAAACTGATCATCTGCCGAAAGTTTCCTTTTTACAGTGGACTCCAACAGTCTGGCAACTCCTCTGGCTTTCACTACAGTTAGTTCACCTGCTTCAACTCCTCCTTTAAAAATAAAACACAAGTCTGATCCATGAGATGTAGACGCTATCTCAGAAAATTATCCAAAAACCGAAACTGTCACTAACACTCCTTTCGCTAACAAAGTTATTCACTTCAAGAGCTGAAAGTTTCTAATGTTACTTATCTAACTTAATCTTATATATACTCTGAGTGGTTAAACACTCTCTGTCCCATTATTACCAATCCCTAATTTTAATTTTCTCATTATCTAATTTGACTATTCTACCTGAGGTACTTATACCCTTCTATAATTACAATTTTTCGATTTCTTCTTGGAATTAATGAATAATAGAGTCCTGTTGAAAGAATGAAATGAAAAGTGATCTAATATGACCTCAAAAATCGAAAACAAATAGGTCTAGGTAGCGCAGGTAGAATGGATAAATTTCAGCCTTCTATGTTGAATATTGGCTCATCGTTTGCATTTCGCAGTTCCACAGGAGCAGTTTTCTAACATCTATTGTTTTCCAGCTTTTTACTGCTGTAGCTGATCACACACTCCCCTCGGCCCGACACTCTCTTGTCCTTGGGAGGAACGACTTGACACCTGGTGGGCAAGCAGGAGTGGGGGTTATCTGAAAATGGTGATTTCAAGTAGGAATTATAATAGCAACTACATTTCATCATAATTCTCGTATAACAGAAGAAATAGGGTGGAATTCTGCATTTTGTGGCAAAATTTGAAAAATTACCTATTCTTCGAAGCGCCATATCTCGGTAACAAATTTACACACGAAAATGTTTGAGGCAACAAATTCGTAGGGAATTTGACGATCTACAAAAAAGTACAACAATGTTTTTGCTGTAGAACGTAAGGCAAAAAAGTTATTGAGGAAAAACCAAAATTTGCAATTTTAAAATTTCAAACTTCACCACATTATTGATTTTATAGGTATATAAGTATCATTCCTGCCTCCCCATGTTTAACATCATGTATCTCGAAAACTGTCCATCAGATCTTGTTGTACCCATTGAGACATTTAATCAGGACATCATAAATTACATTAAACCAAATTTTCAGCCGATTCAACTGAAACTCTTTTTCCTTAAGAACCGTGCAGGGTCCTTTGCACAAATGAATGTCAAATATAATACAATATTAGTAGGGGAAATTAGTTGTTCCTTGAGAGATATTTGCTCAAATTTTCCATTCTGTGTGATAGTGAATATCTTCTTCTATTTGTCAACATCATAAAGTCGAAATTTCGAGATAGAAGCAGAAATTTCGAGACAGAAACAGAAATTTCGAGATAGTAGCAGAAATTTCGGGATAGAAATTGAAAATATGACGGATCAAATAAACAAATAATCCGTGGCCCTTTCACGCTTCTGTAAAATTTTGTTGGTTGAAGACACCATTCTTTGTGAATTGGCATCATCTCTCCATTTGATATCCAAAATTGATTTGTATCCTTGCCACCAAGATTAAATGAATTAACGAATTCCTTCATATGCTGAACTATGGAACTTTTATAGAAAATTCATGTTAACTCAGTATTCTGTGTATTGAGTGTTTTGATGATCCCAATTCGCATGCAACTCGCGGCAAAATATCCCAACACAGCTATTTCAATATCTTTTTCATTAACAATAATTGGCTTATATTTCTGCACTTTCGCTTCGACACGTCCAAGTTTTCCTTCATACTTACCAAACAACAAATGTTTCACATTTTTTTGTTATAACCCTATTACATTCTCCATAAATAATACAAATATTTGAATAATTATTTGATAATGACATTTCCATGACAGTTGATTGTTTCTAACGCAACCGCGAGCACCATGGCCAGCTGAGAATAACTAAACTCCCCAAAACGTAGGAGAGAAAGAGAATGATTCGTCAAAATTTCGGAAACTAGTAACTAAAGGTACAAATAATCGTTTTTAAAGTCAGCACAATTTTCAATACTGAATCGAATATTACTATGAAATTTAGGGTTTCCATTGGAAAAATGGATTTTAAACCGCATCTATATCATTGTCCGATGGACGTCCTGAACTCTACTGGAACTGTATTAGTATCATGCCATTTTACAGAATATTTCAAAAAAGGTTACACTTGAATACAGAACATTATACAAGAAAATCTAGAATCCAAAAATGATATAAATAAAGATTATGGTATATTTTTTACTTCTGGCTACGATTGAAGTTATTGTAAGTCCTATTCAAAACAAATTGTTTTTTCTGTATACTAATCATCCACAATTAAACTACAACATTTTCAAATTCCACCCACTTTCAATTCTCCCAATATGAATTATGCCCAATTGTTTTCTGGGCCGTGAATGATAAAAATTACCTTGCATCAAATTCTTTGTTACCTTATCAAATCATATACGAATACGAAAAGCAATATATAGGACGACAGAAAGCACTCCGAGCGGTACACAGACTTCGTTTGAAGTGAAAGAAACATTATTTCATAATGAAAAATATTAGTATTTTCATGTGAACTTGACGAAAGATAATAAATTAAAAAAAAGAAAATTGATTGAAAATAATCGAGCCCAGAATCATTTTACTCATACTGTAAAAATATTTTTACCAGACTCATAATTCAAATAACAATTGTTTTACTTTGATAACTAGTTAATAAATCAACAGAGATTAGGAAGGTTGATGAATTTTATAAATACCTACATATTTTCGAAAATTTATACATACAGTGTGACCCATTTAAGATGGAAGCACCCTTATAAAACTTACATTTTTCAACCGATTGGAATGATTTTTTTTTTGTTAGGTAGATATTCAAAAAGTCTATTAGGACACCAAATATCATGAATAAATCTCAATTTCCAGGGACAACTAATCTTATTTTTCAAGGTCAAAAATCTAAAAAAATTACTAGCGATTTTTTTAGAAAAAATCTGACTACACCACTGGATTCGCGATATTTTCAAATGATTTACATGTAAATTACGTTGGAATGCGTCAATCAATAAAAAAGTTATAAAGGAATGAAATTTGAAAAATATGCCGTTTAATCAACCCACCAATTCATGTTCAGGAATTTAATGAAAATTCTGTATACTCCACTGGATTCAGGATGTCTTGAAATATTACTGATCACAGTTTCATCGAAATCTGTTCGGTAATAAAAAAGTTATAAAGGAATAAAATTTGAAAAATTTGTTGTTCAATGGAATTTTAGCAACGTTCTTACTACACCACTGGATTAGGGGCAATATTCAACAAAATATTATTCAAATAAAATTCATGAAACGTTTATGGGAGAATCAATTTCCTTTCATATGTATGTCGAACCATATCAATCAATCAGTTTATCACAACAAACTTTAGTGTCAATAATTTCGAATGAATCTACAAAAAAATAACTGTAAGTACATTTTTCTAATTGCTACAAACCAGCGGAAAACAATCTTTTATTCACAATCAATGTAAAAATAGAAACCAAGAAGATACCGAATCGAAAAATAAATGAGTGCAATTCATATTCTGGTGGCCTCCACCAAACTTCCATCCAATTCAATCCATTTGTCATATCGCTTACGAATATTTTTTAAAGTATTCCTCAATTGTTGTGGAGTAATTGCATCGCAAGCTTGCTGAATTCTGGTGCACAGTTCCACTCGATTCCTTGGTCGTGATTTGTAAACCTTTTGTGTAACATAACCCCAAAGGAAAAAATCGAGTGAAGTAAGGTCAGGCGATCTTGGTGGCCATCCAATTAATGTACTCCCCCTTCCTATCCAACGATTAGGGTAATTTTGATTCAGCCAATTCTTCACAATTCCCGCATTATGTATGGAACAACCATCTAACTGAAAATATAAATTTCTTGTTTCTGCAAGGGGAAGTTCATCTATTGCGTCCGAAAATTCATTCCTTAAAAATTGTAGGAAAATTGCGCCATTCATGTTGCCGTCGAAAAAGAATGGTCCAATTATCCTTTCATTCAGTATTCCACACCAAACGTTCACTTTTTCTGAATACTGCCTTTTACAGTTTATCACTCAGTTAGGATTTTCAGTGGCCCAATAGCGAATATTTTGTGATGAAACCACTCTATTTGTTGTGAAACTAGCTTCATCACTACATAAAATTTTCTTTAAAAATTGCCTGTCATTAAGATACTCGCCCTGGGCCCATAAGCAGAATTCCAATCGTTTTTCTTGATCACCTAGTTCCAGAGTATTTAAAAACTTTGGTTTAAATGGCCTCAATTTATTCTTCTTCAAACATCGCCTAATATTCTCCCTAGGTAAGTTTAAATCTAAGCTGGCAACCCTCAAACTACTATTTGGATTATTTCTGAAGTAATCTAATATAGCCTGGTTATTTTCGTTCCTTCTTCGTATATTGTTCTTTAAAATATATGTGGTTACTGCTCCAGTCCGATTGAAAACTTGGTTTATTTTATGTACCGTGCTGTTATTTATGGCTGGACGATTTGGGTGTCTTTCATTGAATATTCTAGTTACTTCTCTTTCACTCCGGTAATCATCACCGGAAAGACGTATAATTTCGATTTTTTCTTGAATTGACAATTGAGCCATTATCTGTTTTTATTTTGGAACACAAATTATTCAGTTCACTAATGGTGCGTAACAAAATGACAATTCATGCGCAAATAAATAGATGAGAAACTGTAAGTCACAGCTAACTTGTTTATTTCATTAATGCATTCTGAATAACAGGCAGTTAAAATTGCAACTCTCATTTTTTGCTATTCAACAAAAGGAAAAAATCACAGCTGATGTTACCTACTGGAATGATAATAATTATTATCCATTGCATATTTAGTTCGTTATAATTTCTATTGGGAGTAAATTAGACTTGTCTTATATTATTGAAATTGTTTTCATGAAGATTAACCAGGAGTTCTCTCCTGATTGTACTTGTTTATGTATCCACTCCACTTTGAGAAATACCTATAGACTATTTTTACCATCATGATTTTCAGATGTTATAATTGTACGAAATTGCAATAATCACCCCAATAATTTTTTCAATAATCAACAGTGGTGTAGTAAGAACGTTGTTAAAATTTAATTTTACAACATATTTTTCAAATTTCATTCCCTTATAACTTTTTTATTACTGAACAGATTTCGATGAAACTGTGACCTGTGATATTTCAAGACATCCTGAATCCAGTGGTGTATTCAGAATTTTCATAAAATTCATGAATTCGAATTGATTAAACGGCATATTCTTCAAATTTCATTCCTTTATAACTTTTTTATTGATTGACGCATTCCAACGTAATTTACATGTAAGTCATTTGAAAATGTCGCGAATCCAGTGGTGTAGTCAGATTTTTTCTAAAAAAATCGCTAGTAGTTTTTTTAGATTTTTGACCTTGAAAAATAAGATTAGTTGGCACTGGAAATTGAGATTTATTCATGATATTTGGTGTCCTAATAGACTTTTTGAATATCTACCTAACAAAAAAAAATCATTCCAATCGGTTGAAAAATGTAAGTTTTATAAGGGTGCTTCCATCTTAAATGGGTCACACTGTATCTCAGTTCATAGAGAAAATCTATAATATAAATCGGGGGTGAAGGTCCCGGGTTCGAACCACAATCAGAGCTGGGATTTTTTCATTCTGATGTCACCTATTAAATTGTTAAAATCTCATGGCTTGACTGTCTTGCACGATTCACTGTTGCGTTCAAATTAACAGTGCTGCTCCTAATGTGGCGTATGGAGTTAGTAACACAGCCTCTCTAGAATACAATATAGTGGCTAATGATTTTAGCAATCGGAGCCACTATAAACATGTAGAGAGAAAAAAAATAATATACATTTTAGTTTTCACAGGATTTTAAAAAAATCTGACAACGTTGTTTCGATACCTCTGAACAGGTACGAGTGCTTCAAGCACGAAATTAAATTAGTGTAGTGGCTTTGAGCTTTCCAAGCGTACGTGAAAGTGCGCTGGGACGACATTGTTTATAACGCACGTGAGCTTGTTTACATCGAAAAATGATGGATTTATGCTAATAAAAATTGACTCACATCACTTTGAATTTGACTAGTTAGTGTTATTTCATCCCCCTTGGATATCGTTGGATAACTTTTCTCTTTGGTAAGTTTTTTGTTTCACCGTCATATAAAGTATATGGTAGGTTCTATGTGTAGCAACCCCTTTCGTAGACATCTCACGAATCTGTTATTGCCAACTTGTTTGTCTGTGAACTAATGAACTAAGTTACCTATGTGTTATGCAGTGTTTAGCGGAAGTTTGTATGTTTCAAAAATTTGGCGGATTTTTTGTGCTCATCTGTTACTAAGGTTATCCATCCTTCTTCAAATCTGGGTTAGCTTTGACGATTATATCTGTGGGTGAGTTCAAGAACGACCAATTTTGAGTGTTGAAAGGTCCGAATTGCATAACTTTTTATTCTCTTTCACATCTGAAGAAATGGCCAACGTAAGTTAAGTTTTTAGTGTTGATTAAATGACCTAAAGTCATATGTCAGTCGTGAGAAATCAAGGGAAAGTCACCTTATTGTTGATGAAGAATTAGGTACTCATAAGAAACGCCAATGTTATCAAAAATATTTAGATTATGGTAAGTATATTTTTTACTTTAGGTTACGATTAAAGTTAATGTAAGTTCTTTACTATTTAATAGGATCAATTCAGATTTATTAAGTAGGTAGGTGCAGTATAACATGATAAATATATAAAAAAGTTTCTGCAATTGTTTATCAGCATAATTTGAACTCACCCACAGAATTATGAAAACGGTATTACAACTGTGGAGTGTTCTGTCATTCAAAATTAAATTTCGCCATCCGCTATCCGCCGTTGTGAAAACTACACTTTACGGTCACCCCAGTCTCATTTCTCTCGTTTCGTTACTTTAAAAACGAAAGGGACTTCAACAACATTGACCCCACGGAAAAATTATATAAGTACTCAAGTGATCAGTGGAAACAACTAAGAACAATACAAACAATAAAAGTTGATTGAATACAAAATCATCAAATTTTTCTTGTACCTAGTTAGGCAACATCACCAAATTCTTTTAATTACGGAGTTTATTTAATTTTAATATTCATTCAGTACCTACTTTGATAAACAAGCATCATTGATATTGGCTCGCATATTTGAGAAATTGAGTACTGGGATATTTTAGTTGAAACGTTCTGACTATTAAGTTACCTACTTCTAAAACTTCCCAGCATATTTTCAGGTTTTCTCAAAATATTTTTGAGTCGTAAATAAACCATCAGAAAACAGACTTCTATATTTCCATCCAAACAGATGGCCGAAGTCAACGTTTCTTGACTTTAGTTATCGACAGTACTCGACTTATCCGCTAAAGCTGATGTTTTCTCGTATTGTCAAAACGGTTTCGAAAAATGCTTGATATTTCTTTTAGTGTTGGGTTATCTCCAATTATACGTTTTGAAATAGCCATTCTGCAATTCTTTTTAATAGAATATTTTATATGAACCTGATGGGGAAATGATAACCCATTTAGTTTGGATTCACTACTAACAAAGCAAACTTCGAACCAAGGTAATCAGGTTGCTCCTTAGAAAAATTGAAAATTTAGTGGTAACATCCGGCGAAATTTTAAGGAGAATTCTAGTCATCGAAAATGAAAATGCCTCGTTACCAAGAATTTTTGCAAATAGCATATTGGCCACCTCGCCATGAAGAAAATAGATTTACGAAGTCTAAACTGTCAGATAAACATTCTGTTTCCTCGAGGCTCGAGGACGTTCGACAAGTCTCTAAAATGACTACAAAAATTGTGAAACGTCCGGGTCAAATAATTTTTTTGGTCCTGGATCACACAAAAAAAAAACTTAAATGTTCAGAAAACATTGTGTGATCCTGGAAAAAAAGCTAGGAATTGGTGTTCTTGACTTTTTGCAGACTGAATGCCTTAGGAAACGTCTTTCAAGAAAGGGAGTTCTTTGGCTTTGCAGTTCGTAGCACGAACGATCCCTGTGAATGGGATGTTTGTTTTATGTTGATTTATGTGAATAAGCAGATCCAGATCGTTTCTGACAGTCAAATGGCACCTGAGAGATGTGCTTGAAGGTGATGTCCACATGCTTCTGAAAATTCCTGGAAGTTCTGACAACTAGGATAGAATGACTAGAGACTGCGTTTGAACATTGGTCAAACCGATCCTTGGTTCCAGAAGCATCGGAGGCTACTAAGAAATTGGTATAGAAAAATTGTATAAAACTTTTGGACACTGGAATCACTGGATGTCTCAGTTAATAGTAATGAAACGCATACCCAGGTTTTTCTTATAAAAGTAACGATAACCTGATTCCGGTTCGATGTACGAATATCATTTCATATGTCATCGTAGATATACATTAACGTTTTCGAGATACTTTTAGATGCGATGGTGCATGATTTTTATGTTTTGATATAGTATTGTTGTTGTTGTTTGAAATTGTTTTTTCCGTTAACCAGCTGTCATCCCCCTACGAACGACAGCCCTAAGAAGTCAAAACTTGTGCGAGCTAAGGATTAACGAGGTCTTACCTTTTAACGTGCGATCATCGCATTATATCAAAAGCAAATACAATGTCCACAAATATCAATCAATTATGAGTCTCTATAAATAAACTTAGATACTGATGAATAATTGATGAGTATTCAAAGTAGATTATATAAGTTACATACATCTCGTGCCTACGTAACTATCGTACCGAATTCAGGTGAGAGAAATGCATAACATAATATAGTCCCACAGACACTGACTGTGGATTGATTTTATTGACGGAAGAATTAAAATAGTGAATTGTTTAATTAGTAGAAAAATCACAACATTGTCAGTCTATGGAATTAATGCTAGGCACGTTTGACACGCAATTTTTTTCTGTGATTAGCCTGCTTGGTTGATTTATATCTCGATCGCTTTGTGTACCTCTATAGGGAGACGATAATCGCTGAACATGAAAAAGTGCTTGATTAGAATGATCTGAATCGAGAGGGAAACAACTAGTCACTTTTTGTACACCCAATCAAAGTAATGATAAAGTTTTAGGAGGTAATGAAAGACAATAACCAGTAACAAAATACAATTACTAGTAATGAAAGAAAATTACCATTAATGAAATGTGCTGAAAAATTATGAAAAGTAATGAAAATTGAAAGAAAATGAAAGCTGGTGAAGAATGAGGGAACAGTAAAATAATGATTCAAAATCAAAATAAGAAGTAATTAGAGCTAAGAAATATTATATGGAGTTGAAGAGAAAATGGAAGCCAAGAAAGAGAATAAAAAAATGAATAATTGTAGTATCATGATAAAATAAAAATTCAATTGGAAGTTGCAAACAGAAATATATTACTCGGTGAACAAACAAATATCAATTAAAATTGCACATTTGCAAATGAAATAAAATGGTGATAAATAGTTAAGTAAATGAGGAATGACAAATGAATGTGAAAATGATGTCTCAATCTGTTACGAAGTGAATACAAAAAAAAAACGAAAACAAAAATAATGAAACAAAGAATTGAATTAATTTTTTTTATTCTTTATTTTTTGGCTATCATAAAGGAAACATCAGTATCTAGATGAAAATTAAAGGATCCTTTTGAATTCACTATACCTTCAAATATGAATAATAATAATGTTTATATTTCCACTTTGTGGAAACGCTTAGAGAGAAGGGTACCCCTGTATTCTTTCAACATTGTTGATACCTCTCTGGCACAATATATTCGAACTAGTTCGAATGTTTACAGATTTCTCTTCCCGGAGACTGTGCTGCTTGGGGGTGTTTTGTCTTGTTCCGTGCGGATGGTGCTTCGATCAACTTGGTTGTAGATAGTGGTGTTATCCGTGGGGAAATATTAGTTGAACAGTTGATTATTATTCATTTGGCAGGGACAGGACAATTATAATGTTGTCCGACCTACCCTGTCACTGATGAGAGGCAATAAACTCGAAACATGCATGTCTTCAGGTGGTCATTCCCAGCCAAATGAAGGATAATTTTCTGTTTAATTACGAGACAAGCACTTGCAATTAGGTCTTCTTTGAAAAACGTTGCACAAATATCTGTCAGTTGTAGTTCAATGTCCGTCGTGATATTAGCCAGGGAAGTAGTTGTTTTCTGACAGATGTTTGCCTTTATTTTCCACTTTGTGGAAACGCTTAGAGAGAAGGGTACCCCTGTATTCATTCAACAATAATAATGTTACTAATACTTCCATAAACACTGATAGAGTGTACCCAAAGGCATAGTCTGTGCGTGAGGCGACTTACTGATTTTTGGTAGCGTAATCACTTTTCAGCTGTAGGAAAACCCGGAAAACCTACACCACTTTCCCGGGTGAGACGACTCACACGATTTTACCAATAAAAAACTGAATAAATTGGTTTCGATTTTTATTTGATTTGGTCGAATGCTTGGTCTGTATGCGAGGCGAGGGGTACCGGGTTCGAATCTGCAAGAGGAAACTTTTTTTTTTATACACGTGAATAATTTTACAGTATTCGGAGTAGACTCAAGAATAACAATGTTATACACTGCATATTATATGTTGCTTTTTCACGAGTCAAGCGACGAAATTCATCAATAGTAACCATTCCACCAGAAAATCCTAGACATACAAGCAACATAGTATGGAAGGAAATATTATTAGGTATCTTAGTGTTATTTTCATTCATATGACTGCAGTTCATATGTAGGTAAGATTACAATGAGTATATCTCTATCTGATGGGCCGTGATGGTCATAATGGTAGATAGAGCACTTGTCTCTTAACCTAAAGGTCATGGGTTCGATTCCCAGCATCATCTTCGGTCTCGTGCATGGCATCACACGTTAAAAGGTAAGGGCCTCGTCTTCTCTAGCTCGGACAAGTCTTTCGAAGACTTTTGAGAGTTGTACTCTTAAGGGTGTGCAGCTGGATGAAGGAAATAACAATTTTAACAAAAAAAAAAAAACAATCTAATGAGTATGTGATTCGTATCTGAATAATCTTCCAAAAATCACTGTTACAAAGCAAATTCAAAATCGTAAATTTTCATTTTTACATCTCATCTCTCCTACAAGCACCTATAATTCCTATGATAAGTACAACCAGCAATAAAAAATATTAACAAATTATAATCAATCAACTAATTATTGTGGAACTTACTTATGCTACAAGGTATTCGTTGTCTGGGGCTTCTTTGATGAACGTATCAATCTCATTCCTTGTAAAATCAATACTGATTTCCACGCTATGATTGATACTATGCATCGTTTTTATCTAACATGCTATAGTGTGCCCATAAAGTGGAAGATTCAAATTTATTTGATAAATTTTCAAAGTAATATTCTCTGAACGAGAACTACACCTTTTTCAAATGTAATTCAGAAAGTGTAACTTGAAATTCAGATTGGTAAAATGTAATTCAGAAAATATGAATATGTAATTCCTAATTGTTAATTGGATTTCAGAAACCGTAACATGTAATTCAGATTAGTAAATTGTATTACAGAAAGTGTAACTTCAATTTCAGATTAGTGAATTGTTATTCAGAAAGCGTCAGTTGTATTCAGAAATCGTCACTTGTAATTCAGAAACCATCAAGGACTTAATCAAGGAGTATGGTTTCCGGGCTTTAGTGCCATGGCGGTTTCTATGGACGTTTCGCTCACAACTGCGGTGAGCATCTTCAGCGTGGATTTTGTCGTAAACCGATAAGTACTACGTCGCTCTTCGAGAAGACAAAATCTACGCTGAAGATGGTCACCGCAGTTGTGAGCGAAACGTCGATGGAAACCGCTCCCACGGAGGTGAACAGACCACGACCCCACAGCCCAGAAACCATACTCCTCGGTAATACTTCCGGCCGTGAAAGCCTTCATTCTATGCTCGTCAAGGACTTGATAAGTAAGAATAGGAAATGGGAGAACAGTAAACTGCAGCTGGTACTCTCTGAATAACAACTTACGCATTCTGAATTACAAGTTTCACTCTCTAATTATCAATTCACTAATCTGAATTACAAATTACACATTCTGAAATACAATTTACTAACCTGAATTACAAGTTACAGTTTCTGAATTTCATTTCACCAATCTGATTTTCATTTAATGTTTTCTGAATTACAAATTATTATTCTGAATTACAAATTATACTTTCTGAAATACATATTATACTTTCTGAATTACAACTGAAAAAGGTGTAGTTTTCTATTATTTGCACCAATCCATGAATATGGTATAAGAAACTGTGTATTTTCTTTAGATTTTCAGGCACTAAATTTAATGAAGCGTTATTTGCTGCCTCCATAATACTTGGCGGTGTTAAACTTATTTTAATTAATTCACTAGTTTCATTCCTTCGATGTCTAAACAGGAGTGGATCCCAATAACAAGACTTGCACATTTACTAATTTTCGCATTATTCAACAATTTTATAGAGATAGAGTCATATAGTAAATATGAATATTGTACGTTTATGAACACATTATTCGTTTAACAAAAATAGAAACAATAGAAAGTTCTTAGCAAATTATATGTATTTATTTGTGATGTATATTCATACATTCCAGTGATTTATTAATCGTACCTTTGTACTACAGGAGCCATAATAGTCATATGTGTTTTATTTGTCCAAAAAACAGATTAATTCCAATTGTTATTTTCAATTCGAATGACAAATAAGTATCTCAATAGAATTAAATATCTGACAAAATTATTTATATGTGTCCATTGGTGAATTATAATACACCGGATGCCTTTCTATTTCCAATGAAACCAATATTCAAGTAGTTACAAATAATACATTTGGTGATATTCAGTTGAACGAAAACACTTTGCAGACCCATTATGTCGCCATTCTTGACGGATTTGTTTAATTGTCACATGCGTTCTCTTGATACTCTTATTTTTATTAAATATGCGAGGGTAGAGGCAATCGACAACCGATGCCATTCAAATACAATTATAGTGCCAGTGAAAAGTTATAATATATCGAATTTGAATTTTAATGATGAAAATTATTTGATTTGAATTAACGCCAGTCGAAAACAATTGAAGTAACATTAAAATAGGATTTGGAGAACGAGTCGAATAAATAGTGAAACGGCGTGCCATGCATATTTAAAGAGTTTCATTGCATCTTAAAACTTACAAATTGATAATGCTCCATATCATGGTACCTACGTTTGTCTCACACCATTCTGTAAGCGATAAATGGAAATGTTGCATATACAGCAGTGGGAATCCAATAATTAGAAATGTTTCATAGCATAGAATTGGGACTAAAATGTGACGTCACATGCGAAATCCCGATACTCTGATTTTTCCATTTCTAACGTGAATGTCCCTTTCTCATGAACGCCGATGAAACTGAGTCAAAACAAAAATGTGTAGTTGAGGAAACATATCGTTGACAGGAAAACGAAATTACGTTTGAAATGGATAGCAGAGTATTTCGAATATGACGTCACATTTCGATTCTACAAAACATTTCTAATCATCGGAATCCCACGGCAGCTCCGAAAACGCGCGTCAAGTGGAACTGACGTATTTTTTGTGTTCGAGTATTTTCCGTATGCTTTAGAGTTCATTCACACCGAAGTTTCGCAATATCCTCTTGTTTCGAATTTCCATAACGCACCTCGAAAAAAAAAAGGACTTACTCTTCTGGTATAGTGCAGAAGGTACTACGTTATTTTACCAAGAACAACAAGATTTATAATATGCTGTGTGAAAATGCGTGGGTTAGCTTCATGTTGAACCTCATAGACAATATACAATACGCCAGACTGAATAACGATATTACCATCCAGATATGGGGAGTATTTTTATCTCATTGAATAATTGTTGCCATTTGCAATTGGATGTTGGAAACAGTTTAATCATAGAGTAACCGAGAACTACAATAAATCATGAGATTCGTGAAGATATCGCGTTCGCAGATACCAGCATTGATTTATACTTTTTAGAAATCGAACTCAGTTCTTGATACTGCACACTGAAGAAGAAATCTTACAAGATAGACTTACTCACTATCTACGAACATTATCAGTTACTTGTTCATATACTTCATTATTCTTCATAATAATGTCCTACTAGACCAAAATAGTTACGCCTCTGATGGAACACGATTCACCATTGTGAAGCTGCAAAAACCTTAAACCTATTTCTTGCTCAACCCAGCCTATCGGTTGATTACTCAATATGTCTCCCGGTGAGACACTAGTCTTGTCGAATATTCAAATTCTTGTGAGTTATATGTTGTATACTTTTGATAAATATCTCAAAATGCCCAAACGATCTCATGATGTGAACGAATAGGAGGAACAAATCGTAGATGAGGAAACTAGGATCCATTTCAAGTAAGTTATTTTACTTTCAGTCCGGGTGCCTGGGGAAAGAAAATCGAGTATCCATTTTCAGGTCAATGTGGTAACTTGATATTTATATTACACATTTTGTGTAGTTTATTGAAAATTTTGAGGTGAGCAGCCCCAACTCTTGTCCCATTTTGAACAATGGCCAATTTTATGCCGAAAAAGGCGAATTTCGGAATTTATGAAGAAGTCATAAAAACAATAACAATGCTCTGCCTGCATAGGAGGTAGCCAAATAACCCCGAATAATTTGAAAAATCCACATCAGATTTTCAATCAATCTTCCATTATGAGCTTTGCACATCTATCTACATTTATTTTCGAACTTCAATTCAAGCTGATCTTGTAATGGAGAGGAAACTTCAAATCAATTCTTCATATCTTTTGGTGTTGTTGGTTTCTCGCCGTAGACCTCTCCATCATAGTATCTCCAGAAATGAAAATCTAGAGGTTTGAGGTCTGGAAACCATTTACTTCTGCAAAAACTTTCAAAAACTTTCCTACTCGATTGTAATTGGTGGAGAGATATTGGTAATATATCTTGTGTCAGGTGTAAATTGGTGCATGCCCCCAAAAATATGGTAAATCCTATTGGAGAATATTTCTGTAAATTTCTTCATTCTGCGTTCTATCCAACAATATAGTTGTTTTATGACCTGATTTCCAATTATCCTCTCTCTAAATAGATAGATAGATATATAGATATATTCATTACGTTATTTGCCATTTTTAGAAATGTAAGGTTCGTCAATATAAAACAATACGATTTTTGTTAACAGATTAAAACAATCTCTTTCAGACAGATTCAAGTTATCAGAAACCATATAGTTATCACGGATTTTTAAAAAATTCCTCAAATTCTGTGATTGAATGGAAAATATTTTGGTAAGAACATTTTTTCAGTTTGGATTGTTTGAGAGGTAGAGTTTTCAAGTCTCTCGGCAGCAAGTTATATGAATGTGTACCAGCACAGTTTGGTGATTTCTTATATGACATGGTTAATTTTTTCTTTGTACATATTTGAATGGTTTCGCGTACAATAAGTATGCAAATTTGAATACTTCATGAAGATGTCGATGTTTTTATGAACATATATAAAAATCTTTTGTAGGAAAATTCCTGTTGAAGTTAGGAACCTTATTTCTTGAAAGAATGTCTACAAGATTATTGTTATTTAAGGCCAAAGATGAGTTGTATTAATCTTTTTTGTGGGATGAAAATTCTTGTCCACTCCGTTGCAGTTCCCCAACATATTATTTTACAACTAATTGTTGAATATTCCAATATTTATCGCCATCTGTTTTGGTTATCAACTTCTCTGACCAAATACGTATTCTCTGTCGAGTAGTAGTGGCAATTGTGTCTATTTACTGCCACTTTACTTCTGAATGTGGACCCGTTACTGCACAAAGTGTTTTTCACCCAGAATGTAGATAACGTTTATCATTCTCCCCGTGAATAATAGGAATTCAATTTTGAAGCAAAAAAATATAAGAGATTAACTATATATTCGCTTTGATAATTAAATGTCAAGTTTTTTGGCAATTTCTATAACATTCATATGTTCCAAAGGCGAATCGATATAATTGATAAAATAATCTACATTTCTGATAGATAATATAGAAGTTGTAGAATGCTTGCCGTTCAAAATGTTGATTTAATTAAGGAATGGATGATCCGAGAGTACTTGAAGGAGAGGTTTAATGAAACAGAAAATGTATAGTACGAGAAGAAAATTAATCGAGAAAGAACGAGAACAAAAATATGCGATGATGTCGTGACCTGTTGAGAATCCCACATAAGTACAAGGAAAATCGTTAACAAATAAGTTAAAGAGAAGCAGCAAGGTCTCAAGACCTCATGCTCTTATTTTACTTGTATCCATTAGATTACTAGTATTCGGGTCTACATTTTGAGATACATTGGAATTTATTAAAACTGTTTTTTGTATAATACTTTTATCCAATGAGTTTCTTGAGAAAAAGTCTTCAATATTTTTATTTAAATTATTCTACCCAAGAGCGTCGCTCATTTGTTTTCTTGGGGGGTTAAAGGTTAGTTTAGGAATAGGATTATGTTGTGTAAAGATGGATGTAGAAAATGTGCGATAACTAGGAATGAGACTGAATTATTCTTGGGGGTAATTACCCCCATTACCCCCCCATATTAACGCCCATATCAACGCCCTTGATTGTACCACCACCAAACATTTATATATCATATGATCTTGGTCCATTGTATTTTCTAAAAATTCTTCCAGAAGGAGTATTTTATTTTCCTTTTACCCAAACAATATAATTTTTTCGTAATTCTGACAAATTTTGTGCGTGTTTGTAATATTATTATTTTTGTTTCTGTTGTTTTTGCTCCATTATGTCTCTAAATCGATTATTTTCAATATGTAAAGGTTTTAAATGTTCTTCTGGAAGTGGAAGAATGCTTCTCATGGATAGATTAGTCAATAATTGTGATGATGAATATAAAAAATGTTCATATAGAGGTGTATTTCTTAGCTTTAATATTGCAACAATATTTTTCAAGAATATTTTGAACATGCTGAATGGTTCTTTCAACCAAACCGTTTCATCTCAAATGTTGAGGAGACGTATTGAAAGTCCGATTCATTAGCAAAGCATTTAAAATTGTGGTAGGTCATTTCAGACCAATGCTAGAAATCAAAATTTCGGGGATACCTTGCCACGAAAACATTAGTTTCAATTAAAACATTACTAAATTAGATGTTATTGTTTTGTGAGCAATTATTCATAGAAATGTTTAGTAGTAATCTACAAGAACTAAGTACCTAATGGTTTTAATTTATTTCAAGTCAAGTCCTAATTTTTGCCAAGCTCTTATTAGAATTTCATGTTGTTTCAACGGTTCTCTAAATTAACAATATCTCACACATACTTTGACAATACATAATTTCTTGCACTAGTGATTTTGTTTTTTCTCTGCCTAAATAACTCAGATGCAGTTTTGCTAAAATATTTTCTCTTAATATTTCAGGGATTATTATTCTGCAATCCTTCAACAACAAACCATCACTGAATAAAATTTCGTCGTTAAAAGAAAAATACATTTTGACAAAATCCTTCACTTGAATTTTTTCAGTGTTTTACTAATTCTCCTTTCATTCAATTTCTAATTTATTTCTTCTTCCTACCGACTGCGCCATGTAATGGTTTATTTTCGTCATTGAAACAAGTCATGTTGGGAACTGTCTTTATTTCTATGAAGTTTTGCTGAAGTTAAGACATACACCAGATAGAGATGGATTGCAGTAGGTACATAATGAATGGTACTTGGACTGAAACCCAAAAGCACCCATAACACTGTTTTATCGATTTAGAATTTATTGCTATGGTAATGTTTCAAAGATAAAAATGGTTACTGTGAACCAACTTTAGGAGATAGACTTATGTCATAGAGGACTTTCTCTAGGCTTTTTGAAGAACTACAATTCAAATTATTTAGTACCTACATAATTTTAACTCATTTCTTGAGGTTAAGCCAGGGTAAGCCACTTAGGTAAGGCCCCATAAATAGTTTGTTTTGACAACTTCATTACAAAATATTGAAATTACTATATAACGGAAGAAATTAAATGGATCAATATACAGTGTGTCAATTTCAAAACGTACCACCCCCGTAGAAAATCTTAACATATACAAAACCACGTCAACTTTATTTCCAAGGGGGACCTTTTGTAGAATGGTTTCCATTGAAATTACGTCAACCTTGAAGTAGGGGTGGAAATAACCCCTAACATCTTAAATAGAAACTTTATATTACTATCCAGTACTTTTGGAGAAATCAGGTGGAAACTCTAAAAAGGTTTAGGTACCAGTCTTTGCAATCTAACAAACAAAATAACAAAGAGAATTTTATTTTATAAAATTTTCGAAATTTTCACCATTACTTTATGAACAGTAATGAAGTAAGCTATGAAACTCTTCTTTAACGCTATGAAAAACTTCTATGTGAATTTCTCTATTCACAGCTTCTATTCTTCTCCCTCTTCAAATTTTCCAAATCTCGAGGTCAGATTTAGCTTACAACCGATTTTAGATGCACCTATAGAAAGAAATCTAGAGGTGCTATGTCGGGTGATCATGGTGACCAACAAGAGTGAAGATAGCGCGTTAGAAGAAACATTCGAATTTTTTCCACACCCTACCCTGTTCAAGTTTGAAGTTATTATTTATAGAGATTGGAAGTGACGATTGTGAACTATTTGAGTAATCTTTCTCTTGAACATTTTAATCTTCCTCTTGAAGATGGTCACTTGGTGATCGAAACACGTGTCGAGGTGTTGAAAATAGTGGTTTGGTGTTGGGATAAAACTTCAGTATATTCATTACTACGCCAAAGGTTCCAAACAGCGCAGTACAAGTACAATGTATATGGTTCGCTCGAATTGGCATATGAAAAGGAGGAGGAAACATTTAGACTAAATGTATGATTGGGACTGAAAAACTCAGAACCAAATCTCAATGACTTAAGATTGGGATTGCAATGACTGAAAGCCAAATTCAGTTAAACTGAAAGACTCAAGATTGTGATTGAAAGGACTCAACTGCAATTTCAATGACTGAAAAGTATCAACGTACTATGGTAGTCGGTGGCCCAGTACTAATATCAATGGAACTCCTGGCTCGCATCAGACGTTCGAAGTTCCGGTACGCGAGAATCTTTTTCGAAAGTATATGGGTCTCTTCAGGTGGCCACATGCTTTGTTGTAGATCAAGTGTGATGTGGGTGGCCTAGATGCCAATCCCGACGACTAGTGCTTGCTTGAAGTACGCACCGACCACCTGGAGTAGTGCTGTAGGTTTTCCGAGTTTTCCTATAGCTGAAAAGTGAATACACCACCAAAAACATCAGTAAGTCGTCCCGGAGCGCCACGACAAATAATAGTAATAATAGCTGTTCTCTTCCCGCACAGGCTATGCCCTTGAGTACTCTATGAGTGTTTAAGATGGAGTATTACTTTTATATTATTATTATTACTGACAAATCAATCCACATGACTAAAACATAGCAAACAATCAATTGACAACTTAATAATGGAGAATTGACAAACATTTTCTTCATGTGTGGCATAATAGAAACCTACTTATTAATTTTTTTACTATGGCAGTCTACTGATGGTTCTATTAGATATAATTTCGATATTGAGAATTTACATCAACGAATATTTCGAAGGCTCTTCAAATTCCATTAAATATTTCCTCAATGTTTTTCTTAGAAATGCTTTTTTTGTAAAATATGACAATTCTTTCTATTTCATCACCGTAATCTCAATAAACGACATTTTCAACGCGATCTCTGATTCAATGTATTCGCTTTTCCTTGAACGATTGTTGTAGAACAAAAGATAATGGCACTTTCGAATGAAATTATTGTTAATATTCCAACATACATTTAAATGGGAATCAAATTGATAACAGAGTGGAGATCGAATTCCCAACTTGTTTATCTTCTAAACTAGTAATTATATGCATAGAGCGATATTTTAAAGAAGAGGTTGGACAAAAATTATGCATCAAATGAAGGAATTGAAAAGTGTTCAATTTCGAAAAATGTGTTACAAAAATATCTCTCTATCGCAGTCGTCAAATATGGATTTCGCCGTAAAAAATTCGCCCATTAAATTATGACGAAGGAATAGAAAGAATTTCATTAATTTTTATCTTTTCCAAGGAAAACTATTGATATTAACCATAGGGAATATTTAATTGAAATTGTAGAGCGTCTGTTGACGCTTATAATGAATCGAGAATATACAGAGTGTTCAATTCAACATAAAGAAGATTTTGCACAATTTCGATGACTGAAAGACTTAAGCCGATGACTGAAAGACAAATATTTGAGAACTGAAAGTTGACTGAAATTACTCAAAATTTTTAGTTGTACAAGATTTAAAGTCTTCGATCAAGTAACACAAGCTAGATGAGTAACTTGTCGCTTACGCCTTGAACTTTCTTTGTTCTCTGAGAGAGAGAGGCCTATTATAGACGAAGATAACAATAGCCGTTTCCTCACCGGCAGTATCGTGCATTGTTCACAGGAATATTGAGGTTCAATAAAATACAAATAATGAAAACCCAATATAAAGGAAAACCTGAAATTATGATAAAAGAATCTCCACAGGATTTTTCATTATTCATTCATTTTACTATTTTCCAATTTTGTTTCCAGGACTCAATAGTAACAACACGGGTAGCTTAAATATGAAATGATATGTTGATACATAGCTTCAAATGGTCTTTCACATATTTCATTATTCTTCACCATTGTTTACAAATTAACTGAGAATTTGCCCTTTATCAACTGAAGAACACGACCAACAAACTAAATGCTTTGTTGTTGTTCTGTCAAATATCAAACGCAGCATTGCCGTACTGCCGAGAAAATATCGACAACGAGAATCTCCGTTCGACGATGGAAATACTATCGTTTTAACATGCTCCTAACGCGTTTCAATTCCCTTCTAAATGCTATATATTTCATCCAAGACAGTAATTTTGGGGTTTCGTCGCCTGGAATATATCCGACAGAAATCAAAATCTAGCTGATATGATTACTGTATCCTTGAAAAATTGCGACATGGCAACAATGTCATGACTTAAGGGATGATATTATGAAAAGATGTTATCTTCAGTAATATTCGGGTACCTATTACTCATCTAGGTTGTGATACTTGATCGCAGTATTTATTCAATTTCGAATGAATATCCATGAAACTGGAACAGTTGCCAAACAAAAAATAATAGGACGTAACGATAGAATCGAAACATTTATTGATCAGTATCTTACAGGTTTCAATTACTTGATCGGAGTTTGAAGTTCGGTGTTTGAAGTAGATAGTTCCCCCTCGTATGATAATGTGTGAATAATGAAAGAAATCAAAATATCAAATATTCATTTGTCTCTGACATACAATATTCTGGAACAAATGAAGCGTGATTCTGGTCCAAAAATATATATCAGTAACTTTAACATGTGTATGTTTGGTCGACTCGAGAAGAACAGTGCCGTGTGCCGTTATTCATGTTTGATTCACTAGTATTGAAGATGATAGAAAAATAGCATTTGGTTCGTTATTTATTTTCAAGATTAAGATGTCATTAAGTCCACCAAAATATTTGAACAGCATGAGAAACTAACTTTTATGAAGAATGACATTTTCTGAGAAACTATTAATAAAAAAGTTTTCCATATGGTTCCAAGATTTTGGAGGACACTGTATATATATATTTATATCGCAATTATCGTGTCAATAATCATCTCTGTATACTGAAATAGATTCATTTATTCAAATGGTACACAGAATACCCAGTATATACCCACCTAATTATGACATTGTTAAGCAAGCTGGTTGTTGTCTAGCAACAAATTCAATAAACAAGGTAAACGGTCATCTTCATGTTTATCTGAAAAAGTGCGTGAGTGAACTCAACACGAAAATTATGGAATCATCAGATGAAGAACATAATATATACATACCAATGGAAATTATGGAATCGGCTGAGAGTGCCAAACTCGAACTGCTACCAACAAAGTCAAAGAAACTTTACGAAAAGACGTATAATGAGTTAATGAGTTCATAAAATGGCGCAATGAAAATAATGTGAAGGTGATTACAGAAGATATATTACTGGGATATTTTTTTGAGAAGTCCAAGAATCGAAAACCATCTTCTTGTGGTCATACTATTCGATGTTAAAGTCTACTTTGAATTTGTATAATAATATAAACATAAGCAAATTTCCAAAATTGATAGCATTTTTGAAACGGAAGAATGATGGATATAATTCTAAGAAATCCAAAATATTGAATAGGGATGAAATCGAACTTTTTCTAAAAGAAGCTCCAGATAATGTATATCTGATGATGAAGGTATGTTATACCTACCTATATTTATTAAGTAATTAAAAAAATTATTGATTCTTTTATAGGTTGCATTAATATTTGGGGTACATGGTGCTTGTCGTAGAGAAAAATTAGCAAATCTCAAGCTTGATGACATTCAAGACCTAACTTATGCTTTATTGATTACAATTCGAGAGTCAAAAACTAAAATACAACGAACATTTACCATCTGCAGTACTGAAAACCAGTCAGTTAATTATTTGCATATTTATAGAAGATATGCTAGTCTACGTCCCGCAAATACTGAACATGGGCGTTTTCTTTATGATCTATGAGAACAACAAATGTACAAAACAAGTTGTTGGGAAGAATATCCTCGGTCAAATTCCAAGAAAAATTGCAGCATTTTTGAAGCTACCAGGTCCAGAAGAATATACGGGTCATTGTTTCTGGCGTTCTTCAGCCACTTTATTAGCTGATGATGGGGAAAGTATCACCAATATCAAAAGACACGCTGGTTGGAAATCAACTAAAGTAGCAGAGAGCTACATTGAACAATCGATTTCAAATAAATTGAACATTGCCAAAAAAAATTCCGGCGATGGTGATGGACCGACACCAAATAATAATTATTTGGACCTACCATCCACATCTAAAATGAGTGGTGAGGATGTTTCAAAAGGGAATAATTATTTTCAAGAGAAAAGTGAATATCCCACCCTCAATATTAAAAATTGTAACAATTGCCTAGTTAATATAAAATTCAAATTTTCAGGGTTATGAAGCAATAATGAAGATTATGAATAAAAGTTGTTAAATGAGTATTTCTTTATTGAACTGAATTCTTTGTTTCGTGGTAGGTCTTCCGTGAAATGATGTGCGTAGGTATATATGGACAATTTGAGTATATTGTCTACATGATGTGCCCACGGGCGGTAAATTGTAATTTACCGCCCGCTAGTGCATAAACTAATTAAAACAGCATCCTTGAAATTTATGGAATCGCTATTCGCAAGCAGTTTTATTCGTTACATTTTCGACTTACCTACCAATTATATTTTTTTTTGCTGAAATGATAATTACTGAAATAAGTAATAATCACACATTTCACATTAAATGTGTTAAGATTCAACTGCATGGAAATTCACCATTAGAACCTATCAATCTTGTGCGTATCTGATATAAGCCATGCGCAAGTATATCTGCACAATTGTGTCCAAGTTTTCATCATAAAGTTTCCTCAGAATAGTTTTGTCGTTTTGAGTTCAATTCAATTGGTTTTCAGAAGTGATATCTGTGATGACTTGTGTGTTACATGGTTTTTTCTTTATTTCAAAAACTGTTTAATGTCATGTAATAGTAAAAATATTTCTACTTCTGCAATTTTGTTCGACAGAAAATTCATATTTATTTTGATCATCAAACTACATTGAAAAGATTCAACAATTTCAACATATAATATATATATGTACAGGGTTATGATAAAGTAATTCACAAAATTCATAAAACGTACAACGATCACTTTTGAAAAAAATGCAAAAACAGGTCAAACTGTTCTTTTTATTCCGCATCTTTTGACATAAGTTACAAAAATAACACGTCAAAGTTGTCAAAGTTATGACGTCATCAACACATTTTTTTAATGGGAAGCTAAGATTTTTATCACATTATGTGATAGAGCTTGTGTTTGTACAAAAGGGAAAAATAGTTGCAGTAGGGCTCACATAAGAAAAAAAACGAGAAAATGAATAAAAAACGAAATAAACGTAAGTTTCATAATAACTTTTCAATTAACTGAACAGTCCATTAAACTAAAACTATTTCTTATAGGAATTGTTCAAACTGTGTCCCGTTTACTAACTGACATAGGCTAAGACCGCATTGATAGAGTTTTCGATCATCTGCGGAGTTATACGAGTCATTTCGTGTCTAATTCTTTCCATTAAGTCTTCTAAATTGTCTGGCCGGTTAATGTAGACCCGACTTTTCAAATGTCCCCACAGAAAAAAATCAAGGGGGGTTAAATCAGGTGACCTAGGCCACTCCATTGGTCCACGTCTTCCAATCCACCGTCCTTCAAACTGGTTATCCAGAAACCTTCGAACAGTATGACCATAATGTGGTGGTGCGCCATCTTGTTGGAACCAAATACTGGGATCCAAGTTGTCCCCATTATTTGGATCCGGAAATGCCGCAAGTAGGTCCGGAAGCACAGCCATACGAAGATGTTCCAAATATCGTTCAGCTGTTAAATTCCCGCGAAAGTAATAAGGACCAATAAACCTTCCCCGGACGATTCCTACCCAAACATTAATTTTTTAGGGACGCTGGGTGTGTTTTGTCTGCATCCAGTGGGGATTTTCCCGAGCCCAGTAGCGAGAATTGTGTCGATTCTGAGAGTTCGTGAACAAGATGAACTTTGTATGGGTGTAGTTTTTCTTTTTTTAACATCTTTACTACAAACGACTGACTAACATTTTCTTGTAAGGCAATTTCTGTTGTAGTTGCGTGAGGATGTTCTTCTACTGACAGCAAAATATCTAACTTCACATCGTCGCATATTCCTGGTCGTCCAGATTTTGGAGCATCCCTCACGCTTCCCGTTGCATCAAATTTTGCAACAATTCTGCTTACTGTGCTTCTAGCAATTGGAGGTCTTTCAAAATGTGTTGCGTTAAATAAAGCACATGCTTTTTCATGAATTCGAAGGCGATCGCCGTAACCTACCATCATTAGAATTTCTATCCTTTCTCTTTCGGTTAAACGAGCCATAATAATAAAACTGTGGTGACACTAATTGTACGACTGACACTGACAAACCGTTGTTTTAGTAAAACAATTGAAAAAATTATTAAGAACACATGTTCTTACTAGATAAGTTTAAGTTTGACCTCTTTTTATAATTGGTTTTGTTATTTCGTTTTTCATCCCTTTTCTCGTTGTTTTTCTTATGTGAGCCCTACTGCAACTATTTTTCCCTTGTGTAAAAACACAAGCTCTATCACATTATGTAATAAAACTGTTAGCTTCCCATTCAAAAAATTTGTTGATGACGTCATAACTTTGACAACTTTGACGTGTTACTTTTGTAACTTATGTCAAAAGATGCGGAATAAAAAAAACAGTTTGACGTGTTTTTACATTTTTTTCAAAAGTGATCGTTGTACGTTTAATGAATTTTGTGCATTACTTTATCATAACCCTGTATATATGGTGAAAACAGGCCCAGATTACGCAGCCGCTATACTTTAAAGGAGTAGAGTAGAATCGGAACGGCAAGCATATTAGTTGCAGCAACTTCGTTCTTCCCCGACAGTTCTGATGACCAGATCTGTCGGAGTTTGTGCTAATACTTGCCGCGGAGAGAGTTTTTGACAGTAGCTACTTCTTGGGTGTGGCGTTGTTCCACTCCTAGGTAGGTATATGTCTCTCCGGCATCCAGATGATGTAGGGTGCTTCCGTCTACGAGCTGAACGTCCTATCCGTATTCCTCGCATCGTCCTTTTTTGAGATGAACCGTGGCAAATTTGTCGATCCCAAACTCCATTCCGATAGCATGCGTGTACTCTTGCACCACCCTTAAGGACTCATGAAGGTCCTTCTCTACGGAGGCACAAAGTTTAAGGTCATCCATGTAGAACAGATGGGTGACCTTATGCCTCCGGTTGCTGGGGGTGCCGCAGTTGTATCCGCGGGTGTTCCGTAGTGCAACGGACAATGGCAGTAGTGAGATGCAGAAGAGAAGAGGACTGAGGGAGTCTCCCTGAAACACGCCCCTTCTAAAGATAACCTGCTCTGTTTGGACTCTGACTTGACCAGATGTTATGGTAAAGCGAGTTCTCCAGAGCGGCATCAGCTGTTCAATGCATCTCACTATTTGATCGGGTACCGCAAGGCATCTGAGCAAATGCATGATGAGCTCATGCAATGTTGTATCAAATACCTTGCGATAATCGAGCCAGGCCATTGAAAGGTTACGCTTATACTGCACGGAGTCCTGAATGATGCATCTGTCGATCAGCAGTTTCTCCTTGCAGCCAGCGACCCTCTTCTTTGACCCTCTTTGCTCATATATCCGTTCAAACACCGGCTCAACTGCGGAGAGTATTCGTATGTATAAGATGCTTGTAAACATCTTATAACATGCGTTCAAGCATGTTATCGGTCTGTAGTTTTTCGGATCGGACAAATCTCCGTTTTTGGGGATTAGCACGGTTTGCCCCTCGACAAACCAATCCGGAATCTTCTGCTTCCCATCTAGCCATGAGTTGAAAACTCTTGCTAGATGGTGGTGGGTACATGGAATTTTTTTCCACCAATAGTTATTTAGGCCATCGGGGCCTGGAGCAGCAAAGTTCTTAGAGCCTTTTAGGGCCCGTCGAACTTCTGAGGTTATCGGATTGCGCAGTTCATTGAGCTCAGGCTGACGAAGCCTCCTGCAGAAGGCTTCAAACTGCGCTAGGGCTGTAGTATCTACGTCAAGTGATTGCGGAAACTCATAAATGTTCTTCCAGAAGGTTTCTACTCGATCAGCCCTCGGGGGGTTATCCACAACACGTGGAGGCTCTTGGAATAGGCGAGAAGGTTTATCGCGGAACTTCATGTTTTCCGCGATGCTCCTCGCCCGCCTCACCAGTGACTTTTTTGCAGCCACCAGCATTCGTATCCTATCAAGACAGTGCTGTTTGATGGTAAACAGCATGCCTTGATTTATTGTGTGGTGTGTTCTTCTTAAATTTGCAGCAATTCGCCGCACTGCGGTCGTGAAGGGCCTATTGGCCGCCACGTAGTCCGCCACACACTGGATACGAGACGCGTGTTGTCTCACCGACCTGATCTTAGCTTCCATCTTGTGAATGCATCACTCATGCCTCCCAATAAGAGGGGTGGTATCCCTCCTCTCCGCTTGGGACAGAGCCTGAGCGGCGTCATACACGGCAGAGTTGATCTGCCAGATGTCAGCCTCTTCTGAAAGGACATCGTGAATCTCCGCATCCTCTCGTGCCAGTTGTTGTGGCTTCAGGGGTTTGGTGCTATGAAGCGCCCTGCGGGTTCTGATGCCTTCCATTGGTGGTATGATGCGGGCCTCCTCTACAGCCAAGTCAACATGTGGCATATCTGCCACTTCTGCCAATGCGTTAACAGGCTGAGGGGGGGCTCTTACGTAGCCTCGAACCCGAAGGTGGGATATATAATCCCTCAGATTTTGTGAGGAAAAGGCAGCATGCTCTGGGTGTGCTGCACACCACAGAGCATGCATTCTCGCCATGTATACTCTTCGGACGGGCTCACTGCTCTCATAGCAATGCAGAAGACTATCCCTCAGTTCTTCCGTCCACTGAAAGCGTCCGTTGTCATTGCGGTTGTTTGGCAGATCATCGTTTTGGGCCCCATCACCTTGCCTATGACCCCTCATTCGAAGGGGTCGGTTGTGGGGGCCTCTTGCTTGTCCGTCTAGAACCGAGTAGTCGGGTATACCGGGGGGTTAGCCTAGTATACCCACGGCCGACATCAGAAGGAATGAGCATTCCCTCCAGGGTGCGCCATGGCTGCCGGTCCGGTTTTGCACCGGTTGCTCAGAAAAGTACTGTCGCCACTCACCAAAGCCTTGGATGGTGGTTGGCTCTCCCTGCTTATGGATTATTATTATTATTATTATCTAAATTTTGTCATATGACTGCATGATGGCTACATGAATTGCTTGCAATAATATCGACGATCATCAGCCTGCTTTTACATATCTGAAAGTTACATTTTGACCTTGCACTCTCAGAGAAAATTGACAATAGATCAGTAAACTGAAAATTTGCAGTAAAGGCGAGCTTTCTCAACTCTATTCCTAAATTATCGTTCAAAATTCTCACCAGTTGGACATTAATTGATTGATACCCTTCTCGATAAACATTTATATGTTTATATGTGTAGTTCACATAACCCACTACACCATAGAATCTGAAATCCTTATAATATCTGCAAAGTAGACAAATTATAAAAAATCGAATATGTAACAGACAGTTGAACCAGGTAGGTATACACCTTGTAATTAAAACTTCATTTACTTTCCTCCAAGGCAGTCGAGATAGCATATCGTGCTGTTCTTCAACAACAAACATCAATTATGAGTTATGACACGCTATCAATCAGCTTCTTTCAATTGTTATTTATGATTTTAAATATATTGATTTTGTTGGTAATTAGTAATGAAATTGTGAAAGTATTTCAACAACAAATGTAGTAATCTGTTATAATTATTGAGGAAGATGATGTAAATTATTTATTTTCAGTGGTTAATTTTTAGTTCAATACAGGCGATTATATCATGATCGTAACAAACAAAAAGTGATCTTTCTTCGTGAAGAAATCTATAATATTCAACAGATACGATCTATCACATATCTTCAGTGGAGGTTTGTTGCTGATAGGTAAAGTTCTGACTGTGGTCCACGTTATAAATGTGATAAAATATCCTCAAATAGACTTACCGGTTGTGAATGTTTATTGTATATCATAGGGTTCCCCAATCTGGACATCTTATTGTTGGTCAGATGTAGATGAGATTCTGGGTCTTTTCCACTCTATTATATTTTTTTTTCGGAGTTTTTGCAGATTCACCCAAGAGTTTGTTTTGTTTTGGTTCTGTCCTATTTCTAAGGACACAAAAGCAGTCGGCATTTGTCGATCTGAGGAAATACGGAGTGAAGCGAAAAGAAACTTTATGGCGAATAAAAAAACTAAATAATATCCTTAAAACACTTTCCGTAACAGAGTAACAGAGTGAGATAATAGAAACATATATTATATACTTGCTCTAGAGGTTATTACCATAGGCCGAAAGTGCTGTAAAAAAATTAGAGTCTTCAGAAATGTGCATGTGTGTCATCAGGATTGTTTCTAATGGACCCGGTTTATAGTACCAGTTTATGGTACCAGAAGACGCTAATGAAGTATGATTCTCAAAATGTATTTCTTACTGCATCATTTTCGCATACAAAGGTATTGTCAATTATTTTATTTTTATATAATTCAAAGTAGTTGAAAATAAGATCGGAAAACTCTATTTACTTACTAATCAGCCGATTTGAACAAATGTTTTAACATATTCATGAATCAAGATCGTCTGCGATGGCCCTCCTACGTTTCTGTTATGTATACAGAGTGAGTCACGAATTATATCTGTGATCTGGGGTCAATGCCACAATATAATGAACATAATTCATTGCTATTAAGATTTTGGAAAATGAGTTTTTCCAAAATGACGTTTTCTGTTGTTTATTTGCCTCATTTTTCCACTCTGTAGAAATGTGTGAAGAGAAGGATATTTTTGTCCATAGTCGGAATTATTTAATTCAATTTGAAATGATGATGAAGTAAAGTAAACAAAATTACGTAATTTATTCTCTATCGAATAGAGATCTTTATATACTTGCATTGAATCCTGATTAGTGGATCAATATGTTTACGAAAAACGTTGGAATTCTATAGTGTCTCATCTTACTAATTTGACGTTGAATGCTTTGTTTCATATTCTGAGAAATTACATACTTTCAAGCGCATTACTTTTATGACAGTCTTTTAATGAATTAGATTTATAGCAATTGCAAATTTGGTTCAGTTTCGAGCATTTCTAGGTTTGTTCACACGTGGAAATGAAAATTATTAGTTTTTTATTGTGAATGACATGAGCACGTCAGTAAATCTAAACGAAGACATGCATATGTACAAATTTACTTTGCACTTTCGGAATAGTTCAAAAGTAATTGTTTTACTAATAGGGAAAGAACCAATGAATGCATTGGACTGAATTTCATCCGTTTGAGGGTTACTAAGAAAAAATTTATAGAAATGTTTACATGTCAACATTATCAGTGCAGAACGGGAGCGGTTTGTAACTGATCCATGAAAAAGACGTGATCAGCCATTCCCAAAACACACACCCAACACTTCCAACAACTAAAAACAAAACATAAACTGAACATAAACATGTTCAATAATTGGCGGTAGTCTCGTAGTCTGTGAAAATGAGCAAACCGACCCTTGCCTCTGACGAGAGGCAAGACTTCGTATCCAGGACAAAGCACACTGTTGCACGATCACTCAAATAACAGTAACATAGGGTATATTGTTGTATGAAATTAATTTAATTCCCGCCCAAAATTGAGAGTAATCAATTTCTGACGGTTCCTTCAATTTGAAAAATTCTTGAATGCGTTGAAAAATATCTGTCTTTCAAACGAAATGTTTTCAATGCCTCATATCACAAAACTTTCAACTGAAATAATTTTCGAACTTGGTAACGTTCTACCTGAAATATACTGATGTCGAGCATGCGCGCATCAAAACCAGGGTCATGCAGTGACGCAAGATTATCATTCTAGAGTAAGTATTTAATATATATTTATGCTCGTTGGCAATCTTTGAAACTCCTGTTCATAAAAATTTGTCGTAACGAAAAAACCGACGGTGGTGGTTCACGCAAGTATCGCGGGATATTAATATGGAAAAGAGAACGCGATTTCATTTGTTTTTTCGTAATCAAGCCTGCGAATGTCACTCGTTAGATTCGTTTTGTAGGTATAAGTTGGGACACCAGGGTTTTAAGTTACCTTAGTTGCCAGCCAAACTCATCGGAAAGTAATTCACTTAACATTCAGAAAACTGTAGGTGAATTCACACCTTTTGGAGGGTATATACAATGTTTATAGCAATTATTTTTCTTGAGAAATAACGAAATGAAATGTGTCTCCTATAAGTAAATACACTATAAAGTGATTATGTTTACTTGCCATTCAATAACATCAAAATAGAACTTGAAATTTGTTCAATTATGGAACATTTCTTTTTCAGTAACAACGAATGCTTCCTTCGGTCTGTTTCCAACAATCTTCTTTTTGAGATAAGTGATCCACGTAGGAAGATGATTTTAAAATATTAGTAGAATCATACAAAGGAATTACAAGCGTTCAAATAATATTGGAGACTCCGCTGCGCTCTGTCTCCAAACATTTTCATCAACCACTCAACGTTCTTGTTTTAAAACCATTTTGGTGATTTGCTGGTCTCAACATGTGAAATTTGTTATAGAAACATAGCGCTGACGTTTGTCAACAAACGTCGAAAAATAATAAATTAAGTCTTGTTGTATTATCGTTGTTCACGCTTTGATCAATATATTCAGTGTATCTGGACTGAACATCCAGTATTCGAACTGAATTTCAAGGAGCTTCAAGTTGTTGCTACGATACAAAAATAACAGCTTTTTCAATTTTGATGTATTGTCAATTAATTAATAAAACTGGATTAGAAATGTTAAATTTCTGATTAATACGCATATTTGGAGATCAAAAGCAGATGGCAATATCATCATAAATGGTCCTTCAGTAGTCGGATGGAAAACTGAACTGGAAAATATAAAAAGTCGCTGATTTAACTGGAATTAAAAATTCTTGGTACTATTGGTGCTTTGGATGCACTGGGCAACGGACACATAACATTATTGGAGGCAATTCTTGGAGGTAGACTTAGAAGTGGAGTCCTATGACATCGTATTCAGCAAGCAGTAATTGGAAGGAGGTAGTAATCATTTGAAAAAAAAAGGCTGTGAGTCGTTTGGTAAGTAATGATGATCTGGAAAAAGGAGAACAATATAGAACAGAGTTTGAAGAAATATTTTATAAAACGTCTACTAAGGCTTTACAGATCTTGAACATCAGAAATAAAAAGTCTGAGGTTCAAGATAATGTTAGCATGCATACTATTAGTAACGATAATTTGAGTGAAGTTCATTCTGTCAGATCAATTGCTCATTCTGTGGTGGCTCTTCGAGCACAACCTCGTTTACCATCAACTGCAATACCTGCTTTTAGTGGAGACTTAAATAATTGGTTAGAATTTTGAGACACATTTCAATCTCTTGTACATAACAATGTTTCAATGACAAATATTGAAAAATTTTATTATTTGAAGGGTGCACTTCAAGGGGAAGCACAAAAAGTCATTGATGTGGTGAGTATTTCAGATGGAAATTATGATATAGTTTGGAAAATCATTAATAAAATTTCCATCAATGAGTAGGGAATCAGCTACAGATTTGTGGAATATGCTAGATATAATCATGAAAATATTTGCTTTGGAAAAACTTGATATTTCAACTACTACATGGGATCCAATTATAATATACAATATGACAGATAAATTTGATCAAAATACATTTCGTGTTTGGGAGGAGACGAATAAGAAAATTAACTTCATTAGATCAGTTCAAAGAATTTTTAAAAGAACTGGTAGATATGTTGAGAAGTATTGAAGAAAATAAAAAGAAAGAGGGAAATAGAGCAGAAGTTAGGCATCACGACAAAAATCGATTCAATAAATCATTAGTATCAACTTCTGCCTCGCCTTTATGTGTATTCTGTAATAATTAACATTATATTAATAACTGTCCCGAATTTTTGAAATTGAATATTCATGCAAGGTATGATCAGGCCAAGAAGTTGGGATTATGTCTCAATTGTTTAAAAAAAGGCAACCACATTAGAAGAGAATGTGGATCAGGTTGCTGTAGGAAATTTGGATCGAAACATAATATTCTTTTGCACTATCAACAATCTGTAAATAACAAAGCTAGTGAAACTGATACTGGTGGACAACATCAATCAAATAATAATACTAATTTGGGTAGTACAAGTGTTTCAAATAACCAACAAACTTCTAATGGGGATGGAACATCTCTTCATATCAAATCATTCTTGTCAGATACTGGTATTATAAATCCTGGTGAGGTACCGTTATCAACGGCATTGGTAGAAATATTTGATTCGAATAACGCTACACATAATTGTAGACTTTTAGTCGATAGTGGATCACAATCGAATTTTATAACAAGTGATCTTATTGATAGATTGAGTTTATTAAAGAAACTATAGACATTCCAATCATAGGAATAAATCAAGTGGTGAGTGATATAAAATTTTGGTGTAAAATCACATTTCAGTCGTTATGCAGTAATTTCAAAAAGACGGTATCATGTTTGGTTATTCCTCAGATCAGTGATTCTATTCCAAATAGGAGATTGAACGTGGTGAATTTGGAAATACCACACCATTTAAAGTTAGCAGATCCAGGATTTGCTGAGCCAAAAAAAATAGATCTATTACTCGGGGCAGAGTTATTCTATAGTTTGTTGTGTGTTGGTCAGATTTCTCTTTGTAAGGGTCAATCTACATTGCAGAAAACTCGTTTAGGTTGGATCGTTAGAGGTTCTTTTCAGTTTAGCAAATATAATAATACACCTATCAAATGTAACTTGGCATTTAGGGACATTCAGTCACAACTCGAAAGATTCTGGGAGGTGGAAGAAGTGTAAGTTAGTAGGTAGGCCGGAGAATGTAGAAGATTATAAAACCAGAATTTGTCATGGAATAACTGAAGTTATTGCCCATGTTTATTGTCTGGACAACGGTGCACAATTTCACCATAGGATTTAGTTGGGTTTCAAATTTATTATTACCCTTGAGTTGAGTGATTTGAATCTGTGAACATTTTTACGTGTTCCTATTTCACTTTCACTAATTAATAACTAATATTTTCGAAATAAAAAATTGGGGTTGGTTTTGAAAGAAAATCGAATCTAGAATCACTCTATATGAAACATGCGCATAAAGAAAAATTGTGTTATTCTATAAATGCCATCGACTTTCAATACACTCCTTGGTTGATATCGACATTCGACAACCTAAAGAACGCGGCATTTGTAAAGACCTCCACCCCTCTCGGAACGATGTTCGTTATAACTCGTTATCCATAACGGTCTTGTGTAGTGGACCGTGACTCAGAGGGCAGATGTTCGCCTGTTCTGAATTTTGATCATTCTAGAAAACCATTGCAACTCATTATGAGTATATGTGTTGATTCACTTGTTGATATGCATATATAGAAGGGGAGGATGGGTATAATTATTCAAGAAAGAAATGATTACGTTGACTGCGTTTGTTCACTACACGCTTGGCTGATTGCAATTGTCTTCAGAAGTCCCAGACTAATAACCGCCTTGCTACGGCTGGGTAAATTACAACAACAAAGTTGATCACATCATTCATTACTTTCATTATTCTATCTAGTTAAATTACTGCACCGAAATACAGACAAGTTTTACAAAACAAAAATAGTTTATACGTAAGTGTAATCCTGAAAAAATTTAAAGGTAGGACTAGATACGGGGTAGCTCAATGAAAATGGATTAAACCTCATTTTTCAATTATCCTCAGAGCATTCCGTATATTCTCAAATTTGTTATTATAATGCACTACAGGGCAGGGGTATTATCAAATGGTGGAAGGGGTCAAATGATCTCAAGTTTTGAATATCGTCAATTCTGTTCTCAATATTTTTCAGTTTTACAAATATGGGAATAGTATATTATGCAACAAGGTTAGAATGAAAATTCGATGCGAGTGGAATGTTCCGAGCGCGAGCCGAAGGCGAACGGGAGGAAGCACGAGCATCACGAATTTTCATTCTAACCGAGTAGCAGACTATACTTTCTCCACGATAAAAAAATTTAAAATACTTTTAAATGGAAACGAACAAAAGATAATTTCCACACGAAATAATAACTATTATTAAAAAACAGTGTTTATCAGAAAGGACTAATCCTGGACTAACCAGAACTAATTCTTTTATCGCAAAAATGCATTAAGAATAAACTATTTAATTAAAAAAAATTGACTTGTCTGTGGATTGAACCCACAATTTCTCAATCCAATGCTGTACCATCAGCATTCTGTAATCAAATTTCATTTCAGAATTAGCAAATTCTATGATGATCGTGGAAAAAATTCATTTTCTAATCAAGCATACGTTTTCTGTATCTATTATCTTTTCAATTGAGAGCAACATTTTCAACCAAAGAAGTCGTAAATGTTGACTGAAAATAGTAAGTTTGAATTTTCGAGAACGTTGCAATTAAGAAAATGTAAAAGTAAAAAAACTAGCAATTCTTTTTTTTCTATCACTATAGTATTCAAATTTATGAATAATTGGACAATCAATTCTTCGAACCAAAAATAAACATTTGTTTCTTCTTAGTTTTTAAAAATGTCATTAATTAGACTGAACATGAATCTAGCGTCAACTACCGCTCTCATTAATGTATATGATTGAATAAAGTAAGGAGTAAACTGCTCAATCATTACGCTGATTTTCAAACAGAACCTTTCATAGAACCTCCTCAAACCTCATAAATGTAACTGGTATATTATTCGATCTATGTTATTACACAATTACTACTGACATGATGCTTCGCAGATCTCCAAAGAACGGAAAGCTGATTTACTTGGTTGTTTATGGCAACTAGTCGGATGTATTAATTTTTTATTCATATAGGAGTTAGTGACTAGGAAAATGATTGCCAATTTCGGAATAGGAAATGAAATTTCAAGTTGAAAGAATCAATATCAACAAGTAAAGTTAGCTACATTCCATATTGCGGAAAACGAATTTGTCTTTTTCATTCCCATGAATTTTTTTATATTTATAACAGGACCCCAGGGTTGGCTGAGGCGCCGCAGCCATTAGCGACCCGTGGTCCCTAGCTTACCTTCCACAGACTCAAAAATCACACATACCCACTCATATATTACAGAGAAATGTGAGAACTGAGGACTCGAAAACCATTCTTCAGTAGGGAGGAGGGGCCTCATATTGGGTGCTGTGGAACTGATAGCCGATGACGAATCACCTGCGGCCGCTGCAACCAGGGTTTACATGGGGAGGCGGATCGAAAAAACTTGTTGCGGAAACTAGAAAACTTGATCTTTGGTGTAAACCAAGAAGGGGCCTTTGATGGGGTGCTGCGGGAATGGTAGCTGATGTATGACTTTCCTGCGGCCGCCGCAATGCCCGATCAAGAACCAGCCCCACCCAAAATTCTGAGGGCACGGGTGGAAGAAACTCACAAGGAGGACTGGAAAATTAGTCTCCACTGTGAGCCGAGGAGGAGTCTCGAATTTGATACTGCTGCTATGGTAGCCGATCATCTGCGGCCGCCACACCGCCTGACTGAAATCCAGCACTACCAGAGCTCAAGAAGAAGGATTGAGGGATCTCGTTCCTTTGACAAGCACCTACAACTACACACACATAGACTTTGAGGAGAGCGGGTGAAATCCATTACTAGGCAGAACACCATGTAAGAGGAAAGCAAGAGATAACATAAAGGGCCCATGAGGGCCAATTTACTTGGCTGTGGCCTCCCCATGAATAATACTAATACGGGGGTGAAAACACATGATTAGTTTTTATGAGATTAATTTCGTATTCCAACAAAATAATTTTGCCAATCAGAAAACTGACTCAAAAATATTAAGAGATATAGATCAGGCAATTTTTTTTAAACTAGCAAATGGGAAGGCATTTCAATTCTTTCAATCAACGGGTTGAAAGTTGTTTCACAACTTTCGACAAAAAACATGGAATCCTCGATAAAATGCCTGGAATCAAAACGAGAGAGAAAATTGTACAGATCAATTAAAGGACCACGCACACTTCTTATGCAAAAAGTCTCGGTCAAATTGTCCAAATTTTCAATATGTTGTTGAACTCGAGGTTCTAAACAAAACATACCGTGGGCACATAAATATTCTATGTATAGTTTACAAGATACAGAGAATTGAAGTTGTAAAATGTCACTTTCAGGCCATTATTAACAGAGCATTATTGGTGGGTTTTTTAACCACACCACAATATCACACTTGGCTAGTGCAACAGTATATTTTATAAACCTTTCTAGAACAATTTACAGAGTGAATCATGACTTTTTCAGAGTTGTGAAAAATTAAAATTATGTTAGAATGAAGCATCAACGCCATGAGTCGGATCGTACGAAAATTAAAGTTTCTGTGTTGGATATATCCGATAAAATCGGTTGAATTCGAGAAATATGTAATTTTGTTATATATACAGAGATTGAAATTATACGTGTATCTGTTATATATTCTTTGGAATACGTGATTTGATCGATTCAGTGCACCAATTATATAGGCCATGTGGCCACTCGACTGAACGTAGATTATGAATATTTTCCAGTGTGACTCAAGTAAACAAGAGACTAATATTAAGAAAAATTACAGAAATACCCCTTATAAAGAAAACAGACCAGGTAATTTTCCTGATTTCTTCTCATTTTACAGATGATTCACTTGAACTTTTCTGGGAAATACAGAATTTTTCTGTTTAGTATTCGTTTAACATGAAAAAATAAATATCACCTTCCAATTTATGTTTCAAATACCACTTAACTTTATTCGAATCTGTTGAAATCCTACCAGTACATATAAAAATTGATGTTTCTGGGTTAGATATATTTTATAAGAAAGGTTGATGTATAAAAACTAATTTTATATACAGAGGGGATTGAAAGTATGTGTCTACGTTATATTCGTATCGGATTATGCGATTCAATCAATTCAGATCACCGACTATATGAACCATGAAGCGATAAAAAAAATAATTTTGAGTGGTATACAGTGCAACTCCAAAATAAACCAATCCAATATTACTAAACATTACAGGAATATCATGTATAGAAAAAAACTGATGGGTTATCTTCTTCATTTTATAGAGAAAATATAATATGAACTTGTGCTTCGAATACAGAATTTTTCTGTCTGATTTTTGTTCAAGGATGAAGATGCCGAAATATCGTTTATTAATGTTTTGAAGCATATCTGATATTGATTCCTGACAAAATGACCCCACATTTGCTCCTTGCTGTGAGTGCTCTCAGATTATGGATGTGCAGAATTTGTTTTCAAAATACAGAATTAGTCCGTACTTAATAAAATAACGATTTATGCATATGAAGTTTACACCATGGCTGCCATCAGTATACACATATTGATTGATGCGAACAGTAATACGGGGAGAGTTCTTACACCTAAATTAATGGAAGAAGCTCTCTTTAACCTATCACCTGTTTGTTATCGAACATTTCAATAAATTCGAAAAAGGATTATTGGTATTGTGTATTTTTACAAAAATTCATATCTGTTAAATGAGAAGAAATGAGGAAAATTAACCGGCCTGTTTCTTTATGCGGGGTATTTCTGTAATTTTTCTCAATGTTAGTCTCGTGTATACTTGAGTCACACTGTATACTATTCATAATTTACGTTCTGTCAAGTGGCCACATAGGTTATATAACTGGTGCACTGAAGTGATCAAATCACATATTCCAAAGAATATATAACATATACATGTATACTTCCAATCTCCTCTGTATATATAACAAAAATAAATATTTTTCGAATGCAGCCGATTTTAACGGATATGTGCAACACAAACTTTATTTTTCGTACGATCCGACTCATGGCGTTGATGCTTCACTTTAAAATAATTTTCATTTCTCATAACTTTGAAAAAGTCTTGATTTACCCTGTATATTGTTCTAAAAAAGGCTTACAAAACGTACTATTGCACTGGCCAAGTGTAATACTGTGGTGTGGATGAAAAACCCACTAATAATTTTGTGATATTACCACCAATAATGTTCAGTTAATAATGGTCTGAATGTGACATTTTACAACTTCAACACTCTGTATCTCGTAAACTATACATATCATTTTTGTGTGCCCACGGTAACTTTTATTCAGAACCCTGAGTTCAACATCATATTGAAAATTTGCACAATTTGACCGACAGACTTTTTGCATAAGATGTGTGCGTGGTCTTTTCTCAGACACGTGTCTTAAATCACAAATTTCTGGATATCGCTCTCAGTACTTACTCAGTACATACAGATTGAAACTTCATTGTACTGGAACCTGTGAGATACTGATAAATAAATGTAATGATTATATCCATACGTCCTATATTTTTTTTGTTGGCAATTGATCCAGTTTCATGAATATGCATTCGAAATAGGGAAAATACTCCGATCAAGTAACACAACTTAGATTAGTAATATCCGAATATTACTTACGTCTTTTCATAATGTTATCCCTCAACTCAGGACACCGTCATGGATGGAATATGTAACAATAAGAAGGCAAATGAAACGATCATTGCAGCTTGTTGGGAGCTTGTATTTCCATCGCCGAACGGAGATTCTTCGTTGTCGATATAGTCTGGTCAGTACGGTAACGCTGCATTTGATATTTGACAGAATATGACAAATCATTTGTGTTTGTTGTGGGGTTTGCCTTATAGGAATGTTTTTTGGTGAATAAAGGGCAAATTCTGAGTTAATTTGTGTTTAACTATCGTTAGTTTTCATTATGAAACAATGGTGAAGCATTGGTAAGCTAGCTACCAGAGTCGTAAATATCGAGAAAGGGAAACCGAAATTGAAAAGAGTAAAATAATTGAATTATGAAAAAATCTGTCAATTAGAGCATCGGCTGTTCTCAGATTCATGTAGAGATTTTTTTCCATTAGATGAGATTAGATTAGATTAGTTTGGGGCTTCTGTGCCATAAGCATCTACACCGCGATCTTTGCAGATCTATTGTGTGTGCCCTCGAAATCGTTTAGAGTTCTTTGTCTAGCCCTGTCTTCATCACGAGACTCCATAGGCTAGTTTTTAGTACTCCCATATATTTGGGAGCTTCTGGTTTTTCTTCTCCCAGCATTAGAAACCTCAGCCTTGACAAGTCCTCGCAGTGGCATTGTATGTGTGCTGATGTTTCCTCTTGTTCCTGGCAGAACCTGCATAGCATTTCTTTTACCAGGCCGAGTATGCTCATATGTTTATTGAGCATACTATGCCCTGTGAGGAGTCCAACTATTATTCTAGTTGTGCTCCTTCTCTGGCTTAGTATATATTCTGTGAATGTTGGCAGCGGTATTTTAATAAACTCTTTGGCACGTCTCAGTACTGGTGAATCATTCCACCATTCTTGAGATTTCTGCTGAATCCACAATTTGTTGCTGGTTTTTAGTGAAGCTTTTGCTATAGCTCAAAACGGTTCTGGGCCATTCAGGGCCTGACTTGCTCCTTCTCGAGCTAGTGAATCAGCCTCTTCATTGCCTCTGTAACCTGTGTGTGCTGGAATCGCACGTTAAAAGGTAAGACCTCGTTAATCCTTAGCTCGCACAAGTTTCTACTTCTGAGGGCTGTCGTTCGTAGGGAGATGACAGAAGGTTAACGAAAAAAACAATTTTAAACAATTTTTTCGAACAATTTTCAATTATCAAGCCTGCTTTCGGTCTGTTTTGTGATAAAGGACAATTGTTCCTAAGGCAGCTCCTGTTGAATATTCGTCTTTTCAACTCTCAGTAACACAGCGAACGTATTTCACCAAGAACAAAGTGTATTCCAACAGTGCGTTTATTTTCAAACATCATCAATACCTAAGTACAATTTTCTGGTCACTAAATTAACAAGTTCAACATTTTCATAACACGAAAACTGGAGTCATTACCTTTCACGCGTAGCAAACATTGAACTGACCTTCAGATATATATGTATTCATACCAAGCCCATCCATGCATACATAATTCCTGAGTTATGAAAAACAATAAAAAAACGGTGGCCACATCAATTTAATCTTGTGGATGGGAACTGCAATGAAATATGAACATTTCACGCAACTTGACATTTGATTATGAAACGGTTTGTTATGATATATCATGCTTCATGAATAAATATCATGATGAAATAAAAAAAGACACATGCAGGACCACAACTTTGGTATATGTGGGAGGGTTTAAATTGGTATATTGATGGATTGATCACCTCTGATAATTGTTCCAGTATCGAATGAATAACACACTACCGTAACACAAGGGGCTTGTTGCCTCATAAATGCGATTGTGGTAAATGTACACTTTTGATTACAAATAATTTCGAAATGAAACATTTTTAAATTGCAGCCCTGGAAAAGTTCATCGAGAAAAGAGCCTTAGTGGATTGATTGATTATTCAGGTACTGTCGATAACTGAAGTTAAGCAACGCTGACTTCGATCATCCGTTTGGATGGGTGACTGACGGACGCACTTGGGCTGCCTGAAATAATTTGAATTCTCTTCCGTGCATGGCATCAAACGTTAAAATGTAAGGGTCTCGTTTTTCCTAGTACACATCTGAAGATATTTCGCTAATCGTTTCCAATAAATATGCTACCAAACTATATTCAGTTATTTGCAAGATATTTCATTCATCTGATGGAACTAATTGAAGTATACAACTGAACCCATGCCATCCTATTGCGCTGCTATTGATTATCTCGATATGGAACCATCTTAATCAAAGTATGGTAAAACTATTAGCAAAACCCTTTCGTAGAAATAGCGTGGAAGGTCCATTGATGGAATAGCTCCACAGAAGCTTGGTTTTATATTGTTTCCTAACAGCCTCTTCAAGTTGGGCAATCTAACCGCATCAGCTGTGCTAAATTGATTTCGGTTTTATCTCTGTCTCATGTCATTTCTCGAATACTTTTCAAACTCGATAAATTTCTGTGAAATGAATGTAATTTTCATTCTCAAAATGCTTATAATAAAATGTTTCAAATTGGCCATTAGAATATTTGTTGAAATTGTTGATCATTTCAGATCTGAACGCCAAGTTAAAGAACCTCTGGAAAGGTTGAAATACCTCTGATGATATTTTTGAGAATGTAGAAGTAGTGAAACACATATTCTAACTTCTACAGCTTGGGAATACTGGGAATACCCAACATGGTGACCTGAGTTTGAATTTATAGAAAGTACTCCAGTACCTTGTAAACTCCGATTCAGATGATTCAGGTTTTATCCAATCATATTATTGTAGCAGCTCAATGGCTTTGATTTTTATGGATTACTGAATTATAATATATTCATTTATAGTAGTACATAATAACCAAATTTGAGTATATAACTCTGATCGGTACCTTTTTCGGCTTTTTATTTTAATCATCATTTTCGATGTAACCTAATAGTATGTAAAGTTCCGCTTTCAGTATAACTGAAAATCTTTCGTTACATAACAATTCAATATTTTTTTTTGTATCTTCAAGGTCATATTCATTTTTAAATTAACCTCAATCAAAAGAAAGGTAACTTATATAGCACGTATAGCACAAGCTGAACAACAACCCTAATTAATTTAAATCATTTCCTACTCAAGTGGGTTATTTTCATCAGTACCAATACACCCTTTTCCTTTTTTCTTACATTTGAAGCAATGTGTCGCTCAACAAAGCCAACAACAAGAGTGTCCTTACTTTCGATCCAGGGGTGGGATTCCCTGTATCATAGAATTCTATAATCGATCAAATAAGTGAGATGCCATTATCGTTGAATTCAAGGGAGAGAAAGAGACATAACTGTCGACTATAAAATTCTATGGTACACGGAATCTCATCTCAGCTCTCCGCTACATGAGTTACCGTAACATGTGACCAATTACAGAAAATTACAAGCGTTTTGCCCCGAAAGGTAAAAAACGACATATTTCAGGTCTTGCCTAGACCCCTTCAGTTACCGTTTTTTAAAATCGTAACAAAGGCACTTCGTTTGACAATCGCGAGGAAGCTACTGCTGCTCTAGTGCAGGAATTCTCGACAATTGTTCTTGTATTGGACTCTCTGATTTCAAACGCGCTAGTTGCGGGTTAACGAGTAATGCAAAACACCGGCGAGGCTTGAAGCTTTTTTTGTACGTCTATGTATCTGATATTTTTTAAGGACGTTTTCTCAAGTGTTAAAAAGTCTATGCCTCGAGATTCAATATTGGCCTCAGGTGCCAGGATTGGAGGTTCTTGCTCCTTTGTTCTCGGAGTAAAATCGAAATTGACATCGTCCTCTGTTAAAACGAAAGTGACCCAAGAAGTACACTCATCTTCCCTATCCTTTTGGTCTGAATATCATAGTAAAATCTTCTGGGTTTTTATCTAACCCGTAAGTTTCAGGAGAATTACTTGGTATATCCATTTTTCTTTATATTGTCTTCAACAAATCTTTCATTTCTTTGTTATCTTCTTCTGAAATACCAAGACGCGATTCCTTCTTGTTTGATTATGATGGAAATCTGAAAATTATACTTTCACCATCTGATGCTTTATGGGCCAGTAAAGATGATGCCTCTTTTATTGAAATCAACAAAGGTAACAAGTCCGACAAAGCTGTTCTGATAATTTCGTATGCAGCAGCGGAACCTCTTATTTTTGCTTCCAAGCTTGGAGGGCCAATGACCAGACCCATACAGAAAGGCCAAGACAACATTTTCACCTTTTTGTCTGTATATATTTTTTCAGGTTGGGGTACGGCATTTGGATTGAAAGCTTGGACGATACCCACAGCTGGAAGATCGAAGCGGAGTTTGTTCAAGACCTGCGGATCCAATTCTGAATCCAGTAGTTTGTTTCGATTGAAACGAATAGTTTTCCATTCAGTCCATCCTTCGGGTAAATGATATTTGCTGAAATATCCAAACCTTCCCTAGGTCTTTGTAAATTAGGTCTGACAACTGATTGAGCGTCGTTGTCAATATTGTCATCTGTGGGAGGAAAAGATGCGTTACTATTCAGCTGAATAGAACATGAGTTGCTAGAATGAAGACGCGTAGCTCCTCATATCGAGCCGCCCGACTCTCTATATTGAGCAGTACGGCCCCTTCTATCGAGCCGCACGGCTCCTCCTATTGAGCTGTACGGCTCCTTCTATTGAGCCGTGCTCCGCATATTGAGACGTGCGGCTCCTCATATCGAGCCATGCAGCTCCTCATATCAAGCTGTTCCTAGAATCGAGCAGGTCGGCTTCTAGAATCAAGCCGTTGGGCTCCAGAAAATAAGCCTCTGTTCGTGAAAATATGGAAAAGAATTTTCTATATACACTTGACTTGAACGAAATGTATCGAATTCAAAGCGGGGTGGAATATTTGGAATAAATGAGTGTGCTGAAAAGAACAATTCATTCGCACTAAACTTGCCTTTGTATCCAGTGTATAACCAATAACTAGTTCACTGTATCACAGTACAATAATCAAATAACGATTATTAATCTTGAACGGTACACACCGTTTGCTACATAAGCGCATTCAAAGTCAAAATCTTACTGATAAGGGCATCGCTTAGCAGGTCGGATCGAGCTAGATCGGATCGAGCTAGATCGGCTGAAGAATCAGGGTAAAAAGCGAAGACGGACTGACCAGACTCAGGGATTACTGAAAACTACCAGTGAAAATGAATGAAAAGTACAGGGTGGAATCTCATACAAGTCAACCCGAAGGCACAGACCTGAAATATCTTCTATTTGGTGACAAAATGTCTAATTTTTTTATATAAAACTATGAGTGTACTTCAGTATACTTTGAGGTTTTATGTGAGGAATCTGAAAAGTATCAGTTTTTGTTTTCACATTTACTCTTTTAAATAAATTCTTTGAGAAAAATGTAAAATAAACAGTTCATGCCCGCTGGGTACATATCATGTTAGGCACAGTACACACAATGCAGGGTAGTACTGTCGACCATACCGTTGTATGCTTCAACTCGAAACTCTTCTCTGCTGGTCAAAAATAAAAATCTTTTTCAGTAACAAGATTTCATTTAAGTACTTAAGAAGAGTTAAATAAACTATTTCTTTAAAACTTTTACTATCAACTTATACGTCATTACACAATTTATATGATATGAAAGCCTGTCGCGACATTTAACTGTGTAGATAAACGAGTGAATTGAATAAGTTGATCTGATTACTAAGTGAAAACGAGTACCTAAATCTCGCGTCAAGCTTTTTTGTTGTTGTTGTTTTTTCCGTTAACCAGCTGTCATCTCCCTACGAACGACAGCCCTCAGAAGTCGAAACTTGTGCGAGCTAAGGATTAACGAGGTCTCACCTTTCAACGTGCGATTCCTAGCACGAGATTAGTGACCATGCTGGAAATCGAACCCACGTCCCTCTGACCTAAGTTTCAAAGGAAAAGTTTATTCCATTCTTCCAGCACATTCAAATAAAAGCTTGTTTTGAAAAAAGTTTTTTTTTAATTTATTATGATTATTTTAATAAGAACATCTCTTTTTTTGAAATTTTTGCATGAATAAATTCAATTCCATATCATAGTGTGCAATGGATATTGAATGAGCAAATAGCTAGCACAGATTCTAGCAAAGAAATAATGAAAGTGAATACTTGGAAACAAATTAAAAATTTCGAAATTTGCCTTGTCTTGTTGGATAAACGTAAAACGTTCAGTTGAGACTATGGGATACTTTCGAAGTAAATTATGATGTTGATTCATTAATAAATATAGACTGTTTTCAAATAATGGTTTATGAATAAAAGCTAGCGAATGCTTATACTATAGGTCTGTCTCTCTCCTAACTTAACAAAATGAATACGTTTGTTTCAAGAATCCTGAGCAAAAGCATTTACTCAAAGTTAATGCATATCACTCAATGTTTTTCACAAACACTATTGAGAGTTCGCCTTGTAACAATAGCTACCTTCATTAAAAATTTCATTTTAATACGCCAGTATAAGGAGTTACTCACTTTCAACACTAGCATTGAAAATGAGTGACTTCTAACACTAGAACTCTTTGATAAGAAATTTTAAACTATTGATGAGACCTTTTCTGTAGAAAATCGAAAGTAGTTCTTATCGCTACTTCATTCAATGGCGGCCTTCAATAGTGGTGTTTCAATAGTGTTTGCAGAAGAAGCATTGTACGATTTTTGTGTTGAAAGTGCTTTTATTTGTTTCGAAAGATTTGACCACTCGCTACGCTCGTGTCCCAAACTTTCCTTCTCACACAATAAAATAGCACTTTCAACACTAACATCATAAACAATAATTAATCAATGAATGATATTATTCAGAATATGCAAGTTTTGTTTATACTTGTATATTAACTTGATTTCACATCCAGTATCCAATCAGCGGACATGATATATATGAATAATTCCGATGCAATTTCATTGAACAACTTCATTCGAAGTCTCGGAATCTAGAGCTTCGAATACATCAAGTATCATGAACAAAAGATCTGATAGGTCGAAGTGCTTGTGAGGCCGAATAGCTTGTATAACCCCCTCTACAATCCACAATCTACAATCTAATTTTGAAATGATGTGTGGTAACAAAGCGGTTTATTACTATTTCAAGCAAAAAAAAATGAAATGGTTGTGAATCTCAGAAATAACAGGGTTCTTCATTTGTATAGAACATACACTATGTCGCGGATGACCAAATAATAGAACAGCTAGTTTCAAACTGAGTATCCGGACGACAGATGCACAACTGGATTTAATTCTGAATGGAATTCAGGTGCACACTTTGAGTTATGCTATTCTTAATTTGTCTCCACTACTTTAGTGGGGGATATGGGATATCGACAATTTCCGCAAAATGAACGTATAACTAAGGGGTAGTATCTGTCGAATCAGTAAAGGATTTTCTCTTGATAAAATCGTCAACATTTTTCGGCAAGTATTCTTCCAACTGTTTTCAAGTCAAGATCTACTGGTAATATCTGAAAAAAAAAACTAGCAAACGTTGGAACAGATTCAATTAAACATTTCAACTCTTTCAACCAAGTAGATTTTCTCTGACATCAGTTGGAAACCAAAAGAGAAATCCAAAGTTTATCATTTCTTGAAGATCTTTCAATTTGTATTAGGAAGGCAGGATAAAATAGTGAAAGTTTTATGAAATGGCGATATCCACATAAAGTTTTAAGTACATCTGTTTCATTCGATTAGACAAATACAGATTGATATAAACTGTGACGTCAATTGTCAAAATAATACGTAGGTACTTAACGAATGAAATCTGCGTTTCGGGTTTGACAATTTTGATTGTTTGCAACACTGACAATAAGGCACCATTATTAGTCTCTGTCTGCTATACTTCCATTGAATGACACAAAACAGCTATTTTAACAATAATCGTATATAAACCCAATGACAAAATTTATTAGAATTTCAGTGTGAGGAAAATGTAATCATTTGGTTTCAACAGCTTCGCAATATGACCGGGGACAATGAACTACACATATCTTTGGGAGGTACGCACAATGATTTTTTTGGTATTTTAAAGTTTGAAAATTGTAGTACAGGTTTTAGTTTCATGAACAAGATATGATGTCACAATTTTCCATAGATAGTTATTATTGAAAGAAATACGTTAGTGACATAATTTTGTATATGAAAAAAACATCCTCGACGCGATGTGATGTCAAATCAATAGTATTGTTACGTTTTTGCTAAATAATAATGCCGAGCACACTACTAAACTGTTTATTTTCTAACTTCACTAAAAACATACAACTACTTCACTGATTGATTAAACACTTTTTCAAAGATTGGACAAAACGTTACTGCTCGAATCCATTAGCTATATTAATTGGGAGGACGAATTATACCCGATGCGTGATCTCGACACTGTAACAGAAAAATTTATCAATACAATAAATACTTGTATTCATAATTCAACTAGATACATTAGAATAAAAAACAGTGAGCGTAAAAGAAAAACCTGGATTACGAAGTCGTTAATGAAACATATAAACCACAAAAACCAATTATATCGCTTATGGAAACAAGATCCAAAAAATGAAAACATGAAAAATAACTACTTAACAACCAAAAAACAAACTGAGGAAAAAATAAAATACGCGAAAGACAACTACTATAAAAAGTTGATGGAAAATGGGCAAAACTCAAGCAAGAAACTATGGAACACTGTTAATGAAATCCTGAAAATTGAAACAAAAAACAGATTAATAATATCAAAAACGAAAAAGGAGTAATTGTTACTGATAGGAAAAATATTGCCGACATGTTCAATAGCTTCTTCGCCAATGTAGGAGGAAACCTAGCAAAGAATATTGAAAAAAATCCTAACTTCAAAAGTAAAAAAAACGTAAACGAAAATTCAATTTTTCTGACACCAACAAATATTGGTGAGATAAAAAACACAATAAATGAATTGAAAAACAATAAATCTCCAGGACATGATTGAATTAAAGCCGAAATTCTAAAGATTATTATTGAGTTTATTAGCAAACCGTTAACAGGTATTATAAATAAATCATTTGAATTAGGAATATTTCCCTCAATTCTAAAGAACTTACTCCAATATTCAAAAGCGGAAACACGGAAAATGTCACAAACCACAGACCTATTTCCCTTTTACCATCCATCAGCAAAGTGTTCGAAAAAATTTTCGAAACGAGATTATGCGCATTTCTTACAAAATATAACCTGCTTTCAACATCTCAGTATGGATTTAGAAATAATAAATCTACTACAGATGCAATTCATGTCCTAACAAGAACCATCTATGAATCTCTAGATTCGAGTACTCCCTCAATAGGTGTCTTCATAGATCTTAAAAAGGCATTTGATACAGTCGATCACTCTATACTTTTAGATACTTTGGAAGACATTGGTGTAAGAGGTTTAGCACACAAACTATTGAAAAGTTATCTGACTGATAGACAACAAAGAGTAAGAATTGAAAACCAGACTAGTACAGAAATGAAAATTACATGTGGTGTACCTCAAGGGACAGTATTGGGACCAGAGTTATTCGTGATTTATTTGAATGACTTATTCATACAAGAGACAATCGGAAAAATCATCTGTTTTGCGGACCATACTGTGATATACTATAAAAATGATGACTGGTATAATGTCAAACTGAATATTGAAAAAGATCTAGAAAATATTAAAGACTGGTTTGACAGTAAACTACTCTTCTATTAACTTCTATTAACTTCAACAAAACAGTATACTTACCGTTTAGCAGTCATTCAATATCTTTGCCAGAATACACCCTGAACATTCAACAACATTTCGTAATCAAACCTGCCAGAAAAATTAAATATCTAGGTATACAGTGTGACCCATTTAAGATGGAAGCACCCTTATAAAACTTACATTTTTCAACCGATTGGAATGATTTTTTTTTGTTAGGTAGATATTCAAAAAGTCTATTAGGACACCAAATATCATGAATAAATCTCAATTTCCAGGGCCAACTAATCTTATTTTTCAAGGTCAAAAATCTAAAAAAATTACTAGCGATTTTTTTAGAAAAAATCTGACTGCACCACTGGATTCGCGACATTTTCAAATGATTTACATGTAAATTACGTTGGAATGCGTCGATCAATAAAAAAGTTATAAAGGAATGAAATTTGAAAAATATGCCATTTAATCAACCCACCAATTCATGTTCAGGAATTTTATGAAAATTCTGTATACTCCACTGGATTCAGGATGTCTTACTGAAGGAGGAAATATTACTGATCACAGTTTCATCGAAATCTGTTCGGTAATAAAAAAGTTATAAAGGAATAAAATTTGAAAAATATGTTGTTCCATGGAATTTTAGCAACGTTCTTACTACACCACTGGATTAGGGGCAATATTCAACAAAATATTATTCAAATAAAATTCATGAAACGTTTATGGGAGAATCAATTTCCTTTCATATGTATGTCGAACCATATCAATCAATCACTTTATCACAACGTCATTATCAACTTAGATCTATACAACAATACAACCAACTAAATATTCCAATCACTTCTATACTTCTTCAAAAACTGCTCATCACTTCTTCATAATCATCTCAATCTTCCTAACCAACTTCTCTTCATAAAACTTCATCCTCCCAGTCAAATGTCTCGCGTTTATATAGGTACTCAAGTGTAACCAGAATCTTCGCGATGCGACGGTTCGGTTATCCCGAATATTCATTACCGGCAGTTATCTGCCTTTTTCTAGGAAACCATATCGACGATACGCGAGCAAGTCTATCCAGCGGCTTAGCTAGGGGATTTTTATCAATCTCGTAACAGTATTACTACAGAATGTAACAATTCACGACTCCAATTCGGAAAATCAGAATGTAAACAGTTAGTTCCAGTTCATTCAATGTATACGTTCATAAAAAATCCCCTTCACCTACCCATGGTATAATTCTAAATGAAGTTGTGTCAAGCGGAGCTGGCTGACGGTAAACTTTTGGGAGTTAAATGGGTTTCGATAGAAAGAATTTTTTCAAAATGCGTGTAAACTTTCAAGGGCATAGTATGGAAATGGTATCTTTGAAATATGTGTCATTTGTCATGCCTTGCGCAGAATTTTTGAGTGTTATTTGATATGCCTGCATAAATAGAACTAATAATATAAATGAGTTTATCTGCTGGCATATCATAATATCATCGTTGTCATTATATTTTAGTGGCATTTTCATGATCCTAGACGAAGTTCAGAAAGTCCTAGTACGACAATGAAATTCAAATGTGAAATTTTTTAAAGTGTAACATGAATGAACTTTGTGAGAAAAGAATAAAATACTGAATATTACACTATTTCATTCAGAATACAAAACTTTACTCTCTGAATTGGAGGTATACTATCATCAGAATCGACAATTTTTAAAGATTTCACTTCAAATCCAATTGACAGCAGTGTGTCCTTGACAGTGAATAAATAATTTGCTGTAGTTTCAAAAATACTGAATTTTGAATTTGAGAATTAGGTACATATTTATTGATACCAGCAGAAGAAGTCTTGTATGTGATTCGTATCATAAACGATCATTCTGGTGCACGCCGATAATATTCAAGGCTACTAACATAATTATTGTCATTTTGTTTCATATTGAATAAATAACTATTGCATACTTGATATTGATAGTGATTTTCAAGGTGATAACAGTAATAGCCCAACTTTATTGACATCAAAATTTTTTTGTACTATGTGCGCAACTTTTTTTATCATGATTATTATTGTCAAATGTACTCAAAAGCATTCTTAATATTCAAGATTATAACAAATAGTGCTATAAAGTTTGTAACTAGGCTGAGTTCTCAGTGTTATAGATTGCAAATAAGCATCATTGTCAAAAATACGTGACATCAAATATCCACTAACTACTTGATTAGGTTCCTTGATTCGAAATTCATTTCCAGCATTGTTTCTGAAATCACGATGCGAGTATGATATGAAATAGTGCAGGTATGATATATAGGTATTTTGGTATAAGGAAATAAATTGAAGAAATATCCGCATGAATTTCAGGATACGTTTTAGGATCTTGGCAGTGGATTCAACTCGCTCATTCGATTGTGAATACTCAGAACTTCATGAAAACTTCTTATGTTTGAGATAGAAATCCGATTCCACCTCCAAGATACGGATCTATTTACTTCTGGTAACTTTTGATAGTGATCCTGAACGATCGAATAGTTATGACGTTTATTTTGGGCAAGATTTTTATCCCTCACCTGGCACCAAGCAATAAACTAATGAACTTCAAGTTTTTTTGTAAATTACTTCTGAACTTGTTATAAATGCCACATCGATTTCACCAATAGCTCACTCATTTTAACCCCATATTGTCCTTACAGCATAGAGAAAAATTGACTTGCGATTCACAGTTACTTCTTACTATACTCTCATTTGTGACAACGAAATAAAAATATATTCAACTGAAAGCCTAAATAGTAAATTACAAAAGCCTATTGGCAAATCATATATTTCTCTTCGAGAGAAGAATGCTGGTTCTGTTCATGTTTACATGATTTAACGTTACGGTTCATGTATTGCGAGTTTCGGGAAGGATTTCGAATATTATGGTAATTTTGATGCTTTTTGGGGGTTGCATTTGAGCATAACGCCATTTTGGCATATAGTTATTGTGGGATTTTATATATTGATGATGGTTAAATACCATAGAGTTCACTAACATAACATTCAGATTAGTGTGAAGTTATCCACACTTTCCCAGCCACAGTAGCCAGCCACACAGGCTCAATCCCACCAAAGATACTATGGCGGGATTGAGGGGTGAACGTATACTTTCATACCGTATCAATTATTTTTACACATATCTTCTTATTTTTACAGATATGTTCATTATCAGTTTTTTGAGTTATTTGTATCTACAGAGAAAGGTAGCATAATAATTCAAGGAACTGTCCGGAAACCTCCGATTTGAAGATAATTCGGTGAATTGAGTAATAATTTTTCAATGAAACGACAAATCACGTGACTATTAAACCAGATCAAACGTATTTGTATTTGTCCTAATTACTTAAATAATCACACTTTGAAAATTTTTGACGAACGATTTCGTACGTTTCGACATTATACTTTTTTTGTCTCATTTGTTTTGGTCATATAATTTTCCATTTCATTGAAATGAAATGAAATGCACTCGAATTACCGAATCACCTTTAGATTGAAATTTTCTGGACAGTTCCTCTTATTATCATGTCACTCTCCTCTACATAGTTGCAAATAACCCAAAAAAATTATAAAACAAGCTTTTATTGAAATGAGCTGAAAATAATGAAACAAACTCTCCTTTAAAACTTTTACTAACAACTTTTAACGTCATTACAAAATGTATACTTACAAATATAAAAGCTTGACGATAGATTCGATTAGGTACTGATCGACAAGCGTAAGGATGCCTCTGAGATGTGCAAACGATAGAAAGCGTAAGTAGATGTGCGACAAAGAACGAATACTGTTTACGACTGCTTCAATAAGGTAGAGCGATTGAGCTCCTGTCCCACTCCAGGGTTTTGTCTACTGCGCAACCAATTCTTGGAGGCATCCTTACCCTTGTCGATCAGTACTCGTATTTACTTGATTTGACAATTTTGAAAACTAAAATCAATGAAATGAAGTTATTCAATTCACAATTCACTTGTTTATCTACACAGATGAATCTCGCTACAAACTTTTATATGATATAAATTGTGTAATTTTGTTGTTATAAAAATTGTTATATCCGTCAACCGGTTGCATGAAGTTGATAATAACAAAAAAAGTTTATTTTATTCTTTTTGGCACATTTAAATAAGAGCTTGTTTTGAAATATCTCTTTAATAAGGAGACATTCTAGTGAGCGAGCCTGAGTATACAACGGCATAGTTGACAGTACTTACCTTGGATTTTGTGTGCTGTGCAATCCTAATAGACCGGGAGATAGTAACACAACATATTTGATAATTTTTACCAGTATGGCGGTTCTTCAGGGGTCTAATTACGGAATGACAAAAAAGGAATTGATGGTCATAGCGCTGGTACCGGCGGCCCAATTGGGTGGGCGTTAATCAAACGTGTCGGATAAATAACGAGTGCCGAACGATTTGTTCCACAAAAATGCTTGTATTTTCCGATAGTCGATAAAAATAGAAGTAGGCGGAAGTACACCGGAGAAGTATGGCATTACGCTACCGCCTGCTTCTTTTTTTATCGACTATCGGAAAACACAAGTATATTTGTGGAACAAATCGTTGTTCGACACTCGTTATTTATCCGACACGTTCGAATAACGCCCACTTGAATGGGCCGCCGGTACCAGCGCTATGACCATCATTTTCTTTTTTGTCATTTCGTAGTTAGACCACTGAAGAAACGCCATACTTGTACAAAGGACCTAATATTTTGTGTCACCATCTCCCGGTCTATATAATAAAATTGGTAACATTCTCCGTCCGCAGTGCCGTGACAATATTTTGCCGGAAATTGCAGAGTCTTGGGTTGAATGAAATTAACACCGTCTTTACTGAAGTCTATGATATGTCAGTATCATACATTTGTACTTTCCGGAAACTGGGCGATATAATTTCTGTATTTTGGCAACATTTACCTAAACCTTTGGCAACATCACCTTGGCCCCAACGAATAATTCTTAGTCCTTAGGTAGCCACTTCAAAAACCCCAGTACATCAAAATTTTAGACGGATTGGAGCAACGGAGTTTATTATTATCTTTTTCAACTCGCAGTACTTATCCATATTGTAGGAGTGTATTGAAAATAACTAGTCCGCCATCTTAGGTGTTCCGCCATGTTGGATTTAGGAAGATGTCATTTAATTTTTCGAGTTATTCTCAGCAAGCCCTTTCATTTAATATCCATATTGTAGGAGTGAATTAAAAATAACTAGTCCGCCAGCAACTAAGATTGAAAAGTGATCTAACTGACAAAGTGAGTGGGTCTATTGCGGCCATCCACTGTGACCTGTGATGATCTATTTCACAAAATAAATCAAGATTCTTCACGAAGACGAATAGTTTACCTGGGTAATGATTCTGTCTACAGCGGGGCGGGCAGAAAATAGCTATATACTCTGCTAATTCATCATCTTCACGACAAAGATGGTAATCCGGATTTTCGAACAGTCCTGATCTTGACATGTTGTGGCATGAAGTGGGTAGTAAGTAGTCCTGATCTAATAATCATCACATATTTTAAGTCGGACAAGCAAACTCTCTAACTTAGGTTTTCAATGTTGATTTAATTTTGAGTTGTTTCTCAAATCAACCTCTGGATTAAATTTTCTGCAAAGTTAATATTCGAACAGGTCGCTATAATACTTATTTATGTATCAAGGGCGTAAAGTAGGCGTTTATGACCTGCGGCGTGGATAATGGCCCGAAGGCGTTAGCCGAGGGCCATTACACGCCGAAGGTCATAAACGCATTTTACGCCCGTGATACATACACAATTTTATGCACTAGCGGTTTATACAGTGTCCACCAAAATCTTGGAACAGCATGGGAAACTAACTTTTATGAAGAATGACATTTTCTGTGAAACTATTGATAAAAAAGTTTTCCATGTGGTTCCAAGATTTTGGCGGACACTGTATATATATTTATATCGCAATTATCGTGTCAATAATCATCTCTGTATACTGAAAGATTCATTTATTGAAATTGTACACAGAATACCTAGTATATACCCACCTAATTATGACGCAAGCTGGTTGTTGTCTAGCAACAAATTCAATAAACAAGGTAAACGGTTATCTTCATGTTTATCTGAAAAAATGCGTGAGTGAACTCAATACGAAAATTATGGAATCATCAAATGAAGAACATAATATATACATACCAATGGAAATTTTGGAATCGGCTGAGGGTGCCAAACTCGAACTGCTACCAACAAAGTCAAAGAAACTTTACGAAAAGACGTATAATGAGTTCATAAAATGGCACAATGAAAATAATGTGAAGGTGATTACAGAAGATATATCGTCGGCTTGGACGAAGACTGTTACAACTCAAAATTCGTGAATTTTCAGGAGAAGCATTTTAAGAGCAGTGATTATTCAGCCATAACTTGGCTGAGATACATTATAGAAGGAAACCATTTTATGAGGAATATGTAGGCATTTCCAGCTATATTTAAAAATTAAAGATTTTCACTACTGCCCCCCGGTCCACCCCCCAGTCAAATATGTGACAGTCTTGCATTAAAAAAATGTGTTACACAAGGACAAACAAGTCTTTTTTCAACGTAATATTTACGGAAACAAAATGAAGTAGGTACTCTTCTATTTCACTAGCAACATAAAATACATGTGAGAAATTCAAACATTCTTATAGAATTCGTTATAATATCTTGGAACGAGATTTTTGTCGATTAAGGAAAGTATTCCCTTTTTTTTGGCTTCTGTAATACCAACTTTGTTTTTATAGCATCGATTTAGTTGCCATGCATCAACACCAGAGCTCTGGCGTCTTGAATTAAGTATATTCATAGTGCAAAATTCCCCTTGTCCGTAAGAATTCTTATAAAAAATATCCCCAACATGACCTTTATTCACCATCATAATTTTCATATCGGTGGTTTTGACCGACTCACCGTTTGCATCTTTGAATACTGTTTTAATACCCATCTGAATAGAAAGCTTCTTGAAATCGAAAAAATTTTCATGGCACATTTCTTCCACAGTATACGGTTTGCCATTTTTCTTTGCTTGTCTGATTAGGGTGACGTACTGCTCAGGGACATAAATTGGCGAGGATTTCTTGAATTGTCTGATGTTTCTTTCAATAACTGAATGTGCACCATCACCCTCATTCTGTGTGTGGCCAGGTATGAGGAATTTATGAGTGATGGATTGTATGATCTCTAATTTTGAAATAGCGAACATGTATAAAACAAAAATGAATCTATTCTTATTTTGTCCCGAACAACTATCACTATAGAAGATAACATTTATAATTTTTTGCTAATTTTTTGTCTGGTCATTCAAATTCAACAAATAATGCCAAACACAAGAACCAATTTCATTTGATCCTCTTCTGCCTTGTCCTTCATGCCAGACATAACAACTGACTTCACTCTTCTTCAGGTGGCATATGGTTAAATTGAGAACATTCAATTTGGAAATATAGTAGAAAGAAGATGCGTTTCCTGTTGGACATGGCATCACTGCTTGCAAATCATAAATGGCAACTATGCTGTTGGAATCTTTATCCTTCTTTTTCTCCAAGCGAGATAACTCTTTTTCCTTGAGATGATTATCATATTTTTCTTGCAACTGCAATTTTTCATCTCTACTTGCATTCACAAACGAAAGACAAAAATCACACTGTTCTTTCTTCGGGCTGAAGAATCCAATGTTGTACTCATTATTGAATATTGTATAGTACATCAAATAATTTGAATACGAAATATTTTATTCTTGACATGATCTCTTGTAGTCTCTATAAAGCTCTGCTACTGATTTACCACCCTCAATATATTCTTTTTTTGTTTGGGATCGGCAGTAGTGACTTTCTATCCGAGGTATAGAATTTATGTGTTGCCTCACTCCAATTTTCACATCTTCCGAAACAGTCTTGTGATTAGTATGCTTGCCTCTCATTTCTGGTTGTAATATACCTTTTGTGAGGGAATCTTGCTTGGCATGTACTGTTCGGATGATCCTACTTTGATTCCTAATGTTGCCATGAAGAAAAATTTGCAAACGCGAACCTTTTGTGCGTTCAAATTCAAATAGAAGGAATCGTTCAATCGTCGGCATGTTTGAGTCTTTTCGTATCGGTATTTTGGTGTAACAGGTATTATACAAGATGATATGAAATCACGCTGCCTTTGAAGATCTGCCATCCCGCAATATTCTCGGAATATTTTTTCTCTACCTTCTTCAGTAAACTTTGAAAAACACTTCAACCGACATTTAATATTACAGGGAGGTGACATTTTCCTACCGTCGCGCTTCACTTAAACGCGCTCTTGAGTTTCATCCCCTTTCTTTGATATTTTGAATGATTCATAAGGTTGACCAGCATTTCTGAGACGTTTAGCTCGTTTTTTTGCCAATCATCTTCACACCGCTTTTTGCCTTCAGTGTATTCTGATGTGGATATATCTTGGTCAGAATTAGTCGACGAAGAGCCACTAGTAAAAGTTGGATCTGCTTGAGAATCATCCGAGTCAAAAGGTTCCGTGAGGGTGTCATCTTCAGTATCTGTAGTAGAAGCCCCATCATTCAATTCGTCAGATGAGGAATCTGTAAAAAATAATTAATTAATAAACCATAATCATTCGATTTTAACGCTCAGATATTCCAATAAAATGATTTCTCAATCCTTACCTTCAGGGATATGGTAATTTGCATCATTATTTCATGCGATGCTCTTTTCTTGTACTACTGTAGACTGATCATTGATTTCTGAAAGAGAATAATCAATATATTATACACGCAACAGTAGTAAGTGGGTACAGCATTAAAAAAGTTGAAAACACGTACCTTCTTCACGGACACAGGTTTCAGCTACACTATGATCAACGACTGATATATTTGACTCAGTTTCAGTTTCCCGAACTGCTACATTTTCTTCAGCTTTCAGCACACGATTATCCGATTCTTTCTGCTCCCTCGCAAGTTTCAAAATTAAAGTAGTTCGGGTGCTCATTATTCCACTTTCAAAAGTTAATCAAACTCTAAAAACAGTAATTACAATGTATCATGCATATAGGTACAGTATCATAAATGATTATAGTCAAAAATGTCTCAATTCTTTCAACAAAACAGGCATATTTCGAAATATAACATGACGGGAAAGACCGCATGGAATAATTTTCTTAGTAGAACCGCATTAACTCAAAATATTACAACTAAAAAATAAAATAATCAAATATTTTTTTTTACCTTTTGAAGAAGAGCGTTCCAACTCAAAATATGACGGTATTCACCAATACAATGAATGAAATATTTGTCCCAATTCGAATTATGACACTATTTTACAGAGCAAACGATGTTTCCTGGACTACTAACTAAATACAACTGATGCGTGACGTTCTTTCTCAAAATGATGAGGTGAAATTGTGGAAATCACAGAATGTCACAAGTGCCATCTAGGGATTAGTAGATGACTTAGAACTTGTGACTCTCTTCACCAGAAAATAAGGATATATCGCTGATTTTTTATGAAAAAATGTCAAATTTGTCGAATTTCGGGTTATGACGGTCTTCTACTAAACCGACGATATTACTGGGATATTTTTTTGAGAAGTCCAAGAATCGAAAACCATCTTCTTTGTGGTCATACTATTCAATGTTAAAGTCTACTTTGAATTTGTATAATAATATAAACATAAGCAAATTTCCAAAATTGATAGCATTCCTGAAACGGAAGAATGATGGATATAAGCCGAAGAAATCCAAAATATTGAATAGGGATGAAATCGAACTTTTTCTAAAAGAAGCTCCAGATAATGTATATCTGATGATGAAGGTATTTTATACCTACCTATATTTATTAAGTAATTAAAAAACTTATTGATTCTTTTATAGGTTGCATTAATATTTGGGGTTCATGGTGTTTGTCGTAGAGAAGAATTAACAAATCTCAAGCTTGATGACATTCAAGACCTAACTTATGCTTTATTGATTACAATTCGAGAGTCAAAAACTAAAATACAACGAACATTTACCATCTGCAGTACTGAAAATCAGTCAGTAAATTATTTGGATATTTATAGAAGATATGCTAGTCTACGTCCCGCAAATACTGAACATGGGCGTTTTTTTTATTCTATACGAACAACAAATGTACAAAACAAGGTGTTGGGAAGAATATCCTCGGTCAAATTCCAAGAAGAATTGCAGCATTTTTGAAGCTACCAGGCTCAGAAGAATATACGGGTCATTGTTTCATGCGTTCTTCAGCCACTTTATCGGCTGATTCTGGGAAAAGTATCACCAATATCAAAAGACACGCTGGTTGGAAATCAACTACAGTAAGCTACATTCAACAATCGATTTCAAATAAATTGAATATTGCCAAAAAAATTGCCGGCGATGGTGATGGACCGATACCAAATAATAATTATTTGGACCTACCATCCACATCTAAAATGAGTGATGAGGATGATTCAAAAGGGAATAATTATTTTCAAGAGAAAAGTGAATATCCCACCCTCAATATTCAAAATTGTAACAATCGCATAGTTAATATAAAATTCTAATTTTCAGGGTTATGGAGCAAAAATGTAGATTATGAATAAAAGTTTTTAAATGAGTATTTCTTAATTGAACTGAATTCATTGTTTCGTGGTAGGTCTTCCGTGAAATGATGTGCGTAGGTATATATGGACAATTTTAGTATATTGTCTACTTTACCGCCCGCGGGCCATGATGCGCCCACGGGCGGTAAAGTGCCACTTTACGCCCAACAGGGGTTACTTTTTCATGATTTGGAAGTTCAGAAAACAAATGGTAAGTGCCAAACGTCAGTGTACAGAGAACCAACGCACACTAGACAATACCTGAATTCTGAATCAAACCGAGTGACGAAGAGGGGAATTGCCCGCTCGTTAGTTGACCTGGCTTACAGCCTTTGTAACAACTATGAGAGTCTGACCAACGAACTGAACAATATCAGGAAAAATATACGACAGAATAGGTACTCTGACAAATATATAGGAGCGGTCCTTAATCGCAGAAGGAGTAGCACCGAAAAAACAGTTGAACTATTACAGCCATGTTTTCCTTATGTGAAACAACTGCATTTACCGCATCCCTTGTGAATGTGGGATGGCCTATGTTGAAGAAAGCAATAGGCCACTAGATGTTGGAATCAGTGAACACAAAAAAAATATCAAACGAGGATGAACGCTGAAATTGGGACTACCAGATCACTCATGGACGAACCAACACAGCATCGAAAGATCGAAACATTGGTATAAGAGAAAGTTGATTGAGTCTGCATACATCCTCAATAATGACGTGTTCAGCCAATCGAGCGTAGAGATTCGGAAAGTGTGGAAGCCACTTATCACACAACTGGATCAATTGAAATTTCAATAGAAGTCAAAGACAGTCATGAAAAAATTACATGTCAAACACCCTTATTAAGGTTGATGTATCTGAAAAAGTCTAATAGATTTTGTAAGTTGAGGGCGAGTACGTAATTTCGCAGAGCATAATTACCCTACAGCAGGTACATTGGTTGCATGCTACTTTTATAGTAGTAGTAGTAATCGTGAAGAAGTCGCAAGTAGGCTCTCATGAACCATTCATCTCAACTCCTGTTCTCCACATACCTTCAAAATTTCTACTAGAGTTCCTTTTCGAACCTTCGGATGAAAGTCGGTATGTCCGTCCACTCTGGGTTAAGTAGTTCCTCTCGTTCCTAACCTTCCACAGTCCTCGCACTCGCTGAGAAAGTGAGATGAAGTTTCATCGTCTTCACGTAGTGCCTGGCGACTTCTGCCTAGGGGCCATGTTATCCATGACTTGCTAGGGCCGGTTACAAAGTCTTCAGACCGCCTGCAGCCGGTATTATCCCTACAGACTTCGTTCAGTTTTTATCTACCGCCCCGTCATCAAGGGCTGAAGAAGTTGGCTTCTTGCGATGCCTTTTACAGGCTTCGGTCCACAAAACGGCGTCGCGGAACCAGTTCTGGCAAGTTCTTCCACCATCTAGATTCTACACACCCCTCTGTGACCCAGGACCCACCCATACTATCTGAACTTTCTTTGTTTTAGCTAGTTTTTCAAGAGCGTCTCTGCATTCCTGTATGAGTGCAGATGGCAGATGGTTCTGAGCGCTGCCTGACTCTCTGGACAGATATAAATTCTCTGTTCGGGTCCTTCTTCCACCTCTCGCATTATAGCACAGTTAGGATGGCGAACACGTCAGCTTAAAAGACTGTTGTGTATCTTCCCAATGCGTAGCTTTCTTGTACACCTCTTCCTTGCAAGTAGATGCCTACCCCGGACAAACCTCCACTGTATTTTTCTCCAATTTTTCTCTGCTCGGAATAGTAAGAGCCATCTTTTTATTTCATCGCAGTTACTATTGTGTGTTTTCCACTCTAAGGGCGGAAATAGGGATCTCCTGCTCAGCCCCCTTCGCGATTTCCGCATGATCTATCATTGCTCCTTCCTCAACCCATACTCTCGAGTCCCGCATCCTCAAATATGCCCTTCTTGATCCAGATTGGAAGAGGTGGTAGCCTCAGCAGTACCTCCAACACCGCGGTTCGAGTCGTTCTCATTGCGCCCGTTATTACCAAACAGGCCAACCTCTCAAGATTCAGGCCTATTAATTGTGCTCCTCACTTCGCTAAGCCACCATACAGCTGACTCATATTGGATCTTTGGTTTTACAATATTGAGCTGGATGATGAGTTGTCTCGATATTGTTTTCTTTCAACACCTTTTGGAGTCTACAAATTCCTTAGGCTTCCATTTAGAGTATCATAAGAATTTCATAAAATGAGTTCTTCTATTTTTGGTAATATTCCAAATGTCATTGTTTACATTAGAGGAAAAACATGACATGGCTCTGAAGAGTGTGTTGGAAAAAGCAAGGTTGATGAATTTCAGGTCAATAATATAAAAATTCAACAAAATTTTTAACAAAAATTAAATGTCGGTTGACAGTTTCTAAGACCCCTCAAATGCCAATCATCTTAGATCATTAATCCCTAATTTTGCTGAAATAACAAATCCCTTGATGAAATTATTGGAGATGGTTACGATACGTCAGTAAAAGAAATGACTGTTGAGTGCGATGCCCAAGTAGAAAAAGAATTATTTGCTTTTATATTTGCTACTCAAATTGCAATTCAAAAACTGATTATCTGCCATTGGCTTTCCTTCTGAAAAAAATATTTCTAGAATAGAAAAGAAAAATTTCTGTAAAATCTGGGATTCAACAGTGATCACCTCTAGCCCATCATATCCAAAAATCGAATAGGATGGCCGAAAAATCAGTAGGAATAGCAAACACTATTATGAATAAAAGTAAGGAATCAGGAATACCATTCGAAATCGTTTTTTCAGGACATCTTAATACCTTCACTAACTACATTGTCAGCAAGTCCAGTTCAAATTTCAATGAGCATACAATTGCTATCTTGTTTGCCAGTGACAAGTCAACATCTGAAACCAAGTTGCTGATATCAGGAACAAAAAGTTGCCTCGCCAAGACTCGCTAAAAAGAAGTTATGACAAAAGTGCGAGAGTGGCACCTACATCAGAAAAAATTATATAAGGAAAAAGAGTTTTTGTGAGGAACATGGATGTATAGTTGCCAGGAAAAGTCATAGAAGCTTATCTCACCTCGATCTTTCATGGAGAAGAAGGATGAAGAACTTGTTAGAATAAATTCGAGCCAGTTGAAGGAGTCACAAAACAAACAGGTTACTTGGAAAGTTTATGATGATATGGATTTTTTCAGAAATATCGTCCAAGGTCAAGCTAATACTAGGACCTAATCCAACAGGTGTGTCCAAAAAAAATAAAACAAAATCGAATCGTTGCATTCACCAGGGTTTTTAGACATCTTGAAGTATTTATCTTTGCACGAGCATTATACTCATTAACTCACTTAAAATACTTTATACATCCTAGAGAACCCCGAAACCAATTATAGCGGCAACAAACACGCATATATTCTTTTTTTTCTCAGTAAAAACTACTACTTGTATATTGTATTTATTACAAAAGGAATTTCACTAAATTTTAGCACTAATATTAATAAAAAGCATAAATAGTGAACAAAGTGAGTTTGCTTACATTCATGTTATCAGTCAGGTTAAATGACCGATTCTGGTAAAAGGATTGCATTCAACTTGGGAAGCAAGCTTGTATAATTTTTTTTCTTCCTTCTTTTCCCTTAAGTCATAAGATAGAGAGCGAAGCGAGCTTTGTTTGTGAATTGAAGGTAGGCTCATTTGCTCTCTTTAGTCTATTTAACAAACCAATTTGAATGAAGAAGTGTACTTACTTATAAGTGAAAGGGAAGTGAGTTGCTCATATATGAGTTCGAATAATTGGCGGCGCATATTCCAAGCAACCAACTTACCACGGGAATGAAAATTATCAAAAAGAATAAGGTCACATTTTTGAAGACAGAATGGTGAAATTATGATAACGGTAGTTTTTGGTGCTAGTAATTGTGAAATTAGGTAGATTTACTCTTGGAAAAAGTCCAGACGAAAAGGAGAATGCAGTTTGAGTAATTTCTAAAATATATATTTGTGTACAAATGCAAAATCTAGGGTGGTTAATTAAATAAAACTCTCCTCTCATTGCGCACAGAATGCATATATTCATGATTTAATTAATGAAAATATGTAAGGTACCTGAATCCGAAACCATTGCGAATAAACATGAACAGATCACTGAAGTGTGTGTAACAACTCAAGGTTGCTACACCACTTGTGTGTGACTTCTCATTCTATTGTGAATGAATGATCATATGTATGAATAATTCCTATCTCTATACATGTTAACTAATAAAGGGAAGGTACATATACTGAGTTGGTAAAAATCTTCAAAAAAGGGGGGGAATAATAAAGCATAGGTACATGGCATCGGTAAAAAAAAGAAACTTAAAAATAGGTAAGTAGTAACAATCTAAACATATATAGTAAAATATTAAAATATGTAGTAATAATTTCACAATTGATTTTTAATAATATATACACATGTATACATAACACATTAAAATTATATCAATAACATAGGTTTTATAAAATTTGATGGTGACATTGTAGGTAATTCAAGTTTTATAAAAATAATTCGATCACATCTACCAGTGAACATTGATGAATGTCCGGATCATACCTGATTTATGAAATCTCCAAAAAAAGATCTATTTTCTTTCAACATCCATTGTTTGGCTTTTTTCTTGAAACTTTTTATATGTTTAGTGTCTTTTACGCGTATAGGTAGAATGTCATAAAGACGAGGTCCAAGGTAATATGCGTTACGTTGACCTATAGATTTTTCGCAACGTGGATGAAATACATTTTCAGTCTCCTTCAGTCTCTAATTTACTTTCTCAACATACAATTATTGAACTTTTGTACTTCTAAATACTTATTTATTTTCAATGACAAATTCTGTAGACAACCTGATTGTCAAGCAATGGGCAATCCTCTGTCACCCTTTCTATTTATTCATTATTAGCAAATTCAAAAATATTTTGAAATGGTTTCGTTGATGACTGTTTAGTATTCATTAAAGGAAATAGTATTGATGCACAAGCAATTTTGAATGCACAAGCAATTTTGAATGCACTAAACAAACTACCACCCAAAAATAAAATTCACCCTTGAAATTGAAACAGATAATAAACTGTAAGTTTTAGATTTAAACTTCACAAAAATTAACAACAAATTAGATTTTTCGATTTTATAGAAAACCTACCCAGACTGACCACGTCATCCCATTTGACTCCAACCATCCCATTTGACTCCAACCATCCCATGCAACGTAACATGGCAGCATTTAATTGTTCTATTAACAGTTTTTTGAATATTCCTTCAAACCCAGTCAAATACTTCGAAAAAGGAAACATTATTAAACAGATTACTGCCAACAATGGTAACCAATCGTCAATTATCGAAAAATCAATCTTCTTGCCTTCATTTCTGATCCTATTATTAGCTCTCCTCCAGATGAATATTTCTCCTTACCATTTTTTGATTGCAACATATGCGATGACTTTTCCAGATTCATACAAGAATCCATTCCTAATGTTAAAATTTCGTTCAGATCTTCTAACATATTAAGTAACTCTTTAGATAGAATCAATAAGTTGAGGAAAGGTGGTGTGTACGAGCACAAGCTTCACTCTTCTAATTGCTTCGCTTCCTACATCGGTCAAACGTGCAGACCACTCGCATTAATTAACTCTCAAAAAAACCTGATAAATCTTTGAATATCCTTTAGAATTCAACAATCATAACTTCAGCCCCGACAGAAATTAAAAAAAATTTACACAATATTTACAATAAAAATTACCTTAGATTGGATTTGTTCAAAGAATTAGACATATCCAAACAACTTTCTATTAACAATATTTGCCTAAACATTCTAGTAAACCTGAACAGAGATTTCTTTGTCCTCGATTAAGGATTAATAACTAAATTTTATTCGCGTTCCATGATCCTATTTCGAGTTAATTTTCATAAATTGGTACAATTTCATATTTTTTTTTTTCAATTTGACCCTTGACACATGTAATGTGAGCAGTCGTTCTTTATTTTCTTGACAGACCACATGGCCTCCTGAATTTCCAACATGTCCTTTCGTTGGAATATCAGTTATTTACATTATTTTAAATATTTTTGTTTATGACTTCTATTGTAAAACATCCTAATACCTGACATGTAAGTACTCAACATTCAATTTTTCAATTAAGAATTTCATAACCTGATTTCAATTTCACTTTAAATTTTCAACCGGAGTATTTATTTTCAGGAAGCACTGAAGATGAAACAGTCAAAAGTGCTTTGCATTAATTAAACTTATACACTTTGTACAAAAACTTTCCTCTTTCAATTCATGCAAGGGTATTCCGCACATTATGTTATATTTTCAAAATAGCAAAACACTAATTTGCTTTTTTATTCTTATGTGGAAGATATTCATTATGTTATCCTTCACTTCAATCAAACATTAATTTACTCTGAAATGGAAGGACATTAGATACTCACTGTCTCAAAAACATTTTTTTACTTAGGGTATCTTTTCATAAATTCGAAAAATTTGTAAATAAATGAGTATTATGGATTTCTGAATATACAAAAATTGTAAAGATGGAACGTCATCAGACCGCAAACATAATCATAAGTTTTAATAACATCATGCTACGAAACGAGAAGTAAATAACTAAAATTAAATCGTGCTGCAAATAATATATTAGTGTACCTTGATCCCATAAAATACGGTATTGACGATGTTCAGAATTACAAATCATGAACAAGTTATTTATAAATTATTTATCTGCTTCTTCTCCATAACGAAACACCTGTTCGTCCATGGGATTATTGTCATTCTCTGGTTTTCATTCTGTATCAGAGCTTGCTCTGAGACGTTTACCAAAGAAGGTTTTGGTATAGGCAGAAACTTCCTTATGGCTGGAACAGAATCGATGGGTGGATTATAATGTTAAAAGTAACTTGTATAGCAGAAAATGGAAATGAAAGGCGAGTTTTTGTCGGAACGAGGTTTAATTCTGTATAAAGCTAAATTGCGTAAGTATGTACTACAAGTCCAAAGTACCTTCATTTTGTTTGTTGACTGTTACCCTTCAGAACAAACTTCGCCTTTAATATTTCACTCAAACATTTTGGCATTTGATATAATATTATGAATATATTTGCAAGCAACTTTAGTTTTAACAACTTCGTGTTATGGTTGTCTTGATTGTTGCAGCCACATCTATTTGCATATTCTAACGCAATTTGTTATTGTGATTATTCGTTCATAGCTACAGTTTTAATGACGTCAGCCATGCACTAACACCCAAAGGGACCAAAGCAGATAATACTCAGCAATCAGATGTGGACACAATGTGTAATCAAGATGATATGATCTCACAACCATCACGAGAAGACTGAACTCTGAACTACGAGTTCATGCAACGGAAAACGCTCGAGGAAGAAGACGTTCTTCGGTTAGCGACCTATTCAAGGTTCTTGGTAATTATCAAGAAAAGTACTGGGAACTATCATTGAAATCTGTCGATCCGTTTTTAGATAAAAAAATAAGGACCACAAAAAAAATCTTTAGATTGTGCATTCTTTATGAAATGGTTGATTTTAAATCAACTAGACATTTGAGGGTCCGATCTGAAAAGTAACATCTTGAGTATTTTTCATATCGATTTGTTTTTTCACCTGCTACCTTTTTAAAGAGTACGTTAAACAGAAAGAAATCGGCCTTCTATCCTCATTCAAATTATTAATACACTGTTGCGCTTTTTGGTCAATAGTGCACTGTGATTGAATATAGCGCCATAAAGTTTGCGTCAGTTTTTTTTCAAGACAAAGTCTGCATTACTTTGGAATTGATAGCACAAAAAAGAATTTAAGTGCAAGGGACGAACTGCATTTTTTTAAATTATTCTCATAATCGATTAATTCATTCACACATATAAAATCTCATGATTGAAGTCGCACATGATGTGTGATATGAACAGCTATTCATGTAAACAAAGTCAAAGTTTGACATATCTCTCAAAATCAAAATGTCAATAATAGCACTTTTGATAATTATCGGTTATGTTCTTCTTAATCATGAGTATTTCTAGACTGTTAAAATATAAGTTGAATCAAATATTGAAACGTGCATGAATGAGTAGGTATATGAATAATTTTAGGCTGTTCATTACATAATAACTATCTCGAGCTAGAGCTCTCAGGAGTTATTCGCATCATTAATGTTTATATGGTCTCATCAAATTGTCACAATACAAGGCACTCTCGATATAATTATGAAGACAATAATAGTTGTCTATTTGTCATGGCATGGGAGATTACCTACGATTATTTCTTTCGTCTATTAAATATCAGTCATCAACCAATCATACGTTTGTTTCCTGTTTGACAGGACCAATCAACACGCTTTATTAGCGACTATTTACATGATGCACAATAGTCACCGACTATTCAGCATGATACTCATATCAAGGAGCCTGAGCATCTGACAGTACTCTAAATAAATACATATTAAACGTCAAATAGAATCAATCGTGTTAAAGCTGAATAATTATTTGAAAATGAATTGGTTTGGAAAAATCAAAAACGATGATATATCGAGGCTACAATCCCTGACAATACAGTGTCATTCATATGACAGATATGAAGAAATGGATTCAAGAAATAATTTTCATAAATATAACACGACCTTGATTAATTGTCGACTATTTTATTGCTGCTAAATTTCTCTTGTATTTATTAATTTTACTCGACATTATTTTGGCATCGATAATCAGAGATGAAAGCCCTCGAGCTTCGCTCTCGGGCTCTCATCAGATTATTAATGCCAAAATAATGTCTCTTTAAATTATTATAAAATACAGTCGAAATTTAGGTGCAATAAAAATAGTCGACTATTTATCAAGGTCTTGTTATATTACCCTTGACTATTTACCTATAAGCTTATTTATCTCTCATCAGCGGCACATCAACATATCCACAAGTTTTGTTTGGAAAAAAACAGTTGAATACAAGAAGATATAATAATTTCAACGAACATACAATTCTTGAGATGAACCGGGTTCCTAATTACAAGGCACTAAATATAATATATAGGTATGTATGTAAAATAAAGAAAATAATAATAACTTTTGTTTAATTTCCACTATGATTTTTTATTGTTACGACTGGTTTCGGTTTCTTAAACCATTATCAAGTAAACTATAACTCTTACATCAGGTCTTCATTATCGCTAATAGCCAATATAATTACTTTATTTCATCTATATGTAATGAAATAGTTTGATTGATAATGGTTAAAACAAACCGAAACCGGTAGTAACAATAAAAAATCGTAGTGAAAATTATACAACAGTTATTACTGTTGTCGCTATCCTACATTCATCATGAATTTACACCAAGTAAATAGATCATCAATGGAACACGTCAATGTATAAGTAAAATAATCCTATCAACATCGATGGTAGGCGTCCGTTTGCATCTTTCTGAAATTACTACAGGGTCTTCCGTTCGCATAATCTGTCTGTCCCTCCAAGGGATCACACTCTTGAAAACTCGATCACCTTCAATAAACGTTCGCCAAAATGCTAAAATGAAATAAATAATGCTAACATTGAAGGCACACAAAAAAAATCATGAAACTACAAAACACTGGATGCAAAAACTTCGCATGGCAGGTTTTAGTTCTTCAAATGTGCTTATAGTCCGAGGGAAGAATTAACAAAGAGACGATGATGTGGGACTGGCTGCAATCATTGTATTATATAGGACATTGTTTCACTTCCTGGTATCAGCCATGATGGTTCAGTTGGAAATTATTGCAGAAGGCTTATAAACATCTACAAAAAGACACTTGTGCGTCCGGCTTGCATTAGTATGACAAGGAAACTCGAATTGTGCGAATCGCTGATACTATCGAATTGTGACAACATTTATGGACCAGCACTTTCAAATACTACTGCAGTCAGACCACAAAAAATGTAACTTACAAATTTTCACTAACAGGCGATTCGCCCTCTCAAATATTATTTAGGTTGACCAGAAATAATGATATACGAGTTATCCCATAATTTGATTTCTTGTTCAAATAATTTCACTCTATGCTATTTTTATCTCCGGAAGATAAAATTAGAGGTTTGGTATCGTGATCCTTTCCTTTTTAAATACATTTTTGTCCCTGAAAAAAGTGTCGCACGCCTTTGGGGTATCAATTTAAATGGGTCTTCCTTTCCATTCGACTTCGACATATGGGTCAATGCGATGTCTTTAGATATCGAACTCAGATTCAAATGGAACTTCATCCTTTTGTAACTTGCGTGCCATGGTTATCAATGTGACATAAAAATCAGAGTCGCATATTATTATGTATTGCACTCTGTTGTTCTGGACATCGAAATCACCATAAAAATCAAATAGAAGGTATATGGAACTTGACCCAGCGACCACAAAAACATCCCAGAGATGTTAAAAGTACGAGTTTTTGGGACATAAAACTTCCACTGCGATGTTCTGTTCATACAAGAATAGAACATGTGTGTAGCGCCAAATGTCCGCCGCGTGCGCTTTTTTAGGATGTTTCTGGGACAACGCCTACATTAAATCACTGTATCTATATGAAACATTTTCAAAGATATCGCTGGGACCTCACAAAATGCAATTTTTTCTCTTTTTTTTTTTTTCAAGCCGCTGATTAACAATAGCCAAAATATGCAGACTCTGGGTCAAATTTGAAAAAAATCAAAAACACATTCTCGGTAATAACACAAAAACTAAACTTAAAATATATTCCGTAGATAAGAAATAATTTCATTGAAAGATCATATGATATTCCAAATTCACAAATTTCAATTCATATTAATTTTTGGAGATATCTCTAATTAGCCCTGATCACCCTGTACCACATAGAAAAAACTAAGTGAAAAAATTAAAATTAAACTAAAAATATATTTTGCCTATAAAGTGAATTATATTTCTTCTGTTCTTCATTTCCGTTTGTCTTCTCTTTCCTTGTTTTTAATAGAGGAACCATTCTCTGTAATACGTCTTGTTATGCCTGATTTTCTACTCACAGCCAAAGAGTAGAGTTACAGCATCTACAAAAAATTGACAATCTGCTATTATGACGAATCTACCATTAACAAAAAAGACATATTGACATTCTACTCCATTTGCAAAAATATCAGTATGTATTTATTTTCTATTTAAAGAACAATCTTCACAACTTCAATTAATTTACTGAAAATTTCAAGAAAAAACAAATTTTAATCTTTGATGCAAAATTTCCTATTCTTCTCCCGCAAGGCATCGCCTCACTCAACTTATCATAGAACATTTTCACCGAGGTCCCCGAACATTAGAATATCTTTTATTACAGCAATTTTGGATATTGTCTGTGAAAAGAGCAATACGCCATACTATTTCGAAATGTTTCAGATGTTTTCGTGTCAGCCTTCATCATCTGTTCCCATAATGGGAAACTTACCATCTCTCCGTGTCAACCAACTAAAACCGTTCTCGTGTGTTGGCGTGGACTATGGTGGTCCATTTTCCATAACCCTTGGTAAATCTCGAGGATGCAAATCTCAAAAGGCCTATTTATGCCTGTTTGTGTGCTCCTCAACGACAGCTCTACACTTAGAGCTCGCTTCAGATTTATCCTCTGAAGCATTTCTAGCAGCCTTCCGACGATTTATAGCACGTCGTGGTCGCTGCAGCATTATATTTAGTGACAATGGTACTAACTTCGTTGGTGCTCATCGTTATCTGCTTGAATTGATGAAAAATTCAGCTGAAACTCTGAACCTTAATTGGCATTTCAATCTTCCTACAGGATCGAATTTTGGTGGTTTATTTGAAGCTGGCATAAAGTCAGTAAAGGGTCAACTCTTGAGAGTAATAGGAGAACAGATCCTCACCTACGAGGAGTTGAACACCGTGTTTGTTCAAATAGAGGCCTTGTTAAATTCTAGACCTCTAACTAGCTTGAGTACTGACCCAAATGAATTGACAGCTCTGATTTCTTGACCATTGAGCCTTTGACTGCGTTGCCTGATCCTGATCTGTCTCATTTGAATACCAATAGATTATCTAGATAGCAATTATTGCAAAGACTTCATCAACATTTTTGGAAGCGTTGGCATTTAGAATATTTAAATACTCTCAATCAGCGGCAAAAATGGCACAAAAACACTGTGTCAATAGCTGAAGGAACTCTCGTTGTAATAAAAAATGATCAAACTCCACCATTGAAACGGATTTTAGGTAGAGTTGTAAAGGCTCATACTGGCGCTGATAAAATTTGTAGAATAGTTACTTTGCATACAGCAAAGGGAACCTTGCAGCGTCCCGTTGCAAAAATATGTCCGTTGCCTTCCCAGTAAGGTATATAAATTACTGTGTAATTTGCTAAGCGGTTTATGTATAATATTAGTTTAATTTGTATTCAGAATTATACTTTCTTTTTTGTCATCTTTGACAATTTTTCTCGTTAGGACCTTTCAGGTTTCATTTGTTGATTGCTCCACGCATGAGCAGTTTTTTCGGGAAAGCAGATTCTAGACGAATCTAGACATGTTAATTTGGATCGATATTGATTTTAAGTAAGACGCGCTTAGATAACTCTTTCGCATTACTTTACAAGTGCACAAATATTCAAGAAACGTTGGCCCTTTCAAACAAGAAGATCCACCTGGGTACCTAGCATCGACCAGTTCAGCGGTTTTGGTGAGTCAATTTTGTTATCTGAAAGGCCGTCTATTATTATTTGAATTTCTGACTAATACGTGTACTGTCCGTAAAATTAACTGAGAGCATGTGTTGAAGTGTCTTCCTGTCCGAGGCAGTGTAATTGCCTCCGGGCAGGGCGAGCACTTCCAGCCTCGCTCCCGGATCTTTGGAAAGGATCTTGTTGAGTCTTGCTGCTTCTGGTAGAGTGCTTATACCTTGGCAGTAGTTTCTCCAAGTATCCCTCTGTGCTACTCGAATACTTTTTTTGTATTCCTTTTGTGCTGACTTATAGTCTTTCCAGTGTGCGGGTTGTTTAGTCCGTTTGGCTTTATTAAGACGCTTTCGGACTTCCTTGCGGTGAGTCTTGCTACCTTTTTCAAGGGACAGCTGGCTTCGTATGATGATAGGATAGTGGAATTGAGACAATCTGCAAATGTCGATTTCTGTCTCCGATTCGTAGCATGTAGGCATGAATCCGAGTCTTTCCTTCAGTTTCTCCTCATAGAGGTTCCATCGAGTGGCCCTTGGATTCCTATACCTGTTGTTGTCTGCAAGGCTGTTGCCTGCTAGTGAGAAAAGTATGTGGCGATGATCTGATAAGGTTTCCTCCACCGACACATGCCAGTTGCTGACGCTCCCTGTCAGTTCCGTATATATAGGCTACTGATCCGAAAATTCGAAAGTACTTCAAATTGGGTTTTCTTCCAAACCATTTTTCATGAGGGGTTTGTTCTACTTGCTTGGAGACAGTTCTATTCAGGACATATACAGCAGTATTCACAGCTTCTGCCCACAGTTCTAACATGATATTATTTGTGTATAGCATTGAAAGTGCACTCTTAGTTATAGTTCTGATGTCTCTTTCTGATCTCCGATTCTGCTCGTGAGCGTGAGGTGCTGAGGTTTCGTATAAAATAACCATATCTTTAAGGAAGTTCTGCATGTCACTATTGATGAACTCGGCACCATTACCAAATCGGAAAACCTTAATCAAATTTCCAGTTTGTAATTTAACTAAGGCCTCGTTTTCTGGAAAACTTCTGATTTTTATTGCAGAAAATGTGTAGTACGGAACCCTGTGCAATCATCTTTTAGCAATAAGAAATAACGTGATCTACTTGGAGATGTTACGTTAGAGGGTCCAAAAACATCAGAATGGATGAATTGTCCTGGTTTTTCTGCTCTATAACTCGAAAATCGAATGAAGCTTCTTCTATGTTGGTCGATGTGATATTGCACTCATTTTCATCGAATTTCCAACACATGACAGCTCACCATCAGAGTTGCGGAATTCACATCGGTGACTTTGAGCCACCATAACGAAACTTTTATCAGTTATTTTGCATACGGATAGCAGGTTCCTTCTCAAATCAGGAATATAATGAACATGTGATGACTTTGTTTTTCCAAACATCTTTAAACAGTGCATTTATTTTGATTTCTCCAACAGCTACAGCATTTATCACTTTGTTATATGTGACTCGGACCACAATTCCATCTTTGAGAAGTTTCAGATTTGTAAACCACTCTTTCTGAACCAGCTAACCAAATATCTTCTTCAATTTCTGCGATATCCGACCAAATTGGTGGTTAACAAACAAGCGCTCCTCTAGAATTATTGTTTGCAGGACAATTTTTCGAAGTGGCATATTGAGTTTTCTTTGATTTCGATTCGGGCATTCTCTTCACCAATGACCGCATTCAGATTTGTAAACCACTCTTTTCTGAACTACATATGAACACTAGCGCCTGTATCAGCTAACCAAATACCTTCTTCAATTTCTGGGATATATCAGACCAAGTTTGTGATTAACAAACAAGCGCTTCTCGAAAACACGCATTGGTGAAGTCGAATTTCGCAACTTGTGACAAATGAAGGAACTTTGGATGTGTCACATCCACGACGTGTAAATGCAGCAATTAATTTCTCATTGTTGTACCGTGTTTGGCAAGCACTGTGAACTCTTACTTCACTCAACTCAACGCAGGAACTGTTCATCTGCCGAAAGTTTCCTTTTGATACTGGACTCCAACAGTCTGGCAACTCCTCTGGCTTTCACTACAGTTAGTTCACCTGCTTCAACTCCTCCTTTATGAATAAAACACAAGTCTGATCCACGAGATGTAGCGCCATCTCAGAAAATTACCCAAAACCAAAGCTGTCACTAACACTCGTTGCTTCTTTCGCTAACAAAGTTATTCACTTCTAGAGCTGAAGGTTTCTAATGTTACTTTCTAACTTAATCTTATATATACTCTGAGTGGTTAAACACTCTCTGTCCCATTTTAACCAATCCCTAATTTTAATTTTCTTATTACCTAATTTGACTATTCTATCTGAGGTACTTATACCCTTCTATAATTACAATTTTTCGATTTCTTCTTGGATTTAATGAATAATAGAGTCATGTTGAAAGAATTAAATGAAAAGCGATCTAATATGACCTCAAAAATCGAAAACAAATAGGTCTAGGAATAGACAAATTTCAGCCTTCTATGTTGAATATTGGCTCATCGTTTGCATTCCGCAGTTCCACAGGAGCAGTGTTCTAACATCTATTGTTTTCCAGCTTTTTACTGCTGTAGCTGATCACACACTCCCCTCGGCCCGACACTCTCTTGTCCTTGGGAGGAACGACTTGACACCTAGTGGGCAAGCAGGGGTGAGGGTTATCTGAAAATGGTGATTTCAAGTAGGAATTATAATAGCAACTACATTTCATCATAATTCTCGTATAACAGAAGAAATAGGGTGGAATTCTGCATTTTGTGGCAAAATTTGAAAAATTACCTATTCTTCGAAGCGCCATATCTCGGTAACAAATTTACACACAAACATGTTTGAGGCAACAAATTCGTAGGGAATTTGACGATCTACAAAAAAGTAGAACGATGTGTTTGCTGTAGAACGTAAGGCAAACAAGTTATTGAGGAAAAACCACACCAAGGTCGAAAAATTTGCAGTTTTTCCCCCTACTTCTTTAGCACAGAGTTCTCGATGTCCAAAACTTAAGAAAATGTTAATCAACTATCCCTGAACAACATCTCAAAGTTTCATTAACTTCCGACCTTTTTCTATCTGAAACTACCTGTCGACTGAACTATAATGGTAATCGCCAATTCATTCTCTCAGCTCGCGGACTATGAAATTTTGGAATTATTCCAGTGAGTGACACTTTCATTACTCCTTTTTTCTAACCCCATAAAAAATCAAAGAGTTTGCCGAATGACTCTTGAGTTTTTATATGGACCTCAGCAACTGCTTTTTATCCATAGTGCTTATTTTCTTACCTACTCAGGGCTAGTTTCTCAATGTTTAGTTCAGAGTTTCAGTTAGCTGGCTGACAGTTAAAATAGGCCTCGGGGCCCAGTATCGGGAGAAAAGAAGTGATTACCCATAACCACTGAGACTTCGTATATCTGCTTTCAATGTCGAATTGGCTTTTGCATATAGCATGTTATATTTTGAGACTGGTTAGGGTTGCAATATGAGTATTTATTTGCAAAGTTAAGAAAAAAGGACTAACATATAGGCCTAGGTACCTGGTTCGTTTTCTGGCTTCCTACTCAGCCGGTTTTCTTTTGGGGTTGCAACCACCGTTCTCCGGGGGGAATGGTGTGGACTGTATTGTTATCTTAGTAAACTAGGGCACAGATTATAGAAACTTACAGATGTGACGGCAGACAAGGAACGTTACATGAGGAGGGAGGAAGAAAAGCGCAAAATTTAAAGGTCCACACTGATATCTGACTCTCAAAGACTGTTGTATATCATGTAATGATTCACATTTAGTATTGCTCCTCCTTATATTATATTATTGTTATTGAGTAGGTGATGATGATGACACAGAATTTTTTGTAAGATACTTCAAAAATGATATCAATTAAAAGAAATATAAAACAAAGACCTTCAATCTTTGACAGATGTGAGATGTTACAATAATAACAACAAAATCAAGTGTTCTTGATCTCAGTATAAACCGTTGATAATAGTTATTTATGCAACAAGTGCAAAAAGTAAGTGTTTATTGCACTCGACGTGAAATTGTCCGACAACACGTCGAGTGCAATAAACATTTTTTGCACGAGTTGCATATAACAGTTTTTCTACGTTCATGCAAAAAGCAAAAAATTATTTATTTAGGTGCGGCACTAGGTGAAGGAAAATGAAAAACGCAATTTAAATAAATAATTATTACTATCGATTTCATCACCATCATCTAGTTTTCCATTAATATTACTCATTTTAAAACTTTCAGTTCTGTAATTGTTAGAATTAAATTTTTACTGGCGTTTATATAACCACAGTTGCATTATAAAAATCAAAATCATAGTAGCCATGAGCGCGTATGTTATCACGAGGTGTCTTAGTACAGACAGTTTGCTCTATGCAGGTAGTTTAGAACATAGCGGATCGGTTTTGATTATGGAATTTTTCTCTGGAATGCATTGTTTTTTCAACTCTGACTGCTGACATAAATACAAAATGATATAGAATATGTAGCTGTTTAAAACGTATGGCCAATCTCACAGAGTATCTGCTATATATGCGGTGAGTTTGAACGTTTATGTAGAATGCTTTCCCAATGAATCGAAAGTGTTCAAGGGGCCAAAGAAAATTTACGTTAAATTTATTGATTGTTGGGGGTTTTATATCTTTGTTTGCCAGAAAACTGAACCAAGACCCATAGAAGATTTCTTTAGTTGTATCAGACAGCAGAATGGCTATGCTGAGAACTCTACTTCAATTCAGTTCACTAGAGCATTCAAATGTGCTGATGATTCAGGAAACCTCCAAATCAGAATTTCAGACTTCAAAATATCTAAAACTCGAATTCATGTATGTTCAGTAAAAATACAGATTGTACATAATTTCACAATAGGACATTGTGACTATCAAGAAGGATATTTTTTCAGAACAAAATGAATTCAAATTTAGATAAATACTTTTTCATATAGAACATTTTCAAAGAACCCTTTGTGAGCTTCACCTACTGAAATGGACACAAATTTGAAATGACTGTTCAAATTTTGATACGAGATAATCGATAATATTAAAAAAAATTGTGATGCCATTATTGGTATGATTTCTGGCAAAAGTGACATCACCTTCGATTCTGAGGATAATATAAGACAGTCGATGGGGTCTATTATACCATTTGATCAATGCATTCAAGATTATGTCCTCCAGTAGTCATATCCAATGAAACTCCAGGGTCGTATTGAAATATTTGATTAGGAAATGTGTTTTCTCGGTAACATGCACGGGAAGCATCTGGCAGATATATCATATATCTGCCATTCAAGGATCCTAATCGCAGTATTCCCAATAGTACTGAGCCAATTTTATTACTTGGAAAGGCACCTCCTGAAACAACCAATCCTTCATGCTGACTATACATCTTTTATGAAGGAATATTTAGAGTTGGGTTACATGGAATGCGTGGAATCCAAAGTATCACCTGATTGTTTTTATATTCCTCATTATGGCATACCAAATCCTTCATTAAATGACCACTCGTTTATTGGTTCAAAATTGCAGTACCCAGAAGCAGCACCGTGTTCCTCTTATAGTACTGCTAGTGGAACTCAAGAAAATTGAATATTCATTTGAGTTATCCACCACAGCTAAGCACTTGCACTTGTTCAGGTCGAGTAATTTTCAATGCCATTTTTGAATGGGCTATTTTGATTTTTTCTCAAAAACTAAAAACTACATACATTTATATTTGGAGCTCCTTTGGTGTATATATAATTCAAGAACATATTGACTAAGCCAACACCAATACCTCGTTAATTCCAGGTACCACCATCATAGTATGGACAAAAGTTATATCAAAAGATACATAAGAATGTAAGCATTCTTAAGAAATAGGAGGAGTTCATGATATCTCAAAATTAATTATCCAATCATTAAAATGCATAAAGTGTATCGTTCTGCAAAGTGACAATGCTTCAATCCAGTTTTTGTTTTTATTGTCGAAGGAAATAAAGGAGATAAGAAGCGAGAAGTAAAAAAAAACGTGCGCAAAACAAGCAAACAAGTAAATAATTAGAACAACTGATTTATTGAATATAATCCAGGAGAATTAGTCAAATTTTGAAGACTAGCAGAATAAACAAAAATGACAATGTTCAAATGTTGTAAAACTAGACCGGCACCATACTACATTTGGGTGAATTGCTTCAGCATATATCACAAATCATGTGCACTCGGCAACAAAGGAAAAATGAATTTTTTAAAAGGTCCAACTATTACGTGTTGCAATAAACTAAAACTAGAAGAAACAGATTTCATCAATTTAAAAGAACAAAATAGTATTTTAGAGAAAACTATAGAAGACATGGTGGAAGAGGACGAAATGAGAAATAAATATATTGCACAGATAAGACTGGAAGAGAAGAAATTTGTTGAGGATGCAATAAAAAATGAAGAGGAACTGATTACCATTCGAGAAGAGGAAATCTTGAAGGCCCAAGAAAAAATCGAGGAGTTGGAGACTCATTTAAGAATCTACATAAATAACGGAACTACTGACTCAGAAACTCAAACACACAATTCTTCAAATAAATCCATTGGGGTACAAACTGTAACTCTACCAGTACGGAAGGGGCACAGCTCATCGAGCGTACAAACTGAATTAACAGACGAGGGCATTATAGCCCTTTGCCAACAAAATTTTGTTCTAGGTAAGGAAGTTGAAACAATGAAGTGTGAAATGAAGAAGCTAGAAAATTAAATAATGGAGTTAAGTAGACAAAATGAAGAAATGGGAATCACTGACTGTAGAAAAATACAATTATATAAAAGACCATATAACATTGAAAACAAACGAGAATTTTATTGAAATAAGTGAAGAATGCAGTGACACCAGTAATCTGATAGAAAGAAGTGAAAATAACAGAAAATCGAAAATAAATATGTCACGCATGGATGTTGTAGAAAAACAGAAAAAAGTCCGCAACAAAAATGAAGCAAAAATAAATTCCAGTGGAGGGCATCTGGTAGTCCGGTCAAATAAATCAGGTAACAACAAAGCCGAGTTAGTTGATTACAATATCACTGTGTCAACGCATCCAAATCTCCAGGAAGAACTCTCAGATATAGAAATCAAGAAAGTTGAAACCCATAAAAATTGTGACAGTTCCTTGGTGGCAAGCTCTTCATACCCATCTAGGAAAATATTCGTCTATGGCGACCAATATGCAACTGGTTTTCCAAGAGTTGTTACAAAAATCCTAGGTAACTCAAAATATGATATAAGTGAGAAAATCATAAATAATATTGAAATCAGTAAACTTACAGATAATATATTTCATGAAACTATAGAATTTGGTCATGATGACACAATCATTGTTATGTTCAACACAAGCAATATTAGTAATAGTAAAGCCTTGCATGAGTTTTTAACAACATTCTGGGTCTTGTTCACAAATTTAATTATCATATCAGAACGCAATACATTTTTTGACAAAAACATCAATAGACTTATTCTCACTAAAGTAAATTTATTTAAACGGCAAAACAGAAGTTGTTCCATACATTTTATGTCCGATAAAAAACATAAAGGTAGCAAATTTGTCATAACTGAAAAAATAAATAAAATTATCGATCATGTCTCTATGAATCAACCCCAGATTGTTTTAAAAACAGTGCGAACAAATCCACTTCCCACAAAATTTGAGATTACTATTGTTCAATCAGGTATTAACAACCTATCAAACGTAGAACAGAGCAACTCCAATCCAAACCACAATACTTTTTTAGACCAGACAGAGTTTCAGAAAACGAGCACATAATCCTAGTCTTTACACTCAATGTCCAATCGATTAGAAACAAAGTTGATGATTTGTATATCGTCCTTGAAAGCCAAAATTTTCCTCATATTGTATTACTCACTGAACATTGGTTACATCAAGGAGAACCTATACACATTCCTAATTACACCGTGATATCTAATTTTAGTAGAAGTGACTTCAACTGTGGTGGAACAATGATTCTGGTTAAAAATTTAGCTTTATTTGACTTGAAACTCACTAATGTCAAAAAATATGATGACTTTATAGTGGAAAATCAATTCGAATTCAACTTAGCTCACTCTAGCATAGCGAATCTATTTGTGTTATGTATATACAGATCGCCTAACACAAATGGTCTAATATTTCTTGAAAATCTGGAATTACTTTTACTTAAATTACCCACTAAGGCGACTGTTATTTTGGCGGGTGACTTCAACATCAACTACGACGATGACACCTCTCCTTTGACCATTCAACTCCAAAATCTTCTCACTTCTTTTAACTTATGTATGCACACAAATAGTCCTACCAGGATAACACCAAGTTCTGAAAGCAAAATCGATTTTGTGTGCACTAACCTAACTGAAGGAGATGTTATCTGTTCAGTTATACCATCATGCATTTCTGATCACGAAGCTATCTGCTGTGAAGTTAAGGTTATGCATAGAAGTGTATCCAATAAGTTCACATACGGTAGATTATTCAGTGGAAGCAATTATAAAACTCTTTACAATAACTGTCTTGATGCCAAATGGAATACGGTACAACATGCCGATGACCCCTTCCTTTCATTTCATAACATATTATCCTATTGCTTTGAAATTTCCTTTCCTATGCAAAAAATAAAATAAAAAATAGAATTAAAAAAGTATGGCTGACTAAAGGAATTCGCAATTCCGCTAAGAATCTGAGAAGTCTTCATTATATAAAAAAACATAGTAATAATCCTTGGTTGAATCAATATTACTTCAATTATAGAAAAATTTACAGAAATGTCATTAAGGCTGCAAAAAGAATGTATTATCATAACCGAATTTCGACAAGTAAAAACAAAATCAAGGAAACCTGGCGTATTGTAAATAATCTTCGCGGTAAAAATATTGGATCAAACAATATTACCTTGGATCCTAACATTCTTAATGAATATTATTGCACCATCGCTGAGAGACTGACAGAAAATATTGATGCGGCACCGGATCCACTCCATTATTTGAGTGAAATACATATCACAGAACCATTTGTATTGTATCCAACGAATCTAACGGAGCTCATGGATACAATTAAACAAGTTAAAAATAAATCCTCCTGTGGAATTGATAATATTTCAATAAATATTCTTGAAAGCATGCCCATCTTCTCTCTTGAATTGTTGGTACAGCTCATTAATGACTCTTTCGCAAAGGGATTTTACCCAAACTTTCTCAAAGCAAGTCTTGTGATCCCTCTTCATAAGGGTGGTAATACAACGGATCCCTCTAATTTTCGACCGATTTCTCTTATTCCGACCTTGGCAAAAATTATAGAAAAGCTAGTCAAAACTAGATTAAATGATTTTATCAATGTCAACAACATTCTCAATCCTCAGCAATATGGCTTTCAGCCACATAAAAGCACAGGTGATGCTGTCTTCTCCTTCCTGAGAGAACTATACTGCAAACTGAATCAGAAGGATGTTTGCGCGGCGGTATTTTGCGACCTTTCAAAAGCTTTTGATTGTGTAAACCACCAAATCCTGCTGCGAAAACTCCTACACTATGGGTTCAGAAATCTTAGCCTTAGCTGGATGGAATCCTACCTGGTGGAGCGTACCCAAATTGTGAGAGCAGATACGTTTTCTAATACGGGTTCGATTAGTCATGGCGTACCACAGGGTTCTGTATTGGGGCATATCTTGTTTCTACTTTATTTCAATGATATAGTTAATCTAAAGATTGACGGTAAATTTACTATTTTTGCGGACGACACAACAATCCTCTGGCATGATAGTGAAGTAAAGAACCTGCACGCAAAAATTGTCAAGGATATTTCCGTTGTGAAGGAGTGGTGTGACGCAAATTTGCTTTCGTTTAACATAAATAAAACCAGCCTCTTATCGATCAAGTGCAATCTTCCAGAGATTCAAGTAGGTACTGACATGTTCATTGAACAACAAATGAATACCAAGTTTCTTGGCATTCATCTAGATGATAAGCTCAACTTCGAAAGTCAGGTGAGAACACTAAGAAAAAACTAGCCTCTGGTTGTTATGCCGTGCGGGTAGTGTCCAGTGAACTGGGTGTGGCCACTGCAAAAGTAGTTTATCATGCTTTGATTGAATCTCACATCAGATACATCAGGTACCTTTCTGGGGTATCTGCAATGACTACAATTTCCATTCTATTTTCATCCTCCAGAAACGGGCCGTTCGCTACCTCCTCAGTGTTGGACCTAGGGTATCATGTAAACCTCTTTTCTTGGAACTCAAAATCCTTACCCTTCCAACTTTATTTATTCTAGAGACTGTATGTTTAGTGCACAGCAATAAATCGTCATGTGAGACGGTTGTTAGTTCTACCCGCCAAAATAATAATCTAAGACTTCCCATTCCATCATCGAATTTAACATATTTATTTATAATGCTTTGATACTATTTAATCATCTCCCAATTACTACCAGAAGAATTATTCTCCAGTTTTATTCAGGAGATCTGTGAAAAATCTTTTTAGCAATGAACCATACTACAGTGTTCAAGAGTATCTAGACAAAGATTGGAATTGCTCTAACTTATCTTAATCTCAGACACTCATGCTCATTCTCTTCTATTTTTATGACATTCGCTTCTTGGCGTAATCCAATTTTAACTACATGTAGTATTATTTTACACATGAACAAAACTGATACCTATGTTATTGTTTTTTAACTATTTTATCATTATTGTACAATGTATGTAGCATTATTTTCTCCTATGATAGGTATGCTTTTACATCATACTATTATATTTTATGATGATTCTATGATGAACCTGATCTTCCTTCTTTTGACGACTCATGTTTTTATCAACACATATTTACGCTTACCATTTTTATATTTCATTACGTCTTTATTTTTATATGTATAAAAGCTTTGTCAATAAGAATTAATTCTTGGGACAATAAAGTATATTTTGATTTGATTTGATGCGCGATGCACCAACAAGGGTAGAATAATTCAGGAGCTTCATAGTATTATCGGATATGTCTACGAAGTACAAATGACTTCTCCGAAAATAAGCTTATTTGAACGACAATTATGGTAGAAGAATGATCATCAATCATTTAACACCGATAGAGATCTTCGCGCTAATCACATTCCACGTAATACCTATAGTATTTCAGATGTCGAATAAATACTCACCATCGATCAGGATATATTTTTTTGGTTATGTAACGTCAACCTGCATCATTCATATTCAGTGACATCGTTTTTAAAATAAAAAAAATATATATACTAATTTCCTGTTCGGTTCGATTGTGTAATGATTTTATAAGGAGAAACGGGTATCTCCCTATCAATTCAGTAGGTATTCGATGGCTAATTATTGCGGAATTCTTTGATATTGTTAATTTCTACTTCTGTATACCTGTAAGATGTACAAATCTTTGTCTCGACCGACATTAGGCATACCTATTGAAGACATCCATTAACGGCAAGGTCTCAGAGAGACGTTACATGACTCTTAATGATCTGGAAAAATCCTATATACAATAACTTCTACCAAATGTAATACGTATCCCAAAAATTCTTACTTTCATATTTTCATAGGATTTCATCGGGAATAGGGCCCCATATCTAAAATCAAGAAAGCACAATAATATTGGAAGGGTCATCTTCTTTCAGACCATGTAGATAATATGTAATGTGATCAGAAAACAATGAAGCCATTTCGCTCACTGCATCTACAAATGTTGACAATAATTTCATGTACCTCTGGTTCAGACTTTTTATCAATTTAGTCGTTACTTCATTTAGGTACCTCCATTTGTGGAAGTATTCAAAGGACTAGATACGGAGATGACAGGATTTCAATGCTGACACTTCAATGTGTTACACCAATGTTTAAAAAAATAAGATAGATAGTCAATGAAAGCAGAATCGGTATAGGAGCAAAACACGAGAGCTATCTAGGGTGTTTAGTTAGCACACATGAATATTTGAATGCCGCACTGATATGCCAACTACAGTTAATATGAAAATTGAGAGGAACTAAAAAATTGTAGAAGGTTTCTACTCAACACGTTGACCGCCACGGGTGAATTTGAAGTGTTACATTTGAGCACCACGTGTTTCCATGAAGATACACAGGCTGTCGCCATGTGAGGCCATGTGTATCCTCAAGGCACACATTCATAGTTTAGTTGTAGGCCTGTGTATCCTACAAGACGCGCGTATTCGTGCATTTTAAATGGTCTTCGAATACTGATGGCCTCTGACAATCTATCAGTACTTGTGGGTTCTGAGTGAGATTTGTAGTTTAGTAAATTGAAGGGTAAGAAAAAATGTATTCTTGAACATAAATTTTTTTCAAATTTATTATTTATTTTTTTCACTGAACATGTAGAAACAAAAGTATACATAAAAAAATCAGTAAGTTTTGTTAAAACAATTAAGACATAAAAAGATATTACACACGGAACATATTCTTTGAGTCTGCGTGGCAAACTTGAGTTTTCCATCCACAATTGTACCTTTCCGACCATAGACCTTATAACATGCAGTACAACGTCCTTTCGTTGTTTTAGGGGGGTTTCCTATCATTTTGAGAACCAACTGGTGGTTTTCAGATTTTGAAACATTTGTTGCGAAACTTGGTCACTTTGTCGAGGATATTTTTTAATGATTTCACGTAATATTTCTTCTCTGAATTCTGTGTTTTTCAACTCGTTGTTTCTTGTTGTCATATTATAAAGGAAGTGTGCATTTACCACAGTTGTCCCCCAGAGAATCTCAATGAATAATTTTCGGTACCATTTGGTACATCGTCTCAAGGCACTTCCATAAGATGCCATTTGGTCGCTCAGGTCTATGCTTGATTTTCCTGTTTTAAAAATTCCCCTTTTCGCAACTTTGCATTGAGAACTTTCGATGGCAAATGCTTTCTATTGAGACGAAGTGTTCCTACCAAGTGAGTCTTCCTTCCTAACAGCCGATAAGCCAAAGGTATGCTGATATACCAGTTGTCTGTATATAAAACTCTTCCCTCATCAAGTAATCCTTGAAGTAGGTCCATGACAACGCCTTCAGCCACACTACCATCATTTAGTCTAGACTTGCCACAGTAAACTCTTAGGTTCCATGTATAACCTTTATCCGTAGACAATTTAAACATTTTAATTCCATATTTGTGTCGCTTATTCGGAATGTATTGCCGGATCATTAGGCGACCTTTCCAGGGTATCAGGCTTTCATCTATACAGACTTTCCTTCCCGGAGTATACATTTTCTGATAGTTACGAATAAATTTGTTTATTATCGGATTAATCTTGTAAAGGCGATCGTCTTGAGGAGCAGATTCGTTATCTGTGAAGTGCAAAAATTTAAGAAGTAATTCGAACCTATTTCTGGGCATAACATTTCGTGCAAAAGGAATTCCATAGAGCTGATCCTTTCGCCAGTAGTTTCGAAGAGCTGGTAACTTTACAAGACCCATCCAGCCTATTAGAGCCATTAATCTCATCATTTCAGGCTTATCTACTGGTACCCAGGCGTGTAATCTGGCACTACCAAAAGCATCCGTTTTCAATAAGTGTTGGGTTGCATACAAGTTTGTCTGGTCGACTATCATTGATAGTATATCGTCAGTAAAAAGCAGTTCAAAAAATTCAAGAGGAGTTGCTGTTGCTAGTATGCCTTGGTAAATATCTTTCATACCGGCAAGATGTTCACCAGTAAATTCAAAATTGGGAGGAGCTTGCACATCTGCCAAACCATTTCAGAGATTCTTTTCTTCACAGTATCTGTTTCTGTCAGCACAGTCGGTGCAGTAAACTCATCGTCTACTGCAGTAAACTCATCGTCTGTTTCTTCATTATATGATGATTCTTCTTCAGAATCTGGGATGTCCTCCGGTTCAAAATCAGGATCAATCACAGAGTCATCATTGTTAATATCCATTCTCGATACTATTATCCTAACTGATTTATTTTAATGAATTTTTAAAAATTTGTAACCGAAGAATATTGTTCTAATTACCAGTCTCTTATTCCTTGAAATTCTGTACATGTACTTTTCACCACACTGCTGAAACAAAAGGGAGAAAAGGTAAGTCTTGAATTATTTTAAATGTAAAGTTCCATTAGTTTGCAAACAATTGGACCCCTATACATGATTCTGCTATAATTTTTGGAAAAATATTTTTTATAAAAAAATTATATGTCCTCATCTCAGGGCAAAAGTACTAAAAATCAACATGAAGTAAACGTTTTTGATTATAGAAATCTTATTGTCTATTCTAAATTTTGAGCGACTGTTCCGCCGTCAACATTTCTTTAGAAATAAAATAAAACAATAGATTCATTCCTCACATATTTTGAATGTAATTTCCTTTCAGTGAACATCAAATTTTGTTCTATATTGTATATTACTATTAAAATTATACAGCGATTGAATGGATTGAAAGAAATAAATAACGATTTTGATGTACGCACATGTTAACAGATGAGAATTCCACAAACAACTGAGGCATATTTCAGAACTAGACTAAATCAGCCGTGCTGACATGCGCCATCTATGTGCTAATAGTATAAATACACCTTTAGGGTTACAGAAATCAACTTAACAAAATTGTAATATAAGACGTGTATCCTTGAGGACCCGTGGGCCCTACGCTTATTTCAAGCCCAAATAATTTCAGAGGCCAGGTGTATCCTCAAGACACACACACAAAAGACAATAAATTTCAAAAAAAAACATGTTTTCCAGCATAACTGAGCTACTAAATTAGGTTTTATTACATTTTCAAAGAAAAATAAAATACATGAAAAAAAATTACATCTCAGTTTTACCCATGGCCTTACATGGCAACACCCTGTGTATCCTCAAGGAAACACGTGGCGGTCAATCTGTTAATACTTAATCATGAAGTTTTCTCCTTTGTAATTTCAACATATTTCACAAACAACTATCAGAGCACTGAAAGCAGAGTATGTTTAGGTGTAAAGTCGACACTAAACTTGGCTTAGAACTTATTAAAATTCAAAACCAAAACACAATAATTTCATCAGACCACATCAAAAAAAACAAGACCACAATAATATATTACGGCGTATCCACATACCGGCTCTATCACACTAATAAAGTCGAAATGGTTTGAAAAACAACATCAACAAACTGAAGAATCTTGATTCTCAAATCTCATCTCAAAGAATATAATTTGTATCTATCAACTGTCCCGTTTTTTAACGGGTCCAAACTATATAGATTCCAAATATATGTCATCTTTTCCCTTTGCAGTGTCATCTATCGAATCTAAAATATCATCGCCACCTATTAGTTGATAGTTTGATTTCATGAAATGACGACTTGCAGATATTGTTCCACGAACAATGATCTACGACTGGGAGACCATGTCGTCTCCCATCGGATCCAGTCATTACCATTACACCATGATTCTTTTACTATCTTTTACTGATAATTGCATATATAATTCCGTTACTTGATATACAGGACGTTAACGGTCTTCATCCCTGGAAAAGGGAGTCAGAAACGATTTTTTTTCATTGATGGAGGGATATATGGTGTTTGAAGATGAAAATAATAAAAAAAATGTTCTTCAACTGTTTAATGAATGAACAGTATATTTCCACTAATTTTTGGGCATTTTTGTTCATTGCATTGTGCAACTAAAGATAAACACTTATCCTTATTGGCTTGCTCTTTTTTTACAGCAATGCCTATGAGCTGCTCAGATTGTTACGGGAGGTCGTGGGTATCGTTATCTGCTAGTACGACAGATATATCCTTTGACAAATGTAAGGTATGAAGATAAAAGATATTAGGTATGCATGGGCACCAGGTTCTTTTTTTATTAAATGAAAATACCAAAAACACTGATTTGTCAAAGGATGATCTTTGTGCTTCTCAACAATAAAAAAAAAAAAGTTCAGAAAACACTATATTCACAAAAGTCCCATGTGACAAAACATGTGTGACAAAATTCTAATGAAGTGACAAAGTTACAATCAAAATTGTTATTTTAAAGTTACAAAGGATTCTGGTCTCTCAATATTTGCCTTGAAATGACTGGTTGGTTCATTCACATTTTATGATCAGTTCTTGCGATGAGAAAGACTTACTCCAGAGCTCTACTTTGACGAAGAATGTAGGCGCCTTGTAGGGTCTCTTGAGACAATGGCTGCTCTACTAGCAGGATACAATCTGGATACAATCTGTAGTCGGTCTGGGGTCTTTCCTGGATCTCATAAGATGTTCGAACGATGAGGTAACGCTGTGAAAAATAAACACAAACCAGTATCTTGTGGAAGGTTGAGTCACACGACTCGAGATATGACCATGATTGTACAAATCTAATCTAGACTTACTTATGGATTATCAAAATGAATGATGATGAAATGAAAGAGTTTAAATTTAAAATATATAGTTTATTCAGGGAATATATAAATGAGATAAAGAATTTAAATTTACAATAAATGAAAGATTTGCTGAGTTAAACAAAGATTGAAATATTCAATAGGTATGGAAAGAATTCAATTTTACAGTGAAGCTCAAATTTAGTAATTTCTCAAGCAATGTAAGAGAAGAGTTCAATCTCAAGTGAGCATAAGAAAAAAGATTTTCATAAAGATATTGTTTTCTATTATTTTTCAATTTAATAGTAAATTTCCAACGTTCAGTGGAACTGACAAGCAAAATAATGATATGAAACTTGATCTATCTCATCAAGGATGAAAAGGAAATGTGTATCTCCTGACTGAGGAGAAACAGAGACAGAGAAAGCAAGAGGGTTGAGATAATGCTTTCTTATAAAGTCACAAAGAAAGCAGATGGCTTTATTTGTGTCCAGAACAACTGAAAATGAAAGGTTATCAAAATATATTAAACTTCTTTTGGTTAGGCATCTAAACATGGGTAGTGATGTAGAAGAGAGCGAAAAATCTTACCAAGAGCTCAAAGCTTCATGAGTGAGTGTAGCTTCTTCTGATTAAGATAAAGAAATGAGGAATTCAAAGCATTTACTCACCCATGAATCCTGTTCTCCAAGCTGCCAGATCAGACCTTCTCACCGATCACCATCCAGGTTCAGGAATTTAGATCCCAGTTCACTGTTCTTGCCTTTTAAGCAGATTGATAACTTCTGAACATTCAGGAAAAACTTGTGGAAACACTTGTATCACTGAAAACCATAAAGCACAAACAGAAACAGATCTAATTCATAATCTTTTAACTTCAAGAATGATAGAATTAATGAAAATTATCTTCACACTTGTCTCGACTTTCACAGATTAAAATTTATTTCAGCGGTGAGCTGTGACATTTCAGGACCGACTCGTCAAAAGAGGGTACGAGTACAAAATGACATTCGATAATGATCACGCATAATACTCAAACTTTGAAGATTTTCAAATTAATCATGAAATTCATGAGTGACAGAGTGACGCACATACGGCCAGTTTACAATGTATCAAAATTGAATTTTCAAAGTTCAAATTAAACGTACCAAAAGAATATCGATTTGTATATCGATTCGATTAGTGAAATGGATAAAAGTTGATAATGTTACAATTGTGTTTAAGTTAATTATTCAAAGATTGGGAGATTTCAAAGATAATCATGAATGACGCACATATGGCCATTTTGCATTCATGTTAGAGAGTAGCAACAATGAATTTTAAATTTAAAATAAAACGTGCCAAAAGAATATCGATTTTTATATCGATTCGATTAACGAATCAGATAGAAGTTAATCATTTTAAAGATAATAATACATACGACCTTTCATTTCCTCGCTCTAGAAAATTTTTAAATTTCTCCATGGGAAAACTGAGAAAACAAACCACCGCTTCGAATGCTCACTTCAGAAAAGGGGCGATAGAAGTTCTTCAAGGGAGGAAGTCAATCTCTCTGAGTCTATCGTCAGTGTTACCAATCGCATAGCACAATTGAATAAATTGGAACAGCTCAATGAGATGGTGTTACCAACATAAAATTCAACAAACCGAAAAAATGGTAACGCAATGTCTTACATTTCGTTACACCATCAAAACGAATAAATATTTCTGTGTGATTTTATCTCATTCATTAAAGCTTCAAAAAAAGGGGTATAGTTGTTCAACTAAGTAAGTAAATGATAGACTTCAATAATCATAGTTTAGATTCTTTTTCCTTTCCAGTGTCATCTGTTCACACCTGTGCCTGTTGGCGTGCGTGTAAAACGAAGGATGAGCACGCACGAAATTATAGTACGAGAGCTAGCAACGTCGGGAAAACAATAATTTCAGATAGGCCAGTTTTTAGATATGCTATCCTCTCACTCTCCCGGACTTCATACGGGCTATCTGGCTGGCTGTAGAGGTTGCGTTCATCAGGGCGCATCGTACTTGTATAGGTAACATTTTGATGTTTCAAATAATTTCATGAAGGTTTCTTTTGTTTCTATTATTTTAATTGCATTTTTTGACATATGAATCTAATATTGACAGATATTTGTATCGTTGCTTAAACTGTGTCAAACGCTAATTGGATAAAAAAATTCAAAGAATTTCAAAATGGCTAAAATTACTATATGATGTTCTTCAAGTATCTAAAAACACAAATTTTGATTTGCCAAACAGTAATTCGATTGTTAAACCCCCAGCCAGACCTATTTTAAAGTGAAAAGTGATGTTATCATTTTGTTTGGTCTAGAAATGGTTGCCAAATAAATTTCAGAAAAAAAAAACTAAACATCATTGAAATAATTTGTGCATTAATACGGTAACAGAATAATAATTTATTGTTGTATAAAATTAAAAATTCAATAATCTCAGTCATGAAATTAAACAAAAACTCGCTCCGTAGATATGACAAATAAATTTTTCTAAGATCTTAAATGTCTCATCCAGCAATTCTTCTTGAATAAAACTTTGATAAGCTGACTAACACTGCTCTGATTGCTCTAGCAGTTAAAAAAAAGCTGGTGTGTAGTCGCAGAGTGGTGGTCGGTGGAGCAGTGTCTGAGGTAGGTATCTAGCAGTGGAACTTTTGGCCGTCCCTACCCGCAGAGGCTATGCTTCTGGGTACAGTCTATATAAGTGTATATGAGGGAGTGTCATCATTATTATTATCCTGTGATTACGTTGAAGCACGGTAGAGCTTTCGATAAAGAATTCCCTAGAATATGGTATATTTGGTTGATGCTTATAATTCGATCCTTGTTCGCCACACTCAAATTTATCCACAGTTTTAGGCAGCCAGCATTTTCAACACGTGTATTCTTATCAGACAACTCACACTGAATGATCGTCCTCGACCGATTTTCAAAGAACATGTTTGAAATTCCAATCCGCTGAAACTTTTGGTCGATTTGTGTGAGCTTGAAAGTTTAATTGATCCCTTTTAATTTTTGGTCGTTGCTGGACAGTCGCGGTCAGCCCGTCCTGGTCGGTCAGTGTGTTTTTCAGCTAACTGTATACTGTCATATTTTAGTTTAAAATATACACGTACTTTATTATTATTTTGCACTTTTCCAATTTATCTTCTACAAAAGTTATTATTTTTCCATTTTGGTTTTTACAAAAAACACATTTTATTCTATCATTAGTCACTGTGATACAATTTTGTTGAAAACATTGAAAATAACAGCAACGGATACAACAATGTGACCAAACTGACGCCATCTTGACTACAAACAGCTGCTGTCGTCTATCTCGCATGCGTAACTGGCGCGTGACTGTCTGTACTCTTCTTACATGCCCAATCACTTTCCACTTTCAAATCGGTCTGGTTGTAGGATTATCAATCGAATTATTGTTTGGCAAATTAAATTTGGGTTTTCAGATACATGAAGAACACCATATAAAAATTTCTGCCATACTACTAAAATACTTTGAAATTTTTTTTTATTCAAAATTATCGTTTGGTACAGTATAAGCAACGTTAAAAATATGTGGCAATTATACTTAGATTCATATGTCAAAAACTGCAATTCAAATGAAGAAAACGAGGAACCTTCTTAAAGTTATTAAAAAATCAATATTTTACCTGTACCGCCGCAGTGGTCATGATGGTAGAGCGCGCTAGTCTATCAATCAGAGGGACGTGGGTTCGATTCCCAGCATGGCCACTGGTCTCGTGCTAGGATTCGCACGTTAAAAAGTAAGACCTCGTTAATCCTCAGCTCTCACAAATTTCGAATTCTCAGGGCTGTCGTTCGTAGGAGGTGACAGCTGGTTAACGGAAAAAGCAATTTTAAACAATATTTTTTTTCCTCTGCCACCAGCAGATGATGTCTGATGTATAATGTCCGGGAGAGTGAGAGAGATAGCATATCTAAAAACTTAGCTACCTGAAATTCTCTCTCGAAAACCTAGCTCTTAGACTATTAGACTTGACCTCGAACAATAGAAAATACAGTGAAAAATACGTCGGGATTATTATTTGGAAAACTCAAACGGCATCCTCTAGTATTGACAAAATAATTACAGAATCAAGAAAAATTTGACCTTGTAATGGAAACGCAAGTGAGAGGAACATATGTTTATTGCCATGAAATTTTCAGACACAAGGCTCACAAAGGCATATGCGTGTGAATCGCGCGTGCTTCAGAAACGCAGCATGATCACAGTTTAGCATATAGCACCCAACCTACATTAGTAATAATTGCATGTAACGCGACAACGACACGAATTCCTTAGTTGATATACGGGAAAAATGATAGTATATTTTTCAACATTAGATGAAAATACTATTTTTTACGATAGATGTTGTTTATGAAATACTGGAATTTCACTACCAGAGTCCATATCAATTATAGCTATAGAGAGAAGTTCGAAAGTAATCATGAAAATGTTAATGAACTGTCAAATGAAGTGACATTCGTTTGCTGTTTCAAGTGCCGAGGAGTGAGATTAACTGCCATTAGTGTCAAAAATCCATCAAATTGTTTTTAGTATATTCCCATCGGGTCGCATGATAATGTTCATTTGCTTCATTTCCATTTCCTCAATGAAAAACTATCACTCTCATATAGGGTATCTGGTTGAGTTGAATGCGTTCGTTATGGTTCTGTATGTAATGGTAAAAAGTATCTATCGTGAAAGACCCCGTATATAGTAGGCCAAATGCTATCCAGCTAACCGAACTTTTGTTTCAGAATTTTAATAAATACGTTGAGAACGAGTCCAGCGCCGCCGTTACACGTTCAATAATGAGGCGATGAACTTGTCGGAACAGAGTCCCAGATCGTGTAATAGTCAGACTGGGGGTCGGCGCCCTACAAACAGCGTTAGGGGGTCTCCCCGCAACACCCAAAGAATCGACAACGAAAGTACTACTGATCTGCCCTGTCTGGGAGAGCTAAGATCAGCATCTTGGGTAAGCTTTAACTTTACATGTGGAATGGCGCATATTCTGCACTTTGGAATTATTCAATAAAATAAATGAAAATCCTAACTTTTTTACTGCGTCAATCTAGCTTTTCTGAACTGGTGAAATGTGATTTTGTACCCAATTTGGTTTTTATTTGAGGAATAACATTTAAATTATCAGGTCGGTGTTTGAACTAGAACCAAAATGCCAAAGATTGCCGAACATCCATAGACGTACTTACCAACTTTTTTTTATTTCTTATTAGATCATGGATGATTGGTATCTGAAATAGTTTTATGGAATTTCGAATATTCGAATTTCCATAAAACTTTTTCATATACTTACCTATCATCTATGATCTAATGAGAAATTTAATAAAAGTTGGTACGTCTGTGGATATTCGGCAATCTTCGGCATTTTGGCTGCTGGAAATTAGCTGCTAACTTCACACCGGTGTCAACGCAATTTTGGCAATGAATTGTAATAAAGTTGCATAAAACGCCAATCAAAAGCATTATTTCGAGCATAGTAATTCTCAACTTCAGTTGAAATAAACAGAAAAATGCATGGTATGAGAAACGTTGAAAAAGTTATTATTGAATTCGAAAACAATAAGTGTTAGCCGCGATTGATTGGAGATCAGGTGAAAAACTGTTTCCTGATTAATTACCTTGCTTGGAAAATATTTAAGGTTAACGCCGCATAATTTAACTCAGTAAACTTCTTCTATTGGGTAAAAAATAGAAAGAAAAGTAGTTCTATAACTAAACAAAATGAAACCAGTGAAAAGTAAAACCTAGTAAATCAATTATTATTTAAACACTCCTACTTATCTCGAAAATATTTGAAATTCATCTTGCATAAAGGCTTGGTGAAGATACCAGCTAGCTGTTCAGTAGTTTCAATGTACTGAAGATCGAAGTTGTATTTTTCTCTGACGAAATTATACTCACTCTCTATATATACATTCCGTTCGTCTCTGATATTTTCGATCAAACATGTTGCACCCTTGAACCTTTGGTGTAGTAATGAATATACTGGAGTTTTATCCCAACACCAAACCACTATTTTCAACACCTAGACACGTGTTTCTGTCTCCAAGTGACCATCTTCAAGAGGAAGATTGAACTGTAAGCAATCGACTGTAATTTTCGTCATTTTCATACTGTACTATCGTCAGAGCCATGAGGTTGAAATAAGTACTTATTGTATTTATACATTGAATTCGACGTAAAACACTGCAAATTTAATATCACATTTGATAACTAAACCAAAAGTTTCACCATGCACCATTCAATACAAGCCTTTTTTAATTTTCAATTTTACTGGTTCTTCACTTAGTATTGTTACCCATAAGTTACGAATTGCCATATTGCTAAGTGAGGGTCCATGTTTCAGTTGATTTCATGGATTTAAATTCTTCCACCATTACAGCTTTCCATTCCACCAAATTATCAGAAGTTATTGCTTTCTCGAGTAAAATTGTTTCGTTATTATATAAACTAACAGCTACTTGAAATATATATCCATATCTCTCTGATACCTGGATTCTGTCTCAATTTCTCAGGCTCTTGGGAGGCTTGCTCTATTTAATTTTTAGTATCATCCTCTGGTGATTCCACAATAACTAACTCTCAAGTGTGTGGCTCGCTTACTTTAAGCAAAGGCAACCGTACTTTTTCTTCATGTCATCTTTTGGGTATTCTGGAATCCGTTTGTTTATTGAATATAACATCCGCAGAAATCTGGAACAGTTTTTGTATCCCATTTTTGACGTTTTTCTTTGGGAATATGAACGAATACTTCTTATCCAAAACCATGGAATATATTGATGCCAATCCCGACGACTAGTGCTTGCTTGAAGTCGCCCTGTGTACCCATATACGAGTGTTTATGAAGGAGTATTATCATTATTATTAATTCATCTGTTGAGAATTCCACAGTCAGGCCCTGTCTTCGAATCTCCGACACTTCTGGAAGGCGCGCCGCATCATTTGTTACAATAACTACTACCCACACCGTGAGGTAAGTGAATCATGTGCCCTGAGCTGGCGGAGTGAACCAAGGATGATGGCCTTCTGCATTTCGGCTAAGATTTCTTCTATAGTACAGCAAGCCGGTATGATTTTTAAGTTAGATGGCAGTGTGTCCATCATTCCACCAAGGACCCTATTATCAGAACCACCATTTTAATAGAATGATTTAGGTGAAGCCAGAATAGATCATGATATTTATTCCGATTTTTCCACCCTTTTCAGACAATGTTCATTTCTATCACTCGATTACTGCTTGGTATGTTATCATGAAAAAGAACTAGTTTCTAAGACAGCAACCCGTGCAGCCAAGGAACTTGTTCTCGTATCCGACACAGAACGGACAAACCCAAACTTTGTCACCGACCTGGAACCTGTTCAGCAGAAAGTCCACTTCGAAGCTGCTTAGAGTGAGAATCTCCTACAGCTACATAAGGATGAACCAATGCATGTGGTCTTCTTCAAGAAACCTGACCAAGTCAAGTGGGCTGAAGTTGAAAACCGAAGGATTCAGAATGGCCTGCCAAGACGGTTATTGAAATGGATGATTATTAAAAATTGCCGTTCATCTGAAAGCGTTTGGTATAGAGGTAGTGGATTTTCTCAAGAGCTATGACCTCGAGTGTATCTGCGCGTCGCTTATAGGCAACAACTCACAAAATAATTGAAATGGAAACCGAAAACATTGACTCAAATATTTCATTATAATAGCCTAGCCTAGCCTAGTCTAGCCTAGCATATAACAGCCTACGTTCAGTAGACGACTGCCGAAACGTAAATTTGTTCTCTGTGACGGTATGAGTCATGGCTCTTAAGAAAATCCACTACCTCTACGATAAAAGGTATATATCAAAGCGTTGGGTCTGCTCTCAAAGCAACTCTGTTAATACAATTGGTTCTCTATGAAATGAAAGATGAAGATGATACCAAGCAACATTTGAATGATTTCATGGACGCTGCCGATAAACTGAAGGATATGAACGTCGACATAAATGCTTATTTACTGAGCATTATGATGCTCTACAGTCTTTCTCCTGCATACGAGAACTTCAGGGTAGCTATTGAGAGTAGAGACACACTTCCCAAACCCAACGGAAACGACAGGAAACAGTTTTATCGCAAGTTCAACAAAAATAGAAACAACAAACCAAAAGTTTTGTGCCAAAAATGCTTTAGAGATAACCATAAAACAGAAAAGTGTTGTACAACCACTAAAAATCAGAAGGAGTCTGAATTTGAGGAGTGCCTTTCTGCGTCATCTCCAACTTGAACGAAAAATTTTACTTGGTGTCTAGTCTAGATTCAGGACCTCCCATATGTGCTGTAATGAAGAAAAATTTTCTTATTTGATAGAATCAGACGAGGACGTTCTCAAACTAGCTTCTGAAAATAAAACTGCTGCTGTTCATGGAAAAGGCCTAGTGAAAGCTCAATTCGAAGGCGGCGATAATATAGTAATCCTTCCTGAGGCTCTTTTTATTCCAAAATTGACTATAAATTTGATATCTGTTGGTGAAATCACTGATAAGGGCTATAAAGTAACTTTCACGAACGAATATGCGTAAGTTCATGGTAGACGCGAAAATTCAATACTGAAGGATACCAGATCAAATGGACTATACTATGTTGCTTCCGAAAAGGTTGAGAAAACAATGTTTCCTCGAGATACAAATCTTGAAAGAATAAAACAAAACTTTTGAATTTGGAATCAGATCACGTGAATGAGCAAGATTTTAAAGCATCTGCCAGAAATAAAAGTTTGAAAGGATTGAAAATCTGAGATGCTAGGTGATTGTGAAATATGTATCAGAGGAAAATTATCCAGCCTTCCTTTCCCGTCCCAGAAAAAAACTAAAAATCTGGATCTGCTCGAAATAGTACATTCAGATGTCGTCAGTACGATACGCACATCATCACACGGTGGATGTTAATATTTATAATAATAATAATAATACTCCCTAATAAACATTCATAGAGTGTACCCAAAGGCATAGCCTGCGAGGGTAGCGAACGGCTATTATCATTATTCGCAGTGGAGCTCCGGAGCGACTTACTGATGTTTTCGGTGGTGTATTCACTTTTCAGGTGTAGAAAAACCCGGAAAACCTACAGCACCACGCCGGTTGGTCGATGCGCACTTCAAGAAAGCACCAGACTTCGAGATTGGCATCGAGGCAACTCACATCACACTTGATTCACAACAAGGCATGTGGCCACCTAAAGAGACCCGTGTATTTGAGAGAAAAGATTCTGTACCTGAGCCTCGAACGTCTGCCTGATGCGAGCTGCTAGAAACCTTAGCCACTGAGCCACCGGCCACATTTATTCATTCATTCATTCATCAACAAATGCAGTCGTTATATCAGGCTTTATTTTCTTAAACACAAATTTAAAGTTTTAAACTATTTCAAGGAATTCAAAAACGAATTTGAGATTTTTTCTAGTGAACATATAACATTTCTGTATAGAGTAATAACGGCGTAGCTGAATATAGAAATATAGAGTTTGATGAGTTTTGAAGAAAAAGTAATGGAATCGCGAAAAGACTATCTGCTCCCCGAACGGCAGAACAGAAAAATGGTACTTTACTAGACGATGTTTACTACTTGAAGCTGATCTTCCTTGTGTTTTTTTGGCTGAAGCCATTTATTGTGCTAGTTATTCGATGAATAGCGTCTAGAGTGAAGATGGCCATACTCCATTTGAAAAATGAGAAGGTCGTGGTCCATCAGTGTACCACTTGCGAATATTTGGATGTAAAGCGTTTTTTTCTAAATAAAGATCCAAATTCCAAATTCGACTGAATATTTGTTGAATACTCAGAGCAATTTGAAGCTTATCGAATTTCGGATCCAGCACAAAGATATCACGAGAAATGTTAAAGTCACAGTGGGTTCATTTAGTGGAAACCATGACTCAGGACCGACGCGACGGAAGAAATCAGTGATGCTAACGGATTGACTCAACGAAAATCAACGTAATTCAAGTCTTCGCGACAGAAACCTCTTCCAGGCTTCTGTATAGATGGGAGATTAAGATGTGTCTGCTCTTTGTGGAAAAGAAACACTCGGTGGTTCTGATCAAGAAGCATGGTAAGCAGCTATGATGAGAGACATTATAACACATCTTATTAATGACACTTGGGAACTTGCCAATAAAAAGAAGGCACTAACATAATTGGTTCTCAAATATGACTACAAATCATCTGCTGAGCTAGAAAGGAGGAAAGCTCGACTTGTTTCTTGTGGTTTTGCCCAAAGTCCCGATGTGGATTTTAATGAAACGTTTGCACCTGTTACAAAATTGAGTTCTATCAGATTTCTGTTGGCACTTTCAGTTGAAGAAGATTTGCATATAAATCAACTGGATGTTTCAACAGCATTCCTCAACGGTGACATCGAAGAGAAAATTCTAATGGGAAAAACAGAGAACTTGGATACATTTCTCTGTAATATTATGGTTGATGAAAGTGCTACACCAAATTCAATCATCTTACTCCGTGTGAAGAAAATTCTCAAAGATATATAGGAGAGAAGCATATTGCGAAAGAGTTTGCCGTTTGAAAAAGGCTCTATATGGTTTGAAGCAAACCGGACGACAATGGTTCCATAAACTTGACTCCAAACTTCGACAACTAAGTTTTCCACAATCAGTAGCTGATTTCTGCATTCACGCATCTTTCGAAGGAGTAGACAAAATCATTTTAGCAATATAAGTGAGAGTATTTTTGGGGTTTCGTTGCCATGAATATACCCGACAGAAATCAAAATCTAGCTGATTTGCATATTGTATCCTTGCAAAATTGCGACATGGTAAGAATGTCATGATTTGAGGGATTTCATTATGAAAAGATGTAACCTTCAGTACTTTTTACTTTTCATCTAGGTTGTATTACTAGATCGGAGAATCAATAGATTTGGCCTGGGCTTAATTTGCCCTATTTTTATTTATCAATCTCATTCAGTCATTTATTGAAAAAAAAAATTAAAACCTCAAAAATGTTTGATGTATTTCGTTGATGGATGCTAATATATATATGCGTTTCTCAAATCAGCAGAGCAAATGATACTGTTCGTTGTCATGATTTTTTGGAACATTTTTATTTGAAATGAGAAGTTTTCCACAATTTTCATAGTTCGTCATTCGGTTCGAAGAGCAAAAAGAAGGTAGATATTTGTCGCGTATGGTGACACCAATTGTTGAAGAAAGAGGATTGTACATACCATTTCAACTGAATATAATCTTCAGCAAGAAAATATTACCCTGAGTCAAAATCCTATGCGTATGTATCAATACAAATTTTATTATATGGGTAGTGTAGTGACCATTTCCAAAATAACTTAATCTGCGGTTATCTGATCTGAAGCCAATGATTCAGGAAGAGTTCAATTCTACCAGCATATATTTTGGGTGTGAAAGATACGTACGGGGAAGCGCTCCTTCAGTAGTACTTCTTTTATGCGTTTCAGTGGGTACGAAGGCGTAGAAGGGCCAACAGTAAAAAAGAATTCAAAACATTTGGAATTGCCACTTCGAAGTGACAATTGTCACTTGCATCTGACAATTGTCACTTTGAACTGGCAATTGTCACTTTGAACTGAAAACTGCCACTTCTATCTGACAATTGTCACTTTGATCTGACAATTGTCACTTTGAACTGACAATTGTCACTTTGAACTGACAATTGTCACATTGATCTGGCAATTGTCACTTCGAATTGGCAATTGTCACTTTGAATTTGACTAAAAAACAATATTTTTGCATGGAGTTGGTAGAAACTGTGCCAAGTTAAAGTGGAAATTGCCAGATCGAAGTGACAATTGTCGAATCGAAGTGACAATTTATAACGAAAATATCGTTATATTTAGATTTTAATTCCAAAACCATACTAGAAGCGACAGCTAATAGCGAACATGTAAACTTATCTAAAGAGTAGACAACAGAATTCTCTCACTAACTAAGACGTCCAGTGACAGCTAATGGCAAATAGCTGAACTTGTCTAAGGGTAAATTTCATTTGTAGACAGACTCATCTGGGTTGATATCGTTGGGTTCATATAGATGTCACTGACATGATGTCGGAAATTCATTTCGAGAATTGGAGAGGTGGGATGACTCTCTTCTCAGTTTGGCGGTCAAGGTGTTAACAACTAGCTTGATGGTGTGAATCAGGTGACGGAATAAATCTAAATCCATATGGATTGATGCGATCATGAGTATTTTTGAATGAAGCTTCGATGATGGCCTTCAAGTTAATTGGATCCAGTGTTGCGATGACAAGCAGTTATTAATCACCTAGGGCAAATTCTGATGTGTAATCACGTGAAAAAGAATCTACCAAGAACCCTGTAAGTGTCAGATAAAATATTTATTTGTCGATGCATACCAGAAAGCGACACCATGTTGTCAAGCTGACAACCCTATCTTTTCGTTTGCCGTCAAGTTAAACAATTTCAAGTTTAACATACATATCGGAGTGCTAACCTCAAAACGTCAATTTTGATTTTCGGGACAACTAACCTCTAATTTGTGGACTTTGAATATTGACATTTATTAATCTTTATTTCTATATCTTTTTTCTATTTGTATTCACATATATATATATCAGATGATTTCAAGTAAAGTTTTTCAAGGTGCACCATTGATATTCTGCTGTTAAGATTATCCTAGATCTAAGTACTACTCATACATCTCTACTCCGGTGTTGAGGAGTACATCATTTCATTAAAGTGCAATATTATATCACATATTCAGTGAGGAGGGTATCGTATACTGTTGACTTTCAAATCTGTGATAAACTAACATATATCAAACCTTTTCATGAATTCGACCCCTATCTACGAGGGAACACAAGGAAATCAGTACAACCTGGAGGCGTAATCCATACCAGAGCATTGTCTGAAATTGTTGCTTGAAGTGTCATCTCGTTCGTATTCTGTTAGCAGAACAATTACAACGTTCCAGTTATCACTAGCCTGTGAATCTACACACTGTATGAACTAAGGTAACCTGTGTCCTCGAAACAAATTCAGTAATTTTTCACAGATTTGTTATAAATATTTGGTCTAACCTCATAATATTGTTTGAATATCAACGTGTCACTTTGATACTACATTTTGTTGAATTTATTAATATATATTTGTTTTGAAATATTGTTTTATTGTTGGTCTGGTTACAGAAGGAAGTCAATTTATATTATTTCAATTATCTATCATTAGGTATTTTGTACTTTTTATTCCTGTTAAATTAAAAATTGCTGGCGTCCAAGCCAGTCAAATTCTTGAAGGTCAAAATTAAAAACACTTGCCTGCCACATAAAAAATCCGAAACTGGCAATATAGTCCAAAGAACCTACCCCGTTCTCTGCTGAGCAGTCGAGCAATCAAAGTAACCCTGGTTACGTTACATAATTTGGCACCAAACGTGGAGCCAAATTATGAATCGAAGTGACAATTGTCACATCAAAGTGACAATTATTAGTTCAAAGTGACAATTGTTAGTTCAAAGTGACAATTGTTAGTTTAAAGTGACAATTGTCAGATCAAAGTGACTTTAAAGTGGCAATTCCAAATATTTTGAAATATATTTTGCTGTTGACCCTTTTACGCCTTCGTACAGTGGGTGCTCAAATTTTGAAATATTTTATAACATCATCAATTGTGTGAATTCACTTACACTGTTCAGGAAATTAATTCAAACAGCATATTTGGTATCCTCCGCTAGTTTTGAATTGTTCTGTAGAAAATCGATAATAATAATAATCATACTCCCTCCTAAGCACTCTTAGAGTGTAACCAAAGGCATGGTGCGTGTGCGTACAGGACGTCTGTTATTATTCACCTTTCTGGTGTAGGAAAAATCAGAAAATGTACTGCTCCACCCCAGGTGGTCGGTGTGTATTCTTACCGAACTGTTTTTCTTTGTGCTTGGATATGAAATACCTTACCTAGTAGGAAGTCTTTCCAGTTTCCATCAAATGGGATGTTATGATGCTATTTCCCCATGATAGTTCATCCAAAACAGAGCCTTTATAGCTTCCAGCTAAATTACAGTCTTGTTAGTAGCCCTTGAGTGAGGGGAGGCTCACACTAGGATGGTCACCCAATAAGCTAACGAAATTATTAGTGGCTTCCACCTGTTCCTCTTCTTTATTAACCGTAACTGTCATTTCGGTAAGTAGGTTGTGAATCTGAGCCAGGGTCGATTATTCGTTAGCTGTTCGAGTTTCTGCGTAGTTTGAATTGCAAATACCCCAAGGGTGGTTGAGGCGTTGCAGCCAATGGGAGTGGCGAACCATAGGCCCTATTTTACCGTTCACCGACGTCAAAAATACACATGTTCCCCCAACACTTAACACATACCCACTCAAACATTACAAAGGAATGCGAGAACTTGAAAATCTGCCTTTCAGTGGGAGCTAAGGAGGGGAATCGGATTGGGTGCTGCGGGACTGGTACCTCGTGATGAATCACACGTGGTCGCCGCTCCGACCGGTTGACAACCAGCCCTACCAGGGTTTTCATGAGGAGGCGGATCGAAGGAACTCACTGTTGGGAATGGAAGATCTGGTTTTTGGTGGGAGCCAAGGAGTGGCCTTGGATCGGATGTTGCGGAACTGGTAGCCGATGAATGAATTGCCCGCGGCCACCGTTCCATTCGATCAAGAACTAGCCGTAACAGGACTTTACCGAGGAGGCAGATGGAAGGAACTCGCAGTGAGAACTGTTGAACTAGTCTTCAATAAAGCCGAGGAGGGACCTCGTATCGAATACTGCGGGTCTGGTACCGCCCGACCGAGAACCAGCCCTACCAGGGCTTGGGGTGGTGGATTGAATGAACTCGCTTCCTTGACAAGCATGTACATCCCACACACCCAGACTTCGAAGAGAGCAGGTAGAAACTTTAGGCAGGTAGAACACAATACATGAGAAGAGAAGAGAATAGCAAAAAGGACCCATGGGGGTCTACTTGTTTGGCTGTAACAACAGCCTCCCTACGAATACTACTACTAGAATTGTAAATTGTTTTACAAGTTCGAGTTTACTAATGATACAGACTGCCCAGAGTCACCTGAAAGAGTGTGAACGATAATCAGCATTCGCCATATGTGATTTCTGTTTCAATGGTTATGAAATCTCAATTGTATATTCTGAAATAAGAGTTAGTAGATTTTTAATCACATTGAAAGATTCTGCATCAGTTAGATTCGCCATGTATGTTATTTTCTCTTTTAGAAAGGAAAGGATACATTCATTTTATGAGAACTGCCTGAACAGATTGTTTCATTTATGAGATTGTGCACGACACTGCCTGAACTTCTTTCTCATCATTGCTCGAATCTCTAAGCATGAAAAAACAGAATACTTATAACACTGGAAATCATACATAAGATCTGCACAAAACAGAATTCTTAATATTTATTACATTGAAAATCAATTACACAGAGAGATAGTTTCATGTTGGGCATGTACGACACTGTCTGAAAACCTTCTTCATGGTCGCTCGTAGGTACACAAGAAGTAATAACGATGTAGTAATAACATGAAATCTACATAAACTGAAACCTTATAACACTGGAAATGAACTGCATAAACGGACTGTTTCAATGTGGGCATTGCACGGCACTACCTGAACTCCTTCCTCATCGTTGCTCCTAGTGGATACACAAAAAAAATTAAGTGCTCACAATATGATATCTATATAAACAGAATCGTCATAACACTGGAAATCGATTGCTCAAACAGATTGTTCGATTTGGGGACATTGTACATACAATACCGCCGGAACTCCTTCCTCATGGTTGCGCGTAATAGGTACACAAAAAAGTGGTTATACCATGATATCTGTATAAAACTAATTCTTTTAATGTTGGAAATGAACTGCATGAATAGATTGTTTCATTCTGGGCGTTGTACGACACTGCCTGAAATGCGATGTGGTTATAACGTGACATCTGCAATATATCTTTACATAAATAAAAACTCAAATTTGACTAACACTGCATGCATAAACAGATTTAACTATTGAACACACTGTATAATTTTTCATTAGTAGATACATCATATCTACATGAACAGATCTGACTTGAATTCCTAATAATTTCTGCATGAACAGTAGAAAAAACATTGTGTGTTATTTTTATTATTGAAATGACCAATTCTATTGCAAGTGAACAAGAACCACATACAATGCAATTGTTTTGTTACATGTCTTTTAGCAAATTCATGTCAAAAACCATTTAAAATTCTAACTACCATAAATATCATTGTAAGAAAATCTTTTCATGCATCTTGTAAAATAACTCACTTGAAGAACTTGAAACGGACTCTAGTTTTATCCTCTTTGATTTATTCTTTATATTTGTTCAAATCATGGATTCGTTTGGAAATTATGAGATATTTATTGAAAGTACACAACTCAGAAAAGTTTAAATATTCGACGAGATCCAGCAGTGTCTCACTGGAAAATGTCAAAATAGTGATTCGTGTTCTACAAGAGGCGTAGCTACTATTTGGTCTGGGAGGACTATAATATAAAGCTTTGAATACGCCCATTTCATTCTGTTGGGCAAATACTGATTGATACTTACTATAACGCCAATGGGCCACATAGACTATACAGTTCCATTATTATAACTTTACCCATGCGTCATCAATTTATGATCGAAGAAATCACACACCCTCTATCGAACATCTCTTTCTAACAACCGCTATGAGCGAATCAAAGTTCGTTAAGAGCGTTCCCCATATTCGCTGACACGCCTATTCAAATTGTTAGAAAATGTTCAAAATATTGTACTTTTTCAGGGAAAATTATTATCATTTTTTATTTTAATCCATTTTGGCCCAAACTAATTAAAATATTAATTTTTTTTCGAGTCAGACTACTTTTCCTAAAAGTGCATAGCAATTCACTATCTCATATAGAATATACTAAAGATCAAAACAGTACAAATACTAAAAAGTGATAAATAAGAAGTGTATAATAAAACAGCCGTAATGTGGCGCCATCACATCAAATCGACGCGAATCAATTCGTTGGTGCAACAGTGACAGTGGCGGAGACTATTTTTTATTGTGGTAGTTACAAATAGTAGAATTAGTTTTTTTTAACTAGTAGAAAGAAGTGTTTTGAATTTTATTTACTATCCATATCCATAGCTTCCATATTATTGCTTCAATTACCACCCGAGCGATACAGGTAATTAGAATATGGTGGTGGTCGCAGTGTTGCCAAATGTGAGGATAAATCCTCACTTGTGAGGATTTTTTGGGTCTGTGAAGAAATGTGTGAGGATTTTCTGAAAGTGAGGATTTTTCCTTACTATGAAAATATGCCTCTCAATATGGAACATATACTGACACAAGAATAAAAAATTACATGTGGAGGAAGTTACGTTGGCACCATTGAAAAATCATTGTACCCATTGTACCACCACATAGTGTAACTGCAAGTAGGACGATTATCGAAAAAAATCAGCTATAAATGATTTTGTTGTAATAGAAAATGGCCAGTACGTTGCAACCGGCCTGTCGAGTGCATAGTGTTCTAGAGAATTGTTTCGTTGAAAGTGATATTTATATATGTATCATTACGAGTTTCTTTTATGCATAGTGTTGCATATTACTCTTGCAAAGATCCAATATGGGAAGACTAGCACTAAGAGTGGATCACAAAAAAAGGTAGTTTACCTGAGTAAGAGGCAGAGCAAGTTGGGAAAGTGAGTATAAAGACATTTTCAACTTTTGTTCATCAATTCATTCATGAAGAGGATAAAATAATAACTCTTTGAATTATTTCTGGAACGGGTGTTGGTATTTTCGCCCCAAAAGTTCGTTAAATCAGACTAATAAGATATTCTTATCATAAAGTAAGGGTGTTTGGGGAGAAATTATCTGTTGTACCTGAGCTGTCAGAATGAACATTTTGAAACTCATCGTCATTGGGGCAAATATGTACCTGTACCATCTGAATCAAATTTCCTATTTTGTCAATTCGGATTAAAATAAGAATTTCTTATTCTTTGTTTTTGATTATGGTTATATACATTTTTGGTATGATGTGGCCATATTGCCAACTGATGCATAATTAGGTTTCATAAAAACGTTAGTGTTGTGTTCCTAATTTTGAATATTCATATTTCAGGAAAGAGCGTTCTGGAGAAAGTATTGACAGTTCTGAAGTCATTTCCAATATACCTCTAGCTTTGGATGATATGAACGAGCCAATAACTGAAGTACTACCATCGACAAGTGCATCAAATGAATACTATAGGTGAGTAGGAATACTCGAAAAACTTCATTTGTAGTCTTCTATTATTTTGTTTGTAGATCTAGTGAAATAGTATTGGAAGGAAGACATTGACTATTTTCTGAAACAGATAGCGAATATTTCCAAACATCATATATTTGATTGTTCTTTCAATGACATGTTTCCTGTAAATGAATACAGAATGAGATTGAAGAGAAAAATCACATTTCATTGTCGTATGTGCGATATGGAAAAAACCATAAATCTAATAGAAGAACAGAAAGAACGAATGGATATGAATGACGATTTGGCCTTATCCAGCATATCTACCGGAACTGGATATTCGACAATGAATGAGGTTTTCTCTGTCCTGAACTTACCATTTATGAATAGTGACACTTATGAAACGCATCATGAAAAAATTGCTGATATCATCGATCAAAGTCTATGGCAAGTCATCGAAAAAGCAGGTCAGGATGAAGCTCTGCTCTCCAGGGAATCTGGAGACGTTGACAAGAATGATGTTCCACTTGTAACAGTAGTGGCAGATGGGGCTTGGAGCAAAAGATCGTACTCCATCAACTATAATGCTTCTTCGGGAGTGGTAAGTAATTTATCATTTTTCACCGGTAACCCTATATTAATTAATTTCTCTTTAGGCCTGCATAATTGGAGTCCGAACAAAATAATTTTATTTTTGGGTATTCGAAATAAATACTGTGCAATTTTCGATCGGCACAGAGAAAAATTGATTCGCCTACGGAACAAAAGTGTTTTAAAAATTGGAATAGAACATCGACTGGCATGGAAAGCGATATAATAGTTGAGGGCTTCAAAAGGAGTATAGAAATGCATGGCGTCAAATATCATCGCTTGATTGGAGATGGGGACAGTAGTGTTCACACAAAATTGCTAGAATAGAGACCATATGGAAATATGCTTATAGAAAAGGTAGAGTGTATAAATCATCTACTCAGAAATTTTTCCAAAAAAATACGAGAGCTATGTGGTGAGTAAAATGAAAATTATTATCATACATTGAAAATAAATATACTTCATTTTCAGATAAAAAACGAAGTAACTCAAAAAGTTTTGTGGTACCGGCAACCCTCAGGAATATTTTAGGAAAAAAATGCACTAAGATTGCGCACAGACATTACACATGCTACTAGGTATAGGATAGCTGAGAATAGTACATTTGATGAGAAAGTCAAGAGTCTGATACAAGATTTGAGGAACATTCCATCCCACGTATTTGGGGAGCACAAAGAATTCCAGTCCATTGGATACTTCAAATGTTCTCCTCGAAATGAAACCAATTTGGTTCATCTAATGAGAGAGTGTGGTCTGATGGAAGATGTAGAATTATGCATGAATCCCCTGATTCACAACGCAAACAGCCTCATTACAAATATGAATAATAATCTTGCCGAGCATTATAATAGTATAGTTTGTAAATTCGTGGGGGGAAAAGAATGAATTTCTCACTGAAGAGATCGTATGAAACAAGATGTAAGGCTGCTGCAATTTCTTTCAATAGTGAAAATTATTATTCAATCCTGAAAGATAAAAATATTCCAGTTGTCACCAAGAAATATACCGAGAAAAGAATTCGAAAAAGAAGACGAAAAAAAAAAAAGAACACACGTAGGCCAAAAAACAGAAAAACAGCGATACCTGATTCAGATTATGGCCATAATGCTACTTCCGAGCCCAACCTTCCTGAGGACCAATATGGAATAAAAAAAAAACAGTTTTTACAATCCCTCGAAAAGACAAGGAAGAAAATTGAAGAAATTGAACTGAAAACTAGAGGTCAATCCAACAATCCTCATTGGCTTCAAGAAAGGATACTACGGACTCACGGCATCACATTTCGGAGAAATTTGTAAAATGAGAAAAAAAACATCTTGCCCAAACAAAGTGAAACAACTTCTTCACAGTACATTCAAAGGTTCTGAAGCAACAAAATACGGGATAGAGAATGAACCGTTTGCTATAAGAGAATTCGAAAATCATTTTAACGTTAAGGTACGGTATGATATGATAATGGAACTTTAAAAAAATCTCATTGCGCATTTGTTTACAGATGGATCCATGCGGATTATTTGTGGATGAAGAGGAATTTTATCTTGGGGCCAGTCCCGATGGCTTAATAGGTACTGACTTCATAATTGAAGTGAAATGTCCAAAAAATATTTCTAAGATACATCCACTTGAAGGCGCAAAAATCAAATTATTGAAATTCTGCAGTTTGGATGAAAATAATGAAATGAATTTGAAAAAGAATCATAATTATTTTCACCAAATACAGGGCCAGCTTCACATAACAAAGCGGACAACATGTTATTTCATCATCTGGTCGCCATTTCCTAATTATTCCTATAATGACGCAAGAGGTAATATGTTTTTCTTGATAACTAATACATTTTCGCTCAGTCGTAAATGAAGCTATTTATTTATATTCGAAAATTATTACATTTTTGCAGGTTCATCGGGACGATTCCTTCTGAATCAACAATGTGGCACCAAAATTGAAATGTTATTACATGGACTGTCTTCTTCCAGAATTGGTAGATCCGCGTTTTCCAAGAAACATGGAGATCCGAAATCCCCAAGAAATTATTGAATCCTCCAAAAATAAAAATTATTGTCAACCTAACTTCTAAACACTCTTGTTTGATTTTTCAAAACCCTCTCATCACCCAAAGATATACTCATACATCAAAATAGCCCATATCAATGATCATCGATAAATTTGATATACCCACTATTGTAATTCTTATAAGTATATTGTAGAAATCGAAAATTGCGTTCTGAAAAGCGTGGATAATTTGCTGAACAAAAATAATCTTACCGACCAGAATAGTGAGAAATATATAATGAAAAATTTTCACTCCCCTTATTGGTGGCTGATCCAAAGTTTTTCTAATGGTGCCACAAAAAAATATGTTTTGAGAAATTGTAAGCCACTGTTTCAATGAAATGTTTTCAATGGAAACTCTCGGTCAGCAAAGTTTCGAAAAATTAAAAGTATAAATTACCCCCAAATGGAAGTGGATTTGAATTCTAAATATGGTGGCAAGAAGGTACCTCCATAGATATAATAATAGTTTCATTACCCACCATACAAAAATTACAATAAATAGGGCACTATTATTACAATAAATAATAAGGTGATATGCCGATAATAGCCTAACAAAAATATTTCTAGAAATAGAATAAATAAGGCGGGTTATTGACAGACTGGTTCAGATAACAGTGAAGTTTCTGTTCTTCCACCAGTGCCAAACTTAATGGAATCAATAATATATGACAGCGTAATATAGTGAAGTGTGAGAAAAGCAGAAAAGAGAACAATGGTAATTCCTGAAGCTTCCTCTGGAAATGTTCTTTGTCTATACTTTTTAGGCTCCTATAAAATTTTTTTTTTTCGTCATGTTGTTCTTGGATATATACATATCGAATTCGCAATATACTCGGCTATGATCCGATACTTGACTATTTTCCACTTCAGAACTTAAATTTGTAATTAAATCAATGAGAGTGATGTGATAGATGTATTTGATATTCTTGTAGGTTCATTAAAAATTGAATAAGTTTGAAATAGAACGGAACTGTTGGGTTACATTTGATGTCACGTCTAGCATATTTATGTTATCTTTTTTGCATTATGAATTCAATATTTGCGGTACGAGTAAAATAATTTTTTTTCTACGACCGTGCGATTTTACCCACTTTTTCATACGCATTTTAGTTTTGAAAGATACTTTAAAAACTAACTCGCTGGACCGGCTATTCTGACTCATTTGCAGAATATAATGAATTGTGTTTTTAACATTAACATTTATAATTATTAGTGGATTTTCATTGTATGATGAAATACAATATATATTTTCAATGTGCTTTTTGAATATTTATGCGGTAGTAGAAAAAATAATGTTCCTAATTCATGCGTAAAGTGTGTCTCTCCCGCACTGTTCGCACGAACTCAGCTTCGCTTCGGGTCAACGGAAGTCGCGTATCACTTTCCGCAATTATAAGGAAAATAACTAGGTATATCCAATTTGAAAAGGTAGGTGTCATCACTGACGTGGTAATTCATAAAATGCTTATATTCCAGAGATATTCCACAAATTCAATTCATTTATTCAAGCGTGTTTTTATTCAAAGTACTCCTCCTTCAAAAATGTAGAAATAAACTCGTGGAGTTATAATAAATATAACACGCTTATAAGCACAATAATTACCGATAATTTCAATGCACTTGTGTCCCAACGTGAAATCTGAGAAATCTCTACCCTCCGTCTATGACCATATCACTGAAAAGCGAGCGAGAACATGAAAAACGTATGTATTGAGGCATACTTGCTAACAGCACATGCCCGTCGCTTCGCGTAGTGAATATATCAAGCACGATAGAAGGAGGCGTCCTTTTGCAAGTGTGTCTGTGCTTGTTTCATAAGGCACGCCCATTAAACCCTCAGATATTTGTTGGTTAATGCAAATTTCGGGTTCGCTTGCATGTACGGAACGACCTTAACATTTGTCTTCTAAGCTAAGAATTATGGTATTGTGATGATCGATTATAACTCAAATCAGTGAAAAGAGATTGCCATAAAACCGACAGTCATTTACATTTCAACTAAACTTGCCAAACATTGTATTGGCTAGCGTGTACCACCAATTGCGTCATTGTTTTCTGTCATTGGGGTATTATTTGTCGCCCGTTTTAGTTTGTTTTGCAGTCGAATATATTATATAAACACTTTTTTTTCAAAGCTAAACTTCTCTTGGAATCATTACTTTCAAAGTAAGTACAATTAAATGTGTTTTATTCACAAATAATCTTCAAAATTTTTAACCTCACAATTGACATTCGTGACTATAATTCCGTACTACCGGGATATTAACACAATTATTCATAGTGTGGAAACCCTATTGAGAGAAAAAAATATTAACTAAATCTATAAATACATGTGAAAACATTCATAATATATTTTAATTCTTTTTTCGATTATGCCTGGAACTATTCTACACTCACAAGCACAATAATTTGTGTTGAACTTTTGCGAGTATTTTGAAAGGGAAAGAGCGAATGGTGGTCCTTTTTTACCACTTTCGTCTGTTCAAGAGGTAACAATTAAAACCACAAAAGAAATGTCATAACTTTTCTTTACTGTATTTTAGAGAGTTGCAGATGCACTTGAAATATCTCGAAAAACGGTGTACAAGATCAAAATAAGAAACGAAAATAAACCCATTCCATCAACTCCAGGAATAAGTAGGCGTCGTCTCAAAAAGAAAATAGCTAATTTACCTGAAGGACAGAAAATGGCAGTACGAAATACTTTGTACGATATGTATGAAAAAAGTGAGTATACCTCCTTATTACCTAGTGAGGGAAATGAAGATAATACTGATTGTTCATTCGATGGACGTGACACTGACTAGTGAGAAAAATTTCTGAACAAATATAACCGCTCTATTTTCATCAATCACAACTTCATCAGGAAAGTCATTGGATTTATGTATATTAGTTGAAAAGTCAAACTTTATGGACACATCAAGTTTTCTTTTTTATTTGAAACTTCACTTCGTATGAATTTTGACATGTACCTATATTTATTTGAATTTTTTTCTTCCAGAAAAACATGTTACCCTTCAATCCTTGAACGATGAACTGAAAAATAAGGAGATTGTTTCGATGTGCAAATCATCTTTGAATGTTTTACTGAAAGAGCTGGGATTCAAATTTAAAAAAGATGATAACACTGGTCTGCAAAAAAATTTTTTTTTTCTCCTTCTTGCTTTCATGCATGAATTCATCATATTTTGTGCTCTAAACACGGAATCTGACATACAATTAAGTACCACACGTAGATTTCCAATATAATATTTATTTAATTAACAAACAATATTATTAAAATACCAATTATCATAACGAAATGAAAAAATATTACGGTCTAAGTTTTACAGTGAAAAATCCTAAATTATAGTCACAAAATGAATATATATCGGTCAGTTATCTCATTATATGGTGAGAAAATTTGTTATTTTGTGGTTTTTTTCCTTTTCATCGTTTCTATTGGTGTTTCTCGGCGAATTGACCAACAGAAATCAGCAAGCATTGCTGCTGACCATTTCCCACTGTAGCGTTTTTCAATCTGCATTATATCCTGATGAAACCTTTCACCATGCTCATCTGATACGGCTCCCAGATTTCCAGGAAAGAAATCTAAATGAGAGTCCAAAAAATGAATCTTGAGTGACATATTGCATCCTAAAGCTTTATAAGCAGAAAGAAGCTTCCGAATGATTTGTCGGTAATTCTCACTTTTTGTATTCCCAAGAAAATTATGACAAACTTCTTTAAAAGCCACCCAAGCTTTTTTTTCTGCTTCGCTCAACTTCGAATCAAAAGCTTCATCTTTCATTAGCTCACGTATCTGCGGACCTACAAAAATTCCTTCCTTCAATTTTGCGTCACTGATTCGAGGAAATTTTGTTTTAAGATATTGAAAACCTGCACCATCTTTATTCATAGCTTTCACAAAGTTTTTCATGAGTCCCAACTTTATATGAAGTGGTGGCAGAAAAATTTTCTCACTTGGCACTAAAGGTTTCTGAGACACATTTTTAAGCCCAGGAGTTAAACTTTTTCTTAGTGGCCAAGTTTTTATTTTGTAATGTTTTTCTCTTGCGCGACTGTCCCACTCACAAAGAAAACAGCAAAACTTTGTGTATCCTCCTTGTAATCCAGTGAGTATAGCGACGACTTTCAAATCAGCACAAATATTCCATAAGTATTGGGAATATTCAATTTTTTCGAGTAATACCTCTAGGTTTACATAATTTTCCTTCATGTTTGTAGCATGTGCAACGAGCACAGATGGGTATTTATTACCATTATGGAGTAGAACGGCTTTTAAGCTTATTTTTGAAGCATCAATAAAAAGTCTCCATTCACTAGAATCTTCTGGAAAACTCAGTTCTTGAAGAAGCCCTGCAGCATCATTACAATATACCAAATCATCTTCTTTGGAAAAATAACTCGTAAAATCTTCTTGCCTCGTACGAAAATATGAAACTCTGGTACTTTTATCCAATAGATTCCACTGTTTTAATCTTGATCCAAGTAATTGCGCCTTAGATTTTGAAAGTCCCAAGTCTCTAACAAGATCATTTAAGTCACCTTGCTTAAGTAAATGAGGTTCTTTAGATGGACTGGAAGATCCAGACGAAGTGTATGAAGATGAAGATGTACCGGCAGAAAGAAAACTCGATTGAGATTGAAGACCAGAAATATTTTTATTTTCCACCTTCTCATTAATTGGTGGAATTGGAGGTAAAGTACCTTCACCACGAGGAATTGGTCTCTTTGCAGATGGGACGTTCGGGTATACAATCTTATTTTTATTTTTTTTCGAGAATCCTCGTGTTGATGTCATGCAAAAATAACAATCATTTTCATGATTCTGAGGCTCACTCCAAATCATTGGCATTGTAAACGGCATGGATTTGTGGCTTCCTTCAAGCCAACCTCTCAACGTTCTTGAGCAGCTATTGCAACATACTTTTGGCAACCAACTCTTATCTGCTCATCGATAGAAAATCCAAAATATAGCTTATAAGCTGTTTTAACAAGATCTGTCATGACATTTCGCTGTGTTTTTAGTACGAATTCCCCACAAATGTAGCAAAAACAGTCGGTAGAATTTTTACAAGTTCGAGGCATTTTATAACCTAAAATTACATATAATTTTATTGAAATAATTTTCAAACATCTATTTTATATTTATTGGCTCTGCTCATAAAAAAATACATAAACTACAAATAAAATACTCAAAACCAATATAGAGAACATGAACTTTATGCAAAACTTACCAAAATATTTGATACAAAATGTAAACAATTGAGAGACAAGTTTTCACTCAACTGTTGTGAAGTCACAGCGAATACTGCGCATGTGCGTTTGTAGCACCATTAAAATCACCTTCGGCACTTCCCTTCTTTCTCTTACAACTCGCTAAAACTTATTTTGTACATACACTATTTGTATATACACTGTTTATAACATTGACGCGCAAAAAAAATTAAAAAAAAACCCAAATTTTTGAAATTTAAAAAAATATTCATAGCAAAAAATCTAGACGTGATGGAAAAAATCGGCCAACGGGGATAGATTCAGAACATTTGAATCGTCATGTTTATGACAAAATTTTTTAAAGGAGGATTTCATTGCAGACCAGTGTAATCGAAGAGCTTTGATTGACAAGACTCATATTGTTTCACAAAGGGCATATTTTTTACGTAAATACCAAGACAACCGAGAAGTGTTTTTTTTAGAAGAAACATGGATTTGTTCTAGAGGAAATAAAACCAAGTCTTGGCAGGATGATAATGTCAAAAGTGTACGCAAACCCGAAGGATTTATTGTTGTGCATGCTGGTTCTGCAAAAGGGTTTGTTACAGAAGCCAGTTTATTGTTCTGTTCGAAAGCTTTGATTCTAGATTATCATGGAGAAATGAATAGTACAATGTTCACCAAGTGGATCACTTCACAGTTAATTCCCAGTTTGGAAGAGCCATCTTTGATAATAATGCAAAATGCACCATACCACAGTGAAATTTTGAATAAACAGCCTAGAACTTCTTCACGAAAATCGGAAATTGTTTGTTGGCTACTGTAAAATAATATTGATTTTGATGAGAAATTAACAAAACCAGAGTTATTGCAATTTGCTAAGATGAACCGAAAGCAAAACATATATTATAGATGAACTGGTACGAGAACATTGGGCATGAAGTATTAACATTACCACCTTCTCACCCAGACTTTAATGCTATTGAATTAATTTGGGCTAATTGTAAGACATACTACAACAATCATATTGGCAGAGATGGATACAGTGATGAAAAAGTATTGGGTATGTGAAATGAAGCATTAGAGAAGTGCAACACTGAATCCTGGGCAAAATGTGTTAAATACACCGAATCGCTCATTGAAAAATGGTATGAACGAGAAAAGCTCCTTTGAGATAGAGTAATTTAGATATGGTTATTGGTCCCAGTATTAAAAACATTGGTGTCAGTTCTGAATCAGAAAGTCATTAAATATATTAATTTTGTTTTTACTTTCATAAATGGTACATAGTTCTACATGCTCGCATTTCATAAATAAATGTATGAATATATTTTTTGTTAATCATGTATTTCATTATCAAATATATGTCAACTGGTGTTTTTTATTTCTTAGATATTTATTTATTTATCATCATACAGTAGGCCCTTGCATCCATGCACGAATAGGTAATTGAAAAAGTTTGAATACCTAAGTCTAGAAGATTCCTTTTCTAAGTTTTAGTCATGAAAGTATATGTTTATTGTACATAAGAACAATTTCTTGTTGACAAACACAGTTGAATTATGAAATATAATAATAAATTAATAACATGTAATATCACAGCTACAAAATATTCAAAATTCTAAAGTACTAAAATACGAAAATATAGCCGACTAAAAGCAGTGCAGGCGTGTAGGTGTATACATAATGAATAATCATGGCTTAAAAAAGACATGTTATCAAATATTTAGTGAAACATTAGAATGTGTCGTCATAAAACTCTGCCATGTTTGAATGGAAACTCATACAGTAGGGACGTCAGAAGTTTGTAGTATACTCACTGCCTCCATGTTTTATTATCCCACCAAACCTGGTGTCACTGGATTCGTAATAATTGGAAAACACCGTGTGCTAGGAATCGCACGTTAAAAGGTAAGACCTCGTTAATCCCTGGCTCGCACAAGTTTAGACAACTGAGGGCTGCCTTTCGTAAGGGGGCGACAGCTGGTTAACGGAAAAAACAATTTTAAAGATTCATTCCTTTTCGCCTTTGTATCTCCAGCAATATTTTTTAAATTTGAAACATTGAATATGCTCACTGAACGACACTTTTTGACATATTTGGAAAATAAAGGAAAAAAGGAAAGGAGAAAAGAAAGGTGTACCCATGAGTGTGTCACACGGTATTATGTTGGAACTAAAAAAACACTCTCATTGTCGGTGGTTCGCCATTACTATGAATTTGAAAATGTTAATTCAGTAATTAATTATCCTATCTTATTACCTACACGTTGTAATTTTATCGGGATATTAGCCACGGCATTTTACATTTAGACGTCATTTGGATTAAACGTCTCGACTTATAAAGTTGAAAAGTTATAATAATCGAACTGTACTCGATTATTTGCAGACACAATACTGTAGCAATAATATTAGTCTTTGTCGATTAAATTTCCACCGAATAACACTAAAAAAAAACTTTCGACATTAATCGCTAAAAAACACATTGGGCCTTATGAATAAACCTTGATCAAATGCTTTTACTAGTATTTCTCGAAACAGTCATCCATTAATATAGGTTTGTCTCTCTCATAACTTATAACTGAACAAAATGGATAGGTCTGTTTCAAGAAATCTAAGTAAAAGCATTTGCTCAAGCTTTATGTCAGAAGTTACCCTAGAGAAAAACATGATAATAATAATAATTCTCCTCTTTCGTTTCTCTTCCACATGCATTCATCATAACTCCTTTTACTTCATAAGAATGATATGTTGAGAGAAAAACTTTCCTATTCCCTGAATAAATGGTTTATATGTATATATTCCAAGTTATTCCTAAGACTGATGATGTGCAATAGTATGAATTGAAAAAGTGCATATAGGTATTAGTGCTATGAGCATTTTTGTTAACCATTTCAGTGGAGTTCAACTAAGAATAACTCTAACACTCGTATTCATAGAAAAGTCCCTTTCTCAGCTGATATGACGGATGTAAATTGAATAATATCGACAAGTATTAATTTCCCAAATATTTTCTACTACAAACAATTAAACATGTTATAATAAACCTTCAACGTTTCATTGAAATTAACTATTCCTCCACTCGGTGACAACTCGACGACTTCGAAACATCTCTAGCTTTTCCAGACACTTACTAAATCCATTTGAAAATTTAACTGAGTTCTCAACCCCATTTGATTTTTAGGCTAGGCGCATATTGAGAAGCTTCGAAAACTTTGCATAAGTCATATACAGTTCGATTATTTTATCTTTACCCGTGCGTCATCGATGTTATGCATATTGTTACGAACCTGGTAGTAGATAGAAAGATCATGAATCCTTCTGTTTGCCTTCTAGAAACCCATTAGAATGTACTAGAATCATTAAAGTTCATTCGAGAACTTAGTATGGAATGTTCTGTTGAAAGTTCTATAGCTTCTAGAATAATGTTATCCTATAAATACGATCACATTTGACGACAAGTTGGGAAGTTTTTGAGTTTTGTTTACTTTTTAACATTTGACTGTTGTAACGTTACCAAGTGAAGTTTGAAGTATTTATTTGAACTGCAAAGTGTCAAACAATGTTGTCAGTTGTATTATTTGTTCTGTAACAATAAAGGCGAGTTTATAAGTAAGTGTACCACTTATTGAACTTGAAAAACGCAACATTTGGTGACAGCGGTGGGATAAGTGGTACTGAAGAAAGAAGAGTGAAGCAGATTTACAGTATTTAATGGTGAATACTCGAGCACAGAATTACGACGAGATGGCGACGTTAGGCATAATCCAGTTTTTGAAGCAACAAGAAGCTAAAAGAAAACAAGAGCAAGAGGAACAAGAAGCTAAAAGAAAACAAGAGCAAGAGGAACAAGAAGCTAGAAGAAGACAAGAACAAAAGGACCAAGAAACTAGAAGAAGACAAGAACAAGAGGAGCAAGAGGCGCGGTTAGTCCAACGGTTACAACAGCAGCATGTCGATCTCCTGCAACAGTTTAGTCACAGCCAACAGTGCTTCCAGACTGAAATCACCGAAATAGTCAAGGAAGTTAAAGGGGAGGTCCGGGAGGTCAGAGATGAAGTCCAGGAAGTCAGAGGAAGAGTCCAGGACGTCGAAATTGAACTGTCCAAAATGAATGAACGGGTGGCACAAGAAGTAAACAAGAAATTCAACGAAGAAGTGGATAGGATCAAGGAGAGGATAGAAACAATACACCTTCCACACAAGCGGGCACCCACTGAGGAAATTTCTTCCACCAGTGAAAGGCAATTTTCACTGACATATCCAAGGCCTGCTCAAGCAAAAATTTTGAAGCCTCCAACATTTGATGGGCAATCTTCGTGGTCTATGTATCGACGTCAATTTGAGGCGGCAGCAAACGCAAACGGCTGGTCCGATGAAGAAAAGGCCACTTCACTAGTCCTGTGTCTGCGAGGCCAAGCGTCAGAGATATTGCAGAATATCCCCGAGAATAAGCAGAAGGAGTATTCTAGAATCGTGGAAGCTTTAGAGATAAGATATGGACAGCAGTATCTTAAACAAGTGTTCCAGAGTCAGCTAAAGAGTCGATCCCAAAAACCAAACGAATCACTGCAGGAATATGGAGCAGATGTGGAGCGACTCATTGATTTGGCCTATCCACAAGCACCGAAAGAGTTCATAGAACAAATTGGAGTGCAAACCTTCATCGACGGCCTAAGAGATCCTGACATGCAGCAAGCCCTTCGACTAGGACATCTTCAGACCATAAGCGGGCTACTAATAGCATCATTGGAGTTCGAAGCGGCTAAAAATGCATCAAGAAATACGAGATCCAAGTTACGAGAAGTCAAATTTATCGAAGATTCTTCTGCGAGCGAGGCGCTGTTGAATAAGTTATTGGACTCCATATCGGCATTGGGTAAACAAATGACTTCTGAAGAAAATAAAAGGAGGCGCTGCTATAGCTGCGGAAAAACTGGTCATCTACAAAGAAGCTGCTGGGAAAGATCAAGGTCCAGAAGTCCAATGAGGGTAAGGACGACATCTACAAGCAATGAAGCGAGATCGAGATCCCCAAGCCCAAGAAAGGAACAACGTGGTCGTTTTATCAGAGGAGGCTACAGGAGGTCACCCACACCAGAAGGGAGACCTCGAACGCCTGAAAGAAGACTCTCTTCCAACCAGGAAACGAGAATTTGAGTGTTCAAAGCCCCAAGATTCCTATCTCGACGTTGAAGAGAAATGGACAAAGTCTACTAGTCCAAGGCCAATTAGAAGATCGAAGATGCACCTCCACTATAGATACAGGAGCTTCCAGATCAGTTGTTCGTCCAGACCTCATACAAAAATCTGTAAAGCCGATAAAGAGGAATATGGTTTTGGAAACAGCTACGGGACAAACCTCACCAATCATAGGAGAGACGCTTGTACGCATCCAGATAGGCCCCATTACCATGGAACATTTTATGTTGGTTGCAGACATAAAGCATGAATGTGTTTTGGGTCTAGATATCCTGGAGAAGAACGACTTCATCCTTAATGTCAGAAAGAAAATATTGCGGATCGGCAATGAAGAAATCTTCTTGAGCAGATACGAAGAAAAACTCCAACCAATGAAGATTTATGTTGAGGAAGACATCCATATTCCGAAAAACTCCGAAACCATTGTTATGGCCAGACTGGAAGGTGAACCTGGGGATTTGAGCACTGGAATAATTGAAAACAATGAATACCGTAACGATGGACTTCTAATTAATTGCCCGATGTCTTGTGAACACGGAACAACAAATTCCTATCAGGGTTGCCAATACTACAGATATCAAAGTTTTCCTGAGGAAAATCGACCAATTGGGCATCTGCAAACCCGTCACTCGAGTCATCAATTGTGAAAACCAAACTCGAACACTTCGAAGAAAAACTACCAACATCGATCAGAGAACAATCGACAAAATGATGGAATCCACAGAACACCTATCTCTGGAAGAAAAGCAGAAGGTCAAAGAGTTTCTCGATAGTCATGGAGACATCTTCTCGACAGAAACTTCAACGGGACGTACCAATCTAGTCCAACACCGAATCAACACCTGCGACGCCCAACCAATCCGACAAGCTCCAAGGAGACTACCATTTGCCAAACAGAGAGAGGTAGTCAACATGATCAACGACATGCTGAAGGACGACGTAATTGAAGAATCCACAAGCCCGTGGTCCTCACCGGTAGTCTTAGTAACTAAAAAGGATGGATCAACCCGATTTTGCGTGGACTATCGACGATTGAATGACGTCACCATGAAGGACAGCTATCCACTACCAAGAGTCGATGACACGCTTAACACACTATCTGGTTCAAAATGGTTTTCAACGGTGGATTTGAAAAGCGGTTACTGGCAAGTGGAAGTCCATCCCGATGACAGAGACAAGACAGCATTCTCTGCCGGACACGGGCTGTACCAATTCAAAGTTCTTCCGTTTGGATTATGTAACGCTCCTGCCACCTTTAAACGACTTATGGAACTAGTACTAAGGGGTTTGACATGGAAAACCTGCCTTGTCTACTTGGATGACGTAATGGTAATGGGAAAGACGTTTGACGAACATTTGAAAAATTTGGAAGAAGTATTTTTGAGGTTAGAAAACGCCAACCTACAGCTCAATCCAAAAAAATGCTGTTTATTTAAAAAGGAAGTTAATTTCTTAGGCCATGTCATCTCGGCCGAAGGAATCAAGACCGATTCTGCGAAAATCGAGGCTGTTAGGAGTTGGCCACGTCCCAGAGACAAACACGAAGTAAGAAGTTTCTTGGGACTATGTACTTACTATCGAAAATTTGTACAGGATTTTGGAAAAATCGCCAAGCCACTCCATCGCTTGACTGAGAACAACGTTCAGTTTGATTGGAGTTCTGATTGTCAGCAGTCATTCACTAAATTGAAGAAGAAATTAACAACTGCACCTATTTTAGCTTATCCACAAGAGAAAGGCACTTTCATTTTGGACTGTGATGCGTCTCAGCATGGTATTGGATCTGTTTTATCTCAGGAACAGGATGGCGAAGAGAAAGTTATAGCCTACTATAGTAAAACTCTGGGCAAAGCCGAAAAGAACTACTGTGTTACGAGAAAGGAACTTTTATCGATAGTCAAAGCCATTGAACATTTTCACACCTACCTCTATGGCAGACGTTTTCTCGTGAGGACTGATCACAGCGCTCTGCAGTGGATAATGAACTTCAAGAAGCCTGAGGGTCAGGTTGCCAGATGGATAGAAAGACTCCAACAATATGACTTCAAAATAATTCATCGTAGGGGCAGGAAACACAGCAATGCAGACACCTTATCAAGACGTCCATGCTTGGAGCAGGAATGCCGGTATTGTCAGAAACTTAAAAACAAAGAGGCCAACTTCTACAATGAAGAGCAGTGCAAGGAAATTTTGCAAGCCACTACCGTGAGAGTCGAGTCCGAAGAATCTGATTTATGGACAACAGAAGAAATGAGAAAAAGTCAGAAGAAAGATAACAATCTGAAGTTAGTCCTAAGCTGGCTAAAAAATGGAGTAAGACCCGAGTGGCAGGAAATATCCAAGTTTGGTGCAGTTGCCAAAGGATACTGGGCTCAGTGGGATTCCCTATGTCTTCGTGATGGCCTATTGCATCGCAGACGGGAGAGCCCAGATGGAGCAACCGTGGTGTACCAATTGGTGCTGCCAAAGGTTCATGTCAAAGATGTGCTTGAACAACTTCATAGTAGTCGTGCAGGTGGACACTTCGGAATCAAGAGGACCCTAGCTAGAGTTCGAGATCGATTCTATTGGGTGAATTGCCGTCGAGATGTTGAAGAATGGTGTAAGAGATGTGTTCTATGTTCTTCAAAGAAGGGACCGAAAGCCAGAAGTCAAGGGAAAATGGCCCAGTATCTTTCTGGTGAACCATTCGAAAGAGTAGCAGTTGACATTCTGGGGCCGTTTCCTGTTACTGAGCATGGAAATAAATACTTGATGGTAGCCATGGACTATTTTTCCAAATGGCCCGAAGTTGTGCCCATTCCAAACCAGGAGGCAAAGACAGTTGCAAAGGCCTTCCTAGAAAATGTGATAGCCAGACATGGAGTTCCGCTAGAATTACATTCAGATCAAGGAAGAAACTTCGAGAAAATCCGAGTTATGGCAGGAAATGATGAACATTTTAGGCGTGAAGAAAACTCGCACAACAGCCTTACATCCACAATCAGATGGAATGGTTGAACGACATAATAAAACCATCAGCCAGTATCTGTCGATGTTCATCTCCAAGAATCAAAAGGATTGGGATGAGTTGGTGCCACTATTTCTCCTATCGTATCGAAGTGCCCAGCATGAGTCCACCGGATATACCCCTTCAATGTTAATCACTGGGAGAGAAATGAAACTGCTAATCGATCTGTTATTTGGAATGCCATCCGCCAGGAATGTAGATGAGGACAAAGTTCTTCCAGAATTTGTCAAAGCATTGCGAGAAAGACTGGATCGAGTGCATGAATTCTGCAGACATCGTCTTCAAATCACCAGTGACAAGATGAAGAAGAGATTTGACAGGAATACTCCAGGGACTATGTTTGAGCCAGGTGATGCTGTTTGGCTGTACCAACCTCAAAGAAAGAAAGGACTATGTCCCAAGCTACAGAGGAACTGGACTGGCCCTTATGTCGTCGTAAAGAAAATTAACGATTTGGTGTACCGCATCCAGCTTACCCCAAGGAGCAAACCCAAAGTTGTTCACGTGGAGAGGTTAGCAGAATACCGAGGCCACGACCCTCCAAATTGGTTCCAGCGAGGCAATCAAGATGGAGATGATGTTATCCGGGACGGAATAACCTAGAAGAGGAGGCAGTGTTACGAACCTGGTAGTAGATAGAAAGATCATGAATCCTTCTGTTTGCCTTCTAGAAACCCATTAGAATGTACTAGAATCATTATAGTTTATTCGAGAACTTAGTATGGAATGTTCTGTTGAAAGTTCTATAGCTTCTAGAATAATGTTATCCTATAAATACGATCACATTTGACAAGTTGGGAAGTTTTTGAGTTTTGTTTACTTTTTAACATTTGACTGTTGTAACGTTACCAAGTGAAGTTTGAAGTATTTATTTGAACTGCAAAATGTCAAACAATGTTGTCAGTTGTATTATTTGTTCTGTGACAATAAAGGCGAGTTTATAAGTAAGTGTACCACTTATTGAACTTAAAAAACGCAACAATATGAAGTAAGTCGAGACGTTTTAGTCGAAATAACGTTTATATGTAGAAGACCGTGGCCAATATCCCGATAAAATAACAACTTGTAGGTAACAATGAATTACTAAATTATCATTTTCAAATTCATGGGAAAGGCGAACCACCAGACAATGAGAGTTTTTTTTAGTTCCAAAAAAATACCGTGTGACACACACTCATGTGTACACCCCCCTTTTCTCCTTTCCTTTTTTCCTTCATTTTCCAAATGTCAAAAGGTGCCGTCCAGGGAGCATATTCAATGTTTCAAATTTCAAAATTATTGCTGGAGAAACAATGGGGAAAATTAATGAATTTGTTTAAAATTGTTATTTCCGTTAACCAGCTGTCGTCCCCTTACGAATGGCAGCCCTTGTGCGAGCCAAGGATTAACGAGGTCTTACGTTTTAACGTGCGATTCCTAGCATACGGTGTATTCCAATTATTACAAATCCAGTGACACCAGGTTTGATAGGATAATGAAACATGGAGGCAAAGATAGAAACTTTTGACCCCCTACTGTATTCTAATTTCAGTCACACCCATATAAGGAAGTTGTTTTATCCATACCTCCGCAGCCGATTGACACAAATCCATCAAATCCTAACTTTATCCACATTAATGCAATTTCTGTAGATGTAAGAGTTTATGAAAAATTTTGTTAAGAAAACTAGGTTGTAGTGCAATAATTGATATCAAAAAATGAGTGTTCATTCAAACATGACTAAAAGGAATCTTCTAGACTTTCAGGTATTCAAAATTTTTCAATTACCTATTCGTGCATGGATGCAATGGCCAGGCAAAATAGACCGGCAATTCACAATGATTACAAACATTTCTTTAGCACCGTCATATGTTGATGTATCCAGTAAAGACTCAATATAAAAATTTGCACAAAAATCCGGGGACCAGAAATCAGGCAAATTCGTATAAAACGTTAATTAGCAATAATATCTCCTTGGGCAAAATTGCAAACATTGAGCAAATTGTAGATGTATCAAAAAACTTCTTTTCTACATTCCTCTTGAAATTTTCACCTGCAATTTTCAACTGGAAATACGAATAATACTTAAATACGTTGTAATTAGCGCTAATTACGATAACAAAATGGCAAACATTGTGCAAATTTGTGGTAAATGATGGTACAGTCACTTCTAAAATGCTTTGAATTTGCACACTTGTCATGCGTACGGAACATCTAAAAACATGGATAACGCTAAAAACAGTCTCAGGGGCAGAGTTTCAGAAGTCACAAAATTGCAAACATCATTTTCGTGTTTTGCAAACTTTGCTGGTATAATTTCAAGTCGCCATTTGCACTCTTTTCAGTATCCCGGAAGATAGCAGGAATGAACAGTATCTTCAGATTAAATGTTTGCAAATGCCACAAAATCACAAACTTTGTGCATTTTTTCCTTAAAGTTCTGCTATGGCAAACAAGTCCATGTATAATTTTGCAACCCTATAAAATGTTGGGAAATAGAATATTATCAATTCGATTTTCGCGGGTGACACAAAATTCCAAACTTTGTGCAATTTTTTCCCAAAGTTCTGGTATGGCAAACAAGGCTACTTATAAAGGACCCCGCAAAATCCTTATGGAATTTGGGTCTCGGAGAATTTTTTTGAATTTTTGATATGATGTAGTCCATGTAATTCTCAACCAATGTTAACATTGCGCCAACCCCAAAAAAGAACAGTTTTGCCGCTAGGTGTCGTTAAAATCACCCCTTTCTCATAATAGACTGTTTATTTTCGAAACCGGGAACGACATTTTCACCTGTTTCATTGTAGATAATGTTGATTATCCCCCCTTCCCCCCGAGGGGTACAAAACAAAAAAATTTCGGTGGATTTTTACTTTAACGCCCCCTAGCATCAAAACTACCCATGTTTGAGTTTTTTCACCTAGTTAATTCCTATTCACAGTAACATAAACTGCATCTTAAAAATTTAGAAAAATCCAGCGAAATTATTTTGACATCGGGAGAGGGGGGAAAATCATGAAGAAGTGCAATTTCCCTGATTCAGGCTTATTCAAACATCCGACGATGCATTTCAGAATAATCCAGATAGATTTTTTTGCGTTTCATAATAGGTGGTGGGGGGAAAAGGGGAGATGAATAATTTTTTTATAAAAGAGCACAATCTTATGCAACATTAGCTACAATGAAACTGGTGGAAAGGTTGTTCTCGGTCTTGAAAATAAATAGTCAATTCTTAGCAAGGGGTGATTTTAATGCCCCCTAGCACCAAAACTATCCATTTTTTGGGTTTATCACCTGATCAATTTCTATTCACAATAACATGAACTGCATCATATAAAAAAATTCAGAAAAATCCACCGATTTTTTTTTGTTTTGTACCCCTCTGGGAGAGGGGGGATAATCATGAAAAAGTGCAATTTCCCTAATTCAAGCATGTTCAATCATCTGACGATGCATTTAAAAGTAATCCAGATATCCTTTTTTGTATTTCATAATATGTGGTGGGGGGAAGAGGGAGGGGGGTGAAGATTTTTTTTATAAAAGAGCATAATCATATGCAACATTATCTACAATGAAACAGGTGAAAATGTCGTTCCCGGTTTCAAAAAGAAATAGTCTATTCTGAGAAAGGGTTGATTTTAACGACCCCTAGCGGCAAAACTGTTCATTTTTTGGGGTTGGCGCAATGGTAACATTGGTTGAGAATTACATGGACTACATCATATCAAAAATTCGAAAAAATCCACCGAGACCCAAATTCCATAAGGATTTTGCGGGGTCCTTTGCAACCCTATAAACCGTCGGAAAAACAGGTCAATAGAATATTATCAATTAAAATTATTTTGGCGGAAGATAAAAAATTCCAAACTTTGTGCAATTTTTTCTCAAGGTTCTGGAATGGCAAACAAGTCCACCTATGAATTTGCAACCCTATGAACCTTTGGGAAAGCAGTGCAATGGAATATTGTCGATTGAATTTCAAACTTTGTGCAATTTTTTCCCACACTTCTTCGGCAAACCCTCCCCGTCCGGCTTTCCGAGTCAATCGCCGTGATCACCCTTCCGTTCGCCTCGGACTAGACGAAGCGATTCTATGTTTGTTCTATTTTGGAATTTTCTTCCCTTGTCAAATTCTTCTCTCGTGTTTAAAAAGAAAGTATGTTAGATTATATCCCAAATTATATCCCAAATGACATCAACACAAGCACCATCACATATATAAACAATTTAATAAAGTTACAAACTCGAAAACAACACGTTATACAAATTATTATGTAATCGTTTGACATGGCTCGTATTTATTCATTGACTTGATATCGCTTGACAAGGCTCGTATTTATTCATTGACTTGATTGACAAGACGAATTAATACCTAGACGTGTCTGCGACGACCTGATCTGTGACTATCTACGGTGACAGGTCTCCCAGTCAGTGGCGGAGATCTTATAGGGCTAGGTGCTAACACGGCCATCCTGAGATTGGGACGCTCTCGGCCCAACAAGCTCGGCTTCATCTTGACTTTTCTAATTGTCATTCGAAACTTCGTCATTCTGCAAAGAGGCAAATTTTATATTTGAAATCCCAACGCAAACATATCATGCAATTCAGATGTCAGCTAGCTATACCCCAAAGGCCTGAGTGTCAACCCACCTTGCCAGAAGGCCTAGGTGTCATCATACCTTGCCAAAAGGCCTAGGTGTCAACTCACCTTGCCAGAAAGGCCGGGGTGTAAACCCACCTCACCAGAAGGCTGAGGTGTGAACTCACCTTGCCAGAAGGCTGAGGTGTAAACCCACCTTGCCATACGGCCGGGGTATAAACCCACCTTGCCATACGGCCGAACCTTGCCATACGGCCGAGGTATAAACCCACCTTGCCATACGGCCGAGGTGTAAACCCACCTTGCCATACGGCCGAACCTTGCCATACGGCCGAAGTGTAAACCCACCTTGCCATACGGCCGAGGTGTAAACCCACCTTGCCATACGGCTGAGGTGTAAATTTCATATGACATGTTATGCTAATACGGCCTGGTTCTAGATAGTACAAGAAGAAAATGATGATAATAATGCTTACCTCAGTATTATTATCATCGTCCTTAATATAGTTTTCCAAAATATCTGAACAATCCTCTGGTGACCATTCCTTAGCCCAAAGGCGCATTTGTCTGGAAGCAGCTGCCGTCGTCTTAGTGGCCTCTGCAACATTGCCGACTTTGCGAAGCTCGTACCTGTTATGTGGCAAAACATTTGTCACCTTGTAGGGTCCTCTCCAGCCCGATTCTAATTTCTTCGGTTTCAGAGAATCTCTTGAAATCAATACGTAGTCATCGACGTTGAAAGATTTCCGTACTGCTGAAAGCTTCTTCTTAGCATACGCTTCTTGGGAAACTGCATTTATTTGTATGCGTGTTTTTTAAAAAGTGTCTTCATTTTTCGCGGTAAACATCAGCCAAGGGGAGTTTGTCTTCTGAAGCATTGTCAATAATACGTTTTATCTCCGGTAATCTATTATCACAACCAAACAATGTTTGAAGAGGGGTTCTTTTTGTTGTTTTGTGAACCGTTGAATTGACTATGAGCTGGATACGGGATACCATGGAGCTCCATTCTTCTGTTACGTCGGCTTGTACACGTAATAAATTCACAAGAAAACTCATGTATCTCTCTACTTGGCCATTGGCTTGATGCATATAAGGTGTGACGAAATGCCAATCGATGTACCATTCTGCCAAGAGGGCATGATCCTTCATAGCTTTCAATGAGGTACCATTATCAGTTACGACTCGGGATGGTGTACCAACCAAAAATATAATATCTTGTAAACAGTCTGCCATGTTTTCTGTTTTCAGACTTTCAACTGCATAAAGAAACGTGTATTTGGAAAAGGCATCTACTGCTACGAAAACATGAGTGAAGCCATTGTCGGTTTTCGGTAAGGGACCAAAACAGTCGATGTGGATGGTGTGGAATGCAGTGTCAACTTTTTGAATCGAGTGAACGTCGCTGAGAGCTCTCTCTTAGATATGAGTTTTCGAGTGAGGCAGGTTAAACAAGACTGAATGTACTTCTTAACAAATTGATTCATTTTAGGGAACCAAAAATGTGAGGAAATACTCGAAATCGTTTTTTCTAGTCCGATATGTGCTTGCCCATCTACTAAAGCATGAGGGTGCGTTTTTTGGTACAAAATATTGTGTTAGTTTTTCCGAATTGATTTCGCTCAAATGACATAAGGTGCTGCCAATAACACAGAATTGCTTTTTATCTAGTTCTCCATTGGCTAATTTCTCTTTCAATTATATAGTTTCGCTGTCCGAACTTTGTTTTACAAATAACCAACCGTTAGGCATCAAATTTTCGTTTTCTGTATCTTCTTCATCAAGGGGAGCCTCAGAAATCAGATTTACTTCAACAGATTTGGTGTGGTCTATTTCAACAGTGTTTGGTGGGTTACGGCTCAAGTAGTCCACATAGCCCATTTGATTTCCGGGCTTATGCTCAATTGTAAAATAAAAATCTTGGAGGTACACCCACCACCGACTCACTCGTGGTACTAGATCGCGTTTGTGTTGAGAGCTTTTCAGTGCATTACAATCTGTCACCAATTTGAACGGTGCACCGACAAAGTAATGCCTGAAATGTTTTAAAGCACATACTACCGCCAGAGTCTCTAACTCATAAGAATGGTATCGAGATTCAGCGTCAGAAGTGGCCTTACTGAAGTAGGCAACAACCTTTTTTCGACCATCATGAATTTGTATGACTATAGCTCCAAGGCCACGGCTACTAGCGTCCGTATGAAGTTCAAGTGGAAGACTTGGGATAAAAATGACTAAAACAGGTTCATTGGACAAAATATTCAAAACGTACTGAAATGCTTTGTTATGTTCCTCGGACCAGTCCCAAGAGGCGTTATTCTTAAGTAAGTTAGATAACACTCGTGTTTTAACGGAGAATTCGGGTAACCATTTGCGAAAATAGCCAGCCAGACCGAGGAACTGGCATACTCCTCTCACATTCGTTGGAGTATGCATAGCTTTCAAAACATCTGCATTGTATGGACTTGGTTTCACGCTACCGTTGGATATGACTCTTCCTAAATATTTCACTTGTTCTCGTAGAAAGGCACATTTCTTAATATTCACGGAAAACCCGTGATACCTCAAAGTATTTAACACTAACCTTAAGTTTTTGAGACCTTCTTGTTTTGTCAATGACAGTAAAAGAATATCATCCATGTACACCAGTGCAATACCCTTCTGGATTTCATCACGCAAAGAAATGTTAATCGCTCGTTGAAAGATAGAGGGCGCATTTGTCACGCCAAATGGCATACGTAAATATTTGTACTGGCCCTCTGGAGTGACAAAAGCTAGTTTTTCTACCGATTCTGGGTGTACTTTTATTTGGTGAAATCCAGCGGCCATGTCAAGGGTGGTGAAAGATTGACTAGTAGTCAAACAGTCGATCTGGTCATCAATCAAGGGAAGCGGAAAACGATCTTTGACCGTTATACGATTTAAAGCCCTGAAGTCACATACTAAGCGATATTCACCGCTTTTCTCTTTAACTAGAAAGGCCGGACTAGCATAAGGAGATTGTGACGGTCTTATTATATTATTTTCTATCAAGTCATCAATGGTATTGTGCATTATTTCCCTTTCAGCAATTGAAAGACGATAAGGGCAGTATTTAATTTCTTTGTCTGATGTTAGGCGAATTTTGAATTCACCAGTAGTGATAAGAGACGGAACTTTGTTACCACTTGTAACTATATCCTTGAATTCGTCTAATAACTTCTCTATTGAATCAGGAAAGTAAAATTTTAAAGTGGGAATGTTTCGATTATATTTCAGCATCATTCCAGGAATGCTCAAGAAATCTAAACCAATTATTGCATCACAAGGGATTGCATCATCAGGGACAATATGCATTTTGAGTACAAATTTGCAGACGTTTAATAGTACTGTAACATCAATGACGTATTTCGATAAGATTAGGTTGTTCCCCACTCCTTTAATAAGAGTTTCCTCTGGAGATTTGGGAGACAACATTTTTTTTATAACAATTTCGCGCATTAAAGAGACCTGTGCGCCGGTATCTAGTAAAACATCATAGTTTTCACCATCAATATTGAGAGGATATAAGCTTAAATTATGTCCAACATTATCGTGATGAGGACGGTGACAAACATTTACTCGTGAAAAATTATTGTCATTTCAAATTTTCAATTTTGTGACCTGATTCCTTACAAAAATCACAAGTATTGCTTGTACCTGGTAAAGATTCTTCCCTCTCGCGTTTAATACCTTGCCCCAGTCGCTCTGAGCCACGTTCGAAATTTCGTACGGGGCACAGGGATCTGGGGTGCCCAAATTGGCCACACTTAAAGCACTTCAAATTATTTTTCACAGCTCTTAAAGATTCGTCTTTGAATGGTACAGACGGTATGAATGTATTTTAATATGTTGGTTTCATTTGCACATGTGATAATTGAGCTATCAAAGAAGTAGCAGATAGATGGCTGACCTGCGTCATTTGAGCTTGCAATGAAATATCTATACCAAAACATATCAAACTGACAATTTGTTCCTGAGTAAATGAAACACCCAGAGCATTTATTTTTTGCTATTTCATACGGGCATAAAATCCATAAGTTGGACATCCACTGGATTCATAAAAAACAGCCTCATGCATCAATTTGCCAAAATTCAAAGTGCCAATAAATCTTTCGCACAAATCCTTCTTAAAATTTGCCCAAAAACGACGGCCATCAACAGGGCTCCAACAACTAAACCACTCACCTTCCTCCCCTTCCAGGCATCCTGATATGCGAGCCATGATATTGTTATCATTCCATTCAAAATCCGAAACCATAGCAGAAATTTCATCGGTCCATTTTTGCGGATCGTCTCTATCAGGTAAAAATTTTGGTAAATTAATTAAATCAATCGATGTATTTGGTCGACCATCTGCACGTTCCAAAAATCCACGAAGTAAATTTTACAAAGTAGAACTGACGTCAATGTTTCTGTTTTCTCCAGCCACAGTGTTTTTCTCCATGATGAAAAACTGTAGGATGGAAACAAAAGTCTGGAAGATCTGTCACGGTTCGAGCGGACGTGAGTTTTCGTGGGTAAATCGCACTTCTGATGTTAGATTATATCCCAAATGACATCAACACAAGCACCATCACATATATAAACAATTTAATAAAGTTACAAACTCGAAAACAACACGTTATACAAATTATTATGTAATCGCTTGACATGGCTCGTATTTATTCATTGACTTGATATCGCTTGACAAGGCTCGTATTTATTCATTGACTTGATTGACAAGACGAATTAATACCTGGACGTGTCTGCGACGACCTGATCTGTGACTATCTACGGTGACAGGTCTTCTAGTCAGTGGCGGAGATCTTATAGGGCTAGGTGCCAACACCCATGCTGACGATTTTTGGCACAAAGGTAAAGTAATGATAGTATTTTAAGAAAAAAAATTGTTCTGCACGCAGGCTGCTCCGGAAAGTGTCGAAAATTCCCGGAAAATTCTTCAAAATCGATATTTCGTTAATAACGTGAAATGAGTTGAGAATTTTGCTATAGTGTTATAAGCAAAGTTGTAGAGCGCAAAAATCTGGACAAGAAATGTATAAGCATATATTTCCAGAAAATTCTTCCTGGACGAGATAATAAGCTATAATCGTTGGTCCCAGATTTGCGCGCGGATTCCTCGAAAAATTACACGGTTCCTCCTGGCCCTCGACTAGAATCACCCTAATTTCTTTTTCTTTGTTTTTTAACGAATCTTCATAAATCAAACGGCATTTTGAAGGAATTTCCAAAAATTTTCGAAACATGCAGCTAGCAAGTGCTGAAGAAGGGGTTTCTAGTTGATATTCGTGTATTAACAAACTAATTGATAATAAATAAAGGATGGAATCGTATGGATTTTTATAATATTTCCGCTTATATATCTAAATCACTGAAGCCGTGTAAATATTAACTAGCTGAAAAGGTACAAAATCACATATTCCATTTTTTCCCTCTCCTCTTGGGCCAAAATGAAACCAATTTCTCAATTTCCCTTATTTTTATTTTATGGCACTTATTCTTACAGTCGACATAATGATATTGAAGATAGAGATTCGTTAAAGGAGATATGATATGATAGCTAAGAAGCTGAACTTTCAGAATATACATCGAAAAACGTCTTGTGATTAAGTTTACATTTATGATTTTAAAAATCTATAAAAAATTTTTTGTATTTAAGTGTGTGCTCTCCTGGTGATATCCATTTTTGTCTTGGATATCTCAAGCCATTTTAGGATTGAAATTACAGTCTGCAGTTTGTAATACCAGAGGCCAAGTCGGTACAAAAATGGCCGCTCGGCAGGGTGTGCGGCTGTCAACTCAATTAGCTGACATTAGGTCATGCCGGCGTATTGTACACAGAGCTTCGTTTTTTGTGCTGTTTTGTGAAAAATCAGTGAATAAGTTTGGAGAAAGTTTAAGAAGAAAAGTATTTCATCATGTGCGACTCTAATAATTGTAATACCTGTCTCCAAATTTTAGAAAATGGTGATGTAACCACAGTTTCATCAGGTATGAAATCTTTTCGTAGTGTATCTCTTGAAAGAGATGAAAGATACAGAACAATTAAAAATATAACAGAGCTGAAAGTGCATCGAATTTGTTATCAGAAATACACTAAGCGTGGTAGGAATAAACAGTTTCATCATGACAATGCCACTGGCTGTGGAACAAGAAGAAACTCAGGAAAAGTACTAGTGATTTCAATTTTCATCAAGATTGTTTTTTTTTGTGGTGAAACTCAGCAAAGAATAAAATCCAGATAAATACAATCCGTAATCAAACTTTTCAGCAGAGTATCCTGACCTTTTTGACAAATAAGATGGATGAGTTTGCTTCTAACATCAAGAAGAGGATTATCACCGTGGCTCTTTTGGCAGTTGGCGCAAAATATCACTCTGATTGTTATAAGATCAAGTATCTTGATAGATATAGTACTAAAAAAACAGGGGACAAAAAGGTCGTCCAGAAAATGAAAAATTTATTGAAAATATGGAGAAAGTGTACGCATTTATTGATGAGAGCCAGGAAACTGTTTTTTCTATGGAAGAACTCTAGGATATATTATGTGAGTACAAAATATACCAGTGTCTTCCAAAAGTCTGGGAACGATCTCATATTTCAGAAACAGCTTGGAGAAAATACATGAAAATTTCCACAGGGTGGTTTCTGACGATGCACGATTCAGTGGTGATATTGGCAATGTTGCCAAATTGAAAGTTTTTCTGATATTGCTAGTATCTCAATTTTTTCCTAATGGAACACTCTTTTTACTTCATTGCAATCAATTCAGTGCCCCTTCATTACTTGTGCTTCCAAATATCAGATTTCTTCAAATTGATGTAGTTTTGGTAACGTTATATCAAAAGAAGGAGTACCAATTGCTTCAATTCGCAACCCCAAAATTACGATTCTCTTCTTATCTCGGGTTCCCAGATATTCCCTGCCTTATTCGTCGTGGGACACCCTGTATATGAATACACATTTTTTGTCAAAATTTTTGCGTTTTACAACTTTGCCCATAATGCTATAGCGAAATTCTTAACTCTTTTCACATTATTATCGACATATCGATTTTGGGGTGTTTTCCGGGAATTTTCGACACTTTCCGGAGCAGCCCGCGTGCAGAACAATTTTTTTTTTAAAGTACTATCATTACTCTACCTTTGTGCCAAACATCATTAGCATGGGATTTAATGTCAGGTTTTGGAAATATTTAGTCTCCTAACTAATTATCGAGAATTCAGAATCCCGATCGATGGGCGCGGAGCTCCTAAAGAATAGCGTCTCACTCTAACTGATTGGGGTGTCAAATATTACAGTTATAAGTAAATTTGGCCTTGAGCGCTTGAGTCTTCGATGATCGTCATCCAACGCTATCCGCTTTTACGATTTATTTGTATGTACACAACATTGCCCAGTAATTTTTAAAGGGAAGAATTCAATTAATATAGGTATGACATTCCAGTTCAATATATTCTTCATTAGTATGAATATTTCGAATAATGAATTAGTTGAAGATGTAGGTAGGTATGAGCAGACATTGTATGATATGAAAACCGCGTTTATCGGCATATAGGTAGACAAAAATGGTTCAAAACGAAAACCACGGGACTTCATGATACTTTTTTTAGGGTGAATTACATCCAAACGAACAGAATACAATGATTACAGTCGTATTTTCAAAACGTATCGAATAAATAAGTATGTCAGCACTTTTTCCCCCTACCACTCGTATGGGAAATATAATAATGGTCACATTTCATCAAATACTTTCCAAAAATCCAAATGCAATACTGGTACAAATCGTTCAGAAAAAAAAGTGTACTCCCTTGCGGTGGTACGGCGGCCTGTGGGAACAGTTAGAAACGTATGGCAAGGTGATTTCCGTGAATGGCTGGCTACTCGACGATGATAAGCTGCGCAAAAATTAGCCTGGTACAAATGGTTAAATTGTTTTTTTTTTAAATTAATTTATTCGTGTCGGTATGGCGGGCTGTAAGTCACACCGGAGAAGTATGGCATTACGCTACCGCCTACTTCTTTTTTATCGACTATCGGAAAATACAAGCATTTTTGTGGAACAAATCGTTCGACACTTGTCCATGCGATTGGGCCGCCAGTGGTACCATAATTCAATTATCTTTTCAACCATCTAAAAATTTTTTAAATTTTGTTCTATTCAAAAAAAAATCTGTCTCGTTATTTCGCATCAAATCGTTCAAAAGTTCTGTTATAGTGATCAGGTAAGACAAGGGACTCAGACAAATGCATCTTGTGAAAAAACGTAAAAACGAAAATCGGGGGGGGGTGGTTAAAATTTATTCAAGTATCCATAGTATCCAGCACAAGTGCCCTCATATAATTATGAGGGCGCTCAAATCAATATAGGAAAATACTCCAAAATTGAGTCTGCAGGGTTTCAGCAAAAAACACTTTGACTGTGTGATTTTGAAGCAAAGATAAAAGTCAAAGTGATGCATCTCTCGAAGTACTTTTTCTGAAAAAAATATAACTAGTGAGACAAAAAATATAAAAAATGTGGTCTAATTTCTGCCATTCATTTTAAGATATTTTTTGAAATATTGAAAAAGTACTCCGATAGATTCCTAGATCAAACTTTTTAAAATTGGATGGTAAAAGAAAATGTTGAGTTCACCCAGCGAGCTCCGAGTATGTTGATCTCTCCCGTTCCTTGTTTTACCAATAGCCACTAATAAGGTTAAACCCCTCTCATCTCAGTAGGTTTGCATACATACATTTTGCAATAATTGATCATCAGTATAACTGAACAATACATTGTTGCCTTCTCATTGCTAGACTCAAACGGAGCTGTCAAACTGACATTATGGCACAATGAGTAAAGCCATCTCGCCAAAAATAACATTTCATATAATTGGGAAAACTGTTGTTTGGAGTTCATTTGATAATAAAATAATGATAATAATAATACTCCCTCATAAACACTCGTTGAGTGTACCCAAAGGCATAGCCTGTGTGGGTAGAGGACGACTATTATTATTATTTGCCGTGGCGCTCCGGAGCGACTTACTGATGTTTCAGGTGATGTATTCACTTTCCAGCTGTAGGATGTAGCACCACCTCGGGAGGTCGGTGTGCACTCCAAGCTAGCACCAGACGAGATTGGCATCTCACAATACAATTGCTTTTCAACAAGGCATGCGGTCGCCTATCGATCCGATATAAAGTAGTTGAGAAAAATTCTCATCGGACTCGAACCGACTATCGCTATGCTGGAGTTTCGAACGGCATATGCCTTAGACCGCTGATCCAAAAATTAAATGGTGCACTTAAAGGCATGAACCAAAAACAAAATGTTGAAAAGGAATGGTTCTTAACAAAAATTGGTATTTTGAAAGAATTTGACCACGAAATTATCTCACAGGATGTTTTTAAATTAAGGTATAATAACAAACTTCTAATTAACCCTGTATAATGACAAATAAGCAAGCATATATCGAACGACTGAGTGTGCAAGTTTGAATTAATAATTTTATCTACAGTTTGATGAGAAGAATTTTGAAAATTGAACCAATAATGAAAAAACTACGTGTCCTCAAATTTTACCAAATATTAACTTGTTGCATTTTTTGCATTATAAAATAAAGAAATTCATAAGTATGTCCGAACTTTTCAGGATATTCGAAAAAAAAAATATTTGAAGGCTTTGGAATGCTTTGAAAACACCAGTAGAAACAGTAAAAGCTCCAAAAAAAATTATGTTTACCAAAGCAAACAAAACAGAAAAGTGAGGATGTTGTACCTCCTGAGTCGACCATCTATCAATTGTGTACGAAACCAATTATAATCAGTAGGATGGATTGCAAGGGAAGATCATTTGGCATTAAAGTAAGCTCGGGTAAGTGTGACCGTGATTTTCATTAGTTTGCATTGAATTTAGTCCTTCTGATGAACCTGAACTAATATAACAATGAAATTTGGTAGGTATTTACTTCGAAGGTCAGTCTTCGTAAAACGCCACAGAAAACTGTTGAAAAACGTATTCTATGAATTTTATTTATATATTCAGATACACATCTCCATAGGTCACACTTCCTCGGAAATTTGGGGCAAGTGTGATTCTGGCCAAATTCAAAGATTTATGCACGTAAATCTCTCTTTGGGGCAGGTTTGAGTAAACAGTAAAGGAACTTTCACCACAATTTATTTGTTTCGAGATATCTTTATTCAAAACATAGTTAGGAACTTTTTAATATTGAATTTGAAATGCCCCTTTGGAAAAAAACAAAAAATAATCGTGAAAGTGAACATTTGTTAAAAAGAAAAATTTACAGGTAGAAATCTAATAAATCGAATGAGAATTTCATTGATCCCTATCTTCTGACGAGTGGTGATGGAAGCACAGTTGTTATTTCATCCTCAGAAAGTGTATCAATGTCTTCCACATCTGGCCAGGTATATTGTTTGGCTCTCTGAGATTTCCGTATATAATTTCGTACTATAGCTGAAAAAATATTACTGCATAGATTGGCCGAATGAACCAGGTTTCCACTCACCCCGACAGATAGGTCACACTATCCCCAATAAAATTTAACTTCGGGGTAAGTGTGACATGCAATGGAAAAATGTAAAAAAAAAACAACTTCATGAAAAAACGACAATCTATAGTCAGATTCATTGTTTAGGTAGAAGAAAAGTGTATAAAATGGATTCTTACCTTAAATTTTAACAATACACTCAAAGCTTGAAATAAACTCGTTATACTCGTTCGGGTTGATGAATTGTAGGTTAGAAAATTGGGGAAAATATTTGGATTTCACAAGATCTCTTTGGTATTTTATATGATGGTTATGGACTCATTATGAGTGTAGGCTTTTCGTCAATAGATGGCATTGGGATGTCGCCCGGTTTAGCGAAGATAGCGAGCAAATTCACACTTACCCGAGCTTACCTTACCTATTGGTTGTATCTTTTATGATAAATAAATTATTTCGACATTATAATCGTGATACATCAAACTGTTGAATTCTTAATATTGTTCGATCTGAATAAAGTATGAGAACTGATCAGACCGTCTTGCATCAAGAAGTACTTCAGAGTGCGATAAACAAAAATATCGTTTTTATTGACAACGTTCGACATCACATACATAAGAAGTAAGTATTTTCAGTCTATGTTACTACACACAACGTGGATAATTAGATTAGAAAATGAGTCTAAATCTCCATAAGCTGTTGGAAAAAGTGAGAATCAAGTGAATTTCAATGCTCAATGGCCTATCAAAACATTCGTGACAAGTCGGCTTCACTCGCATCAGAGCCAAGCTGATAAATTTGGTTCTGGGCAGTACAGGGAAGAGAACGTAGCTATGAATTTATTAAGGGCAAGGAATCATACAAAAATGTCTCTTATCGACGTGAAACTAATAATGAAATCCAAAATTTCACAATATATGATTAATTTCAAAATTTAAAACCGTAAAAAAACGATAATAAGCAATAAATTGTTCTGGACAAAATGATCATTCAAACGAAAATATAAATATAAGTACTTCCTTTTTTAAAACGAGAGAAGAATTTGGCAAGGGAAGAAATTTCCAAAATAGAACAAACATAGAATCGCTTTGTCTAGTCCGACGCGAACGGAAGGGTGATCACGGCGATTGCGTCGGAAAGCCGGACGGGGAGGGTTTGCCGAAGTTTTATGGGTTTGCAAATTCATAGGTCAACTTATATGATTTTCCAGAAGTGTGGGAAAAAATTGCACAAAATTTTTGTTATGCGCGATAATCGACTCAATCAACAATATTCCATTGCACTGCTTTCCAAAAGGTTCATAGGGTTGCAAATTTATAGGTGGACTTTTTTGCTATTCCAGAACGTTGAGAAAAAATTACACAAAGTTTGGAATTTTTTATCTTTCGCCAAAATAATTTTAATTGATAATATTCTATTGACCTGTTTTTCCGACGGTTTATAGGGTTGCAAATTTATAAGTAGCCTTGTTTGCCATACCAGAACGTTGAGAAAAAATTGCACAAAGTTTGGAATTTTGTTACCCCGGGACTAAATTGATAATAAGATTCCCGGCTTTCCCGACATTTTATAGGGTTGCAAATTTATACCTGGACTTGTTTGCCATAGCAGAACTTCAAGGAAAAGATGCACAAAGTTTGTAATTTTGTGGCATTTGCAAAAATTGCTTCTAAAGATACTGTTCATTCCTGCCATCTTCCGGGATACTGAAAAGGGTGCAAACTCAATTGGCGACTTAAAATTATACCAGTAAAGTTTGCAAAACACGAAAATGATGTTTGCAGTTTTGTGACCCCTAAAATTCTGCCCCTGAGACTGTTTTTAGCGTAATCCATGTGTTTTGGATGTTCCGTACGCATGACAAGTGTGCAAATTCAAAGCATTTTAGGGGTGATTGTACCATGATTTTCCACAAATTTGCACAATGTTTGAAATTTTGTTATCGTAATGAGCGCTAATTACAACGTAATTGAGGATTATTCGTATTTCCAGTTGAAAATGGCAGGTGCAAGTTTCAAGAGGAATGTAGAAAAGAAGTTCATTGATACATCTAAAATTTGCACAATGTTTGCAATTTTGCCCAAGGAGATATTGCTAATTAGCGTTTTATGCGTATTTGCCTACTTTCCAGTCCCCGGATTTTTGTGCAAATCTTTATATTGAGTCTTTACTGGATACCTTAACATATGACGGTGCTAAAGAAATGTTTGTAATTATTTTGAATTGCCGGTCTATTTTGCCTGGCCATAAATAAATGAATATCTAAGAAGTAAAAATACAAAAGTTGGAATATATTTGGTAATGAAATTCTCAACACATGATTAAAAAAAATTATTCATACATTTATTTATGTATTGCGAGCATGTAGAACTATGTCCAGTTTTGAAATGACAAACAGAATTAATATATTTATTCACTTTCAGATTCAGAACTGTCACCAGTGTTTATAATAATGGGTTTAATAACCATATCACAAAGGAGTTTTTCTCGTTCATACCATTTGTCAATAAGTGATTCAGTGTGTGTCGAAAGAATGGGTTTATTTTCCTTTCTTATTTTGATGTACACCGTTTTTCGAGATATTTCAAGTGCATCTGCAACTCTCTAAAATACAGTAAAGAAAAGTTATGACATTTCTTTTGTGGTTTTAATTGTTACCTCTTGAACAGATGAAAGTGGTAAAAAAGGTCCACCATTCGCTCTTTCCTTTTCAATACAAATTTTTGTGCTTGTGAATTAGTTACAGGCATAATCTAAAAAAGAGTTAAAATATGTTGTGAGAATGTTTTTACCTGTATTTATAGATTTAGGTAACGTTTTTTTCTCTCATTGGGATTTCCACACTATGAATAACTTTTGTGATAAAATCCCGGCAGTACGGGAAGTAATGATTCCAAGAGACGTTTAGCTTTTTGAAAATAGTTTTTATAATATATTCGACTGCAAAACAAAGTGAAACTGGCGACAAACAATACCCCAATGATAAAAAACAATGACGCAATTGATGGTACTACGCTAGTCAATACAATGTTTGGTTTGGCAAGTTTAGTTAAATTTAAAACACTGTTGGTTTTATGACTATCTCTTTTCACTGTTTTGAGTTTCAATCGATCATCACAATACCATAATTCTCTGCTTAGAAGACAAATGTAAACGAATTTTGATTCGCTCATAGCGGTTGTTAGAAAGAGATGTTCGATAGAGGGTGTGTGATTTCTTCGATCATAAATTGATGACGTATGGGTGAAGATAAAATAATCGAACTGTATAGATAGATAGATTGTCTTTATTCGTTCATGTGTACAATACATAATACCTAAACGGGTGTAGAACATGTCAAAAATATAAATAAAATAGAAGATAAGGGAAGAGAAACTCTACAATAGCAGATATAAAAGCTTGTGAACTAAAATAACATTAAAAAGATATTCTATATCTATGGTACATTACATTTTATAAAATTCATCACATATAGTTAACAATACTGTAATTATATAGGACCATCGCTAAAATATTCTTCCAGTGTATAGTAGGACTTTTCGATTAATGACTGCTTAAGATGATGCTTTATTTTATTATTTGGCATTTTTTTTAAATTGCCAAACAAATGATTGAAAATTGTTATCACTGAGAATTCCACGTTTCTTTGTATATAAGTAAATTTTTTAAGGTCTGTGACTAGATTTTCTTTGAATCTAGTGTTAAACTTGTGTTCTAGTGTTTTGAAAAGTTCAATATTTTTCTTCACAAAAATTACTGCTTCATAAATATACAATCCCACGAGAGTAAGTTCATTTACTTTCGGAAATACATTTCTACAGCTATCGGTTCTTTTCATACCCAGTATATTCCTCAAACATCTTTTTTGGAATACAAAAATTCTGTTAGCATCTGTAGAATGAGCCCAAAATATAATTCCATATCTAACCCGAGATTGGACATAAGCATGATACGCACTTAATGCGGCATCTCTGTTCACTGACTGAGCCAATACCTTTAGTGCATAGCAATAGCTTGCCATATTTCGTGCTAGGTAATCAATATTTGTTTTCCAATCCAACCTAGAATCTATTGTAATTCCTAATAATTTTACGGAAGGATCAGCTGTTAATTCAGTTCCATCATGGAGTAGTATGAATGGTTGATTCTGTTGTGTATATGAAAGCTTTATGAGTTGAGTTTTGTTAATATTCATTTGTAGATTATTCATTATAATCCAGTTTTTAAGTATGTTTAGAGAATTTGATATGTTCTTTTTTATATCATTTTCAGATATTTCGCTGAATATTATAGACGTGTCATCTGCAAATTTAACAATTTTTTGGTCAACTACATGAGGTAAATTATTGATATATAGAATGAATAATAGTGGTCCAAGTATAGAGCCTTGTGGAACGCCTACTTTGATTTTTTCCTTATCACATTTAACCAATTCTCCTTTATCATCTCTTTCTGTTAGATACTGAAATCTGTTTGTTATGTAAGATCGTATTAATTCCAAGGAAACTCCTCTTATTCCAAAATGTTCAAGTTTTTTTAAAAGTGTAGTGTGGTCAACCCTATCAAAGGCTTTAGAAAGATCTATACACACTGCTATGGTTTCGTTTTTATTGTTTAATGAGTTTAATATCATAGTTAGAGCATTAAACAGAGCAAGTATAGTAGTTTTACCGTTTCTGAAGCCATTTTGAGAATCTGAAATCAGGTGATGTGTCTCAACAAAAGTTACAATTCTTACATATATTATTTTTTCAAAAATCTTACCAATATTTGATAGGAGTGCTATCGGACGATAGTTCTGCCAATTCGTTTTATCTCCTTTTTTATAGATAGCTTTGATTGCAGCAATCTTCAGTTTATCTGGGAAAATTCCTTTAACCAACATCCGGTTTATTATGTAACTGAGTGGGTGACAAATCACATCAGCTACGTATTTTAATAATTTGACAGGTATCTCGTCATCTCCCACTGATATTTTGTTCTTCAAAGAGTTTATTACATCATATATTTCATGAGCATCACATGGTTTTAAAAACATTGAATTTAGCATGCTTTTGTTTTGTTTTTCCTGGAAATTATTAGTTGTTACATCCAGACACTGATTGATGAAATTATTATTTACTTCATTGAGGATTTTTTTGGCTTTGCTTCCATTTGAGGATTCGATGATTGACACTGTTTTTTTTGTGTTTTACCCGTGTATCTTCTAGCTAGGTTCCATGCAGCTTTACTTTTATTTTGAGCGCTTTCCACATACTTTTGATTTGCATTTTGTTTTGCTGCTATGCCTCTATCACTTCCGTCTCAATATTCGCCCAAGCCTCACGCTCTTTTCATTACAGGGGGATTTCTCTGGTTTAGTGAACTCCAAACATGCATATAATGAGGCTGGAATCAGTGTCTTCGTGTACTCACCTGAAGAACGCAGTTATATAGTACATATTTACTGTTGAAATTACTATTTTGGCGTCTTTGGTGATGATGACAGTTTGTTGGTTTGTTTGATTGATTCAAGTCCGACTTGTATTTTGTGTCTGTTGGCAAAACGTAGGATCTTTGGAGATGAATAATTTAATAATACAAAACTAATACTGCAGGAAGTTGTACTGATAGGATATGTACATTTGCAAGACTTTCATAAGTATGGAATCATCATTTATAGGCAGACATGGTGCAAGGACATATGAATGGTAAGAACTATTTTTGCGTTATTTCAATGATGTATAAAAATACTGAATTCATAATCTACCGTTTCCTAATACGAGATGGTTAGTAAACTTTATTCAAATAATTTTTTCTCCTAATGGTTTCGAGTGTGCTCATTCCCACAATTTTAAAACATCATTAGATGATAACTCACCTGTTGAATCACTAAGTTAGCAGCAAATTTTTAATAGCAGACAAGTGTTCTTTCATTACCATTGTGGAAACATGCTTTTCTCCCATCATTGTGTGTAACATTTGCAAGATTATTATCCAGATGAATAATCAGTATACATAAAGGACAATACAATTACGTGTTTATCTTTGATTTATAAATGTTACATTCAACAGTAATTGTTTCACCTCACAACGTCTGTGACACTATATCACCCCTACAGACTTTCTTCATATTTCTAATGGATTTTTTGAGGTCCCATAACTGAAAAAATAAATTAATCATCAATAGAAATTTGTGAGATTCTTCTACTTTCGTTCAGTGATAAGTAATAAAATTACCACTTCATTAATATATCCATTGGACCCATTGATGATCAACAAATACGGAATAATCTTCTAGATGAAGATCATTCCAAAATCTCTAATACAGAATGTATAATATCAAATTACCCAAATGAATGTTGGAGATATCATTCAGAGATTATACTTTGTAAATAACTTCTTCGATTCATGACTGAATTGAATGAGTACATATACGAAATATATATTCACTAGCTGGCTATATTTCGTTTCATTTCCATATTATATTTCCACCTAGGTGAGAGATGCCTAGATGATGCCAGTCTCGAAGTTTGGTGTTTGTTTGACACACCGACCACACGGGCTGGTGCTATAGGTTTTCCGGGATTTCCTACAGCTCAAAAGTGATAATGCCACATACTGAAGTCTATAAATGAATCGGCCATTTGAGAAACGGCACATGACCATATGTCGGCCATTTTTGGATTATTGCATTAACATACTCTTCAAGGGTTGCATAATATTATCAGTGAGATATAAATATAAATTATAGTTATTTATAGTGGTGAATATAAATTGAATATTGTTGAAATGAATCAGATAGGCTCAGATGAGTGTCTATAACAGGTGTGATAGTGGAACGAAATTTTGAGGATCTGTTCAATGCATAAAACTGCATTTTTGGCAAGCAACTCAATTTCTTGCAAATTCCAGACTCACCAGAAGTGACATAAACTTTCGATTTTTGAAATGGGGTATCTAGTATATTTTAATACTTTTTGTCATCATATGATATTCAGAATACAACCATTATCATTTGTTACTTTTTGTAACCTTTTTATGATTATTTTTTAAATTTATTCTTTATTCTAGAGGGCTATGGATACGTTTTAAATAACTAATTTGGTTCCTAAGATAATAAAATTGAACTGTACTGTTTTCGGTCAAAATGTTTCAGGTATGTATAGTTTGATTGCAAAATGTTTATTACTATATATTTTTTTTGGAAACAAGGTGGGTTAGAATTTCATTCCGGACATCATTAGATTTTGAAGAAATTTCCGAAATAATCTTTGGAAATATTACGTTATAACTTTTCGAAAATGAAGCATCTGTTGAAATTATTCACATATCTCAGGGGTTCCAGGTGTTCAAAATGACCTCCAGCTTGTTGCTGGCAAAGACATTTTCTTATAGTTGCCTTTACAACGTTTCTTAACTATCTTGGTGTAATTCTATGAATAGCTGCCCTTACTTTGTCCTCTAACCTATGTCGTGTGGCAAGAGGTATATCATAAACCTCGTTTTGAATAGATCTCAAAAAAAAATCCAGAGTCGTAAGGTTGGGTGGCCTGAAAAGTTTTTTTGGAAAGGAATAAATAAAGGTATGAAGTGAAACAACCCCGGCCGCTTAACTGGATCCATATTTCCAATCCAGTTTCTGATGATAATAATGTCGTAGGGGAAGCTGAGACCGTGATGCATTTGCTGTCAGCCCTTCCAGCTCATGCGGCCTCAGCTCATATCAAGAAGTGAACTCTAGATAGGCCCGATGCCGAAAATACAAAGTTTTGAACCGAAGATAACTCAAGCGGAGACTGTTATGTTTTGGGTTTCTGACGGTTGATCCAAAACAAAACACCTCTTGCACAGTGCCGTGCTTTTTTAAGGGCATCAACATTATTTATTTTCGTGAGGAAAGAATTTAAGTATCTTGATTTAGTCTGTTCTTGGAATGAATGTAAAAATTTTACCAATGCAATGCAAATGTAGTATGTGAGCAGCAACAAATGGATTAACGGTTTTGTCTGAAAATTCAAAATCGATATCTAGGAATGTTTATGGAGCTCAGAAGAATTTTCTTTGGAATTTTTTGATTCAAATAACGATCAAATTCTGTCATCAATATGTAGGTCATTCAAAATTACGGTCGATTTTTTATGATTTGCGATCCTAATAATAGGTTAACTCCAAAAACAATCGTGTACCCATTTGATGCGATTGATGAAAAAATTATAGAGGACAAGGTTTAATTTTTATAGTCTGATTCAGTTTGAAATTGGCGTGAGGGGATTTGAGGGTCAGAAATGGTTGCTTTTAATCATAATCAAAGGAATCAAAGTGGTGGAAAATTTTTTGTGATAAGGAGTTTTGTAATTTATTATTGGAATCTAGGGGTTTTCGGAGATCTGAAATAAAGCATTTATGGTCTAAAGTGAATAATTCAAAAAAGCTAATAACGAGATTCTGACTGGGAATTTTATGCTGTGTAGATCACCATTCTTTAATGAAGCACTAAAAAGACTTGAATAAATATTCGTTAAGAAACCGTTTTTCAACAGATATTGCAAAATACATGAAAATATAAAGGGAAAAATATATTTCTGCCTCAAAACTGAATCACAGCCACAACAACATAACTTGTAAAATAATTCGATTATATCAATCCTGACGAAAAAATTACTAAAACTCTAGTTTCATATGCCAATTTTCATCATAAATAAAAAAAGTTTGCGTTTTTCCCTGTATATGTACCAATAAAAAACTATACTGTTACAAACAGTTGAGAAAAAATATATTTATTTACTGTACATTGCATCATTACTTGATTAAAATTTACGAATTTCCTATTGTAATTTTGGATTTCAATATTTTTTCATATGTGGCTGTCATTCCATATTTGAGTTCACGTGTTTCAAGAATTCAAGTATTTTTTCCAATATATGTTTTTTGAGAGCTACAATGAATTCTAACGGAACAGGTCAACTCACTTTACACCTACACTCATCAGTGTATTTCATAACCATGGAATTATCCCTTTCATGAGAACTATTTGGTGAAATTCATTAACAAAATCTCTCTTGAGCAATTAATCTTTCTGAGAAATATTTAAATGACAAGTTTCTATATCATGAAATGTTCACTTTATTTCTTAGAGGTAAATAAGAAATACCTACCTACAATAAGTTGATGATAACTAAATAATTTTTCTCTACAAGTAAAATTGATAAACAAAGCAACTTTTTGAGGGGAATGCATTTTTTCTTACCCTCCTACACTTTGTGGAGTTGCTTAGTTTTTTAGATATAGGGTGGACTCATGCAGCATCAAGTAACAATTATTACATAAAAAGTATCAGTTAACAATTATCACTTTACTTAAGTAAGGAATCTGACTGGTGGGAACATGAACAGAACATAGGTATGTACAAATAATTCTTGAAGTTCGAAGGATCTTTGAGAACATCACACAATATTTGCAACTTCTCGTCAGTAGGACACTTATGTATGAATGAATCATTCATTATTAGTACCTATTCCACTTCAATATTATATTTGAAGAATACGTTTACATTCTACGTCCGACACGCCACTGCTAGCTCAACCTGTGGAATGTTTGTTGACTATCGTTCGTTTTGTAAACAAAGCAGTATTTCGACATTGTATCTCACTAAACCACTGCACTACTATTAAAAGTATCCCAAATCTCACGTAAACTTGTTTGTGCACGTCAAAAAACCACGAAAACTGTTGAAAACCCAAAGGAAATTTCTAATCAAAACAACAAAAAATACGTCAATCCAATGGCGACTGATGCAACAAGCGGTGTTGCCAAGAGTGAGATAATTCTGCTAACCGCCTGAAATTTTCAGAGTGCCTACTATTTTATCAGTTTAAAACGACATATATCTTTTGAGAGATTTTTTCCAACTTTTTGGAAAAAGATATTTCTCTAGCACGCCTAGACGAATACACCGGAAAACAAAATTACGCATTGCTTGATACTTACCGAGCTCAGATTTTTCATTGATCAATTTGACAACAGAGGGTAGATGTTTGCAAACAGCAGAGACTAGAGTTGAATTGTGAATAAACACATTTGTCTTTGCTTGAGTACGGTGTTAACATAGCATCGGGCCTATCTAGAGTTTACTTCTTGATCTCAGCCTATATCCACAGCCATAACGCTGCACTACAGGTGTTATACTACCGTATAAGACACTCGGTATAGACGAGACACCGGTGTTGCCTTATGCTCCAGGAGATACACAGACGGCATGGTTCCTGGAATAATTCCTCAGATATCCCAGATAGGTTATATATATTCCGAATAATCATGGAATATTCTTGGAATATCTATATACGCTATAGACACATTCAAGGAATATACTAATTAGAATATTTTAAGAACATTTTTGAAGAATATACGAGGAATATTCCAATGTGAATATTCTGAGTTGAATATTTCTGGAATATTACTTATTGTATATTCTTTATAGTACATTCAGAGAATATTATAAATGGAATATTCGTGGATTATTTTATACAAGACGATTCGATATTTGGACTTGAGATTATAAATGTTTCCATGTATACTAGCGCGCTGATGCTTGATTCACAAATGATTTTCACTTCTCTAAGGCCTAATCTGTATTTTGATGAGTACTTAGCAAACTTCACATTGAACAGAGGATGGCTAATGATTTATACATCTCAACTCAGTTTTCATGCAGCTGCCTTGTCATTTTCCCGCCATTACAGTGACCAATCACACAGCGCTCATTCGGAATGAGCGGAAGCGAAATGAGTAATAAGTTATTCCGTGCATTTCAAGTGTCGTCTGGTTTTCAGTTCAATTTGTTTTATTTGTCTACAGTTTTGAATTCTACACATTAAACGTACAAATGCAATTCTACTCGTGAATAATAATGCCCATATAATTTTTCAAACGGAGGGGAATAACGGGGATCTTCACTCAGGATCGTTTCAACGAATTTCAAACTCTTTATTACTACGAACCAAGCTTTTGTCTCAACTTTGAGACTTCTTCAGGGTCCAAAAATACATGGTGGTAAATAAAAATTATTTGAAGTTTGAGTGGTAATACGTACAGTAAAGCGAGTGAAAGCTCTGCATTTAAACTAACTATTTGAAAAACCATAAAAAATGTACAAAGAATTGAATGAATGGTGATATATCTTCACACTGACAGAGAATAAAATCAAATCGCAAAATTAATATTTTTTTTTCAGGGAGATCAATTTGATGTCCCAGAAATCGACGAGTAAATAGGATTTGATTTTTTTCTTATTTTATAATTAGATAACACCCTGTTGAAATTTCAATATCAAGCAATTGTAATATTCCAAAAATTCTGTGAATATTCAATGGTAATATTATAGGTATATTCTGAATGAAATACCCGTGGAAATATTCTAGATATTCATAGTATATTCTCTTGGGAATATCCTATGATTATCTGAGGAATTCCCATGAGCATATTCAGTGAATATTCCTCCAATATTCTTGAAAATTCTGACATATTCCTAGAATACTATATTTCAAAAAGAATGTTCTAGGATTATTCATGGAATATCTAGTGCTCTCTGGGATTGAGTCTGTTGTGGAGAATAAGAAGTGCCGAATCTATTGTAACTACTCATTCCCCACCCTCAGGAAAATACAAGCCAATAAGCCTTATTTAGTCCTCCTCGATCATCAAAGTAGGACGATTTTCGTCATGGAGTTTTCAGCTCCTGGCGAAACGAACATCAACCGAAAAGAGGAGGAAAAACGGACCAAATTTCGAGATCTACTCTTTGAAATCCGCAGACTTTGCCGGTCTGATAATAAGGGTCCTTGGTGGAATGATGGACGGACATACTGCTCTCAAACTTAAAATCATACTAAGCCGGAAGAATGCCGAAGGCCATGATTCTTGATTTTTTCCGCCTTATCAGGGCACATGACACTCAGGGATGAGCTTGGTGCATAGGTGCCTGTGTGGGTCTATGACCTTGGGATGTCCTTGAAACGATTTTTAAATTTTGTAATTTTTGACCTTGATGTAGGTTTTGATGAGGTGTTCAAGGTTTTTGTTTGACCTTGAGATGACATTTGGGTGACAGAGATTTTTTTTCATACACGGACAAGTACTTTTTCCAAGTACTTATATATTTTTTTTTTTACCTCCAAGACTAAAAACATTTATGTGAACACTTGCTACTATGTATGACTTTCATATTATGTACTAACACATGAAAATCTAGAGAAGGCACACGTCCACACACCACGGAGATCCAGTCAGATATGTGAACTCTGATTCCTCTCCGATACTTACCTTGTAGTGGTGGTGGTAGTAAGCGTGTGTGACGTCATCCGACTATGAGGAGTGCATCTGAAGTAGCCCACGCTCGACGCTTATAATATATACGGACAAGTACTTTTTCCAAGTACTTATATTTTTTTTTACCTCCATGACTACTATTACCTTCATGTGTATGTACACTTGTTACTGTGCATGACTTTCATGTGTACCAACACATGAAAATCTAGAGAAGGCACACGTCCGCACACCACGGAGATCCAGTCAGATATGTGAACTCTGATTTCTCTCCGCCAGTGTATACCTTACAGTGGTGGTGGGAGGAAGCGTGTGTAACGTCATCCAACTGTGAGGAGCGCATCCGAACACGATCCAGTCATACGTATCAGAAGCAACCCTCGCTCGACTCTCGCTATAGTGGGAATGGTCCGCTGACGTCACACATCCACACGATGCAGTTATGTAGCGACTACTGTTCACTCTTCATCTTGTATGTATCGATAGCGAGTTGGATTAGAAGTGTGCATGGTGGGGGCTCTGTGACGTTGCATGAGTAGTCGAAGCGGATAGAATTTGTTCATCCTCTTCCCCACTCATTGAAATTATATTTAAAGTAGGTGGGAATGATTGTTAAATCAGTATCTCATAGAGTTTTGTGCTGAGAACACATCGAGAAAATGTATTCCTGTGACTGTGGTAAATCGTTTACTCGTAGTGATAATCTCCGTCGTCATCAACTTCAGAGTTGCCAAGGTGGGCCTTCTGTGAAAAGGATTAAGTTAGATGCGGCTGCATCGACACCAATGTACACATGCAAGTGTTGTAATGTGACAATCCCTGCATCCCAAGTTAGTTCTCATAAAAGAACTCTCCAGCACAAGAATAATGCATGTGTCCAAGTTAGTGATGGCATACAAATTATAAGAAATGCTTTCAAGTGTAGAATTGTAAGCTATCGAGTGGAAAGTCCGAATGTGTACACTGACTATATGTCGTTCTTCAATGAGATCAGGGAGAAAGTTATTGGATTACTTGAAGAGGCAATAAAGGTTCACAAGATATTCAAAGTGAATATGGAGGTATTTGGCAGCTACTTTGTCCAAACACGGGATTTGATTGATACCAAGTCATTCAACTCACAAAATAAAATTGTGGACCAGTCTACGGATTTGGATGCGTTATTTGATGGATTCCGTGATGCCATCATTGCTCAGACTACGGAATTTGAAGAACGAGATTCAGGTATGTTTAAAGTTTAAATTCTATATACACGAATATTAAATTATTTTTATGTTTCAGGATGGAGCTGTGAAAAAGTTATGTTCCTCCAAGTGAACATCAACAAGTACAGTCCACTCAGCGGATGTTCATATGTGAAGCTGCCCGAGTTCATTGAGACACGAAAAGGCGTTGTGAATATTCGCAATGAGGATCAACACTGTTTTGCATGGGCCATCACATCTGCTTTGTTTCTTGCGAATGGTAGAGTGTCAGAAGTTTCCTCATACCCCCTCTATTCCAATATTTTGAATGTAACAGGTATGGATTTTCCAGTTAAACTTCAAGCTATAAAAAAGTTTGAGGACATGAATGATATTTCGATTAATGTATATGGATTAGAGTCGAAACTTGATAAGGGTAAAATGAAATATGAAGTGGTTGGTCCGTTGCGTTACTCACAGAGAAGACTAAGAAGACATGTTAATTTGCTACTTATAACTGATGATTCTGGCAATAGTCATTATTGTTGGATTAAAGACCTTTCTAGATTAGTTTCAAGTCAACTATCTGCGCATGAGCATAAAAAATATTTTTGTGATGGATGTTTATTGTATTTCTCTCACGAGCGATTACTATTACGTCATCAGTTGCATGACTGTAATCATTTGAGTACTACAACACCATCAGTCAATTTCAGAATTAATAAATATGGTAAAATGATACCGGGGAATTCACTTATGTTTGAAAATTTTGAGAGACAAATGAAGGTGCCATTTGTAGTTTATGCTGATTTTCAATCAGTTCTCAAACCCATTCAAACTAGTCAACCCAACCCTAAACACTCATACTCGAATAAAACATACAAACATGAACCTTATTCATTTGCTTATTCGATAAAATGTTCATATAATGACAAATTATCAAAATTTGTTACATATAGGGGTGAGGATGCAGCCGAAAAATTTGTCACAAAGATTGAAAATGATTTGAGAAATATTTATCACAATCATCTGAGATATCCAATTCCTATGGTTGCACAAACCCCCGCGGAAGAAGAAGAGTTTTCTTCTGCACAATTTTGTGGAATATGTGATAAACCATTCACGGGTGGTGATGTGAAAGTGAGAGACCATTGCCACCTCAATGGAATGAAAAAATCACCTGCCGCTCATTCTGTATGTAACTTAAATTTCAAATTACCAAATTTTGTTCCGATAATTTTCCATAATCTTAGTGGGTATGATTGTCATTTGTTCATAAAAGAACTGTATAGAAACAAAGACAAAGTGGATGTTATCCCACAAACTAAGGAAAAATATATATCGTTCACCAAGCATCTATTCACTCACACATACACTGACAAAGATGGAAAAGAGAAAAAGAATTATTTGAAAATGAGATTTATAGACAGTTTCAAATTCATGTCGGATTATCTGCAGAACTTAGGTGCTAACTTAACATCTGATCAGTGTATTGAGATGCATAAACATTTTCCACAAATTGACAAATTCAATTTGATGAGAAAGAAAGGTGTTTTTCCATATAACTTTGTTGACCATATTGACAAGTTGAATTATCCAACTATTCCCACTAAAAATCATTTTTATGACAATCTTAACGAAGAGCATATATCAGATAAGGATTATATGAGAGCAAAACTTGTTTGGCATTTATTCGAGTGTCAGAGTTTAGGAGAATACTCGGATTTATATTTGAAGTCCGATGTGCTTCTATTATGTGACATATTTGAAAACTTTAGAAAGATATGTTTAGATAAATATAAATTAGATCCGGCGCAGTATTATACAGCACCCGGATTATCATGGGATGCAATGCTAAAGTATACAAATATAGAATTGGAATTATTGACTGACATTGACATGATTCATTTTTTCAAGAAAGGAATACGTGGCGGAATAAGTCAGTGTAGTGAAAGGAAGCATATTGCTAATAATAAATTTTTACCCGATTATAACCCCGATGAACCTTCATCGTTCATATCATATTTAGATGCCACTAACCTATATGGTCACAGTATGTCCAACCATTACCCACCAACGATTTTGCTTGGCTAACTCCCAATGAAATTATCAATTTGGACGTAATGGGTGTAGCATCTGATAGTCCATATGGTTATGTTCTTGAAGTAGATGTTCATTATCCCCAAGAATTACATGACAAACATGCTGATCTCCCTTTTCTCGTTGAAAGTTTAATACCTCCACATTCCAAATCAAAAATTCCCAAATTAATTCCAAATTTAAATGACAAAAGAAAATATATTATACATTATAAAAATTTACAGCAGGCTGTGGCCAATGGTCTTATTGTCATGAACACACATAGAGTGTTGAGATTCAAGCAGTCATGTTGGATGAAACCTTATATTGATTTGAATATTGAAATGCGAAATCGATCTAACAACAAAGCTGAAAAAGATTTCTATAAACTCATGAACAATGCAGTTTATGGGAAAACAATGGAAAACGTTGATAACAGAATTGATGTTAGACTGGTTACGCATTGGGAAAGTATCAAGAGGAAAATGGGTGCTAGTCCAAATTACAAAAGCTGTTCAATATTTTCCGAAAATTTTGTTGCAATTCAATTGGGAAAAGTTAATGTATTATACGATAAACCACTATATTTGGGATTTTGTATTTTAGAATTATCCAAAACAGTCATGTACAACTTTTTCTATGGTTGTATTAAACGTCATTACGCAGAAAATGCCACCTTACTCTACACTGACACGGATTCTTTAATTTTGAAAGTAAATACCGATAATTTTTATGATTTCATTATCAACAATATAGGTGAATTTGATACTTCCAATTACAAAGTAGGAAATCAATTCAATATTCCTATTACAAAATCAATTCTGGGTAATTTCAAAGACGAATTTCCGAATGATCCCATAATTAGCTTTTATGGTACCGGTGCCAAAGCATATTATGTTCAGTCTGTGGGTAGTGAATTTAAGAAAGCAAAAGGAGTCAAAAGATCCGTTATAAAGAATGAATTAACATGTGAAGATTATAAGAAAATTGTCGAACAGGGTGGTTTAATATTCAGGAAGATGAACTCGTTTAGAAGCATATTACATGACATGTATACTGAATTGAAAAACAAAGTTGCATTGTCATACCATGATGATAAATGGTTCATCATTCCCAATACGACACAAACTCTTCCTTGGGGTCATAGCGATATAGAATTCTACCAGAATGATCCAGAAGAGAATATTCGTTGGGTTTCCAATATTATTCAATCTTTTCCTCAAGAAAGTCCGTTAGATCAATTACTTCATTTATTAACAGCTGAATTGAACAAATGAAATATCATTCTAAATGGAAAATTCACCACCACCGCCATAATTATTTATTTGTATTTTTGATGTGATTAAGCTCAATGGATAAAAGTCGAATTATACTAGTCAATTTTAGTAAATGTCTTGTTTTCCTGTTACCAAATATATATATTTTTAAATAAACACGTTATTCTGATTTCCCATTGTTTCATTTAAGTGAATAAAATACCTACTCAGAGATATATAGAAATGGTTGTTTTGAAATCATCAGTATGAAAGATATCGAGGTGGGAGAAAGATGTCCAAAGCTATTGATAAATTTGGTCATAGACGAAAATGGGGTACTGTTAAAGTTCGAGTTCTTCAAGGTTCTCAGGGTCCTCAAGGTATAGGATTCAAGCTTTCACCTGATGACCAATATGATATGCAAGGTAAAAGACTGAAAAATGCTGGTGAACCGATAGATGAGAGAGATTGTGTAACTCAGTTATATCTCAATGAACAAATCAATGAGTCGAAGGCACTTGTCCTCAAAGCCTTGCAGGCTGCCATACTTGCCACAACGGCTCAAATTGTACCTGATGCCCGTCAAGCTTTTAACGAAAAAATAGAGGAGGTGACAGATGAACTGGATCGCAAGTACAGTAATCTAAAAAGTGATGTGGATATCAAAGTATGGGATGCTACAGCTACAGTGACACGAAACATTACAGAGTTGACAAGTGAATTCAATCACAAATGCGATATTCTGAAAAAGGATTCGGATAATGCATTGGATATAACATCTACAATGATGCAAAAATATGACGATATTGAGAAGAGTTAGTTGTATTGGAGAAGAAACATGAGAGGTTATTCGAATTGGAGAAGAAACATCCTGATATTTGGCTCACACATAGACCAAAACTTTGGGCTCCAGGCAGTGATCCACACCCAGCTGTTTGAAAAATTAATTTGTATTATCATAAAAATATATAGAATAAATTTAGTCAAACTAAAGTTATTTTTATTTCAATACTATCATGCTACTTACACATTCACGTACAATGATGTTCTCGCTAATACTGCTTGGGAGACTCGAACGCTCTCTACTCTTATGCAGAAGAATTGTGGTGGTGGTAACCCCCATACTCTGAATGAAACATATAAAAGAAGAACTGGTCACTGAATACTTCATTCGAATTTCATAGTTCGAATATTCTATTGTATTGTGATGGATAGTTATATGGAAGTCCTAGCCAGCCTGTCCCACATGGACATTAACAACTTCGAGGAGTACTGGGACGACGACCTAGAGGTGGAAGTTGTGGACGTACCAGCGGTCCATGAGCTGGAGGAAATGGTGGATCAGCTGGTGTTCGAGGACCAGGTGGAGCTAGTGGAGCCGGAGGACCCGGTGGAGATGGATGCCGCTGAAGATGAGGCCGTCGACGAGGGCAATGCAGAAGATGACGTCGATGAAGGGATTGAGGCGGATTCTGTCAGCGAATTCGACTCCATCATAAGTCGTACCATACCAATCAACATGTCGGAGACGTTGAACAATTTTGCAACCAATTTGTATTGTTGCACATTGGCCTTCGTTGCAATTGATGCTGGTGATGAAGGCCAATTCTTCGTCTGCCGTATGTGTTATGTACGGTACTGTGGTATGAATGACAATGGTGGATTGTATGATAATCACCATTCACATGTGACTGTCGAGTATGCTGATACTCCAACCCACCATTCTTATGCATGCCAAACTCCTTTGTTTCAACTGACTCCACTAAGGACATGTATCTTTTGTAATACTTAGCGGAGTTGGAATAAGGGCGGGGTTATGACGGAGGGAAGGGTTTCGACGGAGGGCGGGGATTCGACGGAGGGCGGGATTATGACAGAGGGCGGGATTTAATTTGGGTGGGATCATGAGAGGGGTGTGTCATGCGCAATTCAACCATTGCGCATGAGAGGTAGAGTGGAAGATGGGGCAATTGTTTAAAAGGAGAGTTCCCTCTGAATATTCTTCAGTTGACTTCGAGTTCTCAAAGTCAACATCTCCAGCACCAGCAGCAGTTTCCAGTCTCCAGTCTCCAGAATCCAATTTTCATCGGTAAGTACACAATCTTATATTCATGCATCACAATCTTATATTCATGCATTTGTTTAATTATTTTTTCAATGTATAGCAATGGATCCTTCAACACCAGCGGCCAACTTCCTCATGGTAGCAGCAGCCCTAACTAACGTTTGGGTCGAGGAAGAAGTCAGACGTAGGGGACCGTCTCCGCCACTTCCACCAGGACACCAGGACATCGATGATGATGCCTTCTTCAAAGATGTCATGGAGACGATCAGGCAGGACGCGGATATCCCGGAACCACTGACGCCGATGGCTTCACAGGAGCAAGGTGGTGGTGTACGAAAACGATATGGCGATACCATTGACGATGGTGCTCTCAAACGAGGAAAACCGTCAAAGGTGAAATCGTTGGAAATCATTGAGGATAGCGAGGACGAGTTCGAGCTTACACCACGAGCAAGTGGTAGCGGCTTGAAATCGTCATCGAAGAAGCAATTGGGGCAAAGCAGTAGGCGTAAGGTTGGTGTTATTCCCGCATACCGTAAGAAATGCGATAAAACCAACCCTTACCAAGGAGGATGGCCATCATCCTCAAGAGCTGCGGTCCCTGTTGTGACTCCTGTCCCACCACCCGCCTAAAGTGCAAGTCGTTAGCGTGGATGTAGTGGCACCACCGCCAGCTGTCCCTCCACCAGCCCCGATCGTGGAGGTAGTTGCCACCATGGATCCCGTCGCTGGACCTTCAAGGGCAAGGGAGCCGATCACACACGTCGCCTTGGAGCCTATCGCTCCCACGCTGAAGACGTACGTGGACCAGCTACTGGGGGAGGTAGAGGAGGCCGAGCGCGACTGCCAGCGGAGTCGACTAGCGCGGGCAGAAATTGCCCGCCAGCTGGCCAACCTGATGGTGCGAGATCGGCAGGAAGCCATCCTGGAGGCCGAAAGGGTCACCAGGTTGGAAACTGCCAGAACGCATGTGACGGCTACGACGGAGAGTATGTTGGCAGCCCTCCGACGTTTAGAAAATAAGTAGATAATTAGGTATTTTATATAGGTTTAGTTATTTGTAAGTGTGTTTTAAAAATTAATTTAATTGTAAGTTGTAAATATAAGTAGATATTAATAATAAAAAAAGATGAAGTGAAAAAAAGGAGTGTTCATTAAATTTATTGGTTTGGTACACACTGGGCAATGCGATGTTTGGGGCATTGCTCTTCACTTAATCTTAATTGTATTTTCTGATACTTGTGTTATTCAATAAGTACCTATATAATTCCAACTCTGAAACATTATTCAGGAAATCATCTTAATTGTATTATTCAATAAGTATGTTGAGTATTTCTACCACTACCACCATCTATATCCTCCACCTTCTCTCCCACCACCTCATACAACCCCTACCCTTCTCTCCCACCATTTCTATCTCATGAGTTAGTATAAATTCAATGTAAACTCAGATTATAGTATCAGTCTTCTAAGATGCCTCTCCCAGACTCCACCACAGCTCCGAGACGTTGCGAGAGATTTGAAGACGATGCCGAGATAATTCGGCAGATGCCACCGTCGTTGTACCCAGGTACATCAAATATTCCAAGGGGCTAGCTATCATGATAGGAATGATGATAGAGTTCCCAGAGGGCCAATTCAGGTGGCCGAGATCAGCGACTCCTGGGATACGTGGAATTTCCCGTCCCCGTCAACATCATCATCATCATCAGAATATGGTGATGAAATGGAGGAGCACCAGGAGGAATGGTCAGATGAGTCTGACATCTCCGAGGATGATGTGGTCGAGGATGACCACCTAGAAGATGACGAAGTGGTCGAGGATGTTGAATTCATCGGCATCGAGGATGTCGACATGGATGACCACCCGGAGGTGCATCACCTGGAGGACGATGACTCCGACGATGACACCATCATCGTGGTATCATCGGATGATGACGATGACGATGTCATCTATGTCATCTGAGTTCCCTTCCGTGGTCGTCCCGCATAACTATGCGGGATGACACCCAGCTCTCCGGAGCACCCCATCGGCCCTTTTCAGGGCCACACAAAAAACACAAACATATGCATTTGCACCACTTAATGGTGAAAATGTACAAAGTTTCTGTAACTTGAAGAGTTGTAGATGTTTAGTGATCTTTCGTCGTCTCACATAAACATGTGTGGATCGACATACCCTGGCTATTCGAAGCAAAACAGCTCTTTTAGGGCTAAAAAAAAGGACACACGCGCATGCGCACTTAACTGGAGGAAGATATTCGGATGTAGGTTAGGTTGTCAGATTTAATTGAGTAGAAAAAAAAAGAAAAATGTTCATCAGTGCAGAAAAAAAATGATAATAGGGTGCTAGAACATTGGGGTTTCGACCCGCGAATTAAACCGCGGATTAATCCGCGGCCGCGAATCAATTCGCGGGTCGAAAAAATTTTTTCTATTTTGAGGCCGAAGGCTGTAGAATTATAACTTTACAATTTTCTACTTTTAAATTTTCCGGAAATTTTCCGCAGCCGCGATGTTGATTCGCGACCGCGGATTAATCTGCGGTTTAATTCGCGGGTCGAATTTTTTTTTTCTATTTTGAGGCCGAAGGCTGTAGAATTATAACTTTACAATTTTCTACTTTTAAATTTTCCGGTAGCCGGAGGCCGGGTACAGATGATAGAAGGCAACACAAAATCCTCCAAAATTCTAATAGAACCTGCGCAAGCGCCTAATGACCACTACCACTAAGCTATGTTACACATCCCCACTCCGATCCTTATAAATACGATGACAACCTACTCAAAGTATCATTCAGCAACTCAACATGTCTTCAACAACAGCACAGGAGATCCCACATACCACAGAGCCTCCGCGGCACTCAACAGGAGAGCATGGGTCCGATGATGACAGTTTTATCGGAGATGCTACAGAATTTAATCGCGTGTGGGAGGACACGAAGGAGCGGGCTAGGGCATTCTATGCTAGGAATGTTGGTAATGTTGGTGAAGACTCAAGCTAATCAGTCTTCACCCAAACCCCCTTGGCTCTTTGGAGCAAAACAGCCCTTTTCAGAGCTACAAAAAAAATACACACTTCCATTGGGAATTATATCTACAGTGGATAATTTTCACTATGAATATATGCAATACGAAGGTGTGAATTAGAACTATGACTCACTTGGATCATTTTGTTCTAAATCACACCTTCGCATTATATCACAAAATGATTTCAATATTTATTGTCAATTATTATTGGCAAAGTTTATGTCGGTGACATGGAACTACATACACATCTGGAGAAGACATCGGTTGGAAGAACACTGTCTCTTCTCAACACTTCTTATTACTATGAAATTTGTGGAGTCAACTCCTGGAAGGGAAATCTACCCCTTCTCCTCTTACGGCAGATTGTTGTCATATTCATGTGCGCATGTACCAGTCGGCTTGTTCGTATAAAACGTGAAGTCGCATCAACATCAGCACCATTTCTATCCACATCCCATTGGTATCACACATTCCCTCCGAGCTAAATAATCATGACTTCCCTACCAAATGTTTCTGTGCAATGTCACGTATTCCAACAACAAATGATGAGTTTGGTTTTGAAAATATTCCGGTATATCACTTGTCATCCCAAGAAGGTTTCACCGATGACTATAACATTCTTGATTATCTGGAGATGGTAGATATACCGGAACCTTCAGAAAGTGTTGATCCAACCCTTTCACAACTGTCACTACCCATATGCCCTCCACTTCTCTCTCCTCTTAGTGTGGATACGAAACCAAAACCATCTAAGAGGAAAGGTACATCTACTGCTTCTAACCCTAAGAAAACAACGAAGGGTGTACGGAAACCTCGTAAGAAGAAGGTAGATGACACCTTCTTGAATGTGATGGGCGATTTGGAAGATGTTTCGCTTCATTCTTTCGGTCCACTGCAGCGCTGTGGGGACATGCTGAAGAAAGCGAAATGCCGCATTATAAAAGCGAAAGCCACCATCGTCAAATGCGATGATGATGTTCGAAGTGGCAGCTTGGACGAGGTGGCTCTTCAGGAGCTCGATGCAAAGATTGCATTAACAAAGGCTGAACTGATCAAAATGTGTGAAGATGCAGATAAACTCCGATTCGAAATCACACACAAAAATCAGTCCGCCCATTGTTTGAAAATGCAAGCAGAGATGGAGCTTCAGGAGTCAACAAAACTTTTTGATACGGCAGCATCTGTACGTGATAAGTGGCGAAAAGAGTTTGATCACGCATTTCAATCTGATATTGATTAGCTCTGAGGATTATGAAATGTTATCAATGTTGTGAGTTGAAAATATCTAAGCGGGAATGGGGTATGCAGTTAATTTGGTTTGGCATACACAGAACGTTGCGATTGGCTGGGGCAACGTTTACCGCTACAAAATAATTCTTTTTTCAATTCACTTCAACAGAGTCTACTCGAAATAAAAAAAAAATTGCTTTTAATAGTTTATTTTACGAAACATCTAAGTTAATACATATATTAAACCATGTCACGTTTATCAATCCATGAATTGTGTTCACTCGGAAGGCCTAACCACTTCACATACAGTTTATTATTTTTCTTCTTCATCACCTTTTCAACTAGATTAATGTCAGGATTTTTCGTTTTTAATAACTCTTCTTCATAAAAACCACCTTTAATCGGTTGACCATTCATATCTTCAAGAATATACGTTGTGGGATATGTCCTATTAATTTTAATGATTTTGAATAGTTCAGTTGTAAAATTGGCAGTGTACCCCTTTTCAAAGATATTTTTGTACTTGCTTATACGTACAATGTCATTCATTCGGAATTTGGAAAGACTTTGTTTTCCACGGATGACTTTGGCACTTTTAAATTTTAGTTTTGTTGTTGGCGTAACATTAATTGGTTCAAACCAGTTGTACGATGCACTTTATGGTTATATTTTCTTGTTATCATAGGAAGAACATCTAACTACTTGTTGTGTCCCATCGCTGAAAATTCTCTATATAGCCACGTCTTTATTGTTCGAATTACTCTTTCTGCTATGGCCGCCTTCATAGTGCTGAATGTTGAATAATGATTGATATTATATTTGCCCATTAGAGATGAGAAAGTTTTGTTGAAAAATTCTTTTCCTTGATCGCTTTGTAGATGTTTCGGAGAATAGTCGGCTTCTTTCAGCACATCTTCCATTGCATCCGTTACAGCACCACCTGTTTTATTTTTAATCGGTTTTGTCCATAGATATTTTGAGTAACAATCAATTACTACAAGAACATATCTATATCCTTTATTATGTTTAGCATAGGGTTGTAATTCGGCAAGATCAATCTGCCATAGATCTGCAAAACCTTTGAGGGTGGTGGTTCTTCTGGCGAAATTACGTCTCGCCGGTGTATGTAATTCATTGACAACTTGTCGTTTAAGATCACTTATTTCATTATCCATCCTCTCACTATAACTGTTCTACTTCGTCTCCGTACACATAATTCAACAATGTTACTGCATCATATAATGAGGACAAAGTGACCATTTTCTTGAACGTTTCAATATATTATACCTTCCTCACGTAATTCTTCAATTATTGAAATTATTTCATTGTCGTGTCCAGTATGTCCAGCCGATTTCGAGGATATCAACAGTCGTAAACGATCGACTAACTCGTCAGGTTAATTCCAGTACACATAATTCGCAGGTTTGGTATAATACTTTTTTTGCATCCGATTGAACCCTTTCCCTTTTTTTTTTCTACTCCTTGTCGACAGATGATGTGATAAATTCAGTACTGGTTTGATAACTTCACGAAATTTTTTAGAATTCGTATGTTTGAAACCATGTCTTAGTTGATGTTGTTTGTATGGTGCATTCGTTAGTCTCAATATTTTAGCATATATATGACGAATTTCATCATTGAAATTGACTTCAGGTGGATTTTTCAAAAAAATCATGTCGTATAACTCCGGACTACCTGGGAATTCATGATTTTTTGTTTTATTGTCATTCCAAAATATAATATTCCCATCACTGAAACGTACATTGAGACTACCCATTTTCAGTTTTTGTGTAGTAGGATCTAAACGTATACCATATATTGTATCATATGCAACATTCTTTGTTTTAACATTTTCCAAATGTCTTTTCAAAACATCTCCAATATTATCTTCAAAATCAGAGAAATCAGAATCACCTATTCGAGATGATGACGGTGTTTCGAATATGGACATTTCATTTTCTCCGAATTCTTTGATAGTACCTGTCTCACTGTCAGCAGATGATATTTCACTATTATATGAGGATGGATCCCTTCCCTATTGGGGTACTCGTAACTTTTGTTGAAGTAGACTGACTATTACCTTGCTTCATTGGAAACGTTGACTTTGGTGATTTGATGGTAGCAGCTGAAGATAGAACCTTTAATGGCTTCATTATGGGATCATAGAGTTTTTCAAGCGCCATTCGATTTTCAATAAGTCCACTCTTGATAGAATTGAATTTCTGCCGTACAGCTTCTGTTGTCTCAACCAGTTGACGTTTCAAATTCAATTCATTGTTTTTATTTTCAGCTACTGAATCATTTTTTGTCTTCATTTTGTTTTTGTCAAGAGAATACACTGAAGTAACCTCTATGCAATTCAACGATCGATTGAATGTGGATTACAGTGTCATGGATATATAAAACTATCGAACCCCATGCGATATCTACCTTCATGCATTTTTCTATCCTTATCAATGACCAGAAATCCATATTGATCCTCCCAACATTTAACACTCATCAATTGGAATTGTTTGAATGTTACATCGGGTGACACGTGATCAGAATAAATATGATGTAGATTCGTTTCATCTTGCTTGAACATTACAATAAAGTTTGTATTGTCTCGCACTAACTGTTTGGGCACTCGTGAATATGTTTGAGCAAGATAAAAACAGTCAACTCGTGAATATGTTTGAGCAAGATAAAAACAGTCAACATCTTTATGACGTCCCATACAGAAGTATGATCTTATAATGTCCTGTTTTTCACATATTACATCATCGAAAATGAAAACAGAATTTGGTTTGGCATCGGACGGTTCCACTATTTCTGCATTATTACTGAACGTATAAAATCCCAAACCCTTTATGGGTTCCAATACATTTCGTAGGAATTGATATTTGGGCTGATTGAGTGATTTCGAATAGAGATAAACGTTTGTGAATCGTAGTCCTTGTGGATGTGTCAGAAGAGAGATCATGGCATTCGTCTTTCCACAATTCGACGGTCCAATAATGAGTCCTCGAACAGATGGTGGAAGTAGCGGACCATGCCGCAACACATTCTGTCCATTCAATCCACAACCGAATTTTTCATCTAGATTATCTACAGCAAACTTTTCTTTCTGCTTTACAATGCGCATCGTACCGTGGTTGGAGACTATGTAAGCGATGATATGTCGTGAACGTTTCATTTAAATGAGTACCATCAAACGATACGAATGTGTTCGCGGTGTATCCAGAAAGAGCGGACGTGGATTTGTTAATAATTTGATAAACAAACTTCCGTTCGAATTACATTTACCCGGAGGATATCAGTACTGTGGACCCGGTACAAAATTGGAAAAACGTTTAGCCCGCAAAGATCCCGGAATCAATAAATTGGATATTGCATGCAAACAACACGATATTCAATATTTGAATCATCTAACTGATCTCACAGCGAGACATAGAGCAGACAAAGAACTCGAATACGCAGCTTGGAATAGGGTTAAATCGAAGGACGCTGGTATTAAGGAAAGAGCAGCTGCCCTACTCGTTACCAATATTATGAAATCAAAGAGACGTTTCGGTATGGGTTGTAGTACTACTATAAAGAAAAAGAAGAAAAATCAACCGAAGAAAAAGAAAAATAATCTCAGAAAAATCGCCTTTGGTTCTGGGGTGGTTCATAAAGTGCGGAATGTACTGAAAAAAGCTGGGTGTGAGCAATTTGTAACGAATAATTTGAAGAAAGCTACCGTAGTGGCATTACATGCGGCACGTAAATACCTCAAAGCTGCTGGTGGAAAGAAAACAATCCGCACACCCCGCATAATTCCAATTCCTAAGGTCGGAGGGATTCTACCACTGATACCGATTTTTGCTGGATTGTCCGCGCTCGGAAGTTTAGCGGGTGCTGTTGCAGGCATCACCAGAGCTGTGAATTCAGCAAAAGCAAGCAGAACCGCCCTAATCGAAGCGAATCGCCATAATAAGAAAATGGAAAGTGTGGCATTGGGTAAAAGTGGTAGTGGTGTATACCTTAAACCATACCGTAAAGGACTTGGACTCTACTTGAAACCATACAATCCAAAAAACTAGTTGATTCCCTACCTCAACGACCTCTCACCGACATCGATCTCAATTATTATGCCAAGAAAATAAAAATTCCATACTTTCGTGGTATTTTCTTGCTTGATACATTACCCACTAGAGGTCCACGACACCACGAGACCGCCATTGTCAATTTAGATGGAATAAGAGGATCGGGAACACATTGGCTGGCATACAGCAAATGTGGGAAAGACATTGCATACTTTGATAGTTTTGGAGATCTACCCCCACCAAAAGAGTTGATTCAATACTTTCAGAAATGTTCGAAAGTGAAAATTCTATATAACTATGATCGCCAGCAGAAGTTCAACACAGTTTTTTTGCGGTCACTTGTGCTTGAAGTTTCTCTTTGAATTATTACAAAATGGATACAACTCCAGCAATGACTCGAGAGGCTATTAAGGGGATGGGATTTTCACTTAAGATGTATTCAAAATATCGCACCCTGACAAGAATGGATCGAGTGATGCTTGCAAATATGCCGAAGGAAGTAATACTCGCATGTGCTGCACATGAGATTGCTTATGTTTGGGAAAAGTTACCTAAAAGTCTACAAGATGATGTCGACATAATGAAATATAGATGTTGTACTGACCACCACAATCTTGACGGCAATAGCATTCCAGATTCTGATGTGAATGATGGTCCTCCACCACGGAAAATATTCTGTTGTTACTGCAATATAAATGATATGAATATTGGTGCTAATAAAAATGAAATGGATATTGATGAACCATCTCCGAAAAGGCGTAAGTTGTCTCGAGTGTATTGTAGACAACAATAAATTGAAGTGTTATTCATAAAATTTGTCAGTCATGTCACGGAAGTTCGAACTACAAGCTGTCGGGACGAGTGTCTTGAGTGCAGACTTTTTCCCACCCATTGAATTGGACAGAAACAGTCGTTATGGATTGGGACTTTTAGGATTCTATGGATGCAACACAGTCAATAATATAACTGAAAAAAACAATGTGATCAGTTTCAGAATCAGTGATGTTAATTCACCCATATTTCAGAAATACACAATTGAAATACCATGTGGTGCCTATGAAATAGAAGAAATCAATGCAGTTATTCAGAAACATATCATTTTCAGATTGTTTCATGGTAGAAAACAAAACGATACCGATGCAGATGATATATTCTACCTACATGCCAATAATAATACTTTCAAATGTGATATGCGATCAAAATATGAAATTGATCTAACTCATCCGAATTCCATAGCAAAGATGATGGGTTTCAATTTTGATAAATTCCAACCGAATCAGATACATGAATCCTCACAACCGATAAACATAACAACTGTAAGACTCATCCGCTTAGATTGCAACATTATATCTGGTTCATACATAAATAATGACGAATCTCACTTTATTTTTTCATTCGATATCGATGTGGAGCCTGGATTCAATCTCACAAAAGAACCACACAAGATTATATATATGCCCATTAGTCCAGAAGGTCGTCAGTTGATTCACAACATCACAGTGCGTATTTTGGATCATAAAAATAATCTCATTGATTTTGGAAGTGCAGAAGAGATTGTCATAATTTTGGAATTGAAAAAAATCTCATAACTATCATGGGTTTTTGTTATAATAGACAGAATCGACGAGGATTTGAAAACTTTCCACAAACAGCTAAAAAGGAAGGCTCGGCTAGAAAAAGGCTCATTCCAAAAGTGTACGCTAAACAGTTAGCACACCACGCTCTGTCAGTGAGAGATCTCAAATTTTTGAAATCAATTGGACTGAAAATAAGGAACAATGGTGCTCGAAACAAATAGTGAAAAATTGAATATATTCGATGAGCCGATGCTCGATCATTCCCTCACAAGTTTACATGAGCACACATACAAACCATATGGATCACCATTATTCAGAAATTCAGATGAAATTCGAATTGCAATCAATAATCAAGATGTTATACTCGATATTGCTGAGAGTTTCATTTATATAGAGGGTAAATTCACACCTAAAGATGAAACGGAATCATGTTATCTCTTGAACAATGCTATCGCTTTCCTTTTTGATGAAATTCGCTACGAAATGGGTGGTGAACAAGTTGCTGTCGTCAGGAAGCCGGGGATAACATCTACAATGAAGACTATGATTTCATTTGGAAAAACACATGCTAATACATTATTAACCACTGGATGGGGACTTTCGGAAACTAAACAGGATATCTTGGATACAACCAGTCATGTATTCAGTGGCAAATTACCACTAAAGTATTTGATGGGATTCGCTGAAGATTACAACAAAAGTACCTTGAATGCCAAACAAGAAATGATCTTAATAATCGCTCGATCTTTCAAGAACTCATATATTGGTGAGGTTGATGCTGATTTGGAAATTAATAAAATTGAGTGGAAAATAAGACACATAGTGCCAGAAGATAAGCACAAGCTGAAACTTTTGAATAGAATCAACAAAAGTGGTCTGAATACTAAAATCAAGTTGGCTTATCGCATGTGGGATCTCTATGAACTTCCATCACTACGTGGCACATCTTCAGACATATGGGCTATCAAGACAACCAATGCCCTTGAAACACCTCGTTATATCATCATTGGATTCCAAAGCACTACCACGTCTGAAGACAGGGCAAAGGACATCACCAAATTCACAACTGCTGATATCAATAACATTCGTGTGTACTTGAACTCTGAAGTATACCCATATGAACGTTGGAATTTGGATTTCGATAAGAAACTTGATACTTCAGCATATTATGCCTATGAGAACTTTCAACGAAGTTATTATGATAAAGATATGAGTGAACCTCTCATGGACATTGGGGAATTTCGACAAAATCCACTATTCATCATCGATTGTTCACATCAGCCGAATGCCACAAAATCATCAACTATTGATATTAAGCTCGAGTTTGAAACTAGGAAAGTCAACTTCCCAGCCAACACCAAAGTATATGCACTCATTCTACATGATACATTTTTGACATACAATGCATTGGACGGATCAGTTCACAGCAGATATTGAAGACACACACATTTTTCATTATTTTGTATTGATTTTTTTCTTTCTTTATTCTTGTAAAAGAGGAATAGGTAAATAAAAGATGTATGAACTATTTTATGTTTTTTATTCAGATATCACTAGCTTACAATTCAATTAGTCTTAGGTATATACAAACAATCTAATATAACTTCTTCTTCATCGTCATGATTTTCTTGACCATTTTCTATTTCATTACCATCGTTATCCAGTTGGTACTTTTGGATGATTCCATTAGGTAGGTATGGCAAGAGACGGTAGAGAAATCTTCTCAGCTCACATTCAACCATTGCATCGCAGAGTTGATCTAGATCCAAAGAACCATCTGTATATTTCTCACAAAGATCCACACCTTTCTGATAGTTCTCAGCATCACGCAAACATAACTGGATCTGCTCTTCATCATAACACACGCTCAGGTCATAGTTGGTGGCATGGTGAGCATCATCACTCAAAGCATCCAATTCAGAAGTCAATCGTTCAACAGCTGAAGTGATGTCTACAGCTTCGGTCCAGTTTTGGCTAGCATACAGCATCCACATCTTTCTTGAAAATGAAACTGAAATCAAAGAAAAATTATTGAAATAAGTATGCTATAATAGAATTCATAAATAAAACTCACATATACTTTCGATGATGCCAACCGCCAAAGAGTGTGTTTAACAATGTATGAAAACTTTTTATATTTTCCTTACAATTAACACCTATAATATAATTCGACTTAGCCTATGATATGTGAAAATTAACTATTACTCAATGAGATCGAATTTAACTAACGATCGTGTTTTCATACCAGCAAAGCTTTGTTGAGTCTGACCCAAATATGCTACGGTATATTTACCATCAGATGAATTGATGCAAGTAACATCGTCGTCACTAAATTGCTCTGAAACACGTTTTGGTAGCCATGTTTTGAACAATGTGTTATTGCTCACATCGAGTAATGTTAACAAAATGGATTTACCAAAACGAGTTGAACAAATTGACATATTCTTTATTGGATAAGCTTCATTTAGTGGCAAAGATGATATTACTCTTTGTTCTAATACTTCCATCTCTTGTTTAATTACAGAATTGATTTTTTGTAAATCCACCTTTGGAACTGACATGATGAAAATATATAAGGAAAATATAAATAATTTTCGATAGAAAAACACACTCACTGATATTCCTGTCTCTGAATGCACTGAATAACTTCACTACTCTTGCTGACTACTCGACTGCTAGGTATATAACTTCTGATTTTGTATCACAATATCCACTTCTTTTATAATGGATAGTGAACCACTCCCCCACCACCGACTTGTATAATATACTATCGCAGACATCATGTCACAAACAATCCCAGAGCGTCGAGCTTGGGTTGCTTCTGACTGGATCGTGTTCGGATGCGCTCCTCATAGTTGGATGACGTCACACACGCTTCCTCCCACCACCACTGTAAGGTATACACTGGCGGAGAGAAATCAGAGTTCACATATCTGACTGGATCTCCGTGGTGTGCGGACGTGTGCCTTCTCTAGATTTTCATACACATGAAAGTCATGCACATTAACAAGTGTACATACACATGAAGGTAATAGTAGTCATGGAGGTAAAAAAAAATATAAGTACTTGGAAAAAGTACTTGTCCGTATATATTATAAGCGTCGAGCGTGGGCTACTTCAGATGCACTCCTCATAGTCGGATGACGTCACACACGCTTACTACCACCACCACTACAAGGTAAGTATCGGAGAGGAATCAGAGTTCACATATCTGACTGGATCTCCGTGGTGTGTGGACGTGTGCCTTCTCTAGATTTTCATGTGTTAGTACATAATATGAAAGTCATACATAGTAGCAAGTGTTCACATAAATGTTTTTAGTCTTGGAGGTAAAAAAAAAATATATAAGTACTTGGAAAAAGTACTTGTCCGTGTATGAAAAAAACTCTCTGTCACCCAAATGTCATCTCAAGGTCAAACAAAAACCTTGAACACCTCATCAAAACCTACATCAAGGTCAAAAATTACAAAATTTAAAAATCGTTTCAAGGACATCCCAAGGTCATAGACCCACACAGGCACCTATGCACCAAGGTCATCCCTGAAGGTCACCCCAAGGTCACTGATGACGTCATAGTAGTGGGGGGAGGCCCAGAACCGGCTCAAATCTCTTACTCTGGAGGACATGCTTTACCATAACATCTGGTCAAGTCAGAGTCCAAACAGAGCAGGTTATCTTCAGAAGGTTTGTGTATCAGGGAGACTCCCTCAGCCCTCTTCTCTTCTTCAACTCACTATTGCCATTGTTTGTTGCATTACGCCAAACCAGCCGATACAACTGCGGCACCCCCAGCAACCCATCTGTTGTACATGGATGACCTTTTGCATCCGGAGAAAAGGATCTTCATCCTTAAGGGTGGTGCAAGAGTACACGCATGCTATTGTAATGGAGTTTAGGATCGACAAATGTGCCACGGTTCATCTCAAGAAAAGACGATGCGAAGAATACAGAGAGAACGTACAGCTTTCAGCTCGCAGACGGAAGCATCCTGCATCATATGGATGCCGGAGAGACCTAGGGGTGGAACAATGCTTCACACAAGGGTAACTACTGTTAAAAACTCTCTCCGCGGCATCATAAACTCCTACAGATATGGTAATCACAACTCTCGGGGAATAGCACAGTTGCTGCAACTAATATGCTTGCCGTTCCAATTCTACTTTACTCCTTCAGAGTAATGAAAAGGAATCAGGAAGAGCTGCGAAAACTCGAAGTAAAAACTCGCAAAATGATGCATCCTAAGTCGTCTGTTTTTTCGTCCAAACGGACTATTTTAGATTTAATGCATCTATGTCCAGGGAACTGTTTCATGAGAAGAGAGAAGACGAATGATATTTATTTGAAAAACACCAGTGGTGGCCATCCACTTAGTAAGAGTCGGAGTAATTCGGTTATCCATCAGTGTATTAGCAAAAAAAATTTAGTTTTACAAATATTTCTTGACGAAAACAATCCTGATTTCATACTATTCAGTGAACATTGGCAATCGGAGGAACAGCTGGAATCTATTAAATTTGTAAATTATAAACTTAGCTCTGTATTTTGTTGCCCTGTATACAAACAAGGTGGTGTTGCCATTTTTTCCAAATCAGACTTGCAAACAAAGATTGTAGACAGGTCTTTGAATGCTGTGCTATTGAAGTCTATGACTTTATTGTTTTATTCTCTCAATGCGATAGCAATCTGTTTTTCATGAAATTTGATGAGGCTCTCAATTTCCTAGCGAATCTCGCTCGATAAAAGGATCATGATAAGGGCGACTTCAACATTGACATGTTGAATTAATATAGCCTAAAATATATATCTTCAGACCTAATAATGTCATATGGTTTAGAACTAATAATAAATGAACCACCTAGAATAACTTCAAATTCCTCAACTCTCATAGACAATATCACTATCAACCGTAATGCTGATGTAGTTGATCACAAAGTGATCAAATCAAATTTGTCGGATCACTTTGCCCAGTCTGTATCTCTCAGTACATCTATTCAATCTGAAAGTCCAGTATGTAACAGGAGAGCTACAAATGATAATAATATTGACACATTCCTTTTTTACTTATCACGGGAAGACTGATCTGATGTATTGATTGAAGGTGACTATGAGAAGCTTTTGAAAGCTTTCTGATTTAATGAATCTTCATTGTTCAATTTCAATAAATTTTGATGAACTTTGAAAATTATTTTCCTTGGAAGAAGCAAAAGTAAATAAAAATTATTAATCTGCCATTACGCCAGAACTTGCAAGGTTAAAAGAACTTTCTCTATATGCAGATTTAAGTAGACAATAGGTACCCAGAGTACAGACCAAGTGTCAGAGAGGTCAATAAACGATATAAGAAAAAAAATGTCCAAAAATAAAAAAATATGCTTTGGCCAGGAAGTATCCGTGTCGAATAATAAAGGCAAAACTGTCTGGGACATAGTGAACATCACCACTGGTCGGAAAATTAAGTCAAATCAGCCTATTGAGCTAGATGTAATTGGAATTAAAATTGGGATTGAAAACTGTGCATACGTGTTCAACAAATTTTTCACGAAAACAATTGACTACGATTTCATAGATAGCAGTATACAAGCCAGCAATGTTTCTTTGTTCTTTGGTCCAGCTCAATATTATGAGATTAATGACGTAATAGAAAATATGAAAAACTCCAATTAATCAGGCTGTGACGAAATATCGAATACAATACTTAAAAAAATAGGCGAAGTAATTATTGAATCACCTACCCATATAGTCAACTTATCCATATCTCAGGGAGTTTTTCCATCAGAAACGAAACAAGCCAGTGTTATACCGTATATAAAAAAGGCAATACGGAACAAATCACCAATTACAGGGCCATAACCTTATGCTCAAGCTTTGGGAAAGTAATTGAGGCCCTCGTGAATAAAATGCTTTTGAAATTCTTTATGGAAAATAAAAGGCTTTCAGATTGCCAGCATGGTTTTTAAAGAATAAGAGTACCGACACAGCACTCTGTGAATTTGTTGATGAGATTTGAATTTGCGTTAGGATTGTTAATTGATTTCTTCAAAGCCTTTGATTGCGTGAATCATGAAGTTCTCCTGTACAAATTGCAGAAATATGGTATTAGGAGCCTTGCACTTTAGTGGTTTGATTCTTATCTCGGGAATAGATACCAAAAGGTTAAATGCAATGGCTTTGTCTCTAATTCTGTTCCAGTTAGGGTTGGAGTAACACAAGGATCCATATTGGGGCCCACTCTGTTTCTTATTTATATCAATGATTTACTGAAACAAATGAGTCATGCTACTACTCGACTCGTAGCTTATGCTGACGATACAAAAAATTTTCTTTTTGTATCCGATAACATTGATGATATTATAAACCAAGCAGATCACGTGTATCAGAATGTGGGTGAATGGGTTGGGAAAAATTGTCTGTCTCAATAATGAAAAATCAATATTGCTTACTTTTAGAGATTGTCATTCTCAGGTTGAAACTCCCAATACTAATTGCTCTGAACAGCACTGATATTTTTTGCTCTGACACAACAAAGCTTTTAGGTCTCACCCTCCACTGTAACTTGAGATGGGACATACATATCAATAATTTGGCCTCAAAACCTGCTATGCACTCTGTATATCATCTCAACAATGTAGCAAGAATATTGTTAAACATTTATATTTTGGATGTTTCCATTCAAACCTGAAGTATGGTATAATGCACTGGGGGAACTATACGGATGCTCATGGAATTTTCATGTTACAAAAAAGGCCGTCCGTATTGTGTCAAAAATCGGACCACTAGAATCATGTAGAAAACATTTCAAGAGCCTCTAAATTCTAACAGTGATGTGGATTAATATCTATGATGTGGTTTGCTTTGTTTTTGAAAATAAATCATCATATTTTGAATATGAAAGAGTAGAACATACCCACAAAACTCGTATGAAGAACAGATTGCTTCCATCTAAACACTCCTCCAGCCTATATCAAAGGGGTATCTTTTATAATGGTTGCAAACTATTTAATACTCTTCCTAAAGATATACAGAACTCGAGAAATATTCATGTGTTCAAGAGTGAGATGAAACGGTTATTATTGAAGATAATTCGCTGGAAGAATTCTATTGTGATTTCTGATCATTCCTATCTATTTTCAAATCTCTGTTTCTATATATACATTTATATGTCGTCTGTTTTTTCGCATGCCACATTTTTTAGTCTTTTAGAATCATCTACCTTCTGACATTGTCACATTAGTGTAGTGAAATGAAATGATAATAAGGAACGCCCCTGATGAAAATAAAAAATCCTTCGATTCCGGGAAATTACTTATATATTGAATACTTACTTCGCATATACCAAAATTGAATGAACCTGCAAAGCGGTTTTAGAAACTTTGAAATACTGTCGTGAATTGGGGTTGTTCAGGACTAACTAGGCAGAATCTGATCCTTTAAATATTCGGAACACTTTGAAAAAAACATAGTAAACAACATTTATTCATCTACTTACAATTAAAAATAACAGCTAAATGTAAGATTTGAAAATTTACCGGAGAAGCAGAGATCGTCTTCACCATAATCGCCATCGATTATCTGAGATGTACAACGCTTCTGCGCAGTTGTAGATATAGCAAGTTACACCGTTAACAATATCAATTATAATTTATTTGCAGATATTGCGCATAACTACAACTATATAATATTTCCAGAGACTGGAAACTTAACAGAAAAATCAACTGCACCCGCATATATCTATTTACTATTCCGCTACTACTATATCGCGTAGTCGTAGAAAAAATAGTGTGCGTTACAGAATCTGTCTTTTATAAAATGACATGTAATTTTTTTTCTTGACATAATTTTTTGGAAATCTTAACCTTCCACAGTCTAAAAATAAAAATTACTGATTTAAAGTAATCTATGAAGCGATAAAATCCATATCGGCTGTATTATCAACTTGAGATGCAGAAATCAGTTGACATTAACAATTGGTGAAACTAGTAAATTATGGTATCTCTAAAAAACTGGTATTTGATGAATACGAAACTAACAAGTGAAAAATTTAAAGCGATGAATAGTGCGAAAAGCGTAATAATCAATTTGCTACTACAAAACATCGAAAGAGACATCTGAAAACGATATGAGTCTTTCCTGACATGGCATAAAGTAAAAGGACTTCGTTCACTGAAAAAAATTCATGATGAATATTAATTGCTGCTACTATTTGTGACAACAATACAGTATGGTAACGTTAAACAAATATATGATTTCACGATTTATGGTAAAGACTTCTATGATGATACTTCTAATGGACAATCCACCCAATGTCTTTTTTGAGATTGTTCCCAAAGAATTAATTTATTTGAATTGCATCCTCTTTAAGACCCAACTTGTTAAAATATAATGAAAAATTCAATTTTACATAATAGTAAAATAATAATAGTAAAAATTATCCGGTTGTCTATTTGATCGAGAAGTTCAAGGTGGAAGTCTTGCGTTTGATATGATTTCAGATGATTTCATGAAACTTTATCAGATTATACGTTATAGCTTAATTTTTAAAAAGAATTAAATGAGACATAACCGTTGAAGAACTTGTTGCCGCCAGTAGTCAGATGTTTCGGATTCATTGATTCAGTTCTGGTGGAATTAACAGAGTAAACTACCTATATTATAATATAGCGAAAATATGTAAAATAAAGTACTGATCCTTATGAAGATATCACCGTCAAAGGAAAACCATTCACCCATACTAAGAAGGCAACATCCTCATTCTGAAATAATAATTGACACATTCATCAGGCAGACTCAAGATCAGTAACGGCTTGACAAACGCCGTGCAGTTCATCAGTCCAGTTTTTTTTTTCACTTCCTTGTAATACATTTGTCTCTCAAATCCGCAACTCATTCTTGATATGGTCTTTAATATGTATAGCGGCATTTTCTGTACAAGAACGGATAATGTGTGTTCCAAACAAAGCCCGCATGTTGTGTAATGCTAACAGATTGGTTCATTCGTTCGAACCAGAAATACACTGTTAGGTCGTATGACTTGCTTTATTGGAATCGGTCTGGTCTAGATATTTTTTCGATGTTATCTCAGATTTTTACTTCTTACTGGGTTGTTCAGAATTTAGTACATTTCGGCGTCGACATATTCTTTCATGCATGTAATTTCGAGGCGCATTTTTTACTCCGTACCATTCAGAAAGAAAATCGAATGAATCTGAAATGTATATTACATAATAAACTTCGACAACAACGAGAAATCTAGAAAAATAAAAATTAAAAAAAAAATGGCTGGAGTGCACGTTGAGCAAATATCATTATCGAGAAGGGACTTTGTGCAATAGAAGAGAACTACAGCAACGATTAATAGTTACAGTGATATATATTGATTCCCTCTGTATATAGTTATATAGTATACAGTATTGTCAATTCTGAAGTATAATTTTTGATTGAATGAAAATTTGTTATCAGTTTTATATCAGGAATACATTTCTTTCGATTCAACTCTGCTATTATAGTAATATTGCGTCAGTAGTCGGCTGCTTAAGGTCGCCGTTTGGTACGGCTTGACAAACTAATCCGACAGAGGAGCCACCATGCCTTCTGTTTAATATTTATCCAAGTTTCCCTCCGTGCAAATGAGTACTGATAGTCAAAACTAATGTCTACTACGAGTACGCTTTGCAAACGCTGGAGATGGGGACGGCGACGGAGCCAGTCTGTTGCCAATACTGTTACGTATTCCGTATAATACATCTCAGACGATTATCAATTATTATTTGGTTTGGAGATTATCAAGAAGAAATGATTCATTGAATACTTATTCCAAATCAACATTTTTTTTTAATGAAATTCAATGTTGTTATATGCATTACTATCAGGTAGGTACAACGACAAAAAAAATAAGCCTAGAGATTAGTAATTATATTGGCGCCCTTGGCAACATGTCAGCAGGTGTGCTATTTTCGAGTTTGTACGTATCTATGCGATTTCGATTTTCTGTTTCACATCAATACATATGAAATACTTATATAGGTATATTTTTCTCTCTCATTTTTACGCAAATTAAAAGCGAAAAGAGAATAGCCCACCTATTTATTGCGTTGTGTTGTATAAGAAAATCCTATATCAGCACCATCAGTGGCATGGAAACGTTATTGGGTTTTTGTTTTTGATTTTTTTTAATGATGTTTTGAATATCTCGCGTTGTCAACCAAGTTTATATTATTTTTGAATCCTAGGTAGGTATGGTATATATGTATAGGTAGGTACCTATATTATGATTACGATTGTTGGAAATAGACCGATTTTCAACGAATATTATTCTTTTCTTAAAGTGTTTTATTCGTTTTTAGAGAATGTTATAAAGGACATTTTCATATCGAACATTTCAAAAGTGTGGTGTTTTGGGAAAAACATATTGAAGTCAGATAAGTGAAATGTTCATTCAATGGGGTGTTTAGTTCAATCTTCATAGAAATAGTATTATGTGCAACTAGTGCGGAAAATAGGATATTTCATACTAACCACTCGCTTATGGCTCCTAACACTAGTATGAAATATCCATTTTCCGCACACTATACCTTTCCGACAACCAACCTGAAAAACAAGAATTTCTGAACGAGAACTAGTAAATTGAATTTTGCGTGACCGCTTCATACCTACCTACCTAAAAATAATTCATCTTTAGAAATGAGTGTGCTTCATACTACTTGCTCATGATATAGAATTGATTGATTGAAGAAGTATATTATTCAGTTAGTCTAAGAGGTTGCCCATCACGGGATATCGGAAACGGTTATACAGTTTCAATTCAGTGAGAGAAAATTTGCATAACAAAAGTAAAATTTATAAAAAAATATATAAAAATGTTTCTAGAAACACTAAATTTTGTGATCATTAATTTTATTTTTTCTGGTGTTATCGTCAAGCTGTCATGTGATAATGTCGCAGTTTTACTGTCCGACGTTTCGTTATCTAGCAACCATCACCAACTCAATTTTTATATTGCCTCGTTTTAAAAAAATACAAATTTTGATAATATATGTCTCTTTCAAAATTTTAATTGTAGAACTACTTTTTCTTGTGAAATTATTTGTAGGTAGATGAATATTCTTGTTCAAAAATATTTTCAAAATCCGTCATATTTCATTTTTAGTAGGTCGTCGGAAAAGTATAAAGTGCAACTCATGCGGAAACTGGATATTTTCTGCACTAGTTGCACAATATACTATTTCAGTCCTCACACAATTATCGAATTTTGTTTTTTTTTTCAAATACCTTCGAATCTCCAAATTTCTTCCTGATGGTAGTGCACATCTGGCAGTAAATTCAATATTTCAAAAAATTGTGGGTTTTCGAAAAACATTGAAATTTTTTCAAGCTTCTTCTCAACTTCCTTTGTTTGTTTCTCTGATTATTTTTGGAATATAAGTGCGTTCTGTGTAGATTTACCATCACAGAGACCAAAATATTTATCAGAAAGTACTTTATATTTTTATAGGTACTTTCCCACCCTGATTTTTGAGTATTTTCTCGTCAACTTTTGCGAAATGATTCACCAGCGATATTGGTCGGTAATTTAGTGACTTGCATTTTATCAGTTGCTTTATAGGTTTGTAGACATCGGGTTGATCATAAAAATATCTTCCCATCTTTCTGTTTAGAGTTTCTCAAGTATTTTTTGTCAAATTCATTGTACCTAGTATTTTTTTTTTGTTTCATTATTAACAGAATTTTCTTTTTCAATTCAGTAGAATTAATTTGTAAAATCATCGGTAAAGGGTCTGTGAGTTTTCAAAAATATCTCTCTTTGGGATAACTCAGTTTCTCTACAGTTACACAAAAAATTATCATCCTCCTCTATAGAATTTCATATCCAGAAAATCAACGCAAATTCCACCAATAATAGTCTCCAATGTGTCAAATGTTATTTTGTCCAACTATAAGTAGACACTTTGGGAAATGTAATGTGAAATATGCAATATATATATTTCAATTGCTTTCGTTTCAACAGAAATAAAATCAATATTCGCTCATTTTCGAAAATTCGTGTAGGAAAAACCACATTTTTGCGAAAAGTCCAAAAACGAGTTAAAAAAAGCGTTTTCTTCATCACCCTGTAAGTAGGTACACCATAACTAATAGATATATTTGAAGTCAATCGATAATTTTCATAGCATTATAAATCAAGAAAAATCCACTGGCAAACACTTTTTTGCGTATTTGGCGTTAGACATTCAAGAATTTTTGTAGCTCGCCCTGTAGAGCCAGGAACATTTCTTTCTACCTCAAAAATGATTAATCCCTAACTCAAAAAAATCCACAGAGCTCTAGGAATAGATGTTTCCAGTGGCATATATGACCCTTCATAATACATTGTCATCGGAATCATAAACACCTGCCCAATTTCATGATGATCGGGCAACTTTAAGTGGGTCAAAATTCACTTGCAAGATTTCACCTCAATATTACAAATGAATGAACAGAGAAACAAACACACGTTTAATAAAATCTTGAAAAAATGTCAGCGTTTTCAAAAATATTGAAAAAATTAACTGCGAGATGTACACTATCCTCAGCAAGAAGTTTAGAGAAATTACTTCGCATGTGATAGGAAAAGTTTCGTTGTATTACATATAGATTAAAACTGCGGATCCCGTCATCGATTGTTGATTTTTATTTATGCATCCTCAAATAGCACTCCATGATACGCTTATGATTTATTTGGGGATCCGAAACAACACGTCTTTATTTCATTTTCTTGACCTGGCTCCTCCTACCAATGTTATCAAAATCACATTCCGTCTCATTGAGTAAATTGAATGAATGAAATATACAATGGCGCTTTCTATCCGAAAACTGCTGAACTAAAATGAGTAAGAATGTTGGTAAAGTAGGAATTGTTTCGCGCCATATGTTCGAATTTGGCTATTCCTAGCCCATTTCTAACTTGGAATTAGTCTCCCAAACGATATTGTCTGGAGATTCGTTTTCAATCGGAAATTGCACTATTTTTATCAATATTCAGATTGGCATAAAACACAAGCCAGTATTGGCTTATTTTCCTCAATTGCTGGCCAAAATTATCTCACTTTTCGAAATGAAAAATATCTCAATATATTCACTGTGTACTCCAATCTTTTTTCCTACCACCTACCAAATTTCAGCTCTCTAAGTGTAACCGTTTCTCAATGCAATTAAAAGTCGCAATACACGACATTAGACGCCCACCTTAATATTAAACCATAGGTTTATGAAAAGTCTCTCTATATGTATTTTATTGAATCTATATATACTGCAGTCTTTCCAACAATAATCAAATTCTTCTAAAGATTTTATTGAATCTATATATACTGCAGTCTTTCCAACAATAATGAAATTCTTCTGAAGAAGATTAATTTTTGAATTCAAGTGATCTTTCTGTCGCCTCTGCATCTTCTTCGAAAAATAAAATGATTTACATCATTTACTTTATTTTTCCCAATCAGCAAAAACTTCATTAAAATAAATCAGATACTGAACTAACCTTACAGTACCGATAAATAATCGTATGACGAAATAGCCATAAAATTGGTATATAAATGCGTCGAAGCGGTGGGGGTGCAGGAAAAAATGTATGAATCAATAATCCTGTTGGCATATCCTGAGACATCAACAGAATGACCAAATACGTTAGGCGAAGAATGCTTAATTGGGTACAGCTTTATTAAAATGAGTACAATCACAATACGTCGTAATGATTAAGGGTACACAGTATTGATCACTATGTAGTTATTAATTCAATGTATTCTATAGATTGTTTTCATGGATATTTCATAATATAGATGACTTTTCTCATCAATTTTCAGAGTTCGTTATATCTACCAAATTATTGATTGAACAGTCACTGAAATTTATCAATTTTTGGCATTGAAATAAAGAAAAATACGCCATAGTAATGAATATGTGGCCAATCATTAAAAGCGGTAAATATCAGGCTCATTACTTTTTTCTGTATATTTGGTTCGTCTATTAGTACTTATTTTTCCATTTTTTCTAGGCTACTTTGCAACCTGATGTGATAGAACCAAGGATGTCCCAATTGGAAACTTTGGAAGCAAAGGTAAGCGAAGGATGAACTCCCAAAGTACCTTAGAAGCTCGATGATATACTCATCGATATTTTTTTCAGAAAATGTTGCTCTCTTTTATTAATGTTTTTCTTAATATTTCAATTGCAATACAAGTTATCACCGTTTCAGAACGCACCAACTCTCCCGTACCTCGATTCTAAGTATCTTAAGATGCATATAAACGGGGTAATATTTTTATTATTGCAATAAGTAGCTACAGTATTTTTGATAACAAGAACATTTTAATAGCAATGCAGATGATATTTCCAACCGTCACCAAAACATTTCGCTGCATTTCATTTCGGAGATGTGTCTGAACCAGTATGGCTCATATGTTCTTCTTTTACAGGGGCAAGAAAATATCTGACGAAATGAGTCGCGTCGTACACTGTATGGAAAGAAACTCATTAAAAAAAATAGTATGAATTAAATAAATTAGTTTGATACGTTACACATACTGTTAAGTAGAGGAATTTTTTTTTTTTTATAGAATTTCGGCCCGTGAAAATATATAGGGTGTCTGGCAAAATAGACATGACGAATCCCTGCCAAGGGGCTGTGGAGAAGCAGGTGATCATTTTCTTTGAAAAAGTAGATATATACTTGTCATGCAAACTATTCATTGGCATACTTTTGGTATGGAATATAACGAAATAATAGGTCAGTCGTTTTTGTAAATATGGTAAAATAAAGTTTACTATTGAAAATTATTCAAAAACTTTCACAACATATCCAAAATTGATTTCTATTTCAAATAATATCTGAACAAAAATAAAAATGAAATATCATATCAGTTTACCACAAGAATGGCGTTGCCATCAGAACGAAGATAATAGGGCTTGGTCAGGCAATATCGCAGTATTTTCGATTCCCATATAATCGTCCTATAACCTTCCGGCAACACAAAAAATCCATCGGCCATACCAAAAATGTGTGGCTCTATGACCACGCCACAATTAAAATGATAATAATAAGATTAATAGAGTGCGTTGAGCGGGTAGAGGACGGCTATTATCATTATTTGCCGTGGAACTCCGGGACGACTAACTGATGTTTTTGGTGATGTATTCACTTTTCAGCTGTAGGAAAACCCGGAAAACCTATATAACCACGCCGGGTGGTCGGTGTGCCCTTCAAGCTAGCACCAGATCATCGAGATTGGCATGTAGGCGACTCACATCACACTTGATTTACAATAAGGCATGTGGCCACCTAAAGAGACCCGTGCACTCGAGAAAAATGATTCTCGCGTACCGGAGCCTCGAACGTCTGTCTGATGCGAGCCAGAAGTTCCACTGCTATATACCTTAGCCACTGGTTCACCAACCAAAACATTGGCGACTATCACATAGTTTGGCTGTTAATATTGGCATTAATATTGGCAATTTTGCCGTCGACTGTATTGCATCCATACAATACCTCAAAGGTGCACATTAACGGATGATATTTTTACTGCAATATGAGCTACTATATTTCCGGCCATCACAAAAACATTTCAATGCAAATATATCTCAGCAATATGTCAGAATAGGTGTACTCGTATCGTCACATTTTGATGTGCCCAACATGTTGTCGACATGATATAATAACTCAGAATATGAACAGACGAGTACTTTTCTATATTGCAAACGGTCAAGAATGACACCGCTGGCTGGGCAATATCACTGTATTTTCGATTACCATCCAATCATCCTGCAACCTGCCTGTGTACTGCCCACGAATAAAATATTGTTGCATATTGCATAGTCTGGCTGTTGATACTGGCAATGTTGCCAGCAACTGTATTGCAGCCATAAAGATATATCAAGATGTTGTTCAAAAAATGTGTTGGTCAGGAGTTGCGATAAATGAAGTTTACGATGGGAACAGTAGGTTAGGTTGAAAAACATTTACTGAAATTAAAAATGTTTTGTGCTACTTATACGCAACTTTAGAAGTGGAAAAAAATAAAAATTCACTTGGTTGCTATTAGTAAACGATGGTGGTGATGTCCATGACTTTGATTTAATAACTAGTATGGTGGACAAAAACCAAACAATTGAAAATGATGATATCATACTCAGTCATATCGAGAACTCTATTCAATCATCGATACGGATTATTAGTGACGCCTGTGGGTAGTGAGTCAAGTTTTATATGTTTTTTTTTTTTTGTTTTTTGCTGGGGTGGAGAAAATCTATGACAGAGAAATATTGAGTCTCCAAGCTCAATAAATACTACTTATGAGACTCTCCTTTTCAGGCATACTCTCTAAAACCTCCACCTCTGTATAGGTCCGGTCAGGCTATTGCCTTAGGTGACACATAGGCCTATGTTGTTGTCATAGTACCCAGTCCGATATTTTTGTGCCTTATACGAGCTTGAACAAGTTTCATATTGGGTGGGAACTGTATATTTCTGGGTCGCCAGATACCTGCCTTTTGCTTCACAATAGTATGTGTTTCACGGTGTCTAGATCCTTACCGCACCGTGTGCAGGTCAGGTTTCCATCATATTGCCCCACTTTTTTGAGGTGCTCTTTCACTGATGCATGTCCAGTCTGGAGTCCAGTAGTAGTTCTCAACTAGTTCATCGTTAACAGGTCTGCCGTTCTTTTGTTACACGGTCCTTTGATATATCCTTTCCCGTGTTTGTTTCCTGGGACATTATACCAGTAGTTTCTGTGCTTGTCCATAAACTAGTCTTTTACAGATGCTCATACTGTACATTTTGGTACCCCTAGCATCTGCCCTTGGTTTGGGAGCATTTCCGAACCTCTTCGTGCAAGTTCGTCTGGTTTCTCATTGCCTGCGATTCCCTGTGTAATATGTTATACGAGTACATTCGTGATGGGTTATGCAAATTCTACTCTGTATGTTGCAAAATCATAAGCGTGACTGCCATCATAGTGGTAGCTAATGAAATGAGAGTGTCTACAGAATGAGTCTGGAAGCAACATGAGAAGTCGACAGGAGTTTAGATACCCCTCTTCGCCTATAATGAAGTAGGGATCAAGCATTTGATTTCAATGCAGCAACCTGTGCACTAGGTGCAGAGCGTATCATGGATCGCCTGAGAGCCTAATGTATTTTCTGTCAGCTTGTTAAGCTTATGTAGTCCCAGCCTATATCTACAAGCTTGTACTGGTACGGTATAGACAGGACACCAGTGTTTTCTTCCCTTATGCTCCGGTCGACATGGTGAAGAATGAATGTAACTACTCATTACATTTTCGTTATAGAGTTTTAAGCTCCTAGTAAAACGAACATTGTCGAAAAAGTAAAGGAAAAACAGACTGAATAATTAGACCTGCTCTTTGAACTGTACAGGCTTCATTCGAACTATTATCTTGAAATGGTTGTTCTGATCATTGGGTTGCTTGGAGAAATCATGTGAAAATTATACCAACTCACTGGAATGAAGCAGGACAGATGATTTTTGGACCTAGTGATTACTAGGTCCACGAACTGTGGATTGGCTATCAGAGAAATGACACCAGAGCGCCTTTCGTATGATCGGGTCTCCGAAGACAGGACTCGAATGGTAAATTATCAACGAGAAAAATAATGATAATGAAAATAAGAATGATATATATATCGAGGTGTGATCCGTACTTATTCCCAAGAAAATTTGTCTGATTTGAAGAACCACAGACTAATAACATGCATCTCATACATATACTCGAATCCTCTCCGTAGTTGACCCAGTGTATGAACGAATATATGATCAAAGGTGGCACCCAAACTCTGTCACCGAGTTGGAACTTGTTCTGCAAAAAACTTCTCATTCCACAGGTCGAGTAAGCTGAAGTTCTAGGGATTCATAATAGCCTGCCTGGGTGGTGTCTTTAACATCCTGATCTGCTGTAGTTACGTGATGGGTACAGAGGTCTTGGATACCCTATGCAGAGCGTGTCGTGGAGCTGGTAAGACCATAATAGATTTGCTGTCAGATTGTCCGCTGCTCTAAGTCTGTTGTACTACCACCTATATAAGTCACTCGTACCGTATAGTCGAGATGGTGGATATTCAGTCTGTTGTGGGTAATGAGAAGTACCGAATCTATTGGAACTATTCATTCCCCATCATTGGGCAAACAAAAGCCGATAAGCCCGACCATCGAACTAAGGTGATTTTCGTAATACAGTTTTCAACTAACTCCTAGCAAAACGCAAATCGCCCAAAAAGACAAGGAAAATTTCACCGAACATCAAGACTCACTCTTTGAATTCCACAGGCTCTGCACAAACCATTCTGTTGAAATTGTATTTCTGATCATGGGGGCACTTAGTGAAATGATGGATGACGCTGCTCTCGAATCTGACAATTATAACAACTTGTCGTGATGCGGCAGAAATCTCAGCCGAACGAATGCAAATGGCCGTCATTCTTAGTTCACTCTGTCGGCTTAGGGCAAATGATTCTTGGACCCAGTGATCACTCACCCCACGGACGTGGGGAATCGGGGTGAATGATACACCAGCTCGCCTTCTAGGTGTATCGGTGCTCAGGTTAGGGCCCGACTGGAATATTTCCAATGGAATAAATAATAATAATAATAATAGTGTTAGTCTGTTTGCTACACATTTTGCATTCAGTCCTAAACCAACTTCAAACATAGCTCAAAACTGGTTGAGACAATGAGATATCATTGTATAATATGTTTGTCTGTGATGTAAAAGGTTTTCAGTCAATTCTAAACTAATTGAAGCTGAGAACTGAATGACAATACACTATTACGTTAAAAATGTAACAATGATAATGTTTGACTGTTCACTAATAATTGCACAATCGATTTCCACCTAATAAAAATATATAAAAAATCATCTTACAATTCACTCCGTTTCTCAATAGATCTAAAAATAATGAAATAACTTATTCTCGCACCAAACAGATTCAACACTTCATATAGATTCCTGACCCCATACAGATTGATCTGGAATTTGTTATTTTGAGATGGATCTTTCAACAATCCACTTGTCTTTATCAATCTTTTGCAGTGCAAATGATATGAACTGTTGTCTACTTTTCCTCAACAGCAGCTACTCCCTACATTCCTTATAATTATCCATTGCATGTATCCTACATTTTTTGTTTTAAACTCAATAGAATATTTGCAACCTTTTATTTAATCCTTTGTGGTTAACCCTTTGTGGCTCAGTGGTTCCACTTTGGGACCACCTTTTAATAAATTCATCCCCACTGGCGGAGTGATCGAGTGTTGAAATGAACAATTCTTTTTCACATTTCTGCAGTACTTGTTGTGTATGTACCTGTAGTAGTCTACTTCATTTGTCTAACTTCATTTTACATCATATACGTTGGCATCTCTGATCATATAGAGACTGTCTACGAGATACGATGTTCTATGTGGTAGAGTAGTAGTACATGTTTTCGTTGTTGAACTGGTTGCAGTTGTATTAACTATACTCTTCGTCATTTCGTCATTAAAATTTTACCCGAAATTCCATGAAGTTATTTACTTCACTCTGCAAGTATCCATAAGTTATGGGCCCAGAAGTATTTTGAACGTATTCGGTGGGAACGGGAAGATGCAGGAAGACGAAAAATCAGGTTGAAAGTTTTGGTACCGGCAAAAAAGTTTCGTAGAAATCATGGCCGCCGCCGCATCATCCAGCAATCAAGTGGTCAACTTGAAACCATTTTATGGAATGGCTTTCTCCAATTGGGAATTTCGAATCTAATTAATTTTGGAACAAGCCGATGTTCTACATGTTCTAGAAACTGACCCACCAAAACATCAGCTAAATGTATAATGGACGCCCTCAGCTCAACCTATCAGAAAAAAAAGGAATCTCCACTCAAGTACAACTTCAGAAGAAGCTTAGATGTTTGAAATATACAGAGGGGACATCCTTGAATGTGTTTCTCACAGAGGTCGAGCAGAGTGTTTACGAACTCAGGAGTGCGGGTGGTAAAATAGATCAAAGTGAAATTGTCTCACAGCTGCTGTCTTCTATGCCTGAAACGTACCAAGGTGTTACAACAGCTATTGATTTCATATTCTGCCAAGATGAGTCAAGAATAACTCTCGACTTCGTTAAAAATAAACTACTCAAGGAAGAGTCACGGCAAGCTAAAGAACAAACTGAACAATATAGCAGTGATGCAGCGTTCTTGGGATACAAGAAGAAATGGAACCAGAATTGGAAAGGAAAAGGAACTCGAAATTAAAAGAAGAGAACTGGATTTCCTTTCAAATGTCATGGCTGTGGAGTTATAGGCCATAAGAAATGTGAATGTCCGAGAAATCAAAGAAAAGATGGCAAAGCAACATTGGCAGATAATGAGGAATGTGAGAATGCCATAACATTCCTGTCTGCATCCGAAAATTGACTGGTATGTTCAGAAAATTCTGGAGAGTTTAAATTTGTAGTTGACAGTGGTGCCACCAACCATCTTGTCAACAGAATGACAGGACATTTCCTGAAAGAGAAAGAATCTATTTCATATATTATAAATGTTGCAAAGAGGGGAGAAACATTAGAAGCTACAAAACAAGGAAACCTCCATTTGGAAACTGAGAATGGTACGGATATTTCAATGAAGAATGTGTGGATGTGTGATAAACTTCTTTATAACTTGCTGTCAGTCAGCAAACTTGAAGAAAATGGATTTCTCGTTCCATTTCAAAATAAAGAAGTCACCATATCTAAGAATAATGCCACCATTTTAAAAGGTAAACCTTTAAATTATCTCTTTGAAGCTGTCACAAAAAGGCAACATCGTAGCAAGTGTAGCAACAGAAAATAATATATTGATGCACAGAAGAATGGGTCATTCTTCACGTTTTCCAGCATCAGGTATTTGTGAAGTATGTCTACAAGGAAAGCAGACTAGGCTGCCCTTTAGGAGAAAAGCTAAACGTATTTTGGAAGTTGTCTCAAGTGAACCCCCTTCACACGATGGTCAACGCTATAACGTAAGCTTCATTGGTCACTATTCTCATTTTACCATTTGCTTTTTAATATCCAAGAAAAGTGGGGTTATTGACAAGTTTGAGGAATATGTCAATTTCGTAAAGACAAAATTTGACACCTGTATTGAAAAATTTCGTGGTGAGTTCATTTCCACTAGTTTAATGAATATATGCTCTAAAAATGGGATAAAATGTCAATACACAGTTCCAAGAAATCCGGAACAAAATGAAGTTGCGTAGAGATACAACCGTACCTTAATGGAAAAGGCAAGATGTCTAATCTTTGATTCCTAATTGGACAAGTCTATTTGGGGTGAAGCTGTCAGAACAGCTGTATATCTGACAAATTCAACGTCAACAAGTGTTTTACCAGAAAACAAGACTCCAGCAGAGATCTGGTATGGTCAAAACCTGATTTGCAGAAAATCAGGGTTTTCGGTTCGAAAGCCTATAATCTCATACCGAAAGAAGACCTAAAATCAAAATTAGATACACGTAGTCAAAAATTAGTAATGGTAGGGTATGCAGACAACGGATACAGGTTGTGGGACAAGGAAAAGCAGAAAATAACTCTTGGAAGAAATGTTGTGTTTGATGAGACACAAGAAAATACAGTATCGATAGAAATACCTGATGAAGACAGGGAAATAGAACAGGAAATGGCTAAAAAGGAAATGAATAATGAGAAGAAAAAGGTCTCGAAATAGACAACCACCAAAATATTTAAACGACTACGAGGTAAATCCAGACACGGAATTTGAAGTAAACTTGATGACAGCTTTATCGGCAGATCTCAGATTTACCACAAAACTATTATGAGGCGATCACGGATGATACTTGGAAAGCAGCAATTAAAGAGGAGCTGGACTTGCTACGGAAAAACCACACATGGGAGTTAGTGAAACCACCAGAAAATGCTGAGATCATGACTCTAAGTGGGTGTTTCGGGAAGAAGTGGTTGACGGGAAATTGATAAAAAAGGCTCGTCTTGTTGCACGTGGGTTTAAACAGTGTTCATTGAACGACAATGTGTACGCACCTGTAGCAAGAATGGTTACCATTAGGATATTGCTATCACTGTTTATTGAGTTTGATTTGCATGTAGATGTTAGTTCTGCATTCCTGTATGGGACTCTAGATAATCCTGTCTATATGTATAAACCGGAAGGATTTGAGGAACGCTCTGATGTTGTATGTAAGTTAACTAAATCTCTTTATGGACTCAAGCAAGCTCCAAAATGTTGGAACTCTCACTTTCACAAAAAATTAACCAATTTGGGTTTGAAAAGATCACAAAAAGATCCTTGTTTATATTATAGGGAGAATACATTCCTATTAGTGTATGTTGATGATATTATCCTGTTTTAAGAAAATATGGAAGTTCTACATAATTTAAAACATCACTTATTACAAAATTTTGAGATGAAAGAATTCAAAAATAATAAGATAACTTTTTTATTATATATCTGTCAAAAAGATTTGATCAGAAAAGTGCTACAAAAATTTAATATGAATGACTGTCAACCGTACCCATGCAACCAAAACTGCAGTTGTCAGTTCCAACTGATATCACAAATGAGAAATTACCATACCGTGAACTTGTAGGTTGCTTGATGTATATTTAGGCTCCAGACCTGATCTTAGTTTCTGTATCACTTATTTTAGTCAGTTTCAAAATAATCATGCAGATGAACATTGGAATCACTTGAAAAATGTTCTCAGATATTTGAAAGAAACTGAAAATTTTGGGCTAAAGTTTAGAAAAACCTGTAATGATTCAAATGTCCATTTGATATCCTATGTAGATGATTTTGCAAATAGTGTAGTTGATCGAAAAAGTATAAGTGGTTTTGTTATCAAAATAAATAATAATGTAGTATGTTGGAAAACTAAAAAGCAAAATACTGTTACTTTATCAAGTGCGGAATCTGAATATGTTGCATTGTCTACTTCCATAACAGAAAACATTTTCTTAGGTCAAATTATGTTGGAAATATCAAATTTCAATGTTTTTCCTATTAGTATTTTCGAGGATAACCAAAGCTGTATTAAAATGGCCTCTACCCTAGAAACAAAACGAACTGAACACATTGATGTTAAACATCACTTTATAAGAGATTGTATAGCATCTGATAAAATTAAACTGCACTATATACAGATTGATAAACAGATAGCAGATATGTTTACGAAACCATTACCAAGTCTCAAATTCAAATATTTCAGAGACCTCTTGAATGTTACTTCGTTATAAATAAGGTATTGTCACATTTTCTTCAGTATATGTATGTTTTTAACTATATTATAAATGTTAATTGTAGTGTTGTAATAGTTGAAGAATTGAAGGGAGGTGTTGAAATGAACAATTCATTTTCACATTTCTGCAGTACTCGTTCGATTAAGTTATTTACTTCCCTCTGCAAGTATCCACCTGGCGCAAAGCGATGTATATATACATCGTGGTTACTCGGCCGCTGTTCGCCGATGAGCACAAGGGGTGGAAGCTTTCGACGTGTTGAAGACCTTTAAAAAACTGAATGAGCACCATGCAACTTTCTTCGATTGTATTTACTAATTAATAATAAAAGAGAAGGTATGACGAATGTGGGCGGTAGTTGAGAATGATCAATAGAATCAACAAGTGACAATGTCTCAATGGTGAGCAAACTGCGCACTATTGGTCATTACTCAGAGAAAAATCGTAACTATCAGTTATCAATGTCTACTCGGGCGCATCTTCATGTTATTATATGCTTCTGCTTACAGAATGAAATAAAAAAGGTAATTTATCTTTACGTCATCGGTTAATAAGACTTGTTTGCACCAACCACAAGAATATCACTCAATCTTTACCAATTGTAAAATTAGGTCACTCAGTTTATTACAACTGAGACAGATCTCAAAAAATCAAATGAATAAATGAAAAGATCTGGCCTTCTTAGTAAGTTCTCTTGTCCCAGGAGTGCTTCGCTCTCTCAATTTTTAAAATCGACTATGGAGGTCGTTACGGAATTCTGAATAGTTACTCGAATATTCTGGAATTTTATCGGAACTCCGGGGTAAGTAAGTTATATTAAGTGAAACGCAAAATTGTCGAAACCCCTTTTCGTAACCCTAAGTAGAACCCTGGAATGAGTTTCTGTTATGTATAAGTATTACTCTCTGTACATCAATCAGGTAACCAGATTTGAAGATGTATCGGACTTTGACAGGTATCCGACAATGAAAAGTCAGTTAATAAATGTTCACTAAACTTGGTGTCATTACTTTACTTATTTCTGTATTATTCAATTTAATAGCAAACAGAACATTGGCGACGAGTGTATTTCGTTTCCACGCAGGGTTCATACATTCAGTGGAAAAACAGAATTGTCTGCAAATTCATCGATAATGCCGCAAACGTTAGTTGGACTTCTCGGTTCGCTGAACATTTTCGATCCCAAGAGTTCTGAATTTTCCGTGTTCAAGGAAAGACTGAATCAATTCTTCGTTGCGAATGATATTAAAGAGGAACAGCGAAAAAAAAACATACTTTTGAATACATTGAATGAGGAAGCCTACGTGTTAGTGCGAAATTTATGTGTACCCGATCTTCCTGATACAAAAAATTATGATGAGCTTGTGGATCTGCTCAATGATCATTTCTCGCCAGTAAAGTCGTAGAAAGACTTAAGTTTTATACGGCAAAACGTGATTTACATGAAACTATAGCAGAATGGGAAGCAAGAATAAAAAGTTTAGCCTCAACATGCAAGTTTGGAGCAGAATTAAATTTGGTAATGCGAGACATTTTTGTAATTGGAATGAAACAAACAAAAATTATGGACCGATTATTTGAAGAGGATGCCTCTGCAGACACAATTACTTTAAAAAAAGTTGTGAAATTAGCTTTAGCGAAAGAATCAACACTGCAAGAACATAATTCCAGGGAAGCTGCGATAGGAATAAATGTTAAAACGGAATCAGTGTACTTTCAAAAGCAATATCATTCAAAAAGGCGACCGGATTCTTTTGTTCATGAAGACCGAGCAGAGCCAGGCGGATCTAAACAAATTAGTAAGACAAACTTGAGTCAGTCAGTTAGCAGGAAGCAAAATTTTTCTAGACAACTGTCAAGCAAGTGCTTTGTTTGTGGGCGATCAAATCATTTGGCAAGTGAATGTGTTTATAAAAATTGCAATTGTCATAAATGTGGCCAAAAAGGTCATTTAGCTCCTCAATGTAAGAAACATTATAATAATTTTTTAACAGAAAACGTAAATACCGTTAGCGATATGTCAGATTCTGAGTTTCAAGGTGAATCAATTTTCAGTTTAGATTGTTTCAATATTATTGATGGTAATGGTAATGTGAAACCCACGTATGTTAAATTAACTGTAGAAAATATTCCTTTGAGCTTTGAAGCTGATTCAGGATTCTCACAATCAGCAATATCTGAAAATTTATATTTGAAATATTTCAAAAATATTCCTTTACACAAAAATGATCTGAGTCTATGTTGGATTGACATTTGAACCCATTGGTTATGCTAACTTCAATGTTATCCATGAAAATCATACGTATGTTCTCAAAACGTATATTGTAAAGAATGGGGGTCCACCACTTATTGGTCGTAATGGCTTAAATATGCTCAACTTAGGTATCTGCGAATTACAATTCGCTCATAGTGAATGCGAACAGATTTCTGGTGGCAAAGTTTTCAACATTAAAAATAAAATTGATTTATTACAAACAAAATATGCAGATGTCTTTGAAACTAAATTGGGCACTTTCAATAAATTTTCTGTCAGCCTAACTTTAAAAGAAGGAACTATTCCTAAGTTTTGTAAGACGCGTCCAGTACCGTTTGCCTTGAAATCAAAAATTGAAAAAGAGATTGATAGATTAGTTGAAAAAAAAGGTGTTAGTTCCAACTGAATTTTCTGAATGGGCCACTCCCATTGTTCCAATTCTTAAATCAAGTGGAGATTTGAGATTGTGTGGCGACTTCAAAATAACTTTAAATCCCCATTTGAACGTACAGCACTTTCCTTTACCACGTATTGAATATTTATTTTCGCAGTTGAAGGATGGTAAAAAATTTTCGAAAATCGATTTATCTGAAGCATATCAGCAAGTAGTTTTAAATGAAGATTCTCGAAAACTAGTCACTATTACAACACATAAGGGACTTTTTTCGTATACTCGACTTCCTTACGGAATCACTAGCGCTGGAGCTATTTTCCAGAAGATAATGGAGCAAATGCTACAGGATATGCCCGGAGTTGTCTGTTTTCTAGACGACATTCTTGTAACAGGGAAGAATGATAGCGAACATTTTGAACGTTTGGAGCGAATGCTGAAACGGTTGCAAGAATGTGGCCTCAAAGTTAAAAAAGGTAAATGTTCTTTGTTTCAGGATTCAGTTAAATATTTAGGACATGTCATTGATAAGGAAGGACTTCATACATCTGATGTTAGAATTTTAGCGATCAAAGATATTTCCATACCTAAAACTGTCACTGAGTTGAAATCATTTCTGGGAAGTTTGAATTTTTACTGCAAATTTTTACCCAACATTTCAGAAATTCTTCAACCATTGTATTCTCTGTCGAAAAAAGATACAGAGTGGGTTTGGACAAGGGAATGTGGTAGATCGTTTGAAGAAGCAAAAAAAATTTTACTTCTGCCTCAGTTTTGGCACATTTTGATCCTGAAAAAACTGTCAAATTAACAGTTGATGCATCTCAATTTGCTTTAGGAGCTTCAATAAGCCATGTTTATGAAAATAATGAAGAAAGACCTATAGGTTTTGCGTCACGATTGCTGAATGCTGCAGAATTAAAATATTCGCAGATAGAAAAAGAAGCTGCCGCAATTATTTTTGGTCTAAAAAAATTTTTTCAGTACCTATTTAGAAAAAGATTTTTACTATTCACAGATCACAAACCATTGTTAACAATATTCGGTGATAAAAAGGGTATTCCAATTTTTGCCGCAAATCGTCTTCAAGGATGGGCACATATTTTGTCAGGTTTTGATTATGAAATAAGATATGTTAAATCTTCAAGCAATAATGCAGACTTTTTATCTACAGTTTCCGATGAACAAGATGATTTGATCTCCAACATTTCATACTTGAAATATTTGGAAGAATCAGATTTCAACTTAGACTTCAAAAAAATCAAACATGCCACAGCTGTTGATCCTTGTTTGAGCAAAATTATTTTATATTGTACTAACGGCTGGCCAGAACGGTGTCTTTCTGAAGAGTTAAAAGCATTTTTCATCAGAAAATATGAAATCTCTTTAGAGCAAGGATGTTTGATATGGGGTTACAGGTTGATAATACCAAACGAATCTAGCACTATTTGACATTTTCTGGTTTTACAGTTCTTCACAAAAGTGATGACGTCCTTCCTCATTCTTGGCCAGTAATAGACCTGTATTCTCGAAAATGTTTTATAGTAGCCGACAGGATATCATGAATTCTTTCCTCTGGGATTTTGCGACAACAAAATTCCACTCGCGAATATTGGACCGAACAGGAAGACAGGGCGGGAGATATTCCAATGGGAGACCAAATACAATTTTCCATTGTGGAAAATTATCTGGCTTGTTCGAGATGTTTTCTGTTGAAGTGACATACCACTTATCCAAATTTTCCACGAGACATCCACAACAGAAGATTCCACAACCACACCCTCTCCAGGATTTGGAATGCGAGAAAGAGCGTCATTTGATGAGCCCCACCTATGAATGAGGTCGAACAAATAGTGCTGTAACTTAACAGACCAGTCAGATCCTTTGTTCAAATAGAGGAGGCTGTGATGATCTGTGATCACTTTGAATCGAACACCCTACGGATGGGCGAATTTTTTTCAACAAAATTAACAAACTCGGAAGTTCTCTTTCACTGAAAGAATAGTCTTACCTCAGAACGGGATAAAGAAGCGTAAGGAATGACATGCTCTAGCCCATCAACTTCCTGCGTTAAAACCACCGATACCTGTGTCAGATGCATCTCATTGAATGGTGAAGGTTCTAGAGAAATCGGGGGACCTAAAAATTGGTACCATAACGAGAGCATTTTTAAACTTCAAGAAATAATCTTTTTCTTCGGGGGTCCAAGTGACGACTTGTTTTTTCTTTCTTCCTTTTAGTAGATCGTGAGCGGGAACACTGAAGAGGAAAAGTTTCTCACGAACCGTCTATATCATGAACAGAGAGCTATGAAAAGTTTAACTTCAGTGGATGTAGCCGGCGAGGATAGTTCACCATGGAATTGACTTTGTCGGAGTCCATTCGAAGACCGCGGCTATCAACCACATATCCCAGATACTTCGAAGAGGTTTCAAAAAAACTCACATTTGTTGAGGTTCACTATCAAATTGGCCTCCAAAAGTATTTGTTTAACCCCCTTCAACAGACGAATATGTTCTGAGAAGGTGGAAGAAACGATCAAGATATCGTCCAGATATGAAAAAATATGAGGCTCGTATTTCTGACCAAAAACTGCACCACAGAGGCGTTGCTGCGTCTGAGCACTATCACAACAACCGGAAGGCATAACCGTGTATTGAAACAGACCTCTACCGGCAACGCTAAAAGCAGTGTTTTCTTTGGACAACTCATCCATGGGAATGCGTGTCGCAAATCAACGCTAGAAATGTATGTCGCATCCATGAGAGTTCAGTATATTGTCGATCCGTGGGAGCGGGTAACTGTCATGTTCCGTAACTTCATTGAGCTTGCGCCCATCGAAACAGAAACGATACTCTCCACTAAGACGCCGAGCTTGAGCATGATTATCAATTCCGAATTCAAAATTTCCAAAACGTATGGTGACATAACTGGTCAGATAGCCGAGTGGTTAGAATCAATGCTTTCAATCAGCCTGGGTTTATCGGTCGCTGGTTCAATCCCAGCGATTACATCATCTGTAGGAAGAGCTTTGCAAATAGAAGCTAGATTACAACGGTACTGCTGCTTACCGATACGGCGGAGAAAGTCGAAAAATAACAAATTCTTGTCAGGACCGAGCAATAGTACGCACTGCAATTAGAAATAGGGTTTGAAACGCCAAATGAATCCGAGCGCACCTGCAGTGTAATGTTTCAACAAACACTATCAGAAGGCGCCTACATGACTAAGGATTAAATGCTCTTCGTCGGGTAAAATGACCACTTTTAACAAATAATCACCAGGCGAACAGAAGAAGATGGTCCGGAGAACACATGCATGGGCATCTTCGGTGGAGAGACTGTCTTCTCGATTAGCATCTTCTGTGGAGAGACTGTCTTTTCGTTAATGAATGTCGTTTCATCATGTTAAATTCCGACGGCCGATTGTAAACTTGGCGGAGACGCGGAGAAAACATGCGTCCACAAGTTGCATTTGACGGTGGTGATTTGAGAGTTTAGGACGGTATTCAATACAACGAAAAGACAACGCTTGTAGTGTTTCGAGGCAATGTCTGATTCAGGAAGTTCTTCCGTATGCTCGAAATTATGGCAAAGATTTTGTTCTTGTGGACGATAATGCTCGGCCTCATCGGGCAGTATTAGTAAACAGGTATCTGTAAAACCAAAATGTTAATCATAGTGAATTGCCTCCCCGATCTCCAAACTTGAATCCTACTGAGACGTCTGGAGTTGGATAAAGTTGGAGTTTTTCCGAAGGGAACTTCAGCCAGAAACTCTTGGCGATCTCGAAAGGATAATTCTGGATCTCTGGGAGGCAGTTCCTATATAGAACTAATCAACGAATTAATTTCGAACATGCAAAGTCGGTGCCAGAAAGTTATTCAGGCTACCTATGCTACATAGTCATGGTTTTCAAATACCTACAATCACAAGTTTCAGATCAATCGGTTGGGGGTTTGAAATCTGTATTGGGTTTTCCTATCTTCATGGGGTGCGGATCAACTATTGTATATATTCTTTTTATTCCATTTTAAAAAGCGTATGAATCATAAAATATTTTTAAAATACTTTGCTATATTCTGGTTTATGTGAAAGCAAAACCTGTAATGTTCAGATAACAGCGTCTGAGCCTGGGAACAGTAGGAAAGAATTATTGTATTTCTGGAATTCCACTAGGGTGTATTCTTTGTTCGATATGATAAAGGGTTGTTACGGTTGATTTTCCGGTTTGTTAATCGTCCAAGTTTTCCTGCAGCGACTGTTTTCTGAAACGTTGATCTATCATCCTCTCCAGTGTCTTCATAGAGAAGAAGTTCAGGCTGATACGCCTGATGTGATTATTTGAAATAAATTATAAAAATTATGTCAAATCATCTAAAGACCTTTTATATCAGGTAGTTAACACCGAGTTGACTTCATCAGCGCATCATACCGAATAGTCGAATTTATTCCTCACCCCGCGCAGTAAATTTTTGTAGGCATATATTCATGAACCATGTTAGTGAGGATATCAAACTCGTCAAATCACAATTCAATCCTTATAATAATGATAGCCGTCCTCTACCCGCACAGGCTATGCCTTTGGGTACACTCAACGAGTGTTTATGAGGGAGTATTATTATTATTATTATAGGTGGCAGCGCTAATCAGGCAAAAATTTCACGATGATAGGATCGGTTTAATGTAAAAACCATCAATTACATGAAAGAGATATTATTTGTATGCGCTCGGTAGTCCCATAAGAATTCAGGAATTTCTCATATTTTTAATCCATCGTGCCATTCCAATTTTGTTTTCTTGAAAATTATCACAACCAAAAATGACTGAAGTTGCCGAATTCACACAAAAAAAATTGAATTATTTACAAAAGAAAAAAATGTCTACACAAAAAATGTAGGCCTAAAACCGATTCCCGTTTTACCAAGGTAGTGTTTGTTTGCTCTTAAATCTGTCATGGATATAAAGTTAGCAAGGCCACTCACAGGAAAATCGATGCAATTGTCGAAAATTTGTTGAAGAAAAAAAATTGTCGCGTTCTTAGTTTTTTTATATGGGGTGGCTGTGTTAAATTAGCACTGCCACTCATATAACTCGACAATTACCCATGAAACTTCATCACTGTGGTAATCAAAAATTGTCGAGTGATTGTCGAAGTCCATTTGAAGACAATATAATGATAAAAATCTTTTCTTTACAGCTCATTAATGTATTTTTTAATGGAATTCTTGATATACGGGGAAATTTGGAGTAATTGGCCACACCGCATGCATGGAAGGATTATTTGTGCTTTTTTTATCAAACCCCTTTCAAATATATATTGGTTATGCATTCTTTTTGAAACAAATGAAAAACTAATTGTGAAAAATTGAGAATTTCAATGTTTCAGGGAAAAATTCATCTATTTTCATATTTCTTTTTTGTAGGCTCTATAGACTCCTGTAGGCAATATTCACTGAATAATTTCCGAAGGATTGTAACTAATTGCTCGAGAAGACTCCACACTTGTATATAGCAGAAAAACTACATGCCAATTCCCTTTTCTCAGTAATACACAGACATAATTAGTAAAATTTTTCTGTTCCTAAAAATCAACTCATCAATTATCGAATGTCCAAAACTGATTTGTCGTGATATGTTGAAATTTCCTGAAGCGGAAAAACTAACCTGGAATTGGTATAACAAAATTTCCAGTCTCTCGGTATTAGGTATCTTTGCACTGAACACATTTTTCGTGAAAATTCCCATTCTTGAATAGCCGTAAAATTTCTTTCAAATGCTAAACAATGGAGAAATTTCCTTTTCTCAGTAACACACACTCACACACATAATTTGGTTGGAATATTTTTTGTGCTCCTGAATATCATCAATTGTCGAATGACCGATACAGATTTGTCGTAGAACGTTGAAATTTCCTGAAGCGGAAAAACTACCTGTGATTGGTAAAATTGTAATATTTCCAGTCTCTCGGTATTACCTTGATATATTTTTTTTCTTTCGGAAATTCATGGAACAGATGTCGAACGACGAAAACATAATTGTCGTGATAATGACCATTCTTGAAGAGTCAAAAAATTACTTTTTAAATAATGGAGAAATCCCATTTTCTCCGTAACACATACACAAAATTGGGTTGAATTATTTTTCTGCACCTGAAAATCGACTCAATTGTCGAATGAACAAAACAGATTTGTGATGGAATGTTGAAATTTCCTGAAGCGGAAAAACTATCCGTACTTGTAATTCTATTACTCCCAGTCTCTTGATAATAACTACGCTACGACGGCGTAGAACGGACATGTAATATTTTTTTCCTCAATTTCGAGTTACAACTCGAAATTAGCTTAATTCCGAGTTATAACTCGAAATTAGCTTTTGAGTTACAACTCGAAATTGGTGTTAATATCTATCGTATATTTGTGAATAATCAAATAGTTTTACTTATCAAAATGACGTCCAATGAGAAAATATTTCAGACAATAATTCGTGAAAAAATTAGATACAAAAATGTTCTCACACTCTATTGCAACATCATGCTATCAATATAGGAGTTAGAGAGAGTATTCAATTCGATACCGATTAAAATAAAAAAATTATGCAAAAAATCCTTCGGAAATATTAATAAATCGTGTAGCACTCGGGTGCAGTATCAGGCTGATGAATCGGTTGTGTTTTCATAATTACATATTTTTCATCATGTTCTTTTAAGTCATATTTTTATTTCAGTATTTGGACTTTATATGTATATTGACAATTCATATTATTTCACTAACCTATGTGATCATACAGTGTGACCAATTTATGATGGAAGCACCCATAAAATGTGTGTTTTATAAGTGTGCTTCCATCTTAAATGGGTCACACTGTATATAACCTTAAAAATTATTAATTTTTTTTTTTAAACTGACAAAGTTAACCCCGCTCTGACCATGAAAATGATCGAAAGGTACTTATTAATAATAATAATAATAGTACTCCTCGACCATCTAAGTAGGACGATTTTCGTCATTGAGTTTTCAGCTCCTGGCGAAACGAACATCGTCCGAAAAGAGGAGGAAAAACGGACTAAATATCGAGATCTTCTCTTTGAACTCCGCAGGCTTTAACCAAACCATTCTGTCAAGATGGTGGTTCTGATAATAGGGATCCTTGGTGGAATGATGGACACACTGCTCTCAAACTTAAAAATCATACCGGCTTGCCGTGACATGGCAGAAATCCTAGTCGGGCGAATGCAGAAGGCCGTTATTCTTGGTTCACTCCGTTTACTCAGGGCACATGTAATCACTCACCCCACGGACGTGGGGAGTGTTTGCTGGGGTTAATGATACACCAGCGCGCCCTCCGGTAGTATCGGAGCTCCGGAGACAGGGCCTGACTGGTACATTCCGTATGGAAAAAAAAAAGTCTTTATTACCAATTGATAACAAAATAAATGACATTTGGTTTATACAGTTAGGGCGAGATTCAGTTTGTATGTAATAATATAGTACAATATGAAATATAAGGTTTACAATTAACATACATCTGCTCTTTTTAGCAATCAGTTGTCCAAGGGAAGATATTTTATTTAGAATCATGTAATAATTGTTGAGAAAAATAGTAGTCAAAAAAAACTCGTTTCAGTTTATGTAGTGATGAGTAACTATAATCATAAGGTAAGTTATTGAGACGGTTAACAATACAATAAGAAAACGATCGCTTGAAAAACTCAGTGTAGTGACGAGGTATTGTAAGAGTATTTCTATGTCTCAAGTTGAGAGAATGTACATCAGTTCTATATTTTATCTTACGATACAGATATGGTGGAGAGTTTTCCTCCAGTAGCTTAACATAAAACTTGATAGAATGCATTTCTCGGCGATTTTTCATATGTAACCATTTAGTTATTTTGAATGCGTGTATGATATGCTCATATTTGCGAATACCAAAAATACGCCGTAGTCATTAATTTTGCAATTATATCAAATGAATTTAAACAAGAATTATATAAGATGTCACAGAAATTTAGTTTAGATAATACTAATGACTCACATAGAAGAATTTTAACCGATCTATCCAACACATGACGAGATTGAAATATGAGTTTTAGATCTGCATAAGCTTTTCGTGAACAGTTACTAATATGGTGTGAAAATCTTAAGTTTTCATCAATCCACACATCAAACCACTTTATCGCTAAACTGTATAGAGTGACCATCAATTAGAATCTTTGAGGAGTATTCTTGTTTAAACACCTGCGAGTCAGCTGTATTTCCAAAAATAATTGCATTAGTCTTGGATGCATTTAGTTGTAAGCAATGATTAATTGAAAATGTATGAAGATTATGTAAGTCATAATTAATAGCAGTTACCGCTTGGTTCGCTTCATCCAAGGAAAAAGACGTGTATAACTGGGTATCGTCAGCGTAGTAATGTTGTATACACGAAAAAAAAATATCAGGAAAATTTGATGTATAAATAGAGAAGAGGATAGGGCCCAATATTGATCCTTGGGGTACTCCAGTACTCACAGATAAAAAACTTGATACATTTTCTTGACATTTAACAGCTTGACTTCTCTCAGATAGATAAGATTCAAATAAATCTACAGCTTTGATGCCTAGACCACTATATGATAAGATCGCAAAGAGAAGATTGTGATTAAGAGTGTCAAATACATTCGAGTAGTCAAATAAGAACAACACAGTTGCCAAAATAACATCAGAGACTTTCAATAGTGCAGAAGTACAACTGTGACCAGTTTTAAATCCCGACTGAAATGAGGGTATAATGGAATTTTTATTCTCTGTAGTTGAATATTAATAGCATTCTCTAAAATCTTTGATAAAGTTGGCAATACACTGATTGGACGTGATTCTTGCAACATTTGGGGATTAGTCACTTTTGGCAAGGGAGTAACAAATGATTTTTTCCAATTTTGGGGAAACACATAATTCAATAAACAATAGTTAATTATATGGGTAATATACGGTAACAGCAATGGTATGCACAAATTCAAAGTAAGATTATTTATGCTATCTGGTTCAACAGCTTTACTTTTAATACCTTTTATTATATTGAGAACATCTATTTCAGATACTGGCTGAAACGTGAGAGTTGTTTGTACCGATTTTTTTATATTATGCTCATAGAAATGTTTCGTGTCATAATTAGGAGTCAATTTTGGAACAGCATTCAGGAAGAATTCGTTGATGTCATTCACATTCCACTTATTTGATAAATCCATATCATTACGATCTTCCTTAAATCCCACAATATTTCTAAGACTAGACCACCTCTCTTTATTTGATTGATTTTTCAGCTTGAATTTGATATATTCTCTTTTTTCCTTTTTAATTGTGACATTCACTAAGTTCCGTAATTTTTTATAAAATTGCCAGTCATTGTTACTTTTCATAATTTTGAATTTTTAAAGGCTCTATCTCTGTCAGATATGGCCGTGATTGCATCAGTTAACTATGGAGCGTATTTTTTGTAATTCTAAAGCATTGAAAAGGAACGTGAAGATCAAGGATACTTATGATTTTTTTTTTTTTCAAAGAAAAAAACCGCATCAACCACGAAGGTTATTAGCGGTAAGGTACAGTATGACTTATATTAGTTCCATAATATTAATGGAATCCAAAAACTTTAGTAACAACTCGATGTTATCAGGGTTCAGAACATCACTAAGTTTCTCAGGCAGTCCTGAAGTTAGTCTCTCCTCACTATAGTCGCGACACTCCGTGATTATGTGTTTAACGTTCAGTTCTTCGTAACAGGAGACACATCTTTTGGGGTTTTCTTTCTTCAGTAAAAACAGGTGCGTGTATCTAGTGTGGCCAGTCCTAAGGCGGGTTAAAATTGTTTGCTGTCTACGGGTGAGTGATCCGTAATTCGGGAGGCTCAAGCTGGGATTGATTGTTTTGAGCTTGTTATTCTCAAGAGCATGTCATCTTTCCCTTCATGTATTCATTGTGTGTTTCCGGATGGTATGAGTGTAATCTTCATGTGGCACTTGGTGTACCAGTTGAGAGAGGGGATTTGAACTTGTTTTTCTGGCTAGTGTATCAGCAGTTTCGTTACCAACTATTCCTACATGTGATGGAACCCAAACAATTTCAACGCTTTTTCCCTCTTCAGAAAGTTTTGCCAGTTCTGATTTAATGATGAGGAGAAGGGCATTTCTAGGATAAAGCTGTTGAATTCCTTGCACAGCGCTCAATGAGTCAGTAAAGATGACGGAATCTTCTCCGTATTCAGTGCAGTGCGCAAGAGCTTTGGCTATGGCATACAGTTCTCCGGTGTAAATACTTGCTTCTAATGGAAGTCGATAACTATAGTTTGCCCTGTCTGAGATTACGGCAGCCGCTACACATTCACTGGTTTTTTATGCATCTGTGTATATGTGGTAGTAGTTTTCGTATTTGGAGGCTACTTTAGTAAAAGCTCTTCTTATGAGTACTGCTGGGGTATCATTCTTGGGATATTGAGTGAGATGGGTGTTGCATTTGGGAAGGGCTATTGTCCATGGGGGAGGTATCTTTATATTCAGAGGGAGGATGTTCTCATTATGAATTAGATTATTTGGTATTTTGGAAATTCTGACATAAAGTGGGATGTGTGAATTATGGTGATGTTCAAATATTTCGGGAAAACGATTGGAAAATGTGTTGTGATGACTGGGATTGTTTGTATTGGCTGATATTCTTGCTGCATATGTTAAAATTAGATTGTGTCTACGCAATTCGAGTGGAGGCTCTCCCGCTTCGACCAGTAAACTTTCCACTGGACTGGTACAGAATGCTCCCATAGCAATTCTCATAGCCGTATTCTGGATGACATCTAGGGATTTCAAAAGGTATGCCTTCGCTGTAGAGTAAACAATGGCCCCATAATCCAGCTTGGATCTAATTAATGCGCGGAAAATCCGTAGCAAGGTAATACTATCAGCTCCCCATGTGTGGCTAATACCTTCATTGAATTTAGGCCATTTTGGCAGGATTTCTTGAGATTCCTAATATGCGAATCCCATTTCAGTTTTTTATCAAAAGTAACCCCAAGAAATTTAACTTCATCCACAAATTCCAGTTGGTAGTTATTCAATTCGAGAGAAGGTGTAACCTCTTCCGTTTTCTTCGAGAAAAGAACACATTTTGTTTTTGAAGTAGAGAACTTAAGTCCAGTGCGTTCTGACCATAACTGTGGGTTGTTAAGTGCATTCTGAAGATGGGTACAAATTGTGTGTATGTTTTTTCCTGATGCGTACATAACTAAATCGTCTGCATATAGATTACCCCTGACAGGCCTTCTAATGTTGTCCAAAATGTCATTTATAGCAACGAGAAAAAGCGTTACACTGAGAGCGGATCCTTGAGGAGTGCCATTTTCTTGAGACTTAGTTTCCGAAAATGTACCATTGACTCTAACCGAGAAAGATCTATTCTTCAAAAAATTGGAAATGAAAGCTAGCATATTTCCTTGAATTCGCCATTGGTTCAACTGATTAAGTACTTTGCGTCTCCAGACCGTATCGAAAGCTCGGTGTATATCGAAGAATATTGCGATCAGCTTTTCTTTATTTGCAAAGGCTTCGTGGATATCTGACTGTAGATTCACTAGATTGTCTGTGGTCGAACGATTCTTACGAAAACCACTTTGTTGGGGAATAATCAGGTTATTTTGTTCCAGGTAGTACTGTAACCTAGCGTTCAGTATTTTTTCTAGAAGTTTACACATTGTACTTGTTAGAGATATGGGCCGATAGGACTGTGGATCTGTATGTGGTCTGTCAGGATTTTTAATAGGTAATACAACTGCTTCTGACCAATGGGAAGGAAATTTTTGAGATCGGAATATTTCATTGTATACACCAAGGAGGTGTCGTTTTTCTACTGGAGGAAGTTTTACAAGAAAAATGTAGGGGATGTCATCTGGTCCAGGGGTGGTGTTTTTAACTTTGGATAATGCATCTTCTAATTCGTCGATCGTTATATCATAGTTCAATGGGTTCTCTACGTCAGCTTCAATATCTAGAGGATATGTCTCCGTTGTTTCCTTCATCTGTAAAAAGTTGGCATCATAATTCACATTACTCGATTGTTGTTGAAAGTTGTCAGCTAACATGTTGGCAATTTCCTGACTATTTGTTATAGTAGTTCCATTTTCTATCAGAGATGTTATTCCAATATGACTTCTCGAACCTTTTATGCGGTTGATTTTCTGCCATACCTCAGACATCGGCGTGGAGTGGCTCAGAGTTGATACGTATTGTGCCCAGGAAACACGTTTACTTTGTTTTATTATATACCTTTGACGGGCTCTGAGTCTATTGTACTCGATCTTGTTCTCAGTACAGTGATGCCTTTTCAACTTATTGAAAGCTTTTTTGCTTTCTTTGGTTGCTTTTTGGCATTCTTTGTTCCACCACGGTACAGGATGATGATGCATAAACTGAGTTGTTTTTCCTATGACTACATTTGCTGATTCGACAATAATCTCAGAAAATTCCTCAACAAGCATATTGATGTCGTGTACCCGGTTGAGACGCACATTGAGTATTTTTGTCTCCAAAAGGGTTCCATAACGAGTCCAGTCGTCATTGCTAACATTTTTCAGCCGCCAGCTAGGACGAAATATAGGCGGTGTATCTTGTACATCAGCTCCTAGAATAATAGGAAGATGATCACTGCCGTACGGATCTGATAAGACAGTCCAAGACAAAGTACTGGAAAGGTTTGGATGACAAAGTGCCAAATCGAGAGCAGAATGGTTGCCGGTTACTGAATTTATTCTTGATATTTCACCAGAGTTGAGAAGTACGATGTCTGAAGTGTTGATGAATGTCTCAAGTTTACTGCCTCTCCGATTAGTTGACGTACAACCCCAAATTGGGTTGTGGGCATTAAAGTCGCCCAAGATGACGTAGGGCTTTGGTAATTGTCTTATCAGGTTATCCAAGTCATTGGTATTAATTTCTGTATCTGGTGGAATATAAATGTTACATATGCACATTTTTTGTGGGATTCTCAATAAAACAGCCGTGGCTTCAAGTTCAGTTACAAGTAGGACTTCCTCAGCCTCAAGGGATCTTTTTGTGTAAATTGTTACCCCTCCTGATGCCTTGATTTGATTGCTTCTGGTTTTATGGACAGAGTTGTAGTGTTTCAAATTGTATCTTCGATTTTCAGTGAAGTTGGTTTCCTGTAGACATATTACTGAGGGATTTTCATCATTTACCAACACCTGCAGCATCTCTAGATGGGAAAATACCCCATTTATATTCCATTGCAAGATGAATGATTCTGATTATTTTATTTATGGAATTGGGAGGTCTTAGTATGTTTCTAGAGATATATCACTTTCACTTCCAGACACAGAGATGTTAGAGCCAGTTTCTAGTTCAATGTTGAGCTGTTTCGTAATTTTCTTTTGCAATTTTGTGATTCTGGTCCTAATGCTACGTTCGGTGAGTGCTGGATATATCTTAGTAAGTATAGTTAGGAGCGAGTGAACTTCCCCAGTATACCTGCGGGCCACACTGAGGGGGTCTGGGGAACCAAACGAGTCCTCCAGGAAACTGACAATTTGACTATAGTCCAAAGAAAAGTTGGACAGATTATCCTCAAAGAGTTGCTTGGCTGGGGCAGCAAGGGGTTCAACGGACTGGATTTGTGTTTGGGACTTCGATTTCTTCTGAACCTGAGAGATGGGAATGATGAAAGGAGGCTCGGACTCTTCCGCTGGGTTCTGAATCGGAGGACTGATCTCTGAATGAGTCCGTTTATGCGGGAAGGTGTTCATTGAGATGGAAATTCCTTGGCCTTGAGCGGCTGAATCTTCAGCTGTGTTATCTTGGTTAAGATTGACTATAGGTTCATTAACGTTCAAGGGAGTTTCTTGATCTGGGGGGATTATATCTTCAACTGGTTGTTCTTGTGGAGTGTCGGCTATAGGTTCAGTAGTACTCTCCTGACAATTAACAGAAATATGACTATTCTTCTTACATTTGTAGCACATAAGTTTATCTTCGGAAAGGAAAATACGATAGGGGGTATTATCATAGGATACGAGAAACGATTCGGGGAAAGGAGAACTATTATTGCTGTTAGGTTGTATGAAGACTTGTCTGCGGAAACTCAATATATGGCTATATTCGGGTTGTGAAATTCCAATCCGAAGAAATGTAATAGGTGACATCAAAGTCAATCCAAGATCTCTGAGACTCTGTTCTATAATGTTGTGAGGAATTGTTGGACTTACGTTAGAAAGTACTAATCGTGTAGAAGGTGTGATCAAACGGCGAGCTTTAAGGATTTGACGGTTAACTTCAATTTCTCCTCCTTCGTTTAGAAATGTATCCACTATGGTTTGGCTAGTGAGATAGATGCTTACTCTATTGTTCGAAATTTTAGATGAGAAAATTATATCTTTCGGTTGAACTTTGGTTCCAAGAGCGATGATGTATTCATGGATTTTCACTTCATCAATAGCGGGGAATATGATGGCTTGTTCCTTTGATGGAAATTTGAATGTTTGTGCTACTGTAGAATAGGTCTGTGTTGGGAGATTCAAAGAGTTTTCTGGATTTGGTAAATCATTTTGAGTACCCCTGTAGTCAGAAGTACTCGCCATGCCGAAGTTATTCATATTTTGTAAAAGTTTTTCAGCAGAACAACTGGCATCACTTCCTCCTGAGTGCGACCCTGCTTTAAACGATAGACCACTATTCCGTGACAACTGATAAGAAACTCAATTTTCTTACCAACTAAAGAACTGGGCTGGATAACGATACGCACTTTTTATTATGCACATGAAATGGTTTTCTATTTTTGTAATCACTACACTCATGAAACACGTCTGTTCACTATCGTAGACGATTTACGACTCACTTATGATATTGTTCGATAAAAATTGCAAATCAACATTATTTAATTCAAAAATATTATTCCAGGGTATAGATTGTAGGTCACTATTGAACTGATTGTAATTTAAATTTTTGAAATTTCTACAGGTAATGTATCTAGGCTCATTTATACTGATTTCATTCTAATATTAAATAAAATCATTTCATTATTCCCTATTTCTGGAATATGTTTAACTTTTTGTTGCATTATAATATTATCATCAGATGTTATTAAGTAATCCAGTAGAGAGGCTGAATGATAGGTTATGTGTGTTGGTTCCTTTACTAATTGTTTAAGCCCTAAGCCATCAAGAGTATTAACCACTAATTCGCATGAGGCACTATCAATATCAAAAAGGTCTACATTAAAATCACCTAAACAGATAATATAGTCCACTGTAGGTTGAATTGATGATATCACGGATTCAAAATGCTAGAAAAAATAATTACAATGTCGTTCATGATTATTATAAAATACGCCCAAAGCACAGTACTCATAATTAAAGGAAATCTTCAACCATATCTGTTCAATTTCTTTACCACTAGGAATAAATGAATATTTTATATTAGTCTTTATGTAAATACCAACTCCTCCACCACTCGTATCTAGCCCACGATCTACTCTCTCAAAGAAATAACCAGGTATACTAATAATATCGTCCGATATACTACTTTTGAGCCATGTTTCACTTACCGCAAGTAAATCTAAATCGAGATGCAATATTAGATTTTTTACGTCATTAAAATGAGCTACCAATGAACGAGCATTAAGATGACCACATTGCAAGAATTTCTTCATAATTACGAATTGAAAGTAAATAGATATCAAACAATAAATCAAATAACTTATCAGCTACGACTGAAACGAATTCAATTTAAAATTCTTTGTAGCAACTGAAATGAATAGTCGATTAAAGTCTTAATTGAGTAAATAGGCCTAACTCCCCTGAAAACTGAAAGCTAAAGTACTATAAAGGATAAATTTATGTTAAATATGAATAATAATGTATATCCTTCCCTATTGATATATTTATAACACTATGTAGTTTGGGTGTACTACAAAGAAAAATCAAATCAAGTAATACGCTATTGAAATCGTGCCCTGAGATGATCACAATGATCAATTGTAAATAAAATAAAG